>OY757017.1:129860563-132260563 GCA_963580285.1 Lucinisca nassula
GTGGTTTCTGTCAGGGTACGTGTGTGTATGTTTGATTGATTGATTGGATGTTGAACGTCCCTTTCAACTATATACAGGTCATTTTGGAGACGTTGCTCCTATTTTGAGGGACTTTTACCCGACATTGAGATGAAATGACTTCTCAAGCCTGACGCCCAATGAAACCAATAGGGTTTATAAGCATGGACGGTCCGACTCGCGCCGCTTTTCCTGGGCATGCCATAGGGACTTGAATCATGAAAAAAAAAAGATTCAAGCCCCTATGGGCAGGCTTAGATCCTCTAAGTGGGTAACCAGTACTCGTGTGCGGTCGGATTCAGCTCTGCGTGGAAGCGTCATGCAGCGAATTTATTTCTTCATGCCCCGATGGGTGGGTGGGGCCGACATGTTTGTGTGTCAGGGGATGGGGGTGTTTGGGGAGGGAGGCTGGCGCATATCACTTGTGTCTGTTATTTAAAAACTGATCCTGTGGCACAGCGGGTCCATGTTCCTACGCTTATGCACGTCCTGCTACTTTTACGCATACAATGTTCACAACCATCATATGCCGTCTTTATATTCAGTGTCCAGGTCTTTGATATTTGGTGTGAAGCTTCACTTAGTGGACCTCTACCAAGATTGTTCAAATTATAGCCCTGTGGTCAAAAATGCCCCCGCCCCGGGGGCCTTTGGTTTAACATAAGCTTATATAGTGAAAACCTTTAAAAATCTTCTTCTCTGGAACCGCAAGGGACAGATCTTAGATATTTGGTGTGAATCTTCATCTAGTAGACCTCTTTCAAGATTGTTCAAATTATAGCCCTGGGGCCCCCAGCCCGGGGGCCTTTGGTTTAACATAGGCTTATATAGGGAAAATCTTAAAAAATCTTCTTCTCTGGGACCGCAAGGCCCAGATCTTGGATATTTGGTGTGAAGCTTCATGTAATTGACCTCTTTCAAGATTGTTCAAGTTATAGCCATGGGGCCAAAAATGCCCCTGCCCCGGGGGCCTTTGGTTTTACATAGGCTTATATAGGGAAAATCTTTAAAAATCTTCTACTCTGAAACCGCAAGGTCCAGGTCTTTGATATTTGGTTTGAAGCTTCACCTAGTGGACCTCTACCAAGATTGTTCAAATTATAGCCCTGGGGCCAAAAATGCCCCCTCCCCGGGGGCCTTTGGTTTTACATAAGCTTATATAGGGAAAACCTTTAAAAATCTTCTTCTCTGGAACCGCAAGGCCCAGATCTTGGATATTTGATGTGAAGCTTCATGTGATTGACCTCTTTCAAGATTGTTCAAGTTATAGCCCTGGGGCCAAAATGCCCCCGCCCCGGGGGCCTTTGGTTTTACATAGGCTTATATAGGGAAATCTTTTAAAATCTTCTTCTCTGAAACAGCAAGGCCCAGGTCTTTGATAGTTGGTGTGAAGCTTCACCTAGTGGACCTCTTCCAAGATTGTTCAAATTATGTAGCCCTGGGGCCAAAAATGCCACCGCCCCGGGGGCCTTTGGTTTTACACAGACTTAGATAGGGAAAATCTTGAAAATTTTTCTTCTCTGAAACCGCAAGGCCCATGTCTTTGATATTTGGTGTGAAGCTTCATCTAGTGGAGCTCTACCAAGATTGTTCAAATTGTAGCCCTGGGGCCAAAAATGCCCCCGCCCCGGTGGCCTTTGGTTTTACATAGGCTAATTTAGGAAAAATCTTTAAAAAAATCTTCTCCTCAGAAACTGCAAGGCCCAGGTCTAAGATATTTGGTGTGAAGCTTCATCTATTGGACCTGTATCAAGATTGTTCAAATTATAGCCCTTGTGTCAAAAATGCCCCCACCCCGGGCCCTTTGGTTTTTCAAAGGCTTATATAGAAGTAGTATGTGGGCCACTTTGGCGCCAAGACAATAGATTACGTAATAAACAAAGGACGAGAACACTAGATTACGTAATAAACAAAGGAGGTGAGAGATGATAGCCGGCAAAGGAGAAGATGACGAAATTACCCTAAATATCGGGGTGAGAGTTCGAGTAAATTTCGCCGTAGTTATCCTTAAGTTTGAGGTCTCGGGCGACGATCGAAAGGCGTTCCCGCGTAATGGCGAAGTTTGCTGTCCCCGATCGGGTCAGGGCGATCGGGGTCTACACCGTTCGCTCGAGCGCTCCTATCCGTATATTTAGGGGGATACTACCCGGTGTCGTATTGATATTATTAACAATCGCGGCGAACCACTTATCGCCTCGAAAACCGACAAAAAATGGAAGGTGTTGGAAGAGCTCGATTTGATCATCAGTTACCAATTCAATTACTAAAGGCGTGAGAAAGGACTGCGCCCCGGGAAAAAAAAGTTTTGTTTGTTTGATTTGAGGTTTAACGTCCCCGTCAACATAATTTAGGTCATTTTGGAGACGTCGCTTCCAATTTTGTGGGACTTTTACCCCGACATTGAGATGAAATGACATCTCAATCCCTGCCGCCTAATAAAAACAATAGAGTTTATACGCATGGCCGGGCCGACTCGCAGCTCTAAGCCCCTGATGGGCGGGGGCGGATCAATCATTTTGCCCCGTTTTCAACATAGAAATATTTTTACCCAAACAAAATAGATTTAATACGTCCGCAAAAGTCTGCTTGGTGTGACGGGACTTTTTAGGCCTTATACCATTACGAAATTCCGCCCACGCAAATATATGGAAAAAATTACTAACCAAAAACTGAAAAATTTCAGGTGAAAAAATATTTTTTCTTATTTCCGCTTCAAACAGTAATATTTTTTTTTTGGTTCGGGTTTCTGCTCAAGACATAGATTGTAGGCACTCTTTAGATCCGCCTCGATGAGGCGGTTCTAACGAGTACCCACAACCTTTGTCTTGATCGGTGTTTACCCCTGCAAACTCCAGTTTTCCTATATAAAAAGCGCCTAAACCGCTGATCGGAATCCAACCAAATCTGGTATGGGTGTTCCTTTCATGAGTGGGTAGTGCATTGTCACATGTTTGCCGCCCCCCCCCCTCCCCCTGGGGCCTTGGGGAGGGGGTCAAAAGATCAAATAACAATAAAATTCAATTACAAAGACAATTTTATATATTTTGATACTAAGCTTTGCAGAAGTATTTAGTATTGAATCATGTAAAACGTACTGAACGTGATTTAGGCTCCGACCTATGGGTCATGCCCCCCCCCCAAGGGGTCGCGATTGAGGGCACCCATCACCACAGCCACCACCACCACCACCATCACCCACCAACCACCACCACCCACTTCCACCACCACAGCCACCACCACAGCCACCACCACCCACCACCACAGCTACCACCACCAACAACACCACCACCACCACCACCACAGCCACCTCCACCAATACCCGGTGTCTCTCCTCTTAACTCGTTCGAGAATACAACTGGTCCCAAATGTTCGATTAGCGAAAAAATTGCTTTCTTTTTTCCACATTATTTCTAATCGGATACGGCTAAGCTAAGTGTTTCATCTCTCAGATATTCTGTTACAAAAGCGAGTAAGTCTTTTAACCACTTTTCGTAAAACTCAATATCTTTCAAATGCATGGGACTTTTTTCTCCGGACGTAGGTATCGAATACAGCTCTCCCGTGCTCAGCTTATATCTGATGGGGTTGTCGTCGCTATCCGGTGGTGGAGTTCTCGCGGGTGGGAAGAAATAACACTGACCACTCCTTAGCTTTCGCTTTAGCCGTTTCCAGTAGTGCTTTACCGTATCGTAGATCTGCTTTCTGGTGTAGCTCGTGTTGCCTTCCCCGTCAAGGTGAGAAGTTACCTGGTACAAAGTGAGCCGGGGTTCCTGGCCATAGTGAAATTTATAGTTGTCCTCGATCCAATTACATAGACCCCTTTCGTTGAAATTCCAGTTAATTTCGTTAATTACGCTCGTGTCCTTTTCGATGCACTCCTCTCCGTCGCAAGCCCTATATAAACTTTTCAAATTATATTAGGGTTTGAAGCAGTTTGTGCGCGTTTGTAGGTGTGAGTGTATGCGGATGTGTATAGTGTAGGCCCTGATCAGACCCCCGCGTTCTGCGACGTCTGATCGGGGCCATCACTGTTTGCCAAGGTACTCCTTTCGGGGTTTCCCGCACACAATGGGTTAATCAATGAACTAAGTGTCAGATGTAAAAAAACTAAATATAGTAGCCGCCTGTTGTAACTCTTAAACCAAAAGTCTAAGAATTTCCTAGTTAGCGATTTTCAACAAAGACTGCAAAATAAGGAGAAATGTTAGATCCCTTCCCTGCAAGGGCCTGTAAATAGTAAGCGATTTTCAATGCAGCCTGTCATAAGGATTACGCGTGTGATGAAAGCCTTATTACCCGTGGTTATGAAACAACAGGAGATATTTATTTTGAAACAGGGGGCGATAATTCAGTGAAAATAAGTAATTACGACCCTTTGTCGTCACAATGTAGGTCTTGTGATGGTATGTATGTGTGTGAGAGCAGGGCAAATACTTTTGAAGTTTTGACCGAGGTTAAGTTAATATGTATGTGAAGTTTCAAGGGCGTAGGGCAAATACTTTTCAATTATGACCGAGGTTAAGTTTTTTGGTTAATGCGTGACAAACACATGGACAAAAGCAATACAGTTCTGGCCTTTTGTCAGAATGTAGGTCTTGTGTTTGTTAGTAGGAGTGTAACGTTTCACGAGAGTATGGATAATACTTTTAAAGTAATGACCGGTTAAGAATTTTGGTTTAGATATGACAAACTGAATGACAAGGTGATTACTATAGGCCACCCAAAATACTGTGCGGGGTCCTATTTTAGAAGGGAAGTAACTCCGTAAATACTGTTGGCAGGGTTATGGTTCTTGTATTCTCCGATTCCCCTCATAGCCCCCCTATATCAGTATATCGAGTTTCGCTTAATTACCTTTAACGCTTTTAGAGATAAAAAGCGTGTCGGACGGACGGATGGACGGACGAAGCGGCGATTACACGCTCTCCCTTCGGGGAGCATAAAAATTGGATCAATAACCGCAGCCTTCAGAACGCTCTCTACCAGCGAGTTTCGTTGTTCGTTTAAAGGCAATAAACATTTCGCCTCTTAGTCGGCTGATCATGACACCGCACCAGCGCCTGACAGTAGTAATATCCTAAATGTTGGGATGGAAGACTGCTGCTGTCGTGCACTGGCACACGCCGTGCATACAACTTTGAAACAGCGTCGTTTCGCTTAACACGCGCAACAATTCGCGTTAACGACGGACTGACTGACCGCCCCCGCCCATCGGGGCTTGAAGAAATAGATGGGCTGCGTAATGCTTCCACGCAGAGCTGAGTCCGACCCCACACGAGTACTGGTAAACCGCTTAGAGGATCTAAAGTAGAAGTAAAACAAAGATCAGGAATTGATACAATTAACTTACTCCACCCATAAAAGACACCAAAGGGAAAGAAATACAAACATTAAGCGACCAGACCATAATGGAAACCTAAACAAAGGAAGGCCATAAGGACAGTTACTTTCCCACAAAATGGCCATATGGCCATCCAAAATTAAAAGACACAAGTGATACACACAGTAAGTAACAAACAACAACATAAATAAATCGCCACAGCAGAGCCGCCTTGGAACGGTCAGTGGAAGATTTCCACTGGGGGGCTTAAATCGATTTTACGTGGCCACAATCCTCGCCCTTACTTCCGTCGCGATTTAGACAAATAATTTGTTCAGTCCGCATGAAGGCCTCCTAACTCATCAGTGCAACATCTCCGTGAACACAGAAATCAAAGAACCACAGAGGTGAGACAACGGTGAGGACTCGACAGCAAGAAACCACTGAAATGCTGGAGCAAAAGAAAACCAACAGTTAGACTCCGATGAGCCCGACCAGAGACAGAGCATCAGGCACCAACCAACATTATCTCTTTAATTTTCAATAAGCCTTTACGTTGGAGCCGTCATAGAATCTGAGGCCTGACCCACCGGCGTGCAATTAAAGAGGGAAGCAAAGTTGCCAACCGTGATTGGGTTAACTACCATGCATGCAGTCTGTCGTATAATATCCATGTTGTACCCAATCTTTTTATATCGAAGAATGATTTTACGAAATTGGGTGCTGAAGTCATTGCGGTTATATATTTTTATGAATTTATATACTAAGTCACCATAAAATTCGGGTTCCGATAGACCTTGTTGCAGAAGAGATTTAAGTCCAATATTGAATTTTGAAATTAAATCAGAATGGCGTCTATAAAATTTTGAAAAGGCTTTGCGTAGTTTAAGCCTGCCCAGGCAAAGCGGTGCTAGTCGGACGGTCCATGCTTATAAACCCTATTGGTTTCATTGGACGACAGGGCTTGAGATGTCATTTCATCTCAATGTCGGGTAAAAGTCCCACAAATTTGGAAGCAACGTCTCCAAAATGACCTATACAGTGTTGACGGGGACGTTAAACCTCAAATCAATCAAACAAACAAACAAACGGACTGACCGCCCCTGACCAAACGGAGCTAACCCTGATCGAGCGCATCTATCGCTCCGTCTCCGCTATGCCCTCAGTCAACCCTCTTTATACCGACATTCGTTATAACGACAAACTCGTTATAACGATAATTTAAACGGTACGAATCTTTTGCTCAAAACTAAGCATCGATCTGATCAGCTTGATAGGAAATGAGTGAATAAATGCCATAGCCAAGAAAAATTCTCCGAGATACAAATGTTATAGATATATGTTAGAATCGCCTCGATGAGGCGGTTCTAACGAGTACCCACAACCTATGTCTTAATAAGGAAAATAAGGTTTACCCCCCTACATACCCCAAATTTTCGGTATAAAAACCGGGTTTAAGGGAGTCAAAATTATATAGGCGCGTTTTCGCGATGATATTACGAATTTTAGTAGCGACGGAAGCGGAGCAAATTCTTTCCGTATCAAGAGTTTCGCCTCGACCTCGTTTCGCGTTAAAGTATTTTTGTTCTGATAACGCCCCCACGATAACCGTATAAATTCCATAGCCGAGAAAGATTCTCCGAGATTCAAATGTTGTAGATATGTCCGGTAAAGCTCTCGCGCGACTGGAAGCAACGCCCCCCAAAATGACCTATACGGCGTTGAGGGGGACGTTAAACCTAAAATCGAACAAACCAAACTTTTTTTTTCCGGGACGCGGTCCATTCCTAGTTTCTCGCATCAAATCGCGCTCTTCCAGCGCTCTTCCATTGTCTGTCCGTTTATAATATCGCGCCCCCTCTCCCCCCATCACTACTACACCGGGTAGTATCTCCCTAAATATCTGCATAGAAGCGATCGAGCGAAAGGTGCAGACTCCGATCGCCCCGATCTGACCAGGAACAGCAAACCTCGCCATTCCGCGGGAACTTCTTTCGCGCGTCGCCCGAGGCCTCAAACTTTAGGATAATTACGGCGTAATTTACTCGAACTCTCACCCCGATATTTAGGGTAATTTCGTCATCTTCTCCTTTGCCGGCTATCATATCTCACGTCCTTTGTTTATTACGTAATCGATTGTTCTCGTTCTTTGTTTATTACGTAATCTATTGTCTTGGCGCCAAAGTGGCCCACATACTACTTATAGAGCAAATATTTAAATTTCTTCTTCTCTGAATCAACAAGGCCCTGGTCTTTGCTATTTGGTGGACCTCTACCAAGATTGCTCAAATTATAGTCCTGGGGCCAAAAATGCTCCCGCCCCGGGGGCCTTTGGTTTCACATAGACTTATATAGGGAAAATCTTTAAAAATTTTCTTCTCTGAAACCGCAAGGCCTAGGTCTTTGATAATTGGTGTGAAGCTTCATCTAGTGGACCTCTATCAAGATTGTTCAAATTATAGCCCTGGGGCCAGAAATGTCCCCGCCCGAAGACCCTTTGGTTTTACAAGACTTATATAGGGAAATCTTTAAAAATCTTCTTCTCTGAAACTGCAAGGCCCATGTCTTTGATATTTGGTATGGAGCTTCATCTAGTGGACAGTTATAGCCTTTGTTGATATTTGGTATGAAGCTTCACCTTTTTAGACCTCCCTCAACATTATGCACATTATAACCTTGGGGTCAATAATGGCCCTCCCCAGGGCCCACTTGTTACTCTATGGATCAGGTGAGCGATCCAGGGCCATCATGGCCCTCTTGTTTTCCTTTGTTTTACTCCGACTGGAGCTACGGTTTTTCTCCGTGTTTGTCTGCACGATGTTTGATCTAGTCGTTAATGACTATATCAACTACATACATGTATAATAATGACATCCGAAAACAGTATTGTAGCCGGGGTTAAGTTTGGGGTGGTTTCTGCGGGAGTCTTCCCTGTTCTTCACCATAGTGCAGAATATATTCATTACTGTACCAGATTGTATTGAATATTATGCAATACGCCTAACGGCATGAGAAGGGTTGAATCATGGACAGACTCTATAAAACCGATTCCGCCCCCACCCCTCGGGGCTTCAGATTTGGCTGCATGATGCTTCCATGTAGAGCTGAAACTGACCACACTGGCACGAGCACTGGTAAACAGCTTAAAAGGACTAAGCCTACCTAGGCAAAGTGATGTGAGTCAGACCGTCCACTGCATATAAGCCTTTTGGTTTGTATATTCAAATACTGTATGATTTCTTGTTTCTAAAGGGACCCCGTAGAAACAGCGTTTTGAATATGGCGTGGTGCTACATTGCACGACCCGCAGAAAAAGCAACCGACTGAAGTCGGTTTTTTCTAAGAGTGCCCTAAAATCACCGTGTCATTCTGTCATTCTGTCATTCTGTCATTCTGTCAGTCTGTCAGTCTGTCATTCTGTCTGTCCGTCCGTAACCCGTTTGTGAAAATTGGTGATAGTGACTTAACCGCTTTGAATATTTAAACAATTTTTGGCATACTGATAGATATCAATGAGATCTAACCAATGAGCTTACGAAATATTATATTCCATTTAGTATAGCCTCGCCGAGGCGAAAAATGTGAAAAATTTCGAACATTTTTGAACTGCTTCTCCTCGGAAACCGTTGGGCCGATTGAAGTCAAATTTCATATGGAGCCTCTATGGGATGGGGGAAACCAAAATTTGCTCATGGGGTCAAGGTCACATGACCAAAATGGCCGCCAAGCCATATATGGTGTGTCTGTCTGTCCGTCCGTAACCCGTAAGTGAAAATTGGTGATAGTGACTTAACCGCTTGGAATATTTAAACAATTTTTGACATACTGATAGATATCAATGAGATCTAACCAATGAATTTGCGAAATATCACATTCCATTTAGTATAGCCTCGCCGGGGCGAAAAATGTGAAAATTTTCGAACTGCTTCTCCTCGGAAACCGTTGGGCCGATTGAAGTCAAATTTCATATGGAGCCTCTATGGGATAGGGAAACCAAAATTTGCTCATGGGGTCCAGGTCACATGACCAAAAGGGCCGCCAAGCCATATATGGTAAAAACCCTTCAAAAATAGTCTTCTCCAGAACCACTCGACAGATTTCCACGAAACTTGATAAATAGCATCTGGGATGTAGGCCTATCATAAATTGCTAAAATGGTGACCCTGGGTTGACCTTGACCTTCTTTGGGTCCGTCCGTAACACGTTTGTGAAAATTGGTGATAGTGACTTAACCGCTTGGAATATTAAAACAATTTTTGGCATACTGATAGATATCAATGGGATCTAACCAATGAACTTACGAAATATTACATTCCATTTAGTATAGCCTCGCCGAGGCGAAAAATGTGAAAATTTTCGAACATTTTTGAACTGCTTCTCCTCGGAAACCGTTGGGCCAATTGAAGTCAAATTTCATATGGAGCCTCTATGGGATGGGGGAAACCAAAATTTGCTCATGGGGTCAAGGTCACATGACCAAAATGGCCGCCAAGCCATATATGGTTTGTCTGTCTGTCCGTCTGTAACCCGTTTGTGAAAATTGGTGATAGTGACTTAACCGCTTGGAATATTTAAACAATTTTTGGCATACTGATAGATATCAATGAGATCTAACCAATGAACTTGCGAAATATTACATTCCATTTAGTATAGCTTCGCCGAGGCGAAAAATGTGAAAATTTTCGAACTGCTTCTCCTCGGAATTCGTTGGGCCGATTGAAATCAAATTTCATATGGAGCCTCTATGGGATGGGGGAAACCAAAAATTGCTCATGGGGTCCAGGACACATGACCAAAATGGCCGCCAAGCCATATATGGTCTGTCTATCTGTCCGTCAGTAACCCGTTTGTGAAAATTGGTGATAGTGACTTAACCGCTTGGAATATTTAAACAATTTTTGGCATACTGATAAATATCAATGAGATCTTATCAACGAACTTGTGAAATATTACATTCCATTTAGTACAGCCTCGCCGAGGCGAAAAATGTGAAAATTTTCGAACTGCTTCTCCTCGGAAATCGTTGGGCCGATTGAAGTCAAATTTCATATGGAGCCTCTACGGTATGGGAGAAACCAAAATTTCCTCATGGGGTCCAGGTCACATGACCAAAATGGCCGCCAAGCAATATTTGGTAAAAACCCTTCAAAAATAGTCTTCTCCAGAACCACTGTGCAGATTTCCACGAAACTTGATAAATAGCATCTGGAACGTAGGCCCATCATAAATTGCTAAAATGGTGACCCTGGGTTGAACTTGACCTTCTTTGTGCCTAGGTCAAACTTTGACACATATGCTTTTGTGTTGGATTTTATCCTGCAAACGATTCAGAATTACAGTACTAAAGTATAAGATATATTTTTGCTCCTTACGATAAGGCGCATTTATTGGTGGAACCGTTTTATGTCCAGGTCACATGACCAAAATGGCCGCCATACCCATATATGGTAACACTCATAAAGCTAAAAGCATCCGGCGGGTCGTGCACTTCAGCTGAAGCACTGGTTGTGACCAATGTTTGTCCGCACAAATCGTGATCGAGTGTGATCCTTCAATGAAACACGTCTTATAGTGTATAAAACATTTTTCATGGTTTATGTGGTGAAATGGAAACTAAACCATCATATTTTCTATTGTCTCCATTCAATGAAACAGAAGAAGTGATTTTTGACAGATCGCGGGAAAATTGTGGGCCGCCTACATCAATGTGTAATTGAAACTTACGTGCTGATCGTCGTGAAAATTTCCGTCAAAACTACGACTTTATCCGAAATTAAATACTAAGCTAAGTAAATGAAATAGGTGGCTTTCGAATGCACTTTTTAAGGAAATACTTTACTAAGATATTAATTCCTCCTTAAATCGTTAAGTCGACCTTAACTTAAGTATCGATTGTAATCCTGGGCCCTGACCTTAAAAGATACTAGTGTTAGGACATTTTATACCTTTTGATGAACAATGGACCCAAGTAATCTATGACTTTGGTTTCCATCCCTGTTAACACTTTCAGGTCATTTTGGAGATGTTGCTTCCAATTTTGTTGGACTTTTTATCCGACATTGAGATTGAATGATATCAAAGCTCTGCCATCCAAACAAACCAAAAGGGTTTATAGATAAAGGGACGGTCCGACTCGAACCACCTTTCCTGGGCAGGCTTAGACCCTCTAAGCAGTTTACTAGTACTCATGTGGGGTTCTGGAAGCATCATGCAGCCTTATATATACTATGCATCTTGCCACTGTGACCACAGAGTGCTGTGTAAAGAGGGTTATCTCTAAAACCTGGACACGGCTCATGTGCTCGAACATTGGCAAACAGTGTCGATCCAGATCAGACACTGCATAGAGCTATCCTTGTGACAAAGTACATTCCTTTCATTATTCAAAATGGATGTTCATTATGATGAAAATCTGTGATATGTATCTTATTTATACTACAAACTTAAGCAGTGAGTGCTCATTGTAATCACCTCAATGAGGCGGTTCTAACGGGTATTTCGAGAAGAAATAAAAAATAGTGTATACCCCATTAAACCCCAGTTTTCTCTGTATTAAGTGGGTTTAGAGGGTGCTCATTACACAGATTTGTTAACTTGATGGTGGCATTAGATCTGGGTCTTCACTGCTGGCTTAAGATACAAGAATTTAATGGTAGGAGCTTTTATAATCCTATCCTACCACCAGTGCTATCAGTGCTTTGATTGATTGTTAAATACCAGATGCCCAATTTAATTATATTTATTTGCAAGCAAGTTGACAGATTGGCCCTAAAGATGAAAAAAAAAAATTGTCCTCTGCTTTGCTGTCTTCTGGTTACTTTATGTTTCATTATTGCAAACAGTGCTGACCCAGATCAGACTGCTCATCCAGGAAAAGTTTGATCTGGGTCAACACTGTGTGCATGTATGTAAAATATATTTGAAATGTTTGCAAGAAGACCGCAGTAAATGACATAAAACAGATAACATTTTCAAATGTAGTTTTTCTTGGCATCTTAACGAGAAAAGTTTCTATTTGCAGGCATATCTATGTTCAGCGCAAAGTAAGAATCGGTACAATTCTAGAATTGTCTTGCGCAAAGTAGGAATTCCTACTTTGTTGCGCAATTCTAAAATTGTACCGGTACAATTCTAGAATTGCGCAAGGGATTCGAATGTTATATGAAATAGGTAAATGTCTCTGCGCAAAGTGGGAATATTTCGGACAAAGTGAGAATCGAATGTTTCATCCGTATGGACAAAGTGGGAATATTTGGGACAAAGTGAGAATCGAATTTTCATCTGTGGGAATAGCATTTATCATCTGTATAGTCTGGGTAACATTACTTTGATGGTTTTGTGAGTAGAAAATTATTTGCGATTGTAGGAGCTGAATGTTTTGTATATTACATGCACATAATGTATTTCCGCCCCCGCCCATAGGGGCTTGAAGAAATATATGAGCTGCATGATGCTTCCACGCAGAGCTGAATTCGACCCGCAAACTAGTACTGGTAAACCGCTTAGAGGATCTAAGCCTCTCCAGGAACCGCGTTGCGAGGCGGACCGTCCATGCTAATAAACCCTATTGGTTTTATTGGGCGACAGGGCTTGAGATGTCATTTCATCTCAATGTCGGGTAAAAGTCCCACAAAATTGGAAGCAACGTCTCCAAAATGACCTTTACAGTGTTGACGGGGACGTTAAACCTCAAATCAAACAAACAAACATAATGTATTTGGTGGCTTTTTGGTCTCATCTCGAAAACATGAAAAGTCTGACCCCTCCAGCCCCCACTCTTATATAGTAAACCTTATTTTTCTTATTTCTGCTCTAAAGTATAGATTGAGGGCCTCCGTGGGCTAGTGGATAAGAGCGCTGACTATTAATCATTAGGTCTCTCACCGCTGTGGTTCGAGCTTGGCTCGGGTCATATGTGAGACGCCAAGTTCTGCATCGGAAGGTCAGGTGAATTTCCTTCGGGTACTCCGCTTCTCGCCTACCTCTGATTAACGATTGGCTCGATATGAGTGGAATAATCTTGAATGGGCCATTTCTATATCTGCTGATAAACATAGTTCATGAGTGGAACCATTCGAGCACCTAAATCTATGTGGAGAACAGAAAAAAAAACTTGTGATATCGAACACGACAACCCCTACCTTTAAAAATTGTGTAAATCCAGATTTCTGCCTGAAAAGTAAAACAACGTATATGTTATGATTTGGTTGGTTGGATTGGGGTTTATTAATCGTGCTATATTTATTTGAAACAAAAAAAATGAAGCTATATGGAATGCTAGTAGTGCTTGAATTTTATCAACCCATGAATACCTTTGAAACAATATCAGTTCAGTGCACTTCCTTCACACACAATAACCTCTTCTGAAGTTTTCTTATTTTATGTTTTAGCAATATTTAAGGTGTGTGCGTGAGTGTGTGTGAATTCGGGTTTAACGTCGCTTTCAGCATTTTTTCAGTCATATCACGACGGTGTCTGGTTGCGACAGGGAGCTCAATGCTCACTTTTATAGTGCTGCCTCACTGAAGTATCATGTACCAGACACATTACATGATACCACACCCAGTCACATTATCCTGACACTGGGTCGACCAGTCCTAACTCTACCCCGTAAATCTGAGTGCTAAGCGAGGAGCAACTAGTACCATTGTTAACGACTTTGGTATGTCGCGGCCCGGGATCGAACCCGTGACCTCCCGTTCCCCGGAGCGGACACTCTACCAACTGAGCTATCGGGGCCGGTACAATATTTTAGGTATACACTGAATAAAATATGAAGTACGAAATAAAATCTCTGATATTCAAGTTATGTCTTGTAATTTTGGAAAAAACATTAAAAAATATCTCGGGATACTTATCATTTTACACAGTGTAAAGTAATGTGCCTAAAATGTGGGAAACCTTGATCTTTTCCTTTCCTTTTCCACCAGGGATCAGTTTCCATATGAATGTGATAAAATCCCGTAATAATATTTTACTATTCTCACTTTGTCCCGATTGCCACTTTGCGCCGATGCAATTCCGATAATTTAATTGCGCAAAGTAGGAATTCTCACTTTGTCCCGATTCCCACTTTGCGCAGAGACAATTCCGGAATTGTATTGCACAAGGTAGGAATTCTCACTTTGCGCAACAAAGTGAGAATTCTTACTTTGCGCAGGACAATTCTAGAATTGTACCGATTCTTACTTTGCGCAGAACATCTATACCCGATATACATGTATAATGACACAAAGAATCTCCAGTCGGAGAGCTTGATACTGGTCTGTTTGAAATTATAGGATGTCAGGTTTGTTACTTTATCTGGAAAGGAGCACTTATTGCTAGGTCTAATGCGCATCATGCAGCCCAATATATTTCTCCTAGCCCCGATGGGGTGGGGGGATGGGCAGTGTGATGGGTAACATTGTCTCACTTTGGACGAATTATTCCAGTTCTTGACCACAACATATAGTATTCCTCGGACCCACCCCTAAACACACACTACCCTACTTCCAGAAATTGTAGAAGCACCCCTACCCCCTTGTTTATTTGGAGTTTAATGGCCCAGACAACACTATTAAAGTTATATCAAGCCAGTCAGTATGCCTAACCACATGCTTACACTTAAGCGATTAACCAGTAAAGTGCATATTCTTTTTAATTCAGTGAATCAAAACAAAGGTGTGCAGCTCGCAGTGACAAAGACAAACAGGTAATGTAATTGAGAACAAGTGACTATGGGCCTCAAAATATAAAGTTCCTATATTCAGACCACCTAAATGACTTGAACAGGATCATAAATGTTAATGGTCGGACTGATGGACAAATGGGAAAAACCTTATACTTACATAGTGCCTTGCTTTCAAGCAGGTGCGACAAAAATGGAATAATGAAATTTCTACAACCTCAACATACTGTCGTATGACAGAATAAAGAGGCTGAAGATAAGTTTGAGATAATCCATAAAAAAACATTATGTTGTTGGTACTTGTTAGAAACACCCAAATGAAGCGATTCTAACAAGTACCCACAACATATGCAAAAATTAAAAAAAACTGTGCTTAATTATTATCGTTATTCCTCTTTATCTGTAGCCTCATCACTGTATAAGATTGCAGTAAATTGTACTTTTAAGAATTTCAGAACAAGAGTGGTAATGAGTTGAGGTGTCTGACTATTTATGTAAGTTCGTTATCCAGCCAAGCTCTGCAACAGGTCAGGTGGTTTTTCTCCGGCTACTCTGATTAACAGTCAGCTCGAAATAAGTGAAATAATCTTGAAAGGGCCGTGAAACCTAAATAAAACATTAAAAAAAAATTAAAAAAAAATCATTATCCCTTCTAACTTTATAGATGCTTGTGAGCGCAATCATGCTTTTTTTATATATTTACCCATCCACCCCTACCTTTGCAAAGAATGCAGGCTTCCGCAAAAGCCATATGAACTGGTGAATTTATAGGAATGCAGAATTTTCTCACACACATTACGCTAGCAGATGATTCCACATGTTTATCATTATAGCACACATTGGGGCTTGGAGAAATAGATTGGGCTGCACGATGCTTCCACGCAGAGTTGATACCGACCGCACATTAGCATTAGTAATCCGCTTAGATAGTCTAAGCCTGCCCAGGAAAATTGCTGCGAGTCGGCCCGTCCATGCTTATAAACCCTATTGGTTTTATTGGGCGCAGGGATTGAGATGTCATTTCATCTCAATGTCGGGCAAAAGTCCCACAAAATTGGAAGCAACGTCTCCAAAATGACCTAAATTGTGTTGATGGGGACGTTAAACCTCAAATCAAACAAACAAGATACCACATGTTTACCTGCCTACAGAGTATTTATTACCCTGTGTATAAAGTAGAAGTAAAACAAAGATCAGAAATTGATACAATTAACTTACTCAACCCATAAAAGACACCAAAGGGAAAGAAATACAAACATTAAGCGACCAGACCATAATGGAAACCTAAACAAAGGAAGGCCATAAGGACAGTTACTTTCCCACAAAATGGCCATATGGCCATCCAAAATTAAAAGACACAAGTGATACACACAGTAAGTAACAAACAACAACATAAATAAATCGCCACAGCAGAGCCGCCTTGGAACGGTCAGTGGAAGATTTCCACTGGGGGGCTTAAATCGATTTTAGGTGGCCACAATCCTCGCCCTTACTTCCGTCGCGATTTAGACAAATAATTTGTTCAGTCCGCATGAAGGCCTCCTAACTCATCAGTGCAACATCTCCGTGAACACAAAAATCAAAGAACCACAGAGGTGAGACAACGGTGAGGACTCGACAGCAAGAAACCACTGAAATGCTGGAGCAAAAGAAAACCAACAGTTAGACTCCGATGAGCCCGACCAGAGACAGAGCATCAGGCACCAACCAGCATTATCTCTCTAACTCTCAATAAGCCTTTACGTTGGAGCCGTCATAGAATCTGAGGCCTGACCCACCGGCGTGCAATTAAAGAGGGAAGCAAAGTTGCCAACCGTGATTGGGTTAACTACCATGCATGCAGTCTGTCGTATAATATCCATGTTGTACCCAATCTTTTTATATCGAAGAATGATTTTACGAAATTGGGTGCTGAAGTCATTGCGGTTATATATTTTTCTGAATTTATATACTAAGTCACCATAAAATTCGGGTTCCGATAGACCTTGTCGCAGAAGAGATTTAAGTCCAATATTGAATTTTGAAATTAAATCAGAATGGCGTCTATAAAATTTTGAAAAGGCTTTGCGTAGTTTATGGTACCAATAACCCTGATTAAGGAGTTTAGCCGTTAATAATTTATTACGAGTGTTGAAGTCAGTTACATGACTACACACTCTAGCAAATCGAATTAATTGCGAAATATAAACGCCATAAGATGGCGCACGAGGAACATCACCATCCAAAAAAGGAAAATTTACAATCTCAAAATCAAAGTCATCGCGTTTATCATAAATTTTGCACGAAACAAATCCATCTACAATACATAGATGTAAATCCAAAAACGGGGCCTCGGTATCAGAAGAATTTGCTTTATTTAACTGAAGTTCTAGGGGGTAAATCTGACTGATCAAACCATCAAAATAGGTATTATCAATATTTAATAAATCATCTAAATATCTAGAAGTAGAGCTAAAAGCTTCAATAATTTCAGATTGGTTATCAATGGAAAGCGACAAAATGAAGTCTCTTTCATAACAATACAAGAACAGATCAGCCACAAGAGGTGCGCAATTAGTACCCATCGGAATACACACAATTTGTCTAAATAACTTAGTACCGAATCTAATATAAATATTGTCAAGTAGAAAGGTGAGGGCATCACACACTTTCTGACATGACCAAAGTGTATAATTCTTATGCTCTTATATATAACCTCCGAATCTCACCAGCAGAGTGTGGTAATTGACAATTTTTAGATTTTATTGATTTTATAGAATGATTTCTCATTTCCTTCAAACAGCAGTGATGCAGGTTTCAGGAACAACATCTGTAGAACTTCTGTCCCACCTTCACCCATTTTGTCTCATATGGAATCTTCTTCCTTATGTAATGCAGAAGTCCTTTTCAAAATTTAGGGGTGACAAGATATATTATGTTTAAAATTAATATGGAAAATGGCAGAACCTTATACAAACAATGTAGGCCCAGATCAGACGTCAAGTTCTGCAGCATCTGATCTGGGCCTTCACTGTTTGCCAATCCCGGGTTGCCAGTATCCCATTCTAAGTTTTCGGCACAAACTGGGTTAAAATGATGTAATTTATTCCTATAAATTCACAAACTGAATGTAAGTGTAAATATTGATCAGATGGCTTCTTTAGAAGCCAAGAAGCCATCTGATCAGAATCTACATTGTTTGAAAGATAAGGCATATCCAGGCTCAGCAGGGCAAGGGTTAATTTGTTTGTTTGTGTTGAGCTTTACATCCATGTCAACACTATTTAGGCATGCCAATACTATATGCCAGCTTGATTCTTGTCTGTGCCTTGGCTCAGAATTCATTTATTAATACTGTAATTAAATCTCTATAAGTGTATCTTGCATCACTGTTGTGTTCAACTGATATTGGCTCACAGTTGGACAAGGCCTACTCTCCTTGCTGCAAGTATGGGTAGAGGGGGGGGGGAATGTTATTTCTTCTGTTTCAATATACACTTCCTTCCATTCATTGCCTCTTCTTCTCTGTACCTCACTTTCATATCCTCTACTATCTCTCCTACCTCTTTTCTCCGTTTCTCTGAGAGGACACAAAATGACCCACAAAGATTGACGTGTCGTTAAACCCAAAACAATCAATCAGTCAAATCTTTAGTTCATAGAGCTGTAGATATGGTAGGTATTTAGTGGTACATTAGCTAAAGGCTCCCTTATTATTCGATAAAAATGTATGGTGTGTATATATTCATTAAGAGCAAGGTGGTTCTAATAAATACCCACAACATATGTTTTATTGATAAGGAAAATTATCCTTCAACTATCAACAGATACCCACCTTATCTACATCACTCCATCCAAAATAAACAGTTTTTGGTGTTGATTCTGTAATCTGCAGCGCAGATCCTTAAGCCACCTATATTATTTTCAAGAGCCTAGTAGTTATCTAGCCCATGTTTGCAGCTCTGTTTATAACTAGGTCAAACACCTGGAACCTAACCTCTAAGTGACTTCTATTATACAATGAGAGCCAGAGTCACTACACACTTTAATATGAATACCTTCTGGCATAACAATATTAGTCACTTCACAGTTTGTTTTGAGTCCTACCATATTGTGCAAGCAGTGACAGAGTTATGTATAACAGTCTATTTTCAACTGCCTGTTGATATTTTGACAGGTCTAAAACCTTGTTGTTTTTATATAAATGTACAATATCAAAGAGTGATTAAGATGTTTCTGTTTAACCCTTCAGAATTATCTTCTGCTTTGCGTTGGCTGGTTACTTTAAAGTCATTATTGCAAACAGTGTGGATCCAGATCAGACTGGTCCTCTTATGCCCTTTTTGTTTAAATTGAGATTTAACACGTCCCAGTCAACACTATTTAGGTCATTTTGAAGATGTTGTATCCAATTTTGTTGGAATTTTACCCAACACTGAGAAGACATCTCAAGCCCTGCCACCCAATGAAACCAATATAGTTCATGTGCATAGAAGACTTTCGGATGAGTCTTTAAACCGAGGTCCCGTCTCCGTATGACCTTAGCTGTTGGTGGGACGTAAAACTAAAACTCACTCACTCACTCATGTGCATAGATGGTCCAAATTGCCCTACCTTGCCTGGGCAGGCTAGACCTAAAATAATAATATCCAACAGCCATTGTGTTCAGCAAGGTAAACCATTTTAGCAGCTTTGGTAAAAGGTCACCCAAGGAACATTTCAGTAAAATAATTTCGAAATCTAGCCACTGGCCTAGGAGAAGCTGCCATCTAAAGGTATTTTCTATTTTTAATTCTGTTGGCCATTTTGTTCATTGGAATAAAACCATTTTCGCAAGTTTGGATTAGGGTCACCCTAGAAACATTTCTGCAAAAGTATGGCAGCCATTTTGTTCAGCAAAGCACAACCGTTTTAGCAATTTTGGTAGAGGGTCAGCCAAGGACTGTCTCTGTGAAATTATTTCGAAATCAGGCCATTGGCCTAGGAGGAGATGTCATTTAAAGGTTTTTCTATTTTTAGCTCTGGTGGCCATTTTATTCAGCGGAGTAGAACCATTTAGCAATTTTGGTAGAGGGTCATCCGAGGAACATTTCTGTAAAATGATTTTGAAATCGGGCCATTGGCTTAGGAGCAGATATCGTTTAAAGGTTCTTCTATTTTATATCTGGTGGCCATTTTGTTCAGCAGAGCAAAAACATTTTAGCAATTTTAGTAGAGGGTCACCCAAGGAACATTTCTGTGAAATTATTTTGAAATCTTGACATTGGCCTTGGAGGAGATGTCGTTAAAAAAAATTATTTTTAGCTCTGGTGGCCATTTTGTTCAGCAAAACGAAACCGTTTTAGCAATTTTGGTAGAGGGTCAGACAAGGACCCTCTCTTTGAAATTATTTTGAAATCGGGCCATTGGCCTAGGAGGAGATGTGATTGAAAGATTTTTCTATTTGTAGCTCTGGTGGCCATTTTGTTCGGCCATGCAGAACCATTTTAGCAATTTTGATAGAGGGTCACCCGAGGAACATTTCTGTGAAATTATTTTGAAATCCGGCCATTGGCTTAGGAGGAGATATCGTTTTAAGGTTTTTCTATTTTTAGATGTGGCGGCAATTTTGTTTAGCAGAGCGAAACCATTTTAGCAATTTTGGTAGAGGGTCACCCAAGGAACATTTCTGTGAAATTATTTTGAAATCGGGATATTTGCCTTTGAGGAGATGTCGTTAAATTGTTTTTTCTATTTTTAGCTCTGGTGGCCATTTTGTTCAGCAAAACGAAACCGTTTTAGCAATTTTGGTAGAGGGTCAGACAAGGACTCACTCTTTGAAATTATTTTGAAATCGGGCCATTAGCCTAGGAGGAGATGTGATTTAAAGGTTTTTCTATTTTTAGATATGGTGGCCATTTTGTTCAGCAAAACGAAACCGTTTTAGCAATTTTGGTAGAGGATCAGACAATGACCCTCTCTTTGAAATTATTTTTAAATCGGGCAATTAGCCTAGGAGGAGATGTGATTTAAAGGTTTTACTATTTGTAGCTCTGGCGGCCATTTTGTTCAGCCATGCAGAACCATTTTAGCAATTTTGGTAGAGGGTCACCCGAGGAACATTTCAGTGAAATGATTTTGAAATCCGGCAATTGGCTTAGGAGGAGATATCGTTTTAAAGTTTTTTTATTTTTAGATGTTGCGGCCATTTTGTTCAGCAGAGCGGAACCATTTTAGCAATTTTGGTAGAGGGTCACCCAAGGAACATTTCTATGAAACTATTTTGAAAACGGGACATTGACCTAGGAGGGGATGTCGTTTAAAGGTTTTTCTATTTTTAGCTCTGGCAGCCATTATGTTCATCGGAGCATAACCATTTTAGCAATTTTGGTAGAGGGTCACCAGAGGAAGAATTCTGTGAACTGATTTTGAAATCCGGCATTTTGCCTAGGAGGAGATGTCATTTAAAGAAATTGTTGACGGACAGACAGACGAACGGATGGACGGACGTCTCTACGAATGGATACTTAAGTGGCTAGGCGTCGGCATATTGACTACTTAAGCGGCAAATTCTCTTAAGCGGCAAGCCACCTAAGAGCGAATTTTTGCCACTTAAGTACCAAAATTACGGAATAAACCTCATTTGGACTCACGAATATATACACGGGTGGTAATCAGGGGAACTAGCTCGAAAATGAGTCAATGGAAGTTTGTTCCCTCGACACATCCGGGAGCTCTCGAGCTAGCTCCATCAACAGAAAACTTGAAAACAAAGGTAGGTCTCGAAGAGTTTTGTCACCATTATTTTCTTTGTAAACTATTTATAAAAAAATCCGGCAATGCAGTTCCACATAGAAATGATTAAACTTTGTACCTCGCTAGAATTTGCCATGGAAATTTGCAGCGCTGGAGTATGAATGAAGCTAAACTTTTTATCACGGACCTGAAAAATTGTCAATTTATGTCAACACGGAGATTTTGGCCGTAGATTTTTTCATTTTCCGTCAAAAGTACGCCCTTCACACCCCCGGAAGTAACAGTCCTAGTGAAATGAAACATGGAACGTTTGAAATAAGCAAAATAGTTTGGTCGTGATTACGTTACTTGCCACTTATGACGAAATTACTGTACGAGCAAGTCTTCTAGACAATCGAGCTAGTTCACTCGACATTGGGATAGTGCCCTCAAAGATGAAACATTCATCAGATGACTGGGGCCTGATTCGATGTCTTTCTATGTCCCACCCAGTTTATCCAACTGGTTTCTTTACCTCTGGCTAGTGGGCCTGGTGGTTAAGTGTGCTGTCTGTCTGGTATAACCATTTAGCTGCAAACTCGAATTGAGATTTGACATAATACATTTTTATATTGAATGTCCGATTTTCTTTTCAGATGGGCGCTTTCCAAGGAAAAAGTTCCAAAGGACTATTCCTGAGCAGAACAATACCGAAAATGCAACAAAATATATATATATATATATATATATATATATATATATATATATATATATAGAAATTGGTCATGATATGGGGTGGTCGTGTCTAAACCGAGATAAGTGGCGCAAAATTTTAACCGAGATATGAGGCATATATACTATATATATATATAAAGCCCCACATTGCAATTTATATATGTCGCCCCACAAACATAATGTTCACGAAAATGTAAATCCTTCGTTTTATGTGTTTTGTTTAGTTCCATTACGCAAGCCAGATATCGTTGATCTCTATATCTATACATTTTTTACCTAGCTAAGTGGTAGAAAATGTTAACCCAGATATGAGGCATATATATATTAAACATATATAGAGCCCCACAATACCAACCCAGATATGAGGCACGTATATATTATACATATATAAAGCCCCACAATACCCTTTATATATGTCGCCCCACAAACATTACGTTCATGAAAAATACAAAAAAAAACTTGTTTTTATTCGTCTTCTCTAGTGCCATACATCGGCGAATTTCGTAAACGTGTATGCCTCTACGTTACGTGGTTCGAAGTAAAGCCTCAGTCTCACCGCTACGTAGTGAGGGCTATGCTTTACTACATGTACATTAATTTTGCGCCGTTTTGTAGGGAAGCGATACCAAGCAATAACTACAAAAAAAAACAACCTGAAACGTAATAAAACGTAGAATAAAACGTAGCAAATATATTAAGGCGTAGGAAACCGATTGTTATGCGTATTATCGCGCTATACTGCTTTTTCCTTTTTTATACGTATTGACGTTTTAGTGCGTTTCTTTTCGTACGGGTTTTTGCAAGGTATACGCTACGCTAAGAATTTTAAAGCAAACGCAGTTGGGTCACATATTTAGCCATATACATGTATAACCGTGTGCACTACGCTCGAAATAGCAATTTTGTGGGAAAGTTACTGTCCTGTTGGCTATCCGCTAGATTTCATGATCAATCTTACCGAAATAATGTTGCCGACCCCAGCAGGTATCGAACCCGCGTCCTCCTGATCAGCAGTCAGACGTGCGTACGACTGAGCTATAGAGGCCGGCGAATACTTTTGTATCACAAAAATTAATCCTGCCCGCGCCCATCAGGCCTGACGAAATAGATGGGCTGCATGATGCTTCAAAGCAGAGCTGAAACCGACCCGTAAACGAGTACTGGTAAGCGGCTTAGATAATCTAAGCCTGCCCAGGCAATGCGGTGCGAGTCGGACCGTCCATGCTTAGACACATTATGGGTTTCATTGGGTGGCACGGCTTGAGATGTCATTTCATCTCAATGTCGGGTAAAAGTCCCACAAAATTGGACGCAAGGTCTCCAAAATGACCTTTACAGTGTTGACGGGGACGTTAAACCTCAGATCAAACAAACAAAATCTCAACAATCAAATTCAATTTTTGGTCGATTGTTTGTCAAACGACCCAAAGTTATAATGGGTATTAGGTTTTCTTTGCTAAAGTCCACGTGGTTTTAACAAATTTATAGGAAAATAGCCGCGTTGAGGTCAGAATATTGCGTCAGAGTGTTATCTATAGAATTTGGACTGGAATCAAGTGTTGTGTTTGACAACCAGTGTAGACACAGATCAGACGCCGTTGAACGCGATGTCTGATCATGGTCTACCGTGTTTGCTTACGTACGCGAAATCGTATCAGGGTCTATACAAATATCTTACAATGCAGGTCTGTAAAAGTTAGTGTTGACGGGGACGTTAAACTTTAAATCAAACAAGTAAAACTGTAATGTCAACAGTTTACTTACCGTTCAGGATCATTTTCCAACCTAGACTCAGATACAAGTGCTTCAGTGCTTTGATTTATAAAAGCTTGATATTTTTCATTATTTCGGCTGCAAATGTAGATTGCGGGTGCTCGTTAGAATCATCCGCAATGGTTTAGTGGTAGTTTTTTACGAATGTAGGAAAAAAAGTCACAGGGGGTGGGGGAAGTTTGGGAAAAACAGTCACGGAAAAACAAGTCACAAAATTTGTTTGTATAATGTTTTCATTAGTGTTATGTGAGTAGCTTACTGAAAAGCATGATTCAAAATTAAGTGTTGACAACGACGAACAACTACAGGCAACGGCGTATTCCATCCTTGTTGATCCCTTAGTGTCTTCACATTTCTGTATTACGCCCGTGCCACTGCTAAAATGTCATCTTTCATGTCAGATATAACATAAGTTAGATGGAAACTTTTGACAGTCTTTGTTATTTTAGCCTAAATATAGACTATGGGTCGTTGTTAGGACAGCCTCAATGGGGTGGTGCAATCTATGTTTTTGAACCGAAAATAAGGCATATAATGACTGTAATATGTTATATGAGGTTCTTATTGATAAGTTCGAATCCAGAATATTGGCAATGACTAACGAGGACTGACCACGGAGTTTCCCATCTTTTAAGACACTTAAGAGTCTTGACATTACAATTACATAACGAAAACAGGCCTATATCATTTTGACCCCCCTTGAACCCCACTTTTATATAGTAAAACTGGGGTTTACAGGGGTAAACCTTATTTTTCTAATTCCTGCTCTATAGATTGTGGGTACTCGTTAGAACCGCCTCGATGAGGCGGTGCTAACGAGTGCCCACAATCTATATTTTGAGAAGAAATAAGAAAAATATCACAATTTTTCATCTTGAACTTTTTATTTTTTCGGCGATAAAGGTGGCAATGTATTTGTATAGGCGTGTTTGCGTAATGATACGCCCGTGAGATTAAACTTAGCTAGAAGTAGCACTTTTCGGATGAACGCATTTTTTCTTATTTCTGTCACAAATATACATCGTGGGTGCTGAATCGAACCGGCTCAGTTAGATGCTTCTAACAGGTACCCACAATCTATATTTATAAGCAAAAATGAGGAATGTAATGGATAATCCGTAAACCCCATTTTTCTATATATAGGTTTGGGTTTACCGGGGTATACGCAACAAATTAGGTAGACAGGACCAATATTCACACCTTTGAGCAAGTTATATAAACACTGAACTAATTGACAATAACCAACCATCTTTAACATGGCATCAGAAAAATTGATTAATGTACAATCTTTTATTAGTGGATTTTTTTCTATATTTTTTATTTGTGAATTTTTTCCGTGATTTTTTTTTCCTGTGACCAGTTTTTACTACCTCATATTAACTTGCCTGTGCATCGAATAACCTTGTAAAAATGATTTTATTTTAATCAAACATTATTTGCGAAATTAAATTTTCTTTTGTAGTTTTATATATTTATTATTTTCATTTTTTTTTTATTTATTTATTTATTTATTTATTTTTTTTTTTGTATTTATTTTTATGTATTTGGAGACAGTATAAAAGAGTCCTGGCAATGCATTTTCTACACTTATTACATCCAGCAAAGACACATATCAGCCTAAACATCTGGGTTGTCTGATCGGAGTCCTCACTAGGTGCACGAAGAAACAATGGGTCCTACTAAGCATGCCCAAGGAAATTGGTGTGAGTCAGACCGTCCAGTGCATATTAGCCTTTTGGTTTCATTTGGCGGCAGGGCTTGAGCTTTGTCGGGTAAAAGTCCTACAACATTGAAAGGAACGTCTCCAAAATGACCCTTTTAGAGTTTACGGGGACGTTCAATCTCAATTCAGTAAAAAAAAAATAAACAAAATAATAAAAAAAAAATAAAAAAAATACCCATAATGCGCATCGCGAATGTAGACCTTGCTGCGTTCAGGCTGATTAGTGATGATTATCGTCGATAAAGCAGGTGTCAGTTTCGTAATCGTGTGTATAACGAGCGTTGCTGAGGTTTTGACACTCTACCGCAAACGTGTCATGCTATAATTCTTTCCTATCAATCGACCTTTTGTGTATTTTGAGTTTTCCGTCCCATCAACAGCTAAGGTTATACGGAGACAAGACTATTCCGAACGTCTCGAACACGCGACGCAGACAATTACCTTTGTACTAAGGCATTAAACTGTATATAACAATGCAAAATGCTTCTTGTTTTTTGTTTGTTTGTTGTTTTTTTTTTTTTTTTTTTTTTTTTTTTTTTTTTTTCATAAACCTGATGCATTTGTTTTGGCTAAAGCATTTATCCAAAGCAAATACATGAGTGAGCACACACATTCAATGATGTTTTAACTTTCATTCTGTTCTTACTGATTTTGTTTTATTGTTTTAATTTTCTTGTCTTCTTTTCTGGTTTTAATCCTCGTAAATATCGGACAGGAAATGTCCCTTCTTGTGTCGGGGTTGGCGATGCTGTTCGGAAAGAAAGGCACTGGAAAAGGCTAATGGAAATAAAGTCACAGATAAAACTTAAAAAAAGTCACAAATAGAAAAAATAGAAATCATCCATTTTCAAAATATATAATGAGTAAATAAAAGTAACGTCAACACCTGCAAACCCGACATTTCCCGGTGTCAAACCCTTTGGCCTAAAGATACCAAGAAAACCTGAATTGGAAATTGTTGGCTATTTATCACTGTTTATTCACTCTGCTGCATCTTCTTACAAACTTTTTTAAAAATACTTTTTTTTTGGCAAACAGTAAATATTGTAGACCCAGATCAGATTGCTTCACGAAGAGGAGCAAAATATGAAAAAAATACGAATACCCCCTGTAAGCCCTACTTTTTATGCCCCCGCCTTTCGAACATATAGCATTGCCACTGTCCGTCAGTCCGTTCGTCCGTCCGAAATTTAAAAAGGCGAAGTTGGTTGGTTGATTTGTGGTTTAACGTCCCCGTCAACACTGTGAAGGTCATTTTGGAGACGTTGCTTCCGATTTTGTGGGACTTTTACCCGACATTGAGATGAAATGGCATCTCAAGACCTGTCGCCCAATGAAACGAATAGGGTTTATCAGCATGGACGGTCCGCATCGCACCGCGCTTCCTGGACAGGCTTAGATCCTCTAAGCGGTTAACCAGTAGTAGTGTGCGGGCCGAATTCAGCTCTGCGTGGAAGCATCCAATAGATTTCTTCAAGCCCCTATGGGCGGGGGCCGGCTTAAACGAAGTCAACAACTTATTTTGGGATGGATTTTGAAATTATTTTGTAGAATTGTTAATTATTATGAGACGATGTGTCACGTGCAAGACCCAGGTCAGTACCGCCAAGGTCAAGGACATACTTAGAGGTCAAAGTTCCAAAAAGGGTCCGAAACTTAAACGCAGTCAATAACTTTCTTATTCTGGATGGATTTTGAAATTACTTGGCAGAAATGTTGGGCATCATGAAACAATCTGTCTGACACAAAACCAAGGTCCTTACCGCCAAGGTCAATGTCATACTTAGAGGTCAAATGTGGAAAAAAGGGTCCAAAACTTAAACACCGTCAATAACTTTCTATGGATTAATACGAACATAGGCATATTTTCACGCGGGGGCATCCGTGTCCTTTGGACGCATTTCTAGTCTCTTCATAAAATGGGGGTTAGAGGGGTGTTCATTGCTCGGACTTGTTAACATTATGAATGGTTGTGATTATCACCAACAATTCTAAGAAAAACAAGATAAAAACCATTTCTGTGACTTTTCTTCCATTATTTATTTCCTACCCAAACCTGTGACTTTTTTCCGTTACTTTTTTCTTGTGCCTTTCGCTCCTTTATTCCTTCCTGCTGCATAATAAACGTAGATTGTCGCTGCATATACATGAGCTGTGAAAAGCGGGATTTTCAAATTACAACATGACGGTTCATCATCATCGTCGTCCTCGTGGCCGTTATGGTCGTCGTCATCATCATAATGCTATATGACGACATTCCACAAAAAGCAGTCTCACTTAAATCCATGTTTCAGATATATCAGGAACAGATTACCTCAGAACTATAACGCAGCCAGAATTGTTGCTCTTGTTCACACTTGATTTGTAAACTGTATCCAGTTCACGTACTGAACCCCTCACAAACCCACTTTATGTAGGCAAAGTGAGTTTTGCAATGTTATATATTTTTATTCATGCTGCTGTCACACATACATCCGAGTCAACACTATTTAGGTCATTTCGGAGACGTTGTTTCCGATTATGTGGAAATTTTTAACATCCCAAAGAAACCGCAGGGGTTTAAGGCTCGGTCAGATTCGCACCAATATGTCTGGGCAGGCTTTGACCTTCTACGCGGTTTACGAAAACTCGAATGTTCAGTCGGTTTCAGCTCTGAGCAGTCCAGTCTTAATCTATTTCTTCCAGCTCCAATGGGTGGGGTGAGGACACATGAGATACTATGTTTTGAGCAGAAATAAGAACGAAGTATGTTAACGTAGTGCGAGTATCGCAGGCGACGATATTTTGACACAGACGTTTAAACTACGAGGGTAGGCTGAAAAGTTCTGAGCCTGACCAAGAAGCAGGCATCGAACAGCCATGAAATTTTGTATTCATTAAATCCAAACCTTTATTACTTGATTTGACTCAAATGAGTTCAAGTTTACCTGCAATAACGTAGAAATTCTACACTTTGAAAATTGATACTAGCACGTTTTTGAGAAAATGGACAAAATCTGGCATCGTGGTGTCATCAAGTACCTCCATAAAAATGGGTTAGCTCCTAAGGGCATTCATGCCGATATGGTTGCTACATTAGGGGATGATGCTCCTTCGTATGCAACCGTGAAAAGGTGGGCAGCAAATTTTAAGATGGCAAGGACAGCATTGAAGATGATGACTGGTGTGGACGACCCACAACGGCAACAACTGAGGAAACCATCAGCCAAGTGCACAGGGCCGTGATGGATGACAGGCGTTTAACTGTGAATCAGTTAGCTAACACTGTTGGCATCTCCCGTGAACGAGTAGAGAACATTCTACACAATGAATTAGGAATGTCGAAGGTTTCCGCCAGATGGGTGCCACGGCTTTTGACGCCTGACCAAAAGTTGACCAGACTGAACCTGTCACAAGCCAACTTGGCTATTTTTGAAGCAGACCAAGATGGTTTTCTTGACCGTTTTGTCACTCAGGATGAGTGTTGGGTTCATCACTTTGAGCCACAGACCAAAAGACAATCCATGCAATGGAAGCACCCTGGCTCACCCCCTCCAAGGAAGGCAAAGGTCGTCTCCTCTGCAGGGAAGGTGATGGCATCAGTGTTCTTGGATGCCAAGGGCATAATATTCATAGATTACTATCAAAAGGGCAGAACAATTAATGGGGAGTATTATGCAGATCTGCTAAAACAATTGCGAAAAGCAATTAAGGCTAAACGACCCGGAAAATTGACATAAGTGGTCTTGTTCCATCAGGACAATGCGCCTGCTCATAAATCGGTTGTCGCAATGGCTGCTGCGCATGACTGTGGCTTCACACTTGTCGATCACCCTCCGTATTCACCTGATCTAGCTCCATCAGATTATTTCCTGTTTCCAAACATGAAAAAGCACTTGGCTTGGCAGCATTATCGGTCAGGCGAGGAGGTGATAGCTTCTGTGGAGGAGTTTTTCAGGGACCAAGATGAGACCTTCTATACCACTGGGATCCAAGGACTCCAGCATCGCTGGAGGAAGTGTGTGGACAGGAAGGGAGACTATGTTGAAAAATAAGGCACTTTCGGCATGGACAAACCATTGGATCTTGGTCAGGCTCAGAACTTTTCAGCCTACCCTCGTATCAAGTACCAAGTCCGTGTAATAATTTCTCTTGTAGACCCCACTTCATATGAAAACTAGGTCTCACACAGATGCATTTTTTCATTATTTAATTCGATAACACAAACGTATGTTAAAAAGAGGATATTACACGAGTGGTCATTTCATATGAAATTTATAAACGAGCCTTTGGCGAGTTTCATACATTTCATATAAAATGACCGCTCATGTAAGGTTCTTTTTATCATATGGACACTTTAAATTGGATTTCATCGCCCTTAAATTTGACAAAAAAATCCACATAAATGCATGGCTGACATGGACGTCGTCCTGGCGTTACCGCTAAAGCGTTACCGCTAAAGTGTTGTTTCACGTGTGGTCATACGAATTTTATTACACGACGTTATCCACTGCTTATCAACTTCGTCATAGGATAAAAAGAGTATCTTACATGAATGTTCATGTATTATTGAATTTATTAAATGAATTGAGAAAAGGGATAAAATGCGAGGCTGGCCGAGCATTTATCCCTTTTCCTCAACGAGTTTAAAGAATTCAGTAATACATGAGCACGAATGCACGCTTCTATTTATCATATGTCATTTAAAACGCATTTTATTCACGATTGTTTTACAAAGATATGAATATTCCGCTATTAGTAAACGCGACGTCGTTAAGGACGTCGTACATGCAACGTAACGGGGCTCATCTTACTAATTTGCATATTTACTCGTAATCCACTAGTGGATTACGGAATTTATTACATGGCGTTATTACACTCTTAGACGAGACGTCATATGATAAATACAGATCATTCATTCTCCTATTCGAAATATAGAATTTATAAACCTCTGGGGGTAAACCAATCCGATAAAAAAACGAGTGCGAAGCACGAGTTTCTTTACCGGATTGTTTTACCTCCAGAGGTTTAAACATCCCATATTTTAAAACAGGAAAAATGAATAATATGTATTTTACATGCACTTCCATAGACTTTTAGGACAGTTTGGATCTTGAATTTTGGATCTGAATTCCCGTTCAATTGACTGTTTACAGCTCAGGTTAACGGTTCAATCAGCATAGTGTTACAGAAGCTGGGAGGGAAAAAACTGGATGGGCGCCATTATGAAAGCGCTTTATACAGTTTTGAACCAAAAAAGAAGAAACAAAGCCCCCGCCCATCGGGATTTGAAGAAATAGATTGGCTGCATGATGCTTCCACGCAGAGCTAAAACCAATCCGCCTAGGAGTACTGGTAAGCCGCTTTGAGGATCTAAGCCTGCCCGGGCAAAGTGCTGCGAGTGTCGGACAGTCCATGCTTGTAAACCCTATTAGTTTCATAGGGCGGCAGGGCTTGAGATGTCATTTCATCTCAATGTCGGGAAAAAGTCCCACAAAGTTTGAAGCAATGTCTCATAAATGACCTTTAAAGTGTTGACGGAGACGTTAAACCTCCAACCAAACATATAAAAAAGGGGTTTAGTAATACAACAAATTAATTGTGAGATCAAACATCCTATTCAATGACCATATCCCTGTTTTCTTTTTTTCAGCGTTGCATCCGACTCAAACGCCACGTATTATGAACGTATGTTGATATCGTTTCAGACGTCATTGCAATGACGCAATGAATAACGTCGACGGGACTGAAACTTTCCCGCGTTTGTATATACCGATTTCACCGCGAAAGCGGTATCTTGTATCTTTCATATAAAGTAGTTCCAGCTAAAGGGCTCAGAGGAAATATTTCTGCAAAGTTAAGTCATCATGGTAGAAATCATAGTATAGGGCCAATCTCTCTGTTACGCATGTAATATACTGATTTATCATTATTTGGCGTTGCGTTTAAGAATGCAAGGTGCCTAAAAGTTTCCAAGACTTTTTCTAGACTTCTGTGTCCTACCTGGTCGTAAACTGCAACAACAGGTTTTCACAAGGGTTTTCTTTATTAATTATGTTAACTAGTCCGTGAAATGAATACCCTCTAAACCCGACTTTATGTAGAGAAAACGGGGCTTTACAGGGGTATACACTATCTTGCTTATTTCTGCTCCAAGACATAGGTTGTGGGTATTCGTTACAATCGCCTCAATGAGGCGGTTCTAACGAGCATCACAACCTGTGTTCTGAGTATAATTAAGGCGTAACTATACCACATGTAGTGACACAGAGGCCTTCCTGATATTTAATCTTCATCAGTTCATCAGTGTGTCTCAGCCCCAAAGTTCTGAAACCGAAACGGATGATGGACAAGACCCGGCAAACACAGCCCCCCCCCCCCCCCCCTTTGAGCACACACCGACCAACGTACCTCATGAGACAGGTCAACTGGAGGCATCATGCAAGAGACGCCTACCCTAGGACATATAGGCGTCCCCCACCGAGCCAACATCAGCAAACATGGCCCACACTCCACGAAGTCCGGGGCATCAGGAAGGAGATGTCCAAAGTAGCGAGACTTGCAAAAAAAAGATATAACAAAAAGGGGCAACCAAATCCGTTAAGATACATGTCTCACCTGTCAAGTCTTAGTTTTAGAAAAAATAGAATTTTATTCTGCCAAAAAGAAATAAAAGTATAACAATAATATAGTTATTTAAATCAGTATTTGAGTTCTGACGTCAGCACCGCATTCAATCTCAGCACTAAGGAACTGATACAGAGCTGATGATACCATCGGGGACGAACGAATCATCCACCAGCAGAGATACCGACCCGCTGGTTGCAATTAAGGCGTAATAAGAAACATATAACAAATAAAGTAGCCTTTTTAGAGGAATGAAAGAATGCACTAGCTCACACGTGTACATTATCGTAATGGATTGACTGCGCTTTCTTGAAGTCTTCAACTTCTGTAAAAAGGTTTGATCACATGATAATGAATGTTTATCCAATGTTGAAGTTTTATTTTAGAAATAAAGGTAATGGTTGATTTGTAAACACTCGTACAGTAACACCAAACCAAATTGCACATGACTCTTTTTCTATAGTATGTGTTCAACAACCGATCAGTCTCATACGGAACCCTGGAAGGGACAAGCAATTTATTTAATATGTTGTGTGCACACGATATAATCTTGTTTGCACAACATAGATCTTGTGTGGACAACATAAAATATTGTGCACACAACTTATTATCTTGTTCGCACAAGATATTATCTTGTAATCACACGTTATTATCTTGTTCGCCTATTATCTTGTTTTCACAACATAGATCTTGTGCAAAAAACATAATATCTAGTGCGTTCAAGAAATTATCTTGTTCGCACAACTTAATATCTTGTGTGGACAACATACTATCGCACAAGATATTATCTTGCGCTCACAAGTTATTAAATTGTTCGCATATTATCTTGTTTGCACAACATAGATCTTGTGCAGACAACATAATATCTCGTGCGTACAAGATATTGTCTTGTTCGCACAACTTAGTTAGCACAATTTAATCAGGCGCATAAGATACTATGTTGTTCGCACAAGATCTATGTTGTGTAAACAAGATAATATACTGTGCGAACGAGATAGTATACTGTGCGCACATGATATTTAGTTGTGCGAATAACATATTATCTTGTGGGCACAAGATAATATCTTGTTCGCACAACTTAATATCGTGTTCGCTAAACATAATAAAAGAAATACATGTCTCTTCCCAGGTTACGTAGTCTGAGGTACTAGTCCATACATATAATTGGAAACTTAAATACAATAAAATTTGACAAAACAAAATGGAGGAAAATGAGCAATAAGTGTAAGACTTAAGTAGTTGCCCAATATTCGCATCAATATCTAGAAAAAATATATATATAGCTTGGATCACCTTGGCAAAATAGCCTCTAACCCTTATCCTGCGGAAAATGACAACCTCTATCTTGAAAACAGTGCATTATCCAGATCAGATGGCTTTCGAAGTTGCCATCTGATCAAGATCTCCAGGTACCCATACAACACATAGCAAAGCCTTTTCGGACTACATGAATGCACTGGCTGATCTGAGCTGCATACACTCAAAAACATTTTCACATAGCGCAGTCCGAAACGTTCCCGTCAACACTATTTAGGTTATTTTGGAGTGGCTGCTTCCTATTTTGGGGGTCTTTTACCAGACATTGTGATGGAATTACATCTCAAGCCCTGCCACCCAGTGAAACCTACATGGTTTTTATTGATGGAACAGTCCGACTCACACAACTTTGCCTTAGACCTTCTAAGAGGTTTACCAGTACTCATGTGCGGTCGGGTTCAGCTCTGCGTGGAAGCATCATGCAGCCCAATCTATTTCTCGAAGCCCCGATGTGCGGGGACCAAGTCCGAATACGTAAAAAAGTGCGGATTTCGTTAACTAGTATAAATGGCACAAAATATGAAACCAGTGACCCAGCAGACTGCCATGTTCATTACTTAAAGATCCATGCAAGGCAAATCCTTGTTGATCCGATTTTGAAAAGAGCAAAGTTTGTTTGTGCTGAGATTTTACGTCCCCGTCAACACTATTTAGGTCATTTTGGAGACGTTGCTTCTGATTGTGAAGGACTTTTACCCGTCAATAGATAAAATGACATCTCAAGCCCTGCCACCAAATGCTACCAAAATGGTTTATATGTAAAGACGGTCCGACTCCTACCACTTAGTGGTTTACCAGTACGGTCTGTTTAAGCTCGACGTGGAAGCACCGTGCAGCCCAATCTATTTCTCCAAGCCTCGATGGGCGGGGACGTAAATTAGAGTAGAAGTAGCAGTGGTAGTTGTAGGAGTAGCAGCAGCAGCAGCCCTACCACTCAAAGAAACCGCTGGGGTTTAAAGAGCGGTCTGACTCGCACCACTTTTTCTGGGCAGGCTTAGTCGTGAGCCGTTTTTCAGCAGTTTCAGCTCTGCGCGGAAGCAACAGCAGCCGAATCTAATAAAGAACATGGTGAACGATACATTGATTTTTATGAGTGCTGACGCAGATCAACATAGAAAACTCGCGTAAAATACATTATAAACCTAACTTTGTTATAGAATAAAGTAGGTCTCTTGCCAAGAACTGTTTCCCCCCCCCCCCCCCCCCACCCCCCACCAAAAAAAAAAACAAACAAAAAAAACTATACTTCGATATGATAACACCCTTATGAAACGTAAATCGGTGTTAACAAGTGTTAACTTATCAAAACCTTTACATAAGGAAGAGTAGAACGTTTGTGGTGTTTTTGTCTTCTTTAAAGGAGAAGTGACGCCTTAAAGTCCCCATCGAATGAGGGTGACGGTTTTTAAATGCTATTCGCACCATCGTTTAATACACTGAAAAAATGCCTCAATAATAAATTGAAGGTAAGGCTAATTTGTTTTAATGATATCTTTGTCATATAATTTGGCCATTAAGTAAAGGAACTTAATTCCTTCCAAAATGTTTTGAATACCCAGGTGGGCTAAAATAGACGCTGTTTCATTCCTTCCTGGTATATCTGCTCCATCTCTCTAAACACCACATTACATAGAGCAAACTGGGATATATAGGGGTATTCACTATTTTGCTTATTTCGGCTCCAGGACATAGGTTGTGGGTACTCGTTATAGCCGCCTCAATGAGGCGGTTCTAGCGAGCACGCACAACCCATGTTTTCGAGTTAAAATAAGAAAACAAGAGCTGTCACTGTAAGCGACCAATGCCCCCCGCGGGGACAATTTTTATGTCGGTTAAAGTTTTTGTGACGGACAGACAAACAGACAGACAGGGCAAAAACTATATGCCCCCGAGAATCTCAATCGTGTGGGGGGGGGGGGGGGGGGGGTTTGCAAAAATATCACAAATTTCCCTCAGAAATATTAACATTTTAGAGAAATGAAAGAGAGCTCTTCTATTTCACACAGATGTGTTATCGTTATGTCTGAACAATTAGCAATGTGCATTCCTACAATAATTACACTTTGAGCGGATATGAGTAAAACTGAATATCGTTTGTTTGTTTGATTTGAGGTTTAATTGATTGATTGATTGATTTGAGGTTTAACGTCCCCGTCAACACTGTAAAGGTCATTTTGGAGACGTTGCTTCCAATTTTGTGGGACTTTTACCCGACATTGAGATGAAATGACATCTCAATCCCTGCCGCCCAATGAAACCAATAGAGTTTATAAGCATGGACGGTCCGACACTCGCAACACTTTGCCTGGACGGGCTAAGATCCTCTAAACGGTTTACCAGTACTCGTATGCGGGTCGGTTTCAGCTCTGCGTGGAAGCATCATGCAGCCCATCTATTTCTTCACGCCCCGATGGGCGGGGGCCTGATTTGAGGTTTAACGTCCCCGTCAACACTGTATAGGTCATTTTGAAGACGTTACTTCCAATTGTGTGGGATTTCACCCGACCGTACGTTGAGATGAAAGACATCTCAAGCCCTGTCTCCCAATGAAGCCAATAGGGTTTATACGCGCTTTGCCTGGGCAGGCTGCGTGGAAGCATCATGCTGTCCATCTATTTCTTCAAGTCCGGATGGGCGGGGGTCGAAATTGAATATCGTGAAAAATAACTAAATAATGCATTTCAACCAATGAAAGTCTTACAGACCCGGTACTCAATTATAAGCATGTTAGTTAAATGACCCTACTGTCCAGCGGAGGATCACTACTGGTGAGATTAGACCATAGATAATTTGACCCAGCCAATGCTAGTGTTAGGAAAAGCAGCATAAACTCCTTAGGTTGGAGACGATTTATGATCGGAGAAAAGCAATCGTTAAAAGCCTTTATTGAGTGTACAAATTGTATGGCCATTGAAATTGATAATGCTTAATTTTCATTGTAAACAATATCTCAGCAGTTATTGTGTACCCATAAGTTTGGAGTGGTCCATTTCCAATTATAGGGGTGTCAGGGTTTTTTTGTGTGTAGAAAGTTTAACAAAAATGTAAGTACGTTAAGCAAAGAGTGTAGACTGAGATCAGACGCCGCGTGATCTGGTTCCACACTGTTTGCAAATGACCCAAAAAGGACCGCTAGTCATACATGCGTTAAAGTTTTATATTTCTTCCAAAATTTCTAGTTTAAGGAGAGTAGTTAAATTGTTGCGGAAAGTGTTCATTTGCTTTCCGAAAAGTTCATAAAAACTGAACAGTCATAGAGTGGTCAAGAATATTCTTACCACTTTTATACCAAGAATGTATATACGGGGGTGTGCATGTTTTTCAGTTTGCAGAAACATAAGTAAGGCGATTCTGACAATATCCGAACAGTTCTAAAGGTGATCTTAATGATTAAATTTTGCTACAGAATAGAACAGAATATATTTTATTTGGTACTGTAGGTCTCCGGACCATAATACAACATATACACACAAACCGACCACATAGTTACTTTGTTTACGGAAAAGTGACGCAAAATGAGTTGAATATGAGATTCGCCTTAGTTAATTAAGTTCTTTTTTGTGGGAGTAGGGGTGCGTTACGGCCCTTCAAGATTATTTTAAATAATAATAAAAAACAAAAATAACAAGAATTTCACCACAGGCTAAGTTCAGTCTGAGATAGTAGTTCTTGAGAAGTGGACTTGAACATTTGGGTTAGCGCAAATGTTGAGGGATTGTCCAACGGACGAACGAACGGACGGAAAACCGGTCTCCTTTGTCGCGCCCTGCCAATAGCAGGTGCTTGAGAAAAAAAAAAAAAAGAAAAGTTTAAGTTCAATTTCATAGATTTGCACTGCCATCACGAACATGCCTATATAATTTTGACCCCCTTAACCATTTTTTTTTATATATTAAAACTGAGGTTTACAGGGGTAAATATTATTTTTCTAATTTCTTAGATTGTGGATACTCCTTAGAACTGCCTCGTCGATGCGGTTCTAACGAGTACCCACAATCTATGTTTTGAGACGAAATATCGGATTTTTTTTTATCTGAAAATGTTCATTTTTGGTGGCTAAACTGTCAATATATTTGAATAGGCGCGTTTTCGTAATGCTAAGAAGCGTGACATAGTGCTCAGGCACATACAAAGTCTTACAGTCAGGAGAAGAAACTAATAAATAAAGTCTTTTACACATGCAACCTTGTACAGTGAAGACTGTACCATTGATGAGTGACGAATTATGTTTTTTTTTTTTTTTTTTTTTTTGTTTTTTTTGTTCATAATAAGTGCAATGCAGTTTGCTTATAATTGTACATCTTTAAAATATATTGAAAATAAGAATATTTTTATATGAAATATAACAAGATGTGGCATTCCTCCGAATGTAAGTCAAAATAATAAATAAATCCTTTTGCTTGCAGAACTGCGCGTACCCATGTTACAATGCGTGTCTGTAATTAATCATGGGCGTAGTGTTTATGCATCACAGTTGATTTTATTGCACAGGTACTCAGAATTGACCATTAGTTAATTTTATTGGTCAGCTAGTTCCGTGCCAAAGCCCCCCACCCAGTATTTTTTTTTCTAACTGACAGTTCCAAGGCGGTTCTTCTGTTTTTGTTTTGTTATTATTATGATTATATTGTTATTATTATTGTCTGGAGACCCCACGACCCTTGGTTTGTGAGGCCACTATACCACGGTGTCTTCTGAACACCCTAATCTGTAAAGCCACAATTTATATGAAAAACGGGGTGTCAATATATCACCCCTTATTCTGTCTGATATTTAAGCCCCCGCCCATAGGGGCTTGAAGAAATATATGGGCTGCATGATGCTTCCACGCAGAGCTGAATCCGGCCCGCACACTAGTACTGGTAAACCGCTTGGAGGATCTAAGCCTGTCCAGGAACCGCGGTGCGAGGCGGACCGTCCATGCTAATAAACCCTATTGGTTTCATTGGGCGACAGGGCTTGAGATGTCATTTCATCTCCATGTCGGGTAAAAGTCCCACAAAATTGGAAGCAACGTCTCCAAAATGACCTTTACAGTGTTGACGGGGACGTTAAACCTCAAATTAAACTGTCTGATATTTAATTGTACGAATTTGAAGTGCTATACAGACTTAGGTATACACCCCGTATTTTATATCCTTTGTAAATCCACGAGTTTAGAGAAATTAACGAGGAAAAGTTGTTGGACTGTTATCTAGTCCATCAACAACAACAACGACAATAAAATATGACAAGATCGTGAGTTTACAGTTATGATCTGAATAGACCTATACATTATTCTAACATTAAAAATATCCACGGAAAATATTAGGGACGATTGTTTTTTTTTTTTTTTTTTTTTTTTTTTCATAATTAGTGGATTGCATTAAAGGTGAGTGATAGCAAAACTGGAATAAAATTGGTCCTTCTATTATATTTAGCAACTGGTTCCATCAAACAGATTGCAAGCTCAAAAATGTCAAAGTCAGAAATAAAACTCTTCCCATCAAATTAAAAAAAATGAGGAATGCGTCATCGAATATATATATATGTATTTACAAGATATGAGGTGTCGATATACAACCTAGTTAAGTGGTATTTTAACCGAAATATCAGGCGCATATATTGCATATATAAAGCCCCGCAATGTCATTTGTATATGGCATCCACCGTTTGACACAGCGATTTCTTTGCTATCTCCAAAAATAGTTACATTTCTATCGAAAATGTGTGATATTCTTCTTCTTCTTATATTCCAAACATATGTTGTGGTTGCTCGTACGGCGATTATAACGAGTTTTTGTTTGTCTGATTTGAGGTTTAACGTCCCCGTCAACACTGTACACGTCATTTTGAGACGTTCATCACTTGAACAAGTCCGTGATATAAAGACGCCCCCAACCCCACTTCATATAGAGAAAACGGGGGTTTATGGGGTTAAACATTATTTTCCTTATTTCTGCTCCAAGACAGGTTGTGGGTACTCGTTAGAACCGGCTCGATGGGGCGGTTCTAACAAGCACCCAAAACCTATGTTTAGAGTATAAATAAGAAAAATGTCACAAATTTTCATCCGAAAAAATTGCCTTTTCGAGATTTGAAAATGCAATTTAGCACACGGATGTGTTATCGTTTTGTGGGACTTTTACCCGACATTGAGATGAAATTACATCTCAAGCCCTGTCGCACAATGAAACCAATAGGGTTTAAAAACATGGCCGGTCCGACACGCACCGCTTTGCCTGGGCAGGCTTAGATCCTCTAGCCTGTTTACCAGTACTCATGTGCGGCCAGTTTCAGCTCTGCGTGGAAGCATCATGCAGCCCATCTATTTCTTCAAGCCGCGATGGGCGGGGCAGGATTATAACGAGTATCCACAACTTATGATAAAGAAACATAATGTATATACCTATAAACCCCTTAATTTTCACTACAGAATGAGATATAAAGGGGTGTCCATTACACGGTCCTGTTATCATGCTGAGCTTTTGGTTCATAAAAACTACAATTTCTACGTTTTCTATGTATTTCCTTTAATTCTGTACACAAGACCTACGTCGGTGAACATACAGCTACTACAGACTGCTACAACTTATACACTTATACAAAATATATACTGATTCTTTTTTTTTTTTTTTTTTTTTTTTTTTTTTTCATTATTATTATTGGTTCAAAATTTGCCAAAAAAACCAAGCCATTTGGTCCCACATTTATCACTTTATCAGTGGCGTTATTTTCTTTGTTTTTGTTTGTTTGTTTAATATTATTATTGTTTTTGTTTTACGGCCCTTTCAAGATAATTTAACTTACATCGAGCCGATCGTTACTCAGAGGATGGCGAAAAACAGAGTTCCAGGAGAAAAAACTCCACATTACCTTCGGTTGCAGAACTTGGCGTCTAACATGTGACCCGATCCAGGCTCGAACCACAGCGGTGAGAGTCCTAATGATTAAGAGTCATTATCCACTGTGACGTTATGACAGATGTCGGCCCCCGCCCATAGGGGCTTGAAGAAATATATGGGCTGCATGATGCTTCCACGCAGAGCTGAATCGATCCGGCCCGCACACTAGTAATGGTAAACCGCTTAGAGGATCTAAGCCTGCAAAGGAACCGCGGTGCGAGGCGGGACCGTCTATGCTAATAAACCCTATTGGTTTCATTGGGCGACAGGGCTTGAGATGTCATTTCATCTCAATGTCGGGTAAAAGTCCCACACAATTGGGAGCAACGTCTCCAAAATGACCTTTACAGTGTTGACGGGAACATTAAACCTCAAATCAAACAAACGTTATGACAGATGTGTGCCTTGCGTTGAGGTTTACAAGTACATTGGGTAGTTTCATTATATTTTCGTAAGTATGTCATTTATGTAATAAATGACGCATACAAATTATTGTATATAGAAAGTAAAATCGACATGACAATCTATATCCACCAAACTGATGGTGCAAAAGAACTTGCATTTACATCTTTGAATACGCCTTCGCCTTAAACCAGAAAGGTGGGGCGTACAAACTGCCACTAAAGATAAAAAAATTCGGTGGCTCTTACATGATGAAAAAATAAAAATAAATAATACACAACAAACTCAGTGAGTAAAATGTAACAAGTATATGGGTGCTCGTTTGAAATATCCATATCCTAATCAGGAAAATAAGGTTTTTTCTACGTAACCCTCTTTGTATTTAAAGTGCAGTTTACAACGGGCCTCCATGGCCTATTTGTTAAGAGCGCTGACTCTTAATCATGAAGTCTCTCACCGCTGTGGTTCGAGCCTACTCGGGTGGAAATGCGAAGTTCTGCAACGGAAGGTCAGGTGGTGTTTCTCCGGGTACTACCGTTTTCACCTACTTCTGATTAACAATCAGCTCGAAATAAGTGAAAATATCTTGAACGGGCCGTAAAACCAACGCAAAAAGTGGGGATTACAAAACCGTTCATAACAAGCGATTCTAACGAATAATAACCATTATACAGGGAATAGCGTGGCTTACAAAGATCTACAGTGTTGACTGTGCTTCTGCTCCGAGTCACAGACTGTGGGTAAACCAAGTAAACCTCACTTTCAACAGAAAAGATTGAGTTTACCAGGTATTTCCACATTTCTGCTCAAAATAGTAACTGTGGCTGTCAGTTAATTAAACTAAGACACTAATCACAATTTTTCGCTAGATCTGGGACCAAGTAAATGTAAATTAGGTCCGTGGCTAGATGTGTGTCTTTTTCAGAGCCTTAAAAGGGTAACAGTGTCTGAAATTAATGATATGCTCGTAACACTCAGAAACATTAAAACGTCACGACTTTTCGCCTGAAAAATGACATTCATCCCAAACAAGCCTATATAATGTTGGGCCCCTTAAACTCCACTTTTATGTAGTGTACATTATTTTTCTTATTTGCGCTCAAAACATAGAATATTGGTACTCATTGGAACCGCCTTGGCACGGCATTTCTAAAGAGTACCCACAATGTCTGTTTTAGCACAAATGTGAAAAATATCAGAATTTTGTATTTGGAAATTTTAAGATTTGGTATTAAAATCTCAATATATTTGAAGGCACCCGCCCATCGGGGCTTGAAGAAATAGAAAGGTGCCATGATGCTTCCACGCAGAGCTGAAACCGACCGCACACGAGTACTGGTAAACCGCTTTGACGATCTAAGCCTGCCCAGGCAAAGCGGTGTGAGTCGGTCTGTCCATGCTTATAAACCCTACTGGTTTCATTGGGTGACAGGACTTGAGATATCATTTCATCTCAATGTCGGATAAATGGCGCACAAAATTGGAAGCAACGTCTCCAAAATGACCTATACTGTGTTGACGGGGACGTTAAACCTCAAATCAAACAAACAACCAAACAATATATTTGAATAGGCGTGTTTTGAAGACAAAAACTTTCATGTGTGTGTGTGTGAATTCGGGTTTAACGTCGCTTTCAACAATTTTTCAGTCATATCACGACGGTGTCTGGTTGCGACAGGGAGCTCAATGCTCACTTTTATAGTGCTGCCTCACTGAAGTATCATGTCCCAGACACATTACATGATACCACACCCAGTCACATTATCCTGACACTGGGTCGACCAGTCCTAGCTCTACCCCGTAAATCTGAGTGCCAAGCGAGGAGCAGCTAGTACCATTTTTAACGACTTTGGTATGTCGCGGCCCGGGATCGAACCCGACCAAAACTTTCATCATGTTTACAAGTCCATATAATGAGCGTTCTTGTAAGCCCACCTTCTATAGGGAAATGTCTGTTTTAATGAGTACAATGGTTTCCGTCTTAATATTTAGTGCGTGGGTAGTCATTAGAACCGCCTCAACGAGGCGGTACATGTACATGAACAAAGGCACACCTAAAGTCTATATCTAGAAAAGAAAAAAGAATAAAAACAGAAAGAAAATGAAACAAATTATTTGAAGAGATATGAAATACAATATTACAGTAGTGGTTTGCATCTGTAAATTTGCTTCTATTCAGATTTTATTAGACATCTGATATTTGTCGGTTATGTAGTTTTCACGCAGCGATAACGTCTCCCAAATGGCAATTAAGCCACGTTTACCGTAATCTGACCCCCTTCCAACCTGCAAATATGTTACATGTATAAATAATAATGACCTGAGAGTAGCATTCCGAACTTTGTCCAAAATACCGCAAAATTCGAGAAGTACATTACGTATGTTTGTGAGACAACAAAAAATATGTATGATAGACTGCATCGTAATTCTACGGTTATTTTTCTTCAGTCTGTTTGATTTGTTTTGTTTGATTAGAGGTTACCGTCTCGGTCAACACTATAAAGGTCATTTTGGAGACGTTGCTCCCCATTTTGTGGGATTTTTACCTGACATTGAGATGAAATGACATCTCAAGCCCTGCCGCCCAATGAAACCAATAGGGTTAATAAGCATGGACGGGCCGATTCGCACCGCTTTGCCTGGGTAGGCTTAGTTCCTCTAAGCGGTTTACCACAACTCGTGTGCGGGTCGGTTTAAGCTCTATGTTGAAGCATCATGCAGCCCATATACTTGTTCGCGCCCCTATGGGCGGGGCCGATTCTTCAGTCCAGATTCCCGACGTTTATAAGCATTAGGCTTAAACATTGAGTGCACAACGTGCTTCTTCTTCTTCTTCTTCTTCTTCTTCTTCTTCTTCTTCTTCACCCGCTTTTGAAGTCAAATTACTAAACGCACTGGATGGTCGATTGTCCCTGCGTTTAGGCTGGAAAAGGGATCCTAAGCTTGAACCCAATTCGCTAAACCCTTAATTCGATTAGAGGAGATTCTGATGAACCGCCGTATTCGATTGCGACTGATCCCAGCTTTTGTGAGAATAGTTCCCACCCTGGTCTTACAGTGTTTCTAGCTTAAGATTTTAGAGAATTTAATTTTATGTAATGCTTGTTGGTGCCTGATGCTCTGTCTCTGGTCGGGCCCATCGGAGTCTAAATGTAGTTTTTCTTTTGCTCCAGCATTTCAGTTTCTTCTTGCTGTTGAGTACTCAACGTTGTTTCATCTCTGTGGTTGTTCTCGGAGATGTTGCACTAATGCGTTAGGTGGCATTCATGCGGATTGTTAAATCGCATTGCGGGCGCGTAAAATCGATTTAAGGCCCCGCGGTGCGTCTGTTTTGTTCTTATACTTCATCGGCATGTGTATGTCGCTGGTGTCGTTTTGGTTTTGGATAGCTGATTGCCCTTGTTCACAGCCGGCCAACCGGAGTTCGTCCGTTGGTTAATATTTCAGTTGTTCTGTGCTGTATTTGACTTATGCTGTGGTCACAAAGATCGGCCGGTATCCGGGGATAGGGGGTAATCGTGAGTACACCGCTGGTTTTGGCTTTTTTTTCTGACATCGGACAACACCGGTCAAAAAATTTGTCATACATCATTTACATAAATGGCACCGTCCGGAGGCCGTGCGGAGGCCGTCCGAAAACCGCCTCGTAATCGTACGGCATCTGTTTCCAAAGAGAAATCTTTTGGGGGCCGGCGAGGCAGTGAATACCGACCGAACATCTAATACTAATCGGCAGATTATCCTATGATGTCCGAGTGATAACCGGCCTATTCACCGGACATCGTACGAATATCGCCGAGTATCGTACGAATATCGCCGAGTATCCTACGGACAACGAACGATGCTTGTACCAGGCCTGGCCGAATGTCGGGCGATTGCCGGGCGGTGTGATGGAAACGCGCTATAATGATGTACACGGCGACTGATGGGGGTTTATATATTCCGCCCGATGTCCGGTTCTAGCCGGCCGGTGACCGGACGATGTTTGTAACATATCTGGTCCACACCGGTTCAAGCCGATCGGACATCGATAGGTTACTTTCCAATGTGTAAACAGACATCGGCCGGATATCGGCCCATGTCCGGTCCCAAAAATTTCTCCTGTGAGGCTACATACACCGGCCGATTACCCCTCGATTCCCGACCGGATATCGGACGATACTTAAACGATGTGTGAAGGATATGTGGCCAATTATGAAAATGTACGGGACACCGGAGAAATTTTAACTTCGAGTTAAAACTCTTCGGGCACCTCTCCGATGCTGCCTGAGAGCCCCGCCACCGGCCGGCCATGTCTGGAGTCCGGTCGGGGACCAGGCCAAAATGGCTAAAAATCAATCCGGGTGTACATCCTAAGCCTAATCGGCAGGGATTGTGACCAAAGCATAAACCATGACAGAAGTAAGGGCGAGGATTGCGGCATTTAAGCCCCGCAGTGGCATTCTGTTCACTGACCGTTCCCATGCGGTTCTTCTGTCGCGGTTTACTTTTTGTTATGGTTTGTCTTTGAGTGTGTGTTTTGCATGCATTTTTTTTTTTGGGGGGGGGGGGGGTTAGCCAATTGGCTATTTTGTGGGAAAGTGACTGTCCTTTTTGCTTTCCGCTATTGGTGTTTCCATTAGGGTCTAGTTATTTCATGTTGTTGTTTTTTTATTTTTCAAGGGATCTGTGGGTTAATTGCATCGATTCCTGATCACTGCCTTCACTTCTATTTAATAGAAGCCTCCGTTGTGCAGTGGTTACGCTACTCGCCTTGTAAACCAGGGATCGCAGGATCCATCCCGGGCTTCTCCAGACTTTCGAATGAGTGTTCAAAACCGAGGTCCCGTCTCCGTATGACCTTAGCTGTTGGTGGGACGTAAAACTCAAACACTCACTCACTTCTATTTATTAATGATTGTTTTGATTGCAGTTAGTACAGTCCTGGAATTTCATTTTGGAATGGTCTAAAAATTAAAATTCAGTTTTTGAAATAGATGTCGGTATGTCTATGGTTGTTTGAAATCGATGACAATATTCCTACAGAATATACAATCTTCCGTTTTAATTTATCCGTTTTGATTCCAGTCCATGTTATATCTTGCCTCTCGGAACAGCAAGAAAAGTTTTCCCTACGGGCCTCCGCGGCCTAGTGGATAAGAGCGCTGACTCTTAGTCATTAGGTCTCTCACCGCCGTAGGTTCGAGCCTCGCTCGGGCCACGTGTGAGACGCCAAGTTCTGCAACGGAAGGTCAGGTGGTTTTTCTGCGGGTACTCCGGTTTTCGCCCCCCCCCCCCCCCCCCTCTGATTAACGATCGGCTCGATATGAGTGAAATAATCTTGAAAGGGCCGTAAAACCCAAACCAAAAAAAAAAAAAAAAAAAAAAAAAAAGTAATCCCTTACAACCCTGAAACCCGGTCCAGATACTTATGCAAACAGTGTAAATCCTGACGTGATGGCTCTGAGCAATCTAATCGGGATATATATTGCGTACCATAAAATGGGCGTACCCATCCAACTTCATTGATGGAAGAGTGCACTCGTGAATCTCACGGGTGGGCGGATTTGAGGGTAAAGAAATCAAAGCATTGGCAGCACTGTTTGACCGATTGACTCAGAGCGCTGGTTGTGTAAAATGGCCGTGGACTTGGACTTTTTCGGTATACCCTTCGGTTCTTGTTCCTAATGCAGACAGTGTAGACCCTGATCAGACGCCACATTATGTGACGTCTGATCTGGTCTACACTGTTTGCCAAACCAAACACATGATTTCAGTCCAGATTTTACAGATAACTCTCTTACATGTATGCAGCCATCTGACGTCATAGTGGAACACATAACACGGCTTGTTGTATGTCGATTGGATTGTCAATCGACCCTAAGTTGCTAAGCCGAAAAGCTTTTCCGTGCTAAAGTACACGTGGCTATCACAGTCTTGTCGGAATAACTATTTTATCGAAATTATTCGCAGTGAGATCAGAGTGTTGCGTAAGATAGTTATATTGGAATCAAAGGTTTGGCTTGGCAAAAAATGTAGACCAAGACCAGACGCCACAGAACGCGGCATTTGATCAAGATATACACTAATTGCTTAAAGCAACATATTTTTAAGGTTAAAATAAACATTGACCCAAAATTATTATAAGCATAGACCAAGTTACTATTACTGATTTGAAAGAAATCCAATTAACCTATTTATAGACTAAGGTATTACTAATTAAATGCATAAGAACACAGAACACATGTTGTTTTTTTCTTTTCATTGTTTAGCTGCAGTTCTTTTCCGAAGTTAGCAGACATATGTGCGAGCTTTTACGTCTCTTACCAGACTGAAATATCATGCGGGTAGAAGTTGTATGGATACTAATGCCTAGAAGGGACATGCGATGTGCGAACAAGATAATATCTTCTACGCACAACTTAATATCTCGAGCGCACAAGATCTTGTGCGGACAGCATTATATTTTGTGAACACAACTTATTAGCTTGTTTGTACAAGATAATATCTTTAATCATGGTCTTTGGTTCCTCGGGGCTTTTTAAACAATAAACATTGAAAATCGGTGTTTTCTCGGGGTTTAAGTATGGATTTCTTCGTTCATACGCATTATAGGGTTGAAATATCGCTTTATGGTCGAATATCAAAATTGCAATGTGTCCGAATCATTTTGTCCCCTAAAGGGTTTCCTGGGAGGTTCTTCTGTCGTGGTTTATTAAAGTCAGTATAGTTCGTTTTTGAATAAAAAAAAATAAAAAATCCTGGTTGATAGTTATATCCCGATTGTGTGCCGCGGTTGATATTCGTATGTGGTAACATTTTTCACCATCACCTTCTCATACGCGATCTTCGTAAAATATATTATAAAACACATATTAATCTACGTATAAAAAGGGAGAAGGCAGTCAACGGTTATTTTTCTTTTTACTAAAAATATGTGTTTTGAATTGATACGGGATGACTAAAATCAACCCTTACATAACGATGCATGTGAATATAAAATGTGAGGTGAGAAGAGTTGGATATTTTAGTTAAAGTCTTAAAACAGTGAACTACTTTTGCTTTATATCATCCTGAAACGGTGGATCTACAATTTATATAAGATACGGGGTGTTTCAATTTCACCATTTTTATACCCCAATCACAAAGTGGGGAGGGGCATATAGGTTTGCCCTTGTCCGTATTATTTACGTGCGTACGTACGTACGTCGGTACGTCACATTTTGTAGTAATATTCCTGCCTCCGCAACTCCTCCTACAGTATTTGATGCAGGGCATTGAAACTTGCAACACTTTTAAGACACATTGGACATGTGCATAAAGGAAACAGGATCCCGATCCAGCCCCTTATTTTAGAATTATGTTCCCTTGAAAAACTTAATCATTTTGTAGACTGGGAGGTTAAATAGTAAAGTTCGTGTCTCCGCAACTCCTCCTACAGTATTTGATGCAGGGCATTGGAACTTGCAACACAGTTCAGACATGCATTGAACATGTGCATAAAAGAAACAGGATTCTAATCCCCGCATAATTGCTGAATTATGTCCCCTAGAACGACAATTATTTTGGCCATATCAGGATGTTAAATATATTGTGCTGTTCGTGTCCCCACGACTCCACCTACAGTATTTGATGCAGGACACTGAAACTTGTAACACAGTTCAGACATGCAATGAACATGTGCATAAAGGAAAGCCTGGGAAGGCTTTGTTCTTGCAAGTCATGTGATGTGTGGGGTTTATGTCCAAAAACATCTAAGGTCATACGGAGACTGGACCTCGGTTTAAAGTCTCGTAAAATGTTAATGCAAATTTAGATTGGACGACATGGCATGTTTGTTTCTTTTTGGATATCAATAGCCTAGACAACACTATCTAGGATCCGAGGTTATAATTTTTTTTTATGTCACCTGAGCATGAAATTGGTCCTGTTCACAAATTTTAAAATGCCAACAATGTTGGCATTTTAAACAAATTTTAAAATGCCAACAATGTTGGCATTTTAAAATTTGTGAGCAGGACACATGTCATTCTCTGCTATCTGAGAAAGGAAAATCGCTCAACTTCTTAGTATTTTAATTTTTATGAGCACCACAAGTTTCATGCTCAGCTGAGTTGAGCATAAAAAATTTTTATAACCTGGGGGCCAGGTCACCTTCTTCCTGAGCAGGCTTTTGTCATACTGTACATACATTATATATATTTCATAGTCGTTTAGGTGTGCTGATGAAGCGTAAAGTAGCTAGTCTACCCCTCCCCCGCCCTCACACACACAAAAAAAAATAATAATCATAAAATAAAATAAAATAAAAATGAAAACTTCACATATTTCAGTTCTATGGTATTTTGTTTGTTTCGGTTGAGCTTTAACCTCCCAACACTAGTTAGGTCTTTTTGAGACGCTCTTCCAGTTTCGTAGGACTCACCGGATATTGGGATGAAATGACTTCTCGAGCCCTGCTGCCCAAACAGACTGTTCACATGCAACGTCAAAACTTATTTTCTCTGAGAAATAGTAATAAAAAGAAAGAAAATAAAATATATTTGAAACTGACGCCGGCAAACGTCCTGATTGGCAGTTAAAGGGGATAAACCAACATTTGAAACCTCATATTTCTTTCCCGTAAATTCGTACAGTAAAGGACAGATGAATTGGCATGCCATTTGAATTATACCCTTTAATATTAGAGAGGAAGACAGCATTTGAAAAATCTTGCCCGCCCGCTAAGGTGTAGTCACCCACATCCTATGTTTGAGACCAAAAATAAGGAAAATAAGGTATTGGTATTCCCATGCAAACTCTCCTTGTACTTAAAGTGGGGTTAACAACGGGCCCCATAGTCTTTGGGGTAAAAGCGATAACTCCTAATGTCGGAGTCTCATAACTCTGCGGTTCGATCCTAACTCGGGTCACGTGAAATGCCAACGGAAGGTCAGGTGGTGTTTCTACGGGTACTCCGGTTTTTGCCCACTTCTGATAAACGATGGCTTCGCAATAAATGAAATATATTGAAAGGGCCATAAAACCAAATCAAACACAAGTGGGATTTATAAGGTCGTTCACAACTGAGGCAATTCTTACGCGTACCTACAACCATTATATAGGGAATAGCGGAGTTTACGAAGATCTACAGTATTGCTTGTATTTCTGTCGATAAACCCCATCATGTAGATAAAGTTGGATTTACCAGGGCTTTATAAAGGCATCAAAGGGCAGCAGTGTCTCAAATGGATGAATTATTCGTTACCCTAGACAAATGTGAAAAATATCAGAAAATTTGTATCTGAAATTTTTTATTTTGCGTGGAAAAATATTTGGACAAGCCTGCTTTCGTTATGGTAGAAAAAAATGAAGCTTTACTTTCCTGAAGAAGCCCAAAGCTCTCATCGTCTTTACAAGCCCATATGATGAACTATCTTATAAACACCACTTTATATAGGTAAATCTTTCGATAAAATGGGTATCAATAGTATCCGTTTCGTTCTAAAAATATTGAGCGTGGGTAGTTGTTAGAACCGCCTCATTGAGGCAAACGTCTATATCCAGAAAAGAAAAATAAAACTATAAAGCGATTCGTTTGAAGAGATGTGAAATGCAACATCATAGCTACAAATGTCGTTATGGATTGCATTGTTATCCAGAATAGATTTCCTTTATACGGATTTGCGATAGAGATTAATGGATTAGTTGTCTTATACTTAGGTTCTTTTCTGATATCGGTCGGTAGTGCAGTTCTCAGCTACATGTAATGATCAGGTGCAGCGATAACGTCTCCCAAATGGCAATTATCCCATCAGTTACCTACAAATAAGTTACAATGACATGATCTGAGATTACCATGAAATCCGAGAAGTGCATATGTTTGCGATGCTACAAAAAATGCTGTGTTTTCTTCTTCTTTTTCTTTTCTTCTTCTTCTTCTTCTTCTTCTTCTTCTTCTTCTTCTTCTTCTTCTTCTTCTTCTTCTTCTGCTTAGAAGCCTCCGTGGTGCAGTGGTTACGCTACTCGCCTTGTAAACCAGGGATCGCAGGATCGATCCCGGGCTTCTCCAGACTTTCGGATGAGTCTTTAAACCGAGGTCCCGTCTCCGTATGACCTTAGCTGTTGGTGGGACGTAAAACTAAAACTCACTCACTCACACTCTTCTTCTTCTTCATTTAAAGTCAAATTACTTAACGCACTGGTTGGTCGATTGTCCCCGAGTTTAGCAAGAGCTTGAACCCTTTTCGTTGAACCCTTCTAAAGCTTTACTTTATGCGAACATATTAGAACCTGATCAGCCGCCGCATTCGACTGATCCCGAGCAATTATTCCCGGTCGTTCAGTGTTTCTAGCTTAGACATTCTCGCAGAGAGAGAGAGAGAGAGAGAGAGAGAGAGAGAGAGAGAGAGAGAGAGAGAGAACGTAAACGAGTGCGTATAAATGGCCTTGTTTATCCCACTGTATACTGAGTATTGTGAGTACTCAATGAGATGGTTTCAACTTGGCGAGCACCCACAATATATGCTAGGAACATAAATAAGTATTATCCCACTGTATACTGAGTACAAGAGGATATATTTTCTATTTCTACCAATTGTTAATTGTGAGTACTCAGTAAGGCGGCTCATACAAGCAGGTCCAGCACCTACAACTTTTGTTAGAGTAAAAGGAAAGTATCTCAATATTTCACCAGAAAAACGTTTTTGAACTATGCAGGATTTGTTATCGTTAAAAGAGAGAGAGAGAGAGAGAGAGAGAGAGAGAGAGAGAGAGAGAGAGAGAGAGAGAGAAAGAGAGCATGAGAGATAACATGTCCGTGTAGTAAGTACCTCTCTAAACACCCCTTCATATAGTGAAAACTGGGGTATACAAGGATATGCATCATTATGAAGCGATTATAACGAGCATATAATCTATGTTTGGAGAGAAAAAAAAAAAAGAAAAATATCACGCTTTTTATCAGAAAAGTCACCATTTTCGAGTGATTAAAGAATGCACTACGTCGCACGGATGTATTATCGTAAGAGAGAGAGAGAGAGAGAGAGAGAGAGAGAGAGAGAGAGAGAGAGAGAGAGAGAGAGAGAGAGTTTGCTTTATATCCCTTAGTTATGTGTTAGGAATGTCAATACTAGAACTAGAAGCATCAGCTAAAATGAAAGATGGAATTTACAAGTGAAAATGTTATTTCCCTTCTTTGTTCCAAGCGATGATCTCAACCGTGAGGCGTCACTTTTGCAGATACTAAGAGCAAAATTACAGAAATGTAACAATTATGTTCAAATTTTGACAAGTTTTAAATCCCCATCAGTTCACCCGACAGTTCTGCGAGTGCTTTGATTATGCGGGGAATGTGCTCTCCCACCTAAGGTAGGTTGCATTACGCTAATAGTTCGGTCTTCGAGACCGCTTATAGATATATGGGTCTGATAAAAGTGTATATATGTGGGTCTAGTATAAGTGTACATGTTTTGATTTGATTGTTTGTTGATTTGAGGTAAAACGTCCCCGTCAACACCGTAAAGGTCATTTTGGAGACATTGCTTCCAATTTAGTGGGACTTTTACCGACATTGAAAAGAAATGACATTTCAAGCCCTGTCGCCCAATGAAACCAATAGGGTTTATAAGCATGGACGGTCCGACTCGTACGCAACGCTTTGCCCGGGCAGGCTTAGACCCCCAAGCGGCGGTTCACCAGTACTCGTGCGCGGGTCGGAATCAGCTCTGCGTGGAAGCATCATGCAGCCCATATATTTCTTCAAGCTCCGAGGGGCGCGAGGAGGGGGGGGGGGGGGGGGGCAAGTGTACATTTCAATTTACAATTTAAACTAAGTACAAAGCGAATGTGGATGACATGTCACGCCGACGGCCCATCATGCAGGCATGCCTATAAAATTTTGATCCCCTTAAACCCCACTTTTATATACTCAAACTAAGTTTACAGTGGTATACATTATTTTACACGGCCCCCGCCCATCGGGGCTTGAAGAGATAGATGGGCTGCACGATGCTTCCACGCAGAGCTGAAACTGACCCGCACATGAGTACTGGCAAACCGCTTAGAGGATCTAAGCCTGCCCAGGTAAAGTGGTGCGAGTCGGACCGTCCATGCTTATAAACCCTATTGGTTTCATTGGGCGACAGGGCTTGAGACGTCATTTCATCTCAATGTCGGGTAAAAGTCCCACAAAATTGGAAGCAACGTCTCCAAAATGACCTATACAGTGTTGACGGGGACGTTAAACCACAAGTCAAACAAAACAAACATTATTTTACACATTGTGAGGAATCGCAGGATTTTATCTGAAACAAAATGGTGGTTAAATTTTGCCAATGTATTTAAATATTAGGCGTGTGTTCGTTGTGTATATTTTTATAAGTCCCCTTAATAGTAAAGTTCGAGTGAGCCTGCACATAAATTTAACATTTCGATTAAAAAAAAAAAAAAAACAAAAAAAAAACAAACAAACCATTAGGAAAACATGTCCGTGTGAAATAATGGCGTCCAACATGGTGTCAGAAGTGACAAATTTGAGGTAAAAATGATAACGTCTTTCTTATTTCTGCTTTCAACATAGATTGTGGGTACTCGTTAGAACCGCCTCATCGAGGCGGTTCTAACGAGTACCCACAACCTATGTCTTGGAGCAGAAATTAGAAAAATAATGCATACCCCCGTAAACCCCCGTTTTCTCTATATAAAGTGGGGTTTAGGGGGGTCTTCATTTCACGGAGTTGTTCACGTGATGCAAAAAAAAAAACGTTTACTTCGTTATTTTAATCTATAGCCTTGCTTTTACGGTCCTTTCATGACTATTTCATTTTTTCTACCGGAATCTTCATCAAAGGTGGGCGAAAACCGGATGCCTGGAGAAAAACAACCTTAACTTCCGATACAGAACTGCCCCCCCCCCCCCCCTTCAACTGCCCCTGTCATGGACTACAATGGTACCGTTCATACCTGTACAACCACCATTGTTAGATTATTTAGAAGATTCATTATGTATTTCCTTATTTCAAATGTGTATCCTCGTTAGAACCGCCTCAGTTAGTACCCAAAACCTACGCTTCAGAGCACAAACAAGGAAACTCACAGGCCATATAAAGATTTAAGTGGTTTTAGAATTGAAGAAAGATAATAATCAGATATGAAATCGAAATAAACGCAGGGTAAATGTAATTATTTTGAGTAAAATTTAACCCATTTGTACCAGAAACCCCAAAACGGTTATCCTGACAAACAGTGCAGGCCCAGATCAGACATCACAGAACGCGGCGTCTGATCAGGGCCTCCGCAGTTTGCTTAAAGTTCAGTCATTTTCAAAATATTTTGAAGAAAACACAACCTGTCACCCCTAAATTTTGAAATGGACTCCTGCTATATATAAGGAGGAAGATTCCATTGGGTACTAAAAGGGGCTTAAGCAAATAATAATTATGATCGATGTAACGGTCTATTTCCCTGTTCTTGTTTTCATTTTTCGGAGACACTGTAATATTTTGAGGTAGGATGACAAGTTCTGCAACGGATTGGCAAGTATTTTTTTCTGCAATACTCCGGTTTGCGGCCAACTCCAATTAATGATCAGCTCAAACAAGTCAAATAGTATAAAGATGCCGAAAATCCAAAACCACCACAAAAGTTGTAAACGCACTGCATAATTACGTTTCGAAGGAGAACATTTTCCAAACTGTTATCTTTTGCTGCGCAATGTGGCCGTCAGAACAAGAAATCGATACCACCCACAGCTAAATGAGTTTTGTTGTCGGGTGTTATATATACTACAGGTACGTTTACGAGGTGATATATATTCTTATCTTGAAGTTAAATACGCTCTTGTGCTAACCGACACAAGGGAGACTACCGTGAAACCCCATATATATATAATCGCTACAAAACCGTGTTGCTAGCCAACAACCTAGGGAAAGTAAACTCGATGCCCTGAATCCACTGCAGGGCATGAGAAAATGCGGGGTGGTATGAACACCCCGCAATTTTTTCACACCCCACAAAAAAGGTTTTATATAGAAAAACACCCCGTATCTGGCAACTTTCTTAGTATATATATATATATATATATATATATATATATATATATATATATATATATATATATATATATATATATATATATATATATATATATATATATATATTCCTGTGCTAGATAATCAGGCGCCTCTTTACTTTTTATTCCCTAGTTATTCATGAATCATTTGACTAAGTATCATCCCTACATTTTGAGTATTTTATCCGATAGAGGCTTTTGTCTGTCTGTCTGCCTGTCTGTCTGTCTGTCAGTCCATCCGTCTGTACGTTTGTTCGTTCGTTCATCCGTCTTCCAATGGACCCATCCATCTAAATACCCACTCACTTACCCCTCTCTGTAATGTACCCATCCATCCATCCAACCAACACCCATCCATCCATTGATCTGTTCTAAATTGGAAGCAACTGGGTGGGCGAAATGACTCAGGGGGCGAAAAGACCAGGCTTGTGGACGAAACAGCTATGGGTGCAAAATGGGGCGAAACTACCAGGGAGGAACGACTGAGGGGCCGTCTTGTGGGCATAGTATCTTGTTACCCCACTAGACAGAGGTAAAGAAACCAGTTGGATAAATTGCCTGGAAAGACATCGAATCAGGCCCCAGTCATCTGATGGATGTTTCATCTTCATTTTTTTAGGGCAATATCTGCACGTCGAGTGAATTGGAAGGAGGCGAAGCAACTAGGTGGGCGAAATGACTCAGGGTGCGAAAAGACCAGGCTTTGTGGACGAAACAGCTATGGGTGCAAAATGGGGCGAAACGACCAGGGAGAAACGACTGAGGGGCCGTCTTGTGGGCATAGTATCTTTTTACCACACTAGACAGAGGTAAAGAAACCAGTTGGATAAATTACCATAGAAAGACATCGAATCAGGCCCCAGTCATCTGATGGATGTTTCATCTTCATTTTGAGGGCAATATCTCCATGTCGAGTGAACTAGCTCCTTGTCGAGAAGACTAGCTCGGACAGTAATTTCGTCATAAGTTGCAAGTTACGTAATCACGGCCAAAAAAAATTTTGCTTATTTCAAACGTTCCATGTTTCATTTCACTAGGGATGTTGCTTCTGGGGGTGTGAAGGGCGTACTTTTGGCGGAAAATGAAAAATCGTCGGCCAAAATCTCCGTGTTGACATAAATTGACAATTTTTCAGGTCCGTGATAAAAAGTTTAGTTTCATTCATACTCCAGCGCTGCAAATTTGCATGGCAAATTCTAGCGGGGTACAAAGTTAAATCATTTCTATGTGGAACTGCATTGCCGGATTTTTTTTATAAATAGCTTACAAAGGAGAAAATGGTGATAAAACTCTTCAACACCTACCTTTGTTTACAAGTTTCGTGGCGATGGAGCTAGCTCGAGAGTTCCCGGATGTGTCGAGGGAACAAATTTCCATAGACTCATTTTCGAGCTAGTTCCCCTGATTACCACCCGTGATATACCTAAGTGTCAAACTGTTAAAATTTTTTGCCCCCTAAATGTCGTTTCGTTGGTGCGGACAGACAGACGGACGGACGGACGACGGACACAAAGCGATCACAATAGCTCACCTTGAGCACTTCGTGCTCAGGTGAGCTAAAAACTTACCACAGAATTAGATTTCGAGAAAAATGTAGTCCCAAACAGTGAAAAAAAAATTGATAGAAAAAGTGACAATATCGTTTTTGATTTCACTGAGAAATCTCTATATTTCATTGAAAAGCATGTAAGAAATTATGTTGTGCGAACAAGATAATAAGTTGTGCGCACAAGATATTATGTTGTCCGCACAATATATATGTGGTACAAACATGCTCATCTGTTGTGCGAACAAGATGATAACTTGTGCGCACAATATAATATCTTGTGCGCACAAGATCATATCTTGTTCGCACAACATATATAAATAAATTGCATGACCCAGGGTTCCGGGTACAGACACGTCTTCTTGTACTTGCTTGAGCCATTGATGACCTTAACCTTAAATTTCTTTTGCTGAATATTCAGATAAGCCACACCCATTTCTGACTTTGAACCAATCAGATTACTTGATGTAATTTAGTCCTACAAATTCATAAGTTGAATGTCAAACAGTGTAGATCCTGATCAGATGGCTTCTTCAGAAGCCATCTGATCTGGATCAACACTGTTTCCAAAGATATGGGTTGTTGTGAACAGCATGATAAGAGTTATATGATTGTATGTTTGAACTGAGGTTTTACGTCCCCGTCAGCACTATTTATGCCATTTTGGAGACGTTGCTTTCAATTAGGTGGGACTTTTACCCGAATTTGAGACAACTGAGAACTCAGTTAAGATTTGTTAGTGTGATGGTCAACATTATATAGGTCATATTGGAGCATTTATTTTTTTCAGTTTTGTGGGATTTTTACCCGACGTTGTGATGAAATGACTTCTCAAGCCCTACCGAGCAAACAAATCAATACGGTTTATATGCAAGGACGGTCCGACTCACGCCACTTTGTCTGGGCAGGCTTAGATACTAGTACTCATGTGCGGCTGGGGTCGGCTCCGCTCGGAAGCACCTTTTTCTCAGACCCCGATAATAATAATAACAATAATAATAATAAAATAAATAAAACTCAAAGAAAAAGTGTGCTTAATCGCAAAACATAGATTGTTGGTACTGACTAGAACCGCATCGGCGAGGCGGTTCTCACGAGTACACATAGATTGTGTTTCTGAGCAGAAATAAGAAAAATTAATGTATATCCCTGTAAACCCTAGGTTTAAGTGTGTGTGGTGGGGGGGGGGGGGGGGGGGGTGTAGAAAGTACATAGGCGTGTTATAATCCTACAGACGAAACTATACGCACATAACTGAATTTGTGTGTTTGTTTTATTATAATTATTAACCAGGTTTTCCAATTTTATATTAAAGTGATGTTCGTCGGCTGGCGGGCATCAACAAATCGTTTCCGGAACTTAACTCCGCAACTGTTTGAACTCAGTGGTAGGGTTATAGAACAGGTCAGTGCGGAGTGCTGCGTGCAAGAATGACATCTCTGCTCGTCTTTCTTTTTTAATCATCTATCCCTATTTTGTTTTCTCCATTTTCGTTTCCGGGGCATAACTCCGCAACCGTTTGAAATAGTTTAATGATACTTGGTAGATTTATAGAACAGGACAGTGCGGAGTGCCATGTTCAAGGATGACAACTCTGCTTGTCTGTTTTTTTTTTAAATTATCTCCCCTGATCAATATTATTCAACATTTCGTTTCCGAAGCATAGCTTTGCAACCGTTTGAAATATTTTAAAGATACGTTGTAGGCATATAGAGTCCAGTGCGGAGTGTCACGTGCAAGAACTCTGCTTGACTTCCTATTCAAATTAGCACCCCTGATCCATATTTTTGCTCTCTTTTTTTCATTTTCGTTTCCGGAGCATAACTCCGCAACCATCTGAAATATTTTAATGATATTTGGTAGGATTTTAGAACAGGTCAGTGCAGAGTGGACGTCGCTTCTTATCTTCTTTTTCGAATGATCTCCCCTGAGCTCTATTTGTTCTTCATTTTCGTTTCCGGAGCATAACTCCGCAACTGATTGAAATATTTTAATATACTTTATAGGATTTAAAAAACAGGTCAGTGCGGAATGTCGCATGCAAGATGACAACTCTGCTTGTCCTCATTTTCGAATTATCTTCCTTGATTCCTGGGTTTACTTTATTTTCGTTTCCGGCCCATAACTCAACCGTTTGAAACAATTGAATGATATGTAGGATTATAGAACAGGTCAGTGCGGAGTGTAATGTGCAAGAAGACAACTCTGTTTGTCTTCCTTTTCGAATTACCTCCCCTGATCACATATATATATATATTTCAACATTTCGTTTCCGAAGAATAATTATACAACTGTTTGAAACATTTTAATGATATTTGGTAGGATTATAGAACAGTTCAGTGCGGAGTATCCCATGCAAGAATGACAACTACGCTTGCTTTCCGGATTATCTTATCTGATTTATATTTTACTTCATTTTCGTTTCCGGAGCGTAACTCCGCAACCGATGATACTTGGTTGGATCCCAGATATTCACAAACCACTTACTTCATCTCAAATATCATAAATATTAGTGAAAGAAAAGTATACAAGTTCAATAGTCCGCACTTGAAATGTTTTCCTTGTTTCATGCAATTTAGTCGGGGATTTGAAATTCGTAGCATCCGTATTTAAGGAGTTTAATGCACCTTATTTTCTCACACTTAACTATGATATGAATTTATTTAGAGGTCTCTCAGCATCTTGAAAATGGAGTTAGAAAATCAAAAAAGTGGGGAAAAAGACATAAAAAGGGGAGATAAATGTACCTACCCTCTTTTCTCATTTGAACATCCAAACAATTCCAAACGACATTTCCTCTGAAACTACAAGGCCAATTGGAACCAAATTACATGTGAAGCCGCCATGGGATGGAAGAACAAACATATATTCTGAATGTCTGGGTCACATGACCAACATGTCCACCATGCCTATATATGGTAAAAACCTTTAAAATCGCCAGTTCTCAGGAACCAATAGACCGATGGCCTTGAAACTTGGTATACAATATTTGGGACCCGGTGCCTTTCACATCTGTTCAAATGATGACATTTGGTTGACCTTGACCTTTCTTACGTCAAGGTCACATACGGTCACTTAGGGTTTTGTATGGCAAAGACAGGATTTTCTGGTTCTGTTGAAGCTTATGACATGAGAGTTGATATTTGCAACCATCTAAATGATCCTGGGGCCATAAGATTACATATTTCTATTATATCCCAAACTACTGTGCTAACTGATACCAAATTACATATACTGCATGAGTGTGGTCGAGAAATCAAAGTTTGTTTGAGGGATCTGCGTGATTGTCACACCAATATATGGCCAAAAGTGATTTTGAACTCTGCATCTCAGGAAATACAAGACCTTAGTATGCAACATTTTGGACTTTAGATGTGCTGAGATTGTTCAAAGCTGACCATAATGTACGTTCGTATGCGACGTTAACAAAAAACAATGGTTGATTTAAAAATAATTTGGCAGCAATGGTCATGCGATTGGCCTCTACTAAACCATTTTGGTCGATTAAAATAAATGGCCACCAAGGGTGGATTAATTTATGCCCACTTGAGCTCTGGTGAGCGTAGTTGCCCATGGAATCTTGTTTATAACTTTGTGTTCAGGTTAGTTATTAAAAGTAGAAGTAAAACAAAGATCAGGAATTGATACAATTAACTTACTCCACCCATAAAAGACACCAAAGGGAAAGAAATACAAACATTAAGCGACCAGACCATAATGGAAACCTAAACAAATGAAGGCCATAAGGACAGTTACTTTCCCACAAAATGGCCATATGGCCATCCAAAACCAAAAGACACAAGTGATACACACAGTAAATAACAAACAACAACATAAATAAATCGCCACAGAAGAGCCGCCTTGGAACGGTCAGTGGAAGATTTCCACTGGGGGGCTTAAATCGATTTTACGTGGCCACAATCCTCGCCCTTACTTCCGTCGCGATTTAGACAAATAATTTGTTCAGTCCGCATGAAGGCCTCCTAACTCATCAGTGCAACATCTCCATGAACACAAAAATCAAAGAACCACAGAGGTGAGACAACGGTGAGGACTCGACAGCAAGAAACCACTGAAATGCTGGAGCAAAAGAAAACCAACAGTTAGACTCCGATGAGCCCGACCAGAGACAGAGCATCAAGCACCAACCGACATTATCTCTCTAATTTTCAATAAGCCTTTACGTTGGAGCCGTCATAGAATCTGAGGCCTGACCCACCGGCGTGCAATTAAAGAGAGAAGCAAAGTTGCCAACCGTGATTGGGTTAACTACCATGCATGCAGTCTGTCGTATAATATCCATGTTGTACCCAATCTTTTTATATCGAAGAATGATTTTACGAAATTGGGTGCTGAAGTCATTGCGGTTATATATTTTTCTGAATTTATATGCCAAGTCACCATAAAATTCGGGTTCCGATAGACCTTGTTGCAGAAGAGATTTAAGTCCAATATTGAATTTTGAAATTAAATCAGAATGGCGTCTATAAAATTTTGAAAAGGCTTTGCGTAGTTTATGGTACCGATAACCCTGATTAAGGAGTTTAGCCGTTAATAATTTATTACGAGTGTTGAAGTCAGTTACATGACTACACACTCTAGCAAATCGAATTAATTGCGAAATATAAACGCCATAGGATGGCGCACGAGGAACATCACCATCCAAAAAAGGAAAATTTACAATCTCAAAATCAAAGTCATCGCGTTTATCATAAATTTTGCACGAAACAAATCCATCTACAATAGACAGATGTAAATCCAAAAACGGGGCCTCGGTATCAGAAGAATTTGCTTTATTTAACTGAAGTTCTAGGGGGTAAATCTGACTGATCAAACCATCAAAATAGGTATTATCAATATTTAATAAATCATCTAAATATCTAGAAGTAGAGCTAAAAGCTTCAATAATTTCAGATTGGTTATCAATGGAAAGCGACAAAATGAAGTCTCTTTCATAACAATACAAGAACAGATCAGCCACAAGAGGTGCGCAATTAGTACCCATCGGAATACCCACAATTTGTCTAAATAACTTAGTACCGAATCTAATATAAATATTGTCAAGTAGAAAGGTGAGGGCATCACACACTTTCTGACATGACCAAAGTGTATAATTCTTATGCTCTTTAGAAGTGAAAAATGCATTTCTGACATTACATGCAAGATAGAGAGAATCTGCTCTGTGAAAAGTCCATTCAATTAAATCATTAAGCTTTTCTTTTATAAGATTATGAGGAAGTGTAGTGTAAAGAGTGGAAAAATCGTAGGTAGACAGACTAGAAGCACGAAAATGTCTAGATTTCAATTTATTTAAAACCTCATTCGAATTTTTATAGACCAAAATAGATTTCTTCCTGATCTTTCAAAGACTTTATCACAATATTTAATTACATGCGTTTTTATAGCAGTAAGACAGGAAGTTAATAATTTAGAAAGTTCAGTGGTAGTGCAAGAGCTAGAATTTGCAATAAACCGTGCTTTGTAAGGTTTTTTATGAAGTTTTGGTAACCAGTATAGCGTAGGAAGCTTGTCTTGGCCTTCGTTAACACACACAGCAAACTTGGTGGCTGAAAGACAAACATGTTTATCTACTATAGCTCTCTCTTCAGCTAAAGGCTGAAGTTCATAGGCCATAGTACCACCAAGCTCCTGCTTAAGCGTGTTAACATAGTGGAGCCGTCACACAACGACGACGTTGTTAGCGGCCTTGTCTGCAGGGGCCAAAACAAACTTCTTATGAAATCCTTGAATACCTAGTTTAAGATGACGTAAAGACGTCTTGGGCTTAGGAGGTAATAAGTTAGTATTTTGAGAATAGAGAGAAATGCGTTTATTTACTAGTTTTAAAATGCTAAGTTTCCAGTCCTTAAGGGCTTTATGCTCAACATACTCTCGCTTACACCATCGATTACCGAATTCATTCAAGGAAGCAGCGATTTCATCTCTACATTTACTGAAATCAATTTTAGAAGGAAACCGATATTTCGGTCCTTTAGAAATTATATTCCTTATCCTAGAATCGGGAATAATTTTCAAATTGCCAGTAATTACATGACCAGCAGCAGGATAGCAATACTTTGAGTTTTTACAATCACATGAATCAGGAGTATTAGTATCAATATCAAGATCTGAAACAAGTTTATTGAAATTAAAAATGATAGATCTAACAGGTTTGTTATATTTATAGCAAATTATAGGTGTTTCAGTATTTTGAAAATAAGCAGGAATGGAAGAAAGCACCGATCTCTCACGGAAGATCCATACCCTTATTAATGAAGGATATTTTGAAGAAATGGCGTTTATGATTAATTTCAGAATCAATGTAAGGACAGAGAGTATGCTGAGTATAGCCTCTAGTTAAGAGAGCCGCATCATATAACTGTGTCGCGTAAGCTTGATGGCAAGCGTAAACCATATTTAATTGGCGTTGTCATGATACAGCAGCCTTAGTTTTCTGCTTTATTGATTACGCTTGTTTGGTTATCTTTTATTGCTTAGCTGCATTTTCCAGCCTTCATAAACCATTTATTCGATAACCAATGGTAGTTTGGTATGAAGTTACCATGACAGCAATACCACTGAAAGACAACACTGTTAGTGAATTTAACAACGCGACCCTATTTCCGTCAGAATTTCGTCCAGTATTTCATAATTGAAGGAAAGACGTATTTTAATCAGTTTACGCCTCTGAACAAACCGGCTTCCTTTTGACTGAAGGTCTGCAAAATCTGTCTGCAAACAAAAAAGAAACATTGTATAATATTTGCATGGTAGAACGACGATTTTACAAAAATGTTTTATAAGTTTGTTTTGGTTTTACCATTAATTTTCTGCAGAAAAAGATACTCTACTCAATTTAAATATCAGCATCTAATTCTCCAACTGCGGATTTGATATACTGCAGTTCATCTGCTGATTGAATGACTCTGGTTTTGGTTGATCTTTTGGTATATATGCGCAAATTGTGGTGACCAAGTTACATGAAGATGCAGAAAAGGTCAGTCGAGAGTCTGTGTTTAACCCGATGTTCCCACCCTTCTTGACAAAAAGTGTAGAAGAAGAAGCTTGATTTACATAGGAACCGTTACATTTATTATGCCAAACATCGTCCCTGTTCAAAATATCTGACCTATAAGGTGTCAAACTTAAGTTAACCTTTCATTCAGTTCCTTTCATAAGTACGAATGCATTTCCACCAGAACGCCTGAAGGTAGGCGCCTGAAGCTCTTGACTCTGTTAGGGCTAACCAGAGCCTAACTATGGGTTTCCTTTGCTGAAACATTCTAGCTATTCGATGCTGTTGAGTCCTCGTCTCATCTCATTCGTTTGATTTTATGTTCGCGGAGATGTTGCATTGATGAGCTAGAAATCCATTATGCAGACTGAACAACATATGGGTTTTAACCAAGACAACCAATGATGAGGATTTAGGCCACCTTAAATCAATTAAAGTCTCCACCCCAAACCCCAACATCCGTAAAACTTCTTACTGACGCCATTCCAAGATGTTTTGAATGAGCGGTGCGAGGTATTTTGTATAGGTTCCTAATCATTGCCTACACTCTGTTTGTCAAATCATGATAACTCCTGATGACTTGACATAGAAAGCCCTTTTGGCAAATCTGTATGGGACAATTGGGGTGGTTGGGTGAGGCAAAGGTGGCGTTCACCTTGCGTCAATAGGGCATCCAACTGATATTGGCTGCCAGCTAGACAAGACCTGCTGTTCTTGGAACAAGTAACGGTAGAGGGAGAATACTGTTATTTCTTCTGTTTCTGCACTTATATTTATAGTCATCTTTCTCTTCTGTCCCTCACTTTCATCTGCTCTACTATCTCTTCTATCGCTTTTCTCTGGGAGAGGACACAGAATGACCAATAAGGGTGGACGTGCCTTTAAACCCAAAACAATCAATAAAGGGACAAATATCAGTAAAAGGAAGTAGTGAAAAAGTAGACGAAGAACAGGTTAATCAGTGCATCACGTGAACAAGTCCATGAAATGAAGACCCCTAAACCCAACTTTATATACAGAAAACTGGGGTTTAAGAGGTAAACACTATTTTTCTTATTTCTGTTCCAAGACATAGGTTGTGGGTACTCGTTAGAACCGCCTGATGCGGTAATAACGAGCACCCTCAACCTATGTTTTGAACATTTATAACAAACATATCAAGGATTTTCATCAGAAAAGTGGCCATTTTGGAGACGTGAAAAATGCACTATGTCGCACGGGTGAGTTATTGAAATGTGTGACAAGAGACACCGGCTAATTAAGAGCTAGTGGCGAATAGAGGGTCAAGGTTATCGAAGGCAGGTTGTCCAATGAAAAGGTAGAAAGTAAGTGGAGGTGACATCTTAAGATGCACGTTTACAGGTTATACCACTACTCTGGGAAAAGGAAAGAAGGAAGAATGTTTAAGGGGTGGCTTTACATTACATTAAAGTTCGGTTATTTTCGTGGAGTTCAGTGGCCTATTATTTCAGCAAACAATTGGCATACCAATGGGTACTAATTGTGCACCGTTGCTTGCCGACTTGTTCTTGTACTCGTATGAGGCGGAGTTTGTACAAAGTCTCCTCAAAGCAGGCAAGAAACGCCTTGCACAACAATTCAATTTCACCTACAGATATATAGATGATTTATTGTCTCTGCAAAATGCTAAATTTGCAGAGTACTTGGAATTCATCTATCCACGTGAACTTGAAATTAAGGAAACAACAGAGACTGCAACCTCCTCCTCATACTTGGATTGTTATCTCTATATTGACAACGGGAAGCTTTCTACTAGGCTGTACGATAAACGAGATGACTTCAATTTTCCCATTGTTAACTTTCCCTTCCTGAGCAGTAATATCCTGTCTGCACCAGCATATGGAGTTTACGTTTCACAGTTAATCCGTTATACTAGTGCCTGTTCAAAGTATCAGGACTTTATGGAACGTGGGAAGGTGCTCACTACCAGGTTGTTATGCCAGGGGTATCAAAAAACCAAACTGGTATCAACACTAAAGAAGTTTTATGGGAGGCACCATGATCTTGTGGATCCGTACAATGTGGCCATTTCCAGAATTATTTCTGATATGTTTGCCAATGGAAAGCCATAGGAAGACTTCCAAAATCTCGGACATACCCTTCCCGGCATTTACACCTTTTCTTCGTTCGGGTCGATGGGCATGGTGGGCGAAGCTTGCTTACCAAGTAATGCTTACTATCCGCGGACGCCTGATTACACTCTTCTGGAGTCCATGTCTGTTGATCCGAACATTGATATTTGCCATTTTGTCTATGGATTAACGATTTTGGATTAACGCTTTGGTACTACGACCTAAACTACTTACTAGTTATTTTTAACGTGCGACTTACCAGAAAATAAGGCACCCAGTAAGATTTCAATAGAGACCTTGTATAGTGGCCAGTAAAATTTACGTGTTTAAAATATAATACTGTCGATGTTAGTTTGGGAGCCTTCAGCACAAACTGGAAACTTTGGATAATGGATATTGAAATATACAATGTATTTATTAAATGTTCATGGTTTCAAGTCACCAGTTTAGAGAATCACTTGATAGTTCATCTCTGACAAATATTCTTGGTGATGTATATTAACCTCACTAAGTAATCAAAGCGCCAAAGGCACTGAAATGACAGATTCTATGAGAAAATCAAAACACTGTGAAAACTTACAGACAACCTTTCTAAAAAGATCTTAAAATTTAGAAAAGTAGTTCTACAAATTCCATTGTATGATATGTTTTAGAAAAGTAGTTCTACAAATTCCATTGTATGATATGTTTGCAGTTGTCTATACACCGATGGTATCATGAAATGTCATTCGATGTTTCAAATTTTGGAAAGAAACTATTCACTTTTTCAAAACCAAACATTAAAATTCAAGTTTTAACAATACTACTGGCAATTAGTAACATTTTTGTCTGGTCGGTTGTGGATACCTCCCTCCAAAAGAAACTCTATTTTTTACAAAGAGATCGGAGGAGAAAGGCTGGTCAGTCCAGTACATGAATTCCATTGGCTTGAAGACATTTTTGAGTAAGAACACCACTATAAACACGCGCGTAATCCTGCTGGATTAGATATCCCGGATTCTGAGCGTAAACAAATAAATGGAACCACGTGAGGCCGACGCACTTGATTGATGTAACGTCTTGCTGTTCAGTTAACGTCTCAGCCATAACTGGAAGCAACGTCTCCAAAATGACCTTTACAGTGTTGACGGGGACGTTAAACCTCAAATCAACCAACCAACCAACGTCTCGGCCATGATCTTGAATGTTCTTAATGTCGCTAGCTACAATAGCTCGACATACCATTTCGCTTATTCCATCCGATATGTCATGCTTTTATTACGCCCGCGTCGCCTCGGCATACCTTACACCTATGTGTCGAAACATCCCGAAACGACAATCGGCGTGATTCACCCTGAAGTGCGATGTGTCACTGAAACGCATATCGCGCGAGTTGCTAAGACGCCAATATACATGTACGTATTTCATGCACCAGCGTAAGTGTTCCGTACTGTGTCGACGTCTTAATTTTGGTCACGACAGGGACGTCTAGCTCTCAAAAGTGCATCGCATAAGGGCGACGAACAGTGTCAGTGCTTATTAGTCGGTAGTTGAAACCCTTTGTTTATCTACAGGTACAGTGTAGCAGATGCCGCTTAAAAATTGCTTCGCATATGCGTCTATCGGATGAATCGATCTTGACGTACTGACGTCGATCTTCCGCTACGCCGACGTCCACTAGCGTCTTCTGTTGATAGTAAGATGTCGCTCCAACAGACAAATAGATCACACACATGTGGCACCCAAGATCAGAGTCAACGCCATCCGCTTTCCGACCAGCTTCTAACTGTCCATTAGAAGCCTCCGTGGTGTAGTGGTTATGCTACTCGCCCTGTAAACCAGGGATCGCAGGACCGATCCCGGACTTCTCCAGACTTTCAGATGTGTCTTTAAACCGAAGTATCGTCTCCGTATGACCTTAGCTGTTGGCGGGACGTAAAACTCAAACACTCACACACTAACTCTAACTGTCCAGGGTTCAATGAAAAATGTTGTAATACGTTCTCACTTGATGCTTTTTGAGAACAAAATACAATTTCTTCTTTTCTAGGCACGACCTTACATCACATATCAAAAGTTTGATCCTGAACATGTGGTTTCTATCAGTGCTGGTGTGAAGGTGGTACACAGGATCGTTGGCCCCCGCCAATCGGGGCTTAAAGAGATAGATGGGCTGCATGATGCTTCCACGCAGAGCTGAAACCGACCCCCACACGAGTACTGGTAATCTGCTTAGAGGATCTAAGCCTGCCCAGGCAAAGAGGTGCGAGTCGGACCGTCCATGCATATAAACCCTATTGGTTTTGATTGGGCGGCGGCAGGGCTTGAGATGTCATTTCATCTCAGTGTCGGGTAAAAGTCCCACAAAATTGAAAGCAACGTCTCCAAAATGACCTATACAGTGTTGACGGGGACGTTAAACCTCAAATCAAACAATACAAAACACAGGATCGTGGCCGGACTGGTAACCATACGTCACGGTTGATTGATTTAACCTTTTTAGCTTAAGGGCATGGTGCCTAAGCGTGTTGTAATCATGCAATCGTTTGGTTTCAAAATAAAAGCACCGAAAGTGTTGTTGGGATGTAGGTTGGGGTAAAAGTCCTGGGCTGAGAATAAACTGTTTAACTCTGAAATTCCAAACAAATAGTGAAGATTTTGAAAAGAAGCGCGTTCTGCAGCGTCCGAACTTGGTTTACACTGTTTGCCAAGCTCACCCTATGATTCCAGGATGACCCTCTTCAGTCTTATGGAATACCTTGATCTCACTGCGGCTATTTTCTGCAAGAAAAAGGTTATTCTGAGAAGTCAGTGATAGTCACGTAGACGTTAGCTCTAAATCGCTTTTTTATGCCCCCGCATCATATGATGCCGGGGGCATATAGTTTTTCGGTTTTCCGTACGTGCGTATGTGCGTACATGTGTACGTCCGTCTGTACGTGTGTGTGTACGTACGTACGTACGTACGTGATCCTGTAACCTCAGGTTAAAGTTTTTGTAACAGGTAGAGCCTGATTTATGAATGGCATTTGGCGGGGGCATCCGTGTCCTATGGACACTTTTTCTAGTTTATTTGTAACTTCGGGTCGAATGCCAAACAATCAACCCAAACATGGCCGGGTCGTTTGTCAGTCTTGGTTACATGTAAGTGTTATCTGTAAAATCTGCACTTGAAAAAATGTTCGATCTGGCAAATTATGTAGACTAAGATCAAACGCCACTGAACACGGTGCTGATCTTGTTCTACATTTTTGCATCAGTTACTAAACTTCCGTTAAGTTTAAACGGATCAGTCCAAGTCCTCGTTCATGACCAGCCTGCATTTAGAGACAATCGGCATGAGTGTTGTCAGTGCTTTGATTTATTCACTGCCTTGAGTTTCTGGAGTGTACTCTTCCATCACTGAAGTTGGGCTCGTCCATTCTGCTAAATATGGCACCTAGAATTATATCACAGGACCTACACTGTTTGCATAGGTATCTGTACCATATTCCAGGGTTGAAAGGGACAGCCTTTCTCGCAAAGTCTGATATACGCCTAGTTGTAACTGACCTAGACTTGACCTCGAATGTCGGAAAACCCATTAATATTCTGGTCTGCAGCTGACCGGCTGGTCTTTAAGGATTAAATATTGACAGCACTGTTAGAAAACAGTGTAAAACCTGAGCAGACGTCTAAGCAGATGCCACATTGATCTAGGTATACAGTCTCGCATGCTGCAGCTGATTCATATGAAGTGCTGAATATATTGTCTGAAAGGTAAGATAAAATCGTCATGTCGTCTGCTTCAAAAGTTTGTATTGCGATTATAGGATGTACAATTTTGATAACTGCGCCTTACCGGACTACATTTTTGTGCGGACTCATATTTCTTTGGCGGTCAAAGCCGGAAGAAAGTCGTAAGAAAGCCGGAACTACTTTACAACACGCAGGATAGCTAGAGATGACAGATAGAATCTGTCATTAAAAACCAGAAGGAAATGGTTACCAGTAATTTTTCCAAAATATATCTGTTGGCCCCTGTTATGATACATCTGTGACCAGCCAGTAAAATAATTTATTTTATGTATGTTTTAATATGGATTTTTATCACGATCTGTGACACAGCAGAAAAAAACAGCAAAAGGGTCCATAGGTATCTGAGTCCCTTGTTCATGCCCAGATTGACACAGAGTCAACAAGTTTCACATGCATGTGCAAAAATAACCGCCCTGCACACTGACGGAAAAGAAATTGTTTAAAAAAAATACTAAAAATCCTTTAGAGCAAAAATAGTGTAAAATTTACGAGAATTTTGGGTGCATTAAATTTTTCGAAATCAGGTCTCAAATCCCGGACTAATTGTTGGAAAACCTGTTTTTCGTGGACTTTCTACGTTTCTTGTTGTTATCATTATTATTCTTATTTATTATTATTATTATTATTATTATTATTGCATGGAGAGATAGATTTTAAACGCCCTCTTCAACATTATTTAGGTCATTTTGGGGACGTTTCTTCCCGTATTTTAGGACTTTTACCCGACATTGTGATGAAATGACAGGCTCAAGCCCTACCGACCAAATAAACCAATATGGTTAATATGCAAGGACGGTCCGACTCGCACAACTTTGCCTGGGCAGGCTTAGTTCTTCTAAGCGGTGTACAGGTACTCACAGCTCTGCTTCGAAGCATCGTGGAGCCAAATCCTTTTCTCTGGCCCAGATGGACGGGGCACGATGACCTTAAGTTAGGCGTCCAGCTCTATAAGTTGCGGGTAGCGAACGCGTATTTGAAGGGCATAATTCAGTGAATACGAGGCAATTTTCTGATGAGTCGGTTCAAATGTTTCTAGAAAATATTGAACTTCAGATAAAAAAAAAAATGTGATGTTTTTCTTATTATTTCTCAATACATAGATTGCTGGTTTTTGTTTGTTTGTTTGATTTGAGGTTTAACGTCCCCGTCAACACTGTAAAGGTCATTTTGGAGACGTTGCTTCCAATTTTGTGGGACTTTTACCCGACCTTGAGATGAAATGACATCTCAAGCCCTGCCGCCTAATGAAACCAACAGGGTTTATAAGCATGAATAGGCCGACTCGCACCGCTTTGCCTCCAAGCGGTTTACCAGTACCCGTGTGCGGGTCGGTTTCAGCTCTGCGTGGAAGCATCATGCAGCCCATCTATTTCTTCAAGCCTCGATGGGCGGGGCCGATAGATTGCTGGTACTTGTAAGAACCACCTGGGCGAGGCGGTTCTTACAAGTGATCGCAATCTATGTTTCTGAGCAGAAATAAGGAAAATAATGTATACCCCCGTAAACCCCAGTTTTATTTATCAAAGATGGGTTTAAGGGGGTAGAAATATATATGTGTGTCACACTCCAACAGCACACAATTAAATTTGTGCTTTTTGTTTATTATAATTATTGCATGGGGAAATGGATTTGGCTGCATTGTACTTCCACGCAGATCTGAAACCGACCGTACATGAGTACTGGTAAACCGCCTAGAGGATCTAAGCCTGCCCAGGCAAAGAGGTTCCGAGTCGGTCAGTCCATGTATGCAAACGCTTTTGCTTTGTTTGGACGGCAGGGCTTGAGATGTCATTTCCTCTCTATGTCGGATAAAAGACCCACACAATCGGAAACGACCTGAGACGTGAAACCTCAATTCAAAACCTCAGGATCATGAAGCCACGCCTATATCATTACGATAACTCACCCGTGCCACATAGTGCATTTTTCACATCTCCAAAACGGCTACTTTTCTGATGAAAATCCTTGATATTTTTCTTATAAATGATCATTACATAGATTGTGTGTGCTCGTTAGAACCGCCTCATTGAGGCGGTTCTAACGAGTACCCACAACCTATGTTTTGGAGCAGAAATAAGAAAAATAATGAATACCCCCGTAAACCCCAGTTTTCTCTATATAAAGTGGTGTTTAGGGGGGTCTTCATTTCACGGACTTGTTCACGTGATGTAATTTCGACCCCCTTAGACCCCACTTTCATACAGACAGAAACTTGGATTTGCAGGGGTATACAATATTTTTCTTATTTCTACTCAAAACATGCAGAAATATGAACGATATCAGATTTTCATCTGAAAATGGTTGTAAAGTTTTCAACATACATGTACGATATGAATAGGTGTGTTTTCGTAATGAAGGACTCCTAATGGCAATTTTCTAATGAGTCGGTTCAAATGTTCACACGCCTACATTTGAGTTTTTATACCCGCTTTTTCGAAGAAAAATCGGGTATATTGTTTTCGTACCAGAGTTGAGTGGGCGTCAGTCAGTCTGTCCGTCTGTCTGTCTGTCTGTCTGTCTGTCTGTCTGTCTGTCCGTCGCGTTTCTTGAAATGGATTTCCTCTGCAACCACTGAAGTTACGCTTTTGAAACTTTGCATTAGGATAGTACATGGTATGTAGATGGCAGTGGGCTACTTTTTTGTGACCTTGACCCCACCATTGCCCCAAGGTCAAAGGTCAAAAAGTATGACTTTGCCATATCTTAAGTAACACTTTTGAAACTTTGCATGTGGATAGTACATGGTATGTAGATGGCAGTGGACTACTTTTTTTGTTATCTTGACCCCAACATGGCCCCAAGGTCAAAGGTCAAAAAGTATGATTTTGCCATATCTCCTAAACTATTCGAGTTACACATCTGAAACTTTGCTTATTGGATGGCCCTTGGAATATAGAATAAATTGGGTAACTTTTGGGATGACCTTGACCTCAACATGACCCCAAGGTCAAGGTCAAAAAGAATGATTTTGCCACATCTTCTAAACTATTGGAGTTACACTTCTGAAACTTTGTTTATTGGATGGCCCTTGGAATATAGAATAATTGGGCTACTTTTGGCATGACCTTGACCTCAACATGACCCCAAGGTCAAAGGTCACAAAATATGACTTTGCCATATCTCCTAAACAAATGGAGTTACACTTCAGAAACTTTGCTTATTGGATGGCCTTTTGAATATATAATATATAAGTCTACTTTTGTTGTGACCTCGACCTCAACATGACCCCAAGGTCAAAGGTCAAAAAGTATTATTTTGGCATATTTTCTAAACTATTTGTTATTGGATGGCTGTTGGAATAAATAAGAATACATTGGCTACTTTTGGTGTGACCTTGACCAACCTGACCCCAAGGTCAAAGGTATGTTGGACTTTACCATATCTTCTAAACTATTGGAGTTACACTTCTGAAACTTTGGTTATTGGCTGTCCGTTGGAATAAAGAAAAAATTGGAATTCTTTTGGTGGACCTTAACATAACCCCAGGGTCAAAGTTCAAAAAGTAAACTATAGGAGTTACACTTCTGAATTTTGCTTATCAGTTAGAATGTTCTTTGAAACTTTTCTTTTAACTTACATGTAGTTTTGGCTAGCTAATACATAGTCATTAGTGTTAGTCATAGAAAAAGCGGGTATTTGCGATGGTTTACCATCGACTGCGCAATCTAGTTGTTATTGTTATTATTACTAGTAAAATTATTATTATTGTTATTATTAGCTCACCTGACCGAAGGTCATGGTGAGCTTTTGTGACTGTGAGATGTCCGGCGTCGCCGTTCGTCGTCTGTTCGTAAACTGTTCTTGTGAACACTCTAGAGACCACAGGTTTGGTCCAACCATCATCAAACTTGGTCAGAATGATCATCATGACATTATCTAGGTCAAGTTCGAATGTCGGTTATGTCGTTGAAAATATAGGTCAGTAGGTCAAATTATAGAAAAATCTTGTGAACACTCTTAGACCGACCATCATCAAACTTGTTCAGAATAATCATCATGACAATATTTCTGTCAAGTTCGAATGTTGGTCATGTAGGGTCAGAAAGTAGGTCAGTAGATCAAATCATAGAAAAAACTGTGAACACTCTAGAGGCCACAGTTTTGGTCCATGCATCATTAAACTTGGTCCGAATGATCATCATGCCACTATTTCAGTCATGTTTGAATATGGGTCATGCCGGGCAAAAAAGGCCAGTAGGTCAAATCATAGATAAACATTGTGAACACTCTTGAGGCCACAGTTTTGGACCGATCATCAACAAACTTACTCAGAATGATCATCTTAAAAATATCTCGGTCGACTTTGAATATGGGTCATGTTGGGTCAAAAAGTAGGTCAATAAGTCAAATCGTAGAAATACCCTGTGAACACTCTAGACACCAAAGGTTTGGTTCAATCATTGTCAAACTTGTTCAGGTTGACAATATTTCGGTCAAACTTGCATATAGGTCATATCTGGTTAGAAAGTAGGTCAGTAGGTCAAATCATAGAAAAACATTATGAACACGCTAGAGGCCACAGTTTTGGTCCAATCATCTTCAGTCTTGTTCAGAATGATCATCTTGACAATATCTCGTCAAGTTCAAATATGGGTCAGGTCGGGTCAGAAAGTAGGTCTGTAGGTCAAATCATAGGAAAACATTGTGAACACTCTAGAGGCCACAGTTTCGGTCCATTCATCATCAAACTTGATCAGAATGATCATGTTGACAATATCTCAGGGCTAGGCTCAAGGTCAATGTCACTGTAGATATTTTAGAAAAACTTTGTTATGGCTCAAGTGCCTTCATTTATTGATGGATTTTAATATAACTTCGGACGAATGTTCAGTACGAAAGTATCTCAAACAAATCAGACATTCAGGATGTTGGGATCAAGGTAAAGGTTCTTGTGGATCCTTATAGAATTATTTTTTACTCTGACCCCTATATTTATTGAAGGATTTTAATGTAACTTCACACAAATGTTCGGTATGATAACGTCTCCAGCAAGTTAGACTTTCAGGCTCCTGCGTGCAAGGTCATAGTCACTGTGGCTATTTTTGTTTAAACTTTGTCATCACTCAAGCACCTACATTTTTCAAACGATTTTATATAACTTCACGCAAATGTTGGGTATGGTAATATCTCGAGCAAGTTCGACATTCAGGGACCTGTGGTGTAGGTCAAGGTCACTGTGGCTATTTTAGAAAAACTTCGTAATCACTCTAGTGCCTACATTTATTGATTGATTTTAATGTAACTTCACACAAATGCTGGGTATGATAATATCTTGAGCAAGACTTAACCTTTACCCTGCTGTAGGCGACAAGCCCTATCTTTGTAAACAGTGTAGATCCAGATCAGATGGCTTCTGAAGAAGCCATCTGATCAGGATCTACACTGTTTGTCATTCAGATTGTGAATTTGAACGAACTCATTATATCATGTAATCTGATTGGCTGAAAATAAAAAAAAGGTGTGGCTAAGTTAAATATTCAGCAGGTTAAAGGTTAAATTGTCAGAGCTTAAGTCAAGGTCACTGTGGCTATTTTTTGACTCGAACATTTGATTGATCTAACTATTTAGGGTCAATAATATTACAGTTCAATACATTTACACGGAGTAATTCTAACACGACATTACGATAACACACCCGTGCGACACAGTGCATTTTTCACATCTCCAAAATGGCCATTTTTCTGATGAAAATCCGTGATATTTTTCTTATAAATACTGCAAACATAGGTTGTGGGTGCTCGTTAGAACCGCCTCATTGAGGCGGTTCTAACGAGTACCCACAACCTATGTCTTGGAGCAAAAATAAGAAAAATAATGTATACCCCCGTAAACCCCAGTTTTCTCTATATAAAGTGGGGTATAGGGGGTCTTCATTTCACGGACTTGTTCACGTGATGAGTTGCTTGCATGATCTATTAGTAGAAGTGCGTATTTGCTTGCAGTTCACCAAGAAAGGTTTTGAATGTTGATTTTTTTAGTGCATTTAAAGTTTTTCCGTAGACACTTTTGAAAAAATAAGATTGGTTCCGATTATTTCGGATTCAATATCAAAAGATCATTTGACGGATATTATAAAGGTGCGTAAGGAACGTAGTGGATTCAGTATCATTGTCGTTTTTGAACGGGAAATTGTGTTTCAAAATTGTCCACTTGTACAATTTGCTGTGCCTGACTTTGGCAGTTTGTTTACTTAAAAGGTGTAGCCCTTTAGTCACAAAAACAATTATATAGTTGTCCACAAGATATCATTTTATTATGTTTTGGTAATATGTTTTTTTTTTTTTTTGTTTTGTTTTTTGTTTTTTTGTTGTTTTTGTTTTAGTTATTTGTTTAACAGTTAATTAAATAATTGGTAAACCGCTTAGGAGGTCTTAGGCTGCCCAGGCAAAGTGAAGTGAGTCGGACCGCCCCTATATATAAACCCTTTTGGTTTGTTTGGGCGGCAGGGCTTGACATCAAATTTCATCTCAGTGTCGGGTAAAAGTCCAATAAATTGGAAGCAACGTCTCCAAAAGGACCTAAATAGTGTTGAAGGGTACGTAAAGCCTCGATTCAAACAAACAAACTACTGCTACTGATGATACTACTAATAATTACGAAAAATATAATCTTAATAATAAAAAAGATGTCAATAATAATTATACGCTTACTACTACTCGCACAACTACTTCTGCTACTACTACATAGTGCTACTACTGTCACTACTTCAACCATTCTTATTGCATTTATTATAAACGTGATGAAAATAAACAAAATGGCCAATAGGCTATCCAAAATACAACAATATAAGCTACACAAACATCCAAAGACAAGCCATAACAAAAATAAACCGCGACAGAAGAACCGCCTTGGAACGGTAAGCGGAAACGGATTCCACTAGGGGGCTTAAATCGATTTTACGTAGCCACAAATTCGCCCTTACTTCCGTCGCGATTTAGACAAATAATTTGTTCAGTCCGCATGAAGGCCTCCTAACTCATCAGTGCAACATCTCCGTGAACAGTAAAAAATCAAACAACCACAGAGATGAAACAACGGTGAGGACTCGGCAGCAACAAACCACTGAAATGCTGGAGCAAAAGAAAAACCAACAGTTAGACTCCGATAGGCCCTAAGTCTGTGCTCACTGATCAATCATTGTCGAATTCAACATTATCAAGTTAACTTTATGAAATTCAACACAGGTTTTCTCAAACATCAAACTGGTAATTTAGATATTCAATCTACTGAATTCAACAAGAAAAAAACAGAAAGACATGTATAACCGGAATTTGATACTGCAAATTTAGTGTTCATGTCGACACAGTCCAGTAATTCTAGTTTATAAGTTTATAACTTATCTGCAAGAATAATGAGATATCATTGCCTGTTCTTTCCAAAATGGCACAATGCAATCATAATCGAGTAATTTGATATGGCACTTTGTGCCAAAGTGTCATATCTTTTCTTGTTAGAAACACTTGTACATGGTTATAAGGCCTGCATTTATCATTGTCATTTGATGTAACTTCACACAAATGTTAGGCATGATACTATCTAAAGCAAGATCAAGTTTTGTGGTCTGGCCTAAGATCAAGGTCACTGTGGCTATTTTTAGAAAAAAAACTTAACTTTACAGGCTCTAGTGCCAACATTTGTGATGGATCTTAATATAACTTCACGCATATGCTTTGTATGATAATATATCGGACAAGTTCAACTTTCAGGTTGCTGGGATGAAGGCCCAGGTCATGATGGCTATTTTTAGAAAAAAAAGAAATTTGTCATTGCTCTAGTTCTACATTGATCAAAGTATTTTAATACATGGACTACTTTACATAAATGTTGGGTACATTATTATCTCGAGCAAGTTCAACTTTCAGGTTGCTGGGCTCAATGCCAAGGTAACTGGCTATTTGTATGAAAAACAAACTTTTGTAATCGGTCTAGCCCCTGATTTATAAATGATTTCACAGGAATGATTTTGGGGTACCATCTGTCAAAATTTCTCTACTCTGCTGAACAAGATGATAGTAACTTAAAATTGAAAAACTGTTATAAGATTTAAATTTCATATGAATGTTCGATGGGCGACCCTCTGACAAAATTGCTCAAAATCCTTTTGCTCCACTATAAATGATAGTCACCAGAGCTAAAAACATACACACCTTAAAAATAACTTATTCTCCTGAACAGCTAGATTGATTTTGAAATTTTCACAGAAATGTTCCATGGGTCAACCAAAAAACCTTCCACTCCACCTTAATATATTACCTACCATTTCATTTGATCAGTATGGATCAGGTGAGCGATCCAGGGCCATCATGTCCCTCTTGTATAGTAAAATTGGGGTTTACAGGGGCAACCCTATTTTTTCTTAGTTCTGCTCTAAAATATCAATTTGCCTCAAAAGTATATAGGCTTGCTTTCGTGATGTGAGCAGAAATAAGAAAGATATTGCGATTTTTCGTCTGAAAAATTTTCATTTTTTCGGCGGCAAATTTTACGATGTATTTGTTTAGGCGTAGTTTTCGTAATATATAGACCCTTTTGACAATGAGGGCAAAGCGGTTTGCGGGAGGCTTGCTTTTTGCAGGTATAGTCATGGTCATGATTGTTGGACTTGGCTAAATATTTGTCGTCAACCATCATGCTTTAAAAGCAAGCGACCGATGATTGACAAATAAAACTCTTGGACATATTTACGTTTTTCTTAATAACCAGTACATGATTTTAAACATAATCAGACTAGAAACTCGATGGCCAAATGTATATATTATATAGAGCAATGACCATATTTGTTAATTTTTCTATATACACTTTACAATTTAAATGGATTATATAGAGAAAAACAAACATTAAAAGTCATTTTCTATATAACCTATGCATTTTGAGCGGACAAATAGAATAACATTGGAAATAGGCAAAATGTATACATTATACATAAAAAGGGCCATTTTCTATAGAAAAGCGGCCATTAATGGTCATTTTGCTATATACGTTTTGAATGGATTATATAGAAAAACAAGCATTTAATTTCAAGGTCATTTTCTATAAAAAAAAGACCACTAATGCATATATTCGTGAGCCTCGTATTGAAGGAGGTACGCAGGGATGTTCTTTTTAAGTCCTACTATTCTCTGACTAAACAGGGCTGTGTACCCAATGACTGGTCTCATTTGGTCAGTTTGGTATAGTTACGCCTTTATTGGTCAGTTTATATCGATGAGGTAGCACTTTAAATTAAACAAAACAAGAAACTTTTGCAAAATGGACAAAATCGGTGAAATAGCACTGATCCAATATTTGCATAAAAAAGAGTTTAACACCTCAGCATATCCATAATGATTTGAGCCCCGCCAAGCGAATTTGTGTCTTCGAGCATTCCGTCATGACAAATTTTAACTGCGCATGCCCAGCCATTCAGAGGGGCCAGGGATTTGGATTTGGTCTGAAGGTTCCTCTTGATTCACTGCTTGTATGAGCGAGCAGCGAAGGTTCTGGCGAGACTGCGCGGATGCGCAGGCTCGCCCGAACCTTCACTGCTCGCATAGGCATGAGCACCAAAATCGCTTGACGGAACCCCATATGGTAGCAACACCAGAGAAAGATGCCCCTTCATATGCTTCTCTGAAAAAGGTGGGTGGCGGAATTTAAGCTCGGCAGACAGAGCCTTGAGGATGACCCCACGGCCTGGAAGGCTCTTCAATGTTGCAACCCTAACGTCCATGATATTGTTATGACTGACAGATGAGCCACAGAGAGATATATAGCCAGTAGAGTTCGCATTTCACAGGAAAGAGTGCATTCCATACTGACAGAGGATCTTGCAATAAGAAAGCTTTCGGTCCGATGGGATCCAATACTTCTGACAGTTGATCAGAAGCAAACCAGGCGCTTATCACGTTCAAATCTTTACCTTTTTTAGGAAGATCCTGCCAACTTCTTCAGAGATTTGCCATTATGGATGAAACATGGGTCCAACATTTTACCCCAGAAGCCAAACAACAATCGAAACAATGGAAGCACTCTGGCTCACCCCCACCAAAGAAGGCAAAGACTGTTCCATCAGCTGGGGAGGTTATGGCCTGGGTTTTCTGGGATAAAGATGGTATTCTGCTAATAGATTATCTTCAAAAGGGACAAACAATCAATGGACCATACTATACTTCACTTCTGGCGCAGTTACGGGACAATATTAAACATAAGCGCAGCGGAAAGTTCACTAAAGGTGTGTTGTTCCATCAGGACAATGCTCCTGTTCACAATCGGTCAATGCGACGGCGCCATTTACGATCGTGGCTTCAAATTCATTGAGCACCCACCGTATTCAACTGATCCCGCTCCATTAGACTTCCATTTATTTTCAAAACGAAAAACGGCTATTTCAGGCCGATGACGACGTCATATATCCAGTGGATGATTTTCTGAACAGCCAAGAAAAGGAGTTCCAAAACAGTAGCATTGAGGCCCTTAAACACCGCTGGCAAAAGTGTCTCATATAGATAATGAAGGGGGTTATATTAAAAAATAACACAATATTTCCGACAAAATACAAATCCTTCCAATATGAGGCTCGCAACGTATCAATCAGCCCTCGTATATAACCATTACAATGTGAATTCACAGGTTGTGTATTGTGTATTCAAATGTGTCGGATCCTAACCATATAGTCCAAAACGAGCTTGTCATGTTTACACTAGCAGACGTGCATACTTATTTGCCTTAACCCTTATCTTGCTGTTCACGACAACCCCTATCTTTGGAAACAGTGTAGATCCAGATCAGATGGCTTCTGAAGAAGCCATCTGATCAGGATCTACACAGTTTGGCATTCAGTTTATGAATTTGTAGCAATAAATTACATCAAGTAATTTGATTGGTTTATAGACAAAAATGGGTGTGGCTTATATGAATATTCAGCAAGAGAAGGGTTAAACAAATTATCATCAAGTACATGTAAATTAATAAACGCTCAGCATGCTGCGTACTTTTTTCAGCAGAAAAATGTTTGAAATACTTTTTTCTGGGAAAAAAAGTAAAATATCAATAATTTGTCTACTGAAACCAGAGAATGGTAAAGAAAAAAAAACTTAAACAGCAAGCCGCTAACCCTCATCATTTGTTTTGTTTGTTTGTATTGGACTTTAATAGCCCACTCAACACTTTTAGGTCAATTTGGGCCGGTCAGTTTACATATCTACACTTTTCCTGGTTAGGCTCATACGTAAGCGGTTAACCAGTACAGTGCACACTCTTTCGCTAGAAACTGACAGCTGCCCTTCTTGATTGAGTGGAAGCGAGAGAATTACCGAAGAAAAAATTTCATGATCAATCTCCACGAAAGAATGTTGCCGGCCCCGGTAGGTATTGGACCAGTGCCCTCCTTATCACCAGTCAGACGCTCATCATTCGTAAACAAAGCCATGTGACAGTGCATTCGTTCATATTTCCAAGTGTTCTGTACGGAACCCGGGAAGGGACATGAAGTTATTATGTTGTTTTTTTTTTTTTTTTTTAATATTATGATGTTATTAATCAAGTTAATTCGTATTGTCCCAGTTACAGGTCCGAGGTCTGCTGTATTGGCACGAGGCCGAAGTCCGAGGCCAATACAGCTGGCCGAGGACCTGTAACTGGGACAATACGAAATTACTTGATTAATGACAATTTTATTAACTGACACCATAAAAAACATGATTTATGATTTTTTAATATTGGTTGACCTTGTGTAATATAGGATAGTCAATTAATAAAATTATATATAAGTTGTGCGCACAAGATAATGTCTTGAGCGGACACGATATTATCTTGTTCGGACAACATATTATCTTGTGCAGACAAGATACTATCTTATGCGGATAAGATATTGTCTTGTGCGGATAAGATATTATCTTGTGCGGACAACATAATAACTTGTTCGCACAACATTTTTTTCTTGTGCGCACAACATTTATGGTATTATCTTGTCTGCACAAGATATTATCTTGTTCGCACAACTTCCCAAGATATATGTCTGCAAACAAGATAATATGATTTGCGAACAAGATAATATCTTGTGCGCACAAGATTTTAAGTTGTGCGAACAAGATATTTTCTTGTGCACAGGATAAATTAAATCTAAATCTTGTGCTCACAATATATTATCTTGTGCGCAGCGCACAAGATAATATCTTGTTCGCACAACTTATTATCTTGTTCGCACAACATATTTAAAAAAAAAATATGTCCTTTCCGAGGTTCCGTAGTTCGGTTCTTTGTTGTTGTTGTTTTGTTGTTGTTGTTTATTTTTTGTTTGTTTGTTTTGTTTTTATAGAGAACTGTCATATTGTTTTTTTTTTTTTTTTGTTGTTGTTTTTTTTTTTTTTTTTTTGCTCCAAACATAGATTGCAGGTACACGTTGTAAGAACTGCCTCATTCTAAATAATACCCATCAATCTATATTGTGGAGCCGAAAATAAGAAATAAAATGCTTATCTCCGGTAAACCTCGATCTCTATATACATGTAAAGAGGGGTTTCAGGGGTGATCATTAGATGGACTTGCCTAACCCTATATTTGAACCAAATGTAATCTTCCTTCTTATATATAGCAGGAGTTCATTTAAAAAATTAGACGTGTCAAGTTGTGTTTTCATGAAACTTTTTTTGGAAAATGACTGAACTTTTAGCAAACAGTGGAGGCCCTGATCAGACGCCACGTTCCGTGGCGTCTGATCTGGGCCTACACTGTTTGCAAGGTACCAGTTTCTGGTACTAAATGGGTTACAATTCTTATCTAGTGTAACATTTGTGTTTAGGGTTTTCCTATCGTTTGTTTTTCTCACAGTTTTAGACTTGTTGAGTCTCACAGTTTTGGACTTGAGCGGCAATCAGATTCGGGACTGTTCCAACTCATATGTCGTTTTTTTTTTTTTTTCAGGTTAGCATATCTTAAGTATAGCAGGAAAAAAATGAGCCTCGCTCGGGTCACATGTGAGACGCCAAGTTCTGCAACGGAAGATCAGGTGGTTTTTCTCCGGGTACTCCGGTTTTCGCCCACCTCTGATAAACGATTGGCTCGATATGAGTGAAACAATCTTGAAAGGGCCGTAAAACAGTTCAAAAAACATATACATATTTCTCTGAGAAGGGGGGTGCTTAAACTCGTAATGCTAAGAATTTGTTTCTGAATGGGTTGGGGTCAGGGAGGAGGTTGGTTGGGGCTGAGCTTACGTTAAAGCAGGAAGTCACAAAAGTTTTCTCCCTTAAAAAATGATTTAAAAATGTCTGGATTCAGTTGCTCAAAAGTAATGATGTCATTATTTAACTTATCATTAAAACTGTTTGTTTATGCAAACATTTTGAGTGGGTGAGTGAGTATTTGAGTTTTACGTCTCACCAACAGCTAACGTCATACGGAGACGGGACCTCGGTTTAAAGACTCATCCGATAATCTGGAGAAGCCCGGGATAGATCCTGCGATCCCTGATTTACAAGGCGAGTAGCATAACATCTACACCACGGAGGCTTCTACAAACATTTTGAAGTAACAAATATGAGTAACTTCAGTTTTTGCAAAGGCTACTCACAATTGTTGCTCACCTGGGCCGAAGGGCCGAAGGCTCCAGGAGAGCTTAAACTAGGATAGTAGAGCATCCGTCGTCTGTCCGTCGTCCGTCCACACCTATGACCAGTTCATCACGTGAACAAGTCCGTGATATGAAACCCCACTAAACTCCTGTCTATATAGAGACAAGTGGGGTTTAATGGAGTATTCATTATCTTTCTTATTCCACTTCCAAGATATAGGCTGTAGGTACTCGTTAGAACCGCCTCAATGAGGCGATTCTAACGAGCACCCACAATCTATGTTTGCAGCATAAATAAGAATAATATCACGGAATTTCACCAAAAAGTTATTCTTTTTGGAGATGTGATAAATGCACTCTGTCGCACGGGTGTTATAGCTCTGCATTCAGGAATAAAGGCTCGAATGAGTTCGAAAACTCGCAATATCGCCATATCTGCCGGCATATCAGGCAGTTACATCCTCTTGATTGCTGAAAATGTCTATGTTTGACCTTTTCATCACCGTAGCCCCTTAAGTTATCATCTAATCATCAGTTTGTCCCCCCTTGATTATAGAAAATGCCTATTTCAGACCTTGTCATCGCCGTAGCCCTTGCAGTTTTTATCAGATCTTCTTGAAACTTACTTGTCAATAAGTCAGGGATTCGATGAGTTCGAAAACCGGTGAGGTTGGCCTAATTTTCATAGCTACGTCCCTCTTGATTGCAGAAAATGTCTTTTTTGACCTGGTAATCACATTCATCGGAACTTTTTGAAACTTGCCTATAAGTAAGTCAGGGATAAAAGCTTGGATGAGTTGGAAAACTGGTGAGGTTGGCATATATCTATCATAGAGCTATGCCCAATTCTTTGCTGAAAATGCCCATTTCGGACCCTGTAATCAACACGAGAGCTCAGCTTTCATCACGAAAACACGCCTATATAATTTTCACCCCCTTGAACCCACTTTTATATAGTAGAACTGGGGTTTCCGGGGCTATACCCTAAAATATAGATTGTGGGTACTCGTTAGAACCGCCTGGATGAGGCGGTTCTAACGAGTGCCCACAATCTATATTTTGAGCAGAAATAAGAAAAATATCACATTTTTTCATCCTAAAATTTTCATCTTTCGGCGATAAAGGTGGCAATGTATTTGTATAGGCGTGTTTGCGTAATGTAATGGTATCTTCATGAAACTAACATTTAAGTAGGTCGGAGATAACAGCTTGGGTGTGTTTGAAAACTTGTCTATCATAGAGTTATGTCCCTTTGATTGCTGAAAATGCCCATTTTTGACATTGTCATTATCATAAGTCCCTACGTTTTGAACAGATCGTCCTGAAACTTTCATGTAAGTAAGTCAAGGATAAAAGCTTGATGAGTTTGAAAACTTTACTCATAGAGTTAAATCCCCTTCTTTGCTGAAAATGTCTAGACTGTACCTTGTCATCACCATAAGTCCATTAGTTTTGATTGAATCTTCCTGAAGCTATAGCCTATAAGTAGGTTGGGAATGAAAATTCGGATGAGTTAGCAAACTGGTGATGTGTACCTATCTTGCACAGAGTTACGCCCCATTGAATGCTAAAAATGCCTGTTTTTGACCTCGTCATCAGCATAAAGCCTTCAGCAAAGATTGGAACTTCGTGAAACTTTGAATCTGTTAGCTCAAGTGAGCTATAAAGGACCATCATGGTCCTCTTGTTTTTTGTTTTATTATTATTATTTATTATTATTATTATTATTATTATTATTATTATTATTATTATTATTATTATTATTATTTATGAAAGCTCGTTAGCGCAGCATTATTGACGGATGCAGACATTATCACCAATTCATCTAGTGCTGGGCTTTATTTAACCCTTTTTGTGTCAAATGGAATCTTCCACACCTTATATAAAGCAGGAGTCCATTTTAAAATTTAGGGGTGTCAGGTTGTGTTTTCTTCAAAAACTATTGAGGAAATAACTGAACTTTTTGCAAACAGCGTATGCGTCTGATCTGGGCCTGCACTGTTTGCCAGGGTACCCGTTTTGGGGTTTCCGGTGTAGCGTGAGATTTTTAAACCCGTGAGAACCTTAATACCAAGGTATATCTGCGCATGCGCAAAAAGGCCGTGAGAAATGTCATCCATTTCCTGTTAGCCCCTGCCCCTTTCAACTTGAGCCTATGTTTAATGCCTAAAGAAATCTGCTTACATTACGAACTTTAAATAGAACACTATTCATTACAGGCTTTATTTATTTATTTATTTATTTATTTATTTATTTATTCGAAAGATACCTGTATTAAATATGCCGGTGACAGGACATCTCGGCCCCTAACAAACTCGGCCCCTGACAAACTCGGCCCCTAGCAAACTCGGCCACTAAAATTAGAATATGTATATGTTAGTGTTGGAATTGACTTATTATCAAACTATTACACATATTTTTAATGTACTTGTGCCTGATTACCTTTTGAACTCATTTTGATGGAATTATGAGTAACCCATCTCACATTAGTTAAATGAACCTAATGCCGTTGACTGAACCAGTGTATGACACGCTGCTGTGAGTCCACTGTCACTCACCTTCCGATTTAATTAATAAACTAATTGATTGATTGGCGTGTACTTACATCTCTTCTACTTAAAAGAGACTAGAAGTATGTTCTGTTGCGCACTTACAAAATTGAACCATTTTGTTTTTATTATCATTTGCAGGGTTTGACCATTCCACAGCCATTGGCCTTTTTTCTATTAATACCAATGATTTTGACTGTTTGACACCCCCGTCAACATTGTATAGGTCATTTTGGAGAAGTTGCTTCCAATTTTGTGGGGCTTTTACCTGACCGAATTGCATGAGGTACTGGTGTGTTCATTTAAGAAATGAATTTTATTTTTGCGGATCGCCTGCAAAGTAACTTAACACCGAAGGGGTTCATATAAACTTTGCTATCATTCATACTTTCATGAACGGCTGTCATTCATACTTTCATGAACGGCCGAAAAATTAAGTTTCTTTCTTAAAACATTATTTTTCTTATATCTGTTCAAAATAAAACAGATTGTGAGTACTCGATAGATCCGTCGAGGCGGTTCTATCGAGCCCCCGTAATCTATGTTTCGAGTAAAAATAAGAACAATGTCACAATTTTTCATCTTAAAATTTCCATTTTTGGTCAAAAAAATGGACAATGTATTTGTATAGGAGTGTTTTCGTAATGAACGTCGCCAACGCACAATCAGTGGAGAACAATGTATATCATGGACTATATTGTTTTCTTTTTGTTTGTTTGAATTGGGGTTTTACGACACCGTCAACAATATTTTGGTCATTTTGGAGACGTTGCTTCCAATTTTGTGGGACTTTTACCCTACTTCGAGATGAAATGACATCTCAAGCCCTGTCGCCCGATGAAACCAGAAGGCTTATGCATTGGACGATCTGACTCACACCGCTTTGCCTGGGCAGGCTTAGTTGTTCTAAGCAGTTTACCAGTACTCGTGTGTGGTCAGTTTCCGCTCTGCGGGGAAGCCTCATGCAGCCCAAACTATTTCTCCAAGCCCTGATGGGCGGGGGCGAATATTGTTTTCTATAGGCTTATTTTCCCTATTTAACATATAGTGTAATGATAAAACATCTTCTCCTCCTAAACTACTGGGCCAATTGTAACCAAACTTCACACTTAGTCCTCTTCTAAATTCCTTCAAAGAATTTTGTTACACCCAGAACTCTGGTTGCCATGGCAACAAAACCACACAAAAAAATAAAAATCTTTAAACATCTTCTCCTCCAAACCCACCTGTTGGATTTCATTATCCCCTCGCACAACATAGTTGTGAGGGGGGATATAGCATTTGTCCCGTACGTACTTTTGTCATCGCTCTAGCGCCACGTACGTACGTACTTTTGTCATCGCTCTGGCGCCATGTACGTACGTACGTACTTTTGTCATCGCTCTAGCCCCTACATTTCTTGACCGATTTTAATATAACTTCACACAAACGTTCCTTACGACAATATCTGGAGCAAGATCGACTTTCAAGGTCACTATGGCTATTTTTTGAAAAACTTTGTCATGGCTCTAGCGCCTACATTTCTCCCCCAATTTCAATATAACTTCAAACAAATGATCCTTATAAAAATATCTCGAGCGAGTTGGACTTTCAAGGTCATGACCTCAAGGTCAAGGTCACTGTGGCTATTTTTAGAAAAACATTGTCATCGCATTTTTTCACAAATTTCAATATAACTTCACACAAATGTTCCTTATGACAATATCTTGAGCTATTTAGACTTCCAAGGTCAAGGTCACTGTGGCTATTTTTAGAAAAACTTTGTCATCGCTCTAGCGCCTACATTTAATGATGGATTGTAATAGAACTTCACACAAATGTTTCTTATGATAATATCTCGACTTACTTCGACTTTCAAGGTCATGACCTCAAAGTCAAGGTCACTGTGGCTATCTTTAGAAAAACTTTGTCATCGCTCTACCGCCTACATTTATTAACAGATTTTAATATAACTTCACACAAAAGATGCTTATGATAATATCTTGAGCAAGATCTACTTTCGTGGTCATGGCCTCAAGTCAAGGTCACTATGGCTATTTTTAGAGAAACGTCATCACTGTAGAATGTACATTTATTGGAGGATTTTTCAACAAACTTTACACAAATGTTGCATATGATAATATCTCAAGCAAGTTGGACTTTTGCCATTTCAGTGTTTTCCACACACGAAGTTGTCTAGTGCGAGGGGATTTGTATCGCATGCGATGCCTTGTTTTTATTTTGCATGAATGTTCCTTGGGTGGACCTCTTAGATTCCTTGAAGAAATTTTGATCCGACAAAAAACATGGCCGCCATGGGCGGGGCTTATTTTCACTTTTTAACATATAACGTAATGCTAAAAAATCATTTTCTGCAAAAGTACTTGTGGGATTTCATTGTAATTTGCATGAATTGTCCTTGGGTGGACTGTTGTCAGATTCCTTGAAAAAAATTTGATCTTACAAAAAAACATGGCCGCCATGGGCGAGGCTTATTTTCACTATATAACATATAGTGTAATGCTGAAAATATTTTCTGCAAAAGTTCTTGTTTTATTTCATAGTTATTTGGCATGCATGTTCCTTGGGTGGACCTCTGTCATATTCCTTGAAGAAATTTTGATCCGACATAAAACATGGCTGCAGTGGGCGGGGTTTATTTTCACTATATAACATGTAGTGTAATGTTAAAAAAGTCTTCTCTTCTTCAAAAGTTCTTGTTTACTTATTTATTTATTTATTTAAAAGTACCTTCCTGTAACTGAATTAATCTCCTCCAATTTTGCTGACTATCACATATCTATAGAGGTCCACCTACAAATTGTCATTCTAAAATTCAAAACATCAGAAATTTCACATGCCCATCACACTGGTGATAGAACTGATGTTTTCAACACAAACTCTATTTATACGACTTGATGTTTCAAAATAAATTCAAAATACTGAGGGAGATTGATTTATTAGACCTAATTATACTACAGTGTCAACAGTTCTCCAGATCCCTGAGGGTTAAAATGGCTTAGTTGAAAAGGGAGGCATACCGAATCCGACGGAGGAAAGGAAAAAATAAATAAATAAAGAAATAAAAACATAAATCTGTTCATTTTTTAGTTCCTCTGGCCAAAGACCGGCGGGTCTTATGTTATATGTTATGGCCCTGTGTCTGTTGTGCGTCTGTGCGGTTGTGCATCCGTGCGTTAACTTTTTTCTTTAAACATTTCCTCCTTAACTACTTGGTCGATTGTAACCAAACTTCACAGGAATGTTTCTCACATAGCCCTCTTCTGAATTCCTTCAAAGAATTTTGTTACATGCAGAACAAAATGGCATCAAAAGCAAAAAAAAATATTTAAAAATATTCTCCTCCAAAACCGCTCAAAGGAATGTAGATAGGTTCGTAGGTAGGTAGGTATGTAGGCAGGATCGCAGGTAGGCAGGGAAGTTGGTATATATGTTTCGATAGGTAGGTGTGGGATGGTGGTGATGTTGGCAGGCAGGCCGGTAGGTAGATAGGTGGGTAGGTAGGTGTGTGTGTGTGTGAATTCGGGTTTAACGTCGCTTTCAACAATTTTTCAGTCATACCACGACGGTGTCTGGTTGCGACAGGGAGCTCAATGCTCACGTTTATAGTGCTGCCTCACTGAAGTATCATGTCCCAGACACATTACATGATACCACACCCAGTCACATTATCCTGACACTGGATCGACCAGTCCTAGCTCAACCCCGTAAATCTGAGTGCCAAACGAGGAGCAACTAGTACCATTTTTAACGACTTTGGTATGTCGCGGCCCGGGATCGAACCCGAGACCTCCCGTTCCCCGGAGCGGACACTCTACCAACTGAGCTATCGGGGCCGGTAGGGTAGGTAGGTAGGATCGTACGTAAAATAGAAGTGAAGGCAATCATCAGGAATCAATATAATTAACCCACAGACCCTGATGGAAAGATCAATAGCTGAAATCCAAAGGGACAGTTACTTTCCTACAAAATGGTCAATTGGATAGCCAAAACAAAATAATTTAAGCGGTACACACACTCAAAGACAAGGCATAACAAAAATAAACCGCGACAGAAGAACCGCCGGGTTTGTGTGTGTGTGTGTGTGGGGGGGGGGGGGGCTTGAATCGATTTTACGTGGTCACAGTCCTCGCCCTTACTTCCGTCGCGATTCAGACAAATAATTTGTTCAGTCTGCATAAAGGCCTCCTAACTCATCAGTGCAACACAAAAGTCAATCCACAGCGATGAAACAACGGTAAGGACTCGACAGCAAAAGTTTGTCACTCAGTTTTACGTCCTACTTACGGAGATGGGACCTCGGTTAAAAGACTCGTCCGAATGTCTGTGAAAACCCGGGATCGAATATGTGACCCCGGGTCTATGAGGCCAGTAACATAACCACTACACCGCGGAGGCTTCTTTCCGTATCGGAACGGACGGTCAGACATACATTTACTTATTTCTACCTACCTACCAGCCTACCTACATACCTAAGTACCCTATTGGTTTCATAAGGCGGTAGGACTTGAGACGTCATTTCATCTCAATGTAGTGTAAAAGTCCAACAAATTGTTCGCAGTTGGTCGCAATGCGTCCGAAATGACTTTCACAGTGTTGATGGGGACGATAAACCTTAAGTCAAACAAGCAAAAAAAAAAAAAAAAAACAAAAAAAAAAAAAAAAACAAACATCTACCTACCTTCCCACCAAGATACCCCCTTACCTGCCTACCTAAATCTATCCCACCCATCGGGACTTGAAGAACTAGATGGGCTGCATGATTCTCTACCGCACCTGAGTACTGGTAAACCGCAAAAGCCTGCCCAGGCGAGTGATGCGTGTCAAACGGTTCATGAATAAAACCCTTTTGGTTCCATTTGGCGGCAGGTCTTGAGATGTCTTTTCATCGCAAAGTCGGGTCCCACGAAATTGGAAGCATCGTCTCCAAATGACCTATATAGCTTTGACGGGGACGTTAAATCTCAAATAAAACCTACCTACCTACCTACCGACCCACCAAGACACATCTCCTTACCTACCTACTAAAATCTACGCCGCCCATCGGGACTTGAAGAAATAGATGGGCTGCATGATGCCTGACCGCACATGAGTACTGGTAAACCGCTTAAGCCTGCCCAGGCAAAGTGATGCGAGTATGACCGGACCGTCCATGCTTATAAACACTATTAGTTTCATTGGGCAGCAGGTCTTGAGATGTCCTTTTATCTCAAAGTCGGGTCCCACGAAATTGGAAGCATCGTCTCCGAATGACATATATAGTATTGACGGGGACATTTAACCTCAAAACCAACCTATCTACCTAACCCGCCACCTATCTTCCTACCTATCTAGCCACCAAACCGCATACTTACTTACCTACCTAAACAACGTCAAAGCAGAAGTTAGAAGTACGAAGTCAGCTTGCCCTCGCCCATCGGGGCGTGAAGAAATAGATGGGCTGCACGAGGCTTCCACGCAGAGCTGAATCCGACCGCACACGAGTACTGGTAAACCGTTTATTGGATCTAAGCCTGTCCAGGCAAAGCGGTGCGAGTCGGACCGACTATGCTCATAAACCCTATTGGTTTCATTGGGCGACAGGGCTTGAAATGTCATTTCATCTCACTGTCGGGGAAAAATTGGAAGCAACGTCTCCAAAATGACCTTATACAGTGTTGACGGGGACGTTAAACCTCAAATCAAACAACAAAAACAAACAAGAAATGTCCCTACAGTTTTTCTTTTCTTTATTCTTTTTCTTTTTTTTTTATTATTATTTTTTTTTTTTTTGTAATTTGATAATCAGCACCACTATGAATACGGACCATTTTAACCCTAAGTCCAGTCGCCCTGAGTGATCTCGGGCGTTGCAGTTTGGCTTTGATCAAGTCGAACACCAATATAAGTTCAGCTTGACATAGTTGTCTTTATTCCTACATTCTATAATATCTGTTTGTCATTGGGCTCCCGCCAGTCGAGGCTTGGTGAATAAATCAATAAATAAATAAATACATAAATAAATAACTTCATGATAAATAATGTTCGTGAAGTTGGCTGCCAGTTGCCAGTTGCCAGTTGCCTATTCAATCGGCAACTGGCAAATGGCATCTAACTTCACAGTGTGGCTGTCAATTCGCAAATTCTATTGAATTGGCAACTGGCAACTGGCAGCCAGCTGCCAATTCGATTTGAGAGGGTTTAAGAGTATAAAAACTGAATAGGCAACTGGCTAATGGCAACCAGTTGCCAATTCGACAATCCTAGTGAATTGGCAACTGGCAACTGGCAGCCAGCTGCCAATTCGATTTGAGACGGTTTTAGAGTATAAGAAATGAATAGGCAACTGGCAAACGGCAACCGAATGCCAATTCGCTAATCCTATTGGATTGGCAACTGGCAACCGGCAGCCAGCTGCCAATTCGCTAATTCTATTGAATTGGCAACTGGCAACTGGCAGCAAGCTGCCAATTCGATTTGAGTCAATTTTAGAGCATAAGAACTGAATAGGCAACTGGCAACCGGCTGCCAATTCGCTAATTCTATTGAATTGGCAACTGGCAACTGGCAGCCAGCTGCCAATTCGATTTGAGACAGTTTAAGAGTTCAAAAACAAAATAAGCAACTGGCAAACGGCAACCAGTTGCCAATTCGACAATCCTTGTGAATTGGCAACTGGCAACTGGCAGCCAGCTGCCAATTCGATTTGAGACAGTTTAAGAGTACAACAACAGAATAGGCAACTGGCAAACGGCAACCAGTTGCCAATTCGACAATCCTAGTGAATTGGCAACTGGCAACTGGCAGCCAGCTGCCAATTCGATTTGAGACGGTTTTAGAGTATAAGAAATGAATAGGCAACTGGCAAACGGCAACCAAATGCCAATTCGCTAATCCTATTGAATTGGCAACTGGCAACCGGCAGCCAGCTGCCAATTCGCTAATTCTATTGAATTGGCAACTGGCAACTGGCAGCTAGCTGCCAATTCGATTTGAGTCGATTTTAGAGCATAAGAACTGAATAGGCAACTGGCAACCGGCAGCCAGCTGCCAATTCGCTAATTCTATTGAATTGGCAACTAGCAACTGGCAGCCAGCTGCCAATTCGATTTGAGACAGTTTAAGAGTACAACAACTGAATAGGCAACTGGCAAACGGCAACCAGTTGCCAATTCGACAATCCTTGTGAATTGGCAACTGGCAACTGGCAGCCAGCTGCCAATTCGATTTGAGATGGTTTTAGAGCATAAGAACTGAATAGGCAACTGGCAACCGGCAGCCAGCTGCCAATTCGCTAATTCTATTGAATTGGCAACTGGCAACTGGCAGCCAGCTGCCAATTCGATTTGAGACAGTTTAAGAGTACAACAACAGAATAGGCAACTGGCAAATGGCAACCAGTTGCCAATTCGACATACCTAGTGAATTGGCAACTGGCAACTGGCAGCCAGCTGCCAATTCGATTTGAGATGGTTTTAGAGTATACGAACTGAATAGGCAACTGGCAAACGGCAACCAGATGCCAATTCGCTAATTCTATTGAATTGGCAACTGGCAACTGACAGCCAGCTGCCAATTCGATTTGAGAGTGTTTAAGAGTATAAAAACTGAATAAGCCACTGGCAAACGGCAACCAGTTGCCAATTCGACAATCCTAATGAATTGGCAACTGGCAACTGGTAGCCAGCTGCCAATTCGATTTGGGATGGTTTTAGAGTATACGAACTGAATAGGCAACTGGCAAACGGCAACCAGATGCCAATTCGCTAATTCTATTGAATTGGCAACTGGCAACTGGCAGCCAGCTGCCAATTCGATTTGAGAGGGTTTTAGAGTATAAAAACTGAATAGGCAACTGGCAAACGGCAACCAGTTGCCAATTCGACAATCCTAGTGAATTGGCAACTGGCAACTGGCAGGCAGCTGCCAATTCGATTTTAGACGGTTTTAGAGCATAAGAACTGAATAGGCAACTGGCAACCGGCAGCCAGCTGCCAATTCGCTAATTCTATTAAAATGGCAACTGGCAACTGGCAGCCAGCTGCCAATTCGATTTGAGACAGTTTAAGAGTACAACAACAGAATAGGAAACTGGCAAACGGCAACCAGTTGCCAATTCGACAATCCTTGTGAATTGGCAACTGGCAACTGGCAGCCAGCCTCCAATTCGATTTGAGATGGTTTTAGAGTATACGAACTGAATAGGCAACTGGCAAACGGCAACCAGATGCCAAATCGCTAATTCTATTGAATTGGCAACTGGCAACTGGCAGCCAGCTGCCAATTCGATTTGAGAGTGTTTAAGAGAATAAAAACTGAATAGGCCACTGGCAAACGGCAACCAGTTGCCAATTCGACAATCCTAGTGAATTGGCAACTGGCAACTGACAGCCAGCTGCCAATTCGATTTGAGACGGTTTTAGAGTATAAGAAATGAATAGGCAACTGGCAAACGGCAACCAGATGCCAATTCGCTAAATATATTGAACTGGTAACCGGCAGCCAGCTGCAAATTCGCTAATTTTATTGAATTGGCAACTGGCAACTGGCAGCCATCTGCCAATTCGATTAGAGACGATTTAAGAGCATAAGAACTGAATAGGCAACTGGCAACTGGCAGCCAGCTGCCAATTCGCTAATTCTATTGAATTGGCAACTGGCAACTGGCAGCCAGCTGCCAATTCGATTTGAGACGGTTTAAGAGTACAAAAACTGAATAGGCAACTAGCAAACGGCAACCAGTTGCCAATTCGACAATCCTAGTGAATTGGCAACTTGCAACTGGCAGCCAGCTGCCAATTCGATTTGAGACGTTTTAAGAGTACTACTTCACACCCGCCGCGTTTCCCCGGTATGATTTGATGCAGTACCCCTGTTCTTTCGGGCTCAGTAAAAGCGCGCAGTGTGGTCCCTTAGTGAGAATCGCCAAGTCGTTGAGGATTGTCGGACCGCATAGTTGGCACCTTGCGTCCGTCTCCTTCACTAACGGCGCGTTACCCCGGTCTGGTTTGATGCAGTACACCTGTTCTCTCGGGCTCAGTAAAAGCGCGCATCGTGGTCCCGTAGTGATATGCACGAAGTCGCTGGGGATTGTCGGACTGCATAATTGGCACCTTTTGTCCGTCTCCTTCACTCACGTCTCGTTACCCCGTATGTTTTGTGCTCTTGGGCTAACTGTAATGTGAGCATCGTGGTCCCTGAGTGATACGTTCGACGTCGCCTGGGACTGACGGACTTGGCACCTTACGTCCGCCCCTATCACTCCCACCGCGTTACTCCGGTTTAGGTTGATGCAGTACACCTGTGCTCTCAGTAAAAGCGCGCAAGGTTTTCCCGGAATGATATCCTCGATGTCGCCGGGGACTGGCGGACTGCATGGTTGGCACCTTATGTGCGTCTCTTTCGCTCCCGCCGCGTTACCCCGGTATGGCTATATGAGTACACCCATGCTCTCGCACTCATTAAAGGTTCCAGAAAAAAAACTAGCTCATGCGTGGGCATGAATCTATAGACTTATGAGGCCGGTCTTCGAACTTGTTTGTTTGTTTGTTTCTCTCTTTTTTGTATTTTTTTTTAGTTTCCTTTTTTTTTATTTTGGCTGAGACTCCAGGCTTTTCGCATGTTTTATTGCCCTGTTGCATGTGTAAGTTTCAGACAGAAATTTCAAAAAGGATCATTTTAATTACTCTCAATTAACAAATTATAGTGCTTAGGAAACTTTAATACTTCACAGTGCTATACAAAAGCAATAAAATGGTCCACACGACCCCCGCCCATTGGGGGTTTGAAGAAATAAATTGGCTGCATGATGCTTCCACACAGAGCTATAACAGACCGCACACGAGTACTGGAAAACCGCTTAAAGGATATAAGCCTGTCCAGGTAAAGCGGTGCGAGTCGGACTGTCCATGCTTGTAAACCTTATTGGTTTCATTGGGCGACAGGGCTTGAGAAGTCATTTCATCTCAATGCCACGTAAAAGTCCCACATAAATGAAAGCAAGGTCTCCAAAATGACCTATACAGTGTTGACGGGGACGTTAAACCCCCAAATCAAACCAAAAAAATAAAAATATAAAATGGTCCACTTCAATTCAATCAATAGTTGCCTATTCAGTTTTTATACTCTAAATCCCTCTCAAATCGAATTGGCAGCTGGCTGCCAGTTGCCAGTTGCCAATTCACTAGAATTATCGAATTGGCAGCTGGCTGCCGGTTGCCAGTTGCCAAGTCAATATAATAAGCGATTTGGCATCTGGGTGCAATTTGCCAGTTGCCTATACAGTTCTTATACTCTAAAACCGTCTCAAATCGAATTGGCAGCTGGCTGCCAGTTACCAGTTGCCAATTCACTAGGATTGTCGAACTGGCAACTGGTTGCCGATTGCCAGTTGCCTATTAAGTTTTTGTACTCTTTAACTGTCTCAAATCGAATTGGCAGCTGGCATCCAGTTGCCAGTTCCCTATTCAGTTCTTATGCTCTAAAATCGTCTCAAATCGATTTAGCAAATTGGCAGCTGGCTGCCGGTTGCCAGTTCCCTATCCAGTTCTTATGATCTAAAATCGTCTCAAATCGAATTGGCAGCTGGCTGCCAGTTGCCAGTTGCAAATTCAATAGAATTAGCGAATTGGTATCTGGTTGCCGTTTGACCGTTGCCTATTCAGTTCTTATACCCTAAAGCCTTCTCAAATCGAATTGGCAGCTGGCTGCTGGCTGCCAGTTGCCAATTCACTAGGATTGTCGAATTGGCAACTGGTTGCCATTTGCCAGTTGCCTATTCAGTTTTAATACTCTTAAACCGTCTCAAATCCAATTGGCAGCTGGCTGCCAGTTGCCAATTGCCAATTCAATAGAATTAGCGAATTGGCACCTGGTTGCCTTTTGCCAGTTGCCTATTCAGTTCTTATACTCTTAAACCGTCTGAAATCGAATTGGCAGCTGGCTGCCAGTTACCAATTCACTAGGATTGACGAATTGGCAATTGGTTGCCGTTTACCAGTTGCCTATTCAGTTTTTGTACTCTTAAACCGTCTCAAATCGAATTGGCAGCTGGCATCCAGTTGCCAGTTGCCAATTCAATAGATTTAGCAAATTGGCATCTGGTTGCCGTTTGCCAGTTGCCTATTCAGTTCTTATACTCAAAAACCCTCTCAAATCGAATTGGCAGCTGGCTACCAGTTGCCAGTTGCCAATTCACTAGGATTGCCGTTTGCCAGTTTTCTATTCAGTTTTTATACTCTTAAACCCTCTCAAATCGAATTGGCAGCTGGCTGCCAGTTGCCAGTTGCCAATTCAATAGAATTAGCGAATTGGCATCTGGTTGCCGTTTGCCAGTTGCCTATTTAGTTCGTATACTTTAAAACCATCTCAAATCGAATTGGCAGCTGGCTGCCAGTTTCCAATTGCCAATTCACTAGGATTGTCGAATTGGCAACTTGTTGCCGTTTGCCAGTTGCCTATACAGTTGTTGCACCTTTAAACTGTCTCAAATCGAATTGGCAGCTGGCTGCCAATTGCCAGTTGCCAATTCAATAGAATTAGTGAATTGGCAGCTGGCTGCCGGTTGCCAGTTGCCTATTCAGTTCTTATGCTCTAAAATCGTCTCAAATCGAATTTGCAGCTGGCTGTCAGTTGCTAGTTGCCAATTAAATAGAATTAGCGAATTGGCGGCTGGCTGCCGGTTGCCAGTTGCCAATTCAATAGAATTAACGAATTGGCATCTGGTTGCCGTTTGCCAGTTGCCTATTCATTTCTTATACTCTAAAACCGTCTCAAATCAAATTGGCAGCTGGCTGCCGGTTGCCAGTTGCCAATTCACTAGGATTGTCGAATTGGCAACTGGTTGCCGTTTGCCAGTTGCCTATTCAGCTTTTATACTCAAAAACCCTCTCAAATCGAATTGGCAACTGGCTGCCAGTTGCCAGTTGCCAATTCAATAGAATTTAGCGAATTGGCATCTGGTTGCCGTTTGCCAGTTGCCTATTCTGTTCGTATACTCTAAACTCATCTCAAATCGAATTGGCAGCTGGCTGCCAGTTGCCAGTTGCCAATTCACTAGGATTGTCGAATTGGCAACTGGTTGCCGTTTGCAAGTTGCCTATTCAGTATTTATACTCTAAAACCCTCTCAAACCGAATTGGCAGCTGGCTGCCAGTTGCCAGTTGCCAATTCAATAGAATTAGCGAATTGGCATCTGGTTGCCGTTTTCCAGTTGCCTATTCAGTTCGTATACTCTAAAACCATCTCAAATCGAATTGGCAGCTGGCTGCCAGTTTCCAGTTGCCAATTCACTAGGATTGTCGAATTGGCAGCTGGTTGCCGTTTGCCAGTTGCATATTCAGTTGTTGTACTCTAAAACTGTCTCAAATCGAATTGGCAGCTGGCTGCCAGTTGCCAGTTGCCAATTCAATAGAATTAGCGAATTGGCATCTGGCTGCCGGTTTCCAGTTGCCTATTCAGTTGTTATGCTCTAAAATCGCCTCAAATCGAATTGGCAGCTGGCTGCCAGTTGCCAGTTGCCAATTCAATAGAATTAACGAATTGGCATCTGGTTGCCGTTTGCCAGTTGCCTATTTATTTCTGATACTCAAAAACCGTCTCAAATCGAATTGGCAGCTGGCTGCCAGTTGCCAGTTGCCAATTCACTAGGATTGTCGAATTGGCAACTGGTTGCCGTTAGCCAGTTGCCTATTCAGTTTTTATACTCTTAAACTCTCTCAAATCGAATTGGCAGCTGGCTGCCAGTTGCCAGTTGCCAATTCAATATAATTAGCGAATTTGCAGCTGGCTGCCGGTTGCCAGTTGCCAATTCAATAGATTTAGCGAATTGGCATCTGGCTGCCGTTTGCCAGTTGCCTGTTCATTCCTTATACTCTAAAACCGCCTCAAATCGAATTGGCAGCAGGCTGTCAGTTGCCAGTTGCCAATTCACTAGGATTGTCGAATTGGCAACTGGTTGCAGTTTGCCAGTTGCCTATTCAGTTGTTGTACTCTTAAACTGTCTCAAATCGAATTGGCAGCTGGCTGCCAGTTGCCAGTTGCCAGTTCAATTTGAATTAGCGAATTGGCAGCTGGCTGCCGGTTGCCAGTTGCCAATTCAATAGAATTAGCGAATTGGCATCTGGTTGCCGTTTGCCAGTTGCCTATTCATTTCTTATACTCTAAAACCGTCTCAAATCGAATTGGCAGCTGGCTGCCAGTTGCCAATTCACTAGGATTGTCGAATTGGCAACTGGTTGCCGTTTGCCAGTTGCCTATTCAATTTTTATACTCTAAAACCCTCTCAAATCGAATTGGCAGCTGGCTGCCAGTTGCCGGTTAAATAGAATTAGCGAATTGGCAGCCACACTGTGAAGTTAGATGCCATTTGCCAGTTGCCGATTGAATAGGCAACTGGCAACTGGCAACTGGCAGCCAACTTCACGATCATTGATAAATAAATAAATCAATAATTAAAATTACTAGTAACACAGCTTCTTATTTACTTAGATAGGCTTCTCCAGCAGAAAATTAAAGTTTAACTAGAATCGCGCAGTCAATGGCATATCCCCACGCTTCACCGCAGGCCCTAACCCCTGGGCCCACCACAAGGGGTGTGATAAAAATTCCGAAAGTGTCATGCACTCCCTAGACCAAAGGTGTAACAGTTCCCAAAGTTTCAAGTTTCTATCTTTGACGGTCCAGGGGGGAGTTATCCGGTAACAGCAATGTGTGTGGGTAAAGGGGTCAAAATCAGTTTTTGACCTCTGGTGACCTCAAAATTGACTCCAGGGGTCAAATTTAGGTTGTAATGTTTTCTACTCATCATGCCGTTCGCTTTGATATATTACACGACCATGTTCTGGTAATTTTGAATTTTGACCCCCTCCCCCCCCCCCCCCCGCGGGCCCCACCCCCTGGTCCCATCCATAGGTGTGTGATCAAAATTCCGAAAGTGTCATGCACTCCCCAGACCAAAGATATATCAGTTCCCAAAGTTTGAAGTTTCTATCTCTAAACGTCTAGGAGGAGTTGTCCGGTAAGACGGACGGACGGACGGACGTACGTACGCCCGTTCGGACAGACGGACGGACGACGAAGACCATTCGAAAAAAGTGGGGATAATAATTTATCATTTAATATACTAAGAGAGTTTCGATACCCCAGTCTCTTATAGAGTTATCGTATTACATTTCTCACGGCTGAATTCTCTCACACCCCTCCGTGAGGGATTTCAGCCACTTCCGGTGCGACTGAAGAATCTCACGGGTTCAATAATCTCACGCTACACCGGTACTAAATGGGTTAAAAATATTTTTGCTGTTTTCTGCACATATTATATAAAGCGAGGTTTCAAGAAAGGTTCATAGACTTCATACATCATGAGTGCATACTGAGATTGCGCAAATCGTTTGGAAAGATATTCTGTAACTTCAACAATGGGCGCCTAGTCTGAAGATAATTCTTGCATTAAGTGTCGGTCTTTTTGGTCGATTATTATCAATCGACCCAAAGCTACTTACTACAGAAGTTTCGTTATTGTCAATGTGGCTATTGCTGACCATATACAAAAACTCAAGTACCGGTGAATTTCAACTTCACTCATCACGAAAACACACCTACAGTAGAACTTCGATTGCTCGAACACCGATGGCTCGTTTACCATGGCTGGGTCGAACTCGTTCTTGTGCCACTTGGAAATCCTCAAGATAAGAAATGGTGGGGGATGATTAAGGAGATTTTAGTCTTTTATCTTGCAAATGTATGCTGTGTGTACAAACAGCAAACATTTTCAGTATGTAACATCGGAAGATGTTCAAAAGTAGCTCGTTATGCCTCTTGGCAGTAACCATCAGTGGCTCGAACTACCCTTGTCTCGAATAAAATTCCATGGTCCAAAAGGGGTTCGAGCCATCGAAGTTCGACTATATATGATTTTGACAACCCTTGATTTGTCTGTATTGAAATTTAACGGCCCAATCAACAATATTTGAGGTCATTTTAGAGCCGGTCCGTTATCCTATCAACACTATCTTTGGCAGGCTTATACGTAAGCGGATAACCAGTACAGTGCATATTCTTTCACCAGAAACTGACAACTGCCCTTCTTGAGAGAATGACCGTAGAAAAGATTTCATGATCGATCCCCACGAAATACTGTTGCCGACCCTTGCAGGTATCGAACCCGTCCCCTGATCACCAGTCAGACGCGCATCCGACTGAGCTACCGAGGCTGGCTTGAACCCTTTGAACCCCAGAAGTAAAGCTTGGGTTTACAGGGGGTAAACCTTATATTCTTACGTCTGCTCTCAAACATAGATTTTATTTCAATGGGCCGTTAAACCCCAATACAAAACAAACAAAACAATGAGTACGCACAATCTATGTTTTGAGCATAAATAAGAAAAATATCGCATTTTTTATCTTAAAATTTTCGTGTTTTTTTTTCCCCCATGGTAAATTTTGTTTGATTTGAGGTTTAACGTCCCCGTCAACACTATAAAGGTCATTTTGGAGACGTTGCTTCCAATTTTGTGGGACTTTTACCCGACATTGAGATGAAATGACATCTCAAGCCCTGTCGCCCAATGAAACCAATAGGGTTTATTAGCATGGGCGGTCCGCCTCGCACCGCGGTTCCTGGACAGGCTTAGATCCTCTAAGCGGTTTACCAGTACTAGTGTGCGGGCCAGATTCAGCTCTGCGTGGAAGCATCATGCAGCCCATATATTTCTGCAAGCCCCTATAGGCGGGGGCCGCCCCCATGGTAAAATTTACACTGTTTTTGTAAAGGCGTGTTTTCTCAGAGCGCTGTGTTAAAGTACAATATGAACTGGGCTCGTGTACTAGGTCATTGGAAAACTGTGTTGTCCCAGATCGGAGACCACAGAACGCTTACATTAAAAAATCCAGGGTTAAACTCAATACTATAACCGTGTTCATGACCATTTTCCTAGTCGACAATAAAGAGACAATGGACCCACCAGTGTTGTCAGTGCTTTGATTTCTGCAGGGGCTCATGTTATTGAAAGTAATCAGAATGTCCATGAAAACATGACACAAATCCAAGTGCATTATTACGGATATGACCTGACATTACGATAACACACCGTGCGACATAGTGTTTTTTTTTTTTTTTTTTTTTTTTTTTTACATCTCCAAAATGGCCATTTTTCTGATGAAAATCCGTAAAATATTCTTGTAAATACTGCAAACATAGGTTGTGGGTACTCGTTAGAACCGCCTCATTGAGGCGGTTCTAGCGAGTACCCACAACCTATGTCTTGGAGCAAAAATAAGAAAAATAATATATATACCCCTTTAAACCCCATTTTTTTCTATATAAAGTGGGGTATAGGGGGGGGGGTGGGTCTTCATTTCACGGACTTGTTCACGTGATGACACCAAAGGGAAACAAAAATTAATGTATTAACTTCCAAGATTATCACCCCTATGCCTTTATTACCGTTGTTATCTTTATTCTTTTTTTCTTTCTTTCTGTCTTGTTTTTTTTTTTCTTTCTACTTTCTACTTTCTTTCTTCCATCTTATGTTCTTTCTTTCTTGTCACATTTGACTAGGCGTATATTACATACACTCCAGGTTTGTAGGATGAACACGCCTGGTAAAGTTTCAAATTGGCCTCCGAAGGCGTCCATCCGATGAATATCCGGAGATCAATTTGCAAGGTTCCTATTGACAAAATTCGCGAGCACAAGAGAGTTTCATGACACATATTTTTTTTTAAATCGGAGAATGAATATCATGACAGAGGTATATTGTCCTTGTATGTTCAGATCAAATAGAAGAATAATGTTTTAAGCCGTGACATTGCTATCACGCTTGTCCTACAAGCTCCATGTCGAAAGTCGAAAGTAGGAAGAGTCCAAACACAGGTAAAGTTGTTTTGTTTATCCATTCGCATGCTTCTAGTGAAATATTATCGAGGCAGGCAGTTACCTCTTTACCATGTCTGCTTCCAAGATCATGTCTGCTTTCAAGACACCAGTTTTACACAAAAAAGAGGCTTTGAGTTCAAAGCTCAGACAATTTTCACATCGGTGGTCAATTTGAAAATAAGGAGATTAATTTCGCTAATGGGAAAAGTGTTTTTATACGCCCGTTTTGAAAAAAAAAAAACGGTCGTATTATGTTATGGGGTCGGCGTCCGTCCATCCGTCCTTCCGTCCGTCCGTAAACTTTTTCGTTTCCGGATAACTCCTCCTAAAGTTTTCATCCGATAAACCTGAAACTTTGTAGATAGTAAAACCATGAGGTGGACATATGCAGAATGTTTCAAGGTTAACCAAACACCAAATATTAATAGAGTTATGCCCCTTTGAAAATTGCGGTAAACATTTTCGTTTCCGGATAACTCCTCCTACAGTTTCCATCCGATTGACCTGGAACTTGGTTGATAGTAAGACTACAAGGTGGAGATGTCCGTAAAGTTTCAAGATTAAACATACACCAAATATTTATAGAGTTATCCCCCTTTGAAAATTTCGGTATACATTTTCATTTCCGGATAATCCTCCTACAGTTTTCATCTGATCAACCTGAAACTTTGTAGATAGCTAGATTATGATGTGGAGATACGCGTAAAGTTTCAAGTTTAACCGTACACCAAATATTTATAGACTTATGTCCCTTTGAAAATTTAGGCAAACGTTATCATTTCCATATAACTCCTACAGTTTTCATCAGATTAACCTGAAACTTTGTAGATAGCAAGACTGAGGTGGAGTTTGCTTAAAGTTTTGAGGTCAACCATACACCAAATATTAATAACATTATGACCCCATTGATTTTTTTTTTTTTAATTTGTATATGGATAACATCTGAACAACCTGAAAAATATGCTGATTTTGATAAAAAAAAAACCCGGTCGCATTGTTATGGAGTTGGCGTTCGTCAGAAACGCATCCATCCTCCTGTCCGTCCATCTGCCCATAAGCGTTTTCTTTTCGCGATAACTCCTCCTACAGTTTTCATCCGATCAACCTGAATCTGGGTAGATAGCAAGACTATGGTGTTTGTTGGTTTGATTCGAGGTTTAACGTCTCCGTCAACACTGTAAAGGTCATTTTGGAGACGTTTCTTCCAATTTTGTGGGACTTTTACCCGACATTGAAATGAAATGACATCTCAAGCCCTGTCGCCCAATGAAACCAATAGGGTTTATTAGCATGGACGGTCCACCTCGCACCGCGGTTCCTGGGCAGGCTTAGATCCTCTAAGCGGTTTACCAGTACTAGTGGGCAGGCCGGATTCAGCTCTGCGTGGAAGCATCATGCACCCCATATATTGCTTCAACCCTCTATGGGCGGGGGCGTAGATTATGGTGTGCAGATGTGTGTAAAGTTTCGAGGTTAATTCGTACTAATGAATTAGGGTGTGGCAGATTTGGTCATGTAATCATTTTCCATTTATTAAGGCTGAAACTTGAAAAATAGTTACACCATGATGGAGCAGTGAATACTGTTTTCAGGTTTCAGTCCACCAAATATGAATTTGCCACGGGCGTATAATGCCCCGCTTGCGGAGCTCTTGTTATTTTTAGTTTAACCGAAGTTTAATATTTTAACCCTTATCTTGCTGTTCACGACAACCCCTATCTTTGGAAACAGTGTAGATCCAGATCAGATGGCTTCTGAAGAAGGCATTTGATCAGGATCTACACTGTTTGGCATTCAGTTATGAATTTGTAGCAATAAATTACATCAGGTAATTTGATTGGCTGATAGACAGAAATCGGTGTGGCTTAAATGAATATTCAGCAAGACAAGGGTTAAGACAGGTCTGTCGCATTTAACTGAGCAAAAGTAAGCCTTGCGATTTAAGCAACTTTAGTTGCTACAACCTTCAAACATAATGCTTCTTCTTGTCCGAAGAAGTTTAAGCTTCTCTTCACTTTAACTACAAAGATGGTTTAATGAAGCTATTTACAGATATTCAAAAACTTTTTCAGGAAATAAATATTGCTTGAATGGCATATACAAGGGATTTATCAAAGCTGGTGTTAAGGGAATGTGTGGCAGCCGTAAAAAGTATCCCTGTCCTTTGACACAGTGTGGGTTATATTTTCTACTCAAATTGGGATCATCGATTCTTCTGCGCAAGTGTGAAAATATCTGAGTGTCACTGATGATGCTAATTATCCAAACTTGCTTTTCTGACCCAGAACAAAACTTGAACACTCTACGGTTTACAGTTCTGTGTTGTTATCCATGCTTCCAAAGGCTCACCTTTTCACAGAACATGTACATGTAATATGAGTGATAATAAGATTGATATCGTCCTTTTTACTCATCACGTGAAGAAGTCCGTGAAAAGAAAACCCCCACCCCTAAACCACACTTTATATAGAGAAAACTGGGGTTTACGGGGTTAAACATTTTTTTCTGCTTCAAGACAAAGGTTGTGGGTACTCGTTAGTGTCGAGTCAATGAGGCAATTCTAATAAGCTTCCTCCGCCCCCCCCCCCCCCCCCCCCCCCCCACATATGTTTACAATATGAATAAGAAAAATGTCACGGTTTTCATCAGAAAAGTAGCCATTCTGGAGATGTGAAAATGTACTATGGCGCACGTGTGTGTTGTCGTAATGCTTTGCAACGCGGTGGACACCAGGGGCCAGTTATTCAAAATTTACGACGCGGTTAGTTAACATATTAAAACTTTGATCATTTAATATGGGAAATATGCTAACATAGTTTTGCTGAAAAAATGTGAGCAGCTTTTGCAAATGCAAAAGCTGCTCACATTTTTTCAGCAAAAATAACACCATATTAGGATATTGTACTTACTAGTTCACAATTTGACCCCTAACTAGCTTGTTAAGATAACAATGCTTTGAACAACTGGGTCCATTTTTTCTACTTACAGTCTAAATGTGGGCGTTTCCCTTGCAGTTTCTAATACGTTTTCTGGAATTATATGCTCGTGTACGCCTTGATTCGTGTTTTTGAGAATGTCTATATACGTACCCCTAACTTTTTCCAATCTTTCGGTGACTTATTATAGCTGTTTCGATGTTCATGATTTTTCATGAAAAGCATTTTTTGACATTACACACAGCAGCCAACCATTTAGGTCATCAACACACGGGGTCATCTTTTATTATTGTTTGTTTGTTCTGGAGTTTAACGGCCCAGTCAACATTATTTTAGGTCATTTTTGAGCCGGTCGACTGGGCAGGCTGATACGTAAGCGGTTAACCAGTACAGTGCATTATTTCGCAAGAAACTGACAACTGTCCTTCTTGAATCAGCGGAAGGGAGAGAATGACCGTAGAAAAGGTTTCATGATCAATCGCCACGAAAGAATGTTGCCGACCCTGGCAGGTATCGAACCCGCGCACTCCTGATTACCAGTCAGGCATGACTCCGACTGAGCTGTCAATTTTTGTTAAAGAACTTCAAAAGAAGACTGCTTTGGACGTCAGCAGAAATACTTATAAGTGATAACACTCCGGAATTATCATATTAGAATGTGGCTTAATAGATTCGAAGGTCATGCTGAACTTTTGTGACTGAGAGAAGCCAAGCGTCGTCGTTCGCCGTGCATCGTGCGATGTCCGTCGTGCATCAACCGTGTGTAAACTTTTCGTGTGAACACACCAGAGGCCACTGTTTTGGTTCGATCATCATCAAACTTTTTCAGAATGATCATCTCGACAATATCTCGGTCAGATTCGAATTTGGGTTATGTTGGGTCAAAAAATAGGCCAGTACTTCAAATTCTAGAAAAACGATATGAAGACACTAGAGGCAACAGCTTTGGTCTGATCATCATCAATTAAGCTCGGAATGATCATCTTGACAAAATCTCGGTCAAGTTCGAATACGGGTCGGTCAGTAGCTCAGTAGGTCAAATCATAGAATAACCTTGTGAACGAACTAGATGTCCCAGTTTTAGTCCGATCATCATCAAACTTGGAAAGAATGATCATCGTGATAATATATCGGTCAAGTTCGAATATTGGTCATGTTGGGTCAAAACGTAGGTCAGTAGGTCAAATCATCCTCAATCTTGCTCAGAATAATCATCATAATAATATCTCGGTCAACTTCGAATATTGGTCAAGCCAGATCAAAGAGTAGGTCAGGAGGTCAAACTATAGAAAAATCTCGTGAACACACTAAAGGCAACAGTTTTTGGTCCCATCATCATCAAACTGGCTCAGAATTATCATCTTGACAATATCTCGGTCAAGTTGGAATACGGGTCATGTCGGCTCAAACAGTAGATCAACGGGCCATAGAAAAACGTTGTTAACCCTTATCTTGCTGAATATTCATTTAAGCCACACCCATTTCTGTCTATCAACCAATCAAATTACTTGATGTAATTTATTGCTACAAATTCATAAACTGAATGCCAAACAGTGTAGATCCAGATCAGATGGCTTCTGAAGAAGCCATCTGATCTGGATCTACACTGTTTCCAAAGATAGGGGTTGTCGTGAACAGCATGATAAGGGTTAACGCTTTAGAGGCCACAATTTTGGACTCAGAATCATTATCTTGACAAATCTTGGTGAAGTTCGAATATGAGGCATGTCGGGTCAAAAAAGTAGGTCAGTAGGTCAAATCATAGACCAACCTTAAGAATACTCTAGAGGCCACATTTTTGGTCCAATTATCATCAAACTTGCTCAGAATAATCATCTTGGCAACATCTCACTCGAATATGGGTCATGCCGGGTCGGGTCAAAACGTATGTCAGAAGGTCAAATCATAGAAAAAAGCTTGTGAACACTCTAGAGGCCACAGGTTTGATCCAATTATCATAAATCTTGCTCAGAATGATCATCTTGATAATACCTGGTCAAGTTCGAATATCGGTCATTTCAAATCAAAAGTAGATCAGTAGGTCATTTTGTCATAATTTTTTAATCTTTTGAGATAGCTCCTTCACATTTGACAGGTAGGTTCATTGTGACAAGGGCTTCCCACTCATACAAAAATAAGGACCTATGACCTTTACTTGTAACCTACATTGTCATAATTTTTAAAGCATTTGAGATGGAGCCTTCATATTCGGCATGTAAGTTCCTTGTGACAAGGTCTTCCTATTCATAGAAAAAATGAACTCTGACCTTGACCTGGACATGTGACGAACTTTGGCATAACTTTAGACCCATTCATATTTTGCATGTATGTTCCTTGTGACAAGGACTTCCCACCCATACTAATATTTTGACCTGTGGCCTTGACCTTTTACATACTTAGTCTTGACTTTTTAACCATTTAAGATAGAGTCTTCATATTTGGCATGTAGGTTCCTTGTGACAAGGCCTTCCCATTTATGCAAAATGTTTGACCTGTGACTGTGACCTGTGACCTACTTAATAATATATTTTGAACATTTTGAGATAGATTCTTCATATGTGGCATGTATGTTCCTTGTGGCAAGAGGTTCCCATCCATTAAATAATTTTGACCTATGAAAATGATTTTTGACCTACTTTTTGACTTACTTTTAAACCATTTGACATAAAGCCTTCATATTTGGCATGCACGTTCCTTGTGGCGAGGGTTTCCCACTTATATACAACATTTGACCTGTGCCCTTGACCATTGGCCTACATTGTCATTTTGTTTAACCATTTGAGATAGGGCCTTCATATTTGGGGTGTAGGTTCCTTGTGACAAGAGCTTCCCACTCATTCAAAAAATATTGTGAAATTGACCTTGACCTGTGACCTACTTGATCAAAAATGTTTAACCATTTGAGATAGAGCCTCCATATTTTGCATACCTGTTTCTTGTGACGAGGGCTTCCCACATTTACAAAAAATTGATCTCTGACCTTGACCTTGACCTATGACCACTTCTTCATAACTTTTTAACCATTTACAATAGATCATCATATTTGATATTTATTTTCATTCTGACAAGGGCCTCCCACCCGTACAAAAATTTTGAACTGTGACCTTGACCTTGGACCTACTTTACCATAACTTTTCAACCATTAATATAGAGCCTTCATATTTGGCAAGTAGGTTTCTTGTGACAAGGGCTTCCCACTCATGGAAAAAATGTACCTGTGGCCTTGACATTGACCTGTGACCTACTTAATAATAACTTTTGAAACATTTGAGACTGATCATTTATATGTGGCACGTATGGTTTTTGTCGCAAGGGCTTCCCAACCATTCAAAAATTTTACCTATAACCTTGACCCTTGACCTACTTGGTCATTTTTTAAGAACCAATTGACATAAAGCCTTCATATATGGCATGTAAGTTCCTTATGACAAGGACTGCCCACTCATGCAAAAATATTTGACCTGTGTCAGTGACCTTTGGCTTACTTTGTCATATTTTAACCTTTTGAGAAGAAGCCGTCATATTTTGGGATGTAGGTTCCTTGTGAAAAGGGCTCGCCACCCATACCAAACATATTGTGACCTTGACATTGACCTGTGACCTACTTTATCATAACTTTTAACCATTTGAGATAGAGCTATCATATTTTGCATGTATGTTCCTTGTGACAAGGGCTTCCAATCAATACAATCGTTTTGACCTGTGACCATGACCTTGACCTGTGATCTACTTTAACATAACTTTTGAACATTTTGAGATAAAGCCTTCATATTTGACATGTTCCTTTTGACAAGGGCCTCCCGCCCATACAATACTTTTGAACAGTAACCTGACCTTTGACCTACTTTGCCATGACTTTTGGAACATTTGAGATAGAGTCTTCATATTACGCATGAAGGTTTTTTTGTGATAAGGCTTCCCGCTATTGCAAAAAATTGACCTGTGACCTTGACCTGCGACCTACTTAATAATAACTTATGACCCGTATGAGATAGATCCGTCATATGTGGCATGTATATTGGTTGTGACAAGGGCATCCTACCCTTTTCAAAAATTTCGACCTATGTCCTAGACCTTTGACCTACTTGGTCATAACTTTTGAACCATTTGACATAAAGCCTTCAGATTTGGCATGTGTGTTCCTAGTGACAAAGGTTTCCCATGCATACAGAAAATTTGTGGCCTTGACCTTTGACCTACTTTGTCATAGTTTAACCATTTGAGATAGAGCCTTCATATTTTGGGATGTAGGTTTCTTGTGACAAAGTCTTCCCACTTATACAAACAATATTGTGGCCTTGACCTGTGACCTACTTTATCATCACTTTTTAATCATTTGAGATAGAGCCTTCATAGTTTGCTTGTATGTTTTCTGTGACAATGGCTTCCGTACCCATACAATCATTTTGATCTGTGACTTTGACCTTGACCTGTGACCTACTTTATCGTAACTTTTGAACTATTTAAGATAGAGCCTATATATTTGGCATATGTGTTCCTTCTGACAAGGGCCTCCCACCCATACAAGTTTTTGGCCTTTGACCTGACCATTGAACTACTTTGTCATAACGTTTGAAGCATTTGAGACAGAGCCTCCATGTCATAATTGGCATTTCGGTTCCTTCCCACGCATACAAAAATTTTGACCCGTAACTCTGAGCTTTGACCTTATTATTATAACTTTGGAACCATTTAAGATAGATCCTTAATATTATGCATGTAGGTTCCTTATGACAAGGTCGTCCCACCCTTCAAAATGTTTTGACCTGTGACCTTAACCTGGGATCTACTTAATCATAACTTTGCACCATCTGAGATAATGCCTTAATATTTGGTGTGTATGTTCCTTTTGACCAGGGCTTCCCACCAATACAAAAAGTTTTACTTGTGACCTTGACCTTTGACCTACTTTTGCCATAAAGTTTGATCCATTTGTGATAGAGCCTTCATATTTGGCGTGTGGGTTCCTTTTGACAAGGTCTTCGCACTCATGCAAAACATTTTGACCACCGATCATGACCTTGATCCTATTTCCTACTTAATCATAAGTATTCAACCATTTGAGGTATAGCCTTCATTTTTGACATGTTTTCTTTGTGACAATTGCTTCCCACCCATACAAAAAGTTCGACCTGTTACTTACACCATTGAAATACTTAATCATTACTTTTTAATCATTTTAGATAGAGCCTTCATATTTGGCATGTTTATTCCTTCTGAGAAGGCATCTTACTATGTTACCTACCATTTCATGTCTACAGTGTGGATCAGATGAGCGATCCAGGGCCACCATGACCCTCTTGTTCCAATAAAAAAATAAACATGTTATATGTCAGATATTATCTGGGCCCCGCCAAGCGAATTTGTGTCTTCGAGCATTCCGTCATGACAAATTTTAACTGCGCATGCCAAGCCATTCAGAGGGACCAGGGATATGGCTTTCTGTCTGCAGCTTCCTCTTGATTCACTGCTTGTATGAGCGAGCAGCGAAGGTTCTGGCGAGACTGCGCGGACGCGCAGGCTCGCCTGAACCTTCGCTGCTCGCATAGGCGATAAGTACCAAAATCGCTTGACGGGGCCCAATTATATACTTTCTCATCAGAAGCAGTAGCATGCACTATTTCAGCGCCAGACATGTATTCACAAATTAAACATGAAAGTGTGAACTATAGTGTGACTTGATTTGACAGGTGTGGTGTTTGTTTGGTTTGTTGATTTGAGATTTTAAAACACCCCTGTCAACACTGTAAACGTCATTTTGGAGGCGTTGCTTTCAATTTTGTGGGACTTTTACCCGACATTGAGATTGAATAACATCTCAAGCCCTGCCTTCCAATGAAACCAATAGGGTTTTTAATCACTGACGGTCCGACTCGCGCCGCTTTACCTGGGCAGGCTTATATCTTCTAAGCGGTTTACCAGTATTCGTGCGCGGGTAGGTTTCAGCTATGCGTAACAGCATCATGCAGCCCATCTATTCCGATGGGCGGGGGGGGGGGGGGGTTGTCACCCTATGATCGTTTAGTTATAAACAACAAAAACGTTCATTTTGACTTCTTTTAATTTTCAATTTCTAATTTCCGTATTTTTGGGTTCCTAAAAGTGCCTCGGCTATACCAAAGTTAAAATAGTAAAAGTTGATCTATCTCGATCGCCGCCCAAGCCGAGACTGCTGAACTCTTCTCGTGCAGCTTGTTTCATTGCTTCTCCGGTCCAAAGTTCAGAAATAGAGACTTCTCATTGGACCAGAGCATATTTTAGCCATCCCACGTCAGAGTTCAAGCTTAGCCAGGCACATGACCATGTTTATGAAACATCCCGGTCAGTAATTGTAACGACGAGTTATTCAGCGGTCAGTTTCCCAAATATAGATACAGCTAAGTGTTTTGAACTGTTATTACAAGAGCAGTAGGACATCAAAGTCACGCTTGGTTCTTGGATGTTTGCATGTCCCATGTCCTACCTGTACTAAGTATGACTAGGTAAGCCGAGGCCCAACCCCATATTACAACATACCCCCCATACTTAAATAGAAATGTTGCTCATGCTAATGCATCAGCCACATTTCTACATAGACACTACTATTTAATTTTCACAAATAATTAAATGTCAAACATAGTGTTCATTCTTGGCCACCATATTCCTCAACCCTTACTTAATATTTTAAATAAGCGTAAACTTTGGATTAATTAACTAACAATTGATCAATTACACTTAATGAATGAATTAACACCTATTGAATGAAAAGGAAAACAACTTTGACCAAGAATCACTATAAAATTTTCCCGTCCACAGGAACACGCAGTCTCCGAGCTTCTTCCTCCAAAGTAACACATAGATCCTTTACATTGGTCGCCGATCTCTTCTAATCTGAAATGTACGTTGTCGATCGCCAGGTTGATCGCGACACCATAGGTTGACGGTCGCCAGGTTGACCATATGTGTTAATGTTGGATGTTGTATGTTTTAACCAACGGCAACAGACCTGACCACCCTGTTGGTCAGTGTAGAGTTCTGGTCGCCTCGGTTGACCAAGCGTCGGTGCAGTCTGATCACTCGCCTCGGTTGATCTCGCGTCGTGGAACGTTTAGTGTTTATAAATTCATTCTAGAATAGACAACATCTATATACATCATTCATCAACATACTGTACATGTTGATTAAAACAAACAGTACATAATATCCAGAGTTCATGATTCACATTACGTTTGCCTTTTCCGTTGGTACAGTCGTGAAGACCACTTGGGAATCCAATACAGGGAATTTCTTCTTGGCTACCGCCATTTCAATATCTTGGGCTGAGTCGTCGACCCTTTCTCGCCCTTCTGACAACAGCGACGACATACAAGTAGCAGCTTCGTCGTGGAAACGTCGGTTTTCTGTTTTGTCGTTGTTCGTGTCGTTGCCAGACATCATGGTTATTTGTTCTCGTTTTCTAGTTTTTGCTTTGTTTTGCAACAGTTTTGCGAGCAATGATTTTCTGCACTTGCAGTAAACAATCACTGACAAAACAAATACAACCTTAATACCAATGATAACAACAACATAACCCCATGTTGGAAATGCATTTGAGTTCATATCTTCAATTGGCCTAAGCTGATCTAAATGGCCAAGTAAGGAATCAAGAGGGAATTCCTCTAAGCTATCCAATTTCCTTGGTAGTTTCAAAGTAGAGTTTATATGAAAGTTTCTTTGTTTTATTTTATCCCAAACTTTGAACTCCGAGAAGTTATAGTGCTTTAACATTTCATTCAATGGACTGCTTACATTTTCAAGTGTATGCCTCTCATAATAACCGGTGAGTGTAAACGCCCTTGATGTAGCAATGCAATTCTTATGTAAGTTTAAGAATCCATAAGGTGGTGTTACAACAAATTTCTCTTGATTTGAGCCCTTATCATCGCATGCTATGTTAAAGGTCACTGTCTGTTTGGTTACTATTAAATATACGTCCTTAGCCAGAAATTTAGCAGTTGGTAACCTTGAATGCTGTAGCCAAACATCACAATTTTGTTTGACACTCTCTTTATCTTCCATGAAATTGCTTATTATGCAACTTGTACCAATGTTAGTGTTTCTAATGGGTTCCTTTACATTACAAATTTTGAGAGTAGGATCACTGCACTGAAACGCATGATCCTCATCTAGTAAAATAAATTGTGTTTTCTCAGGATTGACAGCCAAATACGAAGCCTCAAGTTTATAATATGCTAAAAGTTCCTTCTTTTGTGCGCGCGGCGTACCTAGCAACGGTGCTGGCAATGAGATCGCGTGAAATAAATCAAAGCGCCGTGTAAATTCTATCAAAGGAATGTTGATCGTTATTATAACTCGATTATCCTGAAAAAGTGTCATGCACTTTAAGTACTGGAAGTACTCGAAGAGATGCGTCCGAGGGTCAAACGTTAACCCTATCGTTTTGGGTAAGCGTTCTTGAATACTCATCAATATGTTCCTTAGGTTTGCAGCAGTCACAGTACTTGAAGATAAGCGCTGCATGATTATCGACTGTACTTGAATTTGAAAGTGCAAGTAGAAGTACATTGACCTAGTTATTGCATTTTTTATCTCCTCAATTACTCGGGTTATCCTAGCAATTAGAATAACCATTTTCTCAAGCGTATTAATGTCTTGTTCCAGCTGATCTGAGATGTTTATGATGGTATCCTCTATGGAACCAATGCTGTCGATTATTTCGTTTCTTTTTTGCCTATTTTCCTTGATCTCTAACCTGGTTACATTTAGGACTGAAATGGATTCCTGGAATGCATGTGCCAGGTCCAATTGATTCTGTGCTAATACGTTAATATTCCTCCGAATCTTTTCAACGTCTGTACTAGTTAAGACTCCGAAGAGACTGCTCATTACGTCGCCCACGAAATTGAAAATTCCACGTTTAGCACGTGCACCTACGTGTGATTCCCTTAATAATTTATACTCACTAAAGCTGAAGACAATATCATTGTGCATTTCCTGGATTACCCCAATTTCGCCCTTAAATCCCTCAAATACACTACTGTAATCCCTGGTTGGTGGCTGATGATGTTTTCTTATGACCTCATCAACAAGCTGAGATGCATTGTTAATGTTCTGAGATAACTTAACAAGGAAGCTTTCGTACACCCCACGGTCTATCACAAAAGAAACTAGCCAACGCGACCTTGACATTGAGAATTGACCAATTTTGTGAAAGAAAACTGACTCGTGCATAAAAGACGCTGCACTGCTTAAAATGCAAACAACCAATAATGCTGACAACTTCATCTTCTCTGCCTCTGACTGTCTGCAAAGACACACAAAGAACCCGACGTTACTACACAAGACCTAACTGACCTGAGAACTATAACCCCCCTCAAGGTAAGCCCAATCTCAGACACTGTATCCCAGTGCACATCATGTAAGATGTATCATAGTAATTTGTACAGTCCGCATGAAGGCCTCCTATCTCATCAGTGCAACATCTCCGTGTACACAAAAATCAAACTACCTCAGAGATGTAACAACGGTGAGGACTCGACAGCAAGAAACAACAGAAATGCTGGAACAAAAGGAAAACCAACAATTAGCCTCCAATGGGCCAAACCAGAGACAGAGCATCAGGTACCAACCAACCATAGGTTTTTACGTTGGAACCGTCATAGAATCTGAGGCCTGACCAACCGGCGTGCAATTAACAGGCCTCATATTTTTCAGGCTTTTGCAGGATTTCTGGCTTTTAGAGCTTGAAATTTTTCTTGATTTCAGGCTTTTAGATTTTGATTTTTTGTTCCTTTAGTCTGTTTAAAAACTATTTAACCCGTATCCTGCTGAATAAATTTATGTACCCACACCCATTTCTGACTATTAGTCAACCATTCACAAACTGCATTACAAACAGTGTAGATCCTGATCAGATGGCTTATTCAGAAGCCATCTGATCTGGATCTACACTGTTTCCAAAGGTAATAGTTTTGTCTTGTTCAGCAGGATAAGGATTGAAGCTGCAAAAAGGGCCTTTCAGGCATGGACAATCGTGGTCAGTATGAGGCCTTAATTAAAGAGGGAAGCAAAGCTGTTAACCGTGATTGGGTTAACTACCATGCATGCAGTCTGTGGTATAACATTTATGTTGTACCCAACCTTTTTATTTCGAAGAATGATTTTACGAAATTGGGTGCTGAAGTCATTGCGAGTATAATTTTTTCTAAATTTATAACTAAGTCACCATAAAATTCCGATTCCGAGAGACCTTGTTGCAGAAGAGATTTAAGTCCAGTATTGCATTTTGAAATGAAATTAGAATGACGTCTATAAAATTTTGAAAACGCTTTGCGTAGTTTATGGTACCGATGGTACTTTGTTCTGCCTTTCTAAGCACCGCCATGGCTTGCTTTAAACAGTCAATGGGGTCATGTTTTCATCATTTTCACATACGGATCATTAAAATGTTTATTTGAACGCATGTAAATTACCACTTCTGCAGCCTTTGTTGACACTTCAAGTGCCTATCTGCATGCCGGGAACTTGGGAGCATCAATCCTTGTAAGGGCAATAATAAGCTTATCAAGTTGGTGTAACAGGGCGACCGGGTGGCTCGGTAGCTCACTCGGTAGAGTGGTCACACGAGTGTTCACACGGTGGATTCGAGCCCTGGTCGAGCCTTGTTCTTTTGCCGCCCCTGCGACATTTGATGACTCAATGTGGGTCTAGCACCGCACCTGAGAGCATGAAAGAGTATGAAAAATTTCTCTCGCAAACGGACTGGATAGGACTACGAATCTCATCAGGCAGGTAATGTAACACGTACCTCAGTCGATCATGACGAAAACATGCCTATTCAAATACATTGTAAATTTTACCACCAAAATATGAAAATTTTCTGATGAAAAATTTCGATATGTTTCTTATTTCTGCTCATAACATAGATTGTAGGTACTCGTTAGAACCGCCTCATCGAGGCGGTTCTAACGAGTACCCACAATCTATGTTTTTGAGCAGAAATATGAAAAATAATGTATACCCCTGCAAATCAAAATCAAAAATGAGTTCCTTTAAGAGCAATGAAAACATTCATAAGAAAGAAGATGGGTCATTCTACGTAGTTTCGGCTAATAACGCCTCATCAGTGACCCTGTAATGATCCGGCAAAGAAAGCCAGAGGAAACATACTGCAATTTTGCGAATTTCGAATAGGCAGTCGATACAAAGACTGATATAAATCAAAATGGGGTCTAAATAATTAAAAACCTGTCTAGAATATGAGTCTAAACCAATAATTTATTTCCGATTTCTCAGAATATTCACGCTGATCTGAAAGGACCAAAAGTAAAATATAAACTGCACTATGGTTGATGTACGGGGAGACGTTTTACGGCCGCCACACGGCACAACACCAGCTCAGTTTTACTTTATAAAAGTGGGGTTTAAGGGGGTCAAAATTATATAGGCGTGTTATCGTGATGAGAGTGTCAGTACGGTATGCGACAGCCATCTTTCTTACACTCGTGTCACATAGGGACATCTATTTTAAAAAATGTGTTTTAGCACTACTTACAAGGGCAATAAAATCCCGACAAAATTCTGTCGCGTGGATATGATGGGTATTAAACGTCATGTAAAACCAGAGAGAAGAACGGCGAAGGACATTCGAGCGGATTGACAGGACATTCGAGCGAAAATAAATGGACAATCGAACGACAAAAAAGTGGACACTCGAGCGAAATGAAAATTAGGACATTAGAGCGGATAACCTGTTTATCTGTGCCCCTTCCGTTAGCCAGATCAAAGATTGCTCAGTTCAAGAACAAGTCGCCACCTACTCACCACGGGGAGGTGGAAGTATGACTTGAGCAGGATTTGTTGTTTTAGCACTACAATCATAAAACACTAGAGTCAGTCAAAAGCACTGATGTCTGTTAGAACAGTATGTTTATACCAGTGTGGTAGACGTCATTTATACATCGGTACGGGCTCTGTATCTGTAGCCCAGGGTTTTGACATATTTCTGTTGAGTTGATATTATGATTAACAAATAAAAGGTTTTGTATAGGTTTTGTATAAGTGAACTTTATTTACCTGTCCAATATGTATATAGTAGACGCAGATAATATTGACTAGGCAGAGCTATTCAGGTGTTGTCAATATATGTCAAATTCGCTGAGTCCACCAGAAGATTCGGTAGAGTGCATTTCGCACGCTTTCTACAAGCGGACGAAATGGTCATATACGCCACAGCTATGCTTGTGTTACAGTTGAATTCACACAATCGGGTGACTTGGTTTACCTTTTTGTTAATGGAATATTCCTAAGGCAGGACGAAAGCTCCGCCTAGTCAATCTTATTCCGCGGCCCGCTCACGGCCGGCCGGATATACGATAGGAATTTCGCAAAGAAATTGCAAAGAAATCCAAAACGTTCCAATTGGCAAAAGGAGTTGTTTCCTGGCTCAGTCTCTTTCAATTCTGTTGCTGCATAAAACCTGTCACTTTTGAAACTCGGGTAGTTATTGGCTATATTAATCTCGGCCAATCAATTATGCTCTTTCTAAGTAGTTTAGGCTTATATCTGTGGTTCTGTTTACATCACGATGGTTAAAACTGTAGATGTTACCAGGTTACAACGGGTATAGCTAAACAGCGAAAGGAAGCTTCCTTTCGGGAAAGGAAGATTTTCTCACGAAAGGAAGATATTTATGAGGCCTATGGTGGTATTTTATGTATATAGAGATGCTTATGAAACATTTTAGTGGATATTGGGTAATTTTGCAAAAATATAATAAATAATTAATAATAGACAGAATCAGAATTGTTACTGGTGATACGTCAAATAGCATTCAGACACCAAACACACGGGCTCAATCTGTAACAAAAAAAAGAAAGAAAGAAAGGTTGGACACACGATGTAGACAAACACACGGAAAAAGCAGCAAACAATAAAGGTGCTGATCAGGTTGCGCAGATGCTTTGCACATGCAATTTTCCGGTTTTCTCACGACGTAGCTCAATTCTAGATGAAAGTTGGATACACGCTGTAGACAAACACACAGCAAGAAAGAAAGGAAGAAAGTTGGATACACGATGTAGACAAACACATTAAAAAAAAAATAAAAAACAAGATGTGTTTGTGAAACACGAACATGTCCCCGGGCATGGTCATTTTTTATTCAAAGTTGCTCACAGTTCAAGATTTTTGTTTGTGTGGGAAGCCTTTGACACAAGAAACTTACATGCCAAATATGAAAGCTCTATCTTAAATGGTTCAAAAGTTATGAACAAACATTTTTTTCTTTAAAGAAGGTCAAGGTCACAGGTCCAAAAAATTTGCATGAATGTAAAGCTATTGTCACAAGGAACCTACATGCCAAATATTAAGGCTCTATCTTAAATGGTTCAAAAGTTATGAACAATTTTATTTTTTTTCTTTTAAGTAGGTCAAAAGTCAAGGTCATGGTCCAAACATTTTGCATGTATGAAAAGCTCTAATCACAGGGAACTTACATGCCAAATATGAAAGCTCTATCCCAAACGGTTGGAAAGTTATGACCAAAAATGTTTATTTTTTTAAGTAGGTCAAAGGTCAAGGTCACAGGTCAAAATTTTGCATGAATGTAAAGCGTTTGCCACAAGGAACTTACATGCTAAATATGAAGGCTGTATCTCAAACGGTTCAAAAGTTATGACAAATGTTAAATTTTTCTTTTATGTAGGTCAAAGGTCAAGGTCACAGGTCAAAATTTCTTGTGTGAATGTAAAGCTCTTGTCACAAGGAACCTACATGCAAAATATGAAGGCTCTATCTCAAACCATTCAAAAGTTATGACCAAAATGTTATTTTTTATTTTAAGTAGGTCAAAGGTCAAGGTCACAGGTCAAAATTTTTGACATGAATGAAAAGCTTTTGTCACAAGGAACATACATGCTAAATATGAAGGCTGTATCTGAAACAGTTCAAAAGTTATGACCAATGTTAACTTTTTCTTTTATGTAGGTCAAAGGTCAAGGTCAAGGTCACAGGTCAAATTTTTTTGTGTGAATGTAAAGCTCTTGTCACAAGGAAGCTTCATGTAAAATATGAAGGCTCTATCTCAAACGGTTCAAAAGTTATGACCAAAATGTTATTTTTTGGTTTTAAGTAGGTCAAAGGTCAAGGTCACAGGTCAAAATTTGTTGCATGAATGTAAAGCTTTTGCCGCAAGGAACATACATGCAAAATATGAAGGCTGTATCTCAAGTGGTTCAAAAGTTATGACCAATGTTATTTTTTTCTTTTAAGTAGGTCAAGGTCACAGGTCAAATTTTTTTGCATGAATGTGAAGGTCTTGTCACAAGGAACCTTCAGGCCAAATATGAAAGCTCTATCTCAAACGGTTCAAAAGTTATGGCCAACGTTAAAGTTGTCCACGTACAAACCAACAAACCAACAAACCCACAAACAGACAGGGCAAAAACAATATGTCCCCGCTATCGCTACCGGGGACATAATAACAACGAAAAATAAAGGCACTGATCAGGCTCCGCACATGCAACTCTCCGGTTTTCTCATGACGCGGCTCAGTATATTAATAGTATGTATAACCTGTTATTCAAATGAAAAAAGACAGAAAAAAAGGACAGATGGAAAATGTACAACAATTGTGGTTTCATTCCGACAGAATAGGTTTGTATTCTTTCTTTCTTCGTATACTGCCTACGCCAAAAAGGTCATTTTCGGCAGGTGTACATTACATTTACTCCAGATTTGCAGGATGAAAGCCTACACTGTAATTATGTTACTACAGTAGGGATCTTTTACCTGCACAGAGAAAGTTCTCCTTGCACAGGGGACCTCCAGTTAACGTCGCGATCCGAAGGACGGTGCACTTTGTGCCATTCATCTGTCAGCCTATCCAGGTTATCGTGTAGAATGAGGCAGTCGTAAGAATATATAGGACGCAGTCATCAGCAACAACAGATAGATGACTTGATAGAATCATGGAGATCATCAATGGAACACCAAATAAAGGACCGGTTCAAGAACCCACCCTTCAGGTACACCTGACAAAACAGGGGATGACACTTTAAATAGCTTACGCTTGGCCATTTAGCACAAGTTCATTGTTGCGAGCGCAGAGAGAATGATGCGCTTATCCACCTTTGAATGGATCATCATATCATGTAGAAGTCTTATTGATACAAAATTCCTTTCTCCTACCGTCAGGTAGCGACTTACGTCCGTCGTGCCGTTTTATCTTCTGGTAACGCCTGCTGTTGACTCGGTAAGGACGGCGGAAAGAAATCAATGGGAACATACGGTAATATATTCTTTCACACACCTTGTTAGGAAATAAAAAGTTAAAAAAAAACAGCGTGGCCCAGGTGGCAGCTGTAAAGTTTACTTGGGGTAATTCGATGGGCCGTCCTAGAGCACAAGTATTAGCTTTTACAAATCGCTTAACACATATTAGTTTGTGTAGTTATAGGATTGCATAGTCAAATAACAAAGCTGTTCATGAGTATGCTTGTATAGCCAAAGATTCCAAAAGTTGATTCCAGTTTCATATATAAACTAAACTAGCAATCTTGTACTATGACAACCAGGAAACGAAAAACAGTAGAATAGATACATCTGCTTTCACATTGAAGGTTAACCGTATTCCAAATCAGCCAGCTAACATTTTTTTGCAAAAGTGAAAACAAGCGTGGTAGCTCAGTGGTTAGTACACTTGCCTATGATGCTAGATTCCCGGCAGCGGTAATAAAATTGCGGTGTCCGAACATGGTCCGCTGGCATCATTTGCAAGGATGAATGCCACAATGTACACCGTCCTTCGGATCGGAACGTTAACTGGCGCCCCTGTGCAGGAAGACCCATCCCGTGTGCAGGTTAAAAAATCCCTATCGTAATTACAAGATTACATTATTATCCTTGTGCGTCCCCATCTGGAGTATGCTTCAGCCATATGGGACCCCATACAAAAAGGAACACCCATAAGGTTGAAATAGTCCAGTGACGTGCAGCTCGATGGACCATGAATGACTTTGCCAGAAAAAAAAACTAACGTCGCTTCATTATTACACAAGCTGGACTGGCAACCCCTTGAAGAAAGACTTTCAGTGGCACGTCTTTGTCATTTCTACAAGATAGTGAACGACCTTGTGGCTGAGTCTCTTCTTGATTATGTCCAGCCTCGTACTCATAGGATTTCAAAGTACTGTCATTCTACGACATTTCGTCAAATTCATACTGACAAGTATACATATAAGTATTCCTTCTTACCACTGAAAAAGGCAAGACAATGAATTTTCTTATTCTATCGTAGCCTATGACATGAAAGCAGAATTGTGCATTCAGATGAATGAACTTTTATAAATACGAAAGGTTATGGCCTTTTCTAGATCTTTGTCCTGAATACTACCGATTTAGTTTGTTTATTTTCGCCGCTTCTGAAACTACTGGGCTGAATGAACGAAATTACACATGGAGCCCCCGGGATTAGAAACTGAAAGTTGTTCATAATATCTGGGTCTCATGATCAAGACGGTCACCATGTCCATACCCGGTTAAAAATTTACAAATCTTCTTTTAGAAAGCTTGGTATGCTGCATTGGGAGACTGTAGCCCTACCGGATTTATTAACTTGATTTACCTTGCCTAATTCTACGTGAAGATCAAATGTATTTGAATGGAAGAGTGGCAAAACAGTGTATTTTCCCCGTTACGTTTCAGCTTTTTTAAAAGCTATCCGTGTCTGCGACTACAATACCTGTAATCTGGTGAATTATTTTCCGCTCGTTAGTCCACTTAAAAACTGTTCGATTGTCCACTAAGACCTTTTGATTTTTCCGCTCGATTGTCAATCGCCCGAGAAGAAACCTGCAGACAATAAGTTTTTCTGTTGTCTGGCCTAGAAAAAAAAAACATGAACACTCTTTAATTCTTAAAAACATTTAAAATGCGAGTTTGGAGAGTAGTTTTGTTTTCTCGAAATCATTATGGTGATGACTCACTATGTAGATCTTATTGAGTTATCTCATCACTGTCTACACTGTTTGTATTCACCTTTTTTGCATTAACTGCTGGTTCCTAGTCTGAAGGTTATCAGTGTTGGAAAAACAGGTAACCAGACCCCCCTGACCTTGAAAGGTCAGGGGGGTCTGGTAACCTGTTTTTCCTATATTGGCAATGTGCAAGCTGGGAGCCAGCAAATAATGCAAATATGGTGAATTGGAGATCTGTACCAACTTACAGGGTTGAAAGGGCTAAATGGACTTGTTACATGTGCATCATACGTAGTTATGCCATGTAAACACGGGTGGACATCAGGGGAGCTATCGCGAAATCGTGTCAACGTGATTTTACTCCGACGACACATCCGGGATCTCTCGCGATAATTCCTAGGACCTGGAAATGGTACACAAAGGTAGGTACCCTTTTGTGTTTTGATTTAATGTAGAAGAACTATCGCGAGAGATCCCGGATGTGTCTTGGAAGCAAAATTACGATGGCGCGATTTCGCCATAGCTCCCCTGATGTCCACCCGTGGTAAATGACAAGGTTTAATATCACGTTCGACATCTGATCCTGAAAACTTGCTCACACATGTATAAGTTTATAAAGAAGATGCGTCACAAAAAATGACATTTCACGCTATATTGATGAGGTTTTGTTTGTTTGATGAGGTTTAATGTCCCCGTCAACACTGAATAGGTCATTTTGGAGACGTTGCTCCCAATTTTGTGGGGCCTTTGCCCGACATTGATATGAAATTGCAGCATATGGCCGACTTCGTCGTGGTGTCTGGGATCGGAATGGAATCAGACTTGACACAGAACTAAAAGAATCAGTGAAGCTTAGCAGCAACTCAAGCCCTGTCGTCCAATGAAACCAATAGCCTTTATAAGCATAGTCGCACCGCTTTGCCTGGGCAGGCTTAGATCCTCTAAGCGGTTTAACAGTACTCCTGTGCAGTCGGTTTCAGCTCTGCGTGGAAGCATCATGCAGCCCATCTATTTCTTAAAGCCCCGATGGGCGAGGGCAATGTGATGAGGTTCTAGACGAGGCTACATGTTCAAGTAAAAATCGTTTTTGCATACGATAACATAGTACATGTATTTTAGTTTATACTAATTTATTTTAGTTCGATTGCGATGGAAGCTTCAAGCTTATTTAATCGCTCTCGAACGCTCATTCCGGATGTTTTCACGCGCGCGAGAGAGAGGCAGCGACTATTACACCACTGCTACCCATGGGTGGAGTGAGGCAGTGTCATTACGTGTCTTGCCCAAGGACACACCTCGATACCTGGTGCCGGATTCGAACGCACAACCTCTCGATCATGAGTCGAACGGGTTAACCACTGCGCTATCGAGGCTGGCAAGTACATGTATTTTCATTAATAGATTGGGCGTGTCCGAATTCAAAGAGTGATTTATTTGTTTGATTTGAGGTTTAACGTCACCGTCAACACTGTAAAGGTCATTTTGGAGACGTTGCTACAAATTGTGTGGGACTTTTACCCGACATTGAGATGAAATGACATCTCAAGCCCTGCCGCCCAATGAAACCAATAGGGTTTATAAGCACCGCCTGGCCTGGGCAGGCTTAGATCCTCTAAGCGGTTTACCAGTTCTCGTGTGCGGGTCGGTTTCAGCACTGCGTGGCAGCACCATGCAACCCATCTACTTCTTGAAGCCCTCATGGGCGGGGACCGAATTCAAAGAGTGAAAAACCCGTTATAGATAATTTTCAAAACGAATATTTCATACTTTCTGACAAAAGACACTCTTTCTACGGACGCGAAGCTTAAGTTTCTTAAACATATGAGTCGACACTTTTGCACTGTGGCTAGTGGGAAAAGGTAGGTTGGTATACGAGAATTTGAGAAATTGATGAGGATCGGAAATCATTACGCGCCTTTTACGCTCAACTTTTCTTTAAAATCAAACGCGAGGCTGAGATTTTCAAGTCGATATTTCAACCCCACGGGTGGAAATCAGGGGAGCTAGCCTGAAAATGAGTTAATGGAAATTTGTTCCCTCGACAGATCAGGGAGCTCTCGAGCTAGCTCCATCACCAGGAAACTTGAAAACAAAGGTAGGTCTCGAAGAGTTTTATCACCAATTTTTCTTTGTAAACTATTTATAAAAAAAAAAATTCAGCAATGCAGTGCCACATAAATATGATTTAACTTTGTACCTCGCTAGAATTTGCTATGGAAATTTGCAGCGCTCGAGTATGAATGAAAGTAAACTTTTTGTCACGGACCTGAAAAATTGTCATTTTATGTCAACACGGAGATTGTGGCCGACGATTTTTTCATTTTCCGTCAAAAGTACGCCCTTCACACCCCTAGAAGTAACAGTCCTAGTGAAATGACCCTGGAGCGTTTGAAATAAGCAAAATATTTTGGCCGTGATTACGTTACTTGCCAAAGTTAAATCATTTCTATGTGGCACTGCATTGCCGGATTTTTTTTATAAATAGCTTACAAAGGAGAAAATGGTGATAAAACTCTTCGACACCTACGTTTGTTTACAAGTTTCCTGGTGATGGAGCTTGCTCGAGAGTTCCCGGATGTGTCGAGGGAACAAGTTTCCATTGACTCATTTTCGGGCTAGTTCCCCTGATTACCACCCGTGAACCCAGTCCATCGATATAGGCCTATCTAGTCCTTTCTCTCACGAGGAATCGATTGGTTTTAAGATCATCACCAAAAACAGGTCTATATGATTTTGACCCCCCTTAAACCCCACTTTTATATGATAAAACTGGGGTTTACAGGGGTGTACACTTTTTTTTGCTTAAAACCATAGATTGTGGGTACCCGTTAGAACCGCCTCGCCGAGGCGGTCCTAATGAGTACCCACAATCTATGTTTTAAACAGAATTATGAAAAATATAAAAAATATCTGAAAATTTTCAGACTTATTGTGGATAAAAAAAAAAATTTCAATATCTTTGAATAAGCGTGTTTTCGTAATGTGACTTGTAGGAGACAACAGTTTCAAATATATTTTTATGTGGTCTTCTCTTAAAGCGAAGATAAGTCTCCTCGGAGCATTTTTAGTTCGGCTGTTTTCGAAGAAAACGACGAGGTATTGTTATATCCCTGGCGTCGTCTGCGTCGTCGTGCAAAAACTTGGACATTTTGTAATATCTCTGTCATTACTGAACACATTTACTTTAAACTCGGACTAGTTGTTCATTATGAAAACGTGGGGGGGGGGGGGGGGGGGGGGGGGAGGGGGGGAGGGGGGGGGGCAGCCGAGCGTTGTCACCCACATGCGGTGCTCTTGTTATCTATTTATTATTATTATCAGTCCACCTGATATTGGCTTATAGTTAGGCAAGGGTCACACTCCTTGAAGCCGGTAAGGGCAAAGTGGGGAATGTTGTTATTTTTTCTAATTATACACTTTCATGAATTTTCTTCTTTGTCCCCTGTCGCTCAGTTTCACCGCTACTGTCTTCTCTCTCTCATTTCTCCTTTTGTCAGGGAGGCGACACAAAATGACCCACAAATGTCGTTAAACCCCACCACATTCAGAAGATTGAATTTAAAAGAGCAAACAGGAATGCCTCGAAGTTGTCTTTCTTTTAACCTATAAATACTTTCAACAAACAGTGTAGACTCAGATCAGACGCCGCGATCTGCGGCGTCTGATCTGAGTCTTCACTGTTTGTCAGTCTCCCACAAATGGGACGCCGGGCGTATATGGGTTAAAATGGGCCGCTAGGCGTATATGGGTTAAAATGGCGGAAAATAGTCTCATTTGTAATGTCACAGGTTTGTATGAAACCACGCTGACTGACAGTGAGTATTACAAAACAGCAAAATTTCTATATTAAGACCATCTTTGGAACTGTTGAAAAGTGGCCTTTAAGACAACTTTGGAGCGGTTCCAAAGGTGGTCTGTGGCCAGATGACATTACCCGACATTGAGATGACATGACATCTTAAGCCCAATCGTCCAAACAAGTCAACAGCGTTTATATGTAGGAATGGTGTGACTCCCACCACTTTATCCGGGCAGGCATAGACCTTCTAAGCGGTTCGCAATTACTGTGGAGCGCTGTGGTGCAGTGGTAAAGTATCGAAATCGGGATCGAGAGTTACCGGGTTCGATCCCCACGAGCGGCAAGTGTTGTTTCCTTGAGCAAGAGACTTTATCCACATTGCGTAGTACTTGTTTCCACCCAGGAAAAGAGGGCCACATGGAAGATTAGTACTAGTTTACTAAATGTGTTACCCTCTATAAATACGAGAGTAGGCTGAAAAGTTCTGAGCCTGACCAAGATCCAATGGTTTGTCAATGCTGAAAGTGCCTTATTTTTCAACATAGTCTCCCTTCCTGTCCACACACTTTCTCCAGCGATGCTGGAGTCCTTGGATCCCAGTGGTATAAAAAAATCTCATCTTGGTCCCTGAAAAACTTCTCCACAGCAGCTATCACCTCCTTGTCTGACCGATAATGCTGTCCAGCCAAGTGCTTTTTCATGTTTGGAAACAGGAAATAATCTGATAGAGCTAGATCAGGTGAATACTGAGGGTGATCGACAAGTGTGAAGCCACAGTCATGCACAGCAGCCATTGCGACAACCGATTTATGAGCAGGCGCATTGTTCTGATGGAACAAGACTCCTTTTGTCAATTTTCCCGGTCGTTTAGCCTTAATTGCTTTTCGCAATTGTTTTAGCAGATCTGCATAATACTCCCCATTAATTGTTCTGCCCTTTTGAAGATAATCTATGAATATTGTACCCTTGGCATCCCAGAACACTGATGCCATAACCTTCCCTGCAGAGGAGACGACATTTGCCTTCTTTGGAGGGGGTGAGCCAGGGTGCTTCCATTGCATGGATTGTCTTTTTGTCTCTGGCTCCAAGTGATGAACCCAACACTCATCCTGAGTGACAAAACGGTCAAGAAAACCATCTTGGTCTGCTTCAAAAATAGCCAAGTTGGCTTGTGACAGGTTCAGTCTGGTCAACTTTTGGTCAGGCGTCAAAAGCCGTGGCACCCATCTGGCGGAAACCTTCGACATTCCTAATTCACTGTGTAGAATGTTCTCTACTCGTTCACGGGAGATGCCAACAGTGTTAGCTAACTGATTCACAGTTAAACGCCTGTCATCCATCACGCCCCTGTGCACTTGGCTGATGGTTTCCTCAGTTGTTGCCGTTGTGGGTCGTCAGTACCGGTCATCATATTCAAGGCTGTCCTTGCCCATCTTAAAATTTGCTGCCCACCTTTTCAAGGTTGCATACGCAGGAGCATCATCCCCTAATGTAGCAACCATATTGGCATGAGTGTCCTTAGGAGCTAACCCCTTTTTATGGAGGTACTTGATGACACCACGATGCCAGATTTTGTCCATTTTCTCAAAAACGTGCTAGTATCAATTTTCAAAGTCTTGAATTTCTACGTTATTGCAGGTAAACTTGAACTCATTTGAGTCAAATCAAGTAATAAAGGTTTGGATTTAATGAATACAAAATTTCATGGCTGTTCGATGCCTGCTTCTTGGTCAGGCACAGAATTTTTCAGCCTACCCTCGTAAAATCGATTATTGATATTATTATTATTATTATTATCATTATTAGGAGTAGTAGTAGTACTCATGTGCGGTCGGTTTCAGCTCTGCTTGGAAGCATAATGCATCCCGATCTATTTCTCCAAGCCCCTATGGGCGAGGGTCGCTATATATTCAGCTGATACATGTTTGTATGTGAGAGATGAAATCGCCAAAACGTTATAGAGAATATTGAACATATTTTATTTTAAATTTGATTATCATAAAACATAATTTACTCGGTCAAAAAAGATCTTATACATGAAATTGCTTCTGTTAAATGAAAACTACATGAAATTTGTTTTTCTCTGGCTAGAAGACTCGATTTGCTATGCTAAAGCCATATTTGTTTTTTTGTTTACTTCATCCAATCATCAAATGATGTCGCTTTAAAACACACAAGATGCCACTGTGCCATTTTTGCAGATGCTTAGTAGGAAGATCATGAAAATTACTCTCTACTCAAGATTCCCAAAATCTAATACATGCTACATTTCCTTAGATACCCCGTGTGTCTAGTTACAGAAAGATTAGGAACTTTTGTGCCATAACCGATCGACCTTATGACTGGCGCGTCGTTAAACTCGAAAACATCTTTATCATCATCAGCAGCCATCAGCTACGAGAAACAGGCGATCACGCATCACGAAAACGCACATATATAATTCTGACCCCCTTGAACGCCACCCATTTTTATATAGTAAAACTGGGGTTTACAGGGGTAAACCTTATTTTTTCTTATTTCTGCTCTAAAATATAGACTGTGGGTACTCGTTACAACCGTCTCAATTAGGCGGTTCTAACGAGTACCCTCGATCTATATTTTCAGCAGAAATGAGAAAAATATCACAATTTTCAACTAACAATTTTCTAATTTTTTTTTTTGGCACTAAAATTGACAATGTATTTGTATAGGCGTGTTTTCATAATGCATGCATGGTCCTTCGGTTCTTACAGGTTGTGTGCAAATGCTGCTTTCAGTGGAAAACTCGTAGAAAAAGCGCAATCGGCACAGCAACCTACATCCTACATGGATTTTCTGCATTATTTAACGCTATGGTTAACAGTTATGGTGGAAACAAAGCGTTTCTGAAAGAAACTGCAAAATTTGACTGACAGGTGTAGAAATAACAACAGTTCGAAAATTACTACATTTTTATTACAAGGGCGATAATCTAAGAATTTCACAAATTTTAATCAGATCATGAGATCTTGTAAAGATAAACTGTTGGGTATGCTCCTTCGTCTTAGATACAAAAAAAGATTACCTGCCCATGCGCAGTGACCATTTCTTTGCAAAACATATCTAGGTCTGTATTGCAACACAACACTTGAACAGAAATGTATGGACAAATGTCAGTGTGCATTTTCTAGCTGAACGTCCGATTCATATGTCTACAGCCATCATTTAGCTCAATAACTACCGAACAGCTTTAGTGAGTGTACCCAAATATCGGAAAGTTACTTTTTGACCAAGTATATTTTGAAAATACAATGACATTGGACCCAAGTTATAAAACCGTTATGAGAGTGAATTTGGGCCAGTTTGAAGGTGCTGTATGGTTTTCAGTGCCGGTGCGATCTACTGCTTCGCATTACGAAAACATGCCTACTCAAATACATGTACATGGTAAATTTTATCGCCTAAAAACAACAATTTTCAGGTGAAAAATTTTGATACTGTTGACTTACAATACTGGAATTTATGGGTGAAACGAAACAGCGCTGTTGGTGTTGATTTAGTTCGCAATGACGTTAGACTCAGTGCGCCAGTTCGATCAACTTTAGTCGAACTATGGTAGCTGCTACTTTTATTGCATCTTACGCCCTTGTAAGATAAACAACCAGTCTATGTCCAGTGGGACAGAGCTTATAGAAAAGCTAAACGGAATGCCCGAAAGTTGGCTCCCTCTGGAAAACGGCGGAAGAATCTGTCAGGTGAATCCATTCCCTGTAATATGAAATGAAATATATGCCAGCGCATGACAAAACCTACAATAAGACACGTGCACCCAACGAAGACTCAGACCAGCCTGCGCATCCGCGCAGTCTGATCAGAGTCTTCGTTGTGCGCTCTAAGGATAGCTAAGGGCTCCGTGCTCCGTCATGCAGCAAGAGAAGTATCTGGTTAGACTATATGGATGCGCAGGCTGGTCTGAGTCTTCGGTGGGCGCACATGTCTTATTGAAGGTTTTGTCGTGCGCTGGTTCATATAATCAACCAAGATTTTTCTCCACAAAGTTATGTTCTACAACATGGAGGTGTTCAAGTTTCCGTGTTTTCTTTTCAGCGTGTTAATGTATTTCTTTATTTTAGATCACGATGGGGGTGTCAATTGTTCTGCTGGTTCTAAGTGTGGTTTTATCCAACCCCTACCCTTCTCTTGCCAATCCTATCGTCGACAAACATCAGGCTGTGGGCATTGCTCTACAGAGAACAGGTTACAGTGGTGCTGGAATGATAGAATATAGACGTAAACGATCTTTGTTTTCCACCTGGAGGATGTTATTGAATAGCGCCCGCTGGTGTGGATATTGTTTTAACCGTAAAACATATCAGAAAGTCGGAGGGTTTGAACAAGCAGAAACGGATTTCGGTATTCTGAACCCAAATAATATAAAGATCTTTGACGATGGTTCTAGAACTGGACTGGTTGGAGACAGAACGATATATCTTGAGAACGGAGATATTCCATCACTACATATCACAGAAAAGAAAGGGGTCAAAGGGAGCAAGAAATATTCTAGGATATTTTACTACAAAACTCTGCCACCAAAGTGAAAAATTAATAATAAAACTTCGTGGTAAATATAAACATATGCATACAAATGAGAAAATGACAAAACTGTCAAAGGACAAAGCGCGTTACGTTAACAATACTATAATATCTTTCTTAAATGAACGATTAAGATCCATGAAAAAAAATCCAGATGACTTAATGCTTTAGCAGATAATGTTTAGTAATCTTAGTAATCTCCGTCGATAGATGCGTAAAATAAATAAATGCAGAATAATTACATATTTTAAAATTATAAAAGAGATTAATATTGTCCTCTCGATCAAGAAAATCCCTCTATATAATTTTGACCCCCTTGAACCCGATTTTTATAAAGTAAAACTGGGGTTTAGATGGGTAAACCTTATTTTTCTTATTTCTGCTCTAAAATATAGACTGTGGGTACTCGTTAGAATTAATCGCCTCATCGAGGCGGTTCTACCGAGTACCCACAATCTATATTTTGAACAGAAATAAGAAAAAACATCACAATTTTTCATCTTAAAAGTTGCTGCCGCTGCTGCTGTTGCTGCTCTTTGCAGATTCATTTGGTACGTACCGTAATACTTTATACCGGTTGAATTTAAGGGGAATGGGAACAACTGGCAGATTTTTCCGCCATTTTTCAAAGAGAGACAACTTTCGGGACTTCCTGTCCGCTTTTCTATAAGCGCTGTCCCACCGAAAAAGGGGCCTACTCTTAAAGGAAAGAATTTGCACCTCAGGAGCAAATTTTTTCCTACTCTTAAAGGAAAGAATTTGCTCCTTAGGAGCAAATTCTTTCCTTTAAAGGCATTTATTCTTGTTTATTGAGAACCATCATTGAATTACATAATATTATATAGCCCTCAGTGCTGGCTGAAGAGAAGGTCTCTGACTTCAACAGGTAAAGGGCCTCCTTGGGGGAAAATCAATAGTTTTCTAACTGTTGACAAGAGTTTACCTTAGTGATTTTCCCCTTAAGTGCCTCAGTCAGGGATTCAACAAGAGCTACTAATCACCATATTAGGGACTGCCTTTGATCTGCTTCAGAGAGTATACCACAGGGGGGCAATAAAACAATTATGAGCACACGGTGGGTTCTACCTTACAAGAATAAATGCCTTTAAGAGTTGACCGCTCTTGACATAGGAGACAAAAATACTTTTGCACGAGTTGCCTCCCCTGAAGTTGTCCCCATTCCTCTTAATTTCATTTGTTTGTTGTTGCTTTTTGTTGTTGTTGTCGTTGTTGTTGTATTCAGGTATCTTGAGAAACATATTAAGATCGGTCACTTTTGTTATTTTTCAATAATCACAGTATTCAAAAAATCTTTTAGAAGTTATTCAGCAATTTATGTTTAAACTGCATATGCTCTTTTCTTACCAACTTTATTTAAGCTTTATGTTAATGAAGAAGTTAATGTTTATTCAACTTATTTTTCATTACCTCTCTGCTCAATAATCCTTATATTTGTTAATACAATCTTAAATACCAGGGGCCAGGACAACAGCTCGCGGTAGACCCCTTGTCCGGTGACCCGGTGGTGAAAATGGTATGGTCCAAGATAAAGAAGACTCTCGTAGTGAGTGGAACGAAATTGAAATTAATCAGACTATAAATGTTCAGCAGCAACAGAATCGCTTGTCTGTCTTTAATATGCAAAATGAGCAACCGCATCGACTGCAAAATGATCCCCGCAGTAACTGGTCATACCGAAATGTTGTCGTTTCAAACGGTGGCACTACTCACTGAAATGAACGCACAATAACAGTACCACAGCACAAATACAAAATGGTAGCACTTATCGTAAACGCGGTACCCGTTTACAGGAGAGCCTGAATGCGGATGAAAATGATGATGATTTTATCCAATTTGTCAAAACGAGAACCAAAGGGTATTACCTAGGTGGGGTAGGGGTTGGGCGGACAACAATAACGCGTCAGTGGATAGAAAATTACGTAAACAAACGTGGTCCGACTGGTTCATTGGTCCGAATCTGGAAAGGTAAACGCAAACCATACAATGCAATCATACGTCTAAACGTTGAAGATAACGAATGCGTGCAGCGTCTTGAACGCAGATCTTTCTGGCCTCGTGGTGTCGTTTGCAGGCCGCGGATCAGTGGTGGTACAAGGCAAACAGTGCGTAATGGCGAGGAACGCAGATCACGGGCTGATCAGTCGCTGTCGCGCCATATATTTTGTAGGTCGGACATTGACGACTATAATCCCTTCTCGCCGTTAAGGGACTTCGATAATCTTAAATATTAGTGTATTTAAAAATAGTAGAAACTCAATAAAACATTTACATGGATATACAAACTTTCAGAATTCTAACTTGGAACGCCACTGGAATCATGTCTAGCGCAGCCTATTTATGTGACTGCTTAATTCGAAATAGCATAGATATTTGTGGCATATCAGAGTATTGGCTCTACGAAAAAGATTTAAAAGTCCTAAATCATATAGATAATTGTTATTACTGTCATGCTGTGTCTGATTTTGCTTTATCATGCCCAAGTATTCGTAGATTTGGTAAGGGAGGGGTTGCTATACTGTGGCACAGAAAGCACAACGATAAAATTTCACTGATATCGCTAGATGATGACAGGATCATAGGCAACAAGTATGAGATAGGTACCGATAACTTTGTTTTCTTTTTCCAGCTGTATATGCCCTGTAGTAATCACCCCATCGAGGTATATCGAGAATACGTTGATCGGGTACAGGATCTTATTAGCGTATACTCCCATAAAGGTACTGATTTGGTGTCCCCTCGTCAGCGATAGGAGTGTTTACTTTAGCGACATACTCAGAGACAATAGTTTACTATCGTTATATTCATTAGAATTTTGTACAGGCGCTTATTCAACATTCGTTACATACGATGGAAAATATGAATCTATGATTAATCACATCAAAATACCGGCTGAAATATTACGTTATGTACCGTTTTTGTGAAAGTATTGAGAACGACGTACTGAATGTTTCGCGACACAGACCAGTTTACTGTGAGGTAGCCTTTCCTGGTCGTCTTTTCAAGATATCGGGACAACCAGATTGATAGTGTAAAAATCAACTGGCGAAAAGCTGACCAAGAATCAATTAGTAATTAAGCGCGCGAACTACAGAGCAACGAGCGCTTAATAAATTTGTTTTCTCAAATCGAATTAAACACAACCAATTCGGTTGATGAAGTATACAATACTCTTGTGAGCGAGGTTTCGGTAGCTGCTCCAAATTGTTTTCCTGTAAAATCCTTTAAACGGTTCCTAAAGCCCTATTGGAACCAGGAACTGCGTACTCTGCATAAAACCATGACAACAAAGCGAACTGATTGGGTGTTCGATGGCAAGTCTTGAGGCTCTGGCTATGAGACTTAAATGTTGACGGCTTCACAATGTTAACACTCTTCAACAAAAGCCTGGTGGTACTAAGACCTATGAACTTCAGCCTTTAGCTGTAGAGAGGGCATTATTTGATGACCACATTTGTCATTCAGCCGCCAAGTTTGCTGTCTGTGTAACAGAAGGCCAAGACAAGCTTCCTACGTTATATTGGTTACTTAAACTTCATAAAAGACCATACAAAGCACGGTTTATTGCAAATTCAAGCTCTTGTACCACCACTGAACTCTCCAAATTATTAACTTCATTTTTTTACTGCCATAAAAAACATGTGATAAAATATTGCGACAAAGTCTTCGAAAGATCAGGTAGAACTCTGTTTTGGTCTATAAAAAAATTTAATGAAGTTTTAAATAAATTGAAACCCAGGCGTTTTCGTGCTTCAAGTCTGTCTACTTATGATTTTCCACCCTTTACACTACACTTCCTCATAATCGTATAATAGAGAAAACTTAATGATTTAATTGAATTGACATTTCATAGGGAAGACTCCCTCTATCTTCCATGTAATGTAAGAGATGCATTTTTCACTTCTAAAGAGCATAAAAGTCATGTCAGAAAGTGTGTGAAGCTCTCACTTTCCTACTTGGCAATATTTACATAACATTTGGTGCTAAGTTATTTAGATAGGTTGTGGGTATTCCGATGGGTACTAATTACGCACCATTTGTGGCTGATCTGTTTTTTGTTTTGTTATGGGAGAGACTTCATGATGTCCCTTTCTGTTGAAAACCATTAAAGCTTTTAGCTCCTCTTCTAGATATTTGGATGATTTATTAAATATTGATAATACCTATTTCGATGGTTTGATCAGTCAAATCCCCACCCCCAGAACTTCAGTTAAATAAAGCGAATTCTTCTCATACCGAGGCCCCGTTTTTGGATTTACATCTATCTATTGTATATGGGTTTGTTTCTTATAAAATTTATGATAAACGAGATGATTTTGATTCTTAGAATGTAAATTTTCCTTTTTTAGATGGTGATGTTCCTCGTGCGCCATCCTATTGCGTTTATATCCCGCAATTGATTCGATTTGCCAGAGTGTGTAGTCATGTAACTGACTTCAACACTCGTAATAAATTGTTAACGGCTAAACTTCTTAATCAGAGTTATCGGTGACATAAACTACGCAAAGCCTTGTCAAAATTTTATAGACGTCATTCTGATTTAATTTCAATATTCAATATTGGACTTAAATCTCTTCTGCAACAATGTCTATCGGAACCCGAATTTTATGGTAACTTAGTATATAAATACAAATATATAACCGCAATGACTTCAGCACCCAATTTCGTAAAATCATTCGTCGATATAAAAAAAATGGGTACAACATAAATGTTATACGACAGACTGCATGCATGGTAGTTAACCCAACCACGGTTGACAAGTTTACTTCCCTATTTAATTTGCACGCCGGTGGGTCAGGCCTCGGATTCTATGACGGTTCCTTGAAGGCTTATGTTGGTTGGTACCTGATGCTCTGTCTCTGGTCGGGCCCATCGGAGTCTAACTGTTTTTTTTTTTTGTTTTTGTTTTTTTTTTGTTTTTTTTTTTTGTTTTGTTTTGTTTTGCTCCAGCATTCCAGTGGTTTCTTGCTGTCGAGTCCTTACCGTTGTTTCATCTCTGTGGTTGTTTGATTTTTGTGTTCACGGAGATGTTGCACTGATGAGTTAGGAGGCCTTCATGCGGACTGAACAAATTATTTGTCTTAATCGCGACGGAAGTAAGAGCAAGGATTGTGGCCACGTAAAATCGATTTAAGCCCCCAGTGGAATTCGTTTCCGCTGACCGTTCCAAGGCGGTTCTTCTGTCGCTGTATATTTTTGTTATGGTTTGTCTTTTGGTGTTTGTGTCGCTTATAGTATTTTATTTTGGATAGCCTATTAATCATTATGTGGGATAGTAACTGTCCTTTTGGCTTTACGCTATTGATGTTTCCATTAGGGTCTGTTGTTTCATGTTTGTGTTTCTTTCCCTTTAGTGTCTGGGTTAATTTATCGATTCCTGATCATTGCCTCCCCTTCTATATATAATTAATATAAAGATGCAAATTGGGAGTTTAGGCGCTGTCACAGAACATTTGTCAATAAATATTTGCAAAATCAAATCGATCAAATAAACTAGGCAGCTGAGATTGACAGCTGTCTCTTCTGGCGTTTGTTAAATGCATGACTTAAACCATCTAATAGATCCCCAGGTTCGGAATCAGTATTTCATGGCAAACATTGTAATACTGTTACTGAAATCAATAACGGTTGGTCTAGGTATTTATCTGACCTTTATTCCCCTACCCAAGCAGAGCACTTTGATGAGTAATTTTCGGATACGATACGGAATGAAACGGTAAACATAAAACGTGATCTTGACTCCTCGGCGGAGAGTTTACATTTTCCGGTTATAAGTGCCGATGAGGTTCAATCAGCTTTAAAGTTGACAAAACGGAATAAAGCCGGTGGTGATGATGGCTTGCTGTACGTGCACATTTTCTATGGCGGACAATCTTTTGTACAGAATTTTGTCAAAAAATGTATACTGCTATCGTGAGATTGTCATATGCACCACAAGACATGAAACGCGGTGTAATAATTACAATTTCTAAGTGAAGCGGTAAACGAAAGGACAATCCAGACAACTACCGGCTATTACTCTATCATCTCTTATACTTAAGTTGCTAGAACGGATACTGTTAACAAGAACAGAACTATTTGATTCCATCCAGCACCCGCTAGGCGTGTTTCGCAAACAAATTGGCTGTTTGATGACGTCATTTTTGGTGAAGGAGACTCTATGTTGCGCAAAGGAAAATGGTAGCAAAGTTTCTGCTTGCTTTTTGGATATAAGAAAAGCGTTTGACCAGGTGTGGCATGATGGGCATCGATAAGGCAATATTGAAGATACTTATAAATTTATATACAGGTATGGAAAGTTGTGTGCGAACATAAAAAAAATATCTAGCTGGTTTCCTGTAATGCAGGGTACAAGGCAGGATGGGGTCATCTCTCCATTCCTATTCTTAGTCAACACGTATACTCTTTTATGGAAATTAGAAAGATCCGGTTTCGGAATGTGTATTCTGAACATGAGGTGTGGTAGCCCGGCTGTTAAGTATTCATAGCATGAAAAATAGAAGTAGAGGCAATGATCAGGAATCGATACAATTAACCCACAGCTCCCATCAGAGACACCAAAGGGAAAGAAACACAAACATGAAGCAACAGACCCCAAGGAAAACACCAACAGCGGAAACCCAAAAGGACAGTTACTTTCCCACAAAATGGCCAAAAAGGCTATACAAAATAAAATAATATAAGCGACCCAAAGACAAACCATAACAAAAATAAACCGCGACAGAAGGTTTTATCATACGGAAACTCTGTGAGCAACCAGTGCTTCAGCTGAAGTGCACGACCCGCCGGATGCTTTTAGCTTTATGAGTGTTACCATATATGGGTATGGCGGCCATTTTGGTCATGTGACCTGGACCTAAAACGGTTCCCCCAATAAATGCGCCTTATCGTAAGGAGCAAAAATATATCTTATACTTAAGTACTGTATTCTGAATCTTTTGCCGGATATAATGCATTCTCACATTTTCCAATACAAAAGCATATGTGTCAAAGTTTGACCTAGGCACAAAGAAAGTCAAGGTCAACCCAGGGTCACCATTTTAGCAATTTATGATGGGCCAACGTCCCAGATGCCATTTATCAAGTTTCGTGGAAATCTGCCCAGTGGTTCTGGAGAAGACTATTTTTGAAGGGTTTTTACCATATATGGCTTGGCGGCCATTTCGGTCATGTGACCTGGACCCCATGAGCAGCTTTTGGTTTCCCCCATCCCATAGAAGCTCCATATGAAATTTGACTTCAATCGGCCCAACGGTTTCCGAGGAGAAGCAGTTCGAAAATTTTCACATTTTTCGCCTCTGCGAGGCTATTCTAAATGGAATGTAATATTTCGCAAGTTGATTGGTTAGATCTCATTGATATCTATCAGTATGCCAAAAATTGTTTAAATATTCCAAGCGGTTAAGTCACTATCACCAATTTTCACAAACGGGTTACGGACGGACAGACAGACAGACCATATATGGCTTGGCGGCCATTTTGGTCATGTGACCTGGACCCCATGAGCAAACTTTGGTAAGGCCCATCCCATAGAGGCTCCATATGAAATTTGACTTCAATCGGCCCAACGGTTACCGAGGAGAAGCAGTTCGAAAATTTTCACCTTTTTCGCCTCTGCGAGGCTTTACTAAATAGAATGTAACATAGCGCAAGTTCATTCGTTAGATCTCATTGATATCTATCAGTATGCCAAAAATTGTTTAAATATTCCAAGCGGTTAAGTCACTATCACCAATTTTCACAAACGGGTTACGGATTTTTCGCCTCGGCGAGGCTATACTAAATGGAATGTAATATTTCGCAAGTACATTGGTTAGATCTCATTGATATCTATCAGTATGCCAAAAAATGTTTAAATATTCCAAGCGGTTAGGTAACTATCACCAATTTTCACAAACGGGTTACGGACGAACAGACAGACAGACCATATATGGCTTGGCGGCCATTTTTGTCATGAGACCTGGACCCCATGAACAAATTTTGGTTTCCCCCATCCCATAGAGGCTGCATATGAAATTTGACTTCAATCGGCCCAACGGTGTTTGAGGAGAAGCAGTTCGAAAATTTTCACATTTTTCGCCTCGGCGAGGCTATACTAAATTAAAATGTAATATTTCGCAAGTTCATTTGTTAGATCTCATTGATATCTATCAGTATGCCAAAAATTGTTTAAATATTCCAAGCGGTTAAGTCACTATCACCAATTTTCACAAACGGGTTACGGACGGACAGACAGACAGACCATATATGGCTTGGCGGCCATTTTGGTCATGTGACCTGGACGCCATTATCAAATTTTGGTTTCCCCCATCCCATAGAAGCTCCATATGAAATTTGACTGCAATCGGCCCAACGGTGTCCGAGGAGAAGCAGTTCGAAAATTTTCACATTTTTCGCCTCTGCGAGGCTATTCTAAATGAAATGTAATATTTTACAAGTTCATTGGTTAGATCTCATTGATATCTATCAGTATGTCAAAAATTGTTTAAATATTCCAAGCGGTTAATTCACTATCACCAATTTTCACAAACGGGTTACGGACGAACAGACAGACACACCATATATGGCTTGGCGGCCATTTTTGTCATGTGAGCCGGACCCCATGAGCAAATTTTGGTTAGCCCCATCCCATAGAGGCTCCATGTGAAATTTGACTTCAATCGGCCCAACGGTTTCCGGGGAGAAGCAGTTCGAAAATTTTCACGTTTTTCGCCTCGGCGAGGCTATACTAAATGGAATGTAATATAGCGCAAGTTCATTCGTTAGATCTCATTGATATCTATCAGTATGCCAAAAATTGTTTAAATTTTCCAAGCGGTTAAGTCACTATCACCAATTTTCACAAACGGGTAACGGATTTTTCGCCTCGGCGAGGCTATACTAAATGGAATGTAATATTTCGCAAGTCCATTGGTTAGATCTCATTGATATCTATCAGTATGCCAAAAATTGTTTAAATATTCCAAGGTAGAAGTAAAACAAAGATCAGGAATTGATACAATTAACTTACTCCATCCATAAAAGACACCAAAGGGAAAGAAATACAAACATTAAGCGACCAGACCATAATGGAAACCTAAACAAAGGAAGGCCATATGGACAGTTACTTTCCCACAAAATGGCCATATGGCCATCCAAAATTAAAAGACACAAGTGATACACACAGTAAGTAACAAACAACAACATAAACAAATCGCCACAGAAGAGCCGCCTTGGAACGGTCAGTGGAAGATTTCCACTGGGGGGCTTAAATCGATTTTACGTGGCCACAATCCTCGCCCTTACTTCCGTCGCGATTTAGACAAAAAATTTGTTCAGTCCGCATGAAGGCCTCCTAACTCATCAGTGCAACATCTCCGTGAACACAGAAATCAAAGAACCACAGAGGTGAGACAACGGTGAGGACTCGACAGCAAGAAACCACTGAAATGCTGGAGCAAAAGAAAACCAACAGTTAGACTCCGATGAGCCCGACCAGAGACAGAGCATCAGGCACCAACCAACATTATCTCTTTAATTTTCAATAAGCCTTTACGTTGGACCCGTCATAGAATCTGAGGCCTGACCCACCGGCGTGCAATTAAAGAGGGAAGCAAAGTTGCCAACCGTGATTGGGTTAACTACCATGCATGCAGTCTGTCGTATAATATCCATGTTGTACCCAATCTTTTTATATCGAAGAATGATTTTACGAAATTGGGTGCTGAAGTCATTGCGGTTATATATTTTTCTGAATTTATATACTAAGTCACCATAAAATTCGGGTTCCGATAGACCTTGTTGCAGAAGAGATTTAAGTCCAATATTGAATTTTGAAATTAAATCAGAATGGCGTCTATAAAATTTTGAAAAGGCTTTGCGTAGTTTATGGTACCGATAACCCTGATTAAGGAGTTTAGCCGTTAATAATTTATTACGCGTGTTGAAGTCAGTTACATGACTACACACTCTAGCAAATCGAATTAATTGCGAAATATAAACGCCATAGGATGGCGCACGAGGAACATCACCATCCAAAAAAGGAAAATTTACAATCTCAAAATCAAAGTCATCGCGTTTATCATAAATTTTGCACGAAACAAATCCATCTACAATAGATAGATGTAAATCCAAAAACGGGGCCTCGGTATCAGAAGAATTTGCTTTATTTAACTGAAGTTCTAGGGGGTAAATCTGACTGATCAAACCATCAAAATAGGTATTATCAATATTTAATAAATCATCTAAATATCTAGAAGTAGAGCTAAAAGCTTCAATAATTTCAGATTGGTTACCAATGGAAAGCGACAAAATGAAGTCTCTTTCATAACAATACAAGAACAGATCAGCCACAAGAGGTGCGCAATTAGTACCCATCGGAATACCCACAATTTGTCTAAATAACTTAGTACCGAATCTAATATAAATATTGTCAAGTAGAAAGGTGAGGGCATCACACACTTTCTGACATGACCAAAGTGTATAATTCTTATGCTCTTTAGAAGTGAAAAATGCATTTCTGACATTACATGCAAGATAGAGAGAATCTTCTCTGTGAAAAGCCCATTCAATTAAATCATTAAGCTTTTCTTTTATAAGATTATGAGGAAGTGTAGTGTAAAGAGTGGAAAAATCGTAGGTAGACAGACTAGAAGCACGAAACTGTCTAGATTTCAATTTATTTAAAACCTCATTCGAATTTTTTATAGACCAAAACAGATTTCTTCCTGATCTTTCAAAGACTTTATCACAATATTTAATTACATGCGTTTTAATAGCAGTAAGACAGGAAGTTAATAATTTAGAAAGTTCAGTGGTAGTGCAAGAACTAGAATTTGCAATAAACCGTGCTTTGTAAGGTTTTTTATGAAGTTTTGGTAACCAGTATAGCGTAGGAAGCTTGTCTTGGCCTTCGTTAACACACACAGCAAACTTGGTGGCTGAAAGACAAACATGTTTATCTACTATAGCTCTCTCTTCAGCCAAAGGCTGAAGTTCATAGGCCTTAGTACCACCAAGCTCCTGCTTAAGCGTGTTAACATAGTGGAGCCGTCACACAACAACGACGTTGTTAGCGGCCTTGTCTGCAGGGGCCAAAACAAACTTCTTATGAAATTCTTGAATACCTAGTTTAAGATGACGTAAAGACGTCTTGGGCTTAGGAGGTAATAAGTTAGTATTTTGAGAATAGAAAGAAATGCGTTTATTCACTAGTCTTAAAATGCTAAGTTTCCAGTCCTTTAGGGCTTTACACTCAACATACTCTCGCTTACACCATCGATTACCGAATTCATTCAAGGAAGCAGCGATTTCATCTCTACATTTACTGAAATCAATTTTAGAAGGAAACCGATATTTCGGTCCTTTAGAAATTATATTCCTTATCCTAGAATCAGGAATAATTTTCAAATTGCCAGTAATTACATGACCAGCAGCAGCCGTTAAGTAGCAGCAGCCGTTAAGTCACTATCACCAATTTTCACAAACGGGTTACGGACGGACAGACAGACAGACCATATGGCTTGGCGGCCATTTTTGTCATGTGACCTGGACCCCATGAGCAAATTTTGGTTTCCCCCATCCCATAGAGGCTGCATATGAAATTTGACTTCAATCGGCCCAACGGTGTTTGAGGGGAAGCAGTTCGAAAATTTTCATATTTTTCGCCTCGGCGGGGCTATACTAAATGAAATGTAATATTTCTCAAGTCCATTGGTTAGATCTCATTGATATCTATCAGTATATTAAAACTTGTTTAAATATTCCAAGCGGTTAAGTCACTATCACCAAATTTCACAAACGGGTTACGGACGAACAGACAGACAGACCATAAATGGCTTGGCGGCCATTTTGGTCATGTGACCTGGACCCCATTTTCAAAGTTTGGTTTCCCCCATCCCATAGAGGCTCCATATGAAATTTGACTTCAATCGGCCCAACGGTTTCCGAGGAGAAGCAGTTCGAAAATTTTCACGTTTTTGCCTCGGCGAGGCTATACTAAATGGAATGTAATATTTCGCAAATTCATTGGTTAGATCTCATTGATATCTATCAGTATGCCGAAAATTGTTTAAATATTCCAAGCGGTTAATTCACTATCACCAATTTTCACAAACGGGTTACTGAGTTTTCGCCTCGGCGAGGCTATACTAAATTGAACGGAATATTTCGCAAGTTCATTGGTTAGATCTCATTGATATCTATCAGTATGCCAAAAATTGTTTAAATATTCCAAGCGGTTAAGTCACTATCACAAATTTTCACAAACGGGTTACGGACGAACAGACAGACACACCATATATGGCTTGGCGGCCATTTTTGTTATGTGACCTGGACCCCATGAACAAAAATTTGGTTTCCCCTATCCCATAGAGGCTCCATATGAAATTTGACTTCAATCGGCCCAAAGGTTTCCGAGGAGAAGCAGTTCGAAAATTTTCACATTTTTCGCCTCGGCGAGGCTATACAAAATGGAATGTAATATTTCGCATGTTGATTGGTTAGTTCTCATTGATATCTATCTGTATGCCAAAAATTGTTTTAATATTCCAAGCGGTTAAGTCACTATCTCTAATTTTCACAAACAGGTTACGGACGGACAGACAGACTGACAGACTGACAGAATGACCGATTGACCGAATGACAGAATGACACGGTGATTTTAGGGCACTCTTAGAAAATCAACCGACTTCAGTCGGTCGCTTTTTCTGCGGGTCGTGCAATATCCACAATACTTGTATCTAGCTCAGAAAGCGGTTCGGTTGCTCAGTCTATTGTTGTCAGACAAATGGCATCAAATCTTCTACCTTTGTGAAGATTATGTTTTACTGCATGCTGAGCATTTGCTGCTGTACTGTACAAAACTGGACGATTTTTGTGAGTCTCTATGGACAAGACTACTCAGTGGCTTCGGTGTGTACTTTATGTTATCAAGTTTGGTGCAAATTCACCAGAAAAGCAAATAGACTTGTTGTTCACAGGATGCAGTGCGAGTTTAGAGAACGCAGAAGTGTGATACGTAGACTGTAAGGTCTCTAACCAAAATACCAAAATACTCGGACATCACAATGTGACAGAAGCCATATATACTAAACAAAAGTAAAACGGTCATTTGTATGGATATGTGGATCCGTTTTTGTAGCGGATTAGCTCTTCCAGTAAATGGAAGCTGCTGGTTTGATGCAATAGGGCGCCTATTATAAATAAGTATTTGCAGTAGAGCGCATGCCTTCTCTGTCTACATCCTCTCTTATATTCCGTTTCGATAAGATAGCTGGTGGAGGAGCGGACAGGCGTTTTATTGCTGATTTCTTGGGGTTGCTTGGCTAATGAGAAATGATTGGGACAATTCAATTCAAGTCCTGCTATTTAAGCCTTGTTGATACTGGGTCAATATGATGAATAATTATATATTTTATAGTAACCGAACATAACCATATGGTTATATTAACAGACTGTGAGAAACCAGACTGTGAGAAATTCCAATTTGCAGATAAAGGTAATATCACAAATGTTTTGAATGCATTACAATGCATATTAAATACACGCGTATAGTTCCTAAAGCATGTAGTAATATTTTTATATATGTTGTATAATTGTGTGCCATGTATATAAGTTTCTTTGATTGTTGGTTGTCTTTATTCATGTGTGCTCTTCATTTCTGGAGGAAATAAAGATTTTTAGCTCACCTGAGCCGAAGGCTCATGTGAGGTATTAGTATACCACGAGCCGGCGTCCGTCGTCCGTCGTCGTCCGTCGTCGTCGTCCGTCGTCCACACTTTCAAAGAAGTATATCTCCGGAACCAGTGGGCCAATCTTGATCAAATTTCATGTGAAGCATTATCAGGTAGGGGGAAAGGCTGCATACTGTTTTCGGGCAGATCGGATTGGAACTCTGGTTGCCATGGCAACAAATAGCTCCCATAGACTTAACATAGGAAAAAGTTTGTCATCACTCTAGCTCCGTCAATTTTTTTCTGTTTGTCTTCATTCTTGCAGATAACGAGGACAGGCATAAAATCTCGATCAAGTTCGATTTTGGGCTGAATCGGATTATTCACTCAGGAGTTACGTGCCCTTGAGCGTTAGGAAAAAGCTTGTCATCACTCTAGCTCCGTCAATTTTTTTCTGATCGACTTCATTCTTGCAGATAACGAGGACAGGCATGAAATCTCGATCAAGTTCGATTTTGGGCTGAATCGGATTATTCACTCAGGATCTACGTGCCCTTGAGCGTTGAAAAAAATTGCCTATTGACTTAACATGGGGAGAATGTTGTCATCACCGTAGCTGCTTCAATTATTTTCAGATTGGATTTATTCTTGCAGATAACCAGCACAGCCATGAAATCTCGGTCAAGTTCGATAACTGGCAGAATCGGATCATTCACTTAGGAGTTACCTTCCCTTGTGTGTTTTTGCATTAGGGTTAATGGGAATTTCAAAAATGTATATCTTAAAGACTACTTGGCCAACTTTGATCAAATTTCATGTGTCGCATTATTGCGCAAGTGGAAAGGCTTCATTAGGTTTTCAGGCAGATCTGAGTGGAACTCTGGTTGCCATGGCAACATCTAGCTCCCATAGACTTCACATAGGAAAAAGCTTGTCATCACTCTAGCTCCGTCAATTTTTTTCTGATCGACTTCATTCTTGCAGATAACCAGTACAGGCATAAAATCTCGGTCAAGTTCGATTTTGGGCCGAATCAGATAATTCATTCAAGAGTTACGTCCCCTTGAGCGCCCAAAAAATTGCCTATCGACTTAACATGGGGAAAATGTTGTCATCACTGTAGCTAGTAACGAGGACAGGCATAAAATCTCGGTTAAGTTCGATTTTGGGCCGAATCGGAATATTGACCTCGGAGTTACGTGACCTTGAGCGACAAAAAATTTGCCCATAGACTTAACATAGGGAAAATGTTGTGACTACGATAGCGACTTGAATTTTTTTCAGATCAGCTTCAAACTTGCAGGTAACGAGGACAGACATAAAATCACGGTTAAGTTCGATTTTGGGACGAATCGGATTATTTGCCTTGGAGTTACCTGCCCTTGAGCATGAAAAAATACGTTGTGACCACGATAGCAACTTTATTTTTAGTCAGATCAGCTTCAAACTTGCAGGTAACGTGGACAGGCATAAAATCTCAGTTAAGTTCGAATCGGAATATTGACCTCGGAGTTACATGACCTTGAGCGACAAAAAATTTGCCCATAGACTTTACATAGGGAAAATGTTGTGACTACGATAGCGACTTGAATTTTTTTCAGATCAGCTTCAAACTTGCAGGTAACGAGGACAGACATAAAATCTCGGTTAAGTTCGATTTTGGGCCGAATCGGATTATTTGCCTTGGAGTAACCTGTCCTTGAGCATAAAAAAATACGTTGTGACCACGATAGCAACTTTATTTTTATTTATATCAGCTTCAAACTTGCAGGTAACGAGGACAGGCATAAAATCTCGGTTAAGTTCAATTTTGGGCCGAATCGGAATATTGACCTCGGAGTTACGTGACCTTGAGCGACAAAAAATTTGCCCATAGACTTAATTAGGGAAAATGTTGCGACTACGATAGCGACTTGAATTTTTTTCAGATCAGCTTCAAACTTGCAGGTAACGAGGACAGACATAAAATCTCGGTTAAGTTCGATTTTGGGCCGAATCGGAATATTTGCCTTGGAGTTACCTGCCCTTGAGTATAAAAAAATACGTTGTGACCACGATAGCAACTTTATTTTTATTCATATCAGCTTCAAACTTGCAGGTAACGAGGACAGGCATAAAATCTCGGTTAAGTTCGATTTTGGGCCGAATCGGAATATTGACCTCGGAGTTACGTGACCTTGAGAGACAAAACAATTTGCCCATAGACTTAACGTAGGGAAAATGTTGTGACAGAAATAGCGACTTGAATTTTTAGCTCACCTGAGCCAAAGGCTCCAGTGAGCCGATAGTATACCAAGGCTCCGGAGTCCGTCCTCTGTCGTCCGTCCATCCGTCGTCCACACTTTCAATGAAGCATATCTCAGAAGGCAGTCGACCAATCTTGTTTAAATTTTATGTGTAGCACCATTGGGCAAGGGGAAAGGCTGCATTAGGTTTTGGAGCTAGTCTGGTTCATTTGTTCCTTCATTCTACTTTCTCTCCATATAGAGATAATAGACCAATGTTAAATTTTTAATCAAAGATTTCTCAGGAACTATAAAAGCTAGAAGCATCAAATTTGGTATTCAATAGAATAATGATGACTTATTTTGTGTAAGAGACATTGTGCTTTCTCAGCTTATTTGTTCATCTGTTCTTTCATTCTTCTTTCTCTCCATTTTGACCAATGTTAAATTTTCGTCAAAGATTTCTCAGGAACTATAGAAGCTAGAAGTCTCAAACTTGGAATGCAATGCAATAATCATGACTTATATCCTGTAAGGGTCAATGGGCTGGATTCTATTAGCAGATTTAGTAGTCAAGTCTGTGAATTGTTAAAACTTAAGTTCCTCAGGTGAGCGGTTTAGGCTCATTGAGCCTCTTGTTATTATTATTATTATGATTTATTTTCCGTGTACCTGTTTCTTCTGATGGTAATATTTTGCTTCCTAAGGACTTAACAGTTCAGTACAGAGGATATGATGTGTGTGTGTGTGTGTGTGTGTGTGTGTGTGTGTGTGTGTGTGTGTGTGTGTGTGCGTGTGTGTGTGTGTGTGTGTGTGTGTGTGTGTGTGTGTGTGTGTGTGTGTGTGTGTGTGTGTGTGTGTGTGTGTGTGTGTGTGTGTGTGTGTGTGTGTGTGTGTGTGTGTGTGTGTGTGTGTGTGTGTGTGTGTGTGTGTGTGTGTGTGTGTGTGTGTGTGTGTGTGTGAATTCTGGTTTAACGTCGCTTTCAACAATTTTTCAGTCATATCACGACGGTGTCTGGTTGCGACAGGGAGCTCATTGCTCACTTTTATAGTGCTGCCTCACTTAAGTATCATGTCCCAGACACATTACATGATTCCACACCCAGTCACATTATCCTGACACTGGGTCGACCAGTCCTTGCTCTACCCCGTAAATCTGAGTGCCAAGCGAGGAGCAGCTAGTACCATTTTTAACGACTTTGGTATGTCGCGGCCCGGGATCGAACCCGTGACACCCCGTTCCCCGGAGCGGACACACTACCAACTGAGATATCGGGGCCGGTAAGGATATGGTATGTAAACTAACGTCTGTTCAATTCTTTCAGATTGAGACAATAAAGAACTATTGCTATTATCAGTCAGTTCTTTAGAAATGCATTATTTACGAAATAAATTAAGTCGAAATTTATCTCTTCATAACATCATTCCATATAATGGTTTTTACATCCTATATAAATTGCATTGTAACACCCTGACCTGATAAACATATGCTATCTCAGGACAAGTGAGCTTTGTCAGGTCAACGTGGCATTGCACTTCTGTTAAATGCACTGCTGGAAAGATAGGCAAAAAGGTAAAACGTACAATGGCATTAACTGATAAATAGAATACCAGATTCGTGTTATTTGAAATCAAGTTTATCAGGCTCGGCTTCTAGAACGCGTGTAGAATCGCTCAGCAACCTTCGCGATTCTACAAGCGTTTTCGAAGCTTTGCCTGATAAACTTGTTATCAAACGGTATTCTTTATAAGTGTTCCCTTAGATCATAACCATCTTGGTGACAAATGCATGATTGAATATTGACCAGTTGTCATTTTTTTTTGGGGGGGGGGGTTTTACGGCCCTTTCAAGATTATTTCACTCATATCGAGCCGATCGTTAATCAGAGGTGGGCGAAAACCGGAGTATCCGGAGAAAAACCACCTGACCTTCCGTTGCAGAACTTGGCGTATACCAGTTGTCAAAGCTTTATCAAAATGAGTAACATTAATATCCCCACACAAAAGTGTTTGCATCTGTAAACAAGGTAGCACCGTAAATACAATACATGTAATTATCAATTGACGAGTCGCTGGATCCATGGAAAGTTGTTTTTTCCTCAGGTGTCGCCTAGAGTCCTGCCATTCAGTTTTCTCATTGGAGAAGAGTTGCGTATATCTTAATATTCTTACAATGCTCATTTGTAGACTATTTTGTATTTCGTCTTCCATATATCAGGAACAAAATCATCTAAATTATTAGAGGATTCATTAACAATGAAATCAAAATCATTTCTATTAATCGTGGCATGTATGTTACCCACAATCTTGGCACGCCCAGAAGACGCCTAAATCGTATTTCATCGGTATCTAATTTATCAAAAATACTTCTGGCAATCTGCCTTTTTCGGGATCAGCGGAATCCCATAGCGGTCGAACAAAAAAAAGAACATCGTTGTTTGATTTTAGATTAAAAGGCCCCGTCGACACTGTATATGTCATTTAGGAGACGTTGCTTCCAATTTTGTTGGACATTTATCCGACATTAAGATGAAATGGCATCTCAAAACCTGTCGCCCAATGAAGCCAATAAGGATTATAAGCATGGACGGTCCGACTCACTCCGGTTTGCCTGGCCAGGCTTATATCCTCTAAGTAGTTTGCAAACATCGTTGATATCTTAAGCTATTTAGATGCATTGGAACTCGACTCAGGGGATCCAGAAGAGACACTCTTTTCAGCACTGGATTTTCTAGGATCAGTATCTCACAAACACCAATATCGGTTTGACGACAGTGGAAAAGAAAAGCAGGGACTTCTTGAAGGAATAAATATCAAAAGCACAAGGCATGCCAGAGTGGCACAAGAACAGCATCTAGTAAGTCAGCCTAATCATATAAGTGTAAGACAGTCCAGTATGAAAAGATGAACTGAAGACTGTGATGGTGTCCTTAAGGGAATGGGAACACCTGGCTGATTTTTCCGCCATTTTTCAAAGGGAGACAACTTTCGGGACTTCCTGTTCGCCTTTCTATAAGCCCTGTCCCACGGAAAAGGGGTCTACTCTTAAAGGAAAGAATTTGCTCCTCATGAGCAAATTCTTTCCTTTAAGAGATGACCCCTATTGACATGGGAGACAAAAATACTTTTGCAGAAGTTGCCTCCCCTGAAGGTGTTCCCATTCCCCTTAATCGGCAGTCATCTGTTAGAGATGAAACTGTCAGCATATTACACATAGGATGGGGTGTGTCCTGCTGCTTGATGACTTCCCAACCGTCTCTGAAACAGTGACAGCAATAAAGCATCTCGTATTGCTCCAGGATTAGATGCAATATCTGCAGCAGAGATCTATAAAGCAGGAGGTATTTCATAGAAAGTGATACTGCAATAAAACTCCTGTCACAGGCCTCCGTGACCTAGTGGTTAAGAGCGCTGACTCTTGATAATTAAGTCTCTCACCGCTGTGGTGTAAGCCTCGCTCGGGTCACATTTGAGACGCCAAGTTCTGCAACGGAAGTCAGGTGGTTTTTCTCCGGGTACTCCGCTTTTCGCCCTTCTCTGATTAACATCGGCTCGATATAAGTGAAACAACATTGAAAGGACCATAAAACCAAAAAAAAACAAAAACAAAAAAAAAAAACGCCGCCATCTGACAAAGAAAGCCCTATGATTAAATGCATCTACAAAATAGAAGGTTTGCAGAGAAACTGACGTTTATTTCATATTATGCGAGAAACGAAGCTATACCTAAAACACCAAGGATACATCAATTATCCACCTCTTTTGTAACAGTTACAGCAATTAAAACTGACAAGGCTTTAGAGTTAAATGCATATTCTGCAGAGATCAACAAAACAGGAGATTCTCAGAGAAACTGACAGAGATGTTTCATATTATTCAGAGAAAAGAAGCTACATGTACAGAAGAACTTCGATGGCTCGACCAACAATAGCTCGTTTACCATGGCTGAGTCGAACCCGTTTTCGAGACCCTAGGGAATTCCTCTACGTAAGACGAAGTGTGGGGCAATATCGGTGATTTTCGACTTTTTTCTTGCAAATGTATGCTGTGTGTACTCATTAGAATCGCCTCTATTAGGCGATTCTAATGAGTATACACAGCATACATTTTTATTATAGAGCACCGAAAAGATGTCCCATGTTATGCATCTTGGCAGTAACCATCAGTGGCTCGAACTACCCCTGTCTCGAACAGATTTCCGTGGTCCCTAAGGTGTTCGGGCCGTTGTAGTTCGACTGTATATCTAAAATAAATCGAGGATGCATCAATCATCCACCTCTTCTGAAACGGTGACAGCTATAAAAAGCCTGTCACTTGACAAGGCTCTAGGATTGGATGCTAGATCTACAGAGATCAACAAGACGGGAGGTTCTGACAGCGTTATATACGGAGACAATAAGCTATATCTAAACAATCAAGGATGCATTAATTACCCACATTTTCAAACGGAAAAACACAATGATTAGGGCATCCATTTATGGTCAATCTGTACGATTTATGCTCTCATACGATTAAATGAACACCTTGAAAAGATGGGGCTTCTATCAGAAAGCCAGTGTGGATTCAGGAAAAACAGAGGATTTATTGGCATAATATTCACAGCAAGGCCGGCCCCCGCCTATAGAGGCTTGAAGAAATATATGGGCTGCATGATGCTTCCACGCAGAGCTGAATCCGGCCCGCACACTAGTACTGGTAAACCGCTTAGAGGATCTAAGCCTGTCCAGGAACCACGGTGCGAGTCGGACCGTCCATGCTAATAAACCCTATTGGTTTCATTGGGCGACAGGGCTTGAGGTGTCATTTCATCTCAATGTCGGGTAAAAGTCCCATAAAATTGGAAGCAACGTCTCCAAAATGACCTTTACAGTGTTGACGGGGACGTTAAACCTCAAATCAAACAAACAAAAACAGCAAGGCAGCTTCACGGGAAATTGCAGGAACAGAATGTGGACCTCTACATGACTTTTGTCAACCATACCAAAGCATTTGATACAGTCGTGGCTAGGTTTCGCTTTTCGGTCAAGTTCATTGCAAAGGTGCGGTAGTTCCATAATGGTTTCCTGGCAAGGGTTCAAAACAAAAGTTTATTTGAGACAACTGAAGTCAAGCATGAATGTGTACTGACGTCAACGCTGTTTTGCACGATGTTTTCTTCAATGCTCACAGATGCTTTCTAGGATGGTGACGTTGGCACGCTTTTATGGGAAGCTCTTAAACCTAAGAACGTTGCAAGCTTACGCCAAGGTACAGACAGGGATGCTAGATTACTCTCTCTTCGCTGAAGATATGACAAATGGTGCCCCAGCTGAGGATAATATGCAACCAGGTGTGGATCAAGTAATAAGTTAGTGACAAGCCCTGATGCAGAATGTATATTTTGGGGTACACAGGCTAGTCATTTTACCGGAACTTTGAACGTTTTGTTTGCCAAAGAAAATCCTTTATCGAGAACTACACGTGAGAAAGCGCTTCCATGATGGTTAGAAGAAGCGAAACAATGACACTCTTAAAGCCTCTCCCAATAACTTGAACATACCAACAGGGTCTTGAGGAACCAAATGCACATGTCCGAGCAAAGTCATCACGTAAACAAGTCCGTGAAATGAAGACCCCTCTAAACCCACCTTTATATAGAGAAAACTGGGGTTTACGGGGGTACACATTATTTTTCTTATTTCTACTCCAAGACATAGGTTGTGGGTACTTGTTAGAACCGCCTCAATGAGGCGATTCTAACGAGCACCCACAACCTATGTTTTGAGTATTTATAAAAAAAAATATGTAGGATTTCCATCGGAAAAGTGGCCATTTGGAGATGTGAAAAATGCACTATATCGTACGGGTGAGTTTTCGTAATGGTGGCGAGGCCTCATAAGAATGGGTATTGGCAAACACTCGAGAGAGGGGTCGGCAGTATTCAAGAGATAGATAAATACAATGGAAAATGAATCAGCGCAGCCGAGCAGAAACGTGCGCAACCCAAAGCCGGAGCTTATGCATCCCCAATAGAGCTTTTATCCTCAAGTATCTCTTGATATCCGTATAGTAGGCAGTTTAGACTATGTTTGGTCTCTTCACACAGCAAGAAGCACTTAACGCATTTCATTTAGAGGGGGGCAGACAAACTGTATATGCAGAGTAGATCCAGATGAGTAGCCCCGCCAATCGTGACTTGGAGAAATAGAATGGGCTGAAAGATGCTCCCACGCAAAGCTGAAATCGGCCGCACATAACAACTGGTTAACCGATTAGAATGTCTAAGCTTTCTCAGGCAAAGTGCTGCGAGTCGGACTGTCGTTGCATATGTGTGTGTGAATTCGGGTTTAACGTCGCTTTCAACAATTTTTCAGTCATATTGTCGTTGCATATAAACCCTATCGGTTCACTAGGCGGCAGGTACTGAGACGAGAAATCCCTTCATGTCAATGTCGGGTAAAAGTCCCACAAAATTGGAAGCAACATCTCCAAAATTACCTAAATAGTGTTGACGGGGACGTTAGACCTCAAATAAAACATACAAAAGATCCGGATGAGACGGTCCATTATGACGCGTCTCATCTAAATCTACATTGTTTGTTCTCTGTCATTACGGTAAGATTCTCTTGCGACTTAGTGCATTCTTTTCTACATTACGCAAACACGCCTATACAAATACATAGCCACCTTTATCGCCGAAAAAATGAAAATTTTATGATGAAAAATTGTGATATTTTTCTTATTTCAGCTCCAAATATAGATTGTGGGCACTCGTTAGAACCGCCTCATCGAGGCGGTTCTAACGAGTACCCACAATCTATATTTTAGAGCAGAAATAAGAAAAAAAGGTATACCCACGGAAACCCCAGTTTTACTATATAAAAGTGGGGTTCAAGGGGGTCAAAATTATATAGGCGTGTTTTCGTGGTGATCACCAAAATTGTTACTTAATTGTTACTTTTCAGGTGAAAATCGGTGATATTTTTCTATTTTTGACTCCAAACATAGATTGTGAGTACTCGTTAGAGCCGCCTCAATGAGGCGTTTCTAACGCGTTCCCACAACATATGTCTTGGAGCAGAAAGAAGAAAACTAATGTGTACCCCCGTAAACCCCAATATTGTCTTACCATTTATATGCTGAAATATGTATTTATATATGTTGGATCTACATATGTTGCTATAGTTTGCCAGACTGTAAGAAATAAAGAATTTGATTTGTTTTGCACGGTACTGCGAAGAAATTAACCAGAGAAAAAGCTAATAGTGAAGATCCTGATCAGACGCAGCTTTCTGCAGCGTCTGATATTGGTCGACACTGTAACCCACACCCCCCCCCCCCAACATTTTCTCTCCAAGGCTCGCTAAAGAGAAAAACATATTAAAAGCTCTTTAAATAAATGTCAAGATATTCACAAATTGTACATGTTTGGGAAAAGGAAGTAACTTGCTTGATTTCCTGTGCTTGAGTCATTTGAAGTGGGTCATTACCAAAACACGCCTATACAAACACATTGTAAATTTTATTGCCGGAAAAAAGGAAAATTTTAAAACGAAAAATTGTGATATCTTTTTTTATTTCTGCTCAAAATATAGATTGTGGGTACACGTTAGAACCGCCTCACTGAGGCGGTTCTAACGAGTACCAACAATCTATATTTTAGAGCAGAAATAGGAAAAATAAGGTTTACCCCCTGCAAACCCCAGTTTTACTATATAAATGTGGGGTTCAAGGGGGGGGGTCAAACTTATACAGGTGTGCTTTCGTGATGTATGGGGAAAAAGTTAGTTGGATGCTCAGACAATTTTGTCGTGAAAAGAATCTCTCCAACCTTATATATGAGCCGGAGCACAGCATTTCCTACAATTTACATATGCGCCCAGGGAAAATCAGATCAGCCTGCGCATCCATATCGTCTAACCAGAGACTTGTCTTGCTACATGAAGGAGCATTGGGCCCTTAGCTTGCCATAGACCGCACACGAAGACTGATAAGACTGCACGGATGCGCAGAATGTTCTAAATCTTCGCTGTACGCACATGTAAATTGTAGGAAATGCTGTACCTCGGCTCATATATTAAAGCACCCACACCACTGGAGGGTCAGCTATCTCCAAGTGTAATCTGGAAAAAATATCCCGATAACACATCCGTGCGATATATCCTTGTTTTGGTTTGGTTTGGTTTGGTTGAGGTTTAACGTCCCCGTCAACACTGCTTAGATCATTTTGGAGACGTTGCTTCCAATTTCCATGGGACTTTTACCCGACATTGAGATGAAATCACATCTCAAGCCCTGTCGCCCAACGAAACAGATAGAGTTTTTAAGCATGGACGGTTCGACTTGCCTGGGCAGGCTTAGATCCTCTAAGCGGTTTACCAGTACTCGAGTGCGGGTCGGTTTCAGCTCTGCGTGGAACCATCATGCAGCCATTATATTTCTTCAAGCCCCAATGGGCGGGGGCAGGGGCCGGCGACATAGATCTAGTGCATTTTTTCACATAACCAAAACGGCTACTTTTCTGATGTAAATCCATGATCTGTGTCTACACTGTTTGCAAACCCAACAGATGATGCCAGTCTATATTCTATAGATGACCTAATGTGTGGCTAATTTCTTAAAAAAAGCCAATTCGAAAACACGTCTATATAATATTGACCCCCTTGAACTCCACCTTTATACAGGAAAAACTGGGGTTTACAGGGGTAAACCTTATTTTTCTTATTTCTGCTTGAAAAAAAATATAGATTGTGGGTACTCGTTAGAATCGCCTCGATGAGGCGGTTCTAACGAGTACCCACAATCTTGAGCAGAAATAAGAAATATCAAAATTCTTTATTTAAAATTTTCATTTTTACCACGATGAAATTTACAATGTATTTGTATAGGCGTGTTATCGTGATGCCATTGGTTGGATTTCCTACAAAACAGCGGTAGTCACGTGAACCCAGGCAATGGAGAGCTTTTGTACTTAGTAACTTTGGGTCGATTGACAAAAAAATCGATTCTATAAGAATTACTTTTCGAACGTCTAGGGGCTTAGTTTAAGACTTCGAAATGTATTTAAAATGGCTAACGGCCCCCGCCCATAGGGGCTTGAAGAAATATATGGGCTGCATGATGCTTCCACGCAGAGCTGAATCCGGCCCGCACACTAGTACTGGTAAACCGCTTAGAGGATTTAAGCCTGTCCAGGAACCGCGGTGCGAGGTGGACCGTCCATGCTAATAAACCCTATTGGTTTCACTGAGATGTCATTTCATCTCAATGTCGGGTAAAAGTCAGACAAAATTGGAAGCAACGTCTCCAAAATGACCTTTACAGTGTTGACGGGGACGTTAAACCTCAAATCAAACAAACAAACAAACAAACAAAATGGCTGAACCTTGCGCACACGTCGTCTTATCAGAGCCCACATTGTATGTCACGACACCCTGACAAAGCTTACTATGGACAAACCCATCTTTATAATGCGTTTATTTATGCATGATAAAAAATTTAAATAGCTTTGGGTATTTACTCAAAATATAAGGACGATCAGCGCGCTCCAATTTTCTGCCATTTTTGTTGAATGATTTTAACTCTTATCATGCTGTTCACGACAACCACTATCTTTTGAAACAGTGTAGATCCAGATCAGATGGCTTCTGAAGAAGCCATCTGATCATGATCTACACTGTTTGACATTCAATTTATGAATTTGTACAAATAAATTACATCAAGTAATCTGATTGGTTCAAAGTCAGAAATGGGTGTGGCTTAACTGAATATTCAGCAAGAGAAGGGTTATCTTTTTACGATTGATTCAGGAGCAGAATGTCAAACAGTATGGATCCTGATCAGCGAATCTGGATCTTTAATGTTTTCTTAAAAAAAAAAAATAAAAAAAAGGATACATGTATATCCGAGTTCAGCATGTTGTTCGTTAACCCTTGTCCTGCTGAATATTTATACATGCCACACCCACTACCGATTATCAACCAATCAGATTACTTGATGCAAATTATTGCAACAAATTCACAATCTGAATGGCAAACAATGTAGATCCTGATCAGATGGCTTCGTCAGAAGCCATCTGATCTGGATCTTCATTGTTTCAAAGATAAGACATATCCGGATCTACATTGTTTCAAAGATAAGACATATCCGGGATTAGCAGGACAAGGGTTAATATATATACGTAAGATCAGGAAAATGGTTTAAAGAGTTATCTTTCTTACCTAGGGATAATTTACCTGGAGACGTTCCGGTCAGTACTGGCAATTATCCAAAAATCTGAAACATCGTTATTGGCTTCATTAAAACACAGTCGAACCTCGATGGCTCGAACATCTTTGGGGCTGTGGAGCTACTGAGGGTTATGTGAGGGTTGGAGCTACTAAGGGTTATGGGTGTGTCTTAGTTTTTATGTCCCACCACCAGCTAAGGTCATACGGAGACGGGTACTGCGGGTTAATCATAGGTCTAATGGGGAGAATAGATAAGTACCTTTTCGACCTTCCAGAAAATACTTGTACTGTTATGTTATGTCTGCTCATTAGAATCGCCTCGATGAGGCGATTGTAATGAGTACACACAACAAACACTTTCATGATAAAAATCGACGTATGTTATTATCAGAACTTATCTGTATATAGAATTGTATAGGGATTTAAAACGAGCTCGAATTAGCAATAGTAAGCGAGCCATAGGTGTTCGAACTATTGAAGTTGTCCTGTATACGTTTTCTGATTAATTAAGAAATGAAATTTATTTTTCTGCAGTTCATGGAAGTATGAACGCAGTGGGTCGCGTGCAAAGTAAATGAACCCCGAAGGGGTTCATGTAAACTTTGCTAGCGACCCACTGCCGTTCATACTTTCATGAAAAGCAGAAAAATTAAGTTTATTTTTTATATTTACATTTTTTGTCCCACATCACTGGGCGAAAAAAGGCTTGTAGGGCGAACTTTTAAAGCTGAAAAACATTTGCACGCTGGTTTTCTACAAAGAGCGGAGCAGCGTTGACGTCATCAACGCCCGTAGAGAACAATGGTTTAAAATGACGTCACTTAACGTCACTGAAAATCATGTGATTCGATGCGTTCATCGAAATATGAACGCAATTATTTTCTATAGGTTTACACTAGACTTTACACTGGAAATGTAAATATTGGTGTTTGGTCGTGTTACTGTTGTTGTATACGAAACGCTGGGCCGAGTACCGTTCCAAATATTATAGAAATTACAGCATCATTTTTATTGTGTACTGTAACCATCCTTGCGTGTTTTAGTCGATTATTGAATTTAAATGAAGATAGACTGAATGGCTCTTACCCTTTGTAGGTAAACAAATGTTGATAATGTTTTACAATTTGGATATAAAGGACCTTCATTTTTGGTAAGTTATTTTTTTTTAAATAAATCTGAGAAGAAATCTTCTTTAAACATAACTTTATAAATCCGAGGTGTCAGCTTCCGAATAAATCTACTATAAACAGAGCGTTGCGCCCCCGCTAATCGGGGCTTGGTTGCACGGTGATTCCGGGCGAACTGAAACAAACCGAACTTTAGCACTGGTAAACCGCTTGGAAGCTCTAAGTGGTGAGAGTCGGGCTGCTCCTTGAACCTAGCGGTTTCTTTGGACATACGACTTGAGATGGGAAGATTAAACCTCAAATCAAACAAACAAACAAAGGACTTGAGATGTCATATCATCTCAATGTCGGGTAAAAGTTACATAAAATCGAATGCACCGTATCAAAAATAGTATTGACGGGGACGTATCACCTCAATACAAACAAACAATGAACATAATTTTGAATTTGCACGTATAAACATTGCGTTTTACTTTTAGTATTAGGACATACAGGCCAAAGCAAACAGTACACACCCAGATCAGACTGCTCCATGAAGATCAGGGTTAACACTGTTTGACATTTCATGACGTCCGTACCTTTATGGACTCCTTGCTTGACCTTGACTCAATGTTTTCAAAAAATATAGGAGAATTAAGCGAGTCCTTCAGGTGTCCGAATTCTTTAGATTTACGGTATATATCTAAAAGCTTATTAACAAGTCCGTGTACTGAAAAGCGAAATGGGCTCTGCGTGTGTTTGAGTTTTACGTCCCATAAACAGCTAGGGTGATACGGAGACAGGACCACGATTTACATACTCATCCGAAAGTCTGGAGAAGCCCTGGATCGAACCCACGACCGCTGCTTCATGAGCCAGGGTCGTGGGTTCGATCCAGGGCTTATTCAGACTTTCGGATGAGTATGTAAATCGAGGTCCTGTCTCCGTATCACCCTAGCTAGGACCTCGATTTACCTACTCATTTTATTACTTATTTTTGCTCAAAAAGAGGCGAGTTTCATCACGAAAACACGCCTATATAATTTTGACCCCCTTGAACCCCACTTTTATATAGTAAAACTGGGGTTGCAGGGGGTATAACTTATTTTTCTTCTTTCTGCTCTAAAATATAGATTGTGGGTACTCGTTAGAACCGCCTCGATGAGGCGGTTCTAACGAGTGCCCACAATCTATATTTTAAGCAGAAATAAAAAAAAAAATATCACAATTTTTCATCATAAAATTTTCATTTTTTCGGCGATAAAGGTGGCAATGTATTTGTATAGGCATGTTTGCGTAAAGTTAACGAGCGCTGAAGCGGATATAAGATAACAGTAAAACAATAGCTTCTTGCACAATGCACACCAGACAAGAAAATCCATAGTTTTGGCTTGCGAAAGAAATTATTTCTAACCCTGGTGTTCTTACTCAAAAATCGAACATTCTTGCGCGTTTGATAAATACGACCTCATATGCGCCGTCGTTAAGGTTGACATCACAGCACGTACGGTGGCGTCACTAATCATCACAATATGGCGGACGTCGGCGACCGAAGTGACTGCAGTATTAAAAAATCAATGTTCACAAATGGAAGGTATGCAAGAAGAAGAATCCTACATGGGCGTTTATTTGTATCACAACAACATGCAACGAGATTACAAACAATGTAACAATACAAATTGAAATCAACAGGAAGTCATTTGACTTATATAAATAATGACTTATCATTACTGACTTACTGTATTTCGGATTCCAAATATGGAAAGGTAATTTAGCATAAAATGTTTTATAGCATCAAACTATGCATCACGAAAACATGCTTATATAATTTTGACCCCACCTGAACCCCACTTTTATATAGTAAAACTGGGGTTTACAGGGGTAAACCTTATTTTTCTTATTTCTGCTCTAAAAGATTTGTTGTTCCGGTCACTCGTAAGAACCGCCTCGGTTCTAACGAATACCCACAATCTATGTTTCTGCTCTAAAGCAAAGGTTGTGGTCACTCGTTAGAACCGCCTCGATGAGGCGGCTCTAACGAGTACCACAATCTATGTTTTAAGCAGAAATAAGAAAAATATCGTACTTTTTATTTATTTATTTTTTACTTATTTTTTTTTTATTTTTGTTGTTGTTGTTTTTTTGTTTTTTCGGTGGTTAAATTTACCCTGTATTTATATAGGCGTGTTTTTGTAATGTTACGAGTTTGCCAAAGTTATTTTGTTTATTTGTTTTCTATTCACGCCGAATTTGTTGTATCTGATTTTGAGAGAACTTCACAAATGCACATACGTGTGACATTGTGCATTAGTTCGTACCTCAACATTACGAAAACACGCCTATACAAATACATTGCCATTTTTTTGGCCAAAAAATAGAAATTTTAAGATGAAAAATTGTGATATTTTTCTTATTTCCGCTTAAAACACAGATTGCGGGGACTCGATAAAACCGCCTCGACGAGGCGGTTCTATCGAGTACCCACAATCTAAGTTTTTGAGCAGAAATAAGAAAAATAATGTATACCCCCTTAAACCCTAGTTTTACTATATAAAAGTGGGGCATGAGGGGGTCAAAATTGTATAGGCGTGTTTTCGTGATGAAACGGTTAATTATCTGAAGAATTTGTTAGTTTTTTCTTATTTATACTTCAAACATAGGTCTTGGGTGCTCGTTAGAACTGTCTCGTCGAGGCGGTTCTTACGTTTATCCACAACCGTTGTATTGAAGAAAAAAATAAGAAAAATAATGTGTGCCCTAAAAACACCATTTTACTCCAAATAAAGTTGGGTTTATAGGGACGTTCATTTCATGGACTTGTTATCCTGATGTGGTTTCTTTTTAGCTCATCCGAGCATGAAAAATGTCTATCGTGCGACGTCCCGCGCAACAATTTGGTTTAAAAGACTACTGCTCCTTAACCAATAGGCCAATTTCATTTAAATTTAATAGGAACATTGCTAAAATCTTTCCATTCAATTTGTCAAGATGGCAACCAGAACTAAAATAAGAAAAATGTCGACAAGTTGCTAAAAATGCTAACTCCTCGTAAACCCTTCGGTCAGTTTCGCTTAAACTTTGCCTAGATGGCTCTCTAACAAACTAGTCGAAATCATTCCGCTCTGATGAACAAGATGGCCCCCGAAGATAAAAATAGAAAAGTCTTCAAACGACTACTTTTCCCATACCCCTAGGCATATATACCCTCTACCAAAATAGCCAACATCGTTCCACTCTGATGAACAAGATGGCCACCAGATCTTAAAATAGAAAAAAACGTCAACAATTTGCTAAAATGCTAACCTTTCCTAAATCTTTTGACAAATTTTGCTTAAACTTTACACGAATGTTGCCTAGTTTGCTGCCTACCAAAAGAGCTAATATTGTTCCGCTTCTATGAGCAAGATGGCCGCCAGGGCTAAAATTAGAAAAAACTCTTTAAACGACAACTCCTCTAACATGTATATACCTCGGTCAAATGGATTTGAACTTCATAGGAATGATGCTTACGTGACAAACAGAACTAAAATCAATCCACCAAAATGAAGAAAAAAAAATAGCCAACAGTGATAAAAATAGAAAAAGGCTAACAATTTGCTTTAAATGTTAACACCTCCTAAACAGTTGTACCAGTTTCGATTAAATTTCACAGAAGCCTAGGTGGCTCCGTACGAAAATAGCTGAAATCGTTCTGATCCGATGAACAAGATGGCCGCCAGAGCTAAAAATAGAAAAATATTTAAACGAATACTCCACCCAGACAACTGGGCCAATTTCATTCGAACTTCATAGTAGGAACTCTGCTAAGGTGATTCTCTGCCAAATATAGCAAAAATCGTCCTGCTCCGATGAACAACATGTTCGCAAGAACTAAAAATAGAAAAAAAAACTTAAAATGACTACTCCTCCCGTACCCCTAAGCCAATTTCATTCAAACTTCATAAGAATGTTACTTAATTGACTCTCTAACAAAATAGCTAAAATCGTTCGCATCGTTGAATAAGATGGCCGCCAGAGCTAAAATTAGAAAATTATTTAAAAGGCCTCCAATATTTCTGGGACCTGCTACAAATAAAGCTTATAGCGTTCCGCTCCAATAAACAAAATGGCCACGATAGCTAAAAAAGAAAAGGGTCAATTTTTGCTTAAAATGCTAACTGCTAAACCCTTGTGTGCCAGTTTCGCTTTAACTTCACAGGAATATTGCCTAGGTGGCGCTCTATCAAAGTAGAAGTAAAACAACGATCAGGAATCGACACAATTAACTCACTCCACCCATCAAAGACACCAAAGGGAAAGAAACACCAACATGAAGCGACCAGACCATAATGGAAGCCTAAAAAAAGGAAGGCCATAAGGACAGTTACTTTCCCACAAAATGGCCATATGGCCATCCAAAATAAAAAGACACAAGTGATACACACAGTATGTAACGAACAACAACAAAAATAAACCGCCACAGAAGAACCGCCTTGGAACGGTCAGTGGAAAGAATTCCACTGCGGGGCTTAAATCGATTTTATGTGGCCACAATCCTCGCCCTTACTTTCGTGGCGATTTAGACAAATAATTTGTTCAGTGCGCATGAAGGCCTCCTAACTCATCAGTGCAATATCTCCGTGAACACAACTAATCAAAGAAACACAGAGGTGAGACAACGGTGAGGACTCGACAGCAAGAAACCACTGAAATGCTGGAGCAAAAGAAAACCAACAGTTGGACTCCGATGGGCCCGACCAGAGACAGAGCATCAGGCACCAACCAACATTACCTTGAATTAGATCTCTCTAACTCTCAATAAGCCTTTACGTTGGAACCGTCATAGAATCTGAGACCTGACCCACCGGCGTGCAATTAAAGAGGGAAGCAAAGTTGCCAACCGTGATTGGGTTAACTACCATGCATGCAGTCTGTCGTATAACATCCATGTTGTACTCAATCTTTTTATATCGTAGAATGATTTTACGAAATTGGGTGCTGAAGTCATTGCGGTTATATATTTTTCCGAATTTATATACTTAGTCACCATAAAATTCGGGTTCCGATAGACCTTGTTGCAGAAGAGATTAAGTCCAATATTGAATTTTGAAATTAAATCAGAATGGCGTCTATAAAATTTTGAAAAGGCTTTGCGTAGTTTATGGTACCGAAAACCCTGATTAAGAAGTTTAGCCGTAAATAATTTATTACGAGTGTTGAAGTCCGTTACATTACTACACACTCTAGTAAATCGAATTAATTGCAATTCTATCCGCTCCGATGAAGAAGGTGGCCACCAGAGCTAAAATAGCATTTAAACGAATACTCCTCAAAGACCCCAGGGTCAATTTAATTTAAACTTCAAAGGAATGTTACTTAAAAGACTCCCAACAGAAAGTAGCTAAAATTGTTCTGCTTCTATAATAATATAATAGTTCGTCTATCATTACTGGCAATGACCAATCTTAATCATATTTGAGAAATGCTACTGTTTGTGGGTCTAAGATGGCTAATGAGACTTATTCTAGCTCTGAACTGTTTGTTACAAATAGAGCATTAGAGGCTAGAGGAAGACAGCTCTGTTGGTGATGCCAGTTAGCTCTGGCTTTGCGCTGTGCACATTTCTGCTCAGCTTCATTGATTGTTTTTGCCTCATATTCATTGGCACTCCTTTTGATGAGACCTCGCCACTTTACTCTGTCCTGTGCAATTTGTTCCCACGAAACTGTTGGAATGTTGAAGTCACTGAGGGGGTCTTTGAGGGTGTCCTTGTAGCGCTTCGTCTGACCGCCTTGAGAGCGTTTGCCCATTTCTAGTTCTCCATAGAGAATTTTCTTTGGCAAACGTTCCTTGTGCATTCTGGTGACATGGCATGTCCATCTTAACTGTGCTAATTCCAAAAGAGTATGTACACTTTGCAGCGCTTCTATGTTCAGGACTTCCGTGTCTGGAATCCTGTCTTGCCACTTAATCTTTAAGAGTTTTCTAAGACAGCTAGTATGGAAGTGATTCAGTCTTTTGGCGTGCCGTTGATAAACTGTCCATGTTTCACATGCATACAATAGTGTTGTAGACTTTCAGTTTTGTGTCAAGTCTGATTCCACTTCGATCCCAGACACTACCACGTAGTTGGCCAAATAATGCACTAGCTTTGGCAATCCTGGCATTGACTTCATCATCAATGTGCACGGCTCTTGACAGTGTGCTCTCAAGGTAGGTGAACTTGTCTACCACGTGCAATCTTTTACCTTTCACTGTGATGGTAGGCTCTTTGTAAGGCTTACCAGGTGCTGGTTGATAGACTACTTCAGTGTTTTGATGCTGATTGTGAGATCATAGCTATCACAGGAGTCAGATACTTGATCTAGACCTTTTAGCATCTTCTCTTCTGTAGGAGCACCTTTTGCCATGTCATCAGCAAAGTGGAACTCATCTAGCACCTCAATCTGCACCTTGAATTTGGCTTGCAACCTTCTGAGATTGAAAAGCTTCCCATCAAAGCGATACCTAATAGGTATGTCGTCACCATCTGGAAAGCATCTGTGAGCATGGCAGATAGCATCATGCCGAACAGTATTGGGACTAACACACAGCCTTGCTTGACTCCGTTTGTCACAGGGAATGGGTCTGAAAACTCATCATCATTTTGGACCCGTGCAAGCATACCATCGTGGAACTGTCTCACTATTGCTATGAACTTGGTTGGACATCCACACTTCACCAAGTTCTTCCAAAGGCCCTCACGCCTGACTGTGCCAAATGCTTTGGTGAGGTCAACAAAGGTCATGTATAGGTCCATGTTCTGTTCCTGGCATTTCTGTTGTAGCTGCTTTGCGGTAAAGATCATGTCAATTGTTCCTCTGTCCTTCCTAAACCCACACTGGCTTTCTGGTAGAAGCCCTGAATGTTCAAGATGTTCATTTAGTCGGTTAAGTAGGACTCTTGCAAGGACTTTCCCAGCAATTGACAATAAGGAGATGCCACGGTGATTGTCACATATCTGAGGGTTCCCTTTCCGTTTGAGTAGGTGGATAATTGACGCATCCTTGAATTCTTTGGGGATGGTTTCTTTTCTCAACATAACTCTGTCAGCTTATTTGCAACTGGGGTACCCCCTGCTTTGTAAATCTCAGCAGGTATTGCATCTGGTCCAGGAGCCTTGCCAGATGCCAGAAGTTTTATTGCTTTCACTGTTTCAGTAACGGTTGGGAACTTGTCAAGCAGCAGATTACATTCAACCTGTGGTAGTCTGTTGATTGCATCATCATTGATAGAGAATGGCCGATTAAGAACAATATCAAAGTGCTCGGCCCATCTTTTCAAGATAGCCTCATTGTCAGACATAAGACTACTTCCATCTGCACTTAGGAGAGGAGTGGTTCCTGAGGTCTGGGGGCCATAAACAGTCTTTAGTGCATCAAAGAACTTCTTCATATCCCTTCTGTCTGCAAAGGATTGGATTGCATCAGCCATTTTGCTGAGTCAGGAGTCTTGCATGTATCTGAGTCTTGGTTGCACTGTCTTGCATATATCTGAATAGGCCGCCTTACTAGATACTGAGCTGGTATCACTTAGGCATGCACTGTGTTTTCGGTGCTTCTCGAGGAGTCCCTGGATTTCTTCATCATTCTCGTCAAACCAGTCTTGGTGTTAGCGAGATACTGGACCTAGGGAATCCATTGCTGAAGAGAGAACGGTGTCTCTGAAGACTGTCCAGTTCTCTTCAGGATCATCTGTACTGAATTGCATCTAGTCTGCTGAAGATGCCATGGATGAAGGCTTGCCGCGTGCTGTCTTATTTCAGGTCAGGTTCTGCTCTAATGAACAAGTTGGTCGCCAGAGCTAAAAATAGAAAAATCTTTAAACGACTACTTCTGCCGTACACCTCGGACAATTTCATTCGAACTTCATGGGAATGTTGCTTAGATGACCGTCTACCAAAATGTCTTAAGTCGTTCCACCCCGATGAACAAGATGGCCACCAGAGCAAAAAAAAAGAAGAAAAAAAAAGGAAAAACGTCAACAATTTGCTTGAAGTGAACTTCACCTAAACCCGCTGGCCAATTTTGCTTAAACTTCACGCGAATGTTGCCCAGGTGGCTACCTACCAAACAAAGTAGCTAAAATCGTATCGCTCAGATGAACAAGATTGTCGTCAGATTTAAAAATAAAAAAATCTTTAAAAGGCAACTCCTATATCCCTGGGCGAATTTCATTCGAACTCCATAGGAATGTGTCTCAGGTGACCCTCTACCAAACAGCTAAATGGTTCCGCTCTGATGAGAAAAATGGGTGCTAGAGCTAAAAATAGAAAGAAAACGTCAGCTTGAAATCAGGTGAGCGATTCAGGGCCATCTTGGCTTCTTATTTGTTTGGTGAGTGCGATTTTTTTCCTGTTAGAGTGGTTCGCATTTTGTTAACGATTCTATGGCGCAATATCGCTAGAACTTGATGAACTTTATTTGGTTTGCGTGTATTTTTATGCCCCTTGCTATGCCGTCGAAAACTGACCATATAAACAGCGCTGCCCACTGCCCACTCGATGGGAGCGTACAGTACACTTAACCCGGATGTTCCGATCTGTATAGTGGACAGATCCTTGTCTTTTGTTACGACCTTGAAGCTGTATGCGCGTGGTCTGTCTTCTATATTTGTATATTTATTTATATTTTTTTGACATAAACAACTTGGTGTGTTTTATTTATTTTGTTTTCCAAACTGACCATCTTTGGGCACGGCAAGATGTCGTTTTCTATGCTCTAAATCTATTTTTCAGCTGCAAATCACTAGTGTTTGTAAGAATCACGCATCACCTGTTACCAGAAAATCGACCAATTGAGAGCTTTGATCGAAAGAAAAATATCTTTTAAGACAGTTTTAAAACAGAGTAATAATCTATTATGAGTTATACTAAAATATGTGCCTTTAGAATTCCATATGAAACCACACGAAGAGCAAAACTGATCATCCCAAAAAAATTCTGACTGTATGGTTTTTGTTTGTTTGATTCGAGGTTTAACGTCCCCGTCAACACTGTAAAGGACATTTGGGAGACGTTTCTTCCAATTTTGTAGGACTTTTACCCGACATTGAAATGAAATGACATCTCAAGCCCTGCCGCCCAATTAAACCAATAGGGTTTATTAGCATGGACGGTCCGCCTCGCACCGCGGTTCCTGGACAGGCTTAGATCCTCTAAGCGGTTTACCAGTACTAGTGTTCGGGCCGGATTCAGCTCTTTGACTGTATGGTATGTCTCATATTTACTGTATAGCTTGTCTTAAGATACTTTATTTTGACTATATGGGATGCCGCTATTAATGTGTGTTAGTTATTCAAAGGTACATTGAAATATTTGTCTATGCTTAATCAATAGCAAAGCTACGTAAAATATTAATTACCTATAAATTCCCGAAATCTTGCATGTGCTGTGTGTATTCATTGAACTTTTAGAGCACTACAGACTAGAGGTCTTAACCACTCGGCCAAAGGAGCCAGCCTTCGAGGACTGTCTTCAGGTACGAAATATTTAACAAAATGAGTCGCATCGTCACGCGTCTCTCTTTATCCACAAAAAGCATAGCAAATACTCTGATCAGACTGCACAGAAATGCAAAACGACCTGAGTGATATGATTAGTTACGGGCTATTTGTTCAAGTTGTATACATTTATACAAAGAAATGAAGAGCTGTGGACCAGTCTGTGAAAGATATTTACCTTTTCATCCCCCGACCGAATAGATTCGGGGGATATAGCGACCGGCTTGGCGTCCGGTCGTCCGTACGTCCGTCCCGGCGTAGACGCAATCTTGTGATGGCCATGGCTTCAATACCCTTCGACATATATTGTTGATATTTGGCACACTATTAAACAATGTTGCGACGGCGTGTCCTGCGCAAGAACCACAACTGGGTATCATGGCATTTGAGTTATCTCCCCTTACAATAAAATAGACTGACTATCGTGTGATCTCTATAACTCCAATACCCTTCGAGATATATTGATGATACTTGACAAAATTTAAACAAGGTTGAGACGGCGTGTCATGGGCAATAACAACAACCCTTGGTGCCATGTTTTTAGTTATCTCCCCTTCGAAAAATATAGAATGACTCCAATACCCTTCGAGATATATTGATCTAACTTGGCACAATTGTTTACAAGGTTGAAGCAGCATGTCATGCGCAAGAACCACAACTCTTAGTGCCATATCATTTAAATTATCTCCTCTTCCAATAAAATAGAATGGCTATCTTATGATCGCCATACCTCAAATACCCTTCGAGATATATTGATGAAACTTGGCATAATTGTTCACAAGGTTTAAGCACCATGTCATGCGCAAGATCCACAACTCTTGGTGCCAAGGCATTTGAATTATCTCTCCTTCAAATAAAATAGAATGACTATCTTGTGATCGCCATATCTCCCATACTCTGGGAGACATGTTGATAGTACTTGGTACAGTTGTACATGATGTTACGCAGGCGTGTCATGTACAAGAACCACAGCTCTTGGTTCCATGGCATTTCAATTATCTCCCTTCCAATAAAAATAGGATGACTATCTTTTGAGAGTCATATCTCCATTTATTTTCGAGAAACGGTGATAGTACTTGGTACAGTTGTACACGAGGTTAAGCAGACGTGTTATGTGCAAGAAACGCGACTCTTGGTGTTCTGGTTTTTGAGTTACCTTCCCTGACAAAATAACACTGTGATGACCATAACTCAAAAACCCTTTGAGGTATATTGATGATACTTGGCATAATTGTTTTCAAGGTTGAGACGCCATGTCATTCACAAGGAGCCACAACTCTTGGTGTCATGGTTATTATTGTATATGAGTTATCTCCCCTTCTAACAAAATTGTATGACTATCTTGTGATCGCCACATCTTCAACAGTCTTCGAGACATGTTGATTGTTTAAGTTAGGCAAGCCTGTCACGGGCAGGAACCACGACTCTTGGTGCACTGGTTTTTAGTTACCTCCCCTGACAAAACTAGAAATGGTGTTTGTAAAACACTATGCCCCCAAATATATGCTTGTCAATAAATGCCCAAATGTTCAAAAGGCCATTATCGCAAAAAAAAAAAAAATCAGACTTTTCTTTCAAATGGTAATCAGGTGATGTACTAGTCATTCCAAATCAGCCTGTCAAGTTTTTAGGCAACCATTTGAATAGTTTTTAAAATATCTTGCAACAAGAAAGAAACACAATTAAATGACCTGAAGATGCAAAGGGCAACCACCCTTACAAAATTTCATTAAACTGGTTGCAAAATTTAATCAGGTAATCTCCTCCTCAGCCCAAATCGGTGTACCAAATTTCAAGGCCCTAGGTCAAATACTTTTTTTTAGATATCTTGCTAACAAGATTTCTATGTTATTTAATTAAAAAGGAAATAATGCGAAAAGGGGAGATGAGTCAGATAAGAAAAAAATACGGGTCAGCTATTTTTTCATAAGGAAACCATATTATGAAATTTCAAAACACTAACATACATAGTTCTTAAGTAATACTATGCACAGGAAATCAACACAATTAAGTCGCCAGAAACTGTAAAGAGACATAACTCTAACAAAATTTCATTTAATTGGTTGAAAAATTAATCAGGTAATCTCCTCCTTAGTCCCAATCAGTTTGTCAATTATCAAGGCTGTAGCTCAACTTCCTTTTTGAGATATCTTGTTAACGAGATTTCTATGTTATTTAATTAAACGGGAAATAACTCAAAAAGGGGAGATAATTCGGAAAAGATAAAAATATGGGTCAATTTTTTTTTCATAAGAAATCCATATATGAAATTTCAAAATACTAGCATACATGGTTATAAAGTTATGATATGCACCAGAAAGCAACACAATTAAATGGCTAGAAATTGCAAACAGCCATAACTCTAACAAAATTCCATCAAATTGCTTGAAATTTTAATCAGGTGATCTCCTCCTCAGTCCTAATCAGTATACCAAATATCAAGGCTCTATCTAAAATACTTTTTAGATATCTTGCTAACGAGATTGCTATGTCATTTAATTAAAGGGGAAATAACTCAAAAAGGGGAGATAATTAAGAAAAGATATCAAGAGGCCCATGGGCCACTATGCTCACCAGAGCTCAGGGGGCACTGCCCACTTGCAGCAATGTATTTTAATTAACCATGGAAGCCCTGCGCCCAAGGATACTACAGATAGAATTTGGACCCAATCAGCCTAGTGGCTTCAGAGGTCTGATGTCGCTTGAATGTGTTGTTGCAGGACAACAGATGACAATTGACTATTTCCCATCTGTGGCAACTAATAGACCTAAAAGAACATTATTAAAGGAACATTTCTATGTAAGTTTTACAAAATATCTTGAAAGGCATAAATGTCATTTTTCAATTTTCCCCATTTATAAGTCAATGGAAATTCTTAACTTGCCATAACAAACAAACCAAAGAGCCAAATTTCATAAACCAGAGCTCAGGTGGGCACTGCCCATGACATTGTATTTTAACAGGATATGATTTTAATCTACAAATTATAAAGTCTCCCCAACAAACCCCATACCTAAATGAGCACTCATGTGGACTGTATTTGAAATATTTGCTGTTTTGTAAAGTAGAGAGGGCGGGGCATGCACCGAATGGAGCCCTGGTTGGTGTCACTAAATGCATCTTATCAAAAGGAACAGAGACATTATGGTTTAGCGATGGGGATATGTATGGCTCCTGAGATGTAAGGCTTTTTAAGCAGTGGAGGGATTCGGGCATGGTGGATCCCGGAAAAGCCCAAGATTGCTGTCACTGAATGCTGAACGGTTTCTGAGATATGAGGCCCTTTTATGAAGTGGATGGGAGAGAAATGGCCCCTGCGGACCCCCCAAGATGGGCGTGACTGAATGTGTCTAATAACAATCAACAAGAATATATGTGATTATAAGGGTGGGAATTTGAATGGTTTTTGAGATATATGGCCTATTATGAAGTGGGGACTTATCATAAGGAAGAAGAATATATATGGTTAAGGGGCGGGGATCTGAACAGTTTCTGAGATATATAGCTTTTAATGAAGTAAAGGGGTGGGACATGGCCGGTGGCACCCCGTGAGTCCCCCATGTTGGTGTCACTGATTGCGTCTTATCATAAGGAACAAGAATATATTATGGTTTAGGGGTAGGGCTCTGAACAGTTTCTCAGATATATGGTCTTTTGTGAAGTTGAGGGGTGGAGCATGGCCCGGGCATGCCCTGGGTGACTCCTAGGTTGGTTTCACTGAATGTGTCTTATCATAAGGAACAATGATATATATGGTTTAGGGGTGGGGATCTGAAATATTTCTGGAATATTTGGCCTTTTATGAAGTGGAGGGGATGTGGCATGGCCCCGGCATATCCCGGGGGACCCCCAGGTTAGTGTCACTGAGTGCGTCTTATCATAAGAAAAAAATATATATGGTTAAGGGATGGGGATCTGAATGGTTTCTGTGATAAATGACATTTTATGAAGTGGAGGGGGTGGGGCATGTCCCCGGCACATCTGGGGGAACCCCCAAGTTGGTGTCACTTAATGCATCTTATCATAAGGAACAAGAATATATATGGTTTAGGGGTGGGGATTTGTAAGGTTTATGGAATATTTTGGCCTTTTATGAAGTGGAGGGGGTTGGGCATGGCCCCGGCACATCCTGGGTGTCCCCCGGGCTGGTGTCACTGAATGCGAATTATCATAAGGAACGAGAATATATATGGTTTAGGGGTGGGGATCTGTAGGGTTTCTGGGATATTGGGTCGTTTATGAAATGGAGGGGGTGGGGCATGGCCCAGGCACATCCTGAGGGACCCCAGGTTGCTGTCATTGAGTATGTCTTATCATAAGAAACAAGAATATATACGGTTTAGGGGTGGGGATCTGAATGGTTTCTGAGATAAATGGCATTTAATGAAGTGGAGGGGGTGGGGCATGTCCCCGGCACATCCGGGGGAACCCCCAAGTTGGTGTCACTTAATGTGTCTTATCATTAGGAACAAGAATATATATGGTTTAGGGGCGGGGATCTGTAAGGTTTCGGATATATAAGGCATTTTATGAAGTGGAGGGGGAGCAGCATAGCCCTGGCACAACCTACGGGACCCACAGGTTGACATAAAAGCATATGGTTGTGAGAAGTTTACTCAAGGAACGTTTCTATGAAAATTTTGTCAAAATATCTGCAAAGGCTTGGTAGTTAATGCCATTTTTTCAATTTTCCCCATTATAAGTCTATGGAAAATCTAAGTTGCCATAGCAACCAAACTAAAAAGCCGAATTTCATAAAAAACACAAAACCTGTAAAGGCAAATATGGTGAATATTTCCATAAACTCTCAGCCTCATAGAGCATACGGTTTCTGAGGAGATGATTTTTTAAGTATTTTTTTTTTCTATTTTTTTTTTTTTCATTTTGGTTTCCATGGCAACCAATACAAATGAGCAGCAGCCCTAAATTCATATGGCAGAGAGTAGATTGTCTAAGGAACATTTCTATGAAAGTTTTGTCAATATAACTGCAGAGGCTTGGCAGTAAATGCCATTTTTTCAATTTTCCCCATTATAAGTCTATGGGAACTCTAAGTTGCCATAGCAACCAAACTAATGAGCCAATTTTCATAAAAAAAACACAAACTTTCAATCCCCCCGCCCAAGGATGCTACAGATAAAATTTGGGCCCAATCGGCCCAGTGGCTTCAGAGGAGAAGTCGTTTGGAAGTGTTGACGACGGACATACGACGCAGACGACACAGACGACGCAGACGACGACGACGCAGACGACGACGGACAACTGCCTATCATATAAGCTCCCCCGGAGCCTTCGGCTCTGGTGAGCTAAAACTACGGGGCGACAATTTTTTTCATGAGAAATCTATATATGAAATTTCAAAACACTATCATACATGGTTATAAAGTTATGCAATGCACCAGAAAGCTACACAATGAAATGGCCAGAAATTGCAAAGAGCCATAAATCTAACAAAATTTTATAAAATTTGTTGAACATTTAATCATGTGATCTCCTCCTTAGTCCCAATCAGTATACAAAATATCAAGGCTCTAGCTCAAATACTTTTTTAGATATCTTGCTAATGAGCTTTCTATGTTATTGAATTAAAAGGGAAATAACATGAAAAGGGGAGATTATTAGGATAAGAAAAAAATACGGGTCAATTATTTTTCCATGAGGAATCCATATATGGAATTTCAAAACACTAGGATACATATGGTTCTAAAGTTATGCTATGCACAAGAAAGCAACACAATTAAATGGCAAGCATTTTCAAAGGGCCATAAGTCCATCAAAATTCCATCAAATTGCTTGAAAATTTAATCAGGTATTCTCCTCCTAAGTCCCAATCACTGTACCAAATATCAAGGCTCTGGCTTGCTAACGAAATGTCTATGTCATTTAATTAAAAGGGAATTAACTCAAAAAGGGGAGATAACTCTGATAAGAAAAAAAAATACGGGTCACTATATTTTTCATGAGGAACCCATATATGAAATTTCAAAACCCTGGGATACATGGCTATAAAGTTATGCTATGCACACGAAAGTGTGACAAACGTACGAACGAACGAACGAACGGACAAGCCAGAAGCAATATGCTCCCCAACTTTTTCAAAGTTGTGGGGCATAATAATCTTGTGATGGCCATAGCTCAGAAACCCTTTGAGATATATGGATAATAGTTGGCAAGGTTGAGACAGCATGTCAAGCGCAGGAACCACAACTCTGGGTGCGATGGTATTTGAGTTATATCCCCTTCTAATAAAATCGTATGACTATCTTCAGGGTGGGGAACCCAAGTGACCATTTGATATAGTAAACGGAATTTTATGAGGAAAATCGCTCGCTTCAGGTACGGTTTTTCCCCGATATTTTGGTTATTACAGCACGCATTTTTACGAATCATATACCAAAGTACCCTGCTCAACTTCCGATTTTATGACGTTTGCTTTGAAGGCAGAAACTGCCTGGTTTTCGAGAAATGCTCGCCCAAATTTTTTCCCCGAGCCCGACAGATCATGATAAAGACCACGGCAAACAGCTGAAATCTTAACTTTATTGCAAATAGAGTGTTTTAGATGCTCCTCCCGCATCCGAAATTGCAAATATTACCTCTAGAATGTTTCCATGTAACAGTTAACAACGATACACCGTTTGTTTGCCTGTTATGCAAAGTGTTATAAAATGATCCAGTTCACGGTACAAAAATCGGGATGGTAAAGTTCACGGTAATTCCCACAATTGTGATAACGTAAACGCCAAACTGTGTGTGTGAATTCGGGTTTAACGTCGCTTTCAACAATTTTTCAGTCATATCACGACGGTGTCTGGTTGCGACAGGGAGCTCAATGCTCACGTTTATAGTGCTGCCTCACTGAAGTATCATGTCCCAGACACATTACATGATACCACACCCAGTCACATTATCCTGACACTGGACCGACCAGTCCTAGCTCTACCCCGTAAATCTGAGTGCCAAACGAGGAGCAGCTAGTACCATTTTTAACGACTATGGTGTGTCGCGGCCCGGGATCGAACCCGAGACCTCCCGTTCCCCGGAGCGGACACTCTACCAACTGAGCTATCGGGGCCGGTAAAAAAACGCCAAACTGATAATGCTTTACAACATATCGCAACAACAAGATGGCAATTCACGTGATGTTGGTAATGGGAAATACATTTTCGTTGATACATACATGTATTCATTTTTTTTTCCAAATGACTTCCGCATGCCAGACATGTAGTAAAGACTTCAGATTGAAAACATCTAAACGAACATACGCGAAAACACATGGGCACGACCGCCTACGTTTGTTGTGGAAACAGCTTTTTCCCTCAGACTTATTGGAAGATACATCAATGCAGTACACATGGAACGGCAAAGGAGTTTTGTGTTCAAAAGGTCAGAACAAGTTTCCCATTAAAGCGAACTCTGAGGGTGATATTTGGGATCCCGTAAAATATACTAAAGCCCGCCAGTAATTGTTACTGGCCGTTTCGAGTCGGTGCTTTTGCTGTGGTGTTGGTGAGTCTGATAGTTTCCTCAGTAATGTATATTAATTATTTTTTAGTTAAGTAAATCAGTTTCTTTACCTCATACTGTGTTTTACTCCTTTACTTATGTCATAAATGCTTGTTTGTACCACACTATAAGTGAAGGTGAGGGTTGATATCCTGTTATGTATACTTAAATGTTTGCTGAGAAGTAAAGCAATGATCAAGAATCGATACAATTAATTTACACCTTCCACCAGAGACACTAAAGGGAAAGAAGCACAAACAAGAAGTAAATAGACCGTGATGGAATCAACAGCAGAGGAAAGCCAATAGGACACTTGCTTTCCAACAAAATGGCCAACTGGCTATCCAGAATAAAAAAGACACAAGCGAGACATAAAATAGTAACAAACAATTAAACAAATAAAACGCCACAGAAGAACCGTCTTCGTACGGTCAGTGAAAAGTATTCCACTTTTTTTCTGGGGTGGGGGAGGGGGAGGGGGGCTTAAATTGATTTTACGCAGCTGCAATCCTCGCCCTTACTTCTTCTGTCGTGGTGTAGACTATTAACTTGTTCAGTCCGCATGAAGGCTTCCGCATTTAAGCCCCCCAGTGGAAATCTTCCACTGACCGTTCCAAGGCGGCTCTTCTGTGGCGATTTATTTATGTTGTTGTTTGTTACTTACTGTGTGTATCACTTGTGTCTTTTGGTTTTGGATGGCCATATGGCCATTTTGTGGGAAAGTAACTGTCCTTATGGCCTTCCTTTGTTTGGGTTTCCATTATGGTCTGGTCGCTTAATGTTTGTATTTCTTTCCCTTTGGTGTCTTTTATGGGTGGAGTAAGTTAATTGTATCAATTCCTGATCTTTGTTTTACTTCTACTTTCCTAACTCATCAGTTTGAGGACATACAAATTAAACAGCCACAGAGGTGAAACAACGTTGAGGACTCGACAGCGCGAAACAAATGAAACGCTGGAGAAAAGAAAACCACCAGTTAAACTCCGAGGGGCCAGCCCAAAGACGAAACATCAGGTACCAACCAACATTACATAAAATGAAATTTGCACGCATTTACACTGGAACCGTCATAGAATCTGAGGCCCGACCCACCGGCGTGCAATCAAAAAGGGTAGAAAAGTTACAAACCGTGATTAGGTTAACTTCGAAGCATGCAGTCTGTCTTATAACATTTATCTTGTACCCAATCTTTTTGTATCGTAAAACGATTTTACGAAATTGGGTACTGTAGTCATCGCAAGTATATATTTTTTCTAACTTAATATACAAGCCACCATAAAATTCAGGTTCCGATAGGCCTTGTTGCAGAAGAGTTTTAAGTCCAACATTGAATTTTGAAATCAAATCAGAACGGTGACTATTAAATTTTGAAAAGGCTTTACGTAGTTTATGATACTGATACCCCTGATTTAGAACTTAAGCAGTTAACAACTTATTACGAGTGTTGAAGTAAGACACATGACTAAACACTCTGGCAAATTGAATTGAGAAATATAAACACTGTTGGATGTCGCATGAGGGATATCACCATCCAAATTAGGAAAATATACAATCATACATTCTAAATCATCGCAGGAAACAAATCCATCTACAAAAGATAAATTGAAATCCAAAACCGGGGCCTCGGTATCAGAGGAATATGCTTTATTTAACTGAAGTTCTGAGGGTTAAATATGACTGATCAAACCACTGAAGTACGAAACGTCAATATTTAATAAATCTTACAAATATCTAGAAGTAGAGCTAAAAGTTTCTATTATTTCAGATTGGTTATCAGCAGAAAGTGACATCATGAAGTCTCTTTCATAACACTACAAGAACATATCAACTACAAGATGTGCGCAATTCGTACACATCGGAATATCCGTAATTTGTCTAAATCTAATGAAAACATTGTCAAGTAGAAAGGTTAAAGCTTCACACACTTTCTGACATGATCATAGTGTATAATTCTTATGCTCTTTAGAGGTGAAAATCGCATTTCTAACATTACATGCAAGGTAGGGAGAATCTTCTTTGTAAAAAGTCCATTCAGTTAAATCATTAAGTTTTTGTTTTATAAGATTATGTTTGTTTGTTTGATTTAGGTTTAACGTCCCCGTCAACACTGTAAAGGTCATTTTATAAGATTATGAGGATGTGTACTAGTATAAAGAGTAGAAAAATCGTAAGTAGACAGACTATGCTCAACTTAATCCCGTTTACAACATCGATCACCGACTTCATTTACGGCAACAGCGATTTTATCCCTACATTATTTTAAATAAATATTAGAAGGAAACCAATATTACAGTCCTTCATTAATTATATTTCTTATCCTAAAATCAGAATCAGCAGGATAGCAATACACTGAGTTTTTACAATCTCATGTATCGGGAGTCTTCGTATCAATATCAAGATCTGAAACACGTTTATTAAAATTAAAAATGAAAGATCTAACAGGATCAGAAAACATGTACGTTTCATATTTTCCAGTTCCGTGGTGTGTTTTTTGCTTCCAACGGATAACCCTTTTATAGAACATATTTAACGTCACTACAGCTGGAGTGCTCTTTGCAGTTTGGTTCACAATACTCGGATGAACATTACGAATCTTCGGCTGTTATACACTTTAATTTTACTTGCGCATTAATACAACATTCAAATTACCAGTCCGCCCCCGCCCCCACTCAGAGCTGAATCCGATCGCACACGAGTACTGGTAAACCGCTTAGAGGAGCTAAGCCTGCCCAGGCAAAGCGTGCGTGTCGGACAGTCCATGCTTATAAACCCTATTGGTTTCAATGGGCAACAGATTTTGAGATGTTATTTCATCTCAATGTCGGGTAAAAGTCCCACAAAATTGGAAGCAACGTCTCCAAAATGGCCTATACAGTGTTGACGGGGACGTTAAACCTCAGATCAGTTCCTTAGTGCTGAGGTTGATACTGCGATGTTGACGTCAGTACTCAAGTACTGATTTAAATAACTATTTTATACCTTTAATTTTGCAGTATAAATTTCTAATTTTTCTACAACTAAGACTGACTTGACAGGTGGGACATGTATCTTAGCGGATTTGGTTCCCACATTTTGTAATATTTTGTAATATTTTAAATTTTGCAAGCTTCGCTACTTTGGACATCTCCTTCCTGATGCCCGGGACTTCCGTGGAGCGTGGGCCATGTTTGCTGATGTTGGCTCGGTGGGGGACGCCTATAAGTCCGCGGGTAGGCGTCTCTTGCCAGATGCCTCCAGTTGACCTGTCTCATGAGGTACGTCGGTCGGTGTGTGCTCGGAGGGGGATGTGCTGTGTTGCCGGGTCTTGTCCGTCATCCGTTTGGGTTTCAAAATTTTGGGGTTGAGACACACTGATGAAGATGAAATATCAGAAAGGCCTCTGTGTCACTAAATTTGGTATAGTTACGCCTTAATCAAACAAACAAACAAATTGCCAGTTTTATGACAACACTAATAAATAAGGTGCTAAGTGCAGACTCAAATATATATGGCCAATTGCGCGGCTCAGGCAACAACCTATCTTATCGTCGTGCACTACAATCAATGAAAGCGCTTTTAGTGCGATGTTTAAGTTTTGGGGCGTGTAACTAATTATTTGTCACAACTGTGCTAACATATTATTGGACAGTGACAACTGTTCGAAGTATATTTTGCTGGCATGCTACCATACTGTTGAAATTTTTTGCGTCACGTACTTAGCATATAAGCGTTATGATTTTGTACCCTTTCAGCCCTTTATAGCTAAGTACAGATACCTTTGCAAACATTGTAGGTCCTGGTGAAGTGGCTCATAATGAGACATCTCATTCTGTTCTACATGGTTTGCACTGGTGTTGACTATTACTGACTATACACCCAGTTTACATGTGTAGAACGGATGTTTACAAATACAGTAATTGGAGACTGATATTGAGAAACTCTCAATGTGTATGTCTATACATCTCAACATTAGTCCTACTCTAAACATTCGGATACTAAGAAGTAGTACTAACAGTTTATACCCAGAACAGAATGCTCCAGAAAGAGCAGTCTGATCTGGGTCTACATTGTTTGCCCCCGAGCAAGGTTTTGTGGCCCGAGATATATCATGAATAACATTTAATACTCGTTGTAGTGACAGTATTTGTTACCTATTATCATGTCGTTATAAAGACTTCGTCGTTATAAAGAATCCCAGTTAGGAGTTTGACACATCATTACTCAAAGAAACGAACGTTTTAGACATTTGTTAGAATCGCCTTCTGACAAATATCTATCGAGTGTAATTAGATTACAAGAATCTTTCATAACTATGGATGCGATTTTGGCGTTTCAAACCTGAGGGAAAATAAAAAATAAAAAACGAGTTCCTTTAAGAGCAATGAAAACATTCATAAGAAAGAAGATGGGTCATACTACGTAATTTCGGCTAATAAAGCCTCATCAGTGACCCTGTAATGATCCGGCAAAGAAAGCCAGAGGAAACATACTGCAATTTTGCAAATTTCGAATAGGCAGTCGATTCAAAGACTGATATAAATCAAAATGGGGCCAAATTATTAAAAACCTGTTTAGAATATGAGTCTAAACCAATAATTTATTTCTGATTTCTCAGAATATTCACGCTGATCTCAAAGGACCAAAAGTAAAATATAAACTGCACTATGGTTGATTTACGGGGAGACTTTTTACGGCCGCCACACGGCACAACACCAGCTGCAGTGAAGGCAAATAAAAATCAAAAATGAGTTCCTTTAAGAGCAATGAAAACATTCATAAGAAAGAAGATGGATCATACTACGTAGTTTCGGCTAATAAAGCATCATCAGTGAACCTGTAATGATCCGGCAAAGAAAGCCAGAGGAAACATACTGCAATTTTGCAAATTTCGAATAGGCAGTCGATTCAAAGACTGATATAAATCAAAATGGGGCCAAATAATTAAAAACCTGTCTAGAATATAAGTCTAAACCAATAATTTATTTCTGATTTCTCAGAATATTCACGCTGATCTCAAAGGACCAAAAGTAAAATATAAACTGCACTATGGTTGAAGCCCAGTACGCCGCCTGAAACCGAGGTTAAGCCTTGAGCATTGAAATTATCGTTATAACTATCTTTGTCGTTATAATGTCGTTATAACGAGCTTTGCAGTTATAACGGATGTCGGTATAAAGAGAGTTGACTGTATAAGTCTCGTTCAAAAGTCTCCGAATATTTAGGATAAATACGGTATATAATCCTAATCACCCGGTCAAGGTCATACTTAGCGGTCAAAGATCAAAAAGGGGTCTTTTTTCGTGTCCGGTCATAGTGTATATAATTCCTAAGCGAAAACATCATTAAAATTTTATGTCTCTAAAATGCAATTTTTTCTAATGAAAATATATGATACCCTGTTACTTCCATTCCGAATATAGATTGTGCCTGCTCGTTAGAATAACCTCGATGCCGAATCTCGATACAATGTGAACTGTAGAAGTTATAGTCAGAAACCCCGGCTCTACTAAGAGAAGATACTGAGAGAATAACTGACAAGAGACAACTACAACCGATTGGGGCTTAGCAACACAACCAACCACCCCAGTTGGCAGCATAGAGGTCAGCGAGAGGTGAGAGATATAATGATGAATGACGATGCCCAGTTTTGGGACTTCCATTCGCATAGTCGGCCCCGCCCATCGGGGCTTGAAGAAATAGATGGGGCTGCATGATGCTTCCACGCAGAGCTGGACCAGACCGCACACGAGTACTGGTAAACCGCTTAGAGGATCTAAGCCTGCCCAGGCAAAGCGGTGCGAGTCGGGCCGCCCTACTTATAAACTCTACTGGTTTCATTGGGCGATAGGGCTTGAGATGTCATTTCATCTCAATGTCGGGTAAAAGTCCCACAAAATTGGAAGCAACGTCTCCAAAATGACCTTTACAGTATTGACGGGGACGGTAAACCTCAAATTTTATTTCCTCATGAAAAATGGTATTTTTGGGCTTGGTCTAGGAAGAAAAATGCAAGTCATTAAACTGAGTCACTCGAGCAGCTGCATCAGTAACGATCTTTTCCTTCCTGTTAAGGAAAATTTATAAACCCGGCATATACTCACCCACTCCCCATCAGGCACATGACGTAATTATGAAGTCACATCGACGTTGGTTAAAAAGCCATGGTGTTTATGCAACGTCACATCAACGTCGGTGCAACGCCATGGCGTTGCACCGACGTTGATCTGACGTTGCCCTAGCGGCGTTTGTTCGCTGGGTTTGGGATGAAAGGCAAATTCCGAGACATCCCCTTCGCTTTCCTAAGTATATCTGAAAATGCGGTCTACTCTTGGCCCTTTCGTACCAAATGGAATCTTCCGTCTTATATTTAGTCCATTTCAAAATTTAGGGGGTCAGGTTGTGTTTTCTTCAAGATTTATTTGTAAAAAGGTTAAACTTTTTGCAAACAGTGCAGGACCTGATCAGCCGCCGCGTTCTGTGACATCTGATCTGGGTCTGCACTATTTGCCAATTGTTTGTTTGTTTTTTGTTTGATTTGAGGTTTAACGTCCCCGTCAACACTGCCTAGGTCATTTTGGAGACGTTGCTTCCAATTTTGTGGGACTTTTACCCGACATTGAGATGAAATGACATCTCAAGCCCTGTCGCCCAATGAAACCAATAGGGTTTATTAGCATGGACGGTCCTCCTCGCACCGCGGTTCCTGGACAGGCTTAGATCCTCTAAGCGGTTTACCAGTACTAGTGTGCGGGCCGGATTCAGCTCTGCGTTGAAGCATCATGCAGCCCATATATTTCTTCAAGCCCCTATGGGCGGGGGCTTGCACTATTTGCCAAATACCAGTTTTGGGGATTCCATATAAAACGGGTTTAAAGACATTAGAAATGTAGGTGAAACCCATTCTTGTTAAAGGCATTAAAACTGTTATCTAATTACATGTATTTTATTTCATGAGGGCTTGAAGAAATAGATTGGGCTACATGTGACATCCGCGCAGAGCTAAAACCGACCGCACATGAGTACTGGCAAAGAACAGAAGCCTCCGTGGTGTAGTGGTTACGCTACTCGCCTTGTAAACCAGGGATCGCAGGATCGATCCCGGGCTTCTCCAGACTTTCGGATGAGTCTTTAAACCGAGGTCCCGTCTCCGTATGACCTTAGCTGTTGGTGGGACGTAAAACTCAAACACACACACACACACTGGCAAAGAACGCCTAATCCTGCCCAGGCAAATAAGTACGAGTCGGACCGCCCATGCATATAAACCCTATTGGTTTCATTTGGAGGCAGGGATTGAAATTGAGATGTCATTTCATCGCAATGTCGGTTAAGAGTCCCACAAATTGTACGCAAGTCTCCAAAATGACCTAAATAGTTTTGACGGGGAGGGGACGTTGTCAACCAAATCTCTTGAGAACTACTTGATCTACTACTGACAACGTTATCGTGGTAATTACATTGTATGCCTCCTAATTCAACTTTCCTCAGTACTTTCAGTGTGTGTGTGTGAATTAGGGGATAACTGTACTGAAAATTGTCATTTGGGGAGGTATATCGGAGGTTTTACGGTCGGAAATTTCGTTTTACGGCGACGCGTTAGCGGAGCCGTAAAACGTAATTTGCGACCGTAAAACCGACGATTTACCTCCCCAAATGACAATTTTCAATACAGTTATCCCCAATCTAATGCACTTATTCAGTTGTTAAGTTAAAAACTGTACTGTTTTGCACAAGGCGGCAAGCGCGGTGAGCTGCGTAAAACCAATGACAACCAATGGAAAGCGACGTTACATGATGACGTCGGATTTCCGACAGTATATCGCAGAATATACTGTCGCAAATTTTTGACGTTATCCAATCAGACGTCGCGTTACATACGCAAGTGCATTAGAATTCGGGTTTAACGTCGCTTTCAACAATTTTTCAGTCATATCACGACGGTGTCTGGTTGCGACAGGGAGCTCAATGTTCACTTTTATAGTGCTGCCTCACTGAAGTATCATGTCCCAAACACATTACATGATACCACACCCAGTCACATTATCCTGACACTGGGTCGACCAGTCCTAGCTCTACACCGTAAATCTGAGTGCCAAGCGAGGAGCAGCTAGTACCATTTTTAACGCATTTGGTATGTCGCGGACCGGGATCGAACCCGTGACCTCCCGTTCCCCGGAGCGGACACTCTACCAACTGAGCTATCGGGGCCGGTTCAGTACTTTCAGTATTTTGATTTGAAATAGTAAGCTTTACTATTAAGTTTTCCGTTTTATTTCCTCAATAAAAGAATAACAATGTATGGTATTCATGGAATAAGTCATAAAATTGAGTAACATGAGCACCTGCATCTGTGACGATCTTTTTCTTCCGTTTAGCCCAAACATGAAAATGGAACCGTTTTAAGAGGTCCATTGCCAATTCACCTTATTTGCATTATCTGCTGGTTCCTAGTCTGAAGCTTATCAGCGTTGGAAAAACAGGTAACCAGACCCCCCTGACATTAAAAGGTCAGGGGGGTCTGGTTGAAAAAAAACAGGTAACCAGACCCCCTAACCTTAAAAGGTCAGGGGGGTCTGGTTACCTGTTTTTCCAATATTGACAATGTGCAAGCTGGGAGCCAGCAAATAATGCAAATATGGTGAATTATAGGAGTGGCAGGTTTGTTTTTGTTTGTGGCAAATTTTACTAATATGGATGTTCTTTAAGCAAACTGTGTAGACCCAGACCAGACGCCGCGTTCTGCGGCGTCTGATCTGGGTCTACACTGTTTGCCAATATCCCAGAAAAGATATTGGTTAATTAAGGGGAACTGGTATGTTATATTGTCTGCGTCATTTTATTTTATTTATTTATTTATTTATTTTTTATTTTATTTATTTATTTTATTTAATTTTGCAAGGGAGACAACCTCGATTTTTGCGCAGAGCAAACACTTTTCGGCCAATGGTTATATAATGTATAATGTTTTATTTGTTTGTTTGAGGTTTAACGCCCCGTCAACACTATAAACATGTATGTCGTTTTGGAGACGCTGCTTCCAATTTTGTGGGACTTTTACCCGACATCGAGATGAAATGGCATCTCGATTCCAGCCGCCCAATGAAACCAATACCGTTTATATGCATGGCCAGTCCGACTCACACCACTTTGTCCAGGCATGCTTAGATCTCCTAAGCGGTTTACCATAACTCCTGTGCGTTGGGTTTCAGCTCTGCGTGGAAGCATCATGCATCCCAATCTATTTCTTCAAGCCCCGATGGGCGGGGGTTGACATTTAAAGATAACCTAGTATTTATTGTAAAAACTGCAGCACCGCAATAGCCAAGTGACGAGTACTAAGACTCCATTGTCATTTTCACTCACTCACTCACTCACTCTCGCGCGCTCGCTGACTCTCACTCATTCAGGCACACATGCATGTACTAACGCAAGCGCACACGTACGCACGCAGCAACCCCCTCCGTCCCTCCCTTGCTGTGTCAGTCATTCAGTTAGTCAGTCAATCATTCAAACGCCTCCTCCCACGGCCTCTATCATTAGCAATCATAAAACCAGTCCTACCCAGCCACCCACACCAGCGAGTCTTGAATTATTTGGAAATTGCAAGTATTAACCACCATTGTCGGCCCCAGCCCATTGGGGCTTGAAGAAATAAATGGGCTGCATGATGATTCCACGCAGAGCTGAAATCGACCGCACACGAGTACTGGTAAACCGCTCAGGGGATCTAAGCCTGCCCAGGTATAGCGGTGCGAGTTGGGCCGTCCATGCTTATAAACCCTATTGGTTTCATTTGGTGACAGGGCTTGAGATGCCATATCATCTCAATGCCGAGTAAAAGTACCACAAAATTGGAAGCAACGTCTCCAAAATGACCTATACAGTGTTGACGGGGAGGAGACGTTAAACCTCAAACAAATAACCACCACTGTCGCCAACTGGTAGTAGAAGAATTTCAAAAACTCGTTGATCAGCCAATTGTGAAAGTGGCCAGTGCAGTGCATAGAAAAAAGCTTTTTATCAGACTGTACACATGTACAGGCTGATTTGAATCTCCGCTGTGCACAGCTGACAAACGACGCGATTTATCTTGTCACGGGCTCAGATCGACCGAAGTATGGGTCCAACTAATGACAATACAAGAGTTCCCTGCCCCACCCCATCCCCTTCTAAAACTGACGAGAACCGTAATTTGCTACACTTTATGTTCTTGGTCATATATATTTTTATATTTTCACGGGGGAGTGGTGGGGAGGGGGGAGGGGCGGTGGGCAATGGGGGTTTGTTTGTCAATTGAATCAAAGTTACTAAGCTTTTCGCTGTCGATGTTCATGTAACAATCACAGGGGCCAGTTGTTCAAAGCATTATTAGCTTAACGAGCTCGTTTGTGGTCAAATTGTTAACTGTTCTTGTAATACAATATCTAGTACTATGGGTAATTTTGCAGAATAAAATGCATTAGGAAAACATGGCCGTGTGAAATAATGGCGTTCAACATGGTGTCAGAAGTTACATATATTAGATAAAAATGATAACATCTTTCTAATTTCTGCTTTCGGCATAGATTGTGGGTGCTCGTTAGAACCGCCTCACTGAGGCGGTTCTAACGAGTACCCACAATCTATGGTTTGGAGCAAAAATAAGGCAGATAATGTTTACCCCCTTACACCCCACTTTTCCCTATATAAAATGGGGTTTAGAGGGGTCTTCGTTTCACGGACTTGTTATCGTGATGGTGAGCAGCTTTTGCAAAAAATATTAGTATATTTGCCATATCTATAGATCAAAGATTTAATTATACGTTAATTAACGATGTCGTACGTTTTGCGCAACTGGTCCCAGATTTGTAGGAAATCGAGGTAACGCTTATTTATAGACATCTGCCATGCTGCTATCCAGACGTTTATGATAATAATAATAATAATAATAATAATAATAATAATAATAATAATAATAATAATAATAATAACAGACTTTATTTATAGAGGTAGAGCATTTATTCTTGCACGCCAAATAAGGAAATCCATAGTTTTAGCTTGGGATAGAAAGTATGTTCTAATCTTGGTGCTCTTACCGCAAAATCAAATATTCTCGCGAGTTTGATAAATGCACTGGTTGTATACGACCTTATCTGCGCCATCATTAACGTTGTTGTTGTTGTTGTAACGGGGCTAATATTATTACTGTTATTTCAGGTTTCATAAACAGCAGTTTCCACAATGCAGATTCTGATATTGTTGTTTACGTTGATGTTGCAAAAACAGATCTGTTCCAGTAATGTAGAAAGCCCATGCACAGGCACAGAGTCATGCACATGTAAAACAACAAACTCTTCCAAACTCGATATCGACTGTCGCAGAACGGGATTGAGTGTGACCGAAATATGCGGTCTTTGCGCAAAAGTAAAACATGTACGGAGTTTAGATGTGAGCGAAAACGGATTGGCTAATATTCCAGCGTCTTGTTTTAATCTGTGTACTGAAATGGAAGAGTTGATTATGGAATCAAATAATATCAGTGACACTACAAAAGAGGCTTTCACTGGACTTGTAAATTTGGTGGTCCTGAACTTAAATAATAATAGTCTTATTAAACATGGTAAAATAAATGATCCAGAGCTCTTTGAACCACTTAAAAGTTTAGAAGTATTGCATATTCAAAGAAACGTGAATATGATGACTAAAACTGGAAACAGCACATATCTATCAAATGAGCCCCGCCAAGCGAATTTGGGTCTTCGAGCATTCCGTCATGACAAACTTTAACTGCGCATGCCCAGCCATTCAGAGGGGCCAGGGATATGGCTTTCTGTCTGAAGGTTCCACTTGATTCACTGCTTGTATGAGCGAGCAGCGAAGGTTCTGGCGAGACTGCGCGGATGCGCAGGCTCGCCTGAACCTTCGCTGCTCGCATAGGCGATAAGTACCAAAATCGCTTGGCGGGGCCCAAATGTAGCTAATAACACCCTTAGTTATTTACAAAAACTGCATCTTGATGGCGTGCCAGCTGGAAGCTTTGGTCCAAACTTCATCAACTATAGAAACCTGACAACAGTCAGCTTTTCAGGTGCAACCGCAAACTGCTATATGTTTAACTTGCATAATACGACCTTCCAAAATGTGCCGTATACACAAACACTAGATTTATCGCATTGTAATGTAATATCAGTGGATGCCGGTACGTTTGAACCTCTCAGAGAGTTACAACTCTTAAATCTCTCCTACAACATGGCACTCGGGTTTCCTAGTCTGAGAAATGTCTCTTACGGCTTCAGAGACAGTAAAAACATGAAAATCCTGGATTATACGAAGGTGTATAAAACATTTGGTCTCACAACTCAACTCAACCGTTGTGATGTTTGGTATCTTCAGAACTCGACACTTAAAGAAATTCGCCTCAACAGCAACAGGTTGTCGTCAGTTGAACTAAACGCGTTACACTTGTGGCCTCGTTCACTAGAAACAGCATTTGTGGAAGATAACAGACTAACATTTGGACCATATGCGCTTCAGTTAGGATGTTTAACTAACTTGGTACGTTTTGAGTTGAATATGCAAGACTTAGCTCATCCCATGACCGCCTTTAATGACGAATTAGATATAGTTGAAAACAAAGTCGATAGCTCAGGTGGGTGTCCTGTACAAAGGAAATCATTAAAGCCAGGTTGTCGTCTTGGAAAACATAAACCGCTTAAGCGTTGGGCATTTACTTTTCCGGCTGGTCTCAAATCTATTGGATATAGCAGTTCGAATTTACGCTATGAACCAGCCATGGTTTCATTCGCTTTACCATTAAGGAACAAAGTCGAATCCTTTGACCTCTCTAACAATGTTCTTTACACCTGGGCGGACCCGCTTGTAACTTTTAACTATTTAAAACACCTGAATCTTTCTAACAACTTTTGTTCAAACATCACAGGGAAATTCTTCGAGAATTGTCCAAATATAGTTAGTCTTGACGCAAGTTTCAATAAACTTGGACCTAGTCTGGAAAAGGACATGAACGGATCGATATTTCATCTTGTAACAAGCCTCAAATCCCTCAATATTTCTAGTAACTGGATCCAAAAGCTGCCCCCAAAAATATTTACTCATCTTTGCTCACTTGAATATCTAGATTTATCCTTTAACCAGCTAGAAAAAGTCGATTTTGAGTTTCAGCACATGAAGAATTTATCCACCTTGCTAGTTCGACAAAACAAAATTTCAACGCTTCCTTTAAACCTTCTTAAACACATGGAAGACTATGCAAAAACAGTTGGTAGGAAAGTCATTATTGACCTGTCTGATAACAGTATAGATGCCCAAGACTGTGAAAATATGGACTTTCTTTCATGGATAATCCAACACCCAAAGTATTTTGCCAATCTTAACTCTTATACATTCTATAGAAGCCGCAGTATAACGCTTACATATCAACAGCTTAGAGATTCATTCAACAATTTTCAAAAACAGTGCAAAACGTTTACTGAAGTAATTGTAATTTCATCTCTGTTCATTATGGCATCAATTGCGATCACAATCGGAGGTATTATGTATAGATACCGATGGAGATTGCGCTATTTCTACTACATGACAAAAGCTAGGTACGGTGGCTATGTTCCTGTCCGCACTTCAGACACAGATAGATCGTACCAGTATGATATTTTTATATCATACGCCACCGATAATGACCAGTTTGTCACCAATGAGTTGTACAACCAGTTAAAAGAGGCGGGGCTCTCACTCTGTCTTCACCAGAAAGACTTTCTACCTGGAAATTATATAGCAGAGAACATTGTACAGGCAGTGAGGAACAGCAAAATGACACTAATCGTCCTATCTCCAGCCTTCCTTGAAAGCAGATGGTGCATCTATGAATTCAATATGGCACGTATGGAAAGTATTTATTCAAGAGATGGTGACAATGTTGTTTATATTCTAATGTATGAAAGTGTTGACGTAACCTTGCTATCCCCAGAAATGAGGGAGTGTTTAGAATCCGAAAGTTACCTTGCATTTCCTCAAGACGAAGAGGAAAAGTCGTATTTTTGGCAGATTCTCAAACAAGCATTGTGCAAACATAACATTTCGACTACAAATTAAAAGGAACCATTTCGCGTAAAAGTCTGTGGCATATGATCCCAGACTATATATACAGTGTACAAAATGTTCAAAACACAGCTGCACGTGTTGTTACAAAGACATCTCGCTACTGTCATATAAGCCCTATACTGAAAGCACTTCATTGGCTACCTGTACAATATAGAGTCCAGTATAAAATACCTTATCATATGACTTCGCGCCATGTATTATTTTCGATTATCCACTAGTGGATTAAATATCCAAATTAGCTAGATACGTCCCGAAACGTTACATGTACGACGTCCTTAACGACGTCGCGTTTACTATTGGTGGAATAGTGACATTTTTATAAATCATTCGTGAATAAAATACGTTTCAAATGTCAAATGATAAATAGAATCTTGCATTCGTGCTCATGTATTATTGAATTTATTAAACTCGTTGAGGAAAAAGGATAAAATGCTCGACAAAGCCTCGCATTTTATATCTTTTCCTCAACTCGTTTAATAAATTCAATAATACACGACCACTCATGTGAGATCTACTATTACTCACACGTATAAAGCTCTGCATGACCAACTCTGCCCCGCCCATCGGGGCTTGAAGAAATAGATGGGCTGCATGATGCGTCCATGCAGAGCTGAAACCGACCCGCACACCAGTACTGTTAAACCGCTTGGGGGATCTAAGCCTGTCCAGGCAAAGCGGTGCGAGTAGGTCCGTCCATGCTTATAAACCCTATTGGTTTCATTGGACGACAGGGCTTGAGATGTCATTTCATCTCAATGTCGGGTAAAAGTCAAACAAAATTGGAAGCAACGTCTCCAAAGACCTTAACAGTGTTAACGGGAACGTTAAACCTCAAATCAAACAAACAAACTGCATGACCAATCCCCAGTATATATCAAAGAGTTGCTACATGTGTACAAGCCACGTAGAGAATTGAGGTCACAAAATGGCTCTCTTATTCTTGATGTACCAAGAAGCCGCACTGTGTCGTATGGTGATCGCAGTTTTGTGATAGTTGCTCCAAAACTGTGGAACGCACTCCCATCTTGGGTTCGGGACTGTCGTACACTCTTTGCTTTCAAAAAGTCACTTAACCTTTACCCTGCTGTAGGCGACAAGCCCTATCTTTGCAAACAGTGTAGATCCAGATCAGATGGCTTCTGAAGAAGCCATCTGATCTGGATATACACTGTTTGGCATTTAGTTTATGAATTTGTAGCAGTAAATTACATCAAGTAATTTGATTGGTTGATAGACAGAAATGGGTGTGGTTTAAATGAATATTCAGCAAGATAAGGGTTAAGACACGCTTACGTATTTATGCAAATGTATGAACAGTAAAAACATTAATAAATCCGTGTTAGTTCAGAGTATAGCTGAACGTTAAAATAGAGTGGTTTTATGCCTTAACGTTTTATCGGTGCTTAGTTTTAATTACAAAAATCAAGTTTTTATTATCAAACCAAACAGCAGTATACAATTTTAATTTATTGTTCCATTTGTAGACTATTCTTATGTGTCTGTGTACTCTTAACATGAATTTTAAGCACTTTTGAGCGTATGTACATATGATAAAGGTGCTATATAAATTTGGTATAATAAATAAAATAAATAAAATTACCATAACACGACCGTTGGCTTCAATTTCCGTCCCATTATGTAAACACGCCTATACAAATACATTGCCACCTTTATCACCGAAAAAAATGAAAATTTTAAGATGATAAATTGTGATATTTTTCTTATTTCTGCTCAAGAGATAGATTGTGTGCACTCGTTAGAACCGCCTCACCGAGGCGGTTCTAGCGAGAACCCACAATCTATATTTTAGAGCAGAAATAAGTATTTAAGGTATACCCCCGTAAACCCCAGTTTTACTATATAAAAGTGGGGTTCAAGGGGGTCAAAATTATATTGGCGTGTTTTCGTGATGTATATTTTTCCAGAAGTAACATTTTTAGATAATATTCTTATATTTCCCTTATTTGTCATTACGAAAACACGACTATTCAAATACATTGTGATTTTCACCGCCGAAAATTTGAAGGAATAATTGTGATATTTTTCTTGTTTCTGCTCAAAATAAAGATTTTGGGTATACGTTAGAACCGCCTTATTTAGAAAAAGAACGAGGCGGCTCTAACGAGTATCCACAATCTATATATAAGAAAAATAAGGTTTACAGCTGTATACCCCAGTTTTACCATATAAAAAGTGGGGTTCAGAGGTCAGAAAATACTTTTCAGGGACCGTTCCAAGGCTGTTCTTCCGTCGCGGTTTATTTTATTTTATTTTTTGTTATAGTTCGTCTCTCAATGTGTGTATCGCTTAAATCTTTTTATTTTGGATAGCCAATTTGCCATTTTATAGGAAAGTACTGTCGTTTTGGCTTTCCGCTATTGATATTTCCATTAGGGTCTAGTTATTTCAGCCGGGGTCGGCTACATTCTTTCTACGGTCATTCTCTCCTTTCCGCTGATTCAAGGAGGGCAGTGTCAGTTACTGGCGAAAGAATGTGTACTGTACTGGCATACTAGCGCTTCCGTATAAGCCTGCCAATGAAAAGTGTGGATAGGTAAACTGACCTGCTGCTCAAAAAGACTTGAATGGTGTTGACTGGACCGTTAAACATCAATACAAACAAACAATATAGTTATTTCATGTTTGCGTGTCTTTCCCATTGGAAGTGTGGGTTAATCGCATCGATTCATGATCATTGCCTTTACTTCTATTCTAGATGTGTTTTCATGATGTAAGCCAAACAAACATTATGCATGCTCGTTAGAGCCGCCTCTCTATCCACTTTGGTTTAAAAATGAATAGGAAAATAATGTATAACCCTTTATCATATGGCATCGAGTCTGAGAATGTAATAACGTCTTGTAACAAATTCGATTATCCACTCGTGGATTAAATATGCAAATTAGTTAGATACGTCCCGTAACGTTACACATACGACGTCCTTATCGACGTCGCGTTTACTAAAGGCGAAATAATGACGTAATTGTTGAAAAATCGTGACTATAATGCCTTTTAATGTCATATGATAAATAGAATCTTGCGTTCGTGTTAATGTATAATTGGATTTATTAAACTCGTTGAGGAAAAGGGATAAAATGCTCGGCGAAGCCTCGCATTTTATCCCTTTTCCTCAACGAGTTTAATAAATTCAATAATACATGAGCATCCGTGTACGATCTTCTATGTAATCAACATTTTTCCTATATAAGGTAACGTTTACAGTAGTGCGCATTATACACGGACCTATTTACCTGACCGGCCCCGATAGCTCAGTTGGTAGAGTGTCCGCTCCGGGGAACGGGAGGTCACGGGTTCGATCCCGGGCCGCGACATACCAAAGTCGTTGAAAATGATACTAGCTGCTCCTCGCTTGGCACTCAGATTTACGGGGTAGAGCTAGGACTGGTCGACCCAGTGTCAGGATAATGTGACTGGGTGTGGTATCGTGTATTGTGTCTGGAACATGATACTTCAGTGAGGCAGCACTATAAAAGTGAGCATTGAGCTCCCTGTCCCAACCAGACACCGTCGTGATATGACTGAAAAACTGTTGAAAGCGACGTTAAACCCGAATTCACACACACACACACACGCATTAACATTGGGTGCGTTCCATAATCACCGGGATGATCAAAATGACGTAATTAGAGGATCTTACATGATCTTATCAATGTATATGAGTTTTGTCACATGACAGTACTAATATGGCCGCAGTGGCCATCGTACAAAAATATATCAAAAACCTTCTCTGGAACCAATAAAGCTTGGTATGTAGCATCGGGGTCACTGGCTCATCACAATTTGTTCAAATGACGACTCTGTCCAATTTACGTCAAGGTTAAGTTTGGTCGCATATACTTTCAAATCAGAAAAACTGGACATTGATTATTTTTCTGAAAGAAATGCTGTCTATGAGCCTTAATTGTATAAGCAATCGCTAACTGAGTAACTTAAGCTACATGAGTATCAAAGTTCAAGGTCAGTCCTTACTCAGTTATCAAAATTAAAACCTTAGCATTACGGTAACAGACCCGTGCGATATAGTACAATTTTGTCATCTCCAAAATGGCTACTTTTCTGACGAATATCTGTGATATTTTCTTATTTATGCTGCAAACATAGGTTATGGGGCTCGTTAGAACCGCCTCATTGAGGCGGTTCTACCGAGTGCCCACAACCTATGTCTTGGAGCAGAAATAAGATAAATATAGCATACCCCAGTTTTCTCTATATAAAGTGGGGTTTAGGGGGTGTTCATTTCACGGATTTGTTCACGTGATGTTCATTAAAAACTGCTGGGCAATTTGAAGTCCAATTTCATATGAATCGTTTATGTGATGAAAGAAATTAATTTTCCTCAACTGGTCCAGGTCAAATGACCAAGATAGCCGTCATAAACCTATTTATGGTAAAAAAATCAAAAAGAAACTTTTTCTCTGGTACCGCGTACCCGGAGAGAAAAACAGACAATTGATCTTCCGTTGCAGAATGTTACCCGAGCCAGGCGCCAACCACAGCGATGAGAGACCTGATAATTAAAAGTCAAGGCTCTAAACCATTAGTCCACGTAGGCCCGTTATAAAACTGAGTTCAACTGGAACTTCTGGAAGGTTGCCCTCTTTAATGGATATAGCTTTGTTGTGTCGTCGAAGGAAGTGACCAAGTAAGTTAGAGGCTTCACTCCCACTCCATCACGAAAACACGCCTATATGATTTTGACCCCCTTGAACTCAACTTTTATCTAGTAATACTGTGGTTTACAGGGGTAAGCCTTATTTTACTTATTTCTGCTCGAAAATATAGATTGTGGGTACTCGTTATACCTGCACACTTGTTGTGTCACAATTTGTCTAATCCTTTTCTATACTTGTCAGCTTGTGACATCATCATCTAAAGTTCAAAGAATGCAGAACTAGTAACAGGTTTGAAAGACAGTTATTGAGCATCATGTCCACTCCAAAGTCTAATGAATAATGAAATCGGTAGTACAGATTATGGTTCATGTCAAATCAGATCATAGGTCAGTAGGTCAACTCAAAGAAGAAAACTTGTGGACACCCTAGAGGCCACAGTTTTGGCCGATCATCATCAAACTTGCTCAGAATGATCATCATAACAGTATCTCGGTCATATTTGAATATGGGTCATGTCGAGTCAAAAAGTATGTCTGTAGGTAGAATCATAGAAAATCCTTGTGAACACTCTAGAGGCCATAGTTTGGGTCCAAACATCATCATGACAATATCTCGGTCAAGTCCGACTACGGTTCATATCGCGTCAAAAGGTAGGCCAGTAGGTTAAAGCACAGAAAAACCTTGTAAACACTCAAGATGCCACTGTTCTGTCCGATAGTCACCAAGCTTGCTGAGAACGATCATCTTGAAAATATATGTCAAGTTCGAATATGGGTCATGTCAGATCGAAAAGTAGGTCAGTCGGTCAAATCATAGAAAACCTTACGAACACCCTAGAGGCCACAGTTTTGGTCAACCTAAAACATGCTCAGAATAATCATCTCAACAATATCCCTGTCATGTCGGATCAAGATGTAGGTCAGTAGGTGAAATCATAAAAAAAATTGGTGAATACTCTTGAAGTCACAGTTTTGGATCATCATCAAACTTGCTCAGCATGATCATTTGGATAGTAACTTTGTCCGGCGGGATATTATGAATTAAAGGGTAACCTTTTTACATCAGAAATCTGCAAAGGGTATGGAGGTGGCATTATATTGGCTTAGTACTAGGGAAAAGGTCATGTCATCAGTTGAATAAACGTGATAGGACCCAAGCGCCCTTACCTTATATACAAGGTCAGAAGGTCATTGGGTTCCAGAGGAGAATATTTTAATGGTTTTTCCCATAGAGGGACATGACGGCCATATTGGTCATGTGATCTAGTCCTTATTCCGCCTTCCCATTGAGGCTCCATATGTAATTTGGCTGCAATCAACCAAGGAGTTTAACTTGAAAAGGAGATAAAAATACTGAATCTGAGCCATCCAAGGCAAAAGTCAGTAATGACCTTGATCTTTGGAACTGATTAACTTCTATTCAGCTGACTGCAAATAATATTTCTGATGCGAGAGGCTACTATGCAATCAGTAAAACCCATTGTTTTGCTTTTATCCATACAAATGTCTGAGTGACCAAATTGGACCTTGACGTAAAACAGGTCAAGGTCCACCCAAGGTCATCATTTGAACAAATTTGGTAGGGCCCCCGAGTACTCGATGCTACATACCAAATTACAAGGTCATCGCCATTTGGTTCCTGAGAATTAATTTTTTAAAGTGTTTTACCATATATGGGCATAGTGGCCATATTGGTCATGTGACCCACTGCTAACAAACAAACTTTCGTTTCCCCTTCCAACAGAGGCTCCACATGTAATTTGATATCAATCAATCCAGCAGTTTAAGCGGAGAAGGTAAAAATACTGACTCTGAGCCATCCAGGACAAAGGCCAGTGAATGACCTTGACCTTTGGAATTGATCAACTTCCATTCAGCTGATTGCAGATATCATTTCTGATGCCACACGCTACCAGGCAATCAGATCTTCCACTGTTTTGCTCTTATCCATTCAAATGTCTAAGTGACCAAATTTGACCTTGACAAATTCAAAGGTCATTATTTTAACAAATTTGGTAGAGCCTGAGTCCCCGATGCTGCAAACCAAGTGTCAAGGTCAACAGCCATTTGGTTCCTGAGAAGATTTTCAAAGATCTTTGCCAAATATGGGCATGGCGGCTATATTGGTCATGTGACCCTGTCCTTACGAACAAACTTTTGTTCCCCCTTCCCATTGAGGCTCCACATGTACTTTGGTTTAAATCAGTTTATGTGGAGAAGAAGATAAAAATACTGAATCTGAGCCGTCCAGGACAAAGGTTTTGTTTGTTTGATTTGATGTTTAACGTCCCCGTCAACACCATATAGGTCATTTTGGAGACGTTGCTTCCATTTTTGTGGGACTGAGATGTAATGACAGCTCAAGCCCTGTCACCCAATGAAACCAATAGGGTTTATAAGCACGGACGGTCCGACTCGCCCCGCTTTGCCTGAGCAGGCTTAGAGATCTTCTAAGCGGTTTACCAGTACTCGTGTGCGGTCGGATTCAGCTCTGCATGGAGGCATCAGGCAGACCATTTATTTCTTCAAGCCCCAATGGGCCGGGGCCGCCAGGACAAAGGTCAATGAATAACCTTGAGAATTAAAATTGATAAACTTCCATTCAGCTGATTGCAAATATCATTTCTGATGCCACAGGCTACCATGCAATCAGAAAATCCACAAATGTCTCTAAGGGACCAAATTGAACTTGACGTAAAACAGGTCAAGGTCAACCAAAGGTCATCATTAGAACAAAATTAGTAGGGCCCGAGTCCCAGATACTGCATACCAAGTTTCAAGAGCATCGACCATTCGGTTCCTGAGGAGAAGATTTTCAAAGATTTTTACCATATATGGGCATGGTGGCAATATTGGTCGTGTGGCCCAGTCCTTAAAAACAAATTTTCGTTCCCCTTCCCATACAGGCGCCACATGTAATTTGGTTTCAAATGGCCCAGTAGTTTCAGAGGAGATGTTTGAAAAAGTTGATGCAGATGAAGATGACGACGCCCACGAAGACGGCCCTCTTGCTATACTATAAGCTCCCCCGGAGTCTTCGGCTCTGGTTAGCTAAACAGTTCTAACACCTTCGGTCCGGTCGGAGATCGAACCTGGGCCGCCGGATTGATAAGCAAACAGTCTACCACGTCGCTATAAAAGCCAACTTGTACCGCAAGGCAGTACAAGTGTGCTACATGTATATACCTATACCATAGGACATTCTCCCCATCCACATTGAAATTCGTCCTCGAATTTCCGTGAGCCCGAGAATCTCAAGGAGTTTTAAACTTTTAATGCACATGTAGTTTATTTACGTTTGGCGGCAAATGTAACAGTTGAAAAAAAAATGCTAACACCTTTGGCCCGGTCAGGGGAAGAACTCAAGCCACCAGATTGATAAGCAAACACTCTACCATGTCGCTATCACCGGCCCCGATAGCTCAGTTGGTAGATTGTCCGCTCCGGGGCACGGGAGGTCACGGGTTCGATCCCGAGCCGCGACATACCAAAGTCGTTAAGAATGGTACTAGCTGATCCTCGCTTGGCACTCAGATTTACGGGGTAGAGCTAGGACTGGTCGACCCAGTGTCAGGATAATGTGACTGGGTGTGGTATCATGTAATGTGTCTGGGACATGATACTTCAGTGAGGCAGCACTATAAAAATGAGCATTGAGCTCCCTGTCGCAACCAGGCACCGTCGTGATATGATTGAAAAATTGTTGAAAGCGACGTTAAACCCGATTTCACATACACACCATGTCGCTATCAAAGGCGGCTTGTACCGCAGGGCAGTAAAAATGCGGTATATACCTATACCCTATGACATTAACAAGCCAAACTTGAGTTTTTGGGGCTTGTGCACTTGAAAATAGGGTCAAGGTTCCAAAAGTCTATTCAGATATTTGGTAGGTTACAATGTTTTATTTTACTAAGTTTGACAAAATTGCTAAGATTTGTTCATGAGATAGGGTACAGATAAGCCAAAACTTACAGTTTTGGGGGGCCTGTGCCCTTAAAAATAAGATCAAAGTCACAAAGATCTAATCAAATCTTTGGCTGCTTGCAATGATATATTGTACCAAGTGTGTTCATGTGATAGGGTGCAGACAAGCCATTTTTTGGCCCAAAATTGACAGTATCTATGCTTAACTAGATCAGTCTCATTAATAAACCTATATAATGAGTGTCGATGGGCAAGTTTAGCAGAGCGCAGAAAATATCAAAAAATATGTTTCATGTACAAAGTTGCGAATGGACAGGCGCCTGAATATCTATCGCAACTTATGCCACCTTTGGTGGGCGAAGTCTCTAGTTATCACTTAAGAAATTCTTCAGATCTTTCTAATTATTATACTCGAACAGAAACTTTTCGTAAGTCCTGCATGCCGTCTTCTGTTTCTTTATGGAACGAGTTAACGCCCGAAGTGAAACGGTGCGATTCATTTTCTAACTTTCAGTATAAACTTAAACTGCACTTATTTGGTTCAAGAAAAATCCCTGAATATTTCCTTAAAGGTAATCGTTACCTTAGTGTATTGCAGGCAAGAATAAGGAACAACTGCAGTAATTTAAACCATGACCTTTTCCGAAACCATTTGACAGATGATCCTTCATGCCGATGTGGCTTTGAAATTGAAGACGCTAAACATTTTTTCTTTGACTGTCCGAATTATGCTGTGGTACGAATTGATATGTTTAGGAAAACACGTAACCAACACCCCTTGAATACTTACAGTCTGTTATACGGTAAACAAGGTGTTTCTGATAGTGATAAATTCTTTCTTTTTCAGGCAGTGCACCAATTTATCAAGGACAGCGGAAGGTTTAAATAAATCAAGCATTTATATAGTTAACAGATTATGGGCTGTGTTCATGTCCACTTTGGAACGGCGGCAGCGCGTGACTGGACCATACAACAGCTTCTATCCAGCTCTCTCTCTCTCTCTCTCTCTCTCTCTCTCTCTCTCTCTCTCTCTCTCTCTCTCTCTAATTATTTCTCTAATTTGTATCATTTTGTATGTGTTATGTAATTTTGGCCATTGTTCACTTTTTGTACAAAATTGTAGGGGAAGGGCCGTAACTAATGTTGGTAGAACTTGTGGCCCAACCCCATATGCTATCATGAAAGGCAATAAAATATGTTTAACTTAACTTATCCGGGGGCCTGTGCCCTTTAAAATAAAGTCAAGGTCATCAAAACATAATGACTGTTTTACCCTGTCCTAGTGATGTAACCATGCAAGTTTGGTCAGAATCCATCAGGTTCAGGAGTTATAGTGCTTCAAACAGACTACATGATAGAAATGGCTATGTTCACTGTTCAAAGGAGATGTCCCAGTGGTGTAGTGGTTATGCTTCTCACCTTGTAAACCAGGGGTCGCAGGATCAACCCCGGGCTTCTCCAGACTTTCGGGTGAGTCTTTAAACCGAGGTTCCGTCTCTGTATGACCTTAGCTGTTGGTGAGACGCAAAACCCAAAACCTAACTCAATGTTAAAAGGGCAATATCTTGACAAATACGAATATCATAGTTATGGTTGATATGTTCTGCATGTCGTCTCATGGTGGCCTACATATCTGTGATGTTTCGTGAAAATATCTCGTATAGTATCAGAGTTATGGAGCAGACACAAAACTATTATGGAAATGGCTAGGTTCAAAGTTAGAAGAGCAATAACTCCAAAAGTAGGAAAATCAGAGTTACGGGCCTTATAATCTGCACGTCATCTCATGGTGCTCTACATATCTATGAAGTTTCGTGAAAAAAACTCAAATGGTATCAGAGTTATGGAGCGGACACAAAACTATGATAGAAATGACTATGTTCAATGTTCAAAGAGCAATAACTCCAAAAGTAGGAAAAGCAGAGTTTCGGTTCATATGTCCATTGTGCTCTACATATCTATGAAGTTTGGTGAAAAAATCTCAAATTGTATCAGAGTTATGGAGCGGTCACCAAACTATGTAGAAATGGCTATGTTCAATGATCAGAGGGCAATAATTCCAAAAGTAGGCAAATCAGAGTTACGGTTCATGTTTTGCACATTGTCTCATGGTGCTCTACATATCTGTGAAGTTTCGTGAAAATATCTCTAATGGTATCAGAGTTATGGAGCGGACATGAAACTATGAGGCGCTGACGGACGGATGGATGGACGGAAATTCCAACAAATTGGATTTATGTGGCTAATGTTGGTACAGTTGGTAGTTATGTGACTACTGACAATCACACAAGACCTAAAAATTAGCCACACAAACCCATTCTGCCACATAAATTTTCAAAAACTTCAAGTGTCTACAGAATAGATCTTATTCGATCCCATTCAAAATACAAGTGTACAAAACTTGTAGCCCCATAAACCAACAGACGGACAAACACTCAACATATTGGAGGTTATAACATAATACCTGCCTCTTTTTGATTGGCGGGGCATAAAAATCCCACTAACAATGGAATTTGAACCCAGGCCACTCGGAGGAAAGTCAAATGCCTCGATGGGGCAGTTCTAACAAGAACCCACAAATCTATATTTTAGAGCAGAATAAGAAAAATATTGTGTACCCTCATAAACCCCAGTTTTAATAGTGGGGTTCAAGGGCTTAGGGGGTCAAAATAATATAGGCACGTTTTTTTTTTTTTTTTTTTTTTTGATGGATTGGTTATAAACCTGTAAGGGATGTATAATATTTTGTTTGTTTGATTTGAGGTTTAAAGTCTCCGTCAACACTGTACAGGTCATTTTGAAGAAGTTGCATCCAATTTTGTGGGTCTTTTACCCAATATTGAGATGAAATGAAATCCCAAGCCCTGTCGCCCAATGAAGCCAATAGGGTTTAAAAGCATGGGCGGTCCGAATCGCACTGCTTTGCACAGATCCTCTAAGCAGGCAGGCACAGATCCTCTAAGCGGTTAACCAGTACTCGTGTGCGGTCGGTTTCAGCTCTGCGTGGAAACATCATGCAGCCCATCTACTTCTTCAAGCCCCGATGGGCGTGGGGCAAGGATGTATAATCTACCAAGGTAGATAATTTAAGGTAAGATGTGTGGCCCATAAGACTCCCATGCTTCAAGGAAGCCTTCATTTATGATGATGCAAAAGTATTTTTGGCGAGTAGAGTCAACTCCTAGATGAGCGCACATCTTACAACATGAAAACTGTAACATAGAAATGAAGCATAGCTTAACATCACGAAAACACGCCTATATAATTTTGACCCCCTTAACATCACGAAAACCCGCCAACATAATTTCGACCCCCTTAACATCACGAAAACACGCCTATATAATAATGACCGCCTTAACATCATGAAAACACGCCTATATAATTTTACCCCCTTAACATCACGAAAACACGCCTTTATAATTTTGACCCCCTTAACATCACAAAAACACGCCTATATAATTTTGACCCTCATAATATCACAAAAGGCACCTATACCCCTTAACATCACGAAAACACGCCTATATAATTTTGACCCCCTTAACATCAATAAAACATGCCTATATGATTTTTGACCCCCTTGACATCACAAAAACACGCCTATATAATTTTGACCCCCCCCTTGAACCCCACTTTTATATAGTAAAACTGGGGTTTACAGGGGTATACCTTATTTTTCATCTTGAAGACAGGATGGCATTGATTATAATACAGTGTCACAAATTTTGGATAACAGGAACAGATGGCAGATGGATGGATGGGCAGATAGATGACTGGATAGGCAAATGGATGGCAGCAAACATCTGCATGGACTGTATAGCATGTGAAACGACATTGACAAGAGGTCCATGCCCGAGTCAAGATGTATTACCATGTAATGATGCCCTTATTTATTTTTTTTGGCTCTGTCTGACATTTTGTTGAGTGTTGTAGAATCATTTTAGTCATTCTGGACACGGTTTTGTAAAATTATTTTTAAACCGAGTCATTGGCTTTAGAGATGTCATTTAAAGATTTGTTTTCTATTCTTAGCTCTAGCAGCCATCGTGTTCCATTTGATCAATTTTGATAGAAGCTGCTGGGCTCTGTGAAATTATTTTGACATCAGGCCATTGGCTGGAATGATGTGTGAAGCTAGTATTTTCTTTTTTAGCTATGGTGGCCATCTAGTTCGGTGGGGTGGAACCATTGTGGCAATTTTGATGCAGATCGATGCGAGGAACATTTATGTGCAATTATTTTATTGAGGTGTTAGCTGAAGAGTAGATGTCCTTCTTAGAATTTTTTTTTTTTTTTTTTTCAATTTTCAGTTTTTTTATCCTGCAGGCTGGTCTCAATCATTTCTCATCTGTAGAATGCCTCTGGTGGGGCATTGATGACAAACTTTTTTTTTGGAATTCGCTCTAAAACATTGGTTCCTATGGCAACCACAAGGCCCCATAGACTTACTATGGGAAAATGCTTGTCATCACCGTTGCGCCTTCAGTTTTGATCGGATCCTTCTGAAACTTATATGTAAGGTGGCTAGGGATCAAAACTCGGATGAGTTCGAAAACCAGCCAAGTCAGCCCATTTATCATAGAGTTACGTCCCTTTGATTGCTGACAATGCCGATTTTTAGCTCACCAGAGCCGAAGGCTCCGGGGGAGCTTATAGGATAGGCAGTTGTCCGTCGTCGTCGTCTGTGTCGTCTGCGTCGTCTGCGTTAACATTTTCAAACGACATCTCCTCTGAAGCCACTGGGCCGATTCAGCCCAAATTTCATCTGTAGCATCCTTGGGCAGAGGGATTGAAAGTTTGTGTTTTTAATGAAAATCGGCTCATTAGTTTGGTTGCTATGGCAACTTAGAGTTTCCATAGACTTATAATGGGGAAAATAGAAAAATGGCATTTACTACCAAGCCTCTGCAGATATTTTGACAAAACTTTCATAGAAATGTTCCATAGGTAATCTACTACTGCCGTATGATTTTAGGCCTTCTGCTCATTTTTATTGGTTACCATGGAAACCAAAATGCAAAAAATAGACAAAAAATTACATAAAAAATCATCTCCTCAGAAACCATATGCTCTAGGAGGCTGAGACTTTATGAAAATATTTACCATATTTGCCTTTATAGGTTTTGTGTTTTTTTATGAAATTTGGCCTTTTAGTTTTGTTGCTATGGCAACTTAGAGTTTCCATTGACTTATAATGGGGAAAACTGAAAAATGGCATTTACTGCCAAGTCATTGCAGATATTTTGACAAAACTTCCATAAACATGTTCCTTGTGTAAACTTCTCTCAGCCATATGCTTTTATGTCAACCTGGGGGTCCCCTAGGTTGTGCCGGGGCCATGCCCCGCCCCCTCCACTTCATAAAATGCTTTATATCTCAGAAACCTTACAGATTCCAACCCCTAAACCATATATATTCTTGTTCCTTATGATAAGATGCATTGAGTGACACCAACCTGGGGGTCCCCCGGGATGTGCCGGGGACATGCCCTGCCCCCTCTTTTCCATAAAATGCCATTTATCTTAGAAACCATTCAGATCCCACCCCTAAACTATATATATTCTTGTTCCTTATGCTAAGATGCATTAAGTGACACCAACCTGGGGGTCCCCCGGGATGTGCCGGGGACATGCCCCACCCCCTCCACTTCATAAAATGCCATATATCTCAGAAACCATACAGATCCCCACCCCTAAACTATATATATTCTTGTTCCTTATGATAAGACGCAATCAGTGACACCAGCATGTAGGTCCCCCGGGTGCCAAAGGCCATGCCCCACCCCTTTACTTCATTAAAATCAATATATCTCAGAAACCGTTCAGATCCCCACCCCATAACCATATTTATTCTTGTTCCTTATGATAAGACTCGCGTTCATAATAGGCCATATATCTCAGAAACCATTCAAATCCCCATCCTATAATCACATATATTCTTGCTCATTGTTATTAGACACATTCAGTCACCCCGTCTTTGGGGATCACAGGGGCCATTTCTCTCCCTGCCACTTCATAAAAGTGCCTCATATCTCAGAAACTATTCAGATCCCCACCGTTTAACCGTATATACTCTTAGTCCTTATGATAAGACTTATTCATTGACAACAATCTTGGGCTTTTCTGGGATCTGCCATGCCCGATTCCCTCCATTGCTTAAAAGGCCTTACATCTCAGGAACCATACATATTCCCACTGATAAACCATAATATTATATGTCTTTGTTCCTTTTGATAAGACGCATTTAGTGACACCAACCAGGGCTCCATTGGGTCCATGCCCTGATCTCTCTACGTTATAAAACACCTAATATTTCAGATACAGTCCACATGGGTGCTCATTTGGGTATGGGGTTTGTTTGGGAGACTTCATAATTGTTATAATAAAATCATATCATGTTATAATACATGGCTGCCATTGGGCAGTGTCCACCTGAGCACTGGTCTATGAACTTTGGCTCTTTCAGACTTTGGTTTGTTTGCTATGCCAAGCTATGAGTTTCCATTGTCCTATAATGGGGAAAATTGAAAAATGACATTAATGCCTTTCAAGATATTTTGTCACACTTTCATGGCAATGTTCCTTTAATAATGTTCTTTTTTGGCCTATTTGTTGCCACAGATGGGAAATTGTCAATTGTCATCTGTTGTCCTGCAACAACACATTCAAGCGACATCGAATCTAAAGCCACGAGGCTTATTGGGTCCAAATTTTATTTGTAGCATCCTAGGGCACAGGGCTTCTATGGTTAATTAAAATACATTGCTGCCAGTGGGCAGTGGCCCCCTGAGCTCTGGTGAGCATTGTGGCCCATGGGCCTCTTGTTTTACCTTGTCATCACGGTAGCTCCTTCAATTTAGATGTTGTTGTTGTTGTTTCCAGTTTCCCCGTGTCACGGGTCGTCAGCTGGTGGGGTCCCAGGGAACGAATCCATTCTGGCACTACACCGTAGCCGTTCGGTGGTATCCCCATTCCACGTTGCCGGTGAATGGGGAGACCATCGCTCGGCTCCAGCCCCGTCCGTCCGTGTCTATCGTAAGTCCGCTGCAGTCGGTCCATTTTGTCTTCTACTCGACGTTATAATTTTTTGCTTGTCAATATGCCGAACCGTGTCAGAGCAGGAAAGAGTCAATTTTGATATTGGTATTTTTGTTTTTTATTTTATTTTTTTTTTATTTGATTTTTGTATATTTATGTAACGTATGTACATTTTTACATTGTTTGGTCTGTTTCCCCAGCTTGTTGAGTGGTCTATTTTTTAAGTATATATATGCGGGCGGATGTGCTTACCCCGCCACGGACCTGTTTTGTTTGTTTTTCTTGTGCCTTAAAGGTGGTATTGTCCGTTTTAGGGCAAGCCCACCCGCTAACAGTTGCTGGGGGTGACAGTTTTTGTACCTGCAAGATTGTGCTAGTGGTTTGTATTTTGTGTTTTTTTTTTTTTGTTTTTTTTTTTGTTTTTTTTTTTTTTTTGTTTATCTGTACATACAATATGTAACATAATAACATGAAGTGCCGGCCTACGCGGTCTCGGGCTTGAATTCGTATTTATTTTGTTAGTAAGTGACTCCTATCGCGGAGGATGTGCAAAGTAGGTCAATCCCTTTTTATGCATTTGCCGTTTTAAGTTAAGAAAAAGTGATGCCTTCCTCGAGGTAGGATACCGCACTCTGCGGGACCATAAGTGGGTCAGTCGCCATGTTTGCATATCATTTACGCATCCTACGTGATGGAAGGCACCATAGGAGGAAAGTGTATTCCTGTCTAGCCATTTGGAGGCCCGAGACAACGCTTGCCGATCTCGTTTGTGTTGTTGTCCTTTTTGGGACAAGCCCATCCGCCCACAGTTGCTGGGAGGGACAATTTTTGTACCTGCAAGGTTGTGCTTGAAGATTATATTTGTGTTTTGTTTTTGTTTATTCTGTACATACAACATATAACATAGTAACATGGTGTGTTGGCTTCCGCCGTCTCGGGCCCAAATTCGTATTTATTTTAGTTAGTGGGTGACCTCTATCGCGGAGTATGTGGAAAGTAGGTCCCCTTTTATGCTTTTTCGTTTGAAGTTAAGAAAAGGTGATGCCCTCCTTCAGTTTTGATCGGATCTTTCTGAAACTTATATGTAAGGTGGCTTGGAATAAAATCTCGGATGAGTTCGAAAACCAGCCAAGTCGGCCAATTTATTATAGAGTAACGTCCATTTGAATTACTGAAAATGCCGATTTTTAGCTCACCTGGGCCGAAGTCTATAAGACACATCCAAACACTACGTCATCGCTCAATAATACTATTTGCCGGGACGTACCGGTGGTGGGCAAAAAGCGTATTTGGCCGTTTATCGCCATTGAAAATGCGATGTTATTTTCTGTAAACTTGTATTTTGTTTGGACTCGAAACGACAATTTTTAGCTTTAAACTTTTATAATAGACATTTCTTAGCTAGTAATTACTGGTTTCTAGAAGATTTGAGGATGTTTTTGATGATAATTACCTGTTAAACTTATGCAGGTAACGAGGCGGGACGGTCTTAATTATTTGTAATAAAAATGCGCAAAACGAATGACTAAATGCGGAAGACGCATGAATGAACTCGGAAATATATATATCTACCCATTTAAAATGTAATTCGATCAATTTTCTGTGACAGTCAACTAAAACATGCCCGTAATATTAAACCAATTTACAATGTGTTTATATGGAACCAGGGGCTTTTTGCCAACTACGAAAGATCGTTATCGGAAGGAAAAGTAATTTTGCGCATGCGCAATGACAGGTAAACAAGGTCACGTGTCAAAACAATGGATCCGTCTATAGTATAGCTTTGAACTGAAAGCTTTGAACTGAAACAAGGAGTGAGACAAGGAGGAGTACTGTCCACATATTTGTATAAGATATTCGTTGAAGACCAATTACTTGAACTTGAAAAACATGCTCTCGGATTTACACTAGGGAACATTTATATAGGTGCTACAGCTGTTGCCGACGATATGGCATACTTGTCACCTACTCCAGAGGTTCTACAGATTATGCTACACATGGGCCACCGATATTCTTAACAGCATCCCTACAAGATTCATCCAGTAAAAACTAAGGTTGTTGAATACAGTGCAGCGAAAGGCAGCTCTGAATATGTTTGGACTCTTGGTGATAATCAAATAACATCATCCGATAATACGACCCACCTGGGGCTGAAAAGAACTGTTTCCAGTGAATGTGATATTAATATTGACAATAGAATAAAATTAGCAAGGAGAACAAAATATGCACTTATCAACTCTGGCTATCATGGAACTAATGGGCTGAACCCTGCTACATCTTACCAGATCTACAGGACATACGTACTTCCGCGGCTTCTATACGGATTGGAAGTCTTACCCTTGAAAAAGTCACACATATCTACCTTAGAGAAATTCCATAAAAATAGTCTGAGGATTATTCAGTCACTACCGGAGAGAACGGCTACAGCAGCAGTTTACTTACTCCTTGGAGCAATACCAATTGAAGCAGAAATTCATAAGAGACAGCTTTCACTGTTTCACGCCATTCTGAGTTCTGATAATAGTAGAATTAAGGAGATCCTAGATCGACAAGTATCTGTGAATTTTGATAACAAAGACAGTTTCTTCTATCAAATCCTACAAGTGTTACAGTTATATGAACTCCCCGATATTATCGCTCTGAAACAGAACCTTCCCACAAAGGATGAATAGAAAATGATGATCAACAAGACGGTGACCAAGTACTGGACAGATTCGGTGGTTCGAGACTCCTGTAGTAAGTCTACCATTCGCTTTCTAGCGGTCGGTAGCATATTGGGGGGCAGCGTACATCCAGTTTGGTCAACAATAGAGAATTCGGTTATCGACGTTCGTAAAGCTGTGACCAAGGCGAGGATGTAAACAGGAACCTACATACTTCAGAAGAATGTACATACGTTCAGCCAGTACCAGGAAGATCCCACCTGTAAACTCTGTCAGCAACAAGACGAAGATATCACACATATGCTCATAAACTGTCCACTGCTTAGAGAGGATAGAAAAGAACCCTACAAAGCTATGAAGAATGCCGTAGTTAATCATATTGGTCCAGTTACATGGAAACAAACATTCTCCACGTCTGAAAACTTGGTTCAACTCATAATTGACTGTACGAGATTCACTCACATATTCAGTGATAAAGAAGTGCTGGAAAGAATAGAAAGACTGTCACGTAATCTATGTTATAAACTTCACATAAAACGTCTGAGCTTAACACGAACTTAAAAAAAAATGATGGTTGTCGGTGATATACTACGAACTCTGTCTTGACCGGGGATGTACAGTTTAGATTTTAGTGGCCCTACATATCTACGTCCAATCCTACCCCGTGTTCGGGGGTGCTCCTATTGAGAGGAGGCTTATACAGATCAGAAGAAGTAAAGTGGGTCCTCCGTTTGTCCGTCCGTCCTCCGTCCACACTTTTGAGCAGCTATATCTCTGCAGCCTGCAGGCTGTTCTCAATCATTTCTCATCTGTAGCATGCCTCTGGTGAGGCATTGATGACATAAGCTTTTTTTCGAAATCGCAAGAAAACTTTGGTTGCTATGGCAACCACAAGGTCCCATAGACTTACAATGGGAAAATGCCGGTGCGTAAATTTACCGGAAAGGACCAGAAAGGACCTGATTACCGGAAAGGACCCATAATTTTCTATTTTTTCCTATTTTTATTATTTTTCTTTATCTTTTTTATTCCTTGCTAGTTAATTCTTAAATAAATATTAAATAGCTATAAGTACTACGTTGCTACGACGTCGTTAAATTAAAAAAAAGGAAAGTAGAAAAGAAAGCTGACGCGCACGCCGTTTCTCGACGAATAGGGTAGTAGCGGTCAGTTTTCTTTTCTTTTTCTTCATTTTTTTTTCTAAAAAAATTCCGGATTTTGTATCTTCACCGGCCAATGTATTTCCGATAAGAATACGTCGTATCAATGTCTATGTAAAGCCCTGGCGTTACATTGACGTTGATGGGACGTTTCTTAGACGTCGTGAATGGAGGAAAAAAAACCGGCGTGCACGCCGTATTTCAATGTTGAGAGGCCCGCACAGGGTCAGACCTGAAAAGAAGAATAAGGAAGTTACATTGTGCATACTGTTATATACATAGGGTTCGCCGGCGTGACGTCACTGCCCGTAGCAACCGATAGGCCGCCATTTTTGAGGTGAAAACAATAACAGAGCGACCGGCAATTACCCTTTAGTGAGTGAGTGTTTGGGTTTTACGTCCCACCAACAGCTAAGGTCATACGGAGACGGGACCTCGGTTTAAAGACTCATCCGAAAGTCTGATTACCCTTTAGATCGCTATCAATTACATTGAATAAAATCGTTTTTTTTAACCTGAAAATGCACGTTACTGTAAGTAAAAATGATTAAAAGTAAAGAATAACGAGGCGGGAAAATTCCATTTAGTGAAATAACAGCTGCCTGATAACCGATGTCTACGGACTAGTGTCAAGTGTTGTGTATTCGGAGGTGTCATGGACTCGGGAAATATACTCTATCCAAGTGTCAAAGTAGGTTTGACATTCTGTTTATTGTCAAAATAACACAGATCAGATTGCTAAGAGGAGCTGTCTGATCTGAGTCCACACTGTTTGTCTGTAAAAAATCGTTGACTGCCGGTAGCTTTAAGTCATTTCTGCAAACAGTGTGGACCCAGATCAGACTGCTCATCTGATCTGGGTCCATACTGTTTGCATGTCATATGTCATTTCTGCAAATAGTGTGAACCCAGATCCGAGGTTATGCCAAGGCTAGGGGGACAAGCTAGTTTGTTAGTTCATTTACAAGGCACACATTCTAAAGACCCTGTTGTTGTTTTGACCTTTAGATCAGAGGCATTCATTTTAGGACCCCTGTTCATCTTCTTTAGCACACCCAGTAAGGAGGGTTTTTTTCTACACTTTAAAGTTAATTACAATCAATTTCTAAATTTAGTCACCTGTGGTGATGTTCCAAGGGATCGCCTCGGTAAGTGCAGAAATGTTGTTGAAAGGGAGAAATACGCGGCCTTGGCTTTTATACCCGACCCTAGTTCGTGCCGAATTCGTGTTGCTAGAGAGGAATCAACAGACAATTTTACCAATAGAAAGGACAATTTCAGTTCATTATCAACAAAGCATGGCCCAAAGAATAATGTATTGTGAATCAATTACCTGTTATAAAATGTTCACTGCACATGTAAACAAATTTTGATGTAGGAATCCAGTCTGAACCATCAGCGTTCTGGCGACTGCAGGCCCTTATCCACCGAGACCGTCTCTCTGGATGTTTTTCTCCATTTGGGAACTGATAGAACGATAGCTTTTTATCCAGTTGTAAATGATGATTTGTACAACCACCTGCACTACAGATTTTTGGCATGTTTTATCAAAATTGTAAGAAATATGCTAGTGACTTGGGTTTTATTTACACTATTTGCTTATTCAAAATGGCGTTTGTATTCACCTGCGTGCTCGTTGCTATCACGTGACAAACGAAAGTACCCGGATGTATTGTATTGTATTGTAAAGTTTAAGCATTTTACGTCCGGTACGGTCAGGCGCGTTAGCATTGCCCCACAACAGGACGTAAAGTTTGAGTGCTTCTGGGCTGCAAAACGCGGCAGATTCAGTGAAATGTGAGTCATGCTGAACTGCCAGTGCCTTCCCCTAAGTAAAGTAGAAGCACTGTAATTTAGAATTTTGAACGCCAGATCGAAAATGGGTATAAAACTGCAGAGGAATCAATGCCAATTTCGGCTGCGAATTGAGATTTCTCTGTCTCACCCGAGAGCATACTAGTTCATGTTGCTCTCTCTTAGGGCCGTGTGTAAGGCTATGGACTGGTTAGAAATGACGAAAAACCCAAGTTATACAGGGTTGTCAGATGTGCGGCCCTAAGTTTGCAGTATAATATATATAAAATAGATATATGAATAGTATAGAAGTATACATAAACATATGGAATAAGAGAAAAAAAAAAGAATATATCCAATAAAAAAAAAAAAGGAAATAAAAACATTAAGTTCTTGCCTGTTTTGTAAACAATAATAGTGTAAATGTATAAAATAACAGAACTTCAAAGGCTGTTATCATATAAAAGTGCTTAATTGTTTTTGGATCATTAAATTAGCAAGCTCATAATTGGATAGTAGTTATGAAAAAGTAAAGTGGTATTATTTATGAACAGGTGCTTGTGCATTGAAAAACGGTTTCAATTACAATGTTAATTGTTGTTGTCAAATTGCGTTTTGGTAATTAAGATGCAATTAGAATTCAATTGTAAGAAAATGGTAGACTTCAAAGGTTTTTGAATATTTTACAAACATATAGGTAAACAAAGAGCTATCTAACTGTCTTTCTAAAGAAGCATTATATTGACTTTGACCATTAAAATATTTGATTACTCACACCAATATTGCATAGCAATTCTTCAAAGATGTTAAATGTTAATTTTAGACAGGTGCATGTACACAATCTGATTGTTACATGTTTTGCAATGTTAGTAAGCTCTCATCAAAGACATAATTGATAACAAAAGTTGAAAGCAATTCAGATAATTGGTTCTTGTAAAAACTGTTTATTTGTTGAGAAGTTGTGAAAATTACCATCAATAGATATTATTCATTGTTTTGAGAGGAAAAAAAAAAGTAAAAATAAAATAAAAAAAAAAAAATAATAATAATAATGAAACAACTAGAAATGTGTCCAGACGACACAGATGCCCCCGCCAAGGGCCCCGCCTCACCCCGAAAATCCATGTTGCAACAAAATTTTATAAGTGTGTGACCTTGTCATCAGAAACATCTGTGAGAAGTTATATTAAAATTGGTGATAAAATGTAATCGCTAGTGCAATGACAAAGTTTTTCTAAAAATAGCCACAGTGACCTTGACCTTGAAAGTCGAACTCACTCGAGGTATTGTCATAAGGAACATTTGTGTGAAGTTATATTGAAATCAGTGAAGAAATGTAGTCACTAGAGCGATGACAAAGTTTTTCTAAAAATAGCCACAGCGACCTTGACCTTGAGAGTCGAAATAGCTCGAGATATTGTCATAAGGAACATTTGTGTGAAGTTATATTGAAATCGGTGAAGAAATGTAAGCGCTAGAGCAATGACAAAGTTTTCTAAAAATAGCCACAGTGACCTTGACCTTGAAAGTGGCACTTGCTAGAAATATTGTCATAAGGAACATCTGTGTGAAGTAATATTGAAATTGGTGAAAAAATGTAAGCGCTACAGCAATGACAAAGTTTTTCTAAAAATAGCCACAGTGACCTTGACCTTGAAAGTCAAACTCGTTCAAGGTATTGTGATAAGGAACATTTGTGTGAAGTTATTTTGAAACCAGTGAAGAAATGCAGGCGCAGGACGATGACAAAGTTTTTTCTAAAAATAGCCACAGTGACCTTGACCTTGAAAGTCAAACTCATTCGAGGTATTGTCATAAGGAACATTTGTGTGAAGTTATATTGAAATCAGTGAAGAAATATAGACGTTAGAGCTATGTTGTGCGAGGGGATAATTAAAATTTTTTAAGTCTGTGACCTTGACCTTGAGCTCATGGGCATGGGTGGGGGTATCACTGAATAAAATGGACAGGTATCTAGCATCATACCAAATATCAACTCAATCCATCGCACAATTTGGAAAATATCAACTCTTAAAATATCTAATTAAAAATTTCTAAGTGTGTGACCTTGTCCTTGAAGCCATAGGCATGAGTGGGGGTATTGCCAAATAAACATTTGGACCTGTATCTATCATCATAGCATACATAAGCCAAATCCATAATATAGTTTGGAAAATTTGAGATTTTTAAAATCTTTCACATTAAAATTGTCTAAGTTTGTGACCTTGACCTTGAGGTCATAGGCATGGGTGGGGGTATTGCTGAATAAAACATTGTACCTATATCTATCATCATATGAACCAAAGCCATCATAAAAGTTCAGGTTCTACCAGGTACAAATACCTTAACTGGAGTCTTTAACATGGGAAATTTCTAAGTCCATGACCTTGACCTTGAGGCCATGGGCATGGGTTGGGGTATCGCTGAATAAAACTTTGGACCTATATCTATATTCATACCAAATATGAACCAATTCCATCTAAAGGTTTGGAAAATATGAGTTCTAAAATGTTCAAGTGTACCTGTTACAAAAACCTTAACCTGAGTCTTTAACATTGAAAATTTCTAAGTCTGTGACCTTCACCTTGAGGTCACAGGCATGGGTGGGGGTATTGCTTAATAAAACTTTGGACCTATATCTATCATCATACCAAAGATGAACCAGTTCCATCAAATGGTTAGGAAAATATGAGTTCTAAAAGTTCAGGCTCTACCTGTTACAAAAACTTTAACCTGAGGTTACAGGATCACGTACGTACGTACGTACGTACGTACGTACGTACACACACACGTACAGACGGACGTACACATGTACGCACGTACGCACGTACGGAAAACCCAAAAACTATATGCCCCCGGCATCATATGATGCGGGGGCATAAAAAGCATAAATGTAAATAACTATATGACTTTCCTTCACCATAAAACTATAATACATAATTTAACCCTTGTCCTGCTGGGCCCGGATATGTCTGATCTTTCAAACAACGCAGATCCATATAAGAAGCCATCTGATCAGGATCCTCGTTGTTTGTGATTCATTTTAAGAATTTCTTGCAATGACTTGCATCAAGAAACCGGATGGTTGATAATCTGTGGTGGGTGTGGCATATTTATATATTCAGCAGGTCAAGAGTCAAGATTTATGGCCGTGTTAAACAGAATACATTTAACCCGGCTCTTTTTTTGATGAGATTTAACAGGCGATAAATTCAGTTCTATTCTGCATTCTGGGTGTTGTGTGTTTTCCAAAAAAAAAAAAAACTTAATATAATGCACAACATTTGAGATGAAAAAATACTATTTACAAGTCTTTTGATGGTTTTGAAAAAATGTACTCCTGCATGTCAAAATAACACACACACACACACACACACACACACACACACACACACACACACACACACACATTCTGTGAAACACATTTACAATATTTACATCTGTCTGAGAGGCAAGGAAATGACATAAATCATGCAGTGGCAGAGGTATGAGAGGCCAGTCCGCCCAATAGGGGGAGTCAGTATCCAATAAATAGAAAAAGTTAGACCCCTGCCACTGTGTACCTTGCTCTCTTTGAGGTATGAGTGCATCATACAGCTGTATTGATAGGTTCAGCATGCCATAACATTGGTCATTGCCATAGCTCCTGGATTCAAGCTTCACCCATCTAACAAACTGTTGCTTGCACTCACAAACACTCGAAGGATTGGCCTGCAGTACAGAATGATTGCCCTCTTCGGTGCTGTATACTGTTCCCGCTGATATACATTTTCTTGATCCTTAGTTACATGTATGCATTGAGTATGCCTAAATTAGGTTAGTATACTTATATGTATGACAAGTATCCTGTATTAGTGACATATTTGAATACTGCTTCCCTTATAAGTGTTGCATGGGCAGGTTGGGGGTTAAGAAGTACCTTAAGATCTATATTTATATCAGATATGTTATCTTTTATGGTTTGTAACATGATTTCTCGCTCATGTCTATGTTTTTCACAATCAAGAAGATAGTGGGTTGTGTCCTCAGTTCCCTCACAGTGAGGGCACTGAGGGTCCATCCCACTGTGTGTCTGATTGTTAAACCTAAGTCCATTCCTACCTAACCTTAACCTAGTGTATACCCTATCAAATTGCCTATTGTCGCTATACTGTATCAGTTTCGTTGGGAGATCACTACTGATCTCCCAACGAAAACCATGACCATGTTTTTTCCAAGTTGATGCCCAGTGTGTTTTAACTTCTCTTTTTATAAGCCCATATACTTCAGTTTTACCTAGCCTAACCTTTATTTCTTTGCCTATGGTACATCCTAATTTTGCAGCTTCATCTGCAATGTCATTACCTTGAATATTGCAATGCGATGGACACCAGTCAATATACAGTATTGTGTTACTCCTTAAAATTGTGTCAACTAAATTGTTGATTTGGATTAAAAGATCAGGTCTTGAGCGACTGTTCCCAGACTTTATTGCCTGAATTGAACTTAAGGAATCAGTGAGGATTACTACCTGGTCTGGTTTGTTCTGCTCAACCCATTTCAGGGCTTCAATTATTGCAATTAATTCTGCAGTAAAAATTGTAACCTTGGCATTCAGTTTAAAATTTCTAGTTATTTGGTACGAGGGAATGGTAAATGCAGACCCTACTTGATTCTTTCCATCATCCTTACTGCCATCAGTAAATATTTGAAGACATGATTTGTATTTTTGATTGACTAAGGTTTTGGTTTTTTCCTCTATGACCTTTTTGCTGTCTGTTTTTTTGTTTACATATTCCTTAAGAGTTTCCCTAGGTGTAATTGACTGCAAGGCAAATTTTTCCTGATATACAGGTTCCTGTACCAAAATATCACTTAGCTTATATTTCATCTGAAGATCCCTTACTTGCATTACAAATGGAACTTTACCTTTTAATCGATCCCTACAGGTTTCATATACAGCATAGTCATAGAGACTGTTCAAGGGGAGATTTTTCCCATTGGCAGAGGACCTAGCCCAGTATTTCAGGATAAGTTCCTCCCTCCTTAGCCCCAGTGGTTGAATGTTGCATTCAGCTTGCACATCAATATTTGCAGTTGATTTATATGCCCCTGTTATTATTCTGAGAGCAGCTGATTGAATTCTATCTATCCGAAGAAGCTGAGTTGGTGATGCAGAAGCATATGCTTGACAACCATAGTCTAGTTTACTCCGGATAAGTGTCTTGTAGATAGCCATTAGCGTTATCTTATCCGCCCCATATTTAGTTCCTGATAGATATCTCATGAGATTTAGATCTTTTTTACATTTTGCTACCAAGTCTGTTATATGTTTCTGCCAGTACAACTGGCTATCAAATGTCATTCCTAAGAATTTAGCTTCAGTTTTATATTCCAGTGATTTGTTTCCTATTTTCAATTTAGGTATATTTTCATTTGGAGTTCCTGGATGATTGAACAATACAACTTCGGTTTTATTGGAGGAGATTTTGATACCCAACGACGCTGCCCATGCCTCAATTTTATTCAAGATCTGCTGCATGAGATGCACCAAATGGGACTTACTGCGCCCTGATTTCCAGACCGCCGAGTCATCCGCATATTGAGACAGCTCACACGACAGATCTTTTAGCACATCATATTGAGTGTTGATAAGAATGTTAAATAAAATTGGACTAAGAACACTGCCCTGGGGAGAACCGTTGTCAAGTACCTTAACTTCGGACAAGTTAGATCCGACCCTAACCTGTATTTTTCTATCTTTAAGGAAGTCCTGTACCCAACCTAATAATCTGCCTTTAATATTGAATTTGTTTAACTGCATTAGCACTCCATTGGTCCACATAAGATCAAAAGCTTTTTCTAGATCCAGGAATATACAGAGAAGGTCCCTATTCTCCATTTTAGCTTTTAGTATTGCAGTCTGTAATCGAATAATTTGATCCAGGGTAGACCTATTTTTTCTAAATCCAGATTGTGTAGGTGCCAAAAGTTTGTTCTTTTCAAGGTGACTTGTAAGTCTGTTTGCGATCATAGTTTCCATGACCTTACATGTTACTGATGTTAAAGAAATTGGCCTATAAGATCCTGGTTCATGAGGGGATTTATTTAGTTTCAGAAGTGGTACTATTGTTCCCAGTTTCCATTGGTCTGGTAGTTTACCCTCAGTCCATGATTTGTTAATTAATTGTAAAATTTGCCATTTGCATTTTTCAGAAGCATTTTTCAACATATCATAGTGAATTGTGTCAGCCCCAGGAGCAGTGCTCTTTTTCTTATTAAGCGCGGTTATAAGTTCCTTAAAGGTAAACAACTCGTTGTATGCCTCACCCTCACCCATCGCGATGTTTTCCTGCACTGACAAGATAATTCCAGGTTCAAGTTCAAGTTTTTTCCGTCTGAAACTGTGGTCAAGTAATTCATTGCCACTTACTTTTTGGTAATGGTTAACAAGTGCATTTGCCTTATCTTCATTTTCATGGTATCGAATATTATTTAGTTTCAATACTTCCACTGGCCTAAATGGTTTTCCATTGAATTTGGATATTACATTCCAGATATATTTACTGTTTGCCTTGTGATTTAGCTCTGAGACAATTTCCTGCCATTTACACTTCTTTGCATTATCCAGGATATCGTTACTTTTGGCTCTGGCTATTATATACAGGTCCTTAAGTTGCTCAGAAATGTATTTTTTCCATTTCTTATATGCTTTACGTTTCTCACGGACTGCAGTTGAACATTCATCATTCCACCACGGAAGATGCCGTTGTTTTTTGTCAGGATTTGGCTTGGTTTTAGGTATTGTTTCCTCACAAATGGCAATTAATTCATTTATGAATTGGTCATTAGATTCATTAATTGTTTGTTGGTCAAACTGTATATCAATGTTGTTTGTCAAATTGCGAAAAAGGGCCCAATCAGCTTTAGTCAGTTTCCAGCGTGGTATTTGATCCTGTAGAATACATTTGTATTGTTTATTTAAAGTAGTTACAATGGGGAAATGGTCACTACCCAGACAGTTTTGGTGCACATACCACTGGAAATCGCGACAAAGATCACGAGAGGCGAGGGTGAGGTCAATCGCAGTTGTTTGCCCCGATTCAATCGAGTAACGTGTTCCTTCCCCATTATTCAGCACCACCAGGTCATGGTCCTCTATAAAGTTTAGAAGCTCACGCCCTGCTGGAACCTCACCATCATGGTATTGATTATCCCAGAGGCTGTCCCTTATATTAAAGTCACCAACAATGATATGATTTTTACTTACATGAGTTAAAATATGATCATAATCTGCCTTACTTATCATGTTTTTTCCATTTGAATATATGTTAATAATGTCAGTACTTTTATTAATCCCAAATATTCGTACAATGGCAACCTCAAGATTTGGATTCTTTTGCCTATATAGAATTTCTTCTGAGTCTAGCCCTTCCCTCACAAATGTAGCAACCCCACCACCCTTTTTTCAGTACGTACATAGGAGACTGGTTGCTTGTACCCCATAAATTTTAGACAATTATGTTCAGTGTTATTCCAAGTTTCCTGGATGCAGACAACCTCTGGAATATCATTAAATGTTAATAAGTAGTCATAGAATTCTGCTTTTTTGCGTTGCATGGCATGTCCGCAGAGACTGCGGGCATTCCACTGCACCACTTTCAATTCTGTTCTGCGGTTTATTGAGCCCATTATCACAACCTAATCGTTAAGAGGTACAAATTATTTCTTACTTAGTCTTGGTTTAGTTGGTACAACGATTTTACCTCTGTAGACTTTACCCACATCAGGAGTTCTGCGATCTAGAAGCACCTTTTGCAGGCTTTTCCCTGTTCGACGTGACTGGTTAAGTCCACTACTGTTTGCGTTATATCTGCCTGCCTGTGTTGGCTTGGTTTTGCGTGGTTTAGGAGAGGACGAAATTGGTTTTGCTATGTTTTCCTTAATTAACCTGTCATACAACTGCTCAGGTGTCTCTGATCGCTGCACAGCCGTTTGTTGTAGTTCAGGTAGCTTCTTGTTCCTTTTTTGATTCGGAACAATCGATTGAGGGGGCTGTGGAACTGGAGACTGGGATAATTTAGGAATATGATCAGGTTCAGACACAGAAGTATTCTTATGAGGAGTTCCACAAGGAGCATTATCGTTAATTGATATACAGTCATTACTTTTAGGATCATTTTCTTCCAAGAATTGTGCTGTATTACAGACGAGTGCATCTATAGCCTTATCCCTGGTTTCCTCTGTTAAGCCCTGCATTGCGTTTAGCACGTTTGGTTGAAGCAAATACTTTAAAATGCGTGCAACATCCATTGTAGCCATAAATGGTTTAATGCCTCCCTGCTTGCTGGTTGGTATTTTTATTGCAGTGGTTTGATTTCCACCAGTGTTTTCTATGAGTGTTGGAGCATGTGTCCCAGTGCAAGCAGTTGGTGCAATAATATCGGGTGTTGAAACCCTAGCAATACATTGCGGTTGTGCATCTGGAGATGCTTGTGTTGATTGTATCGATTCCTGATCATTGCCTCCATTTCTATTTTGTAGTGGCTTAGACATTGGTTGTTTTCTTTCGTCCCATTCCTGTTGAAGTTGTCGGTTTTTTGTTTTAATTTGGTCCTTATATTTGATGAAGACAGGGCAGATCGGGCTGTTAGCAGCATGCCCTTGTTTACAGTTTGCACATTTATGGTAGCCAGGCAAGTTTCTGCTTGGACAAAACATTGTCTGGTGACCATAACTGCAAAACATACACACTGTAAAACTGTTCCTGCAGCGGGTTGTGGTATGTCCAAATTGCTGACATGCGTTGCACCTTATTATTGAATAGAGAAGGGGTCGAACTTCAGTATTATGTGTTGACGAAATCAGCATCAGTGGTGCGCGCACAGTGCTAAATGTTAATATTGCGCACCCTGTTTTTCGCCCATACTTATTTGTTAGAGGCCTGAAATCAATTATATTGTTTTCCTCAAAGTTATATGTGAGGCAGAAGTCATCCCTATCCATGAAGTTTGTGTCGACCACTCCTTTGCTTGTCTTTGGCGAGTTTGAATTTGCTTTATTCTGTTGCTGTTTATTTTGTTTGTTGGTTTGTTTGTTTGTTGCCTTGTCTGACGGGATAATTAATGTTGGAAGACCATGGCTCTGAGAAATAAAATTCCTAGCTTTGTTTTGTAAGGCATGTCTTACACCAAAAGTGATCCCCCTGTTTGAAAGAGTGGTCTTACATATCTCCCCTATGTACTTATGGAAGGCTTGGCTGATTTTATTGTCCAAATCTCTATTGATGACTTTGTTTGACTGCAGGGCGAACGTGATAAAGACAAGCCCAGTGGCTAGACCAGTACACAGAGGTGAAGAAGGAGCGGGAGAGTGGTCCATTGCCTCTTCAAATGCTGCAGTGGACTGCTTCTTCTTTTTGCGACTCACCTCTATGAACTTGTCATCGTCGCCCTGGGTAACATCAGAACCCTCGCAATCCTTGTCACCTCCAAAGGTCATCCTTTGTCTGGCCTTCTTTGGTGCAGGATTGTCACTCGAGGTGAAAAAGTGGTCAGCTGGGGAGGTCTGTTTCCTCTTCGCAGACCCAACAGGTGTCTGCAGCCCAGAGAGTGGTGCAAATTTGTTGGGTGTTGTCACTATAATGGGACCCGAAAGACTAACTGACCCACTATGTTTTGCTGCAAGTTTTACTCTGTTGGCAGAAGGGCTGCCATGAGCCGTATCTTGCTGGTTCCCAGTCGAAGAAGCCAACTCGGTACTAAGAGCTGTGGCCAGAAGAAGCCCTGGAGGACTAGCCCATTCATTCTTTGCCTCAGGAGTGTTGTGGGTTGAAGGAGTTTTCAGGTCCTTATCTTTTTCGGGAGTGTCCAGAAGTTCAACAGGAAGAGTGCCCAGCAGATAGCTGATTTCCTCCTCTGTTTGCACCAGGAGTGGTACATTTGTTGACATCCGGACATCCTCAATAAGACCTGGGATTCCTTTGAGTGATGGTATTTTGCAGTACTTAGTCATTTTGATGTACTCAAATAATGAATAACCTAACAAACTTAAAACAATTAAGTGATAACTAGTAACTGTGAAAAGTAACTATTGGTTGGCTCCTACCTTGGTTCTTTAATAGAAATTTAAATCCAACATGCACAGTCAAAACTTACACAAACTACTTAACCTCAGAATCACTTTGAGAACACTAAAACACTTTTCCACACTTAACACACTCACAATTAAGACAATAGAGATGCAGCAAATTATCCACACAAGTTTTTCACACAAAACAAAAACACCTATTAATGAATAAATTAATGACACTTAAAGCATTAAATCATTTGAATGATAATTAAGACAATACTTCATACAATGAAAAAATTTTAGAGAATAATACAAAATTGAATTGAAGTTGAATTTATTAAGAAAATATTGAATAATCCAGATTAGATCCTATTAGCCTGATAACACACAACCAGTCAGTACGGATGCTATACCCAGAATGATGAGTAACCGTATTGTATTGTATTGTATTGTAAAGTTTAAGCATTTTACGTCCGCTACGGTCAGGCGCGTTAGCATTGCCCCACAACAGGACGTAAAGTTTGAGTGCTTCTGGGCTGCAAAACGCGGCAGATTCAGTGAAATGGGAGTCATGCTGAACTGCCAGTGCCTTCCCCTAAGTAAAGTAGAAGCACTGTAATTTAGAATTTTGAACGCCAGATCGAAAATGGGCATAAAACTGCAGAGGAATCAATGCCAATTTCGGCTGCGAGTTTAGATTTCTCTGTCTCACCCGAGAGCATACTAGTTCATGTTGCTCTCTCTTAGGGCCGTGTGTAAGGCTATGGACTGGTTAGAAATGATGAAAAACCCAAGTTATACAGGGTTGTCAGATGTGCGGCCCTAAGTTTGCAGTATAATATATATAAAATAGATATATAAATAGTATAGAAGTATACATAAACATATGGAATAAGAGAAAAAAAAGAATATATCCAATAAAAAAAAAAAAAAAAAGGAAATAAAAACATTTAGTTCTTGCCTGTTTTGTAAACAATAATAGTTCAAATGTATAAAATAACAGAACTTCAAACGCTGTTATCATATAAAAGTGCTTAATTGTTTTTTGATCATTAAATTGGCAAGCTCATAATTGGATAGTAGTTATGAAAAAGTAAAGTGGTATTATTTATGAACAGGTGCTTGTGCATTGAAAAATGGTTTCAATTACAATGTTAATTGTTGTTGTCAAATTGCGTTTTTGTAATTAAGATGCAATTAGAATTCAATTGTAAGAAAATGGTAGACTTCAAAGGTTTTTGAATATTTTACAAACATATAGGTAAACAAAGAGCTATCTAACTGTCTTTCTAAAGAAGCATTATATTGACTTTGACCATTGAAATATTTAATTACTCACACCAATATTGCATAGCAATTCTTCAAAGATGTTAAATGTTAATTTTAGACAGGTGCATGTACACAATCTGATTGTTACATGTTTTGCAATGTTAGTAAGCTCTCGTCAAAGACATAATTGATAACAAAAATTGAAAACAATTCAGATAATTGGTTCTTGTAAAAACTGTTTATTTGTTGAGAAGTTGTGAAAATTACCATCAATAGATATTATTCATTGTTTTGAGAGGCAAAAAAAAAAAAAAAAAAAAAGTAAAATAAAAAAAAAAAAAATAAAAAAAAAATAAAAAATAATAATAATGAAACAAAAAGCATAAATGTAAATAACTATATGACTTTCCTTCACCATAAAACTATAATACATAATTTAACCCTTGTCCTGCTGGGCCCGGATATGTCTGATCTTTCAAACAACGCAGATCCAGACAAGAAGCCATCTGATCAGGATCCTCGTTGTTTGTGATTCATTTTAAGAATTTCTTGCAATGATTAGTAATGATTAGATGAGTAACCGGATGACCGGCGAACCCTATGTAATACATATGAGCCGGCACATGAAAAAATCTACAATAAGATGAAAAAACCTACAATAACACCAGTGCGACGAGTAAAGACTCGTTGATCGTATTCTATAATAGGTACATGCGATCAGTGAATACTCTGATCAGACTGCGCGAATGCGCAGGCTGATCTGAGTCTTTGTTGGCCGCTCAATCCTTTTCGTGGATTTTTTTCATGCACTGGCTTGTATATAATAATTTCTGTTGTTCATTAAAAATGAATAATGAATATGTGTTCCTATTTACTTAGTCTTACGAAATGTGCGCCGTCGCCCTCCGAAGATTGAAGATATAGATTTACTGCATATTATGCAGACGCAGAGCTGCAAAACCACAAATGAGTACTGGTCAGCCAAGTCAACACTTTAAAGGTCATTTTAAAAAACTGATTACGTGATCCAAATGACTTAAGTTTGACACACTAAGAGCGCCCCAACCCACCCACCGGGAATTGAAGAAATATAAGGACTGCATGATGTTCTAACGCAGAGCAGAGTTACAAGGACATGAAAACTGGTAAGCCCAGTCAACATCATTAAGGTCATTGAAAACTGAAAACATGTTACAAATGATGACACAAATGCGCCCCCGCCCCAGGGCTTGATTAAATATTGGGACTGCATGAAGTTCTTACACAGAGCTCAGGCTAAAACATACATTAGTACCGGTAAGCCCAGTCAACACTGTAAAGGTCATGTCGCGGCCGGTCAGTCTTGCGATCCACTTTTCTGGTGCTGGGTTATATAGTAAATTCTTTCGACAGAAACTGAAAGCTGCCCTTTCATGACTGGGTGGAACGAAGGGAATGGCTGGTTATTGAAATAATTACTCAGAGTTTAACAGCCCATTCAACAATATTACGGTCATGTCAACCAGTTCAGTTGACATATCCACACCTTTCCAGGGCCTGTGTATGCGTATGTGGTTATGTAGGGTAAAGTCTGTCGCCAGAAGCTGACAACTGCACTTCTTGGCCTAAATTAAAACAGTAAATAATATTTAATGGTCAAACTAGCAAATTGGTATAGATACAGAATATGTACAGACCTTCTGCAATCAAATCCGTTCCACGTTAGACTGAGGCAGGCACTGGGCACTCTGATTTCAAAAATCAACTTTTTTATGCAAAAACAAAACCAAAAAACATGTAGTATTTGGTTAACGATGAAAGCAGTGTAGATAGGGTGCATACAATAAAAAATATCATGAAAAAGGGAGGAAACTGGGTAGAAACAGGTCCTTTCCGGTAATCAGGTCCTTTTCTGGTCCTTTCCGGTAAATTTACGCACCCAAAAAATGCTTGTCATCACCGTAGCCCTTTCAGTTTTGATCGGATCTTTCTGAAAGTTATATGTAAGGTGGCTGGGGATAAAATCTCGGATGAGTTTGAAAACAGGCCAAGTTAGCCCATTTATCATAGAGTAACGTCCCTTTGATTGCTGAAAATGCCAATTTTTGACCTTGCCATCAACGGAGCCCCTTCAGTTTTGATCTGATCTAGGTGGCTCGGGATCAAATCATGGATGAGTTCGAAAACCAGCCAAGTCGTCCCATTTATAGTAGAATAACGTCCCTTTGATTGCTGAAAATGCCGATTTTTGACCTTGTCATCACCGTAGCTCTTTCAGTTTTGAATCGGATCTGTCTGAAACTTATATGTAAGTTGGCTTAGGATAAAATCTTGGATGAGTTCGAAAACCAGCCAAGTCGGCCCATTTATCATAGAGTAAAGTCCCTTTGACTGCTGAAAATGCCGAATTTTGACCTTGTCATCACCGTAGCCCTTTCAGTTTTGATCAGATCTGTCTGAAACTCATATGTAAGATGACTGGTGATAAAACCTCGGATGGGTTTGAATACTGGCCAAGGTAGCCCATTTATCATAGAGTTATGTCCCTTTGATTGCTGAAAATGTCGATTTTGACCTTGTCATCACCGTAGCCCCTTCAGTTTTGATAGCTTTTTTTCGAAATCGCATGAAAACTTTGGTTCCTATGGCCACCACAAGGTCCCATAGACTTACAATTGGAAAATGCTTATCATCACCAAAGCCTTTTCAGTTTTGATCGGATCTTTCTGAAACTTATACGTAAGGTGGCTGGGGATAAAACCTCGGATGAGTTCAAAAACCGGCCAAGTCGCCCCATTTTTCATAGAGTTATGTCCCTTTGATGACTGAAAATTTTTGACATTGTCATCACCGTAGCCCCTTCAGTTTTGATCGGATCTTTCTGAAACTTTTATGTAAGATGGCTGGGAATAAAACTTCAGATGAGTTCGAATACCGGCCAAGTTGGCCCATTTATCACAGAGTAACGTCCCTTTGATTGCTTAAAATGTCATTCTTTTACCTTGCCATCACCATAGCCCCTTCAGTTTTGATTGGATCTTTCTGAAACTTATATGTAAGGTGGCTGGGGATAAAATCTCGAATGAGTTCGAAAACGGCCAAATCAGCCTATTTATCATAGTTATTTCCCTTTGATGGCTGAAAATGTTGATTTTTGACCGCGTCATCACCGTAGCCCCTTCAGTTTTGATCGGATTTTTCTGAAACTTATATGTAAGAGGGTAGGCTGAAAAGTTCTGAGCCTGACCAAGATCCAATGGTTTGTCCATGCTGAAAGAGCCTTATTTTTCAACATAGTCTCCCTTCCTGTCCACACACTTCCTCCAGCGATGCTGGAGTCCTTGGATCCCAGTGATATAGAAGGTCTCATCTTGTTCCCCGAAAAACTCCTCCACAGCAGCTTTCACCTCCTCATCTGACCAATAATGCTGCCCAGCCAAGTGCTTTTTCATGTTTGGAAACAGGAAATAATCTGATGGAGCTAGATCAGGTGAATACGGAGGGTGATTGACAAGTGTGAAGCCACAGTCATGCACAGCAGCCATTGGGACAACCGATTTATGAGCAGGCGCATCGTCCTGATAGAACAAGACCCTTTTTGTCAATTTTCCGGGTCGTTTAGCCTTAATTGCTTTTCGCAATTGTTTTAGCAGATCTGCATAATACTCCCCATTAATTATTCTGCCCTTTTGAAGGTAATCTATGAATATTATACCCTTGGCATCCCAGAACACTGATGCCATTACCTTCCCTGCAGAGGAGACAACCTTTGCCTTCTTTGGAGGGGATAGCCCAGGGTGCTTCCATTGCATGGATTGTCTTTTGGTCTCTGGCTCAAAGTGATGAACCCAACACTAATCCTGAGTGACAAAATGGTCAAGAAAACCATCTTGGTCTGCTTCAAAAATAGCCAAGTTGGCTTGTGACAGGTTCAGTCTGGTCAACTTTTGGTCAGGCGTCAAAAGCCGTGGTACCCATCTGGCGGAAACCTTCGACATTCCTAACTCACTGTGTAGAATGTTCTCTACTCGTTCACGGGAGATGCCAACAGTAGTTAGCTATCTGATTCACAGTTAAACGCCTGTCATCCATCATGGCCCTGTGCACTTGGCTGATGGTTTCCTCAGTTGTTGCCGTTGTGGGTCGTCCACACCGGTCATCATCTTCAAGGCTGTCCTTGCCCATCTTAATATTTGCTGCCCACCTTTTCACGGTTGCATACGAAGGAGCATCATCCCCTAATGTAGCAACCATATCAGCATGAATGTCCTTAGGAGCTAACCCCTTTTTATGGAGATACTTGATGACACCACGATGCCAGATTTTATCCAATTTTCTCAAAACATGCTAGTATCAATTTTTTAAAGTCTAGAATTTCTACGATATTGCAGGTAAATTTGAACTCATCTGAGTCAAATCAAGTAATAAAGGTTTGGATTTAATGAATACAAAATTTTATGGCTGTTCGATGCCTGCTTCTTGGTCAGGCTCAGAACTTTTCAGCCTACCCTCGGGAGCTAACCCCTTTTTTATGGAGGTACTTGATGACACCAAGATGCCAGATTTTATCAATTTTCTCAAAAACATGCTAGTATCAATTTTCAAAGTCTAGAATTTCTACGTTATTGCAGGTTAACTTGAACTCATTTGAGTCAAATCAAGTAATAAAGGTTTGGATTTAATGAATACAAAATTCCATGGCTTTTCGATGCCTGCTCCTTGGTGAGGCTCAGAACTTTTCAGCCTACCCTCACCAAAGAAGGCAAAGGTCGTCTCCTCTGCAGGGAAGGTAATGACATCAGTGTTCTGGGATGCCAAGTTTATAATATTCATAGATTACCTTCAAAAGGGCAGAACAATTAATGGGGAGTATTATGCAGATCTGCTAAAACAATTGTGAAAAGCAATTAAGGCTAAACGACCCGGAAAATTGACAAAAGGAGTCTTGTTCCATCAGGACAATGTGCCTGCTCATAAATCGGTTGTCGCAATGGCTGCTGTGCATGACTGTGGCTTCACACTTGTCAATCACCCTCCGTATTCACCTGATCTAGCTCCATCAGATTATTTCTTGTTTCCAAACATGAAAAAGCACTTGGCTGGGCAGCATTATCGGTCAGACGAGGAGGTGATAGCTGCTGTGGAGGAGTTTTTCAGGGACCAAGATGAGACCTTCTATACCACTGGGATCCAAGGACTCCAGCATTGCTGGAGGAAGTGTGTGGACAGGAAGGGAGACTATGTTGAAAAATAAGGCACTTTAAGCATGGACAAACCATTGGATCTTGGTCAGGCTCAGAACTTTTAAGCCTACCCTCGATGATGAATCTGCCGACTTGACTGGTATTCGAACTCATCAGAGGTTTTATTCCCAGCCATATATAAGTTTCAGAAAGATTGGATCAAAACTGAAGGGGCTACGGTGATGACAAGGTCAAAATTTGGCATTTTCAGCAATCAAAGGGATTCTACTCTATGATAAATGGGCCTACTTGGCCAGTTTTCGAACTCATACAAGGTTTTATCCCCAGCCACCTTACTCGTACGTGCCTTTGATTGCTGAAAATGCCTATTTTCGACATTGTCATCACTGCTGCTTCTTCAGTTTTGATCAGATCTTCATGAAACTTACAAACAAGTAAGTCAGGCAGAAATGCTCAGAGGAGTTTGAAAACGCGTGAGGTTTACCTATTTATCACAGAGTAACATCCCTTTGATTGCAGCAGTTAATTGCTTATTTTTGAACTTGTCATCACCATAGCCCCTTCAGTTTATATCGGATCTTCTTAGCAAGTCAGGAATAAAAGCTTGAATGAGTTTGAAAACCGGTGAGGTCACCCTTTTTATCATAGAGTTAAATTCTACTTGATTTGCAGAAAATGCTTACCCTATCATCACTATGTCCTCTCATTAACCCTTCAGTAAAGGTTGTCACTTTCTGAAACTTTGTATCTGTTAGCTCAGGTGCGTGATACAGGACCAGCTTGGTCCTCTTGTTTATTATTTCTGCTCATAATATAGATTGTGGGTACTCGTTAGAACTGCCTCAATGAGGCAGTTCTAACGAGTACCCACAATCTATATTTTAGAGCAGAAATAAGAAAAATAAGGTTTATCCATGTAAACCCCAGTTTTACTATATAAAAGTGGGGTTCAAGGGGGTCAAACTTAAATAGGTGAACTTTCATGATCATGGTGTGGGAGATGTCATTTGAAGAAGTTGTTGACGACAGATGGACAACGGACAAAAAGAGATCACAATAGCTCATCTTGAGCACCTTGTCCTCAGGTGCGCTAAAAATGGGAAAATGAAATACAACATAAACATGTGTATGTAGATATGTAATATTGTATAAACAAAACAGTGCCTGCATGCATTAATGATATAATATATAGCAATAAAAATATCGAAATCCCATGTTATATATAAAGCTTGACATGTAAAAACAAGATACATGAACATTTAACCCTTATACTGCTGTTCGCGCCAACCCCTACCTTTGCAAACAGTGTAGATCCAGATCAGATGGCTTCTGAAGAAGCCATCTGATCAGGATCTACACTGTTTGACATTCAGTTTGTGAATTTTTAAGAATAAATTACATCAAGTAATCTGATTGGTTCAAAGTTAGAAATAGGTGTGGCTTAGTTCATTATGCACAAGGATAAGGGTTAAGTGTAACAGGTAAGCAAGAAACAATCTTGCACCTGCTCATGAGAAAAGCGTTCTCATTAAAAAAAAAAAAATACCTATTCAAATATATTGAAAATTTTACCACCAAAAAAGTAATATTTTCTGACAGAAATTTCTGATACTTTTCACATTTCTGCTTAAATCATACATTAAGGTTACTTGTTAGAACCGCCATAATCTTCGATGAGGAGGTTCTAACAAACAACCATGACCCTCAATAAGGAGGTTCTAACAAGCAACCATAATCCTCAATGAGGAGGTTCTAACAAGCAACCATGAACCTCAGAAAGGAGGTTTTAACATGCAACAATGACCCTCAATAAGGAGGTTCTAACGAGCAACCATAATCCTCAATGAGGTTCTAACAAGCAACCATGACCCTCAGTAAGGAGGTTCTAACAAGTAACCATGATCCTCAATGAGGAGGTTCCAACAAGTAACCATAACCGTCAATGTGGAGGTTCTAACCACAATCCTCAATAAGCAACCATGTCCCTCAATGAGGAGGTTCTATCAAGCACCCATGACTCTCAATGAGGATGTTCTAACAAGCAACCATGGCCCTCAATGTGGAGGTTCTTACAAGCAACCATAACCCTCAATGTGGAGGTTCTAACAAACAACCATAGCCCTCAATAAGAAGGTTCTAACAAGCAACAATGCCCTCAATCTGGAGGTTCTAACAAGCAACCATGACCCTAGATGAATGAGGCAGTTCAAGTGAGCACCCATGATCTTCAATGAGGAGGTTCTAACAAGCAACCATAATCCTCAGTGAGGTGGTTCTAACAAGCACCCAAAATCCTAAATGAGGCGGATCTAACAAGTACCTATACTCCTAAATGAGAAGGTTCTTACAAGCAACCATAATCTTCAATGAGGTTGTTCTAACAAGCAAACCTAATCCCCAGTGAGGAGGTTCTAACAAGCAACCATGACCCTCAATGTGGAGGTTCTAACAAGAAACCATGAACCTCAATGTGGGGGTTCTAACAAGCAACCATGACACTCAATATTGAGGTTCTTACAAGCAACCATATTCCTAAATGGGGAGGTTCTAACAGGCAACCCCCATGACCCTCAGTAAGGAGGTTCTAACAAGCAATCATAACCCTCAATGAGGAGGTTCAACAAGCAACCATAACCCTCAATGTGGAGGTTCTAACCCTAATCATCAATAAGCAACCATGTCCCTCATGTGGAGGTTCTATCAAGCATCCATGACTGTCAATGAGGATGTTCTAACCATCAACCATGGCCCTCAATGAGGAGGTTCTAACAAGCAACCATAGCCCTCAAAAAGGTGCTAACAAGCAACAATGCCCTCAATGTGGAGGTTCTAACAAGCAACCATAATCCTCAATGAGGCAGTTCGAACAAGCACCCATAATCCTCAATGAGGCGGTTCTAACAAGCAACCATATTCCTCAATAAGGCAGTTCTAGCAAGCACCCATATTCCTCAATGAGACAGTTCTAATGAGTACCTATAATGCTAAAATGAGGTTCTAACAAGCAACTATAATCCTCAGTGAGGAGGTTCTAACAAGCAACCATAATTCTCAATGAGGCAGATCCAACAAGCACCCACAATCCTAAATGAGGCAGTTCTAGAAAAAACATCCATAATCCTAAATGAGGTATTTCCAACAAGCACCCATAATCCTCAAAGAGGCAGTTCTAACGAGCACCCATAATCCTAAATGAGGAGGTTCTTACAAACACCCATAATCCTCAATGAGGAGGTTCTAACAAGTACCCATAATCCTAAATGAGGCAGTTCTAACAAGCATAATCTATGTTTGAAAATCATAAGAAACATGTCATTTCAGTGGCATGAAAGAAAGCATTATCTCATATGGATGTTTTATCTTAACTCTTGGGCCAGTTGTTCAAAGCATCATTAGCTTAATGAGCGCGTAAGTGGTCAAAATGTTGGCTGTTCTAGTGAGTAAAAACAACTTATATACTATTCTTTTTGCTGAAAAAATGAGAGCAGCTTTTGCATTTGCAAAAGCTGCTCACACTTTTTCAGCAAACATTGGCATATTTGCCATATTAATTGATCAAAGTTTGAATGATATGTTACCTAACGACATCGTTAGTTTTGAACAACTGGCCCCTTAAGGCTAAACCCTTGAAATCAAGACTTATCTCAACTTGAAAAGTCCTTCAATGAGCTTATTTGTAAATCAAACTTTATTAAGGGGTGGATGTTAACCTTTAACCTGCTGAATATTCAATTAAGCCACACCCATTTCTGATTTTTAACCAATCAGAATTCTTGATGTTATTCATTTCTCTATATCCATAAACTGAATGTCAAATAGTGTAGATCCTGATCAGATGGCTTCTTCAGAAGCCATCTGATCTGGATCTACACTGTTTGCAAAAATAGGGGTTTTCGCCAACAGCAGGCTAAAGGTTAACCATGAATGCGTAATTAGTGCAAATGCTTATAAAGGTACATGTACAACAATAGTTTTCCACTTTTTTCGTAAGAGTGCATATAAATTATGTAGTACACAAAGATACAGTATACAAATGTCAAAGGACTGAATGTAGGCTAAAGCCATCTGATCTGGTTCTACACTGTTTGCAAAGACAGGAGTTGTTGTGAACAGCAGGATAAGGGTTAATAGTGTTGTAAACATATACAAATAATTTACCCAGATAGATTTACCTTTTTTTAACATGACGTCAGCAAGTCCGTGAAATGAACAGCCCCTAAACCCCACTTTATATAGAGAAAACTCAGGTTTATGGGAGTATACAGCTTTTTTCTCTATTCTGCTCCAAGATATAGGTTGTTGGTACTCCTCAGAACCACCTCCAATGAGGTGGTTCTAACGAGCACCCACAACCATTTCCATTTGCTTGAAAATTTCTTTTTGTGTTCTTGGTGTTTGACAGTTTGATGTATTTATTTATCTAAGAGAAAGATGTCATATGTATGCAGCTTTTTTGTTTTTGTTTTGTTTTGGTTTGTCTTTTCTCTCAATCACATATGGTTGCAGTATGTGATATGGTGAATGAAAGACTGGTATAAATGCTTGTCCATGTAAATTTCTGTATATGTATTCTGTAGTTAGTGAGGGCCTCATGGAAGATTAGTTGTTGCTAAGTGTGTCACCCGCTTGAAATAAAGTCTATTATTATTATTATATTTTACCATTGTTTGCAGTATAAATAAGAAAAATCTCACAGATTTTCATTAGAAAAGTAGCCATTTTGGAGATGTAAAAAATGTACTATGTTTCACTGGTGTATTATCATAGTGGTAATCAAAACACATGTCCATGAACAATATATCAAGAAGAAGAAGGTATGATAGTTAAAAAAAACAATATGTTTTCTAGAAGTACATGTGATATTAACCCTTATCTTGCTGAATATTCATTCAAGCCAAACCCATTTCTCTCTATCAACCAATCAAATTACTTGATGTAATTTATTGCTACAAATTCATGAACTGAATGCCAAACAGTGTAGATCCTGATCAGATGGCTTCTTCAGAAGCCATCTGATCTGGATCTTCACTGTTTGCAAAGATAGGGGTTGTCATGAACAGCAAAATAAGGGTTAAGAGTGAATGATTTTGCAGAGTGTTGAAGTTGAAACAATGATAAGATTACAATAACATATTACCGTAATGATCCCAAGTATTGGAATGAATGTGCAGGCTGATCTGAGTCTTCGCTGGTCGCTCAAGCCTTCTTGTAGATTTTGTCATGCGCTGGTTCAAATAATGTTGCTCATAATTACCAAGATCTTTTTCCCGTGTTATGATAAATTCCCTCAGCAATGGAAGCGACTTTTCGTCTTTACAACCAAAGTGGAGACATAATCAGATGTAAAAAAATATTTGCCTTTACTGCGGTTCTAACCCATGCTCAGATGCAGTGAGAGCACCTAGCACTGCAGTGGCCGACATCCTTACAAACTGTGCTACAAAGGAATCCGCATTGCTGAGGGAATTTATCATAATCCCGGGAAAACAATCTTGGCAATATCAAATAAACTCCTTATACAGAATGTACTGCAGTGCGAAATAGCCTTATATTCGCAATAGGAGCAGTAAAAGCTCAAAATTTAGTTTGATCTCAGTAAGTAGTTTGGGATATGTATATGTGTTTCAGTTAACCCTTGTCCTGCTGAATATTCATATATGCCACACCCACTACCGATTATCAACCAATCAGATTACTTGATGCAAATTATTACAACAAATTCACAACCTGAATGACAAACAATGTAGATCCTGATCAGATGGCTTCTTCAGAAGCCATCTGATCTGGATCTACATTGTTTCAAAGAAAAGGCATATCTGGGTTCAGCAGGACAAGGGTTAACAAGAGTCAACTGTATAAATGCTTTCTTACATGTGAATGCTGAGATATAAGAAGTTGAAAAACTTCACAGCAGCCATAAGTAAGCTTTACAAAGGTATCCTTGATATTGGCCCTTAATCCCTATCCTGCTGAATACGATAACCCCTACCTTTGCAAACATTGTAGATAAAGATCAGATGGCTTCTGAAGAAACCATCTGATCAGGATCTATACTGTTTGTCATGCAGTGTATGGATAGAATAAATATATATTATCAAGTAATTCAATTGGTTGATAATCAACAGTGGGGGTGGCTTAATTAACCCTTGTTCTGCTAATCCCGGATATGCCTTATCTTTGAAACAATGTAGATCCAGATCAGATGGCTTCTGACGAAGCCATCTGATCAGGATCTACATTGTTTGCCATTCAGATTGTGATTTTGTTGCAATAATTTCCATCAAGTAATCTGATTGGTTGATAATCAGTAGTGGGTGTGGCATATTTAAATATTCAGCAGGTCAAGGGGTAACTTTTGCCGCAGGATGAGGGTTAACCCGATTCAGTGCATGAAACCAGGGATAAGTTTGTTTGTTTGATTTGAGGTTTAACGTCCCCGTCAACACTGTAAAGGTCATTTTGGAGATGTAGCTTCCAATTTTGTGGGACTTTTACCCGACATTGAGATGAAATGACATCTCAAAGCCTGTCACCCAATGAAACCAATAGGGTTTATTAGCATGGACGGTCCGCTTCGCACTGCAGTTCCTGGACAGGCTTAGATGCTCTAAGCGGTTTACCAGTACTAGTGTGCGGGCCGGATTCAGCTCTGCGTAGAAGCATCATGCAGCCCATATATTTCTTCAAGCCCCTATGTGCGGGGGCCAACCAGGGATAAGTTAAACCTACTCATGCTCAAGATATGAATCCTTTATGACATGTAACTGAATCATGCTAAAGTATTTAAAAATTTGAAATCTTGAATCAGCGAAAGGAGAGAATGACCGTAGAAAAGATTTCATGATCAATCTCCACGAAAGTTGCCAACCCCGACATGTATCGAACCTGCATCTCGTGATTACCAGTCAGAAGCACATCCACCTGAGCTACCAAGGCCAGCTTCAGGGATCAGTTTAAAGAATCACAGAAGACCTACTCATGCTCCAGATATGAACCTTTTCTGACATGTAACTGAATCATGATAAAGTATCATGTAAGAATTTGAAAACTATTCCATAGTGTGACAGGGATGTTAATGAAAATGCAGACCAGGGTTACAAAAAGCTCTCCTTGTAATTCATATAAACATGCTAAAACACATAATAAAGAAAATTAAAATAGGCAAAAAAAAGTAATAAATTAACTATATGAAATACATGTAGTATAAGAGCAATAAGACATCTAAGATATCTTTTAATTACAGTTTTGTCCGTATATAAGACTTAGAAAATACATAAGACATAGAAAATACCATGTAACAAAGCCAAATAAAACTAGATTGTGCAGTTGATGGCCATTGCAAATACCCGCTTTTTCAATGAATAACACTAAAGATGTTTTTTTTTTTTTTTTTTTTTTGGTTTGGGTTTTACGGCCCTTTCAAGATTATTTCACTCATATCGAGCCGGTCGTTAATCAGAGGTGGGCGAAAACCGGAGTACCCGGAGAAAAACCACCTGACCTTCCGTTGCAGAACTTGGCGTCTCACACGTGGCCCGAGCGAGGCTCGAACCTACGGCGGTGAGAGACCTAATGACTAAGAGTCAGCGCTCTTATCCACTAGGCCACGGAGGCCCGCTACACTAAAGGTGTGGCAAAGTCATACTTTTTGACCTTTGACCTTGGGGTCATGAGGCCAGTAGCCGTGTGCCATCTACATCCCATGTACTATCCACAGGCAAAGCTTGAAAAGTGTACCTTAACTGGTTTCAGAGGAGATCCATTCCCAAGAAACATGACAGACAAATGTACATACACACATACATACATACAATCCCATGGACTGACAGACATTCAACTCTGACAAAAAAAAGTGGGTATAAAAAATTGTGTTTATGGCTTCCTGACCCTACCTTATTTTTTCTATGAAACCTAGAAATTTATGTCATATTTTCTGAAAAAGATGTTTGAAATATGCTTGAGCTCTATTTGTGCTAAATTAATATATAGTAAAATTCTTATCTAAAGACCATCTTTTGAACTGTTCAAAAGTGGTCTTTAAGGCCACGTTTGAACAGTCCCAAAGGTGGTCTGTTACTTTAGGACACTATGGAGATAAGAAGCAAAGAAAGAACAGCTGGACCCTTTAAAAGCATAATTTGTTTCATTTTTAGCTGGTCTTAATAGTGGAATTCTATTGACAATTTGCCCTGCTCATTCTGGGCATGAAAAAATATACTGGGCTGCATAATACTTCCAAGCACAGCTGAAACCAAACTTGTGTACGTTTTGTTTTTGTTTGTTTGATTTTAGATTTAATGTCCCTGTCAACACTGTATAGGTCATTTTGGAGAGGTTGCTTCCAATTTTGTGGGACTTTTACCCGATATTGAGATGAAATGACATTCCGAACCTTGTCGCCCAATGAAACCAATAAGGTTTAAGCATGGACAGACTGACTTGCACTGCTTTTGGTAGGGGCTTAAATCCTCTGTACTCATGTGAAAAATAGACTGGGCTGCATAATACTTCCACAAAGAGCTGAAACCAAACTTGTGTACGTTTTGTTTTTGTTTGTTTTCTTTTAGGTTTAATGTCCCCGTCAACACTGTATAGGTCATTTTGGAGACGTTGCTTCCAATTTTGTGGGCCTTTTACCCGATATTGAGATGAAATGACATTCCAAGCCCTGTCGTCCAATGAAACCAATTGCAATAAGGTTTATAAGCATTGACAGACTGACTTGCACCGCTTTTGGTGGGGAGGCTTAAATCCTCTGTACTCATGTGAAAAATAGACTGGGCTGCATAATACTTCCGGGCAGTGCTGAAACCAAACTTGAGTATGTTTTGTTTTTGTTTGTTTGATTTGAGGTTTAACGTCCCTGTCAACACTGTATAGGTCATTTTGGAGATGTTGCTTCCACTTTTGTGGGACTTTTACCCGATATTGAGATGAAATGACATTTCAAGCCCTGTCGCCCAATGAAACTAATAAGGTTTATAAGCATGGACAGACCGACTTTCACTGCTTTGGCTGGGGAGGCTAAAATCCTCCAAGCAGTTTACCAGTACTCATGTGCGGTTGATTTCAGCTCTGCATGAAAGCATTTTGCAGCTCATCTATTTCTTCAGGCCCTGATGGGCGGGGGCAGTTTAACTTGAGTATGTACTAGTAAACAACTAAGAAGGGTCTGAGCCTGCCCAGGAAGTGATGTGACCTTCCCTTAAACCCTAGTGGTTTCTTTGGGTAGTTAGGCTTGAATGTCATTTCCTCTCAGGCTCAGGTAAAAGTCCTACAAAACTGGGAGCAATATCTCCAAAGTGACCTATATAGTGTTGATGAGGATGTAAAACCTCACCAAAAACAAACAATCTGTACTTACATAGTTCCAGCTTAGGAGTAGTACTAAGAACAATTAACATATGTTTTTTCTTATTTCTCAAACAAAACATATGTTGTGGACTTCCTCATCAAGGCGATTCTAACTAGAACCCACAAAATATTTTTTCTTACATGATAAAGAAAATTATCTTGGTTATTCCTCCTTATCAGGAGTTACATCATGTTAACAATGACACCCTTCTAAACCCACTTTATATATAGAGAGAAAACAGGGATTTATAGAGCTGTGTTTATTTTTCTTATTTCTGTCCCAAGACATAGGTTGTGGGTACACATTAGAACCGCCTCATTGAGGTGGTTCTAATGAGCTCCCACAATCTATGTTTGGAATATAAATTATAAATAAGAATAATCAGAAAAGTAACTATTTTGGAAATATGAAAGAGTGCATTATGTCACACAGATGCGTTATCGTTTCTGGCAAAAATCGCTAGCTGCCCTTCAGAATTTTTTTCTGAAATGAATCCATAAACATATTTTTTTAATGCCTTAATGAGACTGTGTTATAATCATAACAGAATAAATACAAGCATGAGCATTTGGGAGACAAGCCATGATTGTTTATATCCAAAACCATATTATAATTAGTAGCAAATTTACAAAAGAAACATAAAACAACATTCAGTGTTTGTTTAAAAGTACTGTTTACTTAAAAAGCTCGAGTTGCCAAAATGTCAACTGTTCTGGCATGTACTATAGCTAATACTCTGGTATTTGTGTTGGAAAAATGTGAGTATCTTTTCGAAAGCTACTCACATTTTTTCAACAAAAATATAAGCATATTTGCTATATCAAATGATCAAAGTTTCAGCAGTTTTAGTTTTAAACTACTCACCCAGGTTTCTACTGAACAGCTCTATTATAATCCCTAAGAGCTCAATATAGTTACCTGCTATAAGAAATCAGAAAAAAATCCTTGTTAAGGGGAATGGGAACACCTGGCAGATTTTTCCACCATTTTTCAAAGTGAGACAACTTTCAGGACTTCCTATTTGCTTTTCTAAAAGCCCTGTCCCACTGAAAAAGGGGTCTACTGTTAAAGAAAAGACTTTGCTCCTAAGGAGCAAATTCTTACCTTCAAGAGTTGACCCCTATTGACATGGAAACAAAAATATGTTTGAAGGAGTTGCCTTCCTTGAAGGTGTTCCCATTCCCCTTTATTGAGACTTCAATGAAAATATATCCTCTGGCTCAAACTCTTTCAACTTCTGGTTACGGACCAAACTGAATGGTAGAGAGGCTAAAAACAAGAATTCAGCCAAAGGCTATGTTAGCCCTTGAAAAACTGACTCTTACATTAAAGTGAAAGTTAATGTGGTCACAAATGTTGACAGCTTGACGAACAACTGATGAACGAATGGATGGAAAACCGGATTCCTGCCTATACTGTGTCATGCTAAAAGCAGATGCAACAAAAATGACTATATATGGCCATTTTCTGCATAATCTATATATTTTTATCCATCTTAAAACCATGTTACATCCAAAACCATGTTACAACGAAGATTTATAAAGCAGCAAATTTGTACTGGCACACCTTTACAGTCAAGCAAGCACAATGTAACAATAGAAGTAAGTAAAGGTCATACTGAGACGCGACCTCCATTTAAAGTCTCATCCGAAAGTCTGGAGAAGCCTGGGATCTATCCTATGATACCTGGTTTACAAGGCAAGTAGCATAACTACTACACCATGGAGGCCTCTAAAGATATCTCAAAACTATCTAAGTATTGGGGCAGACAGGTGTAAGCAGACAGTGAAGACCCAGATCCTTGGAGCAGCCTGATCAGGGTTTGCCTGTTTGCCTTTGGGACTCCTTGCAGGATTCTGAAACAAATCTGTCACAATTTTAAGGAGTACTTTTAGGATTTTTACAGTAAAGCTCTGGATGTGTCTATAAACTGCTTCCAGAATAGAAAACATTGTAAAACTGTTCAGAGTCTTTCTCTGGCATCCATCTACTTAACCATTCTGAGATGGGCTCTTCCTTCTCTGAATCAGAACACACCAATTCTTTTAAACAGGGAGTTTAGTAAATAATCAGTAACAGGATGGCAAGAAGTGTTTGTTTGTTTGATTTTGTTTGATTTGAGGTTGAACGTCCCCGTCAACACTGTAAAGGTCATTTTGGAGACGTCGCTTCCAATTTTGTGGGACTTTTACCCGACATTGAGATAAAATGACATCTCAAGGCCTGTCGCCCAATGAAACCAATAGGGTTTATTAGCATGGACGGTCCGCCTCGCACTGCGGCTCCTGGACAGGCTTAGATCCTCTAAGGGGTTTACCAGTACTAGTGTGCGGGCCTGATTCAGCTCTGCGTGGAAGCATCATGCAGCCCATATATTTCTCCAAGCCCTTATAGGTGGGGGCTGATAAAGAAGTGTAGACCCTGATGAGATGGGTAAATAAGAGCCATTTCATATGGGTCTACACTGTTTGTGTAGATGTCTGTACTGATATACAGGGCTGAAAAGTTTAAACCAACCACAGTAAAATTCCACTATTAACCTTTTTTTTACCAAATGGAATCTTCCTCCTTAAACATAACAGGACTCCATTTCAAAATTAAGGGGGTTATGTTTTCTTCAAAATTTATTTGGAAAATGGCTGAACTTTTTGCAAACAGTGTAGGCACTGATGAAATGCTGCATTCTGCAGCATTTGATCTGGGCCTGCACTGTTTGCCAACTACCCGTTTTGGGGTTTCCGGTAATAGGTTATGATCAACAACAATTAAGACTAATTTTCCTTTAAAAAGCTTATTTAGTAGGTTACAATTATTCTTCCTTTGTGTTTTTTGCATACAGTGAGTGTTTGTGTTTTAAGTCTCACCAACAGCTCAACAGCTAAGGTCATACCGAGATGGGACTTCGGTTCAAAGGTGCATTGTTGAGCTACCAGGTCTCAATTTTTTTTCTGGTTTTTATCTTAAATGCATACTCCTTTGTCATGTGTAGACTTTTGGAGCCAAATACAGCTTCAGAACTTTGTGAAAATGGTCGTTTTCATTCGTGTTTACCCTTCACTCTGAACATGTGTTCCGAATTTCTGTTCTAAACTTAAATCTGTCACTTTACACATACATGGCGACAGTATCGTCTCTGAGTGTCGTTACCTATGGCATGGTATTCAGCGTCATATTTTTTTCCGATTCAGGCATGGCCTAAGCGAACAAGGCCAAAAATGAATGTCGCATAACGTCATATATGGGGATTTTATTTTTGTCACGAACTAAAAATAGATCTAACTAAACTCCGTTCAGAAAATCTGAATCATCGATTTTTTCGTTTCTTTCTTTTAATACTCATTTTTGCCCATACATCACTATGGGAAAGTTTTAGACCTCACACTCCGCCGATTTCTCCAGCAAGTCGTATGCCTCTGCGACGGCTAGGAAGGGCTGTGATTATTTGGAGAAAATTGCAAAATCTATATTTTCTTTCACAGACTAAGACATTCTGACAGGCTCGACACACCCTTTTAAGCCATATATAGAAGTGGTTACTGCTCTTGTACATTTCAAGGGCGTCTATGTTTTATTTGCACGATCACTCCATGGAAAATCATTAGCTGTGATATCGGTATAATTCTTTGTGACGACTATTGACAGCACATCGCGCTAGTGACTCCCCATTCCTAGTGAGCCTCTATCTAGCCATTCGAATATAAGGTGTGTCGCAATTGCATATCTATTTATAAACTGCGTCACATGGATTTGAATATTTATTATCTTACCTGACAATCATCGTCAAATGGACTTAGTCTGTGCTCTCATTTCTTTGTTTTGCAAATTTCTCCAAATAATCACAGCCTTTCCTGACTGTCGCAGAGGCATACGACTTGCTGGAGAAATCGGCGGAGGGTGAGGTCTAAAACTTTCCCATAGTGATGTATGGGCTAAAATGAGAATTAAAAGGAAGAAACGAAAAAATCGATGATTCAGATTTTCTGAACGGAGTTTAGTGTTCGAAACCTAGTTAGGGAATCCCTCTCAAACTTGTTTACCTGTCATCATAATTGTTCGCATTTTTGCATAAAATGCATTCATTTGTATAGTTTTAAAGAAAAATACCGGCTATATGTATTTTATTTTTGAAAGCATTTTTTCCGGATAGCTCAATAATGCACCTTTAAAGACTCATCCGATAGTCTGAAGAAGCCCAGGATCGATCCTGCGATCTCTGGTTTACAAGGCGAGAAGCATAACCACTACACCAAGACGCTTCTGATTCTGCATACAGTGACCTCTCAAAGACCACTTTGACCACAGATGGGACTGTTCAAAACATTCACAAAGGTGGGCTAAAGATAGTAATTTTACAGTATATTATTAATTGACTATCCTGTATTGATCTGAGGTCATCCGTATTAACACCAGGTCAACCAATATTAACTGAGGTCAAGTGAGGTCAAAAAATCAATGATCATGATCTTTAATTGTGTCAATTAATAAAATTGTCATTGATCAAGTAATTTCGCATTGACCCAGTTACAGGTCCTCGGTCAGCTGCATTAGCCCTCTGCCTTCGGCCTCGGGCCAATGCAGCAGACCTAGGACCTGTACCTGGGCCAATACGAAATTACTTGATTAATAACATTATATTACAATGCTCACCATACTGTCTCATTTATTGCTTAATATAGAAATTACATATTACAATGTTCATCATTCAGTCTTATTTATAAACTGATTATCGCTTTTCAAAATCACAATAGACTTAATTAAAATTTGAGGACGGAAGAGAAATTATTAGATAAGATTAACCCTTGTCCTGCTGAATATTTAAATATGCCACACCCACTACTGTATATCAACCAATCAGATTACTTGATGCAAGTTATTGCAACAAATTCTGAAACGGAATCACAAACTATTTCACTACGATTTTGAAAACTGGTGTAAAATTGGTGTCCTCCAGAAATAGTTGGAGTTTTACCATACTTTTCTATCGAGACTTTCCAATTCCAAAAAAGTTGGAGTCAGAAATGAAGAGTTGGGAGTAAATGACTCCAAATTTGGAGTTAATGAGAACTCCATACCCATGTTAATTTTTTGAACTGTATGAGGGAGATTTGCGATTGTGATGAGGGAGATGTAAAGAATATATAGGAAAATTCACAGTTCAAATGAGGGAGACTCCAAAACTTTATTAAAATTTAGCATAAATTAGGCAAAAATGAGCATTAACATGATGGAGTCACCCTCTTGATGAGGGAGGTATCACAGGTATGCAACTCTGACAAGAAGATGATCTGGATCTACATTGTTTGAAGGATAAGACATATCCGGGCTCAGCATGACAAGGGTTAACCCTTGTTCTGCTGAGCCCGGATATGCCTTTTCTTTGAAACAATATAGATCCAGATCAGATGGCTTCTGAAGAAGCCATCTGATCAGGATCTACATTGTTTGTCATTCAGATTGTGAATTTGTTGTAATAATTTGCTACAGGTAATCTGATTGGTTGATAATCGGTAGTGGGTGTGGCATTTATGAACATTCAGCATGACAAGGGTTAACACTGGCAGCCAATAAAGGAACACACTGGTGGTGTTGTACAATTCAGATCTGTCATTTCTCAAATACACCACAACCATTTCTTAAACGTTGTCCTGCTGAATATCTAAATATGTCACACCCACTTCTGATTATCAGCCAATCGGATTACTTGATGCAAATTATTGCAACAAATTCATAAACTGGATGGCAAACAATGAAGATCCTGATCAGATGGCTTCTTCAGAAGCCATCTGATCTGGATATACATTGTTTCAAAGATAAGGCATATCTGGGCTCAGCAGGACAAGGGTAAACACTGTTCATTATAATACCATTTCGGATATACCAGTTTAAAGATGGGTGCCAAAAATGTATAAATTATATAGAAAATGGTAGAACTGCCTCATTGAGGCTGGGGTGTATCTTGAGAGAAGACATCAATGTTCAACCCAACAGTGGTACTGAACCACTGGCCTCAATGTTATAAAACTTTTTTTTTTCACGCTCAAATCACTTGAGCATGAAATTTGTCCTGCTTATAAATTTTAAAATGCCAAAAATTGTTGGCATTTTAAAATTGATGAGCAGAACAAACAACATTCTGTGCTCATCTCATCATCATCATCAACGGATTTTTGATTAACGGCAGGTACAGGGGCAATGTCCACATAAGTGGTCCCCCTTCCAGGTAGCTGGCTTGCTGCACGCATGGCAGATCTTACACCAGATCTCCTGGCTTGTCTATCTGAGCAGGAAAATTGCCTCTTTCATTTGTGTTTTAATATTTATGAGTATTATTAATATCATGCTCAGTTCAGTTGAGCAGTGAACTTGGTGCCTGGGATGCTAAACCAGACTTGATCAACAGGAAAGCAACAGCAAGCCAACCCTCACCCACTGAGAGACCCCACCAAAAATGTTAAAATGTCTTATAGAATTCCTCTGATGTTTTTTTCCCTTCAGAATACATGTACTGTAGCTGGTCAATACAGCTAAACCAGGCCTTGAGAATATTAAACATTTTTCGTGCTCAATTCACTTGAGAATGAACTGTCTTGCCCATAATTTTTAAAATGCCAACCATAGGTTGGCATTTTAAAATTTATGAGCAAGACAAATGATTCTCTGCTGATATGAACATAAAAAGTGCCTCATGTTTTTGTATTAAAATATTTATTGGCATTATCAATGACTGCTCAAATGAGATGAGCATGAATAATGTTTTATAACCTCAGGTCCACATTCACTAATCTTAAGCAGATGACCTTGACCCTGGCAGACAGAGAATTCCAATTATAACCTGGTCATCACTGGATTTGATTCAGCTCAGTCAAAATGACTAGGATGTCTGTGGTCTCACATTAGGATACATGCTTTTCATTGCGTAATATTTGGTCACTTGTTGTGGAACCTCTGCTAACACATGCTTGGCAAGTTCTGCAGCTGATGCCTGCAAAAAAAAAATAAACAGAAGTATGTTAATTGGTCTCATAGCACAAGATAAGAGTGGGTAGCCATAAATTATTTTTCTGATTTCTGCACAAAAACACATTAGAAGTGCCTCACCGAGGCATGTGCACACAGAAAAGACAAAAAAATAAGCCATAGCATCCACTCAGACAAAGCACTGCCTGCTCAGTTTGCATGAAGCAGATGTCCATGGGCATCCACAAAGTGCATAAAAGTATGCAAAGACCCTGATCAGACTGTTCAGATGTTAGGGCTTATCTAAGTCACTGCTGTGCACAAATGTCCAAACACACATTTTACCCTGTTCCAGCTCAATCATTACAAATATCCTTCTTTCCTTTGTCTGAATTCTATTGTATTATCATTGTTTAATTTAATTAAGGCAATAAGCATTACTAGAATTCGAAGAGCTACTATTTTAAACAAGAATTCATCCAAAGGCTATGTCGTGCCTGTACAGACTTGAACATAAGGATGAACGCTAGTGTCACTGCAAATGTTGACAGCTTAACAAAGAATTGGACAAACAGACTAACGGATAAACAGACAGAAAAGCAGACTCCTATATATTGCAGTGAAAAAATAACTTATAAATTATAAAAGAACTGTTTGTTTCATTCTGAGTTTACTGGTTACAGCAGTATATCTATTTCAAGAATATCATACCTTTTTAGGCAAATGGCCTTAATTAGTGTTTTCAGAACTTGTGGCCCAACCCCATTGCACCATTAGATGCAATAAAATATGATTATACTTAATGACATTACCGGTAATTCAGAGGCTTACAATAACAAGAGTACCCACAGAGAAACTGTATTACTTGCCAGTGGCTGCATAACCTGACTTCTTGCACAACAGGTAAGAATATCCTGATTCTTATCTCACCCTATCTATCTCATCCTCCTTATCTCAACCTACCATAAAAACCCCAAAACTTTTGGACATCTTGACAACTTGCTGCAATATTCTCTAAAAGTTAATTTTATGGATCCAGCAAGGCCTCCAAAAGATGCAGCGGAAAAGGCAAACAGTGTAGACCCTGATCAGATTGCTCCTTCAGGAGCAGTCTGATCTGGGGCTACACTGTTTGCTTAGGCATCAAAAAGTGTAGGCTCTGATCAGATTGCTCCTTCAGGAGTAGTCTGATCTGGGTCTGCACTGTTTGCTTAGGCCTGTCTGTCCCAATACTTAAGGTCATTCCAACCGGCTGTGCACTATAAGATTCAATTGGGGAGCACTGTGGTGCAGTGGTAAAGCATCAGATCTGAGATCCAGAGGTAGCCGGTTTGATCCCCGCAAGCGCCAAGTGTTGTTTCCTTGAGCGAGAGACTTTATCCACATTGCTTAGTACTGGTTCTTACCCAGGAAAAGAGGGCCACATGGAACATTAGTACTAAATGTGTTACCCTCTTTTAATAAGGTTGATTATTATTATCATTATTAACTAAGTTTGCATTTCTTCTCTGTTCATATCCTGACTCATGCATTTTACCATATTTTCATGAAGCACTATTCATAGCAGATAACATCACGACAATAAACATGCAAGAGGTGATATGGTTTACTGAAAGCAAGAATAATAGCAAATGCACGAAGTGCTTGCTCTACTGTAGAGAGGCTGGAACAACATACTTAGGCACCCAAATCTCGCACTGGAATCTCGTTCAATTTCTCGCGATAATCCGCCACCTTAACAGAGTTCATGAGAATTGTATTCACATTCAAAAATTGCTTCCCCAAACCAAAAGGAGTCAAGTCCCATTACAAAAGAAATATAAAAAGCGTCGAAATAATTTGAAAAGCTTTTTCGAAGACCGTCCCTTCAACGTTGCAGTTTGATCGCGGGAAAGTTTCGAAACTACGCCACGAGTTTAACTGAACTGAAACGTACCGCACTGAGCCGAAAAGTTTAGCCGGTAAAACCCAGCACCGAGCTTGGACCAACGAGTTACCGGAGCATTTACCGAAGCATTTACCGGAGCTTCTCGGTAGGGTGGAAAGCGCTTCTCGTCTGGCCAAGAAATTAAAACTTTTCACAAACTATTACTCAGGAGTAATAAAATAAAACCCTGGGAATATTAAGAGACACAATGAGCTTTCTGGCTAACTGTTGCATTTCTACCTTCCCAAGGTTTACAAAGTGATGATGAGCCCCCAAATCCCATAGCAATTCGCTAGTGCTTCAGGATACTTCAAAGTGTCTATGCTGCAAACTAACTTTGAGTCACCCATGAAGTGCACACAGGACCAACTCTGGAGCATTGTCATACTAAGACTATATGCAAGGCGGAGGTGAATCTCAAACAATTGTTGTGGGTTTAACGAAGTGTCAACCCTGGTGGGTCATTTTGTGTCATCTCCGAGAGAAAAGGACAAAGAGATAGAAGAGGTAAGAGAGGGAGGGACAAGGGAGAAAGGGTGAAAATGAATAAAAATGCAGAAACAGAAAAAATAACAACACCCCCCCCCCCCTTACAACACACACACACACACAGGCACACACCTCTACCCCTACCTGCGGTAAAGACAGCAGCCCTTGCCAAGAAGTCAATATCATTTGGACTCCCCAGTAATGCAAGATACACGTCACCTTTGTCTCACAACAGAACAAACTAGAGAACAAACTAGAGAAAGTGCCCAGTGGGGCACGTATACCCCCGACCAGTGCCATCCCCTTTTTGTTTGTAGCATTAAACCTTTCCATATAAACTTTCCATTTAGTCCACTGAGAATAACTATTGCATTTCAACAAATATAGTATAATTTATCATATCCAAAGATGAAACTGCTTGTCTTTGGTGAATAATAAAAATTCAAAGTTTGTTGCAATTTGGAACAATTTCATTTGGAAACAACAAACATAGAATAGGCTGTCATAGAACATATGCTGAATTAAAGTAGCTGTATAATGACATAATAAAGCAATGCATTTTGTATTATTACTTGCATTTATTATTGTCTGCATTTCAAGAGAAAATATTATGCAAAATTTAACAGTTCTAGTCGCTGTTGTTTCTAAGATCACAAGGACCAATATACATGTATAAACTGACAAATCTGGCAAGGGTCACAGCATAAAGAAACAACAAACTAACTAATAATGAACAGATGGAAAGACAAAAACTATAACCTTTGATATACTTTGTATGCAAGGAGTATAATGAAAACAGTTATCAAATCCTGTACCATATACTATTATGCGATGTATACATGTGAATTTATTCTAATAAATATTGTTTAAACCAAAACAGTTAACACAAAACTTGGACGTGATCAAAATGTGTAAGTCCTTATTATTGACCAATAGCCCCACCCGGGGGCTTGACACAGGAGCTTACATATTCCATATGAAAGTTAATACTATAGCTATATTCTGTACCAAATATGAAGAGAATCTAACATGAGGTTACAGAGATATAAGCAATTAAAAAGGTTTAACACAAAACTTTGACGTAAAAGTTGACAAACTGACAGACAGCCCACCCAGGGGTTTGACCCAGGGGCTTTGATATTCCATATGAAAGGTTATGCTATAGAGATATCCTTTACCAAATATGAAAAGAATCTAACATGTAGTTACAGAGATATGAGCAATCAAAAAGGTTTAACACAAAACATTGACGTAAATATTGATGAACAGACTGACGGGTGGACAGCCCACCCAGGGGCTTGACCCGCAAGCTAAGATATTCCAAATGAAAGGTAATGCTATAGAGATATCCTGTACCAAATATGAAGAGAATCAAACATGTGGTGACAGAGATATGAGCAATCAAAAAGGTTTAACACAAAACTTTGACGTAAAAGTTGACAAACGGACAGACAGCCCACCCAGGGGCTTGACCCAGGGGCTTAGATACTCCATATGAAAGGTAATGCTAGAGAGATATCCTGTTCCAAATATGAGGAGAATCCAACATGTGGGGACAGAGATAATAGCAATCAAAAAGGTTTAACACAAAACTTTGACGTAAAAGTTGACAAACGGACAGACAGCCCACCCAGGGGCTTGACCCAGGGGCTTGGATATTCCATATGAAAGGAAATGCTATAGAGATATCCTATACCAAATATGAAGAGAATCTAACATGTGGTTACAGAGATATGAGCAATCAAAAAGGTTTAACACAAAACTTTGACGTAAAAGTAGATGAACAGACAGATGGACAGACAGACAGCCCACCCAGGGGCTTGACCCAGAGGCTTAGTTGTTCCATATGAAAGGTAATGCTATAGAGATATCCTTTACCAAATATGAAGAGAATTTAACATGTGGTTACAGAGATATGAGCTATCAAAAAGGTTTAACGCAAATCTTTGACATAAAGGTTGACGAACGGCGGGACGGACGGAAGTACGAACGAACGAACAAACGAACGAACTAACTAACGAACGAACGAACGAACTAACGAACGGACGGAAAGACGAAAACTATATACCCCCTGACATACTTCGTATGTCGGGGGTATAATTAAAACTTTGACAGTTTTACGTAGATTAGGGAAGACTTGCATGATCCCTCTTGAAACCCTCAAGGATCCCTGATGTGACAATACTCATTGGAAGTTGGTCCTTAAGTCTGATTCCCGTGGCGATGAAGTGGGGAGTGGGGTTGCTGACAGAATATATCGTACCAAATACTCCAGGGAGGGTTGAAAAGACATTTGCCAGTCTGTATTCCCTTATGGGCAGTCCTGTAGTCTGTAGAGATCCCTCTGAAGTGCTGCCGTATCAGTCATGCTTGAGATCTTGTGATATAAAAGGCTTTCATTACCAAAGAGGCGAGCACCAGAGCTGAATTTTTGTGGCAGGCCATTTATGTATGAGCAGATAAACAAAGGTCTGAGCATGCCACCTTGAGGAACATTGGATACAGCTGGGGCAATTGTGGAAAACTTGCCTTTGACCCGGCCTGATTAGCCCCTGTTGGTCAGGAAGCTCTGGATCCACTGTACGGGGTATTTTGTCATGTCTGAGCTTGACAGTGCTCAAGCCATTCATGTGGAACTTTGTCAAACACCTTGCTAAAGTGGTGGTGTCTATCTGTTGGCCTTCAACTGTTTCTGCTGCAAGGTCTTAGACTTTGGGCAGAGTAAGCTGGCTTTCACACGCCTGCCTCTTTCAAAATCCGTTCTTTTGGTTTGACAAACAAGATGCAAATGGCCACAGAAAACACTTCCAAAATAGTGCAAATACCATAGCAAAACAGCGTCAATGACTCCCTTTATTTTGCTTAGTATTAGATATAAGAAATGTAAAGTATACCCACATGAATACTATTTGTACATGTATAGAGACAGTTTACCAAGGCCTTTTTTGCATGACTATCTATGTATCTATCTACTATTATTACGATGGGCCACATTCGACCATTACTCGCAGGTGTACATACACTCGGGATTTGCAGGACGATTTTGTTTGTTTGATTTGAGGTTTAACGTCCCTGTCAACACTGTATAGGTCATTTTGGAGACGTTGCTTCCAATTTTGTGGGACTTTTACCCGACATTGAGATGAAATGAGATCTCAAGCCCTTTCACCCAATGAAACCAATAGGGTTTATAAGCATGGACGGGCCCACTTGCACCGCTTTGCCTGGGCAGGCTTAGATCCTGTAAGTGGTTTACCAGTACTCGTGTGCGTTCGGTTTCACCTCTGCGTGGGTGCATCATGTAGTCCATCTATTTCTTCAAGCCCCGATGGGCAGGGGCTGGATTTGCAGGACGAATGCCTTCGCTATGATCATGATATTACGGTCAGGAAAGTGGATTCTTCCTGCACAGGGGTCCACAAGTTAACGCCCCGATCAGAAGGATTGTGCACTTTGTGGCATTTATCCCTACAAATGATGCCAATGGAAAATATTCATATACCAACCTTTAATGTCGCTGCTGGGTGATTATACATGTAGTATTAAAAATCAGAGGATAAAGACAGATGTTCAACACTAACAGTGTTGTTAGTAATCATATATATAAATTGCATTGTTAATTATTGTATATTGTATACTTGTCTTGGAGGACACCGTCTGTTATGTCAGTTTTCTAAATAAATCTTGCATCTTATAAAGGATCTTACACAAGTGGTCATTTCATATGATATTTATGAAACGAGCCTTCGGCATGTTTCATAAATTTCATATGAAATGACCATGAGTGTAAGAATCTGTTGAGCATATGACCACATTCATTTTGGTTTTGTCACCTTTGAATATGACAATTTTTCCACAAAAACTGCATTGTTGACATGGACGTCATCATGTCGTTAGTTTATCCCGCCAAAGTGTTATTACACGTGTGGTCAAATGATTTTTATTACACGACGTTATCCACTGCTTATCAAGGGCATCATATGACAATTAAAAATTCAATTGCTTTACCCTTATCCTGCTCTGATCTGGATCTATACTGTTTGCAAAAGCAGGGCTTATTGTGAACAGCAGGATAAGGGTTAATATGGCAAATACCTACACTAAATAAAAAACAAGAGCGCCGCATGCGGGTGCCAACGCTTGGCTGCAGTTTCTTTTAGTTAAACAAAAATTCTAAGTCGAAAAAGGGGCATAACTGTGCCAAAAATATTTTAAGGGTTACCTCACCTATTGGTATGAGTTTCCCTTTTCATAATGAACACATTGTCCGAGTTTCAAGTTAATATGTTCAGTAATGACAGAGGTATTACAAAATATCCAAGTTTTTTCAAAAATTCTAAGTCGAAAAAGGGGCATAACTGTGTCAAAAATATTTTGAGAGTTACCTCACCTATTGTAATGAGTTCCCCTTTTCATAATGAATAACTATTCCGAGTTTCTATTCCGAGTTTCAAGTTAATATGTTCGGTAATGACAGAGGTATTACAAAATGTCCAAATTTTTGCACGACGACGACGACGCAGACGACAACAGAGCTATGACAATACCTCATCTTTTTCTTCGAAAACAGCCGAGCTTATCAGCAATAATGCCACTATACTAGGTATTGCACAAGCTAGAACAATTAACTTTTATCACCACTACAAATAGAAGCCTCCGTGATGTAGTGGTTATGCTACTCACCTTGTAAACCGGGGATTCACAGGATCAATCCCAGGCTTCTCCAGACTTTCAGATGAGTCTTTCAACCGAGGTCCCGTCTCTGTATGACCTTAGCTGTTGGTGGGACGTAAAACTCAAACATTCACTCAAACATTCACCACTACAAAGTCTGTTATAATAACAATGCTTTGAACAACTGACCTTGGTCAATTTAAATGTGGGATTGATACTGATTTCAAAAAGAGCTATAGCTAGTGCCATTTTACATGAGACTGACCTTGATGCAAAGAATAAATTAGTCAATCTTATCGCCTAAAAGGTCGGTTTTCGTTTAAACTTTTCGTGAATTTTCGGCATCATGTGAATGGTGACCCATTTACTGACCTCTATGTATTGAATAACAACATCTGGGGCCAGTTGTTCAAAGCATCGTTAGCTTAATGAGCTCGTTAGTGGTCATATTGTTAAATGTTCTAGCAAGTTTAATATTTAAATTTTTTGTATTTTTGCTGAAAAAAATGTGAGCAGCTTTTGTGAATGCAAAAGCTGCTCACATTTTTTCAGCAAAAATTTCTGCATATTTGCCATATTTAATGATCAAAGATTTAGCGATACATTAACTAAAGACGTCGTTAGTTTTGAACAACTGGCCCCTGGTTTTAGACTGTTCTGCTTAACCCTTAACCCTTATCCTGCTGAATATTCATATATGCCACACCCACTACCGATTATCTACCAATCAGATTACTTGATGCAAATTATTGCAACAAATTCACAATCTGAATGGCAAACAATGTAGACCCTGATCAGATGGCTTCGTCAGAAGCCATCTGATCTGGATCTTCATTGTTTGGAAAATAAGGCATATCCGGGTTCAGCAGGACAAGGGATAAATGCCTGTTCTTCAAGAAAACAAGGTAGAAGCTGATCAGACACTGCATTCTATCAGACACTGCAGAATGCAGTATCTGATCTGGGTCAATACAATTTGCAAATGTCCCAGTGTTGGGATGGTAGGCATAAACTGGTTTTTTGCTTGTTTGTATTGGAGTTTACCGGTCAGGTCGACAGTACTGAGGCCATTTTTGGGCCAGTCAGTTTACCACCTGTCAACACTTTTCCTGAGCAGGCTTATATGTCAGCAGTTAACCAGTATTGTGCACATTCTTTCACAGGAAACTGACAACTGGCCTTCTTGGATCAGTGGAAGAGAGAGAATGACCACTGAAAAGATTTTGTGATCAATCTCACTGAAAGAATGTTGCCAACCCCGGCAGGCATCGAACCCGTGTCCTCATTATTACCAGTCAGACGCACATCCGACTTAGCTTCCGAGGCCAACAAGTATATATGGGTAAACTGATTCAATATTGAAAAACCCTTTCCAGTACCTTTGTGTTGTTTTCAATGCACTCTGTTTTTTGTTGTTGTTTTTTTTGTTATTAGTTTTTTCTTATCTTGTGAGTCATTAAACTTCATTGGTCAATGTTAACCACATGAACAATAGCTGTAAACAGCCAGCAGTGTTGTGAGCTTTGGGCTATTTGACAAATGGAAATAAAGGCAAACAAAAACATTGCAAAAAGCAAGAGGGCAGCCAAAGCAGTTAGTTTTGTTAGTTTAGCAAAAGCAGTAATAAGCAAGCAAGCTGAGAAAACCCACAGTGTCATTCCTCTCATTACAAGATCTGAAATAGCTTATAAACAATTATTCATAGCTTATAAACAATTATCTGTCAATATATGCATTGCTTCTGATTTCCCATATATATGACAAATAAAATCTTACACTTAAGGGGATTGGACACACCTTCAGGGAGGCAAATCCTGCAAAAGTATTTTTGTCTCCAAAGTCAAGAGGGGTCACTTCTTAAAAAGAATTTGCTACTAAGGAGCTTTCAGTGTCCCTGCATGATAGTCCTCTTTGCGATATTGCTACAGTATAAATAGATAGATAGATAGGTTGGGCCATACCCCCAATTTTTTTCAGAGGTGGGGCTGGCTAGTGCCCGACTTCAAACCCACGAAGGTCTATTTTTAGTGGAGAGCTATGCGAAAACAAAACAGGTCATTTTTCAGGGCAACTTATCCTAATGCAAACAGCTATCTAGGGGTGAGAAATGCAGATTTTAGGCGGTGCTGGGGCTTAACAAAGGTGTGGGGGGTGGGGGGGAAATGTGCAGACATGTCAAAACATGTATCTGAGTGGGGAAGGGTTAATAGTTTTCGACAGGTTCATTTCTGACATAAGGGGTGTCTAGTTTGTTTCATTTGTTGTAAGTTTTACAAAAATTGCTGTATGTTTAGCAAACAGTTTAAACCCTGACCAGATGTGACATTCTGAAGTGCCACATTCTGAAGCACTGCATTCTATGGTATCTGATCAGGGGCTACACAGTTTGCCAATGAGCCTTTATGGATCAATAGGCATATAAAGATTCAAACTGCCTAAATGAGCTGATGCTAAAACAAGAGGGCCCAATGGCCCTATACCGCTCACCTGTGTATGAGACCACTTGACATTGCTACACTAAATATCTAAGCTCTGGGCCTTATGGCTTTGGAAAAGAAGATTTTTGCAGCTTTTTTTCAATTGTAAGTCTAAAGGAGCTGAGGGGCCCCGGGGTGTGGCCCATTTGAATCCCAGGGGCAGGGTTAGCAGGATTTATGTAGGTGACTATTTTATGTTGCTAGATACTAAATATCTAAGCTCTGTGCTTCACAGTTTCAGAGAAGAAGATTTTTGAAGCTATTCTCCATTATGAGTCAATGGGAGCTCAGGGGGTCACAGGGTGTGGCCCATTTGGACCCCAGGGGCATGATTGGCAGGATTTATGTAGGTGACCACTTGCCGTTGCTACATGCTACATATCTAAACTCTGGGCCCTGTGGTTTCAGAGAAGAAGATTTTTGAAGCTTTTTTTTTCCATTATGAGTCTATGTGAGCTAAGGGGCCCCGGGGCGTGGCCCATTTGGACCCTAGGGGCATGATTGGCAGGATTTATGTAGGTGACCACTTGCCGTTGCTACATGCCAAATACCTAAGCTCTGGGCCCTGTGGTTTCAGAGAAGAAGATTTTTTAAGCTTTTATCCGTTATGAGTCTATAGGAGTTAAGGGGCCCCGGGGTGTGGCCCATTTGGACCCCAGGGGCATGATTGACAGGATTTATGTAGGTGACCACTTGCCGTTGCTACATGCTAAATATCTAAGCTCTGGGCCCTGTGGTTTCAGAGAAGAAGATTTTTGAAGCTTTTTTCCATTATGAGTCTATGGGAGCTAAGGGGCCCCCGGGCGTAGCCCATTTGGACCCCAGGGGCAGGATTGGCAGGAATTATGTAGGTGACCACTTGCCATTGCTACATGCTAAATATCTAAGGTCTGGGCCCTATGGTTTCAGAGAAGAAGATTTTTGAAGTTCTTTTTTTCCATTACGAGTATATGGGAGCTTAGGGGCCCCCACTGTGGCCCATTTCGACCCCAGGTGCATGATTGGCAGGAATTATGTAGGTGACCACTTGCCGTTGCTACGTGCTAAATATCTAAGCTCTGGGAGCTGTGGTTTCAGAGAAGCTGATTTTTGAAGCTTTTTTCCATTATGAGTCTATGGGAGCAAAGGGGCCCCGGGGCGTGGCCCATTTGGACCCTAGGGGCATGATTGGCAGGAATTATGTAGGTGACCACTTGCCGTTGCTACGTGCTAAATATCTAAGCTCTAGGCACTGTGGTTTCAGAGAAGAAGATTTTTGAAGCTTTTTTCCATTATGAGTCTATAGAAGCTAAAGGGCCCTGGGCGTGGCCCGTTTGGACCTCAGGGGCATGATTGGCAGGAATTATGTCGGCGACCATTTGCTGTTGCTACATGCTAAATATCTAAGCTCTCGGCCCTGTGGTTTCTGAGAAGAAGATTTTTGAAGCTTTTTGTTCCATTATGAGTCTATGGGAGCTAAGGGGCCCCGGGGCGTCACCAATTTTGAACCCAGGGGCATGATTGTCAGGAATTATGTAGGTGACCACTGGCCTTTGCTACATGCTAAATATCTAAGCTCACGGCCCTGTGGTTTCAGAGAAGAAGATTTTTGAAGCTTTTTTCCATTATGAGTCTATGGGAGCTAAGGGGCCCCGGGGTGTGGCCAATTTGGACCCCAGGGGCATGATTGGCAGGATTTATGTAGGTGACCACTTGCCGTTGCTTCATGCTAAATATCTAAGCTCTGGGCCCTGTGGTTTCAGAGAAGAAGATTTTTGAAGCTTTTTTCCATTATGAGTCTATGGGAGCTAAGGAGCCCCCGGGCGTAGCCCATTTGGACCCCAGGGGCAGGATTTGCAGGAATTATGTAGGTGACTACTTGCCATTGCAACATGCTAAATATCTAAGGTCTGGGCCCTATGGTTTCAGAGAAGAAGATTTTTGAAGTTCTTTTTTTCCATCACGAGTATATGGGAGCTTAGGGGCCCCCACTGTGGCCCATTTGGACCCCAGGTGCATGATTGGCAGGAATTATGTAGGTGACCACTTGCCGTTGCTACGTGCTAAATATCTAAGCTCTGGGAGCTGTGGTTTCAGAGAAGCTGATTTTTGAAGCTTTTTTCCATTATGAGTCTATGGGAGCAAAGGGGCCCCGGGGCGTGGCCCATTTGGACCCTAGGGGCATGATTGGCAGGAATTATGTAGGTGACCACTTGCCGTTGCTACGTGCTAAATATCTAAGCTCTAGGCACTGTGGTTTCAGAGAAGAAGATTTTTGAAGCTTTTTTCCATTATGAGTCTATAGAAGCTAAAGGGCCCTGGGCGTGGCCCGTTTGGACCTCAGGGGCATGATTGGCAGGAATTATGTCGGCGACCATTTGCTGTTGCTACATGCTAAATATCTAAGCTCTCGGCCCTGTGGTTTCTGAGAAGAAGATTTTTGAAGCTTTTTGTTCCATTATGAGTCTATGGGAGCTAAGGGGCCCCGGGGCGTCACCAATTTTGAACCCAGGGGCATGATTGTCAGGAATTATGTAGGTGACCACTGGCCTTTGCTACATGCTAAATATCTAAGCTCACGGCCCTGTGGTTTCAGAGAAGAAGATTTTTGAAGCTTTTTTCCATTATGAGTCTATGGGAGCTAAGGGGCCCCGGGGTGTGGCCAATTTGGACCCCAGGGGCATGATTGGCAGGATTTATGTAGGTGACCACTTGCCGTTGCTTCATGCTAAATATCTAAGCTCTGGGCCCTGTGGTTTCAGAGAAGAAGATTTTTGAAGCTTTTTTCCATTATGAGTCTATGGGAGCTAAGGAGCCCCCGGGCGTAGCCCATTTGGACCCCAGGGGCAGGATTTGCAGGAATTATGTAGGTGACTACTTGCCATTGCAACATGCTAAATATCTAAGGTCTGGGCCCTATGGTTTCAGAGAAGAAGATTTTTGAAGTTCTTTTTTTCCATCACGAGTATATGGGAGCTTAGGGGCCCCCACTGTGGCCCATTTGGACCCCAGGTGCATGATTGGCAGGAATTATGTAGGTGACCACTTGCCGTTGCTACGTGCTAAATATCTAAGCTCTGGGAGCTGTGGTTTCAGAGAAGCTGATTTTTGAAGCTTTTTTCCATTATGAGTCTATGGGAGCAAAGGGGCCCCGGGGGTGGCCCATTTGGACCCTAGGGGCATGATTGGCAGGAATTATGTAGGTGACCACTTGCCGTTGCTACGTGCTAAATATCTAAGCTCTAGGCACTGTGGTTTCAGAGAAGAAGATTTTTGAAGCTTTTTTCCATTATGAGTCTATAGAAGCTAAAGGGCCCTGGGCGTGGCCCGTTTGGACCTCAGGGGCATGATTGGCAGGAATTATGTCGGTGACCATTTGCTGTTGCTACATGCTAAATATCTAAGCTCTCGGCCCTGTGGTTTCTGAGAAGAAGATTTTTGAAGCTTTTTGTTCCATTATGAGTCTATGGGAGCTAAGGGGCCCCGGGGCGTCACCAATTTTGAACCCAGGGGCATGATTGTCAGGAATTATATAGGTGACCACTGGCCTTTGCTACATGCTAAATATCTAAGCTCTGGGCCCTGTGGTTTCAGAGAAGAAGAGTTTTGAAGCTTTTTTCCATAATGAGTCTATGGGAGCTAAGGGGCCCCGGGGTGTGGCCAATTTGGACCCCAGGGGCATGATTGGGAGGAATTATGTAGGTGACCACTTGCCGTTGCTACATGCCAAATATCTCAGCTCTGGGCCCTTTGGTTTCAGAGAAGAAGATTTTTGAAGCTTTTTTCCATTATGAGTCTATAGGAGCTATAGGGCCCCGGGGCGTGGCCCATCTGGACCCCAGGGGCATGATTGGCAGGAATTATGTAGGTGACCACTTGCCGTTGCTACATGCTAAATATCTAAGCTCTGGGCCCTATTGTTTCAGAGAAGAAGATTTTTGAAAGTTTTTTTTTCCATTATGAGTCTATGGGAGCTTAGGGGCCCCGGGGTGTGGCCAATTTGGACCCCAGGGGCATGATTGGCAGGAATTATGTAGGTGACCACTTGACATTGTTACAAGCTTATTATCTAAGCTCTGGGCCCTGTGGTTTCAGAGAAGAAGATTTTTTAAATTTTTCCCATTATAAGTCTGTGGGAGCTATATGTTGCCATGGCAACCAGAATTCCAATCTGGTCAGCCTAAAAACCTTATGCAGCCTTTCCCCCTACCTGATGATGCTTCACATGAAATTTGATCAAGATTGGCCATGGGGTATTAGAGATATACTTATTTGAAATTGTTTACGGACGCACGCACGCACGGACGCACACACGCACGACGGACAAAAAGTGATCCCAAAAGCTCACCTCGTCACTATGTGACAGGTGAGCTAAAAATGATTACCAATGTTTGGATCATAAAAATGTCTATCAAATAAATGACCATATCTTAAAAGATAACCATATCACAGTTTTTTGCATATCTCTAGCAGTCTTACAATGGATTTGGATTGACCACAAAACCTCTTGTCACTTGAGCAATTGTCTGTAAAATCTCCAGTTCAAGAATTTTGTATACCCGTAGCTCTTAAAAACTGCTGTATCTTTTGCAAACAGAAAGAATGCCACATCTGATCTGGGGCTACACTGTTTGCCAATGAGCCATTATTGCAACAAATTCATGAGCTGAATGACAAACAATGAAGATCCTGATCAGATGGCTTCTTCAGAAGCCATCTGATCTGGATCTTCATTGTTTGAAAGATAAGACATATCCGGGTTCACCAGGACAAGGGTCAATGTATTTTCTATTTCGTTTGTAATAATGGGGTGTTTTCAGGAGTGATTAATGTACTTTGTACTTCATAAAAAAAGTTCATAAAAAACACCAGTGAATAAGATTTTGGAATATTGGTGAGTGAAGTATATTTTTCAGTGCTCTGTCAGCTGTTCCCAGAGGTGTCTGCTGGTCATTAAAAAAACCTACAAGGGTCAGTGGCTTTGATCAGGTAGAGTAAAATGGGACTGTTATTAGAAGTTGTCATCGATATGACACTTCTAACCAACATGCCCTCCACAAGCTTTTTATGGTCCAAAGGCACTATATATGCAGAAGGAGGATTTTGGAATACATGTATTTATCATATGACGTCCCGTCTGAGAGTGTAATAACGCCATGTAATAAATTCAATAATCCACTAGTGGATTAAATATGCAAATTAGTTAGATACTCCTCGTTAAGTTACATGTACGAAGCCCTTAACGACGTCGCGTTTACTAATGGCGGAATATTGACATTCTTGTTAAAAAATCGTGAATGAAATGCATTTTAAGAGTCATATGATAAATTGAATCTTACATTCGTGTTCCTGTATTATTGAATTTATTAAACTCGTTGAGGAAAATGGATCAAATGCTCGGCAAAGCCTCGCATTTTATCCCTTTTTCTCAACTCGTTTAATAAATTCAATAATACATGAACACGAATGTAAGATCCTCTATGTCAGCAACATATACACTAAGCACAAACAGCCCTGATAAGAACACAAAGCACCATTGTTATGGAGCAGGCTTCCTCCATTCAGTTATATATCTACCTTGGTACATTATATGCATAGCTTATAGGTTTATCATCACTTTCTGAAAACTACGTCAGGAAGTTGACTTTTTGACTCAGTGGTTAGAGCATTTAACTTTCGCCAGAGCGGTCTGGGTTCGAATCCCACAATAGACAGGGATTTTTTTTCAGCGATGCTTCTTCCTTTGTAACTTTCATGTCATAAGATCCTCTACATATTTCTGCCTAGTACATTATCTAATTACCGGCCCTTATAGCTCAGTTGGTAGAGTGTCCGCTCCGGGGTACGGGAGGTCATGGGTTCGATCCGGGGCAGCGACATACCAAAGTCGTTAAGAATGGTACTAGCTGCTCCTCGCTTGGCACTCAGATTTACGGGGTAGAGCTAGGACTAGTTGACCCAGTGTCAGGATAATTTGACTGGGTGTGGTATCATGTAATGTGTCTGGGGCATGATACTTCAGTGAGGCAGCACTATAAAAGTGAGCATTGAGCTCCCTGTCGCAACCAGACACCGTCTGATACGACTGAAAAATTGTTGAAAGCGACGTTAAACCCAAATTCACACACACACACACACATTATCTAATCATGCAGAATAACGAAAAAACCTGTTTTATGGCATATTCAAGTATCAAAAATACGCACATCAGACAGCCTATGTGGAAAGGGAGCCTATATGCAGAAAATGGACAATCTTCCTTATTATGTTTCTAGTTAGAACTAATGTTTTGGGTACTTATTATAAATGCCTCATAGAGGGGGATTCTAACATGTATCGTGATGACCAGGGTATAAGACGATTTGATTAAAAGCTGGGAATGTTTTTATCATCACGAAAACACGCCTATATAATTTTGACCCCCGTTGAACCCCACTTTTATATAGTATGAGGCGGTTCTAACGAGTGCCCACAATCTATATTTTGAGCAGAAATAAGAAAAATATCACAATTTTTCATCATAAAATTTTCATTTTTTCAGCGATAAAGATGGCAATGTATTTGTATAGGCGTGTTTGCTTAATGACACTCTCTGGAAGTATTCCGCTTACTCTTGTTTATAAAATGGTCCCCTTTTTTCAGAGATTTTCGAAAGTCTGTAATGATTGTCCAGTGCAGAGTATGTTCAAATGACCGTAAATTAGACTAGATTGTGCAGTCGATGGCGCTCCATCACAAATCCCCACGTTTATTGCAAACATTGCCCTTGTACTGCACATCATAGATTTAAGCAAATTTGACCTTTTGACCCCTCCCCAGGGCCCCTGGGGGCTGGGTCAAAAATGAATGTGATCTCGCGCAAGCCATTAATGTAAGCAACTCACATACCGAATTTGGTTGGATTCCGGACAATGGTTTTGGAGGAGATCACCGGACAGATGGATGGACAGATGGACGGATGGACAGACGGACAGACGGAGGCCATAACAATATCCCCACTTTTCTTCAAAAAACGTGGGGATAAATATTAACCCTTATCTTGCTGTTCATGACAACCCCTATCTTTGCAAACAGTGTAGATCCAGATCAGATGGCTTCTGAAGAAGCCATCTGATCAGGATCTACACTGTTTGGCATTCAGTTTATGAATTTGTAGCAATAAATTACATCAAGTAATTTGATTGGTTGATAGACAGAAATGGGTATGGCTTAAATGAATATTCAGCAAGACAAGGGTTAATTGGGTACATCCACACCCCTTTGTAATAAACAAGAAAGTTTTGTTAGTAGCCTTCACCTTGTAATGAGAGAAACAAACCTGTAATTTCTACACTTACTGTATCACTTACTCTCTTGAAGTCTCGGAAAGGCACAAACTGAACAATATCACGTTTTACTGGCTCCCCGCTCGGAGCTCTCAAAACACCATCATCACCATCTAGAGTTCTCATATCCGTGAAGTCGGCGCCACCAACACCGACAATGATGAGAGACATAGGTAGGCTAGAAGCATAGACAATTGCTGCTCTTGTTTCATCCATGTCAGTAATCACACCGTCTGTCAGCAAGAGGAGCACAAAATATGCCTGCGAACAGATTAACATGTTATATCTGATAAGACATTTTTGTTCATTAATTTTCTTGACATCTATGAATTGAATAAACCTATGTATAGAAATATTCATCGTATGACCAATTCCGTGAAATGAACACCTCCCTAAACCCCACTTTATATAGAGCAAACTGGGGTTAATGGGGGTATACATTATTTTTTTTTATTTCTGGTCCAAGACATATGTTGTGGGTACTCGTTAGAACCGCCTCAATGAGGCGGTTCTAACGAGCACCAACAACCTATGTTTGCATTATAAATAAGAAAAATATCATATGTTTTCGTCAGAAAAGTGGCCGTTATGGAGATAAGCAAGAATGCACTAAGTAGCATGGACGTGTTAACTTAATGAGCTTACTTATCTTAATTATTTCACACACCTTAATCAGCACATACCAATGCTTTTCAAGATGTATATTTGACGGTATTCTGCAAAGTAGAAGTAAAACAAAGATCCGGAATCGATACAATTAACTTACTCCACCCATCAAAGACACCAAAGGGAAAGAAACACAAACATGAAGCGACCAGACCATAATGGAAACCTAAACAAAGGATGGCCATAAGGACAGTTACTTTCCCACAAAATGGCCAAATGGCCATCCAAAAAAAAACTAGAACTGTCAGAGGATCTGACTATAGCCCCGCTAAAGCCCTGTCAGAGGAGAAAGACTCATGAATTAAAGGTAAAGACTTGTGAGAGGGTTAAATCCCTAACAAGGTACCTACGCCTTATAGACTTTTCGCATTATTAGATCTGAAAAACAGTCTAAGTTAAAAAATAGGTTTTGGATAATGAAAAAAGCACATGCACATCTTCAGACCTATATGAAAACACCTGTTAAATTTCAAAAGGATTGACTAGAACTGTAAGAGGAGTTGCGATCACAAGGTAGCAACTCCCTATACATTTTAACATTAGTAGATCTCAAAAATTGTCTAAGTTAAAAAAGGTGAAATAAGTGAAAAAAATTATTTAAGGATAATGAAAAAAGAATATGCATATCTTCAGACCTATATGAAAACACCTGTAAAGTTTCAAAAGGATTGACCTAGAACTGTAAGAGGAGTTGCGGTAACAAGGTAGCTACTCCCTATACATTTTAACATTAGTAGATCTCAAAAATAGTCTAAGTTAAAAAAGGTGAAATAAGTGAAAAAAATTATTTAAGGATAATGAAAAAAGAATATGCACATCTTCAGACCTATATGAAAACACCTGTAAAGTTTCAAAAGGATTGACCTAGAACTGTAAGAGGAGTTGCGGTAACAAGGTAGCTACTCCCTATACATTTTAACATTAGTAGATCTCAAAAATTGTCTAAGTTAAAAAAGGTGAAATAAGTGAAAAAAATTATTTAAGGATAATGAAAAAAGAATATGCATATCTTCAGACCTATATGAAAACACCTGTAAAGTTTCAAAAGGACTGACCTAGAACTGTAAGAGGAGTTGCGGTAACAAGGTAGCTACTCCCTATACATTTTAACATTAGTAGATCTCAAAAATAGTCTAAGTTAAAAAAGGTGAAATAAGTGAAAAAAATTATTTAAGGATAATGAAAAAAGAATATGCACATCTTCAGACCTATATGAAAACACCTGTAAAGTTTCAAAAGGATTGACCTAGAACTGTAAGAGGAGTTGCGGTAACAAGGTACCCACTAATTAGTAGATCTCAAAAATTGTCTAAGTTAAAAAAGGTGAAATAAGTGAAAACAATTATTTAAGGATAATGAAAAAAGAATATGCACATCTTCAGACCTATATGAAAACACCTGTAAAGTTTCAAAAGGATTGACCTAGAACTGTAAGAGGAGTTGCGGTAACAAGGTAGCTACTCCCTATACATTTTAACATTAGTAGATCTCAAAAATAGTCTAAGTTAAAAAAGGTGAAATAAGTGAAAAAAATTATTTAAGGATAATGAAAAAAGAATATGCACATCTTCAGACCTATATGAAAACACCTGTAAAGTTTCAAAAGGATTGACCTAGAACTGTAAGAGGAGTTGCGGTAACAAGGTACCCACTATCAAATATTACAGACAGACAGACAGACGGAATTCCGGACAAATTACAGACGGAATTCCGGACAAGCCAAATCCAATATAGCCCCCACTTTTTCAAAGCGGGGCTATAAAAAGAATATGCATATCTTCAGACCTATATGAAAACACCTGTAAAGTTTCAAAAGGATTGACCTAGAACTGTAAGAGGAGTTGCGGTAACAAGGTACCCACTATCAAATATTACAGACAGACAAACAGACAGACGGAATTCCGGACAAATTACAGACAGACAGACAGACGGAATTCCGGACAAGCCAAATCCAATATAGCCCCCACTTTTTCAAAGCGGGGCTATAAAGACACAAGTGATACACACAGTGAGTAATAACAAAAAAACAACATAAATAAACCACCACAGAAGAACCGCCTTGGAACGGTCAGTGGAAAGAATTCCACTGGGGGGCTTAAATCGATTTTACGTGGCCACAATCCTCACCCTTACTTCCGTCACGATTTAGACAAATAATTCGTTTAATCCGCATGAAGGCCTCCTAACTCATCAGTGCAACATCCCCGTGAACACAAATAATCAAAGAACCACAGAGGTGAGACAACGGTGAGGACTCGACAGCAAAAAACTACTGAAATGCTGGAGCATTAGAAAACCAACAGTTAGACTCTGATGGGCCCGACCAGAGACAGTCTGTTTAATAGACGAGCTTAAAATATCACACATATGTATGAAACATTATCCTTTTTCTGGACAAATAGGGACCCATTGCTGCTTTAACCCATTTTGTGCCAGAAACCCCATTACAGGTATTTGGCAAACAGTGCAGGCCCAGATCAGATGCCGCAGAATGCGGCATCTGATCAGGGCCTACACTGTTTGCAAACAGTTCAGCCATTTTCCAAATAAATTTTGAAGAAAACACACAACCCGTCACCCCTAAATTTTGAAATGGACCCCTGCTATATATAATGAGGAAGATTCCATTTGGTACAAAAAGGGTTAAGCATGTTAAGGAACCTTTCGTGTTTAATTATGTAAGCTCCTTAAGCCGACTTTGGACATGTTTGGTAGAACGACCAGGCCCTAATGGTAACTTTTTCTTGGCACATGAGTCAACCAAAAGTGCATAAAACAAGAACTTTGTTAGCCTAGAAAACAAGAGGACCAAGATGGTCCTGTATTGCTCATCTGAGCTAACAGATTCAAAGTTTCAGGAAGTGTCAACCTTTACTGAAGGATTTATTGGAGGACAAGGTGATGACATGGTAAGCATTTTCTGCAATCAAGTAGAATGTAACCTATGATAAATCAGCTGACCTCACCGGTTTTCAACCTCATTCAAGCTTCCATTCCTGACTTGCTTATATGTAACTTTCAAGAAGATCCGATATAAACTGAAGGGGTTATGGTGATGACAAGGTCAACAAGAGTTGTCAGAAGACAACATAGCTCGCCTTTTGGGGCCTAAGATGGATGAGAGCAAGTTATCAAATTTTTTTCTTCTGTAAAACAGCCCAACAGACTGCAGCAAATTGCAGAGAACCAAAAAGTATCCATAATCATCCTGTTTTCAACTTGTCCCTTCTTATTCCACACCATTATGAAACACACCTTAACAAATACATTGTAAATTTTATTGTCACAAAACAACAATTTTCGGACGAAAAATTGTGATAGTTTTCCTATTTCTGCTCAAAATATAGATTTTGAGTACACGTTAGAACCGCCTCATTGAGGCGGTTCTAATGAGTACCCACAATCTATATTTAAGAGCAGAAATAAGAAAAATAACATTTACCCCTGTAAACCCCAGTTTTACTATATATAAGTGGGGTTCAAGTGGGTTACAATTATATAGGCCAGGGCTCGAGAAAATGTCAGTTTTCCGGTTCTGAACCGATTCTGGGTTTACTGAACCGATTTTAACTGAAAAAGAAGTTTAAAAAATCGGTCCATAATTCAATAAAATCTTAAAAAAAATCGGTTCGCAAATTTTCGCTAAATCATTGTTGTAAAAACAAGCTGATCGTTTGCCACTGATAATCTAAACATGTATATAAAATCGCCTGCAGCACAAGGTGTTAGACCGGTTCATTATCTAACTAGGTGAAAATCGGACAAGTCCACGTCGGGTTCTTTGATCTTATCGCAGCGAAATTTGACCTGTGTGTTAAAATTATTCAACCGTGAACAATGGCCTCAGGCGTTATCTGCATGCTAGCAGGGTGAGAAAATGGTCAATCAATGCAGGGCATACGCTAGTTTGTGTTTACACAAGTCATTAATTTATGGCTTACTATAGAACCGGTATTTAAATATATAATTGTTTTTTTTTTGTTGTTGTTTTTTTTTCACAGGGCGCAATTTTCAATATACACCTGTCATGTCTTGTAAAGCCTTCCAGAGAAAATTCCCTTTTTTCACCCATTCTAAACGATATTTCTATTTAAGAAATACGCTCCATTGAAACCAATAACATAAACCACGTGTGTATAATGCCCTTGAATGAATTAAAATGAAACCGCATGATGTCATTTTCCGATCACGTGGCATCAATATCGGTAGCCGTTTGTAGACAGCGATTTCTTTCAGGCTTGTGTAATCATGAAATATGTATTTATATTCTTTAGAACTCGGTTCAGCCATGTACGATTTTCACTGACTCCCGTTCGGCCATGTTTTGGTTTGAGAGTAAAGAAATGTTTTTCGATTTTTTAACCCGTTCAAAACGATTTTTTTTAGAAACCCGCTCTATTAAAATCAATGACATAGAACAGGTGTGTGTGTGTGTGTGTGTGTGTGTGTGTGTGTGTGTGTGTGTGTGTGTGTGTGTGTGTGTGTGTGTGTGTGTGTGTGTTAAGTCCGTGACTGTATTAATGTGTATTGTGTAAACGGAAACGGTATGACGTCATTATCCGACCACGTGGCTGTAATATCGGTCGCCTTTTGTAAACAAAGCAATTTGGGCAAAATAAAGATGCCTGAAATAAGAGAAATATTTTAAAGGTTTTAAAAAGGGGAAAAAAATATAGTGAACATCACGCTGATCTTTGACTGCACCACGCCAGCGGTCTTCAGGTGCTGAGTGACCCGGATATTGGGAAAATGAAAGTAGATGAAATCTGGCGTAGAAAATGAAAGTAGATGAAATCTGAACTATGTGAGCAATAATTGCTGTTTATAATCGAGATACGGGTGCTTATATTCGTTGACAAGTATAAGAGCAATATTGGAATGTCATTCATTACACTAATAACACATTTTGAAATTGCAAATCACCAAGGACGTTTACGGAAATTACCGAAACCGATCTGCAATTTCCGTAATTTTTTGGCGAAATCGGGCTGGACCGATTTGGATTCTTCAGTTTCTTGAGCCCTGATATAGGCGTATTTTCATAATACTTACATGGGCTCCTTTTGTTGGTTCCTCTTTCTGAGCTTCTGCAGCAAATCTGGCCACGTGATAAATGATAGGGGCTGTGTTAGTGGGACCCCATAATTTGATGTGTTGGATACAGTTCTGATATGCCTGTACAATACCCTGGATACCTAGGAAGAACAACAAAGAGAGGGTTTTATGATAAGCCCCTGTTGTTTAGGTTTCTGTTGTCTCCATACATTGCATCACGTCAACAAGTCTGTGAAATGAACACCCCTCTAAACCCCACATTATACAGAGAAAACTGGGGTTTACAGAGGTATAAATTTTTATACTTGTTTTGTTCTAAGACATAGGTTGTGGGTACTCGTTTGAACCCACTCAATGAGGTGGTTCTCACGAGTACCCAAAATAAGACATAGGTTGTGGGTACTTGTGAGAACCACCTCAATGAGGCCATTCTCACAAGTACCCACAACCTATGTTTGGAGTAAACGTAAGAAAAAAAAATCACAATTTTTGCACATAACGCAAACATGCCTATACAAATACATTGCCATCTTTATCGCCGAAAAAATGAAAATTTTATGATGAAACATTGTGAAATATCACAATTTTTCATCATAAAATTTTCATATTTTCGGCGATAAAGGTGGCAGTGTATTTGTATAGACCTGTTTGCGTAATGGACTGGAATCATGTGCTGAATTTGGCAAATAGTATAGACCTGGATCAGACTGACAGATTGCATACTTGATATTGCCCCCCTTTACTTGGATGCCTTTGAATTTTATAACTGAACATTGTATCTGTTGATGCCTCATGGCAATCATTATGAAAACACACCTATACAAATGCATTGTAAATTTTACAGCCGAAAATTTGAAATTTTTAAGAAGAAAAATTGTAACATTTTTCTTATTTCTGATCAGAAAATATAGTTTGTGGGTACACTGTTCTAACGAGTACCAACAATCTATGCTTTCAAGCAGAAATAAGCAACATAAGGTTTACCCCTGCAAACCCCAGTTTTACTATATAGAAGTAGGGTTAATATATAGCTATGTCGTTATGGATGTCATACAAAAAATTTTATACACACTCTTATAAGTAGAACTTAGATGGCTCGAACACAGATGACTCCTTTGTTATGGCTGAGTCAAACCTGTTCTTGAGTCCAAGGGAATTTCTCCAAGTCAAGAAATAGTGATGAAACATTCAGGATATTTTCGTTTTATAGCTTGCAAATGTATGTTGTGTGTACTCATTAGAATCGCCTCATTGAGATGGTTCTAATGAGTCCACACAACATGCATTTATATCAAAGAACATTGAAAAGAAGTCCCAAAATGATTACTGTTATATCTCCTCGAAGTAGCCCTCCGTATGCTAGAACTACCCATGTCTCGAGCAGATTTTCGTGGTCCCAAAGGAGTTCCAGCCATTGAAGGTCCCCTGTATTTTTATAAATGCATGTTCTGAAGCAAAACCACTGGTAATGATGCAAAATATTTCTATCTATAATATGAAGTGGTTATTACACTATTGGTGGGACATTGTCCCTTACGAAAACATGCCTATACAAACACATTGCAAATTTTTCCGCTGAAAAAAAAAACACGAAAATTTTAAGACGAAAAATTGTGATAATTTTCTTATCTGCTCAAAATAAAGATTATGGGCACTTGTTAGAACTGCCTCATTGATGTGGTGCTAACGAGTACCCACAATCTGATGAGGTGGTTCTAACGAGTGCCCACAACCTATATTTTAGGGCAGAAATAAGAAAAACTAGAATACTGTCGATGGCGCGCCATCGCAAATCCCCACGTTTTCTACAGAGGGGCCAAGTACCGAAAACCCCTCATCCTGGGCCCTAATTTGACTCCATGGTCAAAATATTACCTGTATTATATTCTACTAATCATGCCCTTCAATTTCATATGCCACATGACTATGTTCCAAAAAACTTAAATTTTGACCTTTTGACCCCTCTCCCAGGGCCCCAATCTGACCCCAGGGTCAAAATTTTACTTGTAGTTTATTCTACCCATTATCCCCTTCGCATAGATATGCAACATGACTATGTTCTGAAAAACTTTAATTTTGACCCCCGACCCCCCCAAGTCCGACCCCCAGGGCGTGACCTAGGGGTCACAGCCAAAATCCCGTTCAATATGTTTTACTTTTTTCATAACTAAGTACATGTGCAAAGTTTGGCATCAAAATCTTCAAAATTGACTTTGTAATTGAATTTTATTGATATTTGACCTTTTGACCCCTCCCCTGGGCCCCTGGGGGCGGGGACAAAAAAAAATGTGCTCTTGCGCAAGCCATTCATGTAAGCAACTCGCATACCAAATTTGGTTGAATTCCGGCTAACGGTTTAGGAGGAGATAGCCGGACAGACAGACGGACGGACGGACGGACAGACAGACAGACGGACGGAGGCGATAACAATATCCCCACTTTTTTTTAAAAACGTGGGGATAATAAGGTTTACCCCTGTAAACCCCAGTTTACTTTATAAAAGTGTGGTTCATGGGGGGTCAAAATTATAAGAAGGTGTGTCGTGATGAGATATTGCATGTTCTTGTCCCGAGTTATCTCATCCAAAGCTGAGGTATAAAAGAAAAAGAAACAAGAGGGCCAACTGGCCCTGTAGCGCTCACCTGTGCACCAGAAAATCATGAGTGATGTTTAGAATATCCATCGGGACTTGAAGAAATAGATTGGGTTACATGGTGCTTCCATGCAGAGCTGGAACCGAACGCAGATGAGTACTGGTAAACAGCTTAGAGGTTCTAAGCCTGCCCAGGAAAAGTGGTGCCAGTTGAACTGTTTATGCATTTAAACCCTATTGGTTTCACTGGGCAGCAGTGCTTAAGATGTCATTTCATCTCAATGTAGGGTAAAAGTCCCACAAATCTGGATTTTGACCCAAAGGGCATGGTTGGCATGATTTATGTGGGTGACCATTTTAATTTGCTATATACTAAATATCTAAGGTCTGTACATCATGGTTTCAGAAAAGAAGATTTTCGAAGCTTAGTTTCCCTTATTCCATTAGTAGTTTATTGGAGTTACGGGGTCACAAGATTTGGCCAATTTAGACCCTAGGGGTATGATTGGCAGGATTCATGTAGGCGACCACTCGAAGGTGCTACATGATAAATACCTAAGCTTTCGGCCTTATGTTTTCAGAGAAGAAGATTTTTGAAGTTTGTTTTTCATTTTAAGTTGTACATTTCAAGTCTTTGGTAGGTAATGTGCCCATGGGTGTGGTCAATTTTGACCCAAAGGGCATTTTTGGCAGTATTTACTAAGGTGACCATTTCATGTGGTTACATACTAACAATCTAACCTCTGGGACTTATGGTTTCAGAGGAGAAGATTTTTGGAATTTTTTTTTTCTATTATAAGTCTATGGGAATAATGAGCCTATGTATGTGGCCAATTTTGACCCCAAGAGCATGGTTGGCAGGATTTATGCAGGTGACCACTTGACGTTGCTACATGCTACATATTTAAGCACTGGGCCCTGTGGTTTCAGAGAAGATTTTTTAAGTTTTTCCAATTGTAAAGTAGAAGTAAAACAAAGATCAGGGATCGATACAATTAACTTTCACCACCCACCAAAGACACCAAAGGGAAAGAAATACACACATTAAGCGACCAGACCACAACGGAAACCTAAACAAAGGAAGGCCATAAGGACAGTTACTTTCCCACAAAATGGCCATATGGCCATCCAAAACCAAAAGACACAAGTGATACATACAGCAAGCAACAAACAACAACATAAACCAGAGGACCAGTGGTCCTGAACTGCTCACCTGTCTGGTGACAATTTTCCTACTTAGATCAGCAGAAAATGTCATTTACCCTGCTCATAAATTTTAAAATCCCATCTCAATATTTGTTGGCATTTTAAAACTTATGAGCAGGGTAAATTTCATGCTGAAGTGAGTTGAGCGTGAAAAAAGTTTTATAACCTCGGTGCCTGGCTCACAGAAAGGGAAAATATGAGGAACTGTCAATTGGACATAAATGGTATACTGTATACAGAAGCAAATGAAACAAAAAGAAAACTTGTTCCAATTTTCACTTTGCCCTATGCAAAAGCCTAAGTCGGCAAATTTGACATTGCTGTAAAATAGGTCAAGGTCAACCCAGGGTCACCATTTGTACAAACCATGATGGGCCTGAGTACCATATGCTACATGCCAAGTTTCAAGGCCACTGGCCTTATGGTTCTGGAGAAGAAGATTTTTGAAGGCTTTTTACCATATATGGGCATGGCGGCCATCTTGGTCATGTGATCCAGACCCCGCGAACAAACTTTCGTTCCCCCATCCCACTGAGGCTCCATATGAAATTTGGCTTTGATTGGCCCTGTAGTATAGGAGAAGAAGATCTTTGAAAATTGTGGACAGACGGATGGACGACGGAGGGACGGACGGATGGACGGACGACGGACCATGGCTATACTTTAAGCTCACCTATGAGCCTAAAGGCTCAGGTGAGCTAAAATCCATTATTTTCACTTTTTCCTATGCAAAAGCCTAAGTCAGCATATTTGACATTACTGTAAAATAGGTCAAGTTCAACCCAGGGTCACCATTTGAACAAATTATGATAGGCCCAAGTACCATATGCTACATGCCAAGTTTCAAGGCCATTGGCCTTACGGTTCTTGAAAAGAAGAATTTCGAAGTGTTTTTACCATATATGGGCGTGGTGGCCATCTTGGTCATGTGATCTAGACCATATTGGCAGCTTTTCATTTGTTCAACTCCCAAAAGCTCCATATTGAATTTCACTTCAATTTGCTCAGTAGTTTCTGAGAAAAAATGTTTGAAATATGGAACCTGCGTGACCTTGGTCTAAGGTCAATTAATGACCTTGACCTTTCTTACACATAGATCTTCATGTATTCAGCTACTTTACCTTATCTACTAATTTTGGTGACAGTGTCTTCAATGGTTTCCTAAAAATCCATTATTTTCACTTTTTCCCATGCAAAAGCCTAAGTCGGCAATTTTGACATTGCTGTAAAATAGGTCAAGGTCAACTCAGGGTCACCATTTGTACAAACTATGATGGGCCTGAGTACCATATGCTACATGCCAAGTTTCAAGGCCATTGGCCTTACAGTTCTGGAGGAGAAGAATTTTTAAGGCTTTTTACCATATATGGGCGTGACGGCCATCTTGGTCAGGTGATCTAGACTGTATTGGCATTTTTTCATTTGTTCAACTCACAAAGGCTCCATATTAAATTTTACTTAAATTGGCTCACCAGTTTTGGAGAAAAAAATGTTTGAAATATGGATCCTGAATGACCTTGGTCTGCGGCCAATGAATGACCTTGACCTTTCTGACCCATAGATCTTCATGTATTCAATTACTTTACCTGATCTACAAATTTTGTTGACACTGTCTTCAATGGTTTCCTATAAATACATTATTTTCAATTTGCCCCATGCAAAAGCCTAAGTCAGAAAATTTGACATTGCTGTAAAATAGATCAAGGTCAACCAAGGGTCACCATTTGTACAAACCATAATGGGCCCGAGTACCATATGCTACATGCCAAGTTTCAAAGCCACTGGCCTTATGGTTCTGGAGAAGAGGATTTTTGAAGGCTTTTTACCATATATGGGCATGGCGGCCATCTTGGTCATGTGATCCAGACCCGCGAACAAGGCCAATGAATGACCTTGACCTTTCTGATCCATATACATTCATGTATTCAGTTACTTTACCTGATCTACAAATTTTGGTGACACTGTCTTCAATGGTTTCCTATAAAACCATTATTTTCACTTTGCCCTATGCAAAAGCCTAAGTCGACAAATTTGACATTGCTGTAAAATAGGTCAAGGTCAACCCAGGGTCACCATTTGTACAGACCATGATGGGCCCGAGTACCATATGCTACATGCCAAGTTTCAAGGCCACTGGCCTTATGGTTCTGGAGAAGAAGATTTTTGAAGGCTTTTTACCATATATGGGCATGGTGGCCATCTTGGTCATGTGATCCAGACCCCGCGAACAAACTTTCGTTCCCCCATCCCACTGAGGCTCCATATGAAATTTGGCTTTGATTGGCCCTGCAGTATAGGAGAAGAAGATCTTTGAAAATGGTGGACGCACGGACGGATGACGGATGGACGACGGACCATGGCAATACTATAAGCTCACCTATGAGCCTAAAGGCTCAGGTGAGCTAATAAATCGCCACAGAAGAACCGCCTTGGAACGGTCAGTGGAAAGATTTCCACTGGGGGGCTTAAATCGATTTTATGTGGCCACAATCCTCGCCCTTACTTCCGTCACGATTTAGACAAATAATCTGTTCAGTCCGCATGATTTTGTTTGATTTGAGGTTTAACGTCCCCGTCAACACTGTAAAGGTCATTTTGGAGACGTTGCTTCCAATTTTGTGGGACTTTTACCCGACATTGAGATGAAATGACATCTCAATTCCTGTCGCCCAATGAAACCAATAGGGTTTATTAGCATGGACGGTCCGCCTCGCACCGCGGTTCCTGGACAGGCTTAGCTCCTCTGAGCGGTTTACCAGTACTAGTGTGCGGGCCGGATTCAGCTCTGCGTGGAAGCATCATGCAGCCCATATATTTCTTCAAGCCCCTATGGCCGCATGAAGGCCTCCTAACTCATCAGTGCAACATCTCCGTGAACACAAAAAAATCAAAGAACCACAGAGGTGAGACAACGGTGCGGACTCGACAGCAAGAAACCACTGAAATGCTGGAGCAAAAGAAAACCAACAGTTAGACTCCATGGGCCCGACCAGAGACAGAGCATCAGGCACCAACCAACATTACCAAGAATTAGATCTCTCTAATTCTCAATAAGCCTTTACGTTGGAGCCGTCATAGAATCTGAGGCCTGACCCACCGGCGTGCAATTAAAGAGGGAAGCAAAGTTGCCAACCGTGATTGGGTTAACTACCATGCATGCAGTCTGTCGTATAACATCCATGTTGTACCCAATCTTTTTATATCGAAGAATGATTTTACGAAATTGGGTGCTGAAGTCATTGCGGTTATATATTTTTCTGAATTTATATACTAAGTCACCATAAAATTCGGGTTCCGATAGACCTTGTTGCAGAAGAGATTTAAGTCCAATATTGAATTTTGAAATTAAATCAGAATGGCGTCTATAAAATTTTGAAAATGCTTTGCGTAGTTTATGGTACCGATAACCCTGATTAAGGAGTTTAGCAGTTAATAATTTATTACGAGTGTTGAAGTCAGTTACATGACTACACACTCTAGCAAATCGAATTAATTGCAAAATATAAACGCCATAGGATGGCGCACGAGGAACATCACCATCCAAAAAAGGAAAATTTACAATCTCAAAATCAAAGTCATTGCGTTTATCATAATTTTTGCAAGAAACAAACCCATCTACAATAGAAAGATGTAAATCCAAAAACGGGGTCTGGGTATCAGAAGAATTTGCTTTATTTAATTGAAGTTTTGGGGGGGTAAATCTGACTGATCAAACCATCGAAATAGGTATTATCAATATTTAATAAATCATCTAAATATCTAGAAGTGGAGCTAAAAGCTTCAATAATTTCAGATTGGTTATCAATGGAAAGCGACAACATGAAGTCTCTTTCATAACAATACAAGAACAGATCAGCCACAAGAGGTGCGCAATTCGTACCCATCGGAATACCTACAATTTGTCTAAATAACTTAGTACCGAATCTAATATAAATATTGTCAAGTAGAAAGGTGAGGGCATCACACACTTTCTGACATGACCAAAGTGTATAATTCTTATGCTCTTTAGAAGTGAAAAATGCATTTCTGACATTACATGCAAGATAGAGAGAATCTTCTCTGTGAAAAGCCCATTCAATTAAATCATTAAGCTTTTCTTTTATAAGATTATGAGGAAGTGTAGTGTAAAGAGTAGGAAAATCGTAAGTAGACAGACTTGAAGCACGGAAATGTCTGGATTTCAATTTATTTAAAACCTCATTCGAATTTTTTATAGACCAAAACAGATTTCTTCCTGATCTCTCAAAGACTTTATCACAATATTTAATCACATGCGTTTTAATAGCAGTAAGACAGGAAGTTAATAATTTAGAAAGTTCGGTGGTAGTGCAAGAGCTAGAATTTGCAATAAACCGTGCTTTGTAAGGTCTTTTATGAAGTTTTGGTAGCCAGTATAGCGTAGGAAGCTTGTCTTGGCCTTCGGTAACACACACAGCAAACTTGGTGGCTGAATGACAAATATGTTTATCTTCTATAACTCTCTCTACAGCTAAAGGCTGAAGTTCATAGGCCTTAGTACCACCAAGCTCCTGCTTAAGCGTGTTAACATAGTGGAGCCATCACACAACGACGACATTGTTAGCGGCCTTGTCTGCAGGGGCCAAAACAAACTTCTTATGAAATTCTTGAATACTTAGCTTAAGATGACATAAAGACGTCTTAGGCTTAGGAGATAATAAGTTAGTATTTTGAGAATAGAAAGAAATGCGTTTATTCACTAGTTTTAAAATGCTTAGTTTCCAGTCCTTAAGGGCTTTATGCTCAACATACTCTCACTTATACCATCGATTACCGAATTCATTCAAGGAAGCAACGATTTCATCTCTACATTTACTGAAATCAATTTTTGAAGGAAACCGATATTTCGGTCCTTTAGAAATTATATTCCTTATCCTAGAATCAGGAATAATTTTCAAATTGCCTGTAATTACATGACCAGCAGCAGGATAGCAATACACTGAATTTTTACAATCACATGAATCGGGAGTATTAGTATCAATATCAAGATCTGAAACAAGTTTATTAAAATTAAAAATGATAGATCTAACAGGTTTGTTATATTTATAGCAAATTATAGGTGTTTCAGTATTTTGAAAATAAGCAGTAAGTCTATGGGAGCTAAAAAGCCCTGGGGTGTGGCCAATTTGGATCCAAGGGGCATAATTGGCAGGATTTATGTCGGTGACCACTTGACCTTGCTACAAACTAAATATCTAAGCTTTGGGCCTTATGGTTTCATAGAAAAAGTTTTTCGAAGTTTCTTCCATTATAAGTTAATAGGAGCTGATGAGCACTGCGTGGACAGTTTTGACCCCAGGGGCAGGGTTAGCAGGATTTATGTAGGTGACTATTTTATGTTGCTAGATACTAAATATCTAAGTTCTGTGCTTCACAGTTTCAGAGAAGAAGATTTTGAAACTTTTTTCCATTATAAGTCTATGGGAGCTAAGGGGTCCCGGGACGTGGCCCATTTGGTCCCAAGGGGCATGATTGGCAGGATTTATGTAGGTGACCACTTGCCATTGCTACATGCTAAATATATAAGCTCTTGGCCCTGTGGTTTCAGAGAAGAAGATTTTTGAAGCTTTTTCCATTATGAGTCTATGGGAGATAAGTGGCCCCAGGGTGGGGGCCCATTCGGACCCCAGGGGCATGATTGGCAGGATTTATGTAGGTGACCACTTGCCATTGCAACATGCTAAATATCTAAGCTCTGGGCCCTGTGGTTTCAGAGAAGAAGATTTTTGAAGCTTTTTTCCATTATGAGTCTATGAACAGATAAGGGGCCCTGGAGAGTGGCCTATTGGACCCCATGGGCATGATTGGCAGGATTTATTTAGGTGACTACTTGCCTTTGCTACATGCTAAATATCTAAGCTCTGGGCCCTGTGGTTTCAGAGAAGATGTTTGAAGCTTTTTTCCATAATGAGTCTATGGGAGCTGAGGGGCCCCGGGGCGTAGCCCATTTGAACCCCAGGGGCATGATTGGCAGGATTTATGTAGGTGACCACTTGCCGTTGCTACATGCTAAATATCTAAGCTCTGGGCCCTGTGGTTTCAGAGAAGAAGATGTTTGAAGCTTTTTTCCATAATGAGTCTATGGGAGCTAAGGGGCCCCGGGGCGTAGCCCATTTGAACCCGAGGGGCATGATTGGCTGGAATTATGTAGGTGACCACTTGCCATTGCTACATGCTAAATATCTAAGCTCTGGGCCCTGTGGTTTCAGAGAAGAAGATATTTGAAGCTTTTTTGCATAAAAAGTCTATGGGAGCTAAGGAGCCCCAGGGCGTAGCCCATTTGAACCCCAGGGGAAAGATTGGCAGGATTTATGTAGGTGACCACTTGCCGTTGCTAGATGCTAAATATCTAAGCTCTGGGCCCTGTGGATTTTTTAAGCTTTTTTCCCCATTATAAGTCTATGGGAGCTAAGGGGCCCAGGGTGTGGCCAATTTGGACCTCAGGGGCATGATTGGCAGGATTTATGTAGGTGACCACGTGTCATTGCCACATGCAAAATATCTTAGCTCTGGTCTCTGTAGATTTAGAGAAGAAGATTTTTGAAGCTTTTTTCGTATTATGAGTCTATGGAAGCTAAGGGGCCCCGGGGCATAGCCCATTTGGACCCCAGGGGCATGACTGGCAGGATATATTTAGGTGACCACATGCCGTTGCTACATGCTAAATATCTAAGCTCCAGGACCTGTGGTTTCAGAGAAGAAGATTTTTGTAGCTTTTTTCCATTATGAGTCTATGGGAGCAAAGGGGCCCCGGGGTGGTGCCCATTTGAAACCCAGGGCTATGATTGACAGGAATTATGTAGGTGACCACTTGCCATTGCTACATGCTAAATATCTAAACTCTGGGCTCTGTGGTTTCAGAGAAGAAGATTTTTGAAGCTTTTTTTTTTCCATTATAAGTCTATGGGAGCTAAGGGGCCCCGGGGCGTGGCCCATTTGGACCCCATGGACATGAATAGCAGGATTTATGTAGGTGACCACTTGCTGTTGCTACATGCTAAATATCTCAGCTCTGGGCCCTGTGGTTTCAGAGAAGATATTGAAGCTTTTTCCATTATGAGTCTATAGGAGATAAGGGGCCCCGGAGCGTGACCCGTTTGGAACCCAGGGGCATGATAGGCAGGAATTATGTAGATGACCACTTGCCATTGCTACATGCTAAATATCTAAGCTCTGGGCCCTGTGGTTTCAGAGAAGAAGATTTTTTAAGCTTTTTTCCATAACGAGTCTATGGGAGCGAAGGGGCCCCGGGCATGGCCCATTTGGAACCCAGGGCATGATTGGCAGGAATTACATAATTGACCACTTGCCGTTGTTACATGCTAAATATCTCAGCTCTGGGCCCTGTGGTTTCAGAGAAGAAGCTTTTTGAAGCTTTTTTCCATTATGACTCTATAGGAGCTAAGGGTCCCTGGGGCGTGGCCTGTTGGGACCCTGGGGCATGATTGGCAGGAGTTATGTAGATGACCACTTGCTGTTGCTACATGCTAAATATCTAAGCTCTGGGCCCTATGGTTTCAGAGAAGAAGATTTTAGAAGCTTTTTTTCCATAATGAGTCTATGGGAGCGAAGGGGCCCCGGGGGTGGCCCATTTGAAACACAGGGGCATAATTGGCAGGAATTATGTAGGTGACCACTTGCCGTTGCTACATGCTAAATATCTAAGCTCTAGGCCCTGTGGTTTCAGAGAAGAAAATCTTTGAAGCTTTTTTTCCATTATGAGTCTATTGGAGCTAAGGGGACCCCGGGGTGTGGCCAATTTGGACCCCAGAGGCATGATTGGCAGGAATTATGTAGGTGACCACTTGACATTGTTATAAGCTAAATATCTAAGCTCTGGGCCCTGTGGTTTCAGAGAAGAAGATTTTTTAAGCTTTTTTCCATTATGAGTCTATGGGAGTGAAGGGGCCCCGGGGCATGGCCCATTTGGAACCCAGGGGCATGATTGGCAGGAATTACGTAGGTGACTACTTGCTGTTGCTACATGCTTAATATCTAAGCTCTTGGACATGTGGTTTCAGAGAAAAAAAGCTTTTTTATTCCATTATGAGTCTATAGGAGCTGAGGGGCCCCGGGATGTGGCCAATTTGGACCCCAGGGGCATGATTGGCAGGATTTATGTAGGTGACCACTTAACATTGTTACAAGCTAAATATCTAAGCTCTGGGCCCTGTGGTTTCAGAGAAGAAGATTTTTATTTTTTTTTCCCATTGTAAGTCTAAGGGAGCTATATGTTGCCATGGCAACCAGAATTCCAATCTGATCAGCCCAAAAACCATATGCAGCTTTTCGCCCTACCTGATAATGCCTCACATGAAATTTGATCAAGATTGGTCATGGGGTATTAGAGATATACTTATTTGAAATTGTTTACGGATGCATGGACGCACGCATGCACGACGGACAACAGACAAAATGTGATCACAAAAGCTAAAAATTACAAAAGTAGTTTTAGTATATTACTGATTCAGGGGATGTTTCACAGAGTTTTGAGATGGATCAAACTAAGGCAATCAATTCTGCATATAATGATAACAAAAAGATGATTACAGAACTGTTGTCCTGCTCAAAGTTAAAAAGTCTCACCACTTACCAGCACAGTATGGGTTTTGAGGGTTGAAGTTGATAGCAAACTCATGAGATACTTCCATGCTGGGAGGAGTTTTGGCCCCAAATCCTAAGGCAGGGAACATCTTGTCTCTGTGTATGAAAAACATTCATTACTTTATTGTGTCTGGGTTAAGCATACCCTTGAAAACATTTATCAATGACGATGGATATACCGGGATTGATTATGATTCTTTTTCACTTCCTGTTTTCTTACCTGTAAACTGAGCCCCTATGAAAAAGGGATCTACCTAAACCCTTGTCTGTACCAAATGAAATCTTCCTTCTTATATATAGCAGGAATCCACTTCAAAATTTAGGGGTGTCAGGTTGTGTTTTCTTCAAAATTGATTTGGAAAATGGCTCAAATTTTGCAAATAGTGTATGCCCTGTTCAGATGCCACGTTCTGTGGCATCTGATCTGGGCCTTCACTGTCTGACAAGGTCGCCCTTTAGGGTTTCCCACCTTCATTGGGTTAAGAAAAATAATTGAACATCTAACAAATTTTTCACACCTATTTACATCTGCTACGACTTTCATGAATTAGGGTATAACTGTTTTTAAAATTGTCATTTAGGGATGTAAATCTGTGGTTTTACAGTTGAAAAATTTTGCTTTACAGGGATGTGTTAGCGAAGCCCTAAAATGAAATTTGCAACTTTAAAACTACTGATTTACCACCCCAAATGGCAATTTTAATACAGTTATTCCCATTCTAATGCATTTACTCATTTGTGTTGTTTAAAATATTGTCCTTCTTGTACAAACGGCAAGAAACTGTGTAAAACCAAATAAAAACCAATGAAAAACGACATTGCATGATGACATCTGGTTTCCAAAAATATATCGCAGGTCATACGGTTGCAAATTTTTGATTTTATCCAATCAAATGTGGCATTATTTATGCAAGTGCATTAGAATTCTTGCTTGCCTTCCTATATTTGAATATTTAAGTTATGTATGTGTCCCACCAACAACTAAGGTCATAAAGTGACAGGCCCTCGGTCTAAAGACTCATCTGGAAGTCTGGAGAAGCCTGTAATCAAATCTACTACACCTTGTTTATAAGGACAAGTTTTTGTTTTCTTTGGGTTCAACACAAGTCAGGTCATGTCATGTTGGTCAGTTTACCTGTCAGTACTTTTCTGGACAGAATTTCCGTGAGTGGGTAACCAGTTCAGTGCATGTTCCTTCAACACAAAACCTACATCTGCCCTACTTGAATCAAGTAAAGATTTCATGATCAATTTCAATGAAAGAATGTTGTCATTGAACCCAAAATCCCCTGATAACCAGTCAGACTAAGCCACTGAGGTTGGCTATGAGATGAGTAACTTAACTCTTATCTTGCTGTTCACGACAACCCCTACCTTTGCAAACAGTGTAGATCCAGATCAGATGGCTTCTGAAGAAGCCATCTGATCAGGATCTACACTGTTTGGCATTCAGTTTATGAATTTGTAGCAATAAATTACATCAAGTAATTTGATTGGTTGTGGACAGAAATGGTTGTGGCTTAAATGAATATTCAGCAAGATACACCATGGAGGCTGAATTTGCCCTTCTTGGTTCTGTTTTCTTTTTTTTTGTGATTAGGTTTTAAAATTAACATCCTCATCATTTTGGAGATGGGCTTCTAATTTTGTGCGACTTTTACCTGACATGCAGATAAACTGACATCTCAAGCCCTACTGCCCAAAGAAATGACAAGGGTTTATATGCAGGGACAGTTTGACTCCAATCACTTTGGCTGGGCAAGCTTAGACCTTTCAAGCGGTTTACCAGTACTCATGTTGGGTCAGTTTTAGCTCTGCTGGGAAGCACCATACAGCCCAATCTATTTCTCCAAGCCACAATGGGTGGGGATGTTATCTTCTTTAAAAACAAGAATTCCGCCGAAGGCTATGTCGCGCCTGTGGTAAACTTGACCATTAGGGTGAACGCTAGGGTGGTCGCAAATGTTGACGCCTTGACGAACGGACGGACGAACAGACGAACGAACGGACGGAAAACCGGGCGCCTATATCGCGCCATGCTAATAGCAGGCGCGACAAAAAAATGTCTTCATTTAAAGGAAACAATTTGCTCCTCAGGCGCAATTCACTTAACCTTTATCCTGCTGTAGGCGACAAGCCCTATCTTTGCAAACAGTGTAGATCCAGATCAGATGGCTTCTGAAGAAGCCATCTGATCAGGAGCTTCTCTGTTTGACATTCAGTTTATGAATATGTATAAATAAATTGTATGAAGTAATCTGATTGGTTCAAAGTCAGAAATGGGTGTGGCTTAATTGAATATTCAGCAGGTTAAAGGTTAAAGGAGCTCCTAAGGAGCTTTCCTTTAAGTATAGACACAAGTGAGGCAAAAATATTTTTTAAAGAGTTGGCTTTTTCTGAAGGGGGGATCCAATCACCTGAAACTTACGTGTCATAATCCTGACATACTGCTCCAACAGCCTGTATTGCTTGCATATATTCATTAGGTTGATAAGGGTTGATATAGTGGAGAGAGTTGGGAGAACTTGGGTCCCCATTTGAACCTGTGAAATCTACACCCACCTGAAAATACACAAAATTAGTTCCATTGCACAACATATCTGAATCCAGCAAAAGATTCTGCATGTCTGTGCATCAAACTGCACATCTGTGCAGGCTGGTCAAATACCGTAATGATCCTAAGTATTGGGACAGACAGGCCAAAGCAAACAGTGCAGATCCAGATCAGAGCAGTCTGATCAGGATCTACACTGTTTGCCATTCTGTTTGTACCTTTAGGACTCCTTGCAATATCGTAAAACAGCCAGTCCTCCAGGTGTGCGAATTTTACCAACTTTTGCAGGATAATACTTCATAATTTCTGCATAAAAAACATATTTTGTAGTTTTGAACTTTTCTGCCTCTATCAGGCTTCTATGAATCCATATGCATTTTTTTTCTTTGGTCCCTTCTAAGATTATTTCACTCATATTGAGGAAACTGTTAACAAGAGCACCGCATGCAGGTGCCAACGCTCGGCTGCAGTTTCTTTCCGTTAAACAAAAATTCTAAGACGAAAAAGGGGCATAACTGTGCCAAAAATATTTTGAGGGCTAACTCATCTATATGAGTTCCCCTTTTCATAAAGAACAACTAGTCCCAGTTTCAAGTAAATATGTTCAGTAATGACAGAGATATTAGAAAATGTCCAAGTTTTTGCAAAAATTCTACATCGAAAAAGGGGCATAACTGTGCCAAAATATTTTGAGGGTTACCTCACCTATTGGTATGAGTTCCCCTTTTTATAATGAACAACTAGCCCGAGTTTCAAGTAAATATGTTCAGTAATGACAGAGATATTACAAAATGTCCAAGTTTTTGCAAAAATTCTAAGTAGAAAAAAGGGGCATAACTGTGCCAAAAATATTTTGAGGGTTACCTCACCTATTGGTATGAGTTCCCCTTTTTATAATGAACAACTAGTCCAAGTTTCAAGTAAATAAGTTCAGTAATGACAGAGATATTACAAAATGTCCAAGTTTTTGCAAAAATTCTAAGATGAAAAAGGGGCATAACTGTGCCAAAAATATTTTCAGGGTTCCTCACCTATTGATATGAGTTCCCCTTTTTACAATGAACAACTAGTCTGAGTTTCAAGTAAATAAGTTCAGTAATGACAGATCTAGAGATATTACAAAATGTCATAGTTTTTGCAAAAATTCTAAGTCGAAAAAGGGGCATAACTGTGCCAAAAATATTTTCAGGGTTCCTCACCTATTGATATGAGTTCCCCTTTTTACAATGAACAACTAGTCTGAGTTTCAAGTAAATATGTTCAGTAATGACAGAGATATTACAAAATGTCCAAGTTTTTGTAAAAATTCTAAGTAGAAAAAAGGGGCATAACTGTGCCAAAAATATTTTGAGGGTTACCTCACCTATTGGTATGAGTTCCCCTTTTTATAATGAACAACTAGTCCAAGTTTCAAGTAAATAAGTTCAGTGATGACAGAGATATTACAAAATGTCCAAGTTTTTGCAAAAATTCTAAGTCGAAAAAGGGGCATAACTGTGCCAAAAATATTTTCAGGGTTCCTCACCTATTGATATGAGTTCCCCTTTTTACAATGAACAACTAGTCTGAGTTTCAAGTAAATATGTTCAGTAATGACAGAGATATTACAAATGTCCAAGTTTTTGCACCACGCAGACGCAGTGGACGACGACGCAGAGGACACCAGAGCTATGACAATACCTTGTCGTTTCCTTCGAAAAACAGCCGAGCTACTAAGAGGTGGGCAAAAACCAGAGTACCTGTAGAAAAACCACCTGACCTTCTGTTGCAGAACTTGGCCTCTCGCATGTAATCCGAGCCAGGCTTGAACCCACAATTTGAGCTAATGATTAAGATTGGCGCTCTTATCCACTGGGCCACAGAGGCCAGTGAACCCATACGCATTTCGTATAGAAAAGATTGTCTCAAAATCACATCAGACAAGAAAGCTGACTGGCAAAAGAATGTGCACTGTAATGGTTAACCGCTTACCTATAAGCCTGCCCAAAGTGTGGATAGGTAAACTGACCGGCTCAAAAATGATCTGAAATAGTGTTGACTGGTCTGTTAAACTCCAAAACAAACAAACAAAACAAAAACAAGAAAGCTGATAGGTAACATTGCTGGTCAGGGTTCCCTAAGACGGGGTTTCTGACAGTGTGGGTTTTGCAAAATTTCAAAAACATATCAAGCAAATACTTAGCTTAGTGTGCACAGTGCACACATGCAGTCATTACGATAACTCACCCGTGCGACATAGTGCATTTTTCACATCTCCAAAATGGCAAATTTTTTTATGAAAATCCTTGATATGTTTGTTATAAATGTTCAAAACATAGGTTGAGGGTGCTCGTTAGAACCGCCTCAATGAGGTGGTTCTAACGAGTACCCACAACCTATGTCTTGGAGCAGAAATAAGAAAAATAATGTATACTCACGTAAACCCCAGTTTCCTCTATATAAAATGGGGTTTAGGGGGGTCTTCATTTCACGGACTTGTTCACGTGATGCACAGCTTTAAAAAATTGTCCTGAATACATGTACTGAGACAGAAGTAGTCATTACTATGAATCAGAAAAAATATAGTCATCACTATGAATAAAAAAAAAATAACATTACGCAAACACGCCTATACAAATACATTGCCACCTTTATCGCCGAAAAATTGAAAATTTTATGATGAAAAATTGTGATATTTTTCTTATTTCTGCTCAAAATATAGATTGTGGGCACTCGTTAGAACCGCCTCATCGCGGCGGTTCTAACGAGTACCCACAACCTATATTTTAGAAAAATAAGGTATACCCCCCGAAACCCCAGTTTTACTATATAAAAGTGGGGTTCAAGGGGGTCAAAATTATATAGGCATGTTTTCTTGATGCTACTCTGTAGTTAACTGCCTTTGCAAACAGTGTACACCCAGATCAGACGGCCTCTGAATGGCATCCTCCATTGTTGTGGTAATATGAAGTGCTAACAGTAAGGTGAAGCCTAAACAAATTAAAGAATTATCAAACTGATTGCAGTGCATCAATATTAATTACCTTAACATTTGAGATGCTGTGGAAAACAACATCTGTCGTCTGCTTATGTCGTCTGCTGAATTTTTTGCAAATGTTTCAAAAAAATATTTTTGCTTACAGGCAAACAGTGTGGACCCAAATCAGACTGCTCCTCTACAGTCTGATTTGGGTCAACACTGTTTGCAAAATGACTTTTAAAGTAACCAGCAGATGACAAAGCAGACGAAAATTGTCGTGATTTGCTTTTTATGAGCTATTTACCTGGTAAATTCTGCACGGATTCATAAAGAAATGGCCTACCGTGAAATTTATTTGCATTCCACCATAGATAAACTCCAAAAATGAAGCAACCTTGGTAATCTGAAAGAAAATATTTCAAATACACCAGTACCTCTTTATAACACTATTGTTGGACTCCAAAGCAGAAACTGTGTGTATGAGTTAAAACAGTCATGTTACATGCGAAAAAAAAAATGTATAGGTCATACAGAAAAATGAACATTTCTGGTCACTTTTCTGTATTATCTACACATTTCTGGGTCCTTTATATCGAAAGCTGTGTTACATCATTTTAACAAGTCCTTATAATGAACACCTCTCTACAACCCATTTTATAAAGGAAAAACTGAGGTTTTATAGGGGTATTCATTACTTTTCTTATTTCTGCTCCAAGACATAGGTTGTGGGTATTTGTTAGAACCGCCTCTCAATGAGGCGGTTCTAACAAGCACTCACAACCTATGTTTGGAGCATTAATAAGAAAAAAATCACAAAATAACCATTGTGCAGATAATGAAAGAATGCACCATGCTGATAATGAATTAAACCATGTTATAAACAGGTTGTGTTGTTCTTTACCAAGGCAAGGACTTTTTTTTTCCTTCTTTTTTTTCTGTCCAGGTTTAATGGCCCTTTCAAGATTATTTCACTTATATCGAGCCTATCGTTAATCAGGTGGGTGAAAACGGGAATACCCGGAGAAAAACCATGTGACCTTCCATTGCAGAACTTGGCGTCTCACATATGACCTGAGCCCAGCTTGAACCACAGTGGTGAGAGACCTAATGGTCTAGATTCAGCGCTCTTATCCACTAGGCCACGGAGGCCCATCAAAGGCAAGGAATATTCTAGGGCAAATGGCAATATAATTTTATTTATTTTTTTTTTTTCAGAGAAAACAAGGCTTGACATTTCATGTGAATTGTCTGCCCAGCATTTAAGAAGCAGCCCAGCAAGAGCAATTCAGCCAGTCAGAACAGGTCAACCCAGTGTATATAGTCTAGTTAGAATTTCCTCATGCGCATAATACACCATAACCTCTTTACAGCACTATCAATGTGGTCCAAAGCAGAAACAGTGTTAGTTAAACCAAACAACAAGAGGACCATGATGGTCCTAATTCGCTCACCTGAGTTTAGATATGTACATGTGTGTCCCAGGGTGGGGCAATATTTGGCCCCAACTCTATGATTTGAAAAATCTTGGTAGACCCCGGCGCTGGGGTATATTTAACCCCAGGGCTATAATTTGAACACTCTTAGTAGAGGTTCACTAGGTGAAGCTTCATACCACAAATCAAAGACCTGGGCCTTCTGATATCAGACAAGAAGATTTTTTAAGGTTTTCCCTATATAAGCCTATGTAAAACCAGTGGGCCCTGTGGCAGGGGCATTTTTGGCCCCAGGGCTACAATTTGAATAATCTTGGTAGAGGTCCACTAGCTGAAGCTTCATACCAAATATCAAAGACCTGGGCCCTGCAGTATCAGAGAAGAAGATTTGTAAAGGATTTCCCTATACAAGCCCATGTTAAACTGGTGGGCCCCAGTGCGGGGCCATTTCTGGACCAAGGGCTATAATTTGAACAATCTTGGTAGAGGTTCACTAGATGAAGCTTCATACAAAATAATAGAGACCTGGGCTCAGCGGTTTAAGAGAAGAAGATTTTTAAAGGATTTTTCCTATGTAAGTCTATGTAAAACCGCTGGGTCTCTAAGCACCGCCATTTTGGCCTCAGGGCTATAATTTGAACAGTAGAGGTCCCCTAGATGAAGCTTCATACCAAATATCAAAGACCTGGGTCCTACGGTTTCAGAGAAGAAGATTTTATAAAGGATTTCCCTACACAAGCACTTATGTGTAAAAGCGGTGGGCCCCAGTGCGGGGGCATTATTGGCCCCAGGGCTATAATTTGAACAATCTTAGTAGAGGTCCCCTAGATGAAGCTTCATACCAAATATCAAAGATCTGGGCTCAGTCGTTTCAGAGAAGAAAATTTTTAAAAAAGATTTCCTTATAAAAGTGTATCTGAAACTGGTGGCCCCCAGGGCAGGGCCATTTTTGGCCCCTTGGCTATAATTTGAACAATCTTGGTAGAGGTCCATCAGATGAAGCTTCATACCTAATATCAAAGACCTGGGCCTTCTGGTTTCAGACAAGAAGATTTTTAAAGGTTTTCCCTATATAGGCCTATGTAAAACTAGTGGGCACCAATGCTGGAGCATTATTGTCCAAAGGGCTATAATTTGAAAATCTTGGTAGAGGTCCACTAGATGAAGCTTCATACCAAATATCAAAGACCTGGGCCTTCTGGTTTCATACAAGAAGATTTTTAAAGGTTTTCCCTATATAGGCCTATGTAATATCAGTGGGCCCCGGTGCAGGGGCATTTTTGGCCCCAGGGCTATAATTTGAACAATCTTGGTAGAGGTCCAATAGATGAAGCTTCACACGAAATATCAAAGACCTTGGCCTTCTGGTTTCAGACAAGAAGATTTTTAAAGGTTTTCCCTACAAAGGTCTATGTAAAACAGGTGGGCCCCGGCGCTGGGGCATTTTTGTCCCCAGGGCTATAATTTGAACAATCTTGGTAGAGGTCCACTAGATGAAGCTTTATACGAAATATCAAAGACCTGGGCCTTCAGGTTTCAGACAAGAAGATTTTTAAAGGTTTTCCCTATATAGGCCTATGTAAAGACAGTGGGCCCTGGCGTGGGGGCATTATTGGCCCTAGGGCTACAATTTGATCAATCTTGCTAGAGGTCCACTAGATGAAGCTTCACACCAAATATCAAAGACCTGGGCCTTCTGGTTTCAGACAAGAAGATTTTTAAAGGTTTTCCCTACAAAGGCCTATGTAAAACAGGTGGGCCCCGGCGCGGGGGCATTATTGTCCCCAGGGCTATAATTTGAACAATCTTGGTAGAGGTCCAATAGATGAAGCTTCATACCAAATATCAAACACCTGGGCCTTCTGGTTTCAAAGAAGAAGATTTTTAAAGGTTTTCCCTATACAGGCCTATGTAAAACCAGTGGGCCCCGGCGCAGGGGCATTTTTGGTCCCAGGGCTATAATTTGAACAATCTTGGTAGAGGTCCATTAGATGAAGCTTCATACCAAATATCAAAGACCTGGGCCTTCTGGTTTCAGACAAGAAGATTTTAAAATGTTTTCCCTATATATAGGCCTATGTAAAACCAGTGGGCCCCGGGGCGGAGGCATTATTGGCCCCAGGGCTATAATTTGAACAATCTTGGTAGAGGTCCACTAGATGAAGCTTCATACCAAATATCAAACACCTGGGCCTTCTGGTTTCAGAGAAGAAGATTTTGAAAGGTTTTCCCTATATAGGCCTATGTAAAACCAGTGGGCCCCCGCGGGGGGGTATTTTTTGGCCCCAGGGCTATAATTTGAACAATCTTGGTAGAGGTCAATTAGATGAAGCTTCATACCAAATATCAAAGACCTGGACCTTCTGGTTTCAGACAAAAGATTTTTAAAGGTTTTTCCTATATAAGCCTATGTAAAACCAGTGGGCCCCCGGCGCGGGGGTATTTTTGGCCCCAGGGCTATAATTTGAACAATCTTGGTAGAGGTCAATTAGATGAAGCTTCATACCAAATATCAAAGACCTGGGTATTCTGGTTTCAGACAAAAGATTTTTTAAGGTTTTTCCTATATAAGCCTATGTAAAACCAGTGGGCCCAGTGAGCATTTTTGGCCTCAGGGCTATAATTTGAACAATCTTGGTAGAGGTCCTCTAGACGAAGCTTCATACCAAATATCAAAGACCTGGGCCTTGTGGTTTCAGACAAGAAGATTGCACGACCTGCAGAAAAAGCAACCAACTGAAGTCGGTTGATTTTCTAAGAGTGCCCTAAAATCACCGTGTCATTCTGTCAGTCCGTCCATAACCCGTTTGTGAAAATTGGTGATAGTGACTTAACCGCTTGGAATATTTTAACAATTGTTGGCATACTGATAGATATCAATGAGATCTAACCAATGAACTTGCGAAATATTACATTCCATTTAGTATAGCCTAGCCGAGGTGAAAAATGTGAAAATTTTTTAACTGCTTCTCCTCGGAAACCGTTGGGCCGATTGAAGTCAAATTTCATATGGAGCCTCTATGGGATGGGGGAAACCAAAATTTGCTCATGGGGTCCAGGTCACATGACCAAAATGGCCACCAAGCCATATATGGTCTGTCTGTCTGTCTGTCCGTAACATGTTTGTGAAATTTGGTGATAGTGACTTAACCACATGGAATATTTAAACAATTTTTGGCATACTGATAGATATCAATGAGATCTAACCAATGAACTTGCAAAATATTACATTCCATTTAGTATAGCCTCGCCGAGGCGAAAAATGTGAAAATTTTCGAACTGCTTCTCCTCAGAAACCGTTGGGCCAATTGAAGTCAAATTTCATATGGAGCCTCTATGGGATGGGGGAAACCAAAATTTGCTCATGGGGTCCAGGTCACATGACCAAAATGGCCGCCAAGCCATATATGGTAAAAACCCTTCAAAAATAGTCTTCTCCAGAACCACTGGGCAGATTTCCACGAAACTTGATAAATAGCATCTGGGACGTAGGCCCATCATAAATTGCTAAAATGGTGACCCTGGGTTGACCTTGACCTTCTTTGTGCCTAGGTCAAACTTTGACACATATGCTTTTGTATTGGAAAAGTGAGAATGCATTTTATCCTGCAAACAATTCAGAATACAGTACTAAAGTATAAGATATATTTTTGCTCCTTACGATAAGGCGCATTTATTGGGGGAACCGTTTTAGGTCCAGGTCACATGACCAAAATGGCCGCCATACCCATATATGGTAACACTCATAAAGCTTAAAGCATCCGGCGGGTCATGCACTTCAGCTGAAGCAGTGGTTTTTAAAGGTTTTTTCCTATTTTCTCCTTTTTGTTGCTATGGCAACCAGCATGGAATGAAATTTTTTGAACAACTTTTAGAGGGGACCACCCAAAAATCATTTCTGCCAAGTCTGGTCAAAATCTGTTTAGCAGTTTATTAGATGTCGTTTAAAGAAATTGTGCACGAACGGATGGACAACGACAATGACGGACAGTGAGCAATCACAATAGCTCCCCTTGAGCCTTCAGCTCAGGTGAGCTAAAAGTGTATGGATTATATAGAAAAATGACCATTTATGGTCATTTTTCTATATAATCTATACATTTTTGGGATCCACATTTCAATCATGTTGTATCCAAGACCGTGTTATAAGGAACCGTGTTGTAATGAGGTTGTGGTGTAATGTATTGTTTAAAAATGGTTGGAATGACTTGGTTTTTATTGTCTTATTTTTTTCAGAGACAATAAGGCTTGACATTGTACATGGATCTGCTGGATAGACAATTGTTACAAAGTCAAGTCTTATCTTCTCTGAAAAAAATAAACAAAAAGATTAGTGTGTGTATGAATTCGGGTTTAACATCGCTTTCAACAATTTTTCAGTCATATCACGACGGTGTCTGGTTGCTACAGGGAGCTCAATGCTCACTTTTATAGTGCTGCCTCACTGAAGTATCATGTCCCAGACACATTACATGATACCACACCCAGTCACATTATCCTGTCACTGGGTCGACCAGTCCTAGCTCTACCCCGTAAATCTGAGTGCCAAGCGAGGAGCAGCTAGTACCATTTTTAACGACTTTGGTATGTCGCGGCCCGGGATCGAACCCGTGACCTCCCGTTCCCCGGAGCGGACACTCTACCAACTGTGCTATCGGGGCCGGTGGTCCACTAGTTGAAGCTACACACCAAATATCAAAGACCTGGGCCTTGCGGTTTCAGAGAAGAAGATTTTTTTAAAGATATTCCGTACATAAGCATAGCCTATGCAAACCAAATGGCCCCGGGGCTATATAAGTCTATGTAAAACCAAAGGGCCCCAGAGCGGGGGCATTTTTGGCCCAAGGGCTTTAATTTGAACACTCTTGGTAGAGGTCCATTTGATGAAGCTTCAAACCAAATATCAAAGACCTGGGCCTTGCAGTTTCAGAGAAGAAGATTTTTAAAGATTACCCTTTATAAGTCTATGTAAAATCAAAGGGTCTCGGAGCGGCGACATTTTTGGCCCCAGGGCTATAATTTGAACAATCTTGATAGAGGTCCACTAGATGAAATTTCACACCAAATATCAAAGACCTAGGCCTTGTGGTTTCACAGAAGAAATTTTTTTAAGATTTTCCCTATATTAAGTCTATGTAAAACCAAAGGGCCCCAAAGCGGGGGCATTTTTGGTTTTTAGGGCTATAATTTGAACAATCTTGATAGTGGTCCACTAGATGAAGCTTCATACCAAATATCAAAGACCTAGGCCTTGTGGTTTCAGAGAAGAAGTTTTTAAAGATTTTCCCTATATTAGTCTATGTAAAACCAAAGGGCCCCGGAGCCGGGGAATTTTTGGCCCAAGGGCTATAATTTGAACAATCTTGGTAGAGGTCCATTAGATGAAGCTTCATACCAAATATCAAAGTCCTGGGCCTTGTGGTTTCAGAGAAGAAGATTTTTAAAGATTATCACGGGGCAGGGGCATTTTTGGCCCCAGCACTTTAATTTGAATAATCTTGGTAGGGGTCCTTTAGATGAAGCTTCATACCAAATATCAAAGACCTAGGAACTTGTGGTTTCAGAGAATAAGATTTTTAAAGATTTTCCCTATATAAGTCTATGTAAAACCATAGGGCCCCGGAGTGGGGGCATTTTTGGCCCATGGGCTATAATTTGAACAATCTTGGTAGAGGTCCATTAGATGAAGCTTCATACAAAATATCAAAGATCTAGGCCTTGTGGTTTCAGAGAAGAAGATTTTTAAAGATTGTCCCTATATAAGTCTATGTAAAACCAAAGGGCCCCAAAGCAGGGGCATTTTTGGCCCAAGGGCTATAATTTGAACAATCTTGGTAGCGGTCCATTAGATGAAGCTTCATACCAAATATCAAAGTCCTGGGCTTTGAGGTTTCAGAGAAGGAGAATTTTAAAGATTTTCCCTATATAAGCCTATGTAAAACCAAAGGGCCCCAGGGGGGGGGGGGGGGGGGGGGGGGGGGGGGGGGGAGGGGGGCATTTCTTGCCCCAGCACTATAATTTGAACAATCTTGGTAGGGGTCCATTAGATGAAGCTTCATACCAAATATCAAAGACCTGGGAACTTGTGGTTTCAGAGAAGATTTTTAAAGATTTTCCCTATATAAGTCTATGAAAACCAAAATGCCCCGACCAGGGGCATTTTTGGCCCAAGGGCTATAATTTGAACAATCTTGGTAGAGGTCAATTAGATGAAGCTTCATACCAAATATCAAAGACCTAGGCCTTGTGGTTTCAGAGAAGAAGATTTTTAAAGATTTTCCCTATATAAGCCTATGTAAAACCAAAGGCCTCGGGCGGGGGCATTTTTTGCCCCAGCACTATAATTTGAACAATCTTGGTAGGGGTCCACTAGATGAAGCTTCATACCAAATATCAAAGACCTGGGCCTTGTGGTTTCAGAGAAGAAGATTTTTTAAGTTTTCAGTGAAAAAAATCTATTTTTGGCTACTGTCACCTAGATGTGCAACTACCTAAGGATCATTCCTGTGAAGGTTGGTCAAAATCCGATCAATGGTTAAGGAGGAGATGTAGTTTGAAGAAATTGTTTACGCACGCACGCACGCATGCACGATGGACAACGGACAAAAAGTGATCCCAAAAGCTCACCTCGTCACTACGTGACGGTTAGCTAAATTATAACAACAAAAAGATTAGACTGAGGCACTAATGAGAAAACCTGTTTTTGCAATTTGCAATCAACAAACATTCAGATCAGTCAGCACATCCATGCAGTCTGACCAAAGCCTCTGTGTTTTTACTGCCTAGAGATTACAATACATCCAGATTAACCCTTTTTGTACCAAATGGAATCTTCCTCCTTATATATAGCAGGAGTTCATTTCAAAATTTAGGGGTGTCAGGTTGTGTTTTCATCAAAATTTATTTGGAAAATGGCTGAACTTTTAGCAAACAGTGTAGGCCCTGATCAGACGCCGCGTTCTGCGGCGTCTGATCTGGGCCTCCACTGTTTGCCATGCTACCCGTTTTGGGGTTTCGGGTACTAAATGGGTAAATATCTAGAATTTCAAGACTTGCTTGTCTGTGCAGCTCAGTTTTAGTTTGTTCGTTTGAATTGAAGTTTAACATCCCCATCGACATCATTTAGGTGATTTTGGAGACATTGCTTCCCATTTTTTTGTGGGACTTTTATCCGACACCGAGATGAAATGACATCTCAACTCAACCCCTGCCGCCCAATGAAACCAATATGGCTCATATGCATTGGTCCAACTCACACCATTCTGCCTGGGCAGGCCTAGTCCTCCTAAGTGTTTTACCAGTACTCATGTGCTGCCAGTTTCAGTTCTGCTAGGAAGCACCATGCAGTCCAATCTGTTTCTCCAAGCCCCCGATGGGCAGGGACCCTGTGTAGCTGAGTAGGTTCAATTTGTGTTTTACCTATAGCTGCAAAGCTTGAAGACAGAATTTCTCTTGATGGGGATCAGACTGTCATCTGCTCTTTAATTTTTCTTGGCACTTTTTGGGTTAGTCCTAATTTTTTTCCTGCTAAACATAACCCCTACCTCAACAGTGTAGACCCCTACCTCTACAGTGTAGATCCAGATCAGATGGCTTCTGCAGAAGCCATCTGATCAGGATCTACATTATTAGTCATTCAGTTTGTGACTTGAACAAAACATAATATTAAGTAATTTGATTGGCTGCCAGTCAGAAATGGGCATAATTAATATATTCAGCAGGACAAGGGTTAAGAGGTCACAAGCTGAGAACTGATGGGTCTTTACCTTGATAGATTCCACACAGACATAGCCTGAATTTTCATACTTTTTCTTCTTTGCCTTTTTTTCTTGATTAATACATGGGAACTGAAATTAAAAGAAAACATGTTCAGATACAGTTAACCCTTATTTTGCTTTCACTTTGCAAACAATGTAGATCCAGATCAGATGGCTGACCAGGATCTACACTGTTTGGCATTCAGTTTATAAATTTGTAGCAATAACTTAAATCAAGTAATTTGATTGGATGATAGACAGGAATGGGTGTGGCTTACATGAATATTCAGCAAGATAAGGGTTAAGACCACCTAAAATTAAGACTATAATAATCTGCTTTGAAAAGCTTATTTAGAAGGGTGCATTTATCCTTTCTTCGATTTTCTGAATTGAATGCCCTCTAGTCAGAGACCACATTTGGGACTGTTCAAAAGTGGTCCAAAAGACCACTTTTGAACAGTCCTAAAGGTGGTCTTAATATAGGAATTCTACTGTATTTATTCAGATACCTATAACCTGCTTTATACTGACCTTTGATAAAAAATCTTCTAACATTTGCAATGGAACAAATTCTTAGCTCAAGATTGGAAGGGTCAATGTAGATATTCAAAAATATTGAATTTGTTACTCAAATAAAGATCAAAGCACTGAGAGTACTGGAGGGTGATCGTCTCTGAGCGTAGATTGGGAAAATAGTCCTGAGCTGAGAATCGAACTGTTCGTAGACATCCCGTTATGTGGTGTCTGATTATGTAGATTCTGTTTGCCAATGCCCAAGTGTAGTAACGAGCACAGTCCATGCACCCGCCCCCGCCAATCGGGGCTTGAATAAATAGATGGGCTGCATGATGCTTCCACGCAGAGCTGAAAGTCCCGTAACATTGAAAGTAATGTCTCCAAATGACCTATACAGTGTTGACAGGGACGTTAAACCTTAAATCAAACAAACGAGCACAGTCCAGAATTTTCTTCTTACGCTGCTTTTGTTCATTTGAATTGAGGTTTAACGTCCCCGTCAACACTGTAAAGGTCATTTTGGAGATGGTGCTTCCAATTTTGTGGGCCTTTTACCCGACGTTGAGATGAAATGATATCTCAAGCCCTGTCGCCCATTGAAACCAATAGAGTTTATAAGCATGTACGATCCAACTTGCACCGCTTTGCCTGGGCAGGCTTAGATCCTCGAAGCGGTTTACCAATACTCGTGTGCGTGTCAGATTTAGCTCTGCGTGGAAGCATCGTGGAGCCCATATATATTTCTTCAAGCCCCAATGGACGGGGGCCGTTCTTACGCTGTGCTCTGACATCTTAGGGTAGTACTGTACTTGGATTTTGTTCAACAGAGTGGGGAGGGTGCAAACCCAGTCCCCTCCCATCTTTTGGAAATTATTTCAGATTCATATGTTTTTCACCCTCTGCAAAATACCTGAAATTCGCATCCTCAACCCGCCCCTTACAGCCCTGAACCATGTTCAAAACTGTTGTTGCATACAGACCAGCTACCGGTAATAACCCATCTTTTTCGTTTCACGGAGAAACCCCCTAACGCGAAATCTGCTATTTTCTCCGCAAAACAGCGAGAAAAGATGAAATGAGCGAGAAATTTCTCCCGGTTTCGCGGAGAAAATTCTCGGAGATTCTCGGCAAAAATTTGACCGATTGCTTTCATTGAAAATGAAATTACCCGCGTTTCGCGGAGAAAAAATACAACTGGGCTTACATGAAATTTTCGGCTCATTATTATTTCTTCGTTTGTTTGGAGTTGTTTTTGTAAACGAAGGCAAATGGTAGTCATTGTTAAATCATAATCAAATATTCTTTCATGTTACACAATTTCATTTTAGTAATTTATTTCTCCTTTGTATAATCCCTTTTTAAAAGTCTCATGACAACTTTAATTCACATCACGAAAATACGCCTATTTATTTGTTACCCGCTTTTACCCCACTTTTAATTGGGGTTTACAGGGGTATACATTATTTATCTAATTTCTGCTCACATAGATTGTAGGTACTCATTATAACCGCCTCGCCGAGTCGTTTTAACGTGTACCCAAAACCTTGAGCAGAAATATGAAAAAATGCCAGAATTTTTATCCGAAAATTTTCCAGTTTAAGTGGTTAAATTTAACAATAAATTTGAATAGGAGAGTTCTCATAATGAGTCTTACATGTAGGTTATTAACACCATAATGATGTGTGACATTTACCAAAAGCTCAGCTTGATGAAATAGATGGGCTGCATGATGCTTCCACGAAGAGCTGAAACCAACTCGCATGCGAGTACTGGTAAACCGCTTACAGGCTCTAAGCCTGCCCAGGCAAAGTGGTGCGAGTCGGGCAGTCAATGCTTATAAACCCTGTTGGTTTCATGGGGTGGCAGGGCTTGAGATGCCACCAAATTGGAAGTGACGTCTCCAAAATGACCTTTACAGTGTTGACGGGGACGTAAAACCTCAAACAAACAAAACCAAAAGCTTAGATTCGCCTCATTTATTTATGATTACAAACTGTCAAATTGGTACAGCAATCAGTGCTTTGAATGCATAGTTAGTGACCAGTTAAAGAGGAACACATGAATTCCACCGCAGGCTAGGTCTATGTCGCGGACGAAATACCAGACACCTTTATCGCACCATGCTTCATGCAGGCGCGTGAAAAAGGACATGCTACTTTGCATTCACACGCATTATTTGCGCTACCAAGTCTCCTTCCCCGACCCCTCACCCACCCCTACGCTTTAAGGATGCCCGTTATCCTTGGGGTGTTTAGTGGATCTACGGCACTTTCAAGATTATTTCACTTATTTTGAACGGACCGCTAATCAGAGTTGAGCTAAAACCGGACTAAGACCACCTTCTGTTGCAGATCTTGGCGTCTCATATGTGGCCTGAGCGAGGCACAAACCACAGCGGAGATACCTAATGACCCGATGATTAACCCTTTTTGTACCAAATGGAATCTTCCTTATATATACAGGAGTCCATTTTGAAACTTAGGGGTGTCAGGTTGTTTTGTTTTCTTAAAACTTTAGTTCGGGAAATGGCTTAACGTTTTGCAAACAGTGTAGGCCCTGATCAGATGCCGCATTCTGCAGTGTCTGATCTGGGCCTGCATTGTTTGCCAAGGTACCCCTTTATGGGTTTCTGGTACTGAACGGGTTAAGATTCAGCGCTCTTACCCATTAGGACACGGGGGCCAGTTACCTTCGGGGTGTACAGTAGACAAGATACCCAGGTTGCATGTCTGTACAAACTTCGCTGATTATCTTGGATAATTTTGTAGTTCTTCTCCAAGTTAGAGATCAGACTTATATGCAGCCTTGGAATGCTTGCCGCGCAATTTCCCCATATTAACCCTTTTTGTACAAAATGGAATCTTCCTCCTTATATATAGCATGATTCCATGTCAAAATTTAGGGGTTTCAGGTTGTGTTTTCTTCAAAATTTATTAGGAAAATGGCCGAACTTTTTGCAAACAGTGTAGGCCCTGATCAGACGCCTCATTCTGTGGCGTCTGATCTGGGCCTGCACTATTTGCCACGGTACCCGTTTAGGGTTTCCAGTCTGAAATGGGTTAATGTATGAGCAAAATTGAATTGTAAAGGCAAGAAACACAAGCGGGCCTCCATGGCCTACTCTTAAACATTAGATCTCTCACTCGGGCTACATGTGAGCTTAAGTGTAGGCATCAGTGATGTTTAATTACTCGCAGTGTAAGAAAAAGATCAACCAAAATGTAGAGTGAGATCAGCGCCCACACATACATGTACAAGCAGGATCCCCGTTATTATATACATTGAGTTTGATTTTTCTGAAGTATTTACTTGAGAAAAAAATAAAGTACTCCCAATATGGTGAGCCGATAGAAAATCAGCAGTTTTAAATTTAGGAAGCGTTTACACAACAGTAAAAAAAACAAGAGGGCCATGATGGCCCTGGATCGCTCACCTGATCCTATTGTACAAACGGAATTGTGGGTAATATATGGAGTGGAGGGTTTGAGCCATTTTGGTTGGACCTAAAGACCATTTCTGTGAAATTAATTCAAAATCAGTCTGCCTGTTTAGGAGTAGAAGTCATTTTGAGAAGTAGAAGTCATTTTTGATGAAATGACATCTCAAGCCCTGCCGCCCAATGAAACCAATGGGGTTTAAAACTTAACAGTTTGAGCAATTTTGGTAGAGGATCCCCCAAGGAACCTTCCAGTGAAATAATTTTAAAATCCATCCACTGGTTAAGGAGAAAAAGTCGTTTAAAGCTTTTCTATTTTTAGCTCTGGCGGCCATTTTATTCACCCGAGCGGAACGGTTTGGGCAATTTAGGTAGAGGGTCACCGAAGGAACATTCCTGTGAAGTAATTTCAAAATCCATCCTCTAGTTAAGGAGAAAAAGTCGTTTAACGCTTTTTCTATTTTTAGCTCTGGCGGCCATTTTGTTCACCCGAGCGGAATGGTTTGAGCAATTTTGGTAGAGGGTCACCCAAGGAACATTCCTGTCAAGTAATTTTGAAATGCATCCACTGGTTAAGGAGAAGAAGTCCTTTAAAGGTTTTTCTATTTTTAGCTCTGGTGGCCATTTTGTTCACCCGAGCGGAATGGTTTGAGCAATTTTAGTAGAGGGGCACCCAAGAAACCTTCCTGTGCAATAATTTAAAAATCCATCCACTGGTTAAGGAGAAGAAGTTGTTTAAAGGTTTTTCTATTTTTAGCTCTGGCGGCCATTTTGTTCACCAGAGCTGAACGGTTTGAGCAATTTTGGTAGAGGGTCATCCAAGGAACATTCCTGTAAAACAATTTCAAAATCCATCCACTTGTTAAGCAGAAGAAGTAGTTTAAAGAATTTTCTATTTTTAGCTCTGGCGGCCATCTTGTTCACCCGAGCGGAACAGTTTGAGCAATTTTGGCAGAGGATCACCCAAGGAGCATTCCTGTGAAATTAGATCAAAATCTGTCCAGCAGTTTTGGAGGAGAAGTTGTTTAAAGCAAAAGTTGACGACGGACGGACGCACGCACGCACGGACGACGGACGACGGACAAAGACTGATCCCAAAAGCTCACCTTGAGCACTTCGTGCTCAGGTGAGCTAAAAAGGAACACAGAAAACATTCATCATCTTCATATTGCGTTGTAAAGTGCAAAAGATGCAAATCATTCTGATTCCAACCTGATCAAAATCATACTTTATGATCGCTAGAGTTTTCGATCTTCGTACTAAGAACATGCATTTCGTCATATGCTTCAAACTTTGTTACCAAATTTTAATGCATGAAAAAATACATGCACATGAACAAATATACATGTAGGTATAGGCAGATTTCATGGAGAAACACCGTGAACGACTTCACCTGTACTAATTGGCTTTCTCCGAGAAAAAGCGATGTTCCCGGAGAAATTTCGCAGCGTTTCGCGGAGAAATTAACTGCTTTGAAACGCGAAATTTTTTCTTTTCGGAGAAATTTCTCGCTTGTTCTCCGAGAAAAAAAAGCCTATTACCGCGGAGAAAAATAAAATATGGGTTATTACCGGTAGCTGGTCTGTACATGTGGCGAACAGTGCCGACCTGATCAGAAGCAATTTGCTCTATATCCAATCTTGGTCTACGCTGTATGTCTAATTACGGTACCACCTACAAAGTCTGGGCTACTCATTTTTGCACTTAAACATTTCAGGGTTCTAAAATTAAGTTCTTAGCTGGAGTGCGAAAAGTCTATTTTTACTCGGCTTGGCATATATTTGTGTAACAGTTTTATAAATAGAATGTTCCGAAAGACGTAACGTGACATCGTGGCCTGGATTAAGATATATTGTGTGAGCAACCTGGCATTCTTATACTATTTCGTTTAACCCTAAAATGCTACTATTTAAGCAAACAGTGAAGTTCCTGTGCAACCTGCTGATCAGACGCCACATTCCGCGGCATCTAATCTGGGTATTTACAGCACACGATTTCTGTCAAGACTCTATAGATATAGCTCTTGTTGCATTGATAAAAATAGCTCAACGTTTCAAGTTCTATTAATAAAACATATTGGTTTTCCAAAATCAGTGATGGTCACGTGGACAACTGCATTAATTCCGTTTGTCCATTTAGTAAATTAGGGTCGATCGTAAACCAATCGACCCAACAACAAATATTGTGGATATTTGTTAGAATCGCCTCGATGAGGTGATTCTAACAAATATCCACAAAATTTGTTTGTTGGAGAGACTGAGGGAAAAAGACCCTTTATTACCTCTTATACTCTGAGCCTTATTTAGGTTCTCTATAGTGGCAAAATTTTATAATGGTAGTTTTGGGGAACAAATACAATGTCATGTACTGTACTTTTGGGGGGAAAAATCTGTCCTTTTAGTTATAGTGAGGTAAAAGCATGCTGACCAGCTCTTTGTTGCTAGATGAGTTTCCATGCACTTTTGTCTTAACCCTTTACCGCTCAGGGATTTTGTGAATTTCGCTGATTTTCACAGTGTTGCACCTGACAGCAACTTCAACTAGCCATTGTTTCATAATGGATGGTCTGTTTTATACCAAACTCGGTATGAATGTTCATTGGGCAGTAGCCTTTCAAATGCAAACTTTCATGACTTGATCATTGTTGTCATGGTAATGAGGGAGCATCTCAAAGTTGGCAAAAAGTGTGATTTCACATGAATTTTTGACCAAATCTTAATCTTCACACAGCTGTCAAGGCAACAATTAAGGGGTTTGGCACTGGTCATTTTCACTGTTTGCAGCATGTTTTATCAGCATCAATTTTGAGGCATTTTTGACCCCAGACACCCTCAGATATAAATTTTAACGGCCAGTTGGGGAATAAACCCAAAATTTTTCGGATGTGAGCCCGTCCCCCCCTTCAATCCCCCCCAGAATATTTTTAGTTGCAAGGCGCGTGAAAAAACAGGTCACTTTTTAGGCCAACAAATCCTAAAGCAAACATAACTATCCAGGGGTAGGAAATGCAGAATTTAGGTGCTTCTGGAGATTATATAGAATGAGGGGGTGGGGTGCAGATACGTAAAAACACATATCTGAGTGGGAAAGGGTTAATGGTGTTGATTGTTCATCATTATACAAGCAAAGTTGTTTTTCTACGGTCATTCTCTCCCTTCCTCTAATTCAAAAGGGGCAGTTGTCAGTTTCTGGCGAAAGAAAGTGCACTGTACTTGTTAACCGCTAACGTGTTAAGCATGCCCTGGTAAAGTGTGGATAGGTAAACTGACCGGCTCAAAAATGACCTAAATAGTGTTGACTGGGCTGTTACAAACAAACAAACAAGATACAGATAACATTCTTTATACCGACATTTGATATAACAACGTTCTAACAACATTTGCAGTGGAACAAATCCTTATAATAGCTCAAGATGGGAATTTGAAGGGTTAATAAAGATATTCAAGAATATTGAATTTGTTACTCAAATAAAAACAACTAATATTGTGGATATTTGTTAGAATCGCCTCTGTTCTTATTTAGGTTCTCTACAGTGGCAAAATTTCTATAATGGTAGTTTTGGGGAACAAATACTGTCTTTATAACCAGGGTTCTCTATACATATATTAATTCAGTGAGGTAAAAGCATGCTTACCAGCTGCTATTGTTTGGCTACAAAATTAATGATTTAAATTGCTTAATGAGTTTCCATGAACTTTTGTCTCCCATGAACTTTTGTCTCTATAAACATAACAACTAAATGGTGATGATTGTTCATCAATCAACAGAAGTTTATATATACAAGCAAAGTTGTATTACTGATGTTCATGACTGTCACTGACCCCTGCGCAAAAAAGCTTTTGTACAAAATTCACATCAAGAAAACACGCAAATATAATTCTGACCCCCTTTTAGCCCAGTTTTATACAGTAAAACTGGGGTTTACAGGGGTAAACCTTATTTTTCTTATTTCTGCTCTAAAATATAGATTATGGGTACTTGTTAGAACCGCCTCAATGAGGCGGTTCTAACCTGTACCCATTGTCTATATTTTGAGCATAAATAAGGAAAATATCACAATTTTTCATCCTAAAATTTTAGTTTTTTTCAGCGAAAAATTTACAATGTATTTGTATTAACATTGTTTCCGTAATGAGGTGAAGACGATCTATATCCATGCTATTGTTGTCATTGTGATGTCAGAGTGCTGTGACAGGAAGATTATTTGTAAAACCTGGACTGGGCTCATGTGCTGGGACATTGGCAAGCAGTGAAAACACAGATCAGATGCAGCAGAATGTGGCATGTGATCAGGATCTCCACTGTTTTCTATAATACATGTACAGGAATTTGAAAGTTAAACTGATCAATCTGAGTCTTTTCCCAGCCTACTCTCAGAGAAAATCGACCCACATTGTTGTTGTTGTTCAAGTTAAGGCATTTTACGTCTGCCAAGGTTGAGGGACAGAACTCAATAGCTCCACAGCGAGACGTAAGTTTTGTGCTTCTGGGCTGTGAATCGCAGAAGTTGTCCAACAAGAGTCAATCGCGTTGGACTGCCTGTGCCCTGCCGAGGAAAGTGAAACACTGCCAGTTTTAGAAATTTTGAAGGACGGTCTAAATTGAGCCAAAAATGTAGAGTTATCAGTGCCAATTCGGCTGCAAATCGTGATTTCTCTATTGTGCTCGAGAGCTGAAAGTAGGTCAACGCTGCTCTCTCTTGGGGCCGCGCAATTTTGGCAATCAGACTTAGGCTGCCAATGCCTATGCAAGTTTCCGTACAGGAGAAGGCGCGGCTAGCGGTCTAGCAAGAAGACTGGTCAAAGTCTTATTTGCCACAATCGACCCACCATAGCTGTTAGTGCACTTATTAACCCACTGTATGCTAGTGGAATCTTCCATTGCTATATGCTGGACAAGTCCATTTGTCATATAGGGGTGTTAGGCCTATTTTTTTCTCTTTATGCCCCGGTAGGAGGGCATATAGTTTTTTGCACTGTCTGTGGGTTTGTGGGTTAGTCCGCACTTTTTTTTCCTCAAGTTGGCACAGGGGTATTGCTCACTTACAGTGACAGCTCTTGTTCTATTCTATTTTTTATGGAAAATTCGGTCAGCAAATAGTGCAAACCCTGATCAGACGCCGCATTCTCCGGCATCTGATCTGGGCCTACACTGTTTGCCAAGGTATCCCTTTAAAATACTCTAGCAAGAGCCAAAATTTGTGTTCTCTACAGACTGAACTAAAAATGGCCTTTCTACGGTCATTTTTAGACTTTGCAAGCAAGAATTTAATTATAACACTATTAATTGAAAATGTCATCTGCTACGCCCATCTTTGAGATATCCTGCTGAATAATTTAATTATCCACATTAGAATCCTCCGTGGTATAGTGGTTATGCTACTCGCCTTGAAAACCAGGGGTCGCAGGATCAATCCCGGGCTTCTCCAGGCTTTCGGATGAGTCTTTAAACCGAGGTCCCGTCTCCGTATGACCTTAGATGTTGGGGAGACGTAAAACTCAAACACCCATCTGATCTGAATCTACACTGTTTGCAAAGGTAGAGGTTGTCGTGAACAGCAAGATAAGGGTTAGATAAAAATGTGCCTGAGTGTGATAATCATGCTAATGTACGATCAATAAAGTTTCGCTGACCCTAAATATATGTATCAGCCTAAATAATGACATGAGGATCAATTTCACCAGGTTTTGCACAAAAATGAGGACAAAATTAAATACACAAAAAAGTTTTTGTCTATATGATACAAAGCTCAGTTATCCAATAAAATTAGTATTATATTATTATATTACATATTAATTTTTGGCATGCCAAGCGAAAAATAGCCTTCAAACATGTGGAACAAGCTTAACCGTTTGATCAAAGCACTGAGAGTACTGGTGGGTCGAATTTGTCTCTGAGTGTACGTCACAGAAATAGTCCTGGACTGTGATTTAAACTGTTACTGTGATTTAAACTGTTTCATTTAACCCCAGAATTCCTGTTTTTAAGCAAATAGTGTAGACCTTCATCAGATGGCATGTTCTTTGGCATCTGGTCTGTGTCTTCACAGTTTGCGAAGCTCAACCTATGATTCCAAGATAACACTCTTATGCAACACTGACCTCAGTTACTGAGGCTATTTTCTATAAAAAAAAAAGTTATTTCCGACAAGTCAGTGACAGTCACCAGGACTTTAGCACTCTGCCTAGATTGACAAACAATCAACCTAAAAATAGCTGTGTTATTTGTTCCCCTATGTGGTCAGAGCGCTGGTTACATGTAAGAGAGTTAAAGAGAGCTATTCTAAATATGTTCTAGAAAGGGTTATCCTTTGGAAGCAAAGAATACAACACAGAACTGGAAAATATGGAGTGTACATGTTTTCTGGGCCAGACTAGCTTAGTTTCGACCATTTAGGCCTCATCAGTGACCCTCAAATATTTTCAAAATTCCACAATGGAACCAATGATCCCAAAGGACAAGAAAATATAAACTACACTATGATGTAGGGCAGGGAGACGTTTTATGGCTGCCACACATTCCCAGTCAACAGCTGTAGTGATGATAAATATGTTCTAGAAAGGGTTATCCTTTGGAAGCAAGGAATACCCCACAGAACTGGAAAATATGGAGTGTACATAAGTCTGGAATCAAAGTGTCTGATCAGGGTCTACACTGTTTGAATTAGGTACAAGAACTTAAGGGTGTACCAAAATAGTCCAAGTCCTTGTTCATGATCATTGTGCAAGCCTGCACTAAGAGACTGCTGCCATTGCTTTGATTTATTTACCCTCAAACCTTCTCACCCTTGAGTTTCTGGACCCCGAGTGCACTCTTCGATTACTGAAGTCCAGGGCACATACTAAGTAGGATGTCTAGCTGAATGGTAAGCAATATTTCTTGCACACCAGACAAGGAAATCCGTGATTTTACCCTGAGATAGAAATTTATGTTCTGACCCTGGTGTTCCGACCCAAAATCGAATATAATGGCGTGTTTGATAAATGCCCTGGTTGATTACGACCTCTTATGCGCCGTCGTTAAGGTTGACTTCACAGCAATGTCACTAAACATTCATGCAGTGTCAACACAATATGGCATACGTTGGTAACCGAAGTGACTGCAGCATTAAAAATCCGCTTTAAGAAATGGAAGGTATGCAAGAAAAAGAATCCAATATGGGTGTGAGGGGTGGATAGAAAAATCTGTCCCTTGGGACGGATTTTTCCATCCACCTCTCACACCCATATAAGATTCTTATAATATATCCCAATAAGATGGCTCAGAGATATCACATCAGAATCAACACTGCATTAGTATCTGTATTGGGGTTTAGGGTTGTAAGGGATATCCGAGAATGGACATACCATCATCTATTTCAAACACTGTATTTTAATTTTGAGACAATTACACAGCAGTTGGCTGAGCACATTTTCGGCATCTTTCTGGATATACAGTGTTTGCCACATGCAAGAATCTGACCTACATGTAACACTGATAAAAAAAAGTGTGACTATTTGTTATGAATAACATAACCTTGATCAATAAAAATAGTGCTACTATTTTCTATTAAAAACCATACGGTTTTCCCAAATCAGTGATAGTCATGTGGGCAACAGCCAAATTCTGCCATTTATAACTTTGGGTTGAATGAAAAACAATCCACACAAAAATTACACTTTGAAAATACACCGATACAAATACATGTATATTGAAAATTTTACAACCAAGAAATGAAATTTTTCAGATACAAAATCTAATATTTTTCACATCTCTGCTCAAAACATAGATTGTAGGTACTTGTTAGAACCGCCTCGACAAGAAGGTACTAGCCAGTACCCACAATCTATGTTTTCGATATCGATTACATTTTTTGTACATGTCACTTGTGACACAAAGTCTTATTTGGCCAATACAAATACATTGTCAATTTTATCACCGAAAAAAATTAAGATGATTTTTTTTTTTATTTCTGCTCAAAATATAGATTGTGGGTACACATTAGAACAGCGGTTCTAACGAGTACCCACCATCTATACTTTCAAGTTCATTCTTGTTGTTAGAAGCCTCAGTGGTGCAGTGGTTACGCTACTCGCCTTGTAAACCAGGGATTGCAGGATCGATCCCGGGCTTCTCCAGACTTTCGGATGAGTCTTTAAACCGAGGTCCCGTCTCCGTATGACCTTAGCTGTTGGTGGGACGTAAAACTAAAACTCACTCACACTCACTCATTCTTGTTGTTGCCCTTTTATAAAAGTGGGGCTCAAGGGATCAGAATTATATAGGCGTGTTTTCGTAATGGTTTTGATGTATTTGCACTTTAACCCTTTTCCACTCAGATACGTCTTTTTATGTGTCTGAACCCCCACCCCCCCATTTTAGCCCCCAGAACCACCTAAAATCTGCATTACCCATCCATGGACAGGTCTGTTTGCGTTAGCATTTGTTGTCCTAAAAATAGCCTGTTTTTTCGCGCCGCTCCCCACTAAAAATATACTTATGTGGGTTTGAAGTGGGCCAGCAGCCCCCCTCACCGCCACAAAAAATTGGGGGTATGGCCCAGCTGGCCGCTGAAATGAAATCTGAGGGGGTCTGGGGTAAAACATGGCTCGAAATTCATGCTGGCAAAACATCCTGCAGACAGTGAAAATGGCCAGTGCCAAACCCTTAATTATTGCCTTGACAGCAGTGTGAAGATAAAGATTCTGTCAAAAATGCATGTGAAATCACACTTTCTGACAATTTTGAGATGCCCCCTGGTTACCATGGCAACAATGATTTAGCCTAAAAAAGTTCCATTTGAAAGGCTACTGCCCAGTTAACAATCCTGCTGAGTTTGGTGTAAAACAGACCATTCATTATGAAACAATAGTTATATGAAGTTGCCGTCCTAGGCAACACTGTAAAAATCAACAAAATTCACAAAGTCCATGAGTGGGAATGGGTTAATGAACCGATGACACACAGTTGTATATCTTCTCTTTCATTAGGGGGCGAAAATTTAGTCTTTATTTTATTTATTTATTTATTTTTTTGTTTATTTTATTTTTATTTATTTTAAGTGATCAGAATGATCAAATGGAGTAAATTAGTTGACTGCAACTAGTATTATTACCATTATTAATACACAATGACCGAAACTCATCCAACTTTTCAATACCGTTGTATGACGTCAGCAACGAACGCTCCTATTGTAAGTTTCGATGGAAAAATAAGAAAACTAATCGATTATCAACTCTTATCTGGAGCTATGCTTGGGTCTATGGCATTCAATTTTGTAGTCAATGGTTTTCAATTTCAAAACACTGCTGCACAAAGTGCACTGTATTTAGTGTGCAATGTTCCACATAATGAGCTGTATTATGCAAATCTTGCACTTTGAATAATGATTTCAAAGGCGAAGTACAAATAAGTAGGGGAACTGCAATATTCACCCTCTAAAAGTAAACCCTTAAGATGCCGAGAAAAAATTGCGTCTGAAAATGTTGTCTGTTGCATCATCTGGCAAATGCTTTAAAAATATTTCTGCATACGGGTAAACATGAGACTGCTCCCAGTCTGAGCTGGGACCACACTGTTTGCAAAACTAATTTTAAAGTACTCGGCAGACGACCCGCCCATCGGGGCTTGAAGAAATATATGGGCTGCATGATGCTTCCACGCAGAGCTGAATCCGACCCGCACACGAGTACTGGTTAACCACTTAGAGGATCTAAGCCTGCCCAGGTAAAGCGCTGCGCACGAGTGTGACTGTCCATGCTTATAAACCCTACTGGTTTCATTGGGCGACAGGGCTTGAGATGTCATTTCATCTCAATGTCGGGTAAAAGTCCCACAAAATTGGAAACAACATCTGCAAAATGATCTATACAGTGTTGATGGGGACGTTAAACCTCAAATCAAACAAACAAAAAAACTAATCAGACGACAAAGCAGAAGACAACTGTCGTGATTGGCTTTATGGGTTAACATCATATACATGTATTACCATAGACTGATAAACAATTGACCCAGAGTTGGTTCTATCAAGTACTTATACCATAAAAATCCTAAACATTTGGACACCTGGGGGGGGGCTTGTTGTAATTCTCCTAAAATTTTAACAAATTTATTTCATGATCCAGTGAGGAGTCCAAAAGCTGCAGACAGAATGGCAAACAGTGTACCCCTTATCAGACTGCTCCTTCAGGAGCAGTCTTATCTGGGTCTGCACTGTTTGCTTAGGCCTATCTGTCCCAATACTTAGGATCATCATATGGTATTCTATATTTTTAAACAAGAATAAGGCAAATAATCAAACTCTTGTAAAGCCTGATTTCCCCTATATATAAATTGCAGTTTATAAACACAGGATCTTACACGAGTGGTCATTTCATATATATGAAATCATATGAATTTGTTTGTTTAACAGCCCAGTTACCACTATTTAGGTCATTTTTGAGCCAGTTATTTACCCAACCACACGTTTCCTGGGCAGGCTTATATGCATGTTTAACCCTTTACCGCTCAGGGATTTTGTGAATTTTGCTGATTTTCACAGTGTTGCACCTGACAGCAACTTCAACTAGCCATTGTTTCATAATGGATGGTCTGTTTTACACCAAACTTGGTATGAACGTTCATTGGGCAGTAGCCTTTCAAATACAACCTTTCATGACTTGATCATTGTTGTCATGGTAAAGAGGGGGCATCTCAAAGTTGGCAAAAAGTGTGTTTTCCATGAATTTTTGACCACATTTTAATCTTCACACAGCTGTCAAGGCAACAATTAAGGTGTTTGGCACAGGCCATTTTCACTGTTTGCAGCATGTTTTAGCAGCATCAATTTCCAGGCATTTTTTACCCAAGACACCCTCAGATATAAATTTTAGTGGCGGGTTGGGCCATACACCCAAAATTTTTCGGGATATGAGGGGGGGGGGGGGGGGGGGTGGGTGGGTAGAGAGAGATGCCACCCCCCCCCCCTTCAATCCCCCCAGAATAAAATTAGTTGGGAGGCGGGCGAAAAAACAGGTCACTTTTTGCCCAACAAATCCTAAAGCCCCTCTTACACTGTCACGACTTTGACCACGATTGTCCACGACTGTCCACGACCAATTGGGACCATGAAAATCGTGGCAAATCGGGGCATACACGGTTCTGATTTCACTACCCTACGAATACTCACGACATTGCTACGACACTTCTACGAACAATCACGAGTGCTGTACGATAATGGAGCCGATTTACAACGATCCTCCACGATCGACCACGATGTCTTACGATCCTCTAGGATTCTTCTACGACTGCACCACGATTGCTTCAAGACATCAGACGATCATACACGATTTCTCACGATCCCTGCAAGACTGCTCTACGACCAAGGCCGAATTGGCACGATGATCAAAGACTCAGTGCGATCATGGAGGATTCGATACGATTTACTCACGATTAACCAAGACTTCTCCCGATTCGTCAGGATTTACAACGATCTGGGTATATAAAAGTGTTCGTCGGGATAAATCGTGCTAGCGTTGTCATAAATCGTAGTGCATTCCTGGTGAATCTTGCATTGTCGTGAGCTGTCGTCGTGATATCGTAGTAGATCGTACGGCAGTGGCAACAGAATCGTAGAGACGTCGTAGATGATCTTGTCTCGTCGTAGCTCAATCGTGGTAGAATTCAGTCACGGTTTTTCACGATTGGCCACGATTACCACGACGACGGCTCATGACTGAACTACGATGTCTCTGCGACCGCTCTACGATTTGAACAATGATGCCGACTCGTCACGAATGTTTTGAACATGTCCAAAACAGTCGTGGTCACTCCCGAACTATCACGATCAACCACGATTCCTCAAGATCTCTGCCGACTTCTCTACGACGTTGTTGACGATTTACCACGATTTAAAAAATCGTGGTGAGTCGTGGCCAAAATCGTGACAGTGTAAGGGCCCCTTAAAGCAAACTTAACTATCCTGGGGTAGAAATGCAGATTTTAGGTGCTTCTGGGGCTTAAAATGGGGGGGGGGGGTGCAGACATGTAAAAACACATATCTGAGTGGGAAAGGGTTAAAGCAGGGCTGGAAAATTCCACTTGCCCGCTCGCCATGACGAGCAAAAATTTTGGCGCATGAGTGAAAGTTTTGTCTTGTCCCTATGAAATTTTCTAAAGTCTAGATGGCAGGACGAGTAAAATTCTGAAGAATTTTCCAGCCCTGTACAGTGATGAAGACCCTGAACAGAGAAATCAAATTAGAATCTGCATTGCCTGGTATTGAACCACAATCTTGCTCCAGTTTCAGGTCACCCCATTTTGTCATCTTCTGCCTTATATACATGTAGCAGGAGTTCATTTTCATAATTTAGGGATGACAAGTTGATTTATTTTTAGAAAATTAATTTTCTGTGTGACTGGGCGACACATTTAAGGTGTCACATATCTATTGTCACCTGGACATCCAACTGATATTAAGCTTTACAAGTGGGCAAGGCCTGCTGTCCTTGCAGCAAGAATGTTTTTTATTCTTCTGTTTCTTCCCTTTATTTCCCATTAGGTGAAATAATAGCGTCCAACATGGTGTCAGAAGTGGCAAAAATAAAAATTTGGGTAAAAATGACAAGTTCTTCCTTTTTTCTGCTTTCAACATAGATTGTGGGTACTCGTTAGAACCGCCTCAAGGAGGCGGTTCTAACGAGTACCCACCGTCTATGTTTTTGAGCAAAAATAAGGCAGATAATGTATACCCCCGTAAACCCCACTTTTCTCTACATAAATTGGGGTTTAGAGGGGTCTTCATTTCACGCACTTGTTATCGTGATGATTTTCTTCTTTCTCCCTTATCCCTCTTTCATCTCTACTATCTCTCCAGTGTCTCTTTTCTCCCTTTCTCTAGGAGAGGAGGCAAAATGATCCTTCTCCCTTATCCCTCTTTCATCTCTACTATCTCTCCAGTGTTTCTTTCCTTCCTTTCTCTAGGAGAGGAGGCAAAATGATCCTTCTCCCTTATCCCTCTTTCATCTCTACTATCTCTCCAGTGTTTCTTTCCTTCCTTTCTCTAGGAGAGGAGGCAAAATGATCCTTCTCCCTTATCCCTCTTTCATCTCTACTACTATCTCTCCAGTGTCTCTTTTCTCCCTTTCTCTAGGAGAGGAGGCAAAATGATCCTTCTCCCTTATCCCTCTTTCATCTCTACTATCTCTCCAGTGTTTCTTTTCTCCCTTTCTCTAGGAGAGGAGGCAAAATGATCCTTCTCCCTTATCCCTCTTTCATCTCTACTACTATCTCTCCAGTGTCTCTTTTCTCCCTTTCTCTAGGAGAGGAGGCAAAATGATCCTTCTCCCTTATCCCTCTTTCATCTCCTCTACTATCTCTCCAGTGTCTCTTTTCTCCCTTTCTCTAGGAGAGGAGGCAAAATGATCCTTCTCCCTTACCCCTCTTTCATCTCTACTACTATCTCTCCAGTGTCTCTTTTCTCCCTTTCTCTAGGAGAGGAGGCAAAATGATCCTTCTCACTTATCCTTCTTTCATCTCCTCTACTATCTCTCCAGTGTCTCTTTCCTTCCTTTCTCTAGGAGAGGAGGCAAAATGATCCTTCTCCCTTATGCCTCTTTCATCTCCTCTTCTATCTCTCCAGTGTCTCTTTCCTTCCTTTCTCTAAGAGCGGAGGCAAAATGATCCTTCTCCCTTATGCCTCTTTCATCTCCTCTACTATCTCTCCAGTGTCTCTTTTCTCCCTTTCTCTAGCAGAGGAGGCAAAATGATCCTTCTCCCTTATCCCTCTTTCATCTCCTCTACTATCTCTCCAGTGTCTCTTTCCTTCCTTTCTCTAGGAGCGGAGGCAAAATGATCCTTCTCACTTATCCTTCTTTCATCTCCTCTACTATCTCTCCAGTGTCTCTTTTCTCCCTTTCTCTAGGAGAGGAGGCAAAATGATCCTTCTCCCTTATCCCTCTTTCATCTCCAGTGTCTCTTTCCTTCCTTTCTCTAGGAGAGGCTGCAAAATTATCCTTCTCCCTTATCCCTCTTTCATCTCCAGTGTCTCTTTCCTTCCATTCTCTAGGAGAGGAGGCAAAATGATCAACAATTAGGGTTGACATGTCATTAAACCCCAATGCAATCATTTATTTATTTGTGAACAGTGAAGGCCCTGATCAGATGCCACATTAAGCTGCATCTGATCTGGGCCTGCTATGTTTGTGAGTAGCCCATTTTGGAGTTCCCTAGTACAAAACTGTTTAAAGTGTCCCACTTTTTAGATTGATTAGAACCACAATAATGGTACCTGCTGTCTGCAATATTAATCAGTCATCTGCTGACAGCTGCCGTCTGCTCAATGTTATCAGTAGCCCAGGTATACAACTGTTTACTTCCAAGGTGATGGATAAACACCTTTCACTATTGAACACATTCCCACATCCCAATATCGACATATTCAATATTCTGATCAGTAAAAAAATCACATCAGGTGATATGGGATGTTTATGGACCTAAATCATTTGAAAATATATCCAATGCTTATAGATAATATTTCGAAGCTGTTCAGCATAGGTAAACAGTATACAATAAAGTTCTAGTAGCAGTACTCACAGATCCATATGATAAACATCTGGTGCAGGAAAACTAAAATATCAAGGAATATATTGTGTTGAGGAAAGAGAGCTTTAGACACAGTTGTGATATTGATGCTTTTTTAGGTAAGTGGAAATGCATATGCATTAACCCATGGCATTTAGTACCAGAAATCCCAAAACGGGTAGCCTGACAAACAGTGCAGGCCCAGATCAGACGCCACAGAACGTGGCGTCTGATCAGGGCCTCCACTGTTTGCAAAACGTTTAGCCATTTTTCAAATATATTTTGAAGAAAACCCAACCTGACACCCCTAAATTTTGAAATGGACCCCTGCTATATATAAGGAGGAAAATTCCATTTGGTACAAAAAGGGTTATAGATGCAGATTCAGATTTGTTTGTTTATTTTGGAATTTGTGATCTAAACAAATACATTATATCAAGTAATTTGATTAGGACCCCGCCCATAGGGGCTTGAAGAAATATATAATATGGGCTGCAAGATGCTTCCACACAGAGCTGAATCCGGCCCGCACACTAGTACTGGTAAACCACTTGGAGGATCTAAGCCTGTCCAGGAACCGCGGCGTGAGGCTAAGGCCTGTCCATGCTAATAAACCCTATTGGTTTCATTGGGCGACAGGGCTTGAGATGTCATTTCATCTCAATGTCGGGTAAAAGTCCCACAAAATTGGAAGCAACATCTCCAAAATGACCTTTACAGTGTTTACAGGTACGTTAAACCTCAAATCAAACAAAATCAAGTAATTTAATGAGCTGATAGTCAAAATTGGGTGTGGCTGAATTAATGTATTCAGCAGGATAAGGAAAAAGCAACACTCCTCTGCTGCCCCACTTGAATCAGGTCAGTGCTTGATAATGACCATAAAAAATATTTCAGAATCCGAATCTCGATGTAAGAGAGTTGTCAGATCTGGCAAGGATCAATCCCACAACCTCCTGATCACCAGTCAGATGACACTGGAAGGAGCTTTAACCCATTGTATACTAGTGGACTCTTCCACTGCTATATGTTGGACAAGTCCATTTGTATTATAAGGGGTGGTAGGCCTATTTTTTCGTCTTTATTCTATTTTTGACGGAAAATTCTGTATGCAAATAGTGCAGGCTCTGATCCTGCACTGTTTGCCAAGGTACCTCTTTAGGGGTTTCCTGCATGCAATGGGTTAATGGTTTTACTACTCTGGACCTTGTAACTAGTGAGAATTCCATGTCTAAAGTAGGCAAAAAATCATTAACATCTTAAATTTAGACTGAGTTCTTCACATACATTTACTACACAATGTTGTGTCTGAAAATAGCTGGATGAGTACTGATGAAACACTGCATTCTGCAGTGTTGAGATGCGGCATTCTGTGATGCGTCATCTGGATGAACACTGTTTGCTAAGGCCTGTCATTCTGTGATGCATCATCTGGGTGAACACGGTTTGCTAAGGCCTATCATTCTGTGATGCGTCATCTGGGTCAACACTGTATGCTAAGGCCTATCATTCTGTGATGCATCATCTGGGTCAACACTATTTGCTAAGGCCTATCATTCTGTGATGCATCATCTGGGTCAACAGTGTTTGCTGAGGTCTGTCATTCTGTGATGCATCGTCTTGGTCAACACTATTTGCTAAGGCCTATCATTCTGTGATGCATCATCTGGGTCAACACTATTTGCTAAGGCCTATCATTCTGTGATGCATCATCTGGGTCAACACTGTTTGCTAAGGTCTGTCATTCTGTGATGCATCATCTGTGTGAACACTGTTTGCTAAGGCCTGTCATTCTGTGATGCATCATCTGGGTGATGCATCATCTGGGTGAACACTGTTTGCTAAGGCCTGTCATTCTGTGATGCGTCATCTGGGTCAACACTGTTTGCTAAGGCCTGTCATTCTGTGATCCGTCATCTGGGTCAACACTGTTGCCTACGGCCTGTCATTCTGTGATCCGTCATCTGGGTCAACACTGTTTGCTAAGGCCTGTCATTCTGTGATCCGTCATCTGGGTCAACACTGTTACCTAAGGCCTGTCATTTTGTGATGCGTCATCTGGGTGAACACTTTTGCTAAGGCCTGTCATTCTGTGATGCGTCATCTGGGTCAACACTGTTTGCTAAGGCCTGTCATTCTGTGATCCGTCATCTGGGTCAACACTGTTGCCTACAGCCTGTCATTCTGTGATGCGTCATCTGGGTCAACACTGTTTGCTAAGGCCTGTCATTCTGTGATGTGTCATCTGGGTCAACACTATTTGCTGAGGCCTGTCATTCTGTGATGCATCATCTGGGTCAACACTTTTGCTAAGGCCTGTCATTCTGTGATGCATCATCTGGGTCAGCACTGTTTGCTAAGGCCTGTCATTCTGTGATGCATCATCTGGGTCAACACTTTTTGCTGAGGCCTGTCATTCTGTGATGCATCATCTGGGTCAACACTGTTTGCTAAGGCCTGTCATTCTGTGATGCGTCATCTGGGTCAACACTTTTTCAATGCCTGTCATTCTGTGATGCGTCATCTGGGTCAACACTTTTTCAAGGCCTGTCATTCTGTGATGCGTCATCTGGGTCAACACTGTTTGCTGAGGCCTGTCTGTCTGAATACATATGGTCGATACGGTAGCAACAATAAAGAGGTCTGATCCAATTCAATGACAAGTCAACTTCAGAAATCCTGAAGCTAGCTACCATAACAACCCTAAAATTTTGGACACCTTGATGACTTGAGATAATTCCCCTAAAAATTTTAACAAATTAAATTCACGACCCAGCAAGGTTCAGAAGCCATCTGACCTCTGGATCTTCATTGTTTCAAAGATAAGGCATATCCGGGATTAGCAGGACAAGGGTTAACCAGCATCCCGCATACTGATCATGAAATATTTTCTTTGGTCATTCACTCCCTTCTGATGTTTCAAGAAGGGCAGTTGTCAGTTTCTGATGAAAGAATTTGATCGAATGTGTACTGTAGCTTTGTTTGTTTGTTTGTATTGGAATTTAACGGCCCAGTCAACACTATTTAGGTCATTTTTAGCCGGTCGGTTTGCCTGGGCAGGCTTATACGTAAGTGGTTAACCATTACAGTGCACATTCTTCGACCAGAAACTGACAACTGTCCTTCTTGAATCAGGGGAAGGGAAAGAATGACCGTAGAAAAGATTTTATGATCAATCTCCACGAAAGAATGTTGCCGACTCGGCCAGGTATCGAACCCTCTGTACTGCAGCAGATAACCACTTACATACAATTCTGCCCAGGAAAAGTGTACCGTAAAAATCCTAAAAGTTCGGACACCTTGAGAACTTGCTTTTAATTCTCCAAAAATTGTAACAAATTTGTTTCACAATCCAGTAAGGAGTCCAAAGGATGCAGAAGAAATGGCAGTCTGATCTGGGTCCGCATTGTTTGCTTAGGCCTATCAGCCTTGATAGCGCAGTGATTAACGTGTTCCACTTATGATCGAGAGGTTATGCGTTCCAATCCGGACACCGGTATCGAGGTGTGTCCTTGGGCAAGACACGTAATGACACTGCCCCACTCCACCCAGGTGTAAATGGGTAGCAGCTGTGTAAAAGCCACTGCTTCTCTCTCGCGCGTGTGTGAAAGCACCCGGAAAGAGTGTTCGAGAGCGATTCAATAAGCTTGAAGCTTGCATCGCAATCGAACTAAAATAAATTAGTATAAACTAAATATGTAAACTGGCAAAATCAGGTGACCATGAAATTAAAGGTCACAACTGTAAAATGATCTTTGAATGTATGGCCAAAGGTGATATCCAATACAAAATGTTCATGAATTATAAATTACGAGGGTCATTCAATATATAATGCAACCTATTAAATAATTTCCATAACAAATAGATTAAAGTTGTTACCGTTCTAAATTCCTTCAAAGTCATATCCCTTGTGGCCAGCGAATTAGTTCCACCTCTTTGGCAGGTCTATACCTGTTGCTAGGCAACCATTCTCAAGTACCCTCAGCCTTGCGGCCACAGCGGATTCAAGATCCTCATAACTGTTATGACAATACCCCTCATATCTTCCTATTGATGGCGAAAAGGTCAATGTTGCAGGGACTTATGTACTGGGAATAAGGGGGTGGTCCAACATTTCCCATGAGTACCGCGATGACGCCACCACATTCACAATGTGCGGCGTTGCGTTGTCATGCAGAATTATTGGACCGGCTGCCAGAAGTTCAGGTCTCTTCCTCAGTTGTTGTGGACAGCAGAATAAGGGTTAAGGTTGGAAATCCCCAGTCTAAGCGGTTTACCAGTACTCAAGTGTGGTCAGTTTCAGCTCTGCGTGCAAGCACCATGCAGCCCAATCTATTTCTCCAAGCTCTGAAGGCCGGGGACGCACATTCATATTGTTGGAAATGTTAAATTCCTGCACATCAATACAGATCTGCATTTGAACAGAATATAATTCTTACAATTATAAAGGACTACACCAGTAGATTCATGTGTGATTATAAGCCATCAAAAGTAGTCACTTCAAAAAGTAGATGAATCAAAGCACTGAGTGTAGGCTGGGAAAATAACACTGAACTGAGACTTAAACTGTTTTAACCCTTAAATTCCAGCGGCTAGGTGTTCAAAGCTAACGACGTCGTTAGCTAGCGAATCGTTAAAACTTTGATCATTAAATATGGCAAATTTGCTGATATTTTTGCTGAAAAAATGTGAGCAGCTTTTGCAAAAGCTGCTCACATTTTTTCAGCAAAAATACCAAAATTTTGAATATTAAACTTGCTAGAGCAGTTAACAATATGACCACTAACGAGCTCCTTAAGCTAACGATCCTTTGAACAACTGTACCCAGTATTTTACTTAAGCAAACCCTTAAAGGCCCCCGCCCATCAGGGCTTGAAGAAATAGATGGGCTGCATGATGCTTCCACGCAGAGCTGAATCCCACCTGCACACGAGTACTGGTAAACAGCTTAGAGGTCTAAGCCTGCCCAGGCAAAGTGGTGCGAGTGTCGGACCGTCCATGCTTATAAGCCTTATAAGTTTCATTGGGCGACAGGGCTTGAGATGTCAATTCATCTCAATGTCGGGTAAAAGTCCCACAAAATTGGAAGCAACATCTCCAAAATAACCTTTACAGTGTTGACGGGGATGCTAAACCTCAAATCAAACAAAGCAAACCCTTAAAAACAGTGATTACTTCTGCAGTGGCTGATCTTGGTGCCAAAACCAATGCATAATTAAGTGCAGATTCTAACCCTCATAGGCAAAACTCTGACCTTACAGCAATAGGAATAGCACAGGTTTTTTCCATAAATAACAATACCTGCATTTTTCAACAAGTCAGTGATGGTCAGGTGGACTTCAGCAAAGAAAAGCTACTGTGCTTTATAACTTTGGGCTGATAAACAATCAACCCAAAAAGCACCGTTTGTATCATTTTCAAACAACAAACTGAATCAATTAATCAGTCACCATACTGAACAACTGTACCCAGTATTTATACAACTTAATTAACTACCCGATATTGAGCCTAAAAGTAGCTGGATGAGGACCAAGAGGAGACCCCACATTTTGCCATGTCTCATCTGGGTCTACACTGTTTGCTCTGCTCTGTCTGCCCGAATTCATAAAGTTAATGTATTTTGCTATGATGCACAAACATGGATTATACGTGCTTGTTAGGACTGCCTTGACTGGGTGATTCTAAAAAGTACCCACAATCTATGTATTTGAGCAGAAATAAAAGGACAAATGTATACCCCTATAAACCCCATTTTCTCTACATAAAGTGGGGTTAACCCTTGTCCTGCTGAGCCCAGATATGACTTATTTTCCAAACAATGAAGATCCAGATCAGATGGCTTCTGATGAAGCCATCTGATCAGGATCTACAATGTTTGCCATTCAGATTGTGAATTTGTTGCAATAATTTACATCAAGTAATCTGTTTGGTTGATAATCAGTAGTGGGTGTGGCATGTTTGAATATTCAGCAGGACAAGGGTTAACAGGGGTGTCCATTTCACAGGCTTGATGATTGCAAATAGAAGGACAAATATGGTAAGGTTTCCGATCGACAGCTGTTGCAATAATTGTTGTATCGAATTTTACATCATTCATGCTTCCCTTATTAACCCTTGTCCTGCTGAATATTTAAACATACCACACCCACTACTGATTATCAGCCAATCAAATTACTAGATGTAATTTATTGCTACAATTTCATAAACTGTATGCCAAACAGTGTAGATCCTGATCAGATGGCTTCTTCAGAAGCCATCTGATCTGGATCTTCACTGTTTCCAAAGATATGGTTTGTCGTGAACAGCAAGATAAGGGTTAAAGTAATGATATATTTTTGTGGGACATAATTATGCAAAATAAGTTTCAATAATGCCAAGCCAGAGAAAATGAAGACGTCTCAATTTTAACATAATGCCTGCAGGGGGTGCTTAACTTTTCTGCAGATGTACACACATATTTTCCAGGGAAAAAATGTAATTAACTCCTTGAGAAAAGTATTATCTGAGTATAGGCACTCAAGTATTTCTTAAATTAGCACAAAATTATAAATAAGATGCTTGATGATTTTTCCGCCTGTTGATTAAAGGTAACTAGGGATTTACTGATACTATAAAACTACCAACTTTGGCAGGAAATAAAAGTAGACTGTGTTTTTTTTTTTTTTTTTTTTCTTTGGTTTTGGTCTTACGGCCCTTTCAAGATTATTTCACTCATATCGAGCCGATCGTTAATCAGAGGTGGGCGAAAACCGGAGTACCCGGAGAAAAACCACCTGACCTTGCGTTGCAGAACTTGGTGTCTCACATATGACCCGAGCGAGGCTCGAACCACAGCGGTGAGAGACCTAATGATTAAGAGTCAGCGCTCTTAACCACTAGGCCACGGAGGCCCATAGACTGTGTGTTCACAGTATGGAAATGTGCACTGCCATTTCATGAAAGAGGGGAGGGGGTGAGAGGCTGGGAGAATCTGCAATTTACTCAGTGGAAGCTGCCTCATCAGTACCGTATATAAACTTCTGGCCACCCTGTCAAGATGCTGACAAACTCCTCATTAAAAGAGTAAAGCATTCTGGCACGGAAAACTTTTGACCACCCACTCACTTTCAAAAAGTAAGCCATTTACAATGACTTGAACTCTGATGACCTGAACATTTGGCCCACATAGTAAGAATATACTGAACCTTAACCCATTGTATGCTGGTGGACTCTTCCATATTGCTATATGTTAGACAAGTCCATTTGTCATATAAGGGGTGTCAGGCCTATTTTTCTCATTTTTATTCCATTTCTGACAGAAAATTCTGTTAGCAAATAGTGCAAGCCCTGATCAGCGGCGTCTGATCTGGGTCTGCACTATTTGGCAAGGTACCCCTTTAGGGTTTCCCCCGCATGCAATGGGTTAAAGATTGTTTTATTATTGTGTTACATGCATAAAAGTTTTGCATGCTTTCAAATTTCCACAATTTATTACAAGCTATAAATCTTTAGTATCCTTATCAATGTGAAATTTTAGTTGGGCAGGTTACATAAGGCAGGCCCTCTTCAGAGCTAAATCAGCCAACATGTTTGCCCAGATCGGACTGCTCCAAAAGGCCTGAATCATAATGCTTTCCTTGCAATTAATTCCGTATATTCACCTTTACCAAACTCTGGGCTAATTCAGCTGACAACAAATTGTTAATTTTCCCCAATACAGGATTTAACATCTCAATTCCTGTTTTCTGGGAAAAATAAGAAAACTATTTCCAAAATTTGTCTGCTGAAAAAACTTTCAGAGGAAACCAATGCACCCCCCCCCCCTCCACCAATAAATACATAACTTAAATGCACATTTGTCTTTGATAACTAGGTTAAGATCATCTAAATTCAAGGTACAAAAAGCCATTTTTGACCAAAAACTGAGATTTTAGAAGCCTGTGACCTTAAAAAGCATCAATAAAAAGGTCAAGATCACCAAAATCTAACCAAATTTGGCAGATTGAGATTAAATATTGTACCAAGTTTGACCAGCATATATCAATTCTTAAATGAGACAGGGTGCAAGCCATTTTTTGGCTCAAAATGGATAGGTTTCGGGAGCCTGTGACCTTGAAAATAAGTTCAAGGTCACCAAAATCTAATCAAATCTTTTGTAGATTATAGTTATATAATGTACCACATTGGACAATTCATCAATTTGTTCATGAGATAGGGTGCAGACAAGTCTAAATTGATTTTCTTGGGGGCCTGTTCTCTTGAAAACAAGGTCAAGGTCACCAAAAAAATGAAGAAATCTTTGGTGGGTTGCAATGATATCTTTAACCATGTCCGACCTTTCATCAATTTGTTAATAAATAACAAATCATCAGATAACACTAGCCCAATTCCATTACCAACTTGGTATGATTACCTGAGCTGTATGGTTAAATCTTAACCACCAGGATAACAATACAGCGCTGAGCAGACCAGTTTGTGTCTTAGTGTAAAATTCTAAAGATTCAGACACCTTGAGGACTTACTGTAATTCTCCTAAAATTTCAACAAATTTGTTTCATGATTCAGCAAGGAGTCCAATTTAAAAGATGCAGCCAAAATGGCAAAGTGTTGACCATGATCAGACTCCTTCAGGAGCAGTCTGATCTGAGGCTGCACTTTTTGCTAAGGCCTATCTGCCCCCATATTTAGGATCATTATGGTACCTTTTTCAGGAAGAGCCTCATATAAAAACCAACATTATGTTTCACAGCTTGAGGCATGTTTTCCCTACAGACTGCATACTGTCATCCTGGTGGTTTCCCAAAAGCCAGAGTTTGTTTGTTTGATTTGAGGTTTAACGTCCCCGTCAACACTGTAAAGGTCATTTTGGAGACGTTGCTTCCAATTTTGTGGGACTTTTACCTGACATTGAGATGAAATGACATCTCAAGCCCAATGAAACCAATAGGGTTTATTAGCATGGACGGTCCGCCTCGCACAGCGGTTCCTGGACAGGCTTAGATCCTCTAAGCGGTTTACCAGTACTAGTGTGCGGGCCAGATTCAGCTCTGCATGGAAGCATCATGCAGTCCATATATTTCTTCAAGCCCCTATTGGCGGGGGCCAAAAAAGCCGGAGTAGCTATACAGCAAAAGCATAACATATTTGAGAAAAAATCATTTACATTTTTCTGGGTGAGTGACTTTGAATTCAGACTAACTTCAAACTAACCCATCCATCTGAAAGGAAAAGTTTATTGCATGAAAAGAGTTAACGCTCTTAGTGCATTTTATGTTTTTGACAATGATTGCAACCATAGGGGGCCCACACGTACAGGGTTATTTTTGTCCAAAATGACCTGAAAGTTGAGATAGGCTTGATATTACACTGTATCTATATCAAGCTTTTCTCAACTTTTTGGTCATTTTGAACAAAAAGCAAACCTGTATGTGCTGGCCCTCAAAGCTTTCAACATGTTATGGCAACAGAACAAATTTTTTTCCCCACAAAAACCTCAATGGCGGATAAAAGTCCCACAAAATTGGAAGCAACATCTCTCAAATGACATATTCAGTGTTGACCCGGGACGTTAAACCTCAAATCAACAATCCAACAAAAACCATATTTGCCATAATAAGCACACAGCACACTAAAACATTTCATTTTAATCATGAAAACAAGCCATGGAAAATCTTTACATTAAGCACACAGTCAGGAGCCTTAAAATTGTGCCATTACTTTGCACATGTTTGGTTGAACCAAACCCATCCAAAGTTGGCATTAAGAGTACAGTGAAATTACACTATTAAGACCACCAATTTTCTTTTAAAACATATTTGAAAGTTTCAGTTTTTCATTCTTTGTGTTTTTAACACCCAGTGACCTAGACTAGTCAGAGACCACCTTTGGGACTGTTCAAAAGTGGTCTTTAGACCACTTTTGTACAGTCCCAAAGGTGGTCCTAAAACCCCTGTCACACCAGGGCTGCGTTCTCACGGCGTCCAAGAAAAATGCAGAACGCCGAGGTGCATGCAGTACGATCGCAAACATTGCCGTAGCAATGCAGTGGCATCGCCAGTAGGCGCATTGGGATCGCAGAGAACGCCAAGCAATGGCGCGCATTTTGAGCATGCTCAAAACAAACGCTGTCGCTCGGCGTTCTGATCAGAGCGCAGTGAGGTCACCGTAAGACAGTAAGGTTTCCTACAACGCTACAGCTCGGCAGGGGCGCACAGAGGTCTCCTACAATGCCATATAAGGTCCGCTTGTATAATTGATTAACTGATTGATTGATTTTAACACTGTATAGTCATTTTGGAGACGTTGCTTCCAATTTTGTGGGACTTTTACCCGACAATAAGATGAAATGACATCTCAAGCCTGTCGCCCAATGAAACCAATAGAGTTTACACGTATAAGCATGGACGGTCCGTCTCGTACCGATTTGCCTGGGCAGGCTTGGATCCTCTAAGCGGTTTACCAGTACCCGTGTGAAGTCGGTTTCAGCTCTGTGTGGAAGCATCATGCAGCCCATCTATTTCTTCCAATCCCGATGGGCGGGGGCCGCCGGCTTGTATAAACAGTGGCTCGAGTAGTGTTTGATGGTTTACGTTCTTGAAAAACCTACTTCTGAGGTGACTCATCCCGGGTAAGGTAATGGCGTTGGACTTGCTCCTGCTTGCGGTGATTGCGGTGGACTTGCTTCCGACGGCACAGGCGTACTGGTAAACCGCTTAGGGGATCTAAGCTTGCCCAGGCAAAGGGGCACGAGTCGGACCATCCATGTTTATTAACACTATTGGTTTCATTGGGTGACAGGGATTGAGATGTCATTTCATCTCAATGTCGGGTAAAAGTCCCACAAAATTAGAAGCAACGTCTCCAAAATGACCTATAATGTGTTGATGGGATGTTAAACCTCAAATCAAACAAAACTGTTCGACTGATGAAGATGTCTGTTTACACTTTGAAAACGTCTTCAACATGTGAGCGCCGTAAAAGCGCAGTGGACGCATTGTGAGCGCCGTAAAAGTGCAGTGCATGCATTGTGAGCGCCGTAAAAGCGCAGAGGAAGCGCCGTGAGCGCGCATGCAATCGCCATCAAGAACGCCGCAGGACTGCGATAGATCGCCATGTAAGCTCCGTAGCAACGTCTTGGTCGCTGTAGGAACGCCATGACAGGTCCATGTTCACAAAAATATCCCATATTTCTTGGGATCTCGCGGCGTTCTGAAAAATTAAACAACGCCGTTCCATCGCAGTGAAAACTCAGCATAGTGTGACAGGGGCCTAATATAGGAGTTTCACTGTGTATATATTAGCCATTTGGTACCGGAAACCCAAAAACGGGTAGCCTGGCAAAAAGTGCAGTCCCAGATCAGATGCCGCAGAATGCAGTGTCTGATGAGGGCCTCCACTGTTTGCTAAAAGTTCAGCCATTTTCCAAATAAAGGGGGAGTTCCAGCCTATAGTAAATTTCCATAGGGTTCTGCCCACGCACAGATGTCCATGATATTGTGCATAATTTATACCTGGTAAATGACTGTTCATTATTTAGCTATTTCACTCTCATATCTGTGTTCATTATAAATCTACAATGTTTTGTTTATTTCTGCATCTGAAAATAGGGGTACCCCCAAACAAGTATACATATACACAACAGCTTCTTATGTTTTGGAGTTATTTTGTTCTCAGGCATCATTGTAGTCATTTGAGATTATTTATGTATCACATTTACTATTGTTCAGGTGAAGTGTTATAGACCATGCGAAATTTCATATGGAGGAGACCCTAGACTTCACAACCATAAATCTTTTTGAGTATGTTTGACTTTTGATTTCAACTGTTGCAGTTCTTGTCACCTCATCATTTTAATATGAAAATTGCCCGTATATGTGTAGACCATTTTATCAAATTTTCTTGAAAATCTGAGACCGGTAACATACTGCATTTGAAGATTGAATAGTAATGGTCAGATTTTTAAATTTTCCAAACCATTTGTAGATATGGTATAACATTTTCAATCGAGAAATTGCTCGCAAATATTATATATAAACATGAATATATGTATATTAAAACCATGATGTGTATAGAATGAGCTCATATAATCAGCAGCTGTATCAGTTATGGTACCCTGGGGGACACCCATAACACAATTTATTTTGAGCGTTCATTAACAATTCAATAAAAATATATTACATTATATAACAAGAGTTATTGTATTTAATGTAATCTTAAAGCTTGCTGAAGCTTATTATGACAAAGACTTGAATTGGCAAGTAAAATGGATGGTTCTGTAAACCAGACAATTTTCTTGATTCTGTAATAAGTATGTATTATGCAGTATTATAAGTATGATGCAGTCAACTTAAAATGTTTGAAAAGTCTGTCATACCAGAATGGCACAGCTTGCTTGAATAGCCAAGATTTATGATGTTTTTATTATGGTGTACCAGGTTGTCCATAACACCACAGACTTTTGGCCCACTGTATACACAGATTACCGTAGACAAAATGGAAACACTGTTGTTTTGGTTCTTTTGCCACTCTGACAATGTCCCCTCAAAATCTGAACTAAGCTACAGTCTACTTAAAACGTAACAAATGTCGCCTGCTGTGCAAATCCGTGTAAGAAAGTTATATTCTTAAATATGATCTGGAAAACAACCAGTTATTTTTGAGTAACATAACAGAGAAGACTATTCATACTTTCAAACGATTTCAGAGGAAGAAAAGAGCCAACAGTATATTTGCTATCAGTGCTGTAGAAAAATATAAAGCCAACTGCAGATTTTGGCACCGCAAATATGCTAGTAGTACAGCTAACAGCTGGTTCACGCCATTTGTAAAACTGATGAATACAGAGCGAGAAAGCTTAACATTGATGGCAGGTACTGCATACATATGACTAAATATGCGAATGGTATAACTACATCTAAATATAATATCAGATATAAAACAAATTTGTTACAGCAACTTGCCTTCCACCTATTTCATTTAGGGAAGTGTATGCCAAATGACAATTCTACAACTAGTTCCAGTGTGACTAGCCCTGCATTTATTTTGAAGACTAAAACATTGTACCTTACACTTTTGCAGATGTTATAATGAACCTAGAAAAAAATACAGAAAATTCTTTCCATGATCTCACAAAACTTTTGGTGGGAGAGCGGAGTGTGAGTCTCTTTGACCAAGTGATGTAAGACAACATCAAGGATCAATCAATCATAAGAACAAATCAGAAAGTTTTTATTATATAAATGCCTATGCTAAGCTTTGTATGATAAGGTGGCCATAAATGGGCATAAAACACAATAAAAATACACTTTAAGGAAATCTTGTCCCCTGGTATTGAAACTGATTTTGGCACAAAAAATGACCTGAACCCATATCTAGCTTTCAAAAACATTGTTACCGGTTTCTGATTTTATTGAAATTTGTTTGCTATATAGAGCACATATGTGGCCTATTTTATATGCAATATCTTGGGGTGACAAGATCAGTAACACATCTAATACTTGTGATGAACATCTTAATCTTTGCAAATTTTCATGAAAAATAGAAGAAATGTTGTAAATAAATTTATCAGGAAGATTAAAAGACATAGACACATTTACATTTTTTGTATTAGATTAATCCTTATGGAGTTCTGTTGCCAATCAAAGCAACAAAATTTGAAAATAATCATACCTATAAGACTGAAAAGTTCACAGGTGTGTATGACCTCTACAGGGGATCACCTCAGGGACCTCTTCTGAGATGTATAGTAATTTATCAAATGAAACAAAGTTATATATATAGTTGATAGACCTCAAGTAAACAAAAACTGAAGTTTCAAGAAAATCTGTGCGTGGGCAGATTTGGAACTCCCCCTTTTAATGAAAACACAACCTGTCACCCCTACATTTTGAAATGAACTTCTGCTATTTATGAGGAGGAAGATTCCATTTGGTACTAAAAGGGTTAAAACACAAGTCATTAAATTGTTCCTTGTTATTACAAAAGCATTAAAAGCATTTTCTTTGACTTTCAGATTTGACAAAGAAAAGCAGACAACAACTAGTGCATCATGGGAAGTGGTGAAGGTCAAGGTCAGGGAAGTGGACAAGGAGGAATATGCCCTGGACTGCTATGGGCAATTCTGTGGTTCTTAATTCTCATATTCTTAGGATGGCCAATAGCGTTCTTTGTCGCTTGGTGGTATATATTCTTACTGCCGTTCTCCGCTTGTATTTCTCCGCTCAAGGGTGTGTGTGATGCCTTACTAAAAGTTGTGAATCTTCCGCTAACTTGTGCTGAAAATATGGTAGGCATGAAACCATTATGCGGATAACTGATTTCAAGTGAATAGTGACCTTAGTTCAATTCATATTTTGTAATAAAACATCTATATATAAATCATTTTTATATTTAACAAATAAATAAAATCAAGTGTGCCAATTTATGTGAACTCGAAAATTAACCAGCTCATGAAATTAACATATGAAATGATATGAGCCACATCGCAAAAAAAAAAGTCTTACCCAGTGCAACTAAGACTAAAACAGACGTGCTTATTGTCTATGAAGCCCCTCAGAGTCTTTAGTAGTGCAGCAAGCCACAAAGGCACAGATCAGACTGCACATCTGTGGAAGAAGACAGGTTTTATCAGCTCAAGGCTCAAATGTGCAGCCAATAAAAATGGTGTCAGCTTGTATTAAGTATTAGGCCTCGGCAACAACTATATAAGTCATTTTGGAGACTTTGCTTCCAATTCTGTGCGACTTTTACCCAACATAGAGATCATTACGCAAACATGCCTATACAAATACATTGCCACCTTTATCGCCGAAAAAATGAAAATTTTATGATGAAAAATTGTGATATTTTTCTTATTTTTGCTCCAAATATAGATTGTGGGCACAATCTATATTTTGGAGCAGAAATAAGAAAAATAAGATATACCCCCAGAAACCCCAGTTTTACTATATAAAAGTGGGGTTCAAGGGGGTCAAAATTATATAGGCATGTTTTCATTATGTGAAAATTTAATGACATCCCAAAGGAACCAAAACTGTAATATGAATGGACTGGCACCACTTTGCCTGGGCAGGCTTAAACCCATACTCATGTGCTGTCGGTTTAAGGTCTGCATGGAAGCACCATGCCTCCCAATCTATTTCTCCAAGTTCCAATGGGCAGGAGCCAGCCAGAAGCCCTTCAGTCAGTCTTGGCTTTGTGTAAACAAAAGCCTAGAGGCAGAGAACTACAAAGGCACTGCTCAGACAGCAGGTTTTCTTATGACAAGGCTTAACCCTTATCCTGCTGAATAAATTATTAAACCCCACCCATTCCTGACTATTAGCCAATCAGATTACAAGATTTAATGTTTCAATTCAATTCACAAGCTGAATAACAAACAGTGTAGATACTGATCAGATGGCTGAAAGCGATCTGATCTGGATCTACACTGTTTACAAAGGTCGGGGTTGTCATGGACTGCAGGATAAGGGTTAAACTTGTTTGCCAGTACATGTATATCTGTACTGGTTGTTTGCATTAAACTTTAAGGCTACTACAACCCTTGGAATTTACTGAATTTATGAGTGAGTGAGTTTTAGTTTTACGTCCCACCACCAGCTAAGGTCATACGGAGACGGGTCCTCGGTTTAAAGACTCATCTGAAAGTCTGGAGAAGCCCGGGATCGATCTTGCGATCCCTGGTTTACAAGGCGAGTAGCGTAACCACTGCACCATGAAGGCTTCTAAAACTGAATTTGTCAGATGCATTCTAAACTGAACTTATATTCTGGTTAACCCTTATCTTGCTAAATATTCATTTAAGCCACACCCATTTCTGTCTATCAACCAATCAAATTACTTGATGTAATTTATTGCTACAAATTCATAAACTGAATGCCAAACAGTGTAGATCCTGATCAGATGGCTTCTGAAGAAGCCATCTGATCTGGATCTACACTGTTTCCAAAGATAGGGGTTATCGTGAACAGCATGATAAGAGTTAAAAATGATATTTGGCATCATAAAATGACAAAATATGGGAAGCAAAATTCATTAAAGAGCAAACTTTTTGGGGTCAGCTATTTATCAGTCAACCCAAAGCCCAGAAGCTTTTCAAGGCTGTAGTCCATGTGACTATCACCAATTTACAGGAAGTCCAGGTAATGGTTATTTTTAGAAAATAGCTGAGCTATTCTTATCACTGTCAGGTCAGAGTGTTGGCTAAGAGGGTCGTCTATAGAACCCGAACTGGATTCTTTTGTCATTTTTGGCAAAGAGTGAGGAACCAGATCAGATGCCACACAATGCAGCATCTGATCAGGGTCGACACTGTTTGCTTACAGTACAGGAATATTAAGTGTTAAACGAAACTGTGGGGTCTAAGTCCTCGTCCAGGACAAGTCATCACGAAAACAAGCCTATATAATTTAGACTCCCTCTAACCCCACTTTTACATAGTAAAAATGGGGTTTACAGGGGTCCCTCTAACCCCACTTTTACATAGTAAAAATGGGGTTTACAGGGGTAAACCTTATTGTTCTTATTTTTGCTCTAACATATATCTTGTAGATAGATTGTGGGTACTCGTTAGAACCGCCTTTCTGCTCTAAAATATAGCTTGTGGGTACTTGTTAGAACCGCCTCGATGAGGCGGTTCTAACGAGTACCCAAAATCTATATTTTGAGCAGAAATAAGAAAAATATCACATTTTTTCATCTTAAAATTTTTATTTTTTTGCCGATAAAGGTTGCAATGTATTTGTATAGGCGTGTTTTCGTAATGTTTTCTAGCCTACATTCAGAGACAATCAACCCACCAGTGCTTCAGTGCTTTGATTTTTTTTTTTTTTTTTAGAATAGATTATATGTGCAGCAACAAATGAAAATGGGTTTTTGAGCATGTAAACTCAGCAAGACTCAGGCTGGCCTCCATACCCGCTCATAATGAGATTATCATATGGCATTTTTCATATCATACCCAATATCAGCCATTGCCCCCTCCCATCAGGGCTTGAAGAAATAGATGGGCTGCATGATGCTTCCACACAGAGCTGAAACCAACTGCACACGAGTACTGGTAAACTGCTTAGTGGATCTAAGCCTGCCCAGGCAAAGTGGTGCGAGTCGGCCCATCCATGCTTATAAACCCTATTGGTTTTATTGGGCGACAGGGCTTGGGATGTCATTTCATCTCAATGTCAGGTAAAAGTCCCTAAAAACTGGAAGAAACATCTCCAAAATTACCTGCACAGTGTTGAGGGGGATTTTACATCTCAAATTAAACAAACAAATACATGTAAACAAACAAAGACTGCACACAAGTACTGGTAAACCTGACTTAGAGGATCTTCCCCTGCCCAGGCAACGCAGGGCGAGTCGGACCATCCATGCTTATAAATCCTATTAGTTTCATTTGGCTACAGGGCTTGAGGTAAAAGTCCCACAAAATTGGAAGTGACCTATTATAGTGTTGACGGGGACATTAAACCTTAAATCAAACAAAGGTTGGTTTCTGCTTTGGACCCCATTAATAATATTATAAAGAGGTTGTGGTGTAAAATATTCTGTACCCGTCTTTTTTTCTGTGTACATGTACACCACAACCTCTTTATAACACAGTTCATTATAACATGGTTTTGGATATAACACGGTTTCAAGATGGATCCCAAAAATGTACAGATTATATAGAAAAATGACCATATATGGTCATTTTTCTATATAATCTATACAGTTTTGTTTGGATATAACAGGGTTAACTAACACGGTTTCTACTTTGGACCCCATTAATAGTGTTATAAAGAGGTTGTGGTGTATGTGAGATTTCTGGGTCAACATTTTATGGGCTTCTTAACTTGGTGTCTAACTTGAAGCAAAATTTGCCATGTTTATGCATGTATATTTAGATATTTGGCATAATTTGACCCTTATTCTGCTGCACATGAGAACTTTTCAAACAGTGTATAGTAGTCGCAGATAAGATTGACTAGGCGGAGCTATCGTTTGTACCTGCCTTAGGAATATTCCATGAGCAAAAAGGTAAACCAAGTCACCTGATTGTGTGAATTCAACTGTTACACAACTATAGCTGTGGAGTATATGACCATTTCGTCCACTTGTAGAAAGCGTGCAAAAGGCACTCTACTGAATCTTCTGTTGGACTCGGCGAATTTGACATATACTGACAACACCTGAATAGCTCCGCCTAGTCAATCTTATCTGCGACTACTATAGATCCGGATCAAATGGAAGCCATCTGATCAGGATCTACACTGTTTGTCATTGTTCTGTTTGCAAAACTTGCCACATTTACGTATGCATAAATATTTAGATATTTAGTAAATTTTAACACTTATTCTGCTGAACAGGACAATCCCTAGCTTTGCCAACAGTCTACACTGTTTGTCATTGTGTTTGCAGATTGAACAAATACATTATATTAAGTAATTTGATTGGTTGCTAGTTAAAAATGTCCCGAGTTAACCCTTCTCTTGCTGAATATTCATTTAAGCCACACCCATTTCTGTCTATCAACCAATCAAATCACTTGATGTAATTTATTGCTACAAATTCATAAACTGAATGCCAAACAGTGTAGATCCTGATCAGATGGCTTCTGAAGAAGCCATCTGATCAGGATCTACACTGTTTGCAAAGAAAGGGGTTGTCGTGAACAGCAAGATAAGGGTTAAATCATACTGTGTTCTGAATATTCTTCCTAATCTATTGTATGCTTATAATTTTGCTTAATAAAAATTATTTTAAAAAGTATCTTCGATTTACTTTTTACCAATAGAGTACTTACAGACAGCAGCACACAGTATCACTAAAACACGCCTATATAATTTTGACCCTTATTACCGGTAATTCAAACCCCAAACTGGGGTTTACAGGGGTAGACATTATTTTTTTTATTTCTGCTCAAAAACATAGATTGTGGGTACGCGTTAGAACCGCCTCACCTCTAACAATTACCCACAATCTATGTTCAGGGCAGAAATATGAAAAATATTGAATTTTTCATTGAAAAATTTTCATTTTTTGGCAGTAAAATTTTAAATATATTTGAATAGGCGTCTTTTCACAATGGGATTTAAAATTTCAGAGAATTCATGTGAATTGTCCTGGGTGACCTATCAGATGATATGCAAAAAATTGTACAGCCTTCTTTTCTCTGAAAAACAAGAAAAAATACTTGAAAAAGTTTGTTTGTTTTGTTTGATTTGAGGTTGGTTAAACTTCCCCATCAACATTGTATAGGTCATTTTGGAGACGTTGCTTCCAATTTTGTGGGACTTTTACCCGACATTAAGATGAAATGACATCTCAAGGCCGGTCGCCCAATGAAACCAATAGGGTTTATAAGCATGGATGGTCTGACTCGCACTGCTTTGCCTGGGCAGGCTTAGATTCTCTAAGCGGCTTATCAGTACTCTTGTACGGTCGGATTCAGCTCTGCGTGGAAGCATCATGCAGCCCATCAATTTCTTCAAGCCCCGGTTGGCGGGGGCCGACATGAAAAGTCATCTGTTTCAGTTGCTCTAGGCAACTTCTGCACAGGAGTGTGAAATTCTGCCCATAAGTATTAAAACTGTTCAATAAGCTATTTTGAAACTGCTTCGGAGTTGTTGTTTTTTTTTTGCCGTTTTTAATACCTTTGATGGATAAAACTTAAAGCACCTGGTTTGATAATCTGGACACTAACAGTCGAATTTCAATAGCTGGAACACCTTTGGGACCACAAAAATCTGTTCGAGACAAGAGGTAGTTCAAGGCATAATGGGAATAATTTTGGACTTCTTTTCAGTGTTCTATAATATGCTGTGTGAACTCATAAGGATTGCCTCCTAGAGGCTCCTAGAGGCAATCCTAATGAGTCACACAGCATACATTTGCAAGACAAGACAAAAATATCCTATATATTCCCTCACTATTTTATTTAGGGGAATTCCCTAGAGACTCAAGAACACGATTTGTTTGATTTGAGGTTTAACATCCCAGTCAACACTGTAAAGGTCATTTTGGAGACATTGCTTCAATTTTTGTGGGACTTTTACCTGACATTGAGATGAAATGACATCTCAAGCACTGCCGCCCAATGAAACCAATAGGGTTTATAAGCATGGACAGGCCGACTCGCACCGCTTTGCCTGGGCAGGCTTTGATCCTCTAAGCGGTTTACCAGTACTCATGTGTTGGTCGGTTTCAGCTCTGCATGGAAGCATCATGCAGCCCTCAATATCTTCAAGCCCTGATGGGCGGGGGCCGACTTGAAAAAGTCGTCTGTTTCAGTTGCTCTAATGCTAGGTTCCCACTGTCGCGCGATCCGTTACGAACGCCACGATTGGCCATTCGTAGCTGGTTGTGGAATAATCTCTGAAAGTTCAGGTTTGGATACGAGGTGATGAGAGTCGATACGTTCTAGTACGATTCGTTGCGCTCGGATGCAATCCAATCACGATTTGTCAATTTCAGGTATCACGATCAGCCACGGTCTGCTCACACGTTCAGATACGACCAAATGCGTTCCGATAGGATTGTCTACCACTTGGTCTCGATCTGAAACGATCATCACGATCGAGTACCCCGAATTGGGACGATCTGATACGTGCAGATACGTTCTTATACGCTCATCACGACCCGATGCGCTCCGTTACGATAGCATACGACTGTCGTCTCGATGTTTTTCACGATCATGATCGATGGCGATCACGATTTGAGCTACGACTTGACCCCGACTGGTATATATACAGCCGGACTGACCATGGACTTAATTGTTTCTTGAACTTTTACAGCATAAACACTGCCACCCTCAACCATTGATGATGGTAGGAGTTGCGGATGATGACAATGTGGCAATTTCTCTGGCTGGAACGGTTCAGGCTTACCTTATCCATTCTTAGCTTCCATTACCCTTGGGTGGCATCTTTCAAAGGCTTTAAAAATACTAGCAAAGGCCTGTATAAACCCGGGATTGCAGGATCGATCCCGGGCTTCTCCAGACTTTCGGATGAGTCTAGAAACCGAGGTTCCGTCTCCGTATGACCTTAGTTATTGGTGGGACGTAAAACTGAAATACACTCACTCACTCATGCTCTCCACTCATGAGCAGATCGCCGAATGAGTCGCATTAAATCTTGAGAACTCGTAATAGATCGTGGACGTTCGTATAAAAACGTAGCCTACTCGTATCTAATCGCATTTACTTGTATCATCTCGTTTCTGATCACGAGTCATTCGTGAAAGGTCTTGAGCAATGTGACTCGACAGAGCGTAACAAATCGTGTGAGATCGCAACACATCTCAACAGAACAAGGCGTTTGTTTTGTCCAAGATTGGCCCCGATCACCGCGATTTGGAAGCACGATTAGATGCGATCCGTCGCGCTTTGTTACGATGCAACACGATGTGATACGATGATCCCGATTTGAAATCGATCGTGTTGATCGTGGAAAAATATTGAACCGTTCAAAATTTTTCTACGATTAACACGATTGCCACGACTGACCTCAAGATCTGATAAGATCTGATAGGATCACCACGATTAAGCCACGATTAAGAACACGATTGCAATCGTGGCGCGAATCGTGATAGTGGGAACATAGCATAAGCAAATTCTGCACAGGAGTGTGAAATTCAAGCCATCCATGTTCTACTATGATTACTGTTACATGCATTTCAGCATTTTTGACCAGGAATAAAATCATACTCAGCTAAGCTCAGCATGAAAAACGGTTTTACTCAGTACAAGCTGGCAGGGCTGGACAAACAAATTCTGCAATACATTTTCGACACAAAGCTGGACAGTTTAATCTCTGTTTACAATTTTTAGTGTGTCGCTATAGTCATAAGTATTTGAGCAAATACCGTACTCTATAGCAGTATTAATAAAAATTGCCCTTACCATTATTGGCTGCCCAAGGGAAAAAAGTGTTTATGGACACTGGCTTCCAGTGACGACAGATCAGCTTGTGCAGCTGTGAGATATTTGAATGGCAATGAAACCATAAAAGTGTGGGCATTCTGAGTTGAAAATGCAGACTGATCCTAGTCCTTGAAGTGCTCATGTCCAAAAACACTGTTTTGCTTGCTGCTTTTTGTTACTCTTGTCCTGCTGAGTCCAGATATGTCTTATATTTCAAACAATGTAGATACAGATCAGATGGCTTCTGAAGAAGCCACCTGATCAGGATCTTCATTGTTTCCATACAGTTTATTAATTTGTGGCAATAATTTGCATAAGTAATCTGATTGGTTGATAACCAGAAGTGGGTGTGGCATATTCAAATATTAAGCAGGACAAGGGCTAAAAGCAATGGGCTGGGTTACTTTATATGCATGAGCCATGCTCCAAGAAAACCTGTCTTCGGGTAATGATCAGGTCAGACTTATCAGAGCTTTGCATTTTTGTATTGTTTATTTGTTTGAACTGATGATTAACATCCCTGTCAACACTATTTTTGTCATTTTGGAGACATAGCTTCCCATTTTGTGGCATTTTTACCCAACATTGAGATGAAATGACATTTCATGCCTTGGCGCCCAATGAAACCAATACATAGGGTTTAAATGCATGGATGGTCCGACTCACTTCACTTTGCCTGGGCAGGCTTATAATATACCTAAGTGGTTTACCAGTCGCCATCTGCAGTCGTTTTCAGCTCTGCTTGGAAGCACTATGCATCCCAATCTATTTCTCCAAGTCCAAATGGCCAGGGGCCAATTACAGAAGCTTATTACTATCCAAGCAGCGAACAACAATTTTTTTCAAGTGCTGATCAGACTGTGAGGAGGCACAATTGTGCCTCCCCACAGTCTGATCTGCACCTTTATTGTTCACATGTGGAATCAGGCTGGTTTTCTTAGGAGGCAGCTTGTATATGATCCAGGCCACTATAAAATTACAAAACGGCAAACATCATTGCAGCCTAGAAATTGCTACAAAAAAGCTTTTGGAAATCTGATCATTAAAAAAATGTTCACCGTTACTAAGCTACAAAAACTGAGAGCCATTCGAGCGAGTGTCTAAACAGGACGGTGCAGAACTGAACTGGCTGAGTGTCTAATCTGACTGCACATGTCCGTTTGTTCGATCTGATTTAGTCAGTGTCAAATTTTTTGTTTGCACACTCTCTCGAAATGAATTTATGACTCAGAACTTCAAATACTGGACCATTACTAGGACGAGCAAACAACACTTTTAAAATAATTTTGTTTTTCTTATTTTAAAGAGATATTTTAAAAGCTTGACATTACATGTGAATCATCTGCTTTGCAAACAAATCACACAAAATGTCAAGCCCTTTTTTTCTCTGAAAAGTAAGAATACAAATACATTGCTGTCTGCTCCAAAATTTTCAAAGGCACTTGTAGGGTTTAGACTGTCCCCGAAACAGATCATATTTCTTTATAGTACAAAACTAAACCGGCATGACTGAAGTTATGCACCAATGAAGAGGAGATAAAACTGTTTGAGCAGAAAAGCATTCTCTTATAGATAAAACTGTGATTTTGTAATAAAAATAGTAAGTGTGGCAATTTCTATTTTTCTTTTTCTTATTTCGAAGCATCACCTTCAAATTGTAATAAGTACACTTACAGTGCATTAATAACTGTTGGGCCATACATAATATTGTTCACATTTAACACATTCTATACTAGTGGACTCTTCCGTTGTTATATGTTGGACAAGTCATTTGTCATATAAGGGGTGTCACTCACTAGGCCTATTTTTTTTTATTATTATTCTATTTTTGACATAAAATACTGTTAGCAAATAGTGCAGGCCCTGATCAGATGCCGCATTCTGCGGCATCTGATCTGGACCTGCACTGTTTGCCAAGGTACCCCTTTAGGGAATGGACTCTTACGTAATGGTGAACCATAGGGTTGTTATCTTGGCAAACGGATGGACAAACAAACTGATGAATGGATGGAAAACAGTACCCCTATACAGAGCCATGCTTAATGCAGGCTTGACAACTACAGTATGTGTGCAGTCTATGGCATGTCATCGCAAATCTCCATGCTTTGGTTGGAGCCAAATATAACGCTGCTATTGCACACCCTCATGATGTAAGGAACCCATGTACCGAATTCATTTGCATTTCGGCTAGTGGTTAAGGAGGAGATGGATGGATGGATGGATGGATGGATGGATGGATGGATGGATGGATGGATGGATGGATGGATGGATGGATGGATGGATGGATGGATGGATGGATGGATGGATTCACAATATCCCCAAACCCTAAAGTGTTTTACAACATGATTTCAGGATTATTGGTGACATAAGAATTTCTTGTTTTCAATTTTAGGTCTCATAAAAAGATAAAAAGAATGAAAAAATAAGTACAGTCAAACCTGTGAACAAAGGCCATCTGTGGGACAGGACAAATTTGGCCTTTATTCACAGGTGACCTTTATTCGGAGGTTTGACAATTACCATCAGGCCTACAGTGTCCAAAAATTCTTACATTTATGGATGAAATTGCAAGCTGTCACTGGATGAAGAAGCATATTGTTTTCCATTTAATTTACATGACGCCAGCAATCCCACACGTGTTTAAATCTTTCATAAAAAATGTTTGGAACCGGTAAAAAATATTTTCTCGATAGCTAAACGGTTGTGAATAGAGGTGGATAGAAAACAGCGCTGTACAGCTCCCGAATTATCCCTCCGTGTCAATAACCAACAACAGCGTTCGACTTTTCGCGCCGAGCGTCTGCTATTTTGCGCCAAAATATAACCATTCATGAGATCGTAGAAAAGTCCGTTTTTATAATGCAAACATCTACCGTTATATGTAGCTAATTGTCTGAGGAGGATTAAATCATTTTTACATTGATTGTGGATTAAATTTTATGACTGGAGGATAAATGCAAATTAGAGACATGACTTGACCATATTTTCACACCTTATCGACACGCACCGCAGGGTGGCAATTATATGACAGGGATTAACAATAGTGTCATACTTGAACCGTAATAAATACACAGATGGTTTGTCTCTGAATTGACAGTGCCGCAATTATTGTGATTTAATTACTGGGCTAGTTTTACCGTCTTAAGGACTGTCCGGCAATTTAAAAAGAATGTTAAGTCAATTTTTCTTCACTTTTCAAATAAACTATCTACAGTTCTTGTGTAAAACGGAATGCAATGAATTAATTCAATTCAACTCACTCACAAACCGTAACATGTTTGACCAAATCGCCAGGATTAAGGACAGCAATACCAATCAAGCAGGCCAATTATATGCCAATCAATGGCGATAATTACCTCAATACTAAAATCACGATGGATTCAATTATAGACCGTTATTCAAGGACAGCAACTCAGTTTGGGACTGAATAACGTGACCGTTGACCGTAGTGCACAGTGGACCGCTATTCCCAGTTAATTTATTAGGGAATTTCGATGGGAGGGGTTGAAAATGACCGTTGTAATAAGGAGACCGTTATTTGGAGGTGACCGTAAGCACAGGTTCGACTGTAATGAATTTCATTTTTCTGATGTGTATTGAATTATGAACAACACTTGGTCACATAAATATGAACCCCTGTGCGGTTCATTTTCTTTGCACCTAGCTGAATGCTGTTAAACCTCAGAAAAACTAGAACTGTCAGTGAAACTGACTAGGGCCCCGGCAGTGCCATCAGAGGAGTTGGATTTTTTTTCAAAGGGCTATTACTCTTAGAGTATTGTAGCTAGAGTTACGTCGGTTGCCATGTAATTGTGTAATGATATTGTGACCATATATCTTAAGTTTGAAGTTGATGCATTTGACTGTTTGTAAGTTATGAATTAAAAACAAAAGGGTATTACTATATGGCAACTGTCAATAACTTCAGCTTCAGTTTGTAAACATGAAAAATGTTGATGGATAGACGGGCAGATGGACAGACGGACAGACAGGGCATTACTATATGGCACACTGTCACATTATGGTTAATATTTCTGCTAAGTAATATTTAAATCCATCCAGGTATAAGAAAGTTATAGATTGGACACAATAAAAAAGACACTTTTTTGATCTCTAAGTATGACCTTGACCTTTGAGGTACGGCTGTGGGTCTTGCGTGTGACACTTCGTCACATTATGGTTAACATTTCTGCCAAGTAATATTTAAATCCATCCAGGAATAATAACAAAGTTATAAATTGGACACAGGAAAGACCCTTTTTTGACCTTTAACCTCTAAGTATGACCTTGACCTTTGAGGTACGGACCTGAGTCTTGCGCGCAACACTCCATCACATTATGGTTAACATTTCTGCCAAGTAATATTTAAATCCATCCAGGGGAGGATAAAAAAATTTGTGGATGGACAGACGGACAGACAGACAGACAGACAGACGGACGGACAGAGTGATTACTATAGGGCACCCACACTTTCAGTGGAATAAGAAAGTTATGGAGGATAAAAAAATTTGTGGACGGACAGACAGACAGACAGACAGACGGACGGACAGAGTGATTACTATAGGGCACCCACACGCCCTAATAATGAATTTGAAATTTTGTGTCAATGAATGAATGCAGGAATGAATAAATAAATGAATGAATGAATGAATGAATGTAAAGCAAAGGAAAGCCAGTATGTCATTTTTTAATAGTCATATATGTTTTAGTTCTATTCTGATGTTTTCAACTAATTCTGAACTTTTTCATTTTATCTGTTTTTGTTTAATTTGAGGTTTAATGTCCCCTTCAACACTGTATAGGTCATTTTGGAGACGCTTCCAATTTTGTGGGACATGTGCCCGACATTGAGATGAAAGGACATCTCAAGCCCTGTCGCCAAATGAAACCAATTGGGTTTATAAGCATGGACGGGCCGACTTACAACGCTTTGCCTGGGTAGGCTTCTGGGTAGGCTTAAATCCTCTAAGCATTTTACCAGTACTCGTGTGGGGTCCGTTTCAACACTGTGTGGCAGCATCATACTTCAGTTCATTTTATCTGAAGAATGCAAGTTTCCTGAAGCAATAAGCTTAATGAAAAAGAGTCTACCAACAATATACATATGTAGCATAAAACTTCTTGTTGAATAACCCATTGCATGGTAGTGGACTTTTCCATTGCTATATGTTGGACAAGTCTATTTGTCATATAAGGGGTGTCAGACCTATTTTTTCATTTTTATTCTATTTGTGATGCAAAATTCTGTTAGAAAATAGTGCAGGCCCTGATCAGACACCGCAGAATGCGGCATCTGATCTGGGCCTGCACTGTTTGCTAAGGTACCCCTTTAGGGATTTCCTGCATGCAATGGGATAAAGGCTATAATCTAAAAGCAATTTTTCTTCTCATTTGCAAGGGTACCATCCCTTCAAACTCTCACTAAAAACATTTAATTCTCATTGACACAGTACCATTTTCCTGTTACTGTAATACAGTCATCCAACATCAGAATGAAGATATTTGCAGACATTATTTTCAAATATTTTTTTTATTAATTTCTGCAAAAAAATAAGGCTTGACATTACATGTGAACCATCTGCTTGGTGGATGATTCACATAAAATGTCAAGCTTTAGTAATGTTGAAAAAAAAATACATCTGCTCCAAAAATTTACATTGTGCTTCAAGGGTTAACCCTTATCCTGCTGAATATTCATATATGCCACACCCACTACTGATTATCAACCAATCAGATTACCTGTAGCAAATTATTACAACAAATTCACAATCTGAATGACAAACAATGTAGATCCTGATCAGATGGCTTCTTCAGAAGCCATCTGATCTGGATCTACATTGTTTCAAAGAAAAGGCATATCTGGGGTTATAACTGAAAAAAGCAAGTGAAAAATACATGTTTTTCATCCAAGTAAGTGAAAAATGAAAACATTTTTTTTTTTACTATTATGTTATCACAGTTACTCGCAAGCCAGCACCTAACACAAGTGAAAGCCAGCACCTACCGCAAGTGAAGAATCATGGGAAGTGGTGAAGGTCAAGGTCATGGAGGTGGTGATGGTCAAGGCCAAGGCAGCGGCAAAGGAAACATATGTCCAGGATTATTTTGGGGATTCATGTGGTTTTTAATCCTGATTTTCCTGGGATGGCCAATAGGATTCTTTGTTGCCTGGTGGTATATATTCTTACTGCCGTTCTCAGCATGTATTGAACCACTCAAAGAAATTTGTGAATCTTTGCTCAAAATAGTCCAGCTACCATTGACATGTGCTGAAAACATGGTAGCCATGAATCCGTTGTGTAATAAATAGGATTCTGGTGCTTGTGTATAAATAGGATTCTGGTGCAATTTGGAATCTTCTTCAATTCCTAAATAAGAAACATTTACTACGTTTTATAAAGAATGACTTATATATACATGTAGTAAGTTCTTTAATATTTTGATACTAATAATAATAACAATAATAATATAATGGCTTTATTTATAGAGTAACATTTACAATGTTAAGAAAATGGATCTACATGTTGATTGTTCAATTAGTTCTATAGAAAAACAAGGAATCCTCACTTAACCCATTGTATGCGGGAAGCCCCTAAAGGGGTACCTTGGCAAACAGTGCAAGCCCAGATCAGATGCCGCATTCTAAGCCCTTAAAGGGGTACCTTGGCAAACAGTGCAAGCCCAGATCAGACGCCGCAGAATGCGGCATCTGATCAGGGCCTGCACTATTTGCTAACAGAATTTTACGTCAAAATAGAATAAAACTAAAAAATTTGCCGGACACCCCTTATATGACAAATGGACTTGTCCAACATATAGCAATGGAAGAGTCCACTAGCATACAATGGGTTAAATGCTCTGCATGCTGGGTATTTTTTTCAGAAGACAACATATTGAATTTTTTTTTTCAGAGAAAAATTTAAGGAAATCGACATTTCATACAAATTGTACAATCTGCATGAGATATGAAGTCGTTTTCTGGGAACAATAAGAAAAATGCAGTGTAATTCCACTGAATAATTATCACCACCTAAAATTAGGACTAATTCTGCTATGAAAAGCTTATTTCGAAGGGTACACTTAATTTTTCTTTGTATTTTTGCCTACAATGTCCTCTGGTCGGGGACCACCTTTATATAGGAATTTTACTGTATCAATAATTTGTCATCTGCTGAATTAGCCAGAGACTGGTAAAGGTTGTCCCTTCAAATGCTAACATCTGATGGCAACTGCAAAGTATATTTTTTCTAAGTGTTCGTAAAAAAAAATAAGATTTGGCATTACATGTGAATCCATTGTTCAACAGACAATACACATAAAATGTCAAGCATTATTTTTTAAGAAATAAATTAGAATGTTGTCTGCTCTGGAATTTTCTGTGGTGTTTTAAGGGTTAAAGTCATTTCCAGTTCTGACAATCAATTCTTCAACATTTTTTCAGCACATCACGAAAACACGCCTATATAAATTTGACCCCCTTAAACTCCACTTTTATATGGTAAAACTGGAGTTTGCAGGTGTATAAAATTTTTCATTTTCATTTTTCAGTGGTAAAATATGTATTTGTATAGGCGTGTTATCAAAATGAGTTCTTGGGTCTGTTATTTATGTTTTTCATAAAAATGAATAAAACATAGTTCTAGGCTATACTGCATTTCCTTCCTACTCACCACAGTTTTTGGTTTGCTTTGCTGTTTAATGGGAATGCGAACACCTTGCTGATTTTTCCACCATTTTTCAAGGGACACAACTTTTGGGACTTCCTGTTCACTTTTCTATAAGCCCTGTCCCACTACAAAAAGGGGTCGACTCTTAAAGGACAGAATTTGCTCCTCATGAGCAAATTCTTTCCTTTAAGAGTTGTCCCCTATTGACATGGGAGACAAAAAATACATTTGAAGGAGTTGCCACCCCTGAAGGTGTATCCAATCCTCTTAACAGCCCAGTCAACACTATTTAGGTCATGTTGGGCCAGTCAGTTTACCCAACCACACTTTTAAACTTAAAGGATTAACCAGTGCAGCCAATTGAGGAAAGATACGATAAAATTCTGCAAACAGTGAATGCCCTATTCTGCGGCATCTGATCTGGGCTTGCACTGTTTGCCATTGTCCCTTTTTAACCTTTACCCTGCTGTAGGCGACAAGCCCTATCTTTGCAAACAGTGTAGATCCAGATCAGATGGCTTCTGAAGAAGCCATCTGATCAGGATCTACACTGTTTGACATTCAGTTTACAAATTTGTAGCAATAAATTACATCAAGTAATTTGATTGGTTGATATAACGAAATGGGTGTGGCTTAGATGAATATTCAGCAGGTTAAAGGTTAAGGTTTCCTGTCTAAAATGGGTTATGGAAACCATGGTTTCATTTACCGCATTTACCCTGTATATTTATTCAGACACCTCAACTCCTTACTGTACTTGTTCTAAAAATTAAACAAGTACGATATACTACAAGACTTGTCTATAACCCATTGTATACTAGTAGACTCTTCCATTGCTATAGTCATATAAGGCGTGGTAGGCCTATTTTTTCTTTCTTATTCTATTTTTGACAGAAAATTCTGTCAGCAAATAGTGCAGGCCCTGATCAGTGCTGGCCCTGATCAGACGCCACATTACGCACTGTTTGCCAAGGTACCCCTTTAAGGTTTTCCCACATGCAGTGAGCTAAAGATAGCTAGATGAATGGCAAACAGTGTAGACCCTGATGAGATGCGTCATCTCATCTGGGTATACACTGTTAGCTCAGGCCTACCTGTCCGAATACATATGGTAAATAGATTGTACCAAACAAACTTGACAGCTATGTTAAGCATACATAAGGTCAAGTTAATGGCAACAGATTGAAATACTACACTATCTATTTGCATAAATAGCATTTTTATTGATGAGAAAATTGGATAAAAATATGCGAGTACACAAACCCCAAAACTCAACCGAACTATAGGATATCATTTGTTTGCACGCCCTTAAAACAAATCAAAGGATTACATTGTGTTAAGAAATTCATACATCATAAATTTTACTTATTGACCAAATTATGAAGTATAGATATCTGTGGACTGAAATATAACAAAGTTTAATTAAATTTTGCTGAAGGGATGTACTGACATTTTCAAGCTATTTTGCATGAAACAGTCCAGCTATAAAAACTCTTCTTGTTGGATAATTCTGTGAAGCCAGAATCCAAATTAATTCAAGGTATGTATAACTTGTAGAATGACACTTGTTTCTCTTTGAGTGAGTAAGTGAGTGAGAGAGTGAGTTTTACTGGTGAGTGAGTGTTTGAGTTTTACGTCTGACCAACAGCTAAGGTCATACGAAGATGGGACATCGGCTTAAAGACCCATCCGAATGCTGGAGAAGCCCGGGATCGATCCTGCGACCCCTGGTTTACAGGCGAGTAACATAACCACTACACCACGGAGGCTTCTATGTTTCCTCTTTGAAGTGCTGCTGAAAATAATTTTGACCTCATCTTGTGAGGGTCTCTGCCGCCTGTAATTGTTAACCCTTGTTCTGCTGAGCCTGGGTATGCCTTTTCTTTGAAACAATGTAGATCCAAATCAGATGGCTTCTGAAGAAGCCATCTGATCAGGATCTACAATGTTTGTCATTCAGATTGTGAATTTGTTGTAATAATTTGCTACAGTTAATCTGATTGGTTGATAATCCGTAGTGGGTGTGGCATATATGAATATTCAGCAGGACAAGGGTTAACATCACAAGAACTTGTCATATACATGTATACCATAGCTATAACTTACAGTAATGATTCTAAGTACTGGGACAGACAGACCCAGAGCATTCTGATCAGGGTCAATACTATTTGCTATTCTGTCTGCACTTTTTGGACTCCTTGCTGGATTAACAAATGTGTTAATATTTTAGGAAATTTCAGCAAGTCCTCAAGGTGTCTGAATTTTTAGTGTATTTTTACGGTATAATTTCATATGCTAGAAGATCAGTCAGAAGTCCATCTCAAAATGGCCCAAATCGACTATCCTATAAGGCAACCTTAAAGCTTGAAGCAAGAGGGCAAGCATCTAGCCCTAATACCATCATGAGTTGACGGCACACGAGCATCTGAAAAACTACTTTTCATTGGTTTTGGTTTTACGGCCCTTTCAAGATTTTTTTCACTTATTTCGACTGATTGTTAATCAGAGGTGGGTGAAAACCAGAATACCAGAGAAAAACCACCTGACCTTCTTCAGAAGCCATCTGATCTGGATCTACACTGTTTCCAAAGATATGGGCTGTCGTGAACAGCAAGATTAGGGTTAAGGCTCAAAATCACCCGCTGAGCTGAGAGACATAATGATTAAGAGACAGGGCTCTTTACCCACTGGGCCATAAAGGTTGGTTTTGAGCAAAAAATGGCAACATAATAATTAACACCTGTAAACTGTTTGTTACAATCAAAATGGGTTTTTTGTTTGATTTGAGGTTTAACGTCCCCGTCAACACTGTAAAGGTCATTTTGGAGACGTTGCTTCCAATTTTGTGGGACTTTTACCCAACATTGAGATGAAATGACATCTCACGCCCTGTCGCCCAATGAAACCAATAGGGTTTATTAGCATGGACGGTCCGCCTCGCACCGCGGTTCCTGGACAGGGTTAGATCCTCTGAGGGGTTTACCAGTACTAGTGTGCGGGATGGCTTCAGCTCTCGTGGAAGCATAATGCAGCCCATATATTTCTTCAAGCCCCTATGGGCGGGGACCTCAATCAAAATGGGGTTTGTAGGGGGTGTTCAATGTATGGACTTGCTATCACCATACAAGCACTCCATGTGACTGTCGAGTACAATGAACCATCTTTATACAAGCATTCGATATAACGACAAATTCTGTTTTAAAGCTTTAAACTGATACCTTAGCTCAAAATATGACAGATTAATCCTTGTCCTGCTGAAAATTTATATATGCCACACCCACTACTGATTATCAACCAATCAGATTACCTGTAGCAAATTGTTACAACAAATTCACAATCTGAATGACAAACAATGTAGACAATGTAGATCCTGATCAGATGGCTTCTTCAGAAGCCATCTGATCTGGATCTACATTGTTTCAAAGAAAAGGCATATCCGGGATTAGCAGGACAAGGGTTAATGGAAATATGCAAAGATATATTATAATAGTCCTGTAAACCAATGTTGTAGATAATTGATGGAATCACCTTGCCGAGACCATTCTAACAAATGTCCACAGCATGTGATTAACCCTAAAGACACCAAGAAAACTACATCTGAAAAATTATGTCATCTGCTGATTTTTTTTTTTCAAACTTTTTTAAAAATATTATCGCATACAGGCAAACAGTGGGGGCCCAGATTAGACGTACTGCTCCTGTAGGAGCACCTGTAGGAGCAGTCTATGAGCAGTCTGATCTGGGTCCACACTGTTTGCAAAAAATACTTTTAAGGTAACCGGCAGACGGCAATTAAAGCAGACAACAACTGTCGTGATTGGCATTTTATGGGTTAAGGAGTAAATCCTTTATCGCGTGCACACTACTCTTTTAGGATAAATTCTTCATCTTGGCAAAATGATAGGTATAAACACTGTCATTATAAAGAGGACCCTCGGTAACTTCTTAATTTGTTTGTGTGATATGAGGTTTAACATCCCCATCAACACTATTTATATCATTTTAGAGACATTGCTCCCAATTGAGATAAAATGACCTCTCAATCCCTGCCACCCAATGAAACCAATAGGGTTTATATACATGGATGGGTCAACTCGGACCACTTTGCCTGGGCAGGCTTAGACCAGCTTCTAAGCGGTTTACCAGTACTCGTGTGCAGTCATTTTCAGCTCTGCTTGGAAGCATCATGCAGCCCAATCTATTTTGCCAAACCCTGGTGGGCGGGGGCCGTTGTAACTTCTTAAATTGGTTCAGTTTCTGTTTTTATCCTACAGCACTGTCTAAGAGGCAACAACTGAGGAATTATGGGAAAAGGTGAAGGCCAAGGTCAAGGAGCTGGTGAAGGTGAAGGTCAGGGCAGTGGAAGAGGAGGCCTGTGTCCCAGTCTACTATGGGGAATTGTCTGGTTCCTGATTCTGATTTTCTTAGGATGGCCAGTGGGATTTTTTGTGGCATGGTGGTATATATTCTTGCTGCCATTTGGAGCGTGTATAGACCCAATCAAAGAGGCATGTGAAGTTCTGCTTAGGGTTGTACAACTACCATTGACATGTGCAGAAAATATGGTAGCCATGAAACCATTGTGCAGCTGATAACACATAGTTTCAACGATACAGTTCAAAGTAATCTATTATCTATAGAAACTCAAATTGGTTTTGGGTGAAACAAGTTTATAAAACTCAAATTTAACCCTTGTCCAGCAGAATATTTTAATCTGCCACACCCACAACCGATTTTCAACCAATCAGATTACTTGATGCAAATTATTGCAACAAATTGACAATCTGAATGACAAAGAATGTAGATCCTGATCAGATGGCTTCTGAAGAAGCCATCTGATCTGGATTTACATTGTTTGAAAGGTAAGGCATATCCGGGCTCAGCAGGACAAGGGTTAAAATTTGATAGAAGGAAATACGTTTCCACATAACCATATAATTATATCATCCAAACAAAAACATCTGTATGTATATTATGTACATTACAGATAATTAAAGCCTTTTATGGACATAACTGTATATTATATCAATAAATGACTATTTATTAGTGAAAACATATAGATTACATAGAAAAATGATTAGCAATGGTCATTTTTCTATATCATCCATATATTTTGTCTGGATTTATAACAGCTGTTCAAGGCATTTTACATTGGACCCAAGCAATAGCTTTATAAAGTAGTGGTTTGGCAACTGCTTGGATAAGGCTAACAAGGTTTATTCCCATTTTGCACTAAATGGAATCTTCCCCCTTATAAGCAGCAGGAGTCTATTTGTCAAATTCAGTTAAATTTTAGAATTTTATTTTGAAAATGGTCACCTTCACTGCAAACAGTGAAGGCCCTGATCGCACGCCATCAAAGACGGCGTCTGATCTTGGCCTGCACTGTTTGCCAATGACCTGTTTTAGGGCTTCTCCACATAAAATGGGTGAATTGCATACAGCTTTCTGGGTGTCTTGTTAGCCCTTATTCTGCTGTTCATGACCACTCCTACCTTCTCAAACAGTGAAGATCCAGATCAGATAGAAGCCATCTGATCAGGATCTACGCTGTTTGGCATGCAGTTTGTGAACTGTATGAGTATAAAATGTCAAGTTATCTGATTGGCTGATAGCTGGTAATGGGTGTGACTTAACTTCACATGTGGGAAACCCCAAAAGGGGTACCTTGGCAAACAGTGCTGGCCCAGATTAGATGCTACAGAATGTGGCATCTGATCAGGGCCTGCACTATTTGCTAACAGAATTTTCTGCCAAATATAGAATAAAAACGAAAACAAATAGGCCTGACACACCCCTTATTTGACTAATGGACTTGTCCAACATATAGCAATGGAAGAGTCCACCAGTATATAATGGGTTAAATAATATCTTCAGTGGGGTAAGGGTTAGTGTCTGTCATGTGAAGCCTTTTTGCCTTTTCCCCTCATTTTGCCTGGCTGACCCTATTTGTCAGTGATCACTATGGCAGCTATCAATAACACATACCAAAGTGACTGTGACATATCCTGAACTACTGTCATGGAATATCTTGGACTATCAGTACCCATAAAATTATATGTAGCAATAAAATAGATACCTAAACTTTAAACAAACAACACTGGTTATAAGTTCAATTGTGTAGATGCCCCAAAAATGTGGGCAGTAAAGTTGGTAATACATACTAGCATTCAGAAGTTTAAACACCCCTCTAAACTACACTTTTAAACAGGTGTGGTTCTCAATGTCTTTCAAAGTCATAACAAAGACAGTGGTTCTCAATGTCTTTCAAAGTCATAACAAAGACAAGAGGGCCCATCGGGCCATGATTCTCTCAGCTGAATGTCACTGTCTCTAGTACATTCTATTTTTAGCTCTGGCAGCCATCTTATTCATCAGAGTGGAACAATCTTAGCTATTTTGGTAGGGACCTGTCACCTAGGCAACATTCCTGTGAAGCTGACCCAAAGGTTCAGGAAGAGTTCATGTTTGAAGCAAATTTATTATGTTTTTTCTATTTTTAGCTCTGGTGGCGGCCATTTTACTCAATGGAACCGCTTTAGCTATTTTGGTAGAAGGTCACCTAAACAACAATTACATGAAGTTTGGCACAGGGGTTTGGGAGGAGTAGTCGTTTAAAAAAAATCTATTTTTAGCTCTGGTGGCCATCTTGTTCATAAGAGCGGAACAATTTTAGCTATTTTGGTAGAGGGTGACCTAAGCAACATACCTATGAAGTTTGAAACGAAATTGGCCAAGGGGAATAAGAAAGTAGTTGTTTAAAGATTTTTCTATTTTTAGCTCTGGTGGCCATCTTGATCATTGGAGCAGAACGATTTTAGCTATTTTGGTACAGAGCCACCTAGGCAACATATTTGTGAAGTTTAAATGAAATTGGCCCAAGGGTTTAGGAGGAGTAGTCTTTTAAAGTAATTGTTGATGGTGGACGACGCACAACGTACATTGACTGATCACAATAGCTCACCATGAGCACTTCATGCTCAGGTGAGCTAAAAAGAAGCATAGCTGAAAGAAATTCAGTCTATGATGGGATTTCAAACTGGGCCACTTATGCTAAGACAATGTTGTCAGATTGGTGATAAACCTATAAGCTATGCATAATCTACCAAGGTAGATAATTGAAGTGAGGAAGCGCAGTACTTTACATAAGGGTGTACATTATTGTCGAACTTCAATGGCTCGAACACCTTTCGAACCATGAGTGAGTGAGTGTTTAAGTTTTACGTACCACCAACAGCTAAGGTCATACGGAGACGGGACCTCGGTTTAACGACTCATCCGAAAGTCTGGAGAAGCCCGGGATCGATCCTGCGATCCCTGGTTTACAAGGCGAGTAGCGTAACCACTACACCATGGAGGCTTCTCCTTTCGAACCATGAACATCTGTTCGAGACATTGGTAGTTCGAGCCACTGATGGTTACTGTCAGGAGGCATAACAGGGTTAATTTTAATGTTTTCCATGTTCTATGATAAAAATGTTTGCTGTGTATACTCATTAGAATCGCCTCATCGAGGCGATTCTAATGAGTACACACAGCATACATTTGCAAGATAAAAGTTTAAAATCTCTTTTATCATCACGCACTACTTCTTATGCAGAGGAGTTCCCTAGGGACTAAAAAACGGGTTCAACCCAGCCATGGTAAACGAGCCATCGGTGTTCGAGCCATCGAAGTTCTACTGTATTTGTCTTATTTTTGCACAAAAACATAAATTTTGGGTATTTGTTAGAACTGCCAAAATGAGAACTGCCTCTCTAACAAACACCCACAATCTATCTTTTATAGATAAATAAAGATATTTGAACTTTTCATAAGACTAGAAATGTGTCCAAGGGACACGAACGCTCCCACCTGCTGGATGTGACACTGATGAAAAACTTAAATGCCAGCCGCTAATGCCATCATGTAAAAACTTTAGCGCTAATTTCTAACGCAATCTCAGATGCAAACAGATGACAAGATGTTACATTTTATGCCCTTTCAACCATTCTTCAAATGGCAGAGGCATAAAAAGTGTCATTTTTGTAGTAAAGAATTCACAATGTCACATAGGTGTTTTAGCCTAATGATGCAGACTTTTCTTTTCAATGGACAATGGTTGCAGAAGAGGGATACTGACTTTCTCTGAATTGGCCAAATTGGCCAATTTACTGATTTCAGTGGGAAACTAGAAATGTTTTCAGAGGAAAACAATGTTCCAAAACCATAAATATATCTTGAACACCCATTTGACTTTAATAACTAGGTTAAAGTCACCAAAATGTGAGTGAGTTTTAGTTATACGTCCCACCAACAGCTTAGGTCATACGGAGACGGGACCTTGGTTTAAAGACTCATCCGAAAGTCTGGAGAAGCCCGGGATCGATCATGCGATCCCTGGTTTACAAGGCAAGTAGCGTAACCACTGCACCACGGAGGCTTCTCACCAAAATGTAAGCTGCTAACAAGCCATTTTTGGCCTTGGCCCAAAATTGACTGTTTTTGGGGTGCTGTGACCTTGAAAAGAAAAGGTCAAGGTCACCAAAATCCAACCAAATCTGTGGTTCGTTGTAATGATATATTGTACCAGGTTTGACTAAAATCAATCAATTCGTTAATGAGACAGAGTGCAGACGAGCCATTTTTGGCCAAAAAATGACTGTTTTGGGGTCACTGTGACCTTGAAAATTAGGTCAAGGTCACCAAAATCTAATCAAATCCTGCGATCCCTGGTTTACAAGGCAAGTAGCATAACCACTGCACCACGGAGGCTTCTCACCAAAATGTAAGCTGCTAACAAGCCATTTTTGGCCTTGGCCCAAAATTGACTGTTTTTGGGGTGCTGTGACCTTGAAAAGAAAAGGTCAAGGTCACCAAAATCCAACCAAATCTGTGGTTCATTGTAATGATATATTGTACCAGGTTTGACTAAAATCAATCAATTCGTTAATGAGACAGAGTGCAGACGAGCCATTTTTGGCCAAAAAATGACTGTTTTGGGGTCACTGTGACCTTGAAAATTAGGTCAAGGTCACCAAAATCTAATCAAATCTGTGGTATTTTGTAATGATATATTGTACCAAGTTTGACTAAACTCAATTAATTCCTTAATGAGATAGCCAGACAAGCCATTTTTGGCCCCAAAATGACTGTTTTTGGGTCGCTGTGACCTTGAAAATGAGGTCAAGGTCATCATGACCTAATGACTGTTTCCCCCCACCCCATCCTAGTGATGTGTCTTTGCAAGTTTAGTCATAATCCATCCATAGGTGTAGGAGATATAGTGCTTCAAACAGGCTACGCCGAAGCCGACGCTGACGCAAACAGGATCCGCACCAAAAACAATATGTCCCCCTCCCCTCTGGTTTGTTTTTACATCCAAACTTAGACTATTTACACATGTTGCCAGGTAGATTATCCAGACAACATATCATCCAACCTCAGCTTATCACATTAATAATTCACTTTGAGGAGCATCTTTGTTCTCACCACATTAATGTTGTATAAACATATGATTATTTTTCTGGTTTACAAACAGCCTTCATCAAATACATTCATATATCCCTCATAAATGAATGAAAACGCCCATAGAAACAGATAAGTTGGGTATTTGTTGATAATAAAAGGATATTTTTTGTCACTTCTCCATAAAAACCTATGTTGTGGGTATTCATTTGAACCACCTCGGCGAGGTGGTTCAAATAAATACCCACAACTAAGGTTTATATGGAGAAATAAGGAAAATTTCTTTCAGTTACCACAAATTCCCGCCTCTTATCTGTTGATATGAGACACCTAAAAGATTTTGCCACAATTTACAAATTGCAATATACAGTGGAACTTCAATGGCTATTACACCTTTAGGACCTCGAAAATCTGTTCGAGACAGGGGTAGTTCGAGCCACTGAGGGGGTACTGTCAGGAGGCATAACGAGATACTTTTAGACATCTTTTTGGTGTTCTATATGAAAACGTATGCTGTGTATACTCAATAGAATCGCCTCATCGAGGCGATTCTAATGAGTACAAACAGCATACATTTGCAAGATAGAAGATAAATATCGCCTTAATTATCTCCCACTATTTCTTATGTAGAGGATTTCACTAGGGGCTCAAGAATGTGTTCGACGCATCCATGGTTAACAAGCCATCGGTGTTCGAGCCATCGAAGTTCTACTGTATATATATGTACACAGTTGTTTTCATTTGTCCGAGTAAGAAACAGTAGAAACTGATTTCACTCAGCGTTGATAAACTTTTGCAATGACCCACACATGCAATGTCATAACTAGCAATACCATAATGATCCAAAGTATTGGGACAGACAGGTCTACACTGCTTGCAGTTCCGTTAGCACTTTTTGGGCTCCTTGCTGGATCATGAAACGAATTTGCTAAAATTTTAGGAGAATTACAGCAAGTCCTCAAGGCGTCCCAATTTTTAGGATTTTTACGGTATTATCATTCATGATAGTGGGTGGACAAGGAAGACAATTGAATTTTTTCATCACTAAGGGAAAGAGCATGTCAACAATGAAGAATAACCCATTTAGTACCAGAAACCCCAAAACGGGTACCTTGGCAAACAGTGCAGGCCCAGATCAGACGTCGCAGAATGCGGCGTCTGATCAAGGCCTATACTGTTTGCAAAAAGTTCAGCCACTTTCCAAATAAATTTTGAAGAAAACACAACCTGACACCCCTAAATTTTGAAATGGACTCCTGTATATATAAGGAGGAAGATTCCATTTGGTACAAAAAGGGTTAAACCATACACTGTTGGAAAATCATTACCATTGTCTCAATATGGTGATTCTGTTGAGTACCCACAACATATGGTTTAAGGAGAAATTAAGAAAAAATGACCAAATTATCATGATCTTTTCTTCTTTCAACAGTTTGGGCCAATATCAATAATGATTGATTACTATGTTTACTATCACCATAACTATTACCGTACTCATCCTAAACCATCTTAACCCTTTTTGTACCAAATGGAATCTTCCACCTTATATACAGCAGGAGTCCATTTTAAAATTTAGGGGTGTCAGGTTGTTTTCTTCAAAATCTATTTGGCAAATGGCTGAACCTTTTGCAAACAGTGTAGGCCCTGATCAGACGCCGCAGAATCGCCGCATTCTGGTAACTCATTATATAGAATTGTATCAATGAAGTGCATGATTCTAATGAGTTTTTTGTTTGATTTGATGTTTAACGTCCCCAACAACACTAGCAATGTCATTTAGGAGATGTTGCTTCCAATTTTGTGGGACTTTTACTCGACATTGAGATGAAATGACATCTCAAGCCCTGTCGCCCAATGAAACCAATAGGGTTTATAAGCATGGACGGTCCAACTTGCACCGCATTGCCTGGGCAGGCTTAGATCCTCTAAGCCGTTTACCAGTACTCGTCTGCGGGTAGGATTCAGCTCTGCCTGGAAGCATCTTGCAGCCAATTTATTTTTTCAAGCCCCAATGGGCAGGGCCCGATTATAATGAGTACCCACAACTTGGGGTTTTATGGAGAAATTAAGAAAAATTGACCAAGTTATCATGAAAGTAACCCAATTATCTTTTCCTCTTTCAACAGTTTGGGCCAATATCAATAATGATTGAATACTATGTTTACTATCACCATAACTATTACCATACTCATCCTAAAGCTTGAACAAGTCCAACTAGAGCTATCACTAAAGGTGATGAATACCACCACAAAAACTGCCTTGATAGTACAACAGCGGCATTTTGCAATTTTTTCACTTGAAAGGGGCCATAACTATGTCGATAAATGACGAATTGTAGTGGAAATCGAACTTGACCTGTATTTTATGATGTTACATCAGTGTACCAAAAATTATAAAAATCGGTGAAGCGCTTTTTGAGTTATCGTCTGGAAACCAAGTCAACAGACCGACCGACCGACAAGCTCACTCCTATATACCCCCCCAAATTTCATTTGTGGGGGTATAACTAACAGGTACACCACAACCTTGTTATAACACGGTTCATTACAAAACAGTTTTAAACAGTCTCAAGATGGATCCCAAAAATGTATAGATTATATAGAAAAATGACCATAAATGGTCATTTTTCTATATAATCTCTACATTTTTGTTTGGATATAACACGGTGGTTAATTAAAACAGTTACTATTTTGGACCCCATTAATATTGCTATAAAGAGGTTGTGGTGTACTTAGAATAGGGGTGGTTGTGGGGGCTTATTGCTCTTTCAAGATATTTTCACTTATATTGAGCTGTTCATTAATCAGAGGTGGGCAAAAACTGGGGTACCGGAAAAAAATACCTGACCTTCCATTGACTAAAATTGCGTCTCACATATGACCCGAGCAAGGCTCTAACCAACAACATTGTAATACCTTAAGTTGAAGAGTCAGCTCTCTTAACCCTTATCCTGCTGAATAATTAGTTTAGCCTTTCTGACTTTGAACCAATCAGATTACTTGATGTAATTTATTCCTACAAATTCACAAACTGAATACCAAACAGTGTAGATTCCGAAGACATCTGATCTGGATCTGCACTGTTTTCAAAAGAAGGGGTTGTCGTGATCAGCGGGATAAGGGTTAACCATGAGGCCATGGGGGTTCCTCTAACTTAGAACGGGAATCAATCCCATGAGCCTAATGCACTTCACTGCATCCTCTTTATAACTCTGTTGTTGGGGTCGAAAGAACAAACTGTGTCAGTTACACAACTGCTCAGATAGTCCACATGAGATTTCAAGCCGTTTTTCTTGGAAAAACAAGAAAAAAATATCTGGGTCAAGTTGTTTGAAGCATCGTTAGCTTAACAAGCTCATTAGTGGTCATACTGTTAACTGTTCTAGCAAGTTAAATACCTAAAATTTTGTTATTTTTACTGAAAAAATGTGAGCAGCTTTTGCATATGCAAAAGCTGCTCACATTTTTTCAGCAAAATTATTAGCGTATTTGCTATAATAAATGTTAAAAGTTTTAACGATACGTTAACTAACCACGTCGTTAGTTTTGAACAACTGGCCCCTGGTATTTTTGCAAATAGAAAATTTGTTTGTTTGTTTGATTTGAGGGTCAACGTCCCCGTCAACACTGTAAAGGTCATTTTGGAGACGTCTCTTCCAATTCTGTGGGACTTTTACCCAACATTGAGATGAAATGACATCTCAAGCCCTGCTGCCCAATGAAACCAAAAAGGTTTATAAGCCTGGATGGTCCACCTCGCACCGCGGTTCCTGGACAGGCTTAGATCCTCTAAGCGGTCACTGAAAAACCCTGTTAAGATCAATTTGTTTGTTTGTTTGATCTGAGGTAAAGGTCATTTTGGAGACACTGCTTCCAATTATGTGAGACTTTTACCCGACACTGAGATGAAATGACATCTCAAGCCCTGCTGCCCAATGAAACCAAAAAGGTTTTTAAGCATGGACGCTCCGACTCGCACTGCTTTGCCTGGGCTGGCTTAGATCCTCTAAGCGATTTACCAGTACTCGTGTGCAGGTCGGTTTCAGCTCTGCATGGAAGAATCATGCAGCCCATCTATTTCTTCAAGCCCCAATGGGCAGGGGCCATGCTGAAAGAAAAATGTGATAAGCTTTTACATCTGCAAAAGTTGCTCACATCTTTTTACAGCAAAAATATAAGCATATTTGCCATATTAAATGATCAAAATTTTAATAGGTCTTAAATTTTGAAAAACTGGACCCAGACCATCATGTGCTACATAAATTTCTGCATTATTTGAAGGATTAAATATCCCACAACTGAAATTGATTTCAGCAAGTCTATAGGTGTACAAGATTCACCTATGAAATAATTTTTATTGTTTAATAGCACTTTGTTTACTTTGGCCACAACAAGATTAAGTTCAATAATTTAGCAGGCACTAGGCAACAGCTTAACTAGCTTACAGGCATTAACCCTGAAACTGCCAACCATGATATTTGCGTCATTGTTTTTATTTTTTTCCAAAAAAGTTTAAATAAATTACATGATAATCTTCCGCCAGGCAGATGATTCACATTAAATGTCAAGCCTTATTTTTGCTGAAAAACAAATTAAAAAATAAAACCCCCATCTGCTCTAAAACTTTCTGTGATGCTTCAAGGCTTACTTTTAAATTGAATAGATGTGGGACTATCCACCCAAACTTTTTTCCAAGCATACAAGTAAAGGCCCGTTTACACGACAAGATTAGTCTTATATGATTAGTCTTACAAGACAAATCTTGCCATGTAAACCCTGCTATTACACAGTCTTGGGAGTCATGTATGACAGTCATGGCAAATAGAACATGTTCTATTCGGCAAGACTAGTCATGCCATTTCAGCCAATCAGAGCAAAGGTGACCGAGGTTAATTACTTCCACATGAAATTTTAGAGTCAAGGCTAAACATTCCATTGATAAATTGCCCTGCCTATAGAGGTGTGAAAAAAAAAAATAAAGCAAATATGCCATGTAGTAGCCATCTGATCAGGATCTGCACTGTCAGGCAGATTGTCAACTTTATGAATGCATAACATGAAGTAATTTGATGGTTGGATATTAAAAATTAGGTGTGGCTAAATTAAGCTATTCAGCCAGATAAAGGTCATCTTTCCCTTCTCAGACTGAAAACTGCACTTGCAATTATTGTCATACATAAAGGAATCGCAAAGATTTTTTTCCTCCATTGTTCATTCCCTGATATAAGGCGGGCAAATAAAATCATGCAAGATTTGTCATGATGTGTAAACGTAAAAATCTTTCAGGAGAAAATCATGCATGACAAATCATGAAAGACTAATCTTATCGTGTAAACGGGCCTTAAAACAAAGTCAGTTTGGTTATTTTTAACCCTTCCTTATCCTGCTGAACACAACAACCCCTATCTTTGCAAACAGTGTAGATCCAGTGTAGATCCAGATCCAGTGTAGATCCAGATCAGATGGCTTCTGAAGAAGCCTTCTGATCAGAATATACACTGTTTGTCATGCAGATTGTGAACTGAACAAATACATTATATCAAGTGATTTGATTGGTGGATAATCAGAACTGGGTGTGGCTAAATTAATTTATTCAGCAGGATAAGGGTTAATATTAATAGCCCAGCCAAAACTAATCTGGATACCGCATATGTACACAGACTTCTAACCCTGCTACGCAGACAATGCAAAGTTAAAAAGTACTGAAAATGCATTCAATATTAGAGGTACGCAGCCTGCCGTTATTGAAATGCATATCCAAAACTGTATATTTTCTCTGTTGTGCTCACTGGTCGATACACCGACCAGTGTCTACTAACACTTATTACATCTAAAGCATTTCCAACTAGAAAACTGTTGATAGGGCGCCATCCCAAATCCCCACGCTTTCTACAGAGGGGCCAAGTACCGAAAACCCCTCACCCTGGGCCCTAATTTGACCTCATGTCAAAATATTACCTGTATTATATTCTACTAATCATGCCCTTCAATTTGATATGCCACATGACTCACATGACTATGTTCCAAAAAACTTAAATTTTGACCCTTTGACCCCTACCCCAGGGCCCCAATCTGACCCCAGGGTCAAAATTTTACTTGTATTGTATTCTACTAATCACCCCTTCAATTTGATATTCATATGACTATATTCGGTAAAATTTGAATTTTGATCCCCTGACCCCCCCCCCCCCCCCTGCCCCCAAGTCTGACCCCTTGGGCATGACCCAGGGGTCGCAGCCACAATCCTGTTCAATATGTGTTACATATATCATTAATCATTACTTATGCAAAGTTTGGTTTCAAAATCTATAAAATTTACTTGAATTTAAATTGAATTTAATTGATATTTGACCTTTTGAAACCTCCCCAAGGCCCCTGGGGGCGGGGCCAAAAATAAATGTGACGTTGCATGCCCTCATCATGTAAGGAAGCTGTGTACCAAATTTGTTTACATTCCGACCAGTGGTTAAGGAGGAGATAGCGTGATGGACAGACAGACGGATGCACGGACAGACAGACGGACAGACGCATGTACCGACGGAGGCATTCACAATATCCCTGAACGCTTTTTTTAAAAGCGTGGGGATAATAATGACAAAACTGTTACTTTAGCCGCAGATTCTACTTTCCTGCTTGTTTTTGTTTGAACTGAGGAGGTTTAAAGTCCAGGTCAACACTATTTTGGTCATTTTGGAGACATTGTTTCGAGTTTCACAACTTTGCCTGGGCAGGCTTAGACCTAAGCGGTTTACCGGTACTCATGTGCGGTTTTGATTAAAGCTTACATAGCAACATCATGCAGCCCAATCTATTTCTCCAATCCACGATTGTGTGTGTGGGGTCAACTTACTTTCCTTTTCAAATAGGAATACTTGATTGATTTTGTTATTTTCGAAATATAATTCTTAAAAGGTTAACAAGTCCGTGTCATGAACACCCCTCTAAACCCCACTAATATTCATAATTTCCCTTTTTTTTGCTCAAAAGCATAGATTGTGGGTACTCGTTAGAACTGCCTCATTAAGGCAGTTCTGAGGAGCACCCACAATCTATATTTGAACTAGAAATAAGAAAACTATCAAACATTTACAACTAAAATATGATAGTTCTAGGGATATGACAGACACCATTCTACCAAATGGGTGTGTTATCGTAATGTAAAAATTGAGCAAGGCTACCATGCACCTAGACTGGAATCAGTCCAAAAGTTTAACCAACATCTTCTCATTTGTATTAGCAATGAATTTATATTATTCTCCTCTCTAATACTTTCTGGCCTCCAAAACTTTTGGGACTGGACTAATGCGATTTCCGATTTCCAGCCGTTCAGTGAGATGGACGGTCAACAGGTAAAGGTGATTCACTATATGGTCAGTGTCTGGTCAAAGTTCATAACCCCATTAACTGTCTGTAACATGTGTTAGGAATTATACAGTTACAGCCTTAATCAGAACTTATTATCTCTTATTCAGTTATCTCATCTGCATAAATGCATTCTGTTCATTAGTGTGTGTGTGTGAATTTGGGTTTAACGTCGCTTTCAACAATTTTTCAGTCATATCACGACGGTCTGTTCATTAGTATCATAAAATGTGTGCATGTGTCCGTCCGTCCGTCCGTCTTACCGGATAACTCCTCCTAGACAGAAATAGATAGAAAATTTAAACTTTGGGAACTGATAGATCTTTGGTCTGGGGAGTGCATGACACTTTCGGAATTTTGATCACACCCTAAGGAGTGGGCCCAGGGGGTGGGGCCAGCGGGGTTCAAAAATCAAAATTTCCAGAACATGGTCATGTAATATATCAAAGTGAACAGCATGATGAGTAGAAAACATTACAACCAAAATTTGACCCCTGGGGTCAATTTTGAGGTCACCAGAGGTCAAAAACTGATTTTGACCCCTATACTGGATAACTCCTCCTAGACGGTTATAGACAGAAACTTGAAACTTTGGGAACTGATAGATTTTTGGTCTGTGGAGTGCATGACACTTTCGGAATTTTGATCACACCCCTACGGGTGGGCCCAGGGGGTGGGGCATGCGGGGGTCAAAAATCAAAATTTCCAGAACATGGTCATGTAATATATCAAAGCGAACGGCATGATGAGTAGGAAACATTACAACCAAAATTTGACCCCTGGGGTCAATTTTGAGGTCACCAGAGGTCAAAAACTGATTTTGACCCCTTTACCCCCATACATTACTGTTACCGGATAACTCCTCCTAGACCGTTATAGATAGAAACTTGAAACTTTGGGAACTGATAAAACTGGGGAGTGCATAACACTTTCGGAATTTTGATCCTACCCCTTGGAGAGGGGCCAGGGGTGGGCACCTTGGGGATAAAAAATCAAAGTTTTCAGAACATGGTCGTGTAGCATATTAAATCGAACGGCATGATGAGTAGAATACATCACAATCAAAATTTTACCCCTCGGGTCAAACACCCCTAGGGGATGGCCCAGGGGGATGGGGCCCGCGGGGAAGCGTGGGGATAAGCGATGGCTTGCCATCGACTGCGCGGTTCTAGTTTCAGATATCTCCAGAGCAAGTTATCTGAGAATAGGACAGCCAAAATAGAATTCTGACTTGAGCTCAACATATGCTACAAGGAAACTTGAACAAATGGTATAGGAGGTAAAAATGGTATAGGAGGTCATTTCAGGCCTCCTAGTGGCCCACTTTGAAAATATAGGTTTTTATATAGGTTCTTCTTACACAAAATATAGGTTACTTACAGGTTTTTCAATAAAAATACAGGTTAAAAAAAGAGTCTTCCAAACTTCCATAAAGATTTAAAACTGAAGAAAAAATATTTGATGAATTTTTGTGCTACAATTACTTCGATAAAGTTGATCTGAACTTTACAATGTCCGAGCGAGCGAAGCGAGTGAGGAAAAAAATTACAATTTCTTGACAGTTTTCATCACTTTTTATGGGACTAAAAAGTAAAAAAAAGTAGTGCATTTTGAAGAAAAGTTAGGGTTGATTCGCAAGAAGGTTAAAAAAGTGAAAAATATAGGTTTTTTTCATGAAAATACAGGCTTTTTATAGGTTTTATGAACAAAATAAAGGTTTTATAGGTTTGGCACAAAATTTTAGGTTATTATAGGTTTTATAGGTTTTGCTAGGAGGCCTGTAATTTTTTAAAGGTTTTTATATTTTCAGCTAAATGGAGAAAGAAGGTCAAGTATACCTATACTATCCTGGGAACTTCTCCTTGTTTACTACTCAAATACCTATAGGACCATGGAAAATTGTTCTTGATAGGGGTAGATTGAACTACTGGGGCCAGTTAGTCAAAACTAACGACGTTGTTAGCTAACATAAAACTTTGATCATTAAAAATGGCAAATATGTTGAAATTTTTGCTGAAAAAATGTGAGCAGCTTTTGCGGATGCAAAAGCTGCTCACATTTTTTCAGCAAAAATACCAAAATTTACAATATTGTACTTGCTAGAAGAGTTAATAATATGACCACTAACGAGCTCGTTAAGCTAACAATGCTTTGAACAACTGGCCCATGGTGCTAAGAACTGGCCCCATATCATGAGGATATATTTACAATCTTCTATTAAATACATGTAAAGCTATGCTGTGCATACTCATTAGAATCGCCTCACTGAGGTGATTCTATTGAGTATACACAACATACCTTTAAAATGTAAAACCCCTAAAATATACAAGTGTATGGAATACATGTATCTGCAGCTAATGGATGAATTCTTTTAGTGTCTCAAGGGCGAGGGTAAACAAGGCATCTGTGTTCGAGTTATGGAAGTTTGGAGGGTAAACAAGGCATCTGTGTTCGAGTTATGGAAGTTGTGAGGGTAAACAAGGCATCTGTGTTAGAGTTATGGAAGTTGAGAGGGTAAACAAGGCATCTGTGTTCGAGTTATGGAAGTTGCGAGGGTAAACAAGGCATCTGTGTTCGAGTTATGGAAGTTGCGAGGGTAAACAAGGCATCTGTGTTCGAGTTATGGTAGTTGCCAGGGTAAACAAGGCATCTGTGTTCGAGTTATGGAAGTTGCGAGGGTAAACAAGGCATCTGTGTTCGAGTTATGGAAGTTGTGAGGGTAAAAAAGGCATCTGTGTTCGAGTTATGGAAGTTGCGAGGGTAAACAAGGCATCTGTGTTCGAGTCATGGAAGTTGCGAGGGTAAACAAGGCATCTGTGTTCGAGTTATGGAAGTTGCGAGGGTAAACAAGGCATCTGTGTTCGAGTTATGGTAGTTGCCAGGGTAAACAAGGCATCTGTGTTCGAGTTATGGAAGTTGCGAGGGTAAACAAGGCATCTGTGTTCGAGTTATGGAAGTTGTGAGGGTAAAAAAGGCATCTGTGTTCGAGTCATGGAAGTTGCGAGGGTAAACAAGGCATCTGTGTTCGAGTTATAGAAGTTACACTACTTGTAAAACATAAATTACCTCTTTTCCATCCTGTGCTGCCACATTCAGGTGATTCTAATGAGTATAATATGAGGAAGACCGTAATGATTCGAGAAGTATTGGGACTGACGTGCCTAAGCAAACGGTGCAGACCCAGATCAGACTGCTCCTCACGGTCTACACTGTTTGCCATTCTGTCTGCATTTTTGGACTCCTTGCAGGATTGTGAAACAATTTTCTTAAAATTTTAGGAGAATTACAGCCAGTTCTTTAGGTGTCCAATTTTTTAGGATTTTACAGTACCTGCCAAAAATATCCAAGTGTATGGATACATGTATCTGGAACCATTGGGTGAATTCTCTTCGGACTAAGGAGTGAAGGTAAATGAAGCCTCCGTGTTTGAGTCAGTGAAGTTACACCATATGTAAAACATCACCTACCTCTTTTCCATGTTGTGCTGCTGCCAGTTCATCAACAGTTGTTGTAAATCCACCAATCAGATCATGAGAACCATCACTGTCCCAGTCATATACATCAAACTGTAATATTCAAATAAGCAAATATCAACCAATCAGATCATGAGAACCATCACTGTCCCAGTCATAAACATCAAACTGTAATATTCAAATAAGCAAATATCAACCAATCAGATCATGAGAACCATCACTGTCCCAGTCACACACATCAAACTATAACATTCAAATACTCAAATATCAACCAATCAGATCATGAGGACCATCACTGTCCCAATTATATACATCAAACTGTAATATTCAAATACTCAAATATCAACCAATCAGATCATGAGAACCATCACTATCCCAGTTATATACATCAAACTGTAATATTCAAATACTCCAATATCAACCAATCAGATCATGAGAACCATCACTGTCCCTGTCATAAACATCAAACTGTAACATTCAAATACTCAAATATCAACCAATCATAACATTCAAATACTAAAATATCAACCAATCAGATCATGAGAACCATCACTGTCCCAGTTAAATACATCAAACTGTAACATTCAAATATGCAAATATCAACCAATTAGATAATGATAAACATCACTGTCCCAGTCATATACATCAAACTGTAATATTCAAATACTCAAATATCAACCAATCAGATCATAAGAACCATCACTGTCCCAGTTATATACATCAAACTGTAACATTCAAATATCAACCAATTAGATAATGATAAACATCACTGTCCCAGTCATATACATCAAACTGTAATATTCAAATACTCAAATATCAACCAATCAGATCATGAGAACCATCACTGTCCCAGTTATATACATCAAACTGTAACATTCAAATATGCAAATATCAACCAATTAGATAATGATAAACATCATTGTCCCAGTCATATACATCAAACTGTAATATTCAAATACTCAAATATCAACCAATCAGATCATGAGAACCATCACTGTCCCAGTTATATAGACACATCCAAAGGCTACGTCACACAAGGTCAAAGGTCATTAGCCTCGTTTTATCTGGTGGGCAAAAAAACTTCCGGTCCCATACTCTACCGTTGATGTAGCATGAATTATTTTCGGTAATAACCTTTGTTAAATCGTCTTTCTATCTAAACTGTTTGCCGTAAACCATTTTTGGCATTAAACTGCTTCTTTTTCGTATAAAATTGGATAGAAAATATACATGCTTTCATCTTATTTCCGTTCATAAAATAAAGCGCATCGACTACGTTTTTGCGTGATGGTGGGTAGTTTTATAACGCTTTTTAGGCAACAAAATGTGCGATAAAATGTCAGAAGAGACTGGTTCTATATCATTTATTACTTCAAAAACACAAACTGACAAGGATCAGTAAATGTTTTGAAAAAGAAATGAGTTTAATCACATGATAAATATTCGATATTCTCATTGACACTGTACGGCAACAGTCATGTTTTGCCAACCAGATAAAAGGGTACCTCGAAAGGGGAGGTAATTGGCGCATGCGCAGTGAAATGTAAACAAGGTCACGTGTCAAAACATTGGATCCGTCTATACATCAAAGTGTAACATTCAAATATGCAAATATCAACCAATCAGTTCATGAGAACCATCACTATCCCAGTCATATACATCAAACTGTAATATTCAAATACTCAAATATCAACCAATCAGATCATGAGAACCATCACTGTCCCAGTTATATACATCAAACTGTAATATTAAAATATGCAAATATCATCAACCAATCAGATCATGAGAACCATCACTGTCTCAGTCATATACATCAAACTGTAACATTCAAATATGCAAATATCAACCAATCAGATCATGAGAAACATCACTGTCTCAGTTATATACATCAAACTGTAACATTCAAATATGCAAATATCAGCCAGTTAGATCATGAGAAACATCACTGTCCCAGTCATATACATCAAACTGTAATATTCAAATCGGCAAACATCAGCCAATCAGATCATGCATACCATTGCTGTCCCAGCCATACCTTAAAAATTCTAAAAATTTGAACACCTTGAGGACTTGCTGTAATTCTCCTAAAATTGAAACAAATTTGTTTCACGGTCCAGCAAGGCAACCAAAAGGTGCAGACAGAATGGCAAACAGTGTAGACCCTGATAAGAGTCTGATCTGGGTCTTCACTGTTTGTTCGGCCTATATCTCCCAATACTTAGGATCCTTATGGTAATCAGCAAACTTTATCCCCCCCTCACCCACCCCCCCGAAAAGCTTTAAAACTCTACTATTTGCTCCAACTTTTCATCACTTTATTCACATCACTGCAACTGCTGTAAATAGTTCTGTGGTAGTGATAGTACATCGAAATGTACTTTTATCACAGTTCAGATTATATTTTTATTTCAGTTGAGATCACAAGAGTCCATTGTGATGACTTTGAAAATGGAGTGCAGCTCATGTATACAGTAGAACTTCGATGGCTCGAACACCGATGGCTCGTTTACCATGGCTGGGTCGAACTCGCTCTTGAGCCCCTAGGCAAATCCTCAAGATAAGAAATGATGGGGGATGATTAAGGAGATTTTAGTCTTTTATCTTGCAAATGTATGCTGTGTGTACTCATTAGAATCGCCTCGGTGAGGTGATTCTAATGAGTACACGCAGCAAACGTTTTCATTATATAACAGTAAAAGATGTTCACAAGTATCTCGTTATGCCTCTTGGCAGTAACCTTCAGTGGCTCGAACTACCGCTGTCTCGAATAAATGTTCATGGTCCCAAAGGAGTTCAAGCAATCAAAGTTTGACTGTATATTACATGAGCATATATATGCTTTATTTGGGGTTTACTGGCCTAGTCAATACTGTCTAGGTCATATTAAGCCGGTCAGTTTACCTAACTACACCTTTCCTGGGCAGGCACAAAAGCAGTTGACCAGTGTACATTCTTTCACCAAAAACTAACAACTGCCTTTCTTGAGTCAGCAGAAGGGAGAGAATCATAGTAGAAATGATTTTATAATCAATCTCTGCAAAGACTGATGCCAACCCAGCAGGTATTGAAACCCCTTCTGATCACCAGTAAGACCTGCATTCGACTAAGCTACAGAGGCTGGCATATATTATGCTAGAGGACTTACGCATTGTACAAACTTCATAACTACCATAATGATTCTCAGTATATGGACATATAAGCCTAAGGCTCTAAGCAAACAGTGAATACTCAGATCAGTGTCTTCACTGTTTGCCTTTTTTTCTCTGCACCTTTCTGACTTCTTGTTGGATCAAGAAACAGATTTGTCAAGGAGATTTGTGTAGGAAAATTATGGCAAGTCTTATATCATCTGAATTTTTAGGATTTTTACATTAAACAGCATTGCAAACTTCATTACTGCTCATGAGAAGTCTCTTTAAAACAAAGACTACCATTTTCTCTCTGAAATGTGTCCAGTGTTTCCACTGGCAATCTTTATACTGTAAAAATCCTAAAAATTCGAACCCATTTATGACTTATTATAATTCTCGGGAAGTTTCAATGAATTTGTTTCATGAACCAGAAAGACGTACAAAAGGTGCGGACAAAATGGCAAACAGTGTAGGCCCTGCAGGTGCAGTCTGATCTGGGTTTGCACTGTTTGCCTTGGCCCATCTGTCCCAATACTTGGGATCATTTGGATAGTTTTAATAAGTAGTTATATTACAACACTTGACTACATTTTTCAGTGTCAAAGGGGCACACTGCTCTAATGGCTGCACCATAAAAAATGTTGCTACCAATTTTGTAGGCAGGCTATATACACTGACAGTGCTTTCCTTCAGAATCATACATGCATTTTCTTATCAGGGTTTGTCGCAGAACGGCAAAGCTAAGCTCTGGCCCAGTATCTATAATTACATCAATAATCATCTTAGCCCTTAAGATGCCAAGAAAAACAACATCTGTAACAGGGAAATTTACTTTGACATGAAAGGGTTACTTATTCTGACAGGTTTAGAGCAAGCAAATCTGGAACTTACTGTGATTGGCTTAGAGTATAAAGCAGGGGAACTTACTCTGACTGGCTTAGAGTATGAAGCAGGGAACTTACTCTGAAAGGCTTAGATAGTATGAAACAGAGGTACTTACCATGAAGGACAGTGGAACTCACTCAAACAGGTTTAGAGTATGAAAGAGAGGAACTTACTCTGACAGGTTTAGAGTATGAAGCAGGGGAACTTACTCTGAAAGGCTTAGATAGTATGAAACAGGGGGACTTACCATGAAGGATGGATGGATGGATGGATGGATATTTTGTTTAAAGACGCTCAACCGTAATAGGGCATATAGCATCTAAAAATAATTAGGTATTAGATATAAAATTGTTATTGAAGTTTAAAAATTAAAATATTAATGATTACAGTTTGTTAAAAAGTCCGATTTCTTTAAGAAAATTGATTAATTGATAAGATGGTATGTCGTTAAAAAGATCTTTCATTGTTGTAACATTAAAATATTTTGAGCGGATATGATAAAATTCTACACATGAAATGAGAAAGTGATTAACTGTGAACGGTTCGTTACAGGATACACAGAAAGGTGCTTGTTCGTTTTGTAATATGTAAGAATGAGTTAGTCTTGTGTGTCCAATACGGCATCTGGTAATTTTAGTCTGGTCTTTCCTACTGTAATTTGAGAAAGAGCATTTACAGTGAAAATTAGGTTCTATTTTGAATAATTTATTATCGGTTTCTTTTTCCCAAATAGATTGACATTTGTTTTTGATATATTTATTAATGTTAGATTTAAAATCTGAAAAAGGAATTTTAAAATTTGTAACATGCAAAGATACATGTAAAGCAGATTTAGCTTCTAAATCCGCCAACTCATTTCCACGAATATTGATGTGACTGGGAATCCAGCAGAAAATAATCTCCTTGGAGAGAGAAAGATAGTAGAATTTTCTTAAAATTTGTTGAATTAAGGGATTTCTGTGCTGTTGATCTTTAAGAGCCTTTAGAACTGAAAGAGAATCTGAAAAAATGATACAGTGCAACATCAATTGCTTTCGCTTCAGCAGTAAAAATAAAGCTATTATCGGGTAATCTAATGCTATCAGTGAAATTCGGACTAATGACAGAACAAGCAACTTTCTCATCTTGTTTCGAACCGTCAGTGTAAATGGGAATGTGATGTTTAAAATTGGATTTGATTTCTAAAAATTCGTTCTTAAATATATGCGATTCTACTTCGGATTTTTTATTTTTTTCTAAATCTAAAATTATCATTGGTGGTTTCAACACCCATGGTTCTTTCGATGGAAAAGAAAACGATTGTATATTTTTAATATTTATATTGGTCTCTTCGAGTAACAGTTTTATTCTCAGGCCATGAGGTTTTATAGCAGATGGTTTGTTATTGTAGAATCTTTGATAATTTGGATTAAAAACCGAGTCATATGCTGAATTTCGTGGATTAGCAGCTAATTTGGTAGCATATTGAAGAGACAATTTCTCTCTTCTTACATAAAGTGATGGTTCATTTGATTCAGCATAAAGACTTTCAATAGGTGAAGTGCGAAATGCACCTAGTGCTAGACGTAAACCTTGATGATGTATAGTATCCAAAGATTTTAAATAAGATTTCCTAGCAGATCCATAGACTATGGAACCATAGTCCAATTTGGAACGAATTAAAGATCTATAAAGATTTAAAAGAACAGTGCGATCTCCTCCCCAGTCGGAACTGGACAGGACTTTAAGAATATCAAGAGCTTTTAAACATTTAGCTTTCAAAGCTTTGATATGAGGAATAAAAGAAAATTTGCTATCAAATAAAAGACCCAAAAACTTCGCCTCATTGACGACTGGAATTGGACTGCCGTATATTGTTAAAACTGGATCTAAATGCAACTTTAGAATTTGGCAGAAATGAACACACTGAGTTTTTGTTTTAGAAAATTTAAAACCATTTTCTGTTGCCCAAGTTTCTATATTATTTAAACACCTTTGCAGTTTAAATTCAATGGTTTCCATATTTTTGGAACGATAAAAAATTCCAAAATCGTCAACAAAAAGCGAACAATCTGGGTCTTTTACACATTTAACTATATTATTAATTTTTATGCTGAACAAGGTTGGTGATAAAATACTACCTTGTGGTACACCTTGTTCTTGATCAAATGTGTCCGATAATGTATTTCCTATGCGAACATTAAATGTTCGATCGGACAAGAAGTTTTGAACAAAAAGTGGCAATCGGCCTTTAAGGCCCAAGTTGTGTAAATCTTTCATGATGCCATATTTCCAAGTCGTATCATAGGCCTTTTCTAGGTCAAAGAATACAGCTACGACATGTTCTTTTTTGATAAAGGCATCACGTATAAATAATTCTAAGCGAATCAAATGATCATTAGTAGAGCTGTTTTTTTCTAAAACCAGCTTGAAATTTAGTGATAAGCTGGTTTGATTCTAAGAACCAAACCAGCCTATCATTAATCATTCTCTCCATTGTTTTACATAAGCAACTTGTCAAAGCTATAGGTCTGTAATTAGTGGCTTCAGTATGATCTTTATTAGGTTTCGGAATAGGAATAATGGTAGCTTTTCTCCAGTTTTCAGGGAATTTTCCAGTGATCCAAATATCATTCAGAATATTTAATAATGTTTCCAATGCCTTGTTGGGTAAATGTTTTAAAATTTGATAGTGTATGTCGTCAGGACCAACAGCAGTATCATGAGATTTATGGAGAGCATCTAATAATTCTTTAGTAGTGAAAGGTAAATTATATTTTTCATGATTTAATGAGGAAAAATTTAAATTCTTTTTCTCTTGTTCTTGTTTAATATTTTGGAAATTTTTTGAATAATTTAAGCTAGAGGAGTTTTTCTGAAAATTTTCCCCCCAAGGCATTGGAAATGTCTTTAACCGTTGAACATATATTTCCGTTCGATTTGATATGGACATGTTTATTTGATTTGTTTTTGCCACTAATTTTTCGAATCATGTCCCATATTTTCTTAGTTGGTGTTCTGGTATTCAGTTTGGAGACGTATTGCTGCCAAGATGCTTTTTTGGCCGATTTTATTGTTTTGCGAGCTTTTTGCTCGCAGGTGTTTGGCATGGATAAGATTTTCTTTTGTTGGTTGTTTATTGAATTTTCGTAATGCAGATTTTCTTTTATTGATTGAAGTTTTAACTTCGTCATTAAACCAAGGTCTGTTTCTTTTTGAAAAAGTCGAGGATTTAGGAATACGTTTTTCAGCAATATCAATCAATTCATCAGTAAAATCTTGTATATCACTTGCAGTTTTAAAAAGTTCAGGGTCGAGTTTTTCATTACATAATTGATTAAAATTTTCCCAATTTGCTTTACTCAAATTCCATCTGGGGTGACGATCCTCATGGGTCGATGCAATTTCTTTAATTACTATGGGAAAATGATCGCTCCCATGGAGCTCGTCCACAACAGACCAATCAAAATCTAGATAAATATTTGGAGAGCAAATTGAAAGATCTAAAGCAAAATAATTTCTTGTGGGAGAATGAAGATATATTGGTTGTTTATCGTTAAATAAACATAAATCATTTTCAGCAATAAAATTTTCTATGATTTCTCCTTTGTCATTTGTATCCGTGCAACCCCATAATTTGCTGTGACTATTAAATAAAAATCAAAAATGAGTTCCTTTAAGAGAAATGAAAATATTCATAAGAAAGAAGATGGGTCATACTACGTAGTTTCGGCTAATAAAGCCTCATCAGTGACCCTGTAATGATCCGGCAACGAAAGCCAGAGGAAGCATACTGAAATTTTGCGAATTTCGAATAGGCAGTCGATTATCTCCTAATAATATATAAGGACTAGGAAATTGATTTGTTAAATTTTCTAATTCTTGTTTAGAAAAATTATAGTGTGGTGGAAGGTAGACAGAACAAATCATTATGGATTTGGATAAAGTGACGTTTACAGCAACAGCTTGTAAATTAGTATTTACATCTATTTTCCTATGAGGAACGTCAGATTTTACCAGGATTGATGTACCTCCTGATGCCTTCTGATTATCCGTTGTGATATGATTGTACATACTGTATTAATATTATCTGTAGTTTTCAAAAAAGTTTCTTGGAGACAAATGACATTAGGAGAAAAAAGTGTAGTTAAAATTAAAAGTTCGTTAAAATTGGCTTTCAGTCCTCGACAATTCCATTGAATTATTGACTTCTTATCCATGGTTGAATGGAGAGAAGATTAAAACAAGGAATTTAATCATTTATCTTTTATTAGGCTTTGAGAACGTGGAGGGATCAACGTCCAACTCCATGTCCTCAAGGGCGCCGTATTGATTAGCCAGTTTTACTGGATCAGCAGACGCCCCTTTACTGTTTGGGTTTGATCCTTTATGCTTTTCTTTGCCGTTTTTTTCTTTTTGATCTGCTGTCCCCGATGTGGATCGGGAGTGAGATCTGCCAGAATGTTTGCCGTTAGGTTGTGAACTGGTCTGTGAAGTTTGTCTAGATTCTGTTCTTGAATGATGAGTAGATGTAGTAGGTTGTGACGATGTAGTAGGTTGTGAAGATGTAGGTTGTGACGATGTGGTTTTGGGTTTTACAGAAGAGGTAATAACTTTAGAATGGGGTTTAATTTCAAAATCTTTTTCGTTGAATTGTGTTGATGTTTCTTTGGTTTCAGGTTTGCTGGTAAGTGATTGGACAACTTTGGCGAATGTGGTTTCTCGTTTATTTTGATGAATTTTCTTAGCTTCCAAATGTGTGACGTTTTGAGTGACTTTGATTTTCATAATTTCTTTTTCCGTTTTCCAAACTTCACAGACGTTTGATTTGGATAGATGATTTTTTCCGCAGTTCACACACTTTGGAGAATTCTTGCAGTTGACAGTGTGGTGATCGGTACCACCACACTTCTCACACACAGATCCATCAGGGACAGTACAATCATTTTCATGATGCCCAAACCTCTGACAATTAAAACATTGCAGAGGATTGGGCACGTTGATTTCGACTGGTATTATTCTGTAGAAGATTTTCAGAGATTTCGGCAACGTAGTTGTGTTGAAAGTTAGCAGTAGAGTGTTGGTTTCTATTTGATTTCCGTCTTTTTTAATTTCAAATCGTTCGCAGGCCGTAACTCCTTGTTCTTTCAAATAGTCGACAATGCTGGCTTCCGATTCCTGTTTAAGCATTCTGTCACGGAGTATTCCTTTACATGAATTTAATGTTTTGTGCTCCGTGACAGAGACGTTAAGGTTGAAAAATTTGTTTATTTTTAGAAGATTTTCCGTTTGAGATTTACGATTAGTTTCAATAAGGAGAGTTCCGTTTTTCAATTTTTTAACATTTTTTGGCGTTCCAATTAAAGCTTCAATTTGTTTTTCAATGACAAAAGGTGAAAGTGTAGTTACGGCCTTTTCTTCGTTGCTCGAAACCACTAAAAATCGTGCGAAATTTTCATTTGCTTTGAAATTGAATGTAGCCAGTTCAGGGTCGTCATCGGATAAGTCTAAAAATGCTCTTTTCCTAGTGTTGGATCCCATGGTGATAATAAATGATTCGATAGCTATGCGCCCCACCCTCCTTGGAGCCCTACAAGGGGACGTTTAATGGAAATGGATCTCCTATTTCCAACGCCAAGGCTACATTGCTATTATACTCGATGACAGGACCAGAGTCCTTCCGCTCCACCTCTGTTTTATGATTCCCAACTATGCACCCAGATTTCAAAGAAAAATGAGAAACAGTTGGGACCAATCCCCACCCATATTCTCTCCCTCACAGAAGTTTCTGCTGAATTTCCCAAGTACAAGCCCACCGATTAATCCATCAGCCGCCGCCCATCAAACAACACTCAAAGATAGAGGAATAAGACAAAATTACACCCGGTTTGTACCATAAAGATACGTAAAAAAGACAGAAGGAAGATAAGAACAAGCTGTGCGATTCTAGAGCTTGGCACGACTGAGCCGATTGATTCAGGCCGGATCTAGCCCAAACCCCTCGTCTATCTGAAATATGGGCCAAAATGATGTGTTGAAAAGCTGGAGATCCCTGGGCTTTTCTCAATCATCAGGATCCCTTCTTTCAGCATACGAGACGCCACCCACGGCAAACAAGTGGCTCCTGTTTCAACAAGGAATTTCATCCCCATTCACTACAGAAGGAAAGTGACCTGTATATTTTATTCCCTACAGACAAGGGAGGCCGAAAACGTTTGCTTAAATAAAAGCTTGGCTCTGAAAACAGGAGATCCTTTGCTAAATATGAGATCCACGATTATGGTAAGACATTATTGAGGTGATAAGTTTCAGAGAGAACAAAGTATTTTATAAACTAATAAAGAATTAAGCTGTGTTAGATGATGACGAACACTTCAGAACTTAGTGATAAGTATCCGATTCTGTTAACCTTGATGTAACATAAAATACTTTTGGGGTAACATGAAATGACAAGTTACTTATTTAATAACGTATTTAAAATGCATCTTTCATTGGTGTGCAGAGTGAAGGAGCATGAAAAAGTGACACATACACAGTACAAACACATATGTTAAACACAGATGAGGTTCTCTTCTTTGCAGTGCGCGGCCCACCAGCAATGATGATACACATACAAATGCAGCGTGGTAGTAACATGAGATAGGAAAGGTTTAAAAGGATAGATCTCGTGTATTGAATTGTTAAAAAATTGGTAAGATGCATCTGAACAAATTGATTCACAAAATAATACTGGTCGAACGGACGATTGTTCTGTATGTTGGAGGCTTTTACCCAACTGCCACAGAAGCTGAAGGCAGCCACCTATTTCGAGGCACTGGTTGGTCTCAGCAATGGGACTGTTTTCGGTGGGGTCTTACCACTCTGCCACACTCCCGAAGGCAGCCGCCATATTTCTACCCCCGGGCTGGCGCGGGGCCTTACCATGAAGGACAGTGGAACTCACTCTGACAGCTTTGAATAGGGGAACTTACTCTGAAAGGCTTAGAGTATGAAACAGGGGAACTTATTCTATGAAACAGGGAACTTACTCTGACAGACTGGATTTTCTCTGTCAGGTTTAGAGCATGAACAAGGGGAACTTACTCTGACAGGACAGGGTTTCTTTTTTTGACAGGTTTTGAGTATGCAAAACTGAAACTTACTCTGACTGGCTTTGAGTATAAAGCAGAGAACTTACTCTGAGATGTTTAGATTGTATGAAACAGGAGGACTTACTATGAAGGTCAGTGGAACTTACTCTGACATGTTTAGAGTATGGAAGAGAGGAACTTACTCTTGACAGATTTAGATACATGTAGTATGAAATAGGGGGAACTCACTATGAAGGACAGTGGAACTTACTCTGACACATTTAGATACATGTAGTATGAAACAGAGGGACTTAACGGGGAACATACTCCGACAGGTTTTGAGTATGAAACAGATAGGGTTTAGAGTATGAAACAGTTGAACTTACTCTGACATGTTTAGAGTATGAAACAGGGGAACTTACTCACTCTGACAGTTTTAAAGTATGATTTGTTTGTTTGTACTGGAGTTTAACGGCCCAGTCAACACTATTTAGGTCATTTTTGAGCCGGTCAGTTTACCTATCCACACTTTCCTGGGCAGGCTTATATGTAAACGGTTAACCAGTACAGTGCACATTCTTTCACCAGAAACTGACAACTGCCCTTCTTGAATCAGCAGAATTTTAAAGTATGAAACAGGGGAACTAACTAAGACAGATTTAGAGTATGAAACAGGTGAACTTACTCCGACATGTTTAGAGTATGAAACAGGGGAACTTACTCTGACAGTTTTAAAGTATGAAACAGGGGAACTTACTTTGACAGGTTTAGATTTGTTTCCTCCACACACTGTGTGTACTGGTAACTGGAATGGTCTCCAGTGAGGATTCAGGTTGTTCTTTACCACCTGTAATAGGACAGCAGAGTATTTATAGAGGATCTTACACAAGTGGTAATTTCATACAAAATTTATGAAATGAGCCTCTAGAGAATTTCATAAATTTCGGATGAAATGACCATTTTTGTAAGATAATATAATGAATTTATGAAGATGTTCAAAAAATTTCCAAAGGAAACATACAGTTGTCATGGATAGCACCATGATGTTACAGCCCAGTAACCATGCATTATAACACAGTCATGTAGTCATAACATTTTTATGGCAACACATTTTCCACTAAACAACAGTGATATCATATGATAATTTTTTTTTAGTATAATTGAGGGATAAATTTCCTTATTTCTTGTTAGCAAAATGAACTTAGAAAAATACACTATGGAACTTGTTAGAATTGCCTCAATGAGGTGATAAGTATCTACAACATACCATAATGATTCTTAGTATTGGGACAGACAGGCCTTAGCAAACACTGCAGACCCAGATCACACCGCTCCTGAAGGAGCAGTTTGATCAAGGTCTACACTGTTTGCCATTCTGTCTCTCTTTTTTGGACACCTTGCTGGAGCGCGGAGTGAGTGTTTGAGTTTTACATCCCACCAACAGCTAAGGTCATACGGAGAGGGGACCTCGGTTTTAAACACTCATCCAAAAGTCTGGAGAAGCCTGGGTTCGATCCTGCGATCCCTGGTTTACAAGGCGAGTTGGGTAACCACTACACCACAGAGGCTTCTGTGCTGGAGCGCAGAACAAACTTGTTAACATTTTATAACAAGAGGGCCATGATGGCCCTTAATCGCTCACCTGTGTACCAGAAAATCATTAGTGATGTTTAGAAAAAAGGAACTGTGCAGAAAGGCAAGACATGTTTGTTTACCTGATTGATTGATATCAATGTCTTTATAGATCCAGGGTGGTCAATATACTTGTACATCAGTTGAACCAGTTGAACTCTTCAGGATGAAATCTTGAAGGGCAAGATGTGGAGTATACACAAGACTTCTTGAATCCATGCAGTTAGTCTTTGTAATTCTATGTTCATGTTCATGATGAAGTCATAATTTGACAAAGAAATCAATATCTGAAGCTATGATTTCCTTTCGACACAGTGGTTAACAACAGTATTGCATGGTATGACAAAATTGACATAAGAAACACTGATGATCTGAAATAGCTGCTTCCATGTCAAAAAGAGAGGCCAAAGTCTGTTTAGTTTTATCCAGACTGTATCTTTGACTTTTACTCAGTCACACCGATGTATAAGGCTCATATTATAGATTAAGTTACCTTTCTATCATAAACATCTTGGTTGTTACATCTATCTTAAACCCACAAAGAAATAATTCTGTTACAGTGGTCATAATTATAATAAGGCATAAACTAAGACACACAAACATGTGTAGAATCTATGTCGTGATATGTGCCAAAAAGTATCTTTAGGTGCACAAAATAAAGAACAGCTAAAAATATTGTGAGTCATTTCTATGCAAAGAAAGCAGATGCATTACCTTATTCTCTTGATCACCAATAAATAAATTCCTGATCTTGCAAGTATGTAGAAAATTGTAACTTAAATCTTTTTGAAGAAAATCTGTTTTCAGCCTTTTCAAGTAACAACAGATTTACATGTAAAATTATTGTCAATGTTGCAAATAAGAAAATAATAAAATATTGACAAAATTCAAAATACTGCAATAAACCTTTCTCTAAGAACAATAGATTTACATGTCAATACAGTGTTGCAAATAAGAATACAATACAGTATGTTATTTGGCAGAATTCAGAATATTGTGAATAAAAGGCCCCAAGCCAAGTGTCCCCCCATCTCTGAAATGTCAGTATGTGGTGAATATGTCTATAACATATATGTCATAAGCCATGTTTTGGGGAATTAAAAACCCTTTCAACAGACTATTTCTTTTAAATGTTCCTAAAGTTGTAAGGAATAAATTTACGGGGGAAAAAGTGATCTCCAAAACTGTAAGACAAAGGACCAAAACCCTAGGAAAATTCAGTTATCAATTCAGCATGACCGCAATAAAATATGATCATCTTCAGGTCATGGAAACAATAACTGGAAAGTTTCATCCAAATCCGGTGAAAACTGTAGGAGGAGTTGTGGAGACAAGAACTTCAGTTGATAACATGGCTTAGACTGACAAAGGGCAATGATGCTGGTAAAAATCAATCAGGCACAACCTCCTTAAAATATGATCATTTTCAGGTCATAAGAACAATAACTGGAAAGTTTCATCAAAATCTCTTGAACACTGGGAGAAGTTGCGGAGACAAAAACTTCTTTTGATAAAATTGCTAAAACTGACAAAGGGCAATAACTCTGGTAAAAATCAGTCTAGCATGACCTAGATAAAATATGATCATCTTCAGGACATGGGAACAATAACTGGAAAGTTTCATCAAAATACCTGGAAAATGTAGGAGGAGTTGCAGACTGATGGATGGACGGTGGACGGACAGATGAAACCTCTACTATAGTCTCCTTAGACTAACGTCGGGTGAAAAATGGACAGAATGTACACTGTAAGTCAATTCTTCTCTTGACAAAGTGTCTGGACAGATGTTTAATATGAAGGTAGCAAATGTTTGTGGATAAGTAAAGAATTAATATTTTTTTAATTTTTCTGCAATACATCTAAGCATTAAGATAACAAACCCTTGCAACATAATGCATTTTTTTGCATCTTCAAAATAGCTACTTTTATGATGAAAATCCATGATATTTTCCTTATTTATACTGAAAACATAGGTTGCGGGTGCTAGTTAGAACCATCTGATTGAGGTAGTTCTAATGAGTACCCACAACCTATGTATTGGAGCAGAAATAAGAAAAATAATGTATACCCCTCTAAACCCCAGGTTTCTCTATATAAAGTGGGGTTTAAGGGGGTGATCATTTCACGGGCTTGTTCACATGACGTTGAAGAGTACAATTAATATAAACCAAACATATATTAACAGCATCCATGTAATGTGACATCATAAAAATATACATACATACAAGTCAATCTTTGAAGCCTACACTGTATCAACAGACTATCATATGCTTTATAATCTTCAAAATTTTATGCCAACAGAAAGTGTAGTTTCATCTTGTGCACATAAATTCTAAGAAAAGGTTGAAATCATACTCAAAATATATTTTTTAATCTTCTACTATAAAACTGGAAAACCAAATAAAATATTAAATATTATTAAGGCCCTTTAAGATTAAACTTTTATTTTTCCATATTGTTTTTTCAAAGTTATCCTATTTCTCACTTCTGAATGGAAAAAAGAGGACCTATTCCATTAGAATAATGCATCCATATATGTAATGCTTTCAGTCATGATAGAAAAAAATGCCATTTTTGAAGCGAAAATTTATACATTTTTCTTATTTCTGCTTCAAACATAGATCATTGTGAGAAACACCTCACTGAGACAGTTCTTAGGAGTACACACAGTCTACGTTTTGAGTGAGAAAATGGAAAAATATGTATAGAAAATAAAGAATAGCTCTGTAAACTCCACTTTTCTCTATATAAGGAGTTTTACAGGGGTGCTCATTTCCTGATATCTGTAAGTGGTGGCCACCCAAATCTTGCAAAACCACCAGCAATATCTACCTTTAAAAAGGTAAATACAGCATTTTATGTGGTGGGTGAGTGCACTGAAAAGTAGCATAAAAACATCTGACACTATTTCCAAGTTGTTATGCAAAAAGTGCGGTACTTATGATCTGACCAATAGATTCCTCTGTTCCAATTTCACCAAAAAACAGCAACCTTAATTTGAGAGGCTGGTTTTATACATTTAAAACTATGCAGGTGAAAAGTCTTCAACTTTTGGATTTCATGTGCAAAAAGACTATTTTGTGATCTGACCAGTATGTTTCACATGTTCCCACTGCACCATCAACATATGAAAAATCAACATTAGAAAATATCAAATCAAGCGTTGTCATATGATCTGTGGTACATTCATTTACAAGCATTTTGCATGAAAACTTATCACTTAATTTCTTAACAATGTTATGTTTCAGCAAAACATTAATATTGAAATCTCCAATTATCATCAATGGCTTTGATGGGGTCAAATATGGAATAAGTTCTTTGTTCAGACAAGAAAGAAGATTACTGTCAGACATTTGAGGTGACTTATACAAAAATACAATCTGACTTTCAATCGAGACATGCCTGGCAGCTATCATAATAAATTCTAATGTATCTGAACTATACTTTCTGTTCTGTATTATATTGATATCATCTTTGGCATAAACTGCTAATCCATGAGGAGGTCTTTTGCAAGTATTGTATCCAATTTGGTCATTTCTTATCAAACAATAGCCGTCTATTACATAATCACTATCATTATCAGGCTGATGTAGTCGTGTTTCTGCTAATCCAAATATGTGGGTTGACAACAGATTTTTGTCATGTCTAACATCATCAAAATGAAGATTCAAGGATCTACAATTATTGAAAGCAACTTTGAAATGTGTATCTGGATCTATCAGTTCTAAAGATGTATCACACAGTTGAAGCACTGCTGTTTCATGCAATCGCTGCATTTCTGTCTTAACCTGATCATCAACTTGTAATGCTTTCTCATTGAAGTTAAGGATCTGAAGCTTTTCAATTGACCTTACCCTGCTGAGTGCAACATAGTGTAAATGTGGAACTTTGCGGGTTTTACGTTGTGATAAGTCAATGACAACTCTTTCAAGGGTACTACCTTGTGCTCTATGTACTGAACGCCCTGCAGAAGGTTGCAAAGGAAATTGAACTCTCTGAAAGGTCTTTCTGTTGTAAGTAAATGACCTGTTGACATCAAAAATTGGTGTCCAATTTTCATCAATATTGCTATGATACAGTCCCCTGTTTTTGTATTTGATTCTGGTTTCCATTCCTGCTTTTTTGTCATCAAACTGGACCCAAATTATGCTTGGACGTTGTGTGGTTTGTAGTTTATACTCAATAAACTTAACTACACATGATGCTCCATTTGCTAGTCCATCTTCTGTTTTTATGTTTATTGTTAAATCATAAATCATGTCAACAACAACTGTTAAAGAGCAATGTAAATTGGCTGTTTGGTTTGAATCTGTTACATTCTTTAGGTTCTTGAGTGCACAGTTCATCTTCTCTTTAGATAACTTAGGTGACACATATGTATCCATACATGGTATTTCAACCTTTTCTGTTGCCATATTTCTTATAATTTCATCATTAAAAACGTGCATGAAATAGTTTTCTGCAAAGAGGTGAGGCGCATTCTTCTGATAATCAATATCATTTGTAGTTACTTCACACTGCTTAAACCTAGTCTTGTCTTCAGCAGTCAAGGCATTGATCCTTAATCTATTTAACAATTCTGCAAATTCAAGGTCATCTTTCTGTCTCATAATTTCTGTTAATTCAAACATGGTAAATAAGTCTTTCCAGAGATTTCGTGATAAAGCAGCTGCATCATGTTTCATGTCATTGAATATCCAATCACCACTCACAGGTTTCAACTGATAAAGATCACCAACAGCAATAATGCTAACACCACCAAAAGGTATTCTTGTTCCTTTCAATGCTTGAAGTCTCTGATCAATAAAATTCAACATAGAATTACTAACCATTGAAATTTCATCAATAATCACAACTGACAAATCACGGTACTTTGATCTAAAGGTATTCAGACTGTCACAGGTTAATGTTTGATCTGATTGCTTATACTTCTGTTTAGAAGCCTCCGTGGTGTAGTGGTTACGCTACTCGCCTTGTAAACCAGGGATCGCAGGATCGATCCCGGGCTTCTCCAGACTTTCGGATGAGTCTTTAAACCGAGGTCCCGTCTCTGTATGACCTTAGCTGTTGGTGGGACGTAAAACTCAAACACTCACTCACTCACTCTTATACTTCTGTTTAAATGCAGATGAGATGGTAGAACCATTAATATTAAATGCTGCTTTTCCTGTAAATGCACAAAGAAGAACTCTTGTGTGGTCTGCATCTTCTCCTTCTTTCAGATTTAATATTCTAAACAAAGTCTGATATAATGCTCGAATAACTAGACTTTTTCCAACACCAGCTCCACCAGAAAGAAATACATATAAAGGTGCATCCTTTGTTTTAATCCAATGAATCACATGATTGTAAAACTGTTTTTGTTTACTATTTAAACACTGCAGGAGCTTTCTATAATCAATATCTGAAAGAATAGTCTCATTCACATCAATCTGAGGTGCAGAAACATAACATCCAATTTCAGTCCCTATATCATAGTCTCTATGTTCAATTCTATCAGGATTAAAATATATAAACTCTTCAGACTGAACTGGTTCCCTTTCAGCATCATCACCTTCAACTTGTTGTGTACTTGGTGCAATATCATCGAATGCATCATATTCGATTTCTGCTAAATCTCTTGCTATTTCCAACTCTTCAGCATGATGTTCATAAATTGAACATTTATGATCTATCACATGCTTCATAGACTCATAGTGTTCTTTATAGGTTCTAAAAGTTCCAAGTAAGTCAGTCTCTTCATTTCTCCATGGGTGAAAAAGTAAAAGTTTCTCTCTATAGTAGTTCTCTTCATCTGTTTTGCGATTGAATCTCACATACCTAATTATTTTAGAATTAAGGCATTGTTTGATTTTTATGCCATTCTTTAAAGTTAAAATAGTTTCACCATCACCAAAGCATTCTTCATCTGGCATTTGTACATCTTTCTCATAATCTTGATTCTCCTCATCCCTACTATCATTATCTCCATCTGGGTAAATGACTTCTAACTCAGACACATAATCGGCTAAGCAATACTTTTCCAATGGTTTGGGACGCTTTGAGTATCTTTTAATTTTATTGTCCGACATTATATCTGTTGAGTCTGCCGGCAATTCATCAAGTACTGACTTTGGTTTCAGTAACTGTACTCTCTGGTTTGGCAGTGACGTGTTTATGAAGACAACACTCCTTGAACTTTTAGTCAATGGCATTTGGAGTACCAAATAAACTGCCTCTTGTGCACTTACTTCAACGCTGTTTGAAAATACATTTCCAATATGTCTAACTTGCCTTTTGAGATCCATGTTGCCATTCCTTGCTTCTTTTGCAGCTGCATGCAACAAATTACTCATCCCTCTTTGAGATTTACTAATATATGAAACTATATACATAGCACAAGCATATGGATCTAACACAAATTGTATGTCAATGTTTGCCTTCCAAGCTTTTAACACACTATCATTGTAGAGATTTACACGGATCTCACTTGGATTTCTTTTCAAAAACACTTTTGAAGAGTTTAAAGAACTTCTGATACATTTAATATATTCTTCCTCACTCATTTGGACAACACTTGTCAGAAACTCTTCATAAGAAGTATCATATCCATCTTTCTTACTGTTCATTGTTTTCTGTAGGTTTTGGTACAATTTATAATACTTGTCTTTTTCAGTTTCGAGAGGCTGTAAGACCATAGTTTTGGAAAGAGGTGGCAAAGGATAACCAAATCGACAGATTTTATCTTCTCGTTTTCTGCATGTTCTAGAATGCTTGTGAATTTGAAGTTCTATTAAATGACTAAGATAAGGATTGTGTATAGAACATTTTAAATACTGATCCACATAAGCAGCCACCTCTGCATCTGAGTCAACATTAAATTTTGGTCCATTTTGTACCCATACAATCATGTGAATGTGTGGCGATCCACGTTGCTGAAATTCCACTCTAAAAAAGTAATCAACTACTTTTCCAAGAGGTTCGTGCTCACTCTTAAGAACTGTGTTGATAAATTCTTTAACCCTATGCTCGAAATATCTGGAACAAGTGACTGGATCAGACTGAATGAGTTTTATCTTTTGTTCCCAAGTCAAGTTTTCAATTTGACCATCAGTAAAGTTCAAACTTTTATTTAAGATAGCTAACATTTTCAAAAGGTCAATCCATCTTGTATCAGCTGAGGACAATGACATAAACCATGTTGGTAAACCTAACTGTCGAATCATAGCATAAACATCTTTTTTTCTAGATTCTAAATAGGCTGGAGAATTTCTTAGCTGTTTAAACAAATAGTAACCTTCATCCTTTTTTACAATAGTGTCAATACACTCTGAGTTTCTTGCTTGTACAGCAGTAATATTATTTGCTCCAGTTTGACACCTTCTAACAGCTAGGTTTGCTTTATCATTCAATTGCTTCATTTGTATTTTTTTCAGTTTGAAAAATATGTTAGGTACACTGTTAGCAGCCCGCCTATCCTGACTTCTCAATTCCCACTTAGCAATATCACTATAATGTACAGGCACTATTCTATCATCATTATCTATTCGCCTATGCCCACAAAAAATGGTGGGAAAACAAAGATATTCTGAATCTTTATCTTGAAATATACTGAGTGGTCGCTGACCTTCTCCAGGAGCAAATGTGAAAGTAGAATTTCTGTTTTCAAGATCTGCATCATCCAACAGAGTGTCAATATTTCCCACATTTTCCTGTGCGATTTCTTCTGCATCTGAATCATACAGTTCTTCCACATGAGTTGTGTTATGATTTGAAATATCATTTTCTTCTAACTGAGCATCTGAATCATACAGTTCTTCCACATGAGTTTTGTTATGATTTGAAATATCATTTTTTTCTAACTGATTTTTTGACCAATTGTCACACATTTCACTAACAACACCATCAAAATCAACAATATCATACTTTGAACATTCTTTTGTACATAACTCAAAAAAATTATGTATAACCTCAGCTTGGTTCTGATCACATGGAATATCCTGAATACTTTCATCCAAAACACCATCAGAAGGATCATTATTTGTTTCAGAGCAGGCTTTTTTTTGTGATTCAAAAAATGCATGCAGTGTTTCATTACTTTCTTCAGTGATTCTCTTTAACCATTGCTGGTCTATTTCAACATTTGCGTTTTTGTACAATTCACTACCACTCATTAGCCAGTGCAAAGCACAAAGTACATGATATGGTCGAACATTTTCTGAGAAAACATATGACTTAAACGACATCTTCTTCTTTAATTTCACTGCAACTGTAACATTTTCGTCAAAAGGTCTAGGTAAAGCATTCACAACTGGTTGAATGTCAACAGGTACATTAACAACATTTCCTTTTACTGATAACTGGCGACCTCTAGGTAGTTCTCGCATCTGCATGAATGGTATACGTAAAGCAATAAGGCGTTCTTCAAGTGGAAACAGTTCCAATTCTTTCGGTTTTGGTGGCCACTTCATTCCGTTTAAAACAGACAATTTTGGGACTTTACCACACTTAATATTGTCTTTGCATGTACGGCATATCCATTCTTCTTCATTGACTGATTTCACCCCAGTTAAGTATCTTTCCTTGTTTTTAGAAACAAAAGTTTTAGCTTTTGATACAGTCTCTTCAAACCATGTCTGTTGACAACAACTACATATATAGACAGGTCCAACTGATATATTCTTGTGAAACTTTTCAATACAAACATCAATATCACTACCAAATTTTCTGTGCTTATATTTTCAGCTTGAGAAAAAGATGGATCTTTACGCTTAGTAGCTTTTCTTTTACAGTCTATAATGTTTTCAGCTTTCTTGTTTCTTTCATTTAATCTCCATTGTTGTTTTGCAAACCTTTCTTGTTCTAATATGTATGGATCTGACCTTGCCTTCCTCTTCGACCGATTTTGTATTTGAATTTCTTTTTGTTTGTATTCATGGCATTCTCGAGATTCTTTTTTCTTTTCTCTTTCCCATATTTTGTATTCATCTATCAATCTTGCTCTTCTCTTACATGCTTTTGTCATAGCTTTGTCTTTTCTCCGGCATTCTTCAGATTGTCTAGCACTCTGCATAGATTTGAGTGTATATTCTCTGTCTTTTTTTTGGTATTCTATAGATTGTCTAGCACTCTGCTTAGATTTGAGTGAATATTCTCTATCTTTTTTTTTGGTATTCTATAGATTGTCTAGCACTCTGCATAGATTTGAGTGTATATTCTCTATCTTTTTTTTGGTATTCTTCAGATTGTCTAGCACTCTGCTTAGATTTGAGTGAATATTCTCTATCTTTTTTTTGGTATTCTTCAGACTGTCTAGCACTCTGCTTAGATTTGAGTGAATATTCTCTATCTTTTTTTTGGTATTCTTCAGATTGTCTAGCACTCTGCTTAGATTTGAGGGAATATTCTCTATCTTTTTTTCGGTATTCTTCAGATTGTCTAGCACTCTGCTTAGATTTGAGGGAATATTCTCTATCTTTTTTTCGGTATTCTTCAGATTGTCTAGCACTCTGCTTAGATTTCAGTGAATATTCTTTATCTTTTGTATGGTATTCTTCAGATTGTCTAGCACTCTGCATTGATTTAAGAGTATACTTTTTGTCTTTTACCTTGAAGTTAGAATCTTGCCTTCGTTTCTGCATATACACTCTCATATATTCTTTTCTTTCTGTGACATTTTTCTTATTTAATGTAATTTCTTTGTTCCTAATATTTTGATTTTTAGTTACCTTTGTTCTATTGCCTGTCTTCTCTTCAAGTTTATGCTTTTGATCTTTAAAGTATTTTCCAATAAGTGTTTCATGATTTCCAATGCTTGAATTAGCAAAATAGTCTTCTCTTGCCTGTGCATTCCTCATATTGCTTTCAGACACCTTTCTCTTGTATGTTACAGATTTCCAAGCATAGTCACATGAAGTGTCAGTATTACACTCTGCATGATTTTGAATATCAAATACTGGGTTAGGCTCAAGATTAGATAAGTCAAAGTCTACAGGAAGAATTTCAAACTGTGTGGAAATTGAAATCATCATGCTTTCAAACAAAGCATATAAAAATGCAACTAGATCATCTAAACAATTGAAAGCAGCTAGTAATGATTTTCCATCTGGAACAGATAACCCATTGAAACCATGTGAATGTGAATCAAATATAAAGTATTTGCAATCTCTCTTGAACACAGAGGTACAAATTGAACCTATCATCAATAAAACACTTGAAGAACATTGTAAAGTTGTATACAATGCTTGGTGAAGAGTAGGTAAATTGGTACTGACAAACTGTTCTGTACAAAGACCTGTCACAACTGCAGATGTTTTCACAACAACTTCTTTGTTTAGAACTGAAACTAACCTTGGAAGTTCATCAAAGCAAAGTAACTTACTTCTGAATTTACCTTTTGCCTTTAATTCATCTATGATCTTATTATACAGACAATCTCCATCTAAAAGAATGCTGTCTAGATCTGTACTACAAGAAATGTCTGAGTATGCTGCATATATTAATGAACAAAGTGCATTTGCAGTGCATTGACATCCTCTGGACTTACTACTAAATATTTCAGAACCTTGGTGAAAAGATCCCAGTTCAAATTTGACAGAGTTAAATGGACCATTAGAAGGCTTCCATAGCATTGTATCAGTTTGTTCTGTTAAAGGAAAGGCAGTGTGCATAATTTCTTCATCAACTTGTGAAAAACTTGACAATACAGTGTTTGTAATCTCTACTGGTGAATTGATTGTGGTATTTTGTACTACATGTAGTTGTTTTCTGCCGCTATCATTGTCATTCGTACTTGGTAAAACTTTGGAATCTTGTACTAGTTGTTTTCTGTTAATATCTTTTTCATTTGTACTTTGCAAAACTGAGGCAACAGATTTTTCCATATCTTTGTCAATTGTGCTTTCCATATTTTTTTCAATTGTACTTTTCATATCTTTGTCAATCTTTGTACTATTCATAACTGAGGCATCAGATGATACGCTGAGGCAGGTCATACCCACATCTGATATATCTAGAGACCCTGCGTCAGATGACACTTTGGGGCAGGTCATACCCCCATCTGACAAACTATCTGACCCTGGCACAGATGTCCCCATCACTAAAAGCGATTGGGGCTTAGATCCTCCATGATCTGTGAGGGGGGTCAAGCCCACATCTGCGAAAAGTAACCCTGGGCTGCTACCATCAGCTCTCATCACTGTCTTTGCCAAAGACTTCTTCCAGGTCTTCTTACGTGGCATGACTCAACCTGAAATATACAGAAGTAGGTGTCTTCTTTCAATGGAAATATATAGATATTTAAGGGGAATACTAGATGAGTTTTTGTAAAACAGAATGTATTTTTCACTGGCTCTAAGTAATTTGACAAGGAAATCAGTAAAACAATATGATAGCCCTCCAGACTTTCACATGATGACTTTTAGCATTGTGTAAAGTTTCAATCAAGTGTTTTTAACCCTTTCCCACTCAGATACGTGTTTTTACATGTCTGCATCCCCCCCCCGCCCCAGAAGCACCTAAAATCTGCATTTCTACCCCTGGATATTTATGTTTGCTTTAGGATTTGTTGGGCAAAAAAGTGGCCTGTTTTTTCGCGCGCCTCCCCACTGAAAATATTCTGGGGGGATTGAAGGGCCACCCCCACTCACATCCCGAAAAAGTTTGGGTGTATGGCCCAACCGGTCGCTAAAATGTATATCTGAGGGTGTCTGGGGTCAAAAATGCCTGAAAATTAATGCTGATAAAACATGCTGCAAACAGTGAAAATGACCAGTGCCAAACACCTTAATTGTTGCCTTGACAGCTGTGTGAAGATAAAAATGTGGTCAAAAATTCATGTGAAAACACACTTTTTGCCAACTTTGAGATGCCCCCTCTTTACCATGACAACAATGTTCAAGTCATGAAAGGTTGCATTTGAAAGGCTACTGCCCAATGAACATTCATACCGAGTTTGGTGAAAACAGACCATCCATTCTGAAACAAAGGCTAGTTGAAGTTGCTGTCAGGTGCAACTGTGAAAATCAGCGAAATTCCCAAAATCCCTGAGTGGTAAAGGGTTAATAGATGACATCAATTCAGCTGAAAAGCTGAATAAAAAGCGTAAACCACAGTGGAAGATTAGTGGGAGGGTTGGGGGCCCTGAAAAACCAGTTTAAACCCCCAGGAATTGTTACTGGCCACCCCAAGATGTCCCAGCAGTTCTTCTTTTGCAGTATCTTATTTGCGAATTGACTTTGTGCCGTTCGTTCGTGATTGGTCTGTTTTGCTGTTGTTAAATTTTTATATGTTGTAATTTTTCAACACTTATGTGTCCAAATTATTTAATTTAGTAAAGGTTACAGAGTTATTACCTATTTGGTAAAGAACTGCTTTTATTGTCTGTTTTGGAGTTTTATGGCCCAGTCAGATCAATTAAAGTTATTTCTTATCCAGTCAGTTTACCTTACCACACTTCAAGGGCGACTTATACATAAGCGGTTAACCAGTATCCGACTAAGGTACCAAGGCCAGCAGGTTAAAGAGCTGTTGTCTTTAATCTAATTGTTTGTTTAGAAGTGTCTGTTCATCTTTCCCTTTGGGATAGGCTTTGGGTTCTGCTTCAATCAGTTCCTGAAGTATTTTTACACTTGATTAAAATACTTTTCTAGGGGTTCTCCTGACTGGCATTAATTTGTAAAACAAAGGAACATAGTTGATAAAAATGGTACAGTTTTTATTCTTCGATACTTCACTACCTCTTAATGGCCTCCAACATTTTTGTTGCAGTAAAAGTGATCTTGACCTTCAGTTTCAAACACAATAGCATTAAACATTACTGACAACTTTGAATCAATTTATCAAAATGCAATATTTAGGATTTTCATGTTAATAATAATGCAACCACTGTCTCCATTCATTTTGCACTGATTAAACAAACTATTCTTCCATCAAACAAAAGGTGTGATCCACTCTTGATTATGCCAAAATCATATAGCCATTAGTTTTTCATAATTGAACAAATGTTCATTTACCTTGGAATACAGTGACGAGTTGTTCAAGGACAGTCTTTTTTCTGTTTACACAGCACACTAGTCTCTTTTCACTCTTAATAAACACCGTCTATATATGTAGCTATTAAAGGTGTAGATATCACTATCAAAGATGTAGTTATCACTTCGTTTATATGATCAAAACACAATATAATGTTCTTTTATCACAAATATTGTTGATACTACAAGAAAAGAAAAACTATATTAGTCAATGTTGTAGAAAGACAATTTTTTTAATATTCTAAAAAAAATTACTGTTTAAATAAATTAAGAAAAATAAAGTTTAACAAGATGTGTTTGTGAAACACGAATATGTCCCATGGCATGGTAATTTTTTCTTCGAAGTTGGTCACGATCAAGGTCACAGGTCAAAATTTTTTTGTTTGAGTAGGAAGACATTGTCACAAGGAACCTTCACGCTCAATATAAAGGTTTGAACTCAAATAGTTCAAAAGTTATGACCAATACTAATTTTATCTTTACAAGAAAGTAGTCTGAGGGACAGTCAAATCCCCTGCCGCATTTTGTATCAAGGCTCAAGGTTACCTTTACCTGTGACCTTGACCTTGAGTTGGCATGGTTTATTTATGGGTTCTGCACATCAGCTTACTGAGGGGTATATTTCACAAAAGTTTAATGAAAATCCTTCCATAGGTAATGGAGATATGGAACGGACACAAAATTCCAAGTTTCAAACTCATGACTTTTATCTGTGACCTTCATCATGAGTTGGCAGGGTTTATTAATGGGTGTTGCACATCAGCTCAGTGAAAGGGATATTTGACGAAAGTTTAATGAAAATCCTTCTACGGATAAGGGAGATATGGAACGGACACAAAATACAAAGTTTCAAACTCATGACCTTCAACTGTGACCTTCACCTTGAACTGGCATAGTTTATTTCAGGGATTTTCCTAGTGCAAATTTTGGGCCGATAATCGGCCCCTACTTTTTCCCAATTTAGAGACAGATATTCCCAAATTACTACAAATTTCCCAATTCCTGAATTTGTGCTACATTTTGATGAAAATTTCATAAAAATTGAACCAAAATTGACAAAGTTACAGCTGATTTAAATTCCCGACTTTAATATTAGCGAGCTGTTTTTCCCAAACCCAACGGCCCCTGGACCCTGATTATGAAGGGTAGGAAAATCCCAGTTATTTATGTGTTCTGCACATCAGCTCACTGAGGGGGATAACTGACCAAGGTTTAATGAAAATCCTTCCAGGGGTAAAGGAGATATGGAACAGACAGAAAATTCCAAGTTTCAAACTCGTGACCTTCACCTGTGACCTTGATCTTGAATTGGCTTGGTTTATGGGTGTTGCACATCATTTCAGTAAGAGGGATATTTGACGAAAGGTTAATGAAAATCCTTCCAAGGATAAAGGAGATATGGAACGGATACAAAATACAAAGTTTCAAACTGGTGACCTTCAACTGTGACCTTGACCTTGAGTCAGCAGGGTTTATTTATGTGTTCACTGAGGGGGATAATTGACCAAAGTTTAATGAAAATCCTTTGAAGGAGATATTGAATGGACATGAAATTCAAAGTTTCAAACTCGAGTCCTTCCAATGTGACCTTGACCTGGTGTCAGCATGATTCATTTATTGGCTCTGCACATGAGCTCACTGAGGGGGATAATTGACCAAAGTTTAATGAAAATCCTTAGAGGGGTTAAAGAGATATGGAACGGACACAAAATTCAAAATTTCAACTCTTGACCTTCAAATGTTACCTTGACCTTGGATCAGCATGGTTCATTTATGGGTTCTGCATATCACCTCACTGAAAAGAATATTTGACCAAAGTTTAATGAAAATCCTTCCACAGGTAAAGGAGATATGGAACGGACACAAAGTTCAAAGTTTTAAACTTGTGACCTTCAACTGTGACCTTGACCTTGAGTTGGCAGGGTTCATTTATGGGTTCTGCACACCACCTATCCGACACAAATAATCGACCAAATTTAATGAAAATCTATCAAAGGGTTCAGAAGATATGGAGCGGAAAGTGTTATGGACAGACAGATGGATGGACAGATAAAGGTCATTCCTGTAATCCCTGCTATGCTTTGTGGCTGGGGATCAAAATTAGGTCAAGGTCCCAGGTCAAAATTCTCTGTATGGGTTGTGCAGTCCTTGTCACAAGGAACCTACATGCAAAATATGAATGAAGGCTGCATCTCAAACGGTTCAAAAGTTATGGCCAATGTTATTTTTCTTTCAAATAGGTCAATGGTCAAGGTCACAGGTCAAATTTTTTTGTATGGTTGTGAAGCTGTTGTCACAAGAAACATACATGCAAAATTTGAAGGCTCTATCTCAAACTGTACAAAAGTTATGACCAATGTTATTTTTTTGTTTAAGTAGGTCAATGGTCAAGGTCATGGTCACAGGTCAAATTTTTTGTATGGGGGCAAAGCCCTTATTACAAGGAACCTACATGCAAAATATGAACCGTTCAAAATTTATGACCAATGTTGTTTTTTTCTTACAAGAAGGTCATGGTTCAAGGTCAGGGTCAATAGTTTTAGAGTAAGTGGGGGAAGTCCTTGTCACAAAGAACCCACATGCCAAATATGAAGGCTCTATCTCAAATGGTTCAGTAGTTAAGACCAATGTTATTTTTTTTTCTTTAAAGTAGGTCATGGGTCAGGGTCAAAGTCACAGGTCAATTTTTTATATGTTTGGAAAGCTCTTGTCACAAGGAACCTACATGTCAAATATGAAGGTTCTATCTCAAATGGTTCAAAAGTTATGACCAACGTTTAAGTTGTCCACGTACAAACCAACCAACAAACACAGACAGGGCAAAAACATTTTGTCCCCGCTATAAGTACCGGGGACATAAAAATAATTCTGATTAGTAAATACCTTTACAAATATTGCAGTAACTTTGACCTCAAATCTATAAAGCTATTTAATATGAAACTCATAAATAATTTTCATTATAAAAAGTAGATTGGGTTTGTATTGATGAATTTTTCATTCATTGAACAGTGAAAAAAGTGACAAAGTATTATAATATGTCTCCCTACCGGGAGCATAAAAATATGATCAGCAAGGCGGTTTTACTTCAGGAAGAGACCCTCTATGCACAGATGAAGGTATTACCACAGGCAAAATGGAGTTTTTATTTTGTGTATCTTTGAAACCAAATAGATTTATCATTAAAAGTTATTAATACCTCACACATTCTGTCACAGGATGGTATGAGTTTTATACAAAGGCAATGATTTATGTTCTTTTTTGACTATTTTGTCCTTACCCTGGGTACATGGCATCTAAAAGTTGCACTCTGCACTCTGCAGATTGTGCATAGATGGTGAACATCTTATATCTTTTACAAGCTTCGAAATTTGAAAATTATACAAAATGTCTAGAGACCGACCAAACAACCTTCATCTTTCTTACCTGGTACATCTGCGATCACCCCTTTTGAGGATATTTATTGTTAGTCCTCGCTCCAGAAGAAAACGTTTGTTTATTTGTTTTGGAGTTTTATGTCCAAGCTAACACTGTCATTTTTGAGCCAGTCAGTTTAACTAACCACACTTCCCAGACAGGCCAGTGCAGTCACATTCTTTAGCCAGAAATTGACCACTGGCCTTCTTGAATCAGCGAAAGGGAAAGAAAGACTGGGGAAAAGATTTCCTGACAAATTTCCACTAAAGATCTTAAAAAAAAGATTCCGTGATCAATCTTCGCAAATGAATGTTGCCAACCCCTGCAGGTATCAAACATGTGACCTCCTGATCACCAGTCAGAAGTGCATCCAACAGAGACACCAAGGTTGGCACAAATGAACTATTTTTATAAAATAAACTATCATTAATATTCTTAAGCCACAATAAACAATATTCCGGGCACGACTATAAACGACACCAATATTGCTCTTCACCAAGCTGGAAACTACTACATCTTCAGGGAATTGAAATGATGCCTTGAATCTGATCTGAAAAAAAAATAATCATACTGTCAATATTATTAAGACAACTATTATCATTACCACAAGGCCCACAAGACAAAGCTTCATACAAATATCAAACACCTGAGCTTTCTGGTTTCAGACAAGAAGATTTTTAAATGTTTTCGCTATATAAGTCTATGTAAAACCAAAGGGCCCCGGAGTGGGGGGCATTTTTGGCCCCAGGGCTATAATTTGAACAATCTTGTTAGAGGTCCACTAGATGAAGCTACACACCAAATATCAAAGACCTGGGCCTTGCAGTTTCAGAGGACAAGATTTATAAAGGTCTTTATAGAAGACAATGTAAAGCCAACGGGTCCCCAGGCGGGGGCATTTTTGGCCCCAGGGCTATAATTTGAACAAGCCTGATAGAGGTCAATAAGATGAAGCTTGATACTAAATATCAAAGATCTGGGCCTTGCAGTTTCAGAGAAGAAGATTTTTAAAGATTTTCCCTATATAAGACAATGTAAAACCAAGGGCCCTGGGGTGGGGGCATTTCTGGCCCCAGCACTATAATTTGAAAATCTTGAAAGGGGTCCACTAGATGAAGCTTCATACCAAATATCAAAGACCTGGGCCTTGCGGTTTCAGAGAAGAAGATTTTTATAGATTTTCCCTACATAAGTCTATGTAAAACCAAAGGGCCCCGGAGCGGGGGCATTTTTGGTTTCAGGGCTATAATTTGAACAATCTTGGTAGAGGTCCACTAGATGAAGCTTCATACCAAATATTAAAGACCTAGGCCTTGTGGTTTCAGAAAAGAAGATTTTTTAAAGATTTTCCCTATATAATCTATGTAAAACCAAAGGGCCCTGGAGCGGGGGAATTTTTGGCCCCAGGGCTATAATTTGAACAAGCCTGATAGAGGTCCATAAGATGAAGCTTGATACTAAATATCAAATATCTGGGCCTTGCAGTTTCAGAGGAGAAGATTTTTAAAGATTTTCCCTATATAAGCCAATGTAAAACCAAGGGCCCCGGGGCGGGGGCTTTTTGGCCCAAGCACTGTAATTTGAACAATCTTGGTAGGGGTCAACTAGATGAAGCTTCATACCAAATATCAAAGACCTGGGCCGTGTGGTTTCAGAGAATAAGATTTTTAAAGATTTTCCCTATATAAGCCAATGTAAAACCAAAGGGCCCTGTGGCGGGTGCATTTTTTGTCCCTGCACTAAAATCTGAACAATCTTGGTAGGGGTCCACTAGATGAAGCTTCATACCAAATATCAAAGTCCTGGGCCTTGTGGTTTCAGAGAAGAAGATTTTTAAAGATTTTCCCTATATAAGCCTATGTAAAACCAAAGGGCCCCGGGGCGGGGGCATTTTTGGCCCCAGCACTCTAATTTGAACAATCTTGGTAGGGGTCCACTAGATAAAGCTTCATACCAAATATCAAAGACCTGGGCCTTGTGGTTTCAGAGAAGAAGATTTTTAAAGATTTTCCCTATATAAGCCCATGTAAAACCAAAGGGCCCCATGGCGGGGGCATTTTAAGCCCCAGCGTTATAATTTGAACAATCTTGGTAGGGGTCCACTAGATGAAGCTTCATACCAAATATCAAAGTCCTGGGCCTTGTGGTTTCAGAGAAGAAGATTTTTAAAGATTTTCCCTATATAAGCCTATGTAAAACCAAAGGGCCCCGGGGCGGGGGCATTTTTGGCCCCAGCACTCTAATTTGAACAATCTTGGTAGGGGTCCACTAGATAAAGCTTCATACCAAATATCAAAGACATGGGCCTTGTGGTTTTAGAGAAGAAGATTTTTAAAGATTTTCCCTATATAAGCCAATGTAAAACCAAAGGGCCCTGTGGCGGGCGCATTTTTTGTCCCTGCACTAAAATTTGAACAATCTTGGTAGGGGTCCACTAGATGAAGCTTCATACCAAATATCAAAGTCCTGGGCCTTGTGGTTTCAGAGAAGAAGATTTTTAAAGATTTTCCCTATATAAGCCTATGTAAAACCAAAGGGCCCCGGGGCGGGGGCATTTTTGGCCCCAGCACTCTAATTTGAACAATCTTGGTAGGGGTCCACTAGATAAAGCTTCATACCAAATATCAAAGACCTGGGCCTTGTGGTTTCAGAGAAGAAGATTTTTAAAGATTTTCCCTATATAAGCCCATGTAAAACCAAAGGGCCCCATGGCGGGGGCATTTTTGGCCCCAGCATTATAATTTGAACAATCTTGGTAGGGGTCCACTAGATGAAGCTTCATACCAAATATCAAAGTCCTGGGCCTTGTGGTTTCAGAGAAGAAGATTTTTAAAGATTTTCCCTATATAAGCCTATGTAAAACCAAAGGGCCCCGGGGCGGGGGCATTTTTGGTCCCAGCACTCTAATTTGAACAATCTTGATAGGGGTTCACTAGATAAAGCTTCATACCAAATATCAAAGACCTGGGCCTTGTGGTTTCAGAGAAGAAGATTTTTAAAGATTTTCCCTATATAAGCCTATGTAAAACCAAAGGGCCCCATGGCGGGGGCATTTTTGGCCCCAGCATTATAATTTGAACAATCTTGGTAGGGGTCCACTAGATGAAGCTTCATACCAAATATCAAAGACCTTGGCCTTGTGGTTTCAGAGAAGAAGATTTTTTAAGTTTTTGGTGAAAAAAATCTATTTTTTGCTCCTGTGACCTAGATGTGCAACGGACCGGAACCATTTGAACAACTTTGAAAGGGGACCACCTAAGGATCATTCCTGTAAAGTTTGGTCAAAATCCGATCAGTGGCTTAGGAGGAGATGTCGTTTGAAGAAATTGTTTACGCACGGACGGACGGACGGACGGACGGACGCACGGACGCACGGACGCACGGACGACGGACAAAACGTGATCCCAAAAGCTCACCTCGTCACTACGTGACGGTGAGCTAAAAATTACCACAAGACCTCGAGGTGTCCAAATTTTTAGGATTTTTACAGTATATTTTTCTGGAACTAGAAATGTGTCAAGACGACACAGATGCCCTCGCCAAGGGCCCTGCCTCACCCTGAAAATCCATGTTGCAACAAAATTTTCTAAGTGTGTGACCTTGACCTTGAGGTCATGGGCAGGGTCGTTGGTATGGGTGAATGAGACTTGGGACCTGTATCATCATTCCAAATATGAAGCCAATCTATAAATATGAGCCCTAAAACTTTAAAAGCATAATAAGACTAAGTCTGTGACCTTGACCTTGAGGTCAGGGGTGGGGGTATATACAACTTTGGACTTGTAACTATCATCATACCAAATATGAAGCAAATCTATATGGTTTGGTGAGTATGAGCTCTTAATAAACTTTAAACTAGAATCGCGCAGTCGATGTCAAGCCATCGCATATCCCCACGCTTCCCCGCGGGCCCCACCCCCTGAGCCATCCCCTAGGGGTGTTTGACCCGAGGGGTAAAATTTTGAATGTGATGTATTCTACTCATCATGCTGTTCGATTCAATATGTTACATGACCATGTTCTGAAAACTTTGATTTTTTAACCCAAGGTGCCCCACCCCTGGCCCCACTCCCAGGGGTAGGATCAAAATTCCGAAAGTGTTATGCACTCCCCAGACCAAAGTTTTATCAGTTCCAAAAGTTTCAAGTTTCTATCTATAACGGTCTAGGACGAGTTATCTGGTAACAGTAATGTATGGGGTTAAAGGGGTCAAAATCAGTTTTTGACCTCTGGTGACCTCAAAATTGACCCCAGGGGTCAAATTTTAGTTGAAATGTTTTCTACTCATCATGCCGTTCGCTTTGATATATTACACAACTGTTCTGGAAATTTTGATTTTTGACCCCCGCGGGCCCCACCCCCTGGGCCCACCCGTAGGAGTGTGATCAAAATTCCTAAAGTGTCATGCACTCCCCAGACCAAAGATCTATAAGTTCCCAAAGTTTCAAGTTTCTATCTATAACCATCTAGGAGGAGTTATCCGGTAAAGAGGTGAAAATCAGTTTTTGACCTCTGCTGACCTCAAAATTGACCGCAGGGGTCAAATTTTGGTTGTAATATTTTCTACTCATCATGCCGTTCGCTTTGATATATTACACAACCATGTTCTGGAAATTTTTATTTTTGACCCCAGCGGGCCCCACCCCCTGGGCCAACCCATAGGGGTGTGATCTAAATTCCAAAAGTGTCATGCACTCCCCAAACCAAAGATCTATCAGTTCCCAAAGTTTCAAGTTTTTATCTATAACCGTCTAGGAGGAGTTATCCGTTTAAGAGGTCAAAATCAGTTTTTGACCTCTGGTGACCTCAAAATTGACCCTAGGGGTCAAATTTTGGTTGTAATGTTTTCTACTCATCATGCCGTTCGCTTTGATATATCACACGACCATGTTCTGGAAATTTTGATTTCTGACCCCCACTGGCCCCACCCCCTGGGCCCACCCGTAGGGGTGTGATCAAAATTCCAAAAGTGTCATGCACTCCCCAAACCAAAGATCTATCAGTTCCCAAAGTTTCAAGTTTCTATATATAACCGTCTAGGAGGAGTTATCCGGTAAAGGGGTCAAAATCAGTTTTTGACCTCTGGTGACCTCAAAATTGACCCCAGGGGTCAAATTTTAGTTGTAATGTTTTCTACTCATCATGCCGTTCGCTTTGATATATTACACAACCATGTTCTGGAAATTTTGATTTTTAACCCGTGGGGGCCCCACCCCCTGGGCCCACCCGTAGGGGTGTGATCAAAATTCCGAAAGTGTCATGCACTCCCCAGACCAAAGATCTATCAGTTCCCAAAGTTTCAAGTTTCTATCTATAACCGTCTAGGAGGAGTTATCCGGTAAGACGGACGGACGGACGTACGGACGCAAAGACCATTACAATATCCCCACTTTTTCTTCGAAAAGCGTGGGGATAATAAAAAATTTCTTTGTCTGGGACCTTGACCTTTAGGGCATGTGCATGGGTGGGGGTATTGGACCAGTATCAATCATCATACCAAATATAAACTTAATTCACCATACGATTTGGAAAATATAAACTCTTAAAATATCTAATTAAAAATTTTCTAAGTCTGTGACCTTGACCTTGAGCTCAAGGGCATGGGTGGGGGGTATCGCTGAATAAAATGGACAGGTATCTAACATCATACCAAATATAAACTCAATCCATCACACGATTTGGAAAATATCAACTCTTAAAATATTCAATTAAAAATTTCTAAGTCTGTGACCTTGACCTTGAAGCCATAGGCATGAGTGGGGGCATTGCCAATTAAACATCTGGACCTGTATCTATTATCATAGCATATATAAGCCAAATCCATAATATTATTTGGAAAATTTGAGCTCTTTAAAATCTTTAACATTAAAATTGTCTAAGTCTGTGACCTTGACCTTGAGGTCATAGGCATGGGTGGGGGGTATTGCTGAATAAAACATTGTACCTATATCTATCATCATATGAACCAAAGCCATCATAAAAGTTCAGGTTCTACCAGGTACAAATACCTTAACTGGAGTCTTTAACATGGAAAATTTTTAAGTCCATGACCTTGACCTTGAGGTCATAGGTATGGGTGGGGGTATTGCTGAATGTAAGTTTGGACCTATATCTATAATCATACCAAATATAAACCAATTCCATCAAATGGTTTGGAAAATATGAGTTCTAAAATGTTCAGGTCTACCTGTTACAAAAACCTTAACCTGAGTCTTTAACATTGATAATTTCCAAGTCAGTGACCTTGAGGTCACAGGCATGGGTGGGGGTATTGCTTAATAAACCTTTGGACCTATATCTATCATCATACCAAAGATGAACCAGTTCCATCAAATGGTTAGGAAAATATGAGTTCTAAAAATTCAGGCTCTACCTCTTACAAAAACTTTAACCTGAGGTTACAGGATCACGTACACACGTACATACACACACATGTACAGACGGACATACACATGTACGCACGTACGCATGTACGCACGTATGGAAAACCGAAAAACTATATGCCCCCGGCATCATATGATGCGGGGGCATAAAAATAGGAAAAATCTATCCAAAATTATCCTCATTACTCCTTCTTATCTGAAGCTACATGTGCTAAGAAGGAAAAGTGATGTTTGATTTTCACACCTGTGCAACATTAAGCATTTTTCACACCTCCGAAATGGCTAGTTTTCTGTTCAAAAATCTCTGATATTTTTCTTATTTATTCTGCAATCATAGCTTGTGGGTACTTGTTAGGACTAGCTCATTGATGCGGTTCTAACGAGTGCCGACAACCTATGTCTTGGAGCAGAAATAAGAAAAATAATGTATACCGGTACCCCAGTAAACCCTAGTTTTCTCTATATAAAGTGGGCTTTATGGGGTGTTATTTCACAAACTTGTTCTCTTGATGTCTGATTTTAACTATTTTTACAAGGGAGATCTTCCATGATGTCTCAAAATTCCTAACAATTGAATAAGCTTAATTTACTATCAAGCAATGTATTAAATCAGGTGCAGCGGTAAAAATGCATATCCTGATATGACAACAGTTTGCAGAATATTCAGCCAATCAGAACAGTTACTTCAGAATTGTCATTGGTGACACATCCAATAACTTTAATGAACTTAAAATTTATATTAAAAGTCTACATTTCCTCTGCTGAATAGCCACCTCCTTTAAGCAGCAATTTTTTTTTAGATTTCTGTGGGTGGCTTCTTAATGGAATGGGAACACCTTCCGGCAAAAGTATTTTTGTCTCCCATGTCAATAGGGGTCTTCTCTTAAAGGAAAGAATTTGCTCTTTTAGGAGCAATTTTTTTCCTTTAAGAGTAGACCCCTTTTTCAGTGGGACAGGTCTTATAGAACTAGAGCTATCACTAAAGGTGATGAATACCCCCACAAAAACTGCCTTGATAGTACAACAGTGCCATTTTGCAATTTTTTCACTTGAAAGGAGCCATAACTATGTCGAAAATTGACAAATTGTAGTGAAAATAGAACTTGACCTGTATTTTATGATGTTAAATCAGTGAACCAAAAATTATAAAAATCGGTGAAGCGCTTTTTGAGTTATCGTCTGGAAACCAAGTCAACAGACCGACCGACCGACCGACAAGCTCACTCCTATATACCCCCCCCAAATTTCACTTGTGGGGGTATAAAAACGAACAGGAAGTCCCGAATGTTTTCTCCCTTTGAAAAATGGCGGAAAATATGCCGGGTGTTCCCATACCCCTTAACAGAAGTTACTCTGTACATGTTTTAGCTTTTAAGGCAAGGACACATACCTCAGTTCTGTGTACAACAGTCCAGCTGCCATCAGGGTTGCTGCTTAAAACTTCCAGATAGGGATCTGATTTACCCAGGAAATCCTGAAATAATTCAAGAAACAGAAGCTCACAAACATTATATATATCAATAATCATCCCTGAACCCTCGAGGGGAATGGATACACCTTCAGGTGAGGGAACTCCTGCAAACGTATTTTTGTCTCCCTTGCCAATAGGGGTCAACTCTTAAAGGAAATAATTTGCTCCTGAGGAGCAAATTCTTTCCTTTAAGAGTGGACCCCTTTTTCTGCATGACAGAGTTTACAGAAAAATTAACAGGAAGTCCCAAAAGTTGTCTCCCCTTTGAAAAATGGTGGAAAAAATTTGCCAGGTGTATAGTCCCCTTAATCCTTTCATCTGAGTTTCTGAAATTGACTCCTGTATCTCTGAAATTTGGACATTTCCATTTTTGTACATAGGAAATTTAGTCAAAATTATTAACACTATGGCAAACATTGTGGAATCAGACCATTTTCTCTAAGATATTAATCTGAACTGCAATAGTATTGAAATTAAGACTAATTCTGCTCCAAAAGGCTAATTTAGTAGGTTGCAGTTATTCTTTCTTTGTGTTTTCTGCATACAGTGTCCTCTGGTCATGGGTAACCTTTGGAACTGTTCAAAAGTGGTCTTCAAGACCACTTTTGAACAGTCCCAAAGGTGGTCTTAATATAGGAATTTTACTGTATTTCATAATTTCTTTTTTTTTTTTTCTCTTTAATTTTGTATATTTGATGGGCTTATGTATTTCTGACCATTCTTTTTACCTCGTCTAATACATCAGTGTCCTGATGAGATGACTCATTATATTTAGATATTTATTTGGAACTGGAACATTTCACAAATAATATAGGAACCCAGCCACAAGAATACTAGTATAACATATCCGTGTGTCATAGTGCATTCTTTCGTATCTCCAAAACGGTTGAATTTCAGATGAAAATTTTTTATATTTTTCTTATTTACACTCCAAACATAGGTTGTTTGGGCTTGCTAGAATCATCTCCATATTTTATCCATATAAAGTGGGGTTTATGGGGGTGACATCTTCAGGCTCTTCTGACCAGTGATGTTTCAGATCAGCCTGCTTGTCTGCAGTGCTAGATTCAAGTCATTGTTGTTTGCCCCCCCCCCCCCCCAACCCCGAGGTCAAGGTCACCAAAATCTATTCAAATCTTTGGTAGGTTGCAATGATATATTGTACCATGTTTGACCACAATTCATCAATCAGTTCATGTGAGATGGTGCAAAGAAGCTACAATGAAACTTTAAAGGGAATGAATACACTTCTGGGGGCGACAACTCCTGCAAAAGTATTTTTGTCTCCCATGTCAATAGGGGTCAACTCTTAAAGGAAAGAATTTGCTCCTCAGGAGCAAATTCTTTCCTTTAAGAGTAGACCCCTTTTTCAGTGGGACAGGGCTTATAGAAAAGCGAACAGGAGTCCCGAAAGTTGTCTCCCTTTGAAAAATTGCAGAAAAATCTGCCAGGTGTTCCCATTCCCTTAGTGGCTCAAACACTGATGTCTCCTTGCCATAGCTGATTCATACTTGTTCTTGAGGCCTTAGTGAATTCTTCCCCTACTCCTGATAAAAAAAACAGTTAGGTATAAATTAGGAAAGTTTCTTTTTTTAGTTTTTGTTGAGGTTTTACATCCAGTCAACACCATTAAGGTCATTTTGGAGATGTTGCTTCCGATTTTGTGGGACTTTTACATGACATTTGAGATGAAATGACATCTCAAGCCCTACCACCTATAGAAACCACTAGGGTTTAAGGAGTGGTCCTACTTGCATCACTTTTCCTGGGCACTGTTTACCAGTTCTCAAGTTTGGTTGGATGGTTTCTGCTCGTGCAGAAGCACCGTGCAGCCCTATCTATTTCTCCATGTCCCGATGGGCGTGGGTGCAAATTAGGAAAGTATTGCAGCATGAAATTGTATGTTGTGTGCACACAACATACTAATATTTTACTGAATCATTATGCCTCCTGACATAAATGATTATGCCTCCTGCCATAAATAATCCTCAGGCTTGAACTACATATTTTCATGGTCCGAAAGGACATTGACGATTCACTGTAGTTTTTTTTTTTTTTTTTTTAATTTATTCACATCTGAAAGGACAGTTTTGGAATGCTGTGACCTGGAAAATGAGGTCAAGGTCACCAAAATTTAACAAAATCTTTGGTAGGTTACAATGGTAAATTTGAAGTTTGAGTTTGAACTGTTCATGAGAAAGGAGGCAAACAAGCCATTTTTGGCCCAAATTTGACAGGTTTTGGCAACCAGTCACCTTAAAAATCAGGTCAAGGCCATCAAAGCCTAGCCAATGTTTTCCCTCATCCTAGAGATGCAGCTATGCTTCAAACAACCAATACTTTCAGCCCACATTTGAATTTTGGAGAGCCTGTGATCTTGAAAATAAGGTCAAGGCCACCTAAATCCACCCCATCCCAGTGATGTAACCATGCAAGTTTGGTAAGAACCCATCCATTGGTTCATGATATATAGAGCTTCAAACAGCTGACGCTGAGTCAAACAGGATCCAAACCAAAAGCCATAAATTTCCCTCCCATTTGTGAGGGATATAATTTGCCCTGCTCATAAATATTAAGATAACAACAATTGCAAGAGAAGCAACATTTTCTGCTGATCTGAGGAAGACAATTGTTCTGATTTATTTGTATTTCAATATTTATGAGCATTGCAAACAGAGTTGAATATGTTTTTTTTCTTAAAACCTCAGGCCCCAATTTACAAGTTGCAGAGCTTATCCACTCAATGATGCATGGATGCTTGTCACTTATCTGATCCTCGGCCACTCACCTTATTGTCCAACTTCCTGGCTTTAAACGAGCACTGGATTATTTCCCCTCCTTCTTTAACTTCCTGTGATCGTATCTGTAATTACAAGGATCAGGTCCTGGTCAATTAAGGGGAATGGTTAAAATGTCAGGAGAGGCAACACTTGAAAAAAATATGTTTGTCTCCCTTATCAATACAGGGTCCAGTTGTTCAAAACTAATGAAGTCGTTAGTTAACGTATCATTAAAACTTTGATCATTTATTATGGCAAATATGCTAATATTTTTGCTGAAAAAAATGTGAGCAACTTTTGTGGATGCAAAAGCTGCTCACATTTTTTCAGCAAAAACACCAAAGTTTTAAATATTAAACTTGCTAAAACAGTTAACAATATGACCACTAACGAGCTCGTTAAGCTAACGATGCTTTGAACAACTGGCCCCAGGTCTGCTCTTAATCCTTTCCCAAATGCCAACTTTTTGTCTCATCCATTTTGAACGAATCTGTAGACAACAAATTTTGAAATTGTCCAAATTAGCTGAGGAAAACATTGTAGGAAAAGGAAAAAGAAAACACTGTAGGAAAAGGTGAAAATGCTGGTTACCAGCATTTTCTCCTTTTCCTACAGTGTTTTCCAAAGCCAACCTTCACAGCGTTGTTAAAAGTAGGGATTGTGTGGTTCAGAAATTAAGGGAAGAATTTGCTCCATCTGCTCTTAAAGGGAAGAATTTGCTCCTCACGCTATTCAGGAGCAAAGTTTTTTGCTTTAAGAGCAGACCCTTGTCCCAGAGAGTTTTGTGTACAAGTAAACAACCAATGATACAGTAGTTGCCTCCCTTGGAAAATTGGCAGAAAATAAAAATGACAGAAAATACTGTGAAAATCCTTAAAATCGGGACACCCTGAAGACTTACTTAAATTCTCCTAAAATATTAACAAAGGAGCAGTCTCTATAAGGCTGTTTTCATGGCCACAACCGATTTCCTTTAAACTTTGTAGCTTCAAATTGGTACATATTGACTGTCTAATGGTGAATTTTTAGACTCTTTGGTCCACTGGTTTTTGCTGTATACACTATTAAAGTGGGAGGGGTAATATCACCCCATCAAGGTATACCAACAAAAATGCTATTATTTTTGTTCAAAGTGCGCGAATTGAGACGATGTTTGCCGTATGCTTACTACCCTTTTAGGCATAACAGCCGGTGATAACAGTCTTATAAATATCAAACAAGAGAAGAGTTTATACGCGCTTGTAAGTTGTATCCAAATATTAGTAATTTTTATTCCCCAACTTACGAAAACCACAACACCTTTACAGTTTTCAACTTATTTCAAAGATCTTTCATAAATATAATGTTGATGTAATAGTCATTCTAGGTATATGTCAGAATTATTGTTAGTTCATAAAACTTAAAGAGTTACCTGCCCCTGAAATTGGTTTTACCCATTTTTTTAAATCGGAGTGCATTTATCCGTTTGTAGTACTCACAACTTCATTTGAAAGTAAATAAACCGATTCCATGCAATTATTATTAAATAGATCTGGACAAAGAAGTCATTTGATTTATAAGTGCATGCTAGTATTTCCTTTTTTTTTTGGGGGGGGGGGGGGGTGGGGGGGAGACGATGTTTGCCGTATGCTTACTACCCTTTTAGGCATAACAGCCGGTGATAACAGTCTTATAAATATCAAACAAGAGAAGAGTTTTATACGCGCTTGTAAGTTGTATCCAAATATTAGTAATTTTTATTCCCCAACTTTACGAAAAACCACAACACCTTTACAGTTTTCAACTTATTTCAAAGATCTTTCATAAATATAATGTTGATGTAATAGTCATTCTAGGTATATGTCAGAATTATTGTTAGTTCATAAAACTTAAAGAGTTACCTGCCCCTGAAATTGGTTTTACCCATTTTTTTAAATCGGAGTGCATTTATCCGTTTGTAGTACTCACAACTTCATTTGAAAGTAAATAAACCGATTCCATGCAATTATTATTAAATAGATCTGGACAAAGAAGTCATTTGATTTATAAGTGCATGCTGGTATTTCCTTTTTTTTTTGGGGGGGGGGGGGGGGTGGGGGGGAGACGATGTTTGCCGTATGCTTACTACCCTTTTAGGCATAACAGCCGGTGATAACAGTCTTATAAATATCAAACAAGAGAAGAGTTTATACGCGCTTGTAAGTTGTATCCAAATATTAGTAATTTTTATTCCCCAACTTTACGAAAAACCACAACACCTTTACAGTTTTCAACTTATTTCAAAGATCTTTCATAAATATAATGTTGATGTAATAGTCATTCTAGGTATATGTCAGAATTATTGTTAGTTCATAAAACTTAAAGAGTTACCTGCCCCTGAAATTGGTTTTACCCATTTTTTTAAATCGGAGTGCATTTATCCGTTTGTAGTACTCACAACTTCATTTGAAAGTAAATAAACCGATTCCATGCAATTATTATTAAATAGATCTGGACAAAGAAGTCATTTGATTTATAAGTGCATGCTAGTATTTCCTTTTTTTTTTTGGGGGGGGGGGGGGGGGTGGGGGGGGGCTGTTTATGAACTCTTAATTTCAAGGTGCAAATGGAACATTCGTCAACTGTCAAACATTTTTGACCACCAAAGCAGGCTTTGCTCATGTTGTGGAACCTAATTTTAGACTGATACTAAGCTTAAATATAAGCCCGTATGGTCTCAGGACATGTTTAAGAATTTGTTAATTTACTGATCTTCCTCTGAATCGCTAGATGTACTCCATGTGTCAACAGCAGCATCATAAACAAAATCAATATGTTCCCGGCTTGGTTTTGCTTCACTTTTTTCTGTTTTGTTCCGGTAATATCCCAAATACCAGAGAACAGAAGCCACATGTTCGCAACATCCCACGGTACGAGCTCCACTTATGCACCCACAATACCATCCAGTGATTGGGTTCAGTCCTTGTGTATATTCAACCCACATGTTATATGTTTTATTAGACGTGTGGCGAGAACGTATCTGTGCTTTGAGAACACCATCTTCTCTTTTGTTTGCCATTATCTCATATGATCCTTTGTCGTCAAAATGTTCATCTGTGTAGGATTTGGCTTGTTTCAGCTGGTAAATACCCATTGTCAAATCACTGAGTTCATCCTCAGTCATCTCTGGGAAATTCTCAAGTTTTCTCTACGGAATCATCTGGCAGTTTTGTAAGGATGCTTTTTCTGAAAACTATTATTCTTGTGCCCACTGATGGTTATATTTTGACTGTGATGGGACCATATCCTGCAGGTGGGATCACAGATGCTAAGACTACCGAACACATGTTAAAGAATAATGCAGAAAATAATACTGACTGGTTTGAAAAAGATGATGTACTCGTTGTAGACTGCGGCTTCAGGGATGTTAGAGAAATACTAAAGGGTTATGAAATCACTTCCTAACCAAATCTCAGAAGCAATATACGACTGAAGAGGCGAATGATTCAAGGCTACGTACAGAGTGAGATAGGTTGTCGAATCAGCTAATGGGAGAATTACAAAGTGGAAGGCCTTAGCAACAAAATATCCAATAGTAAAATACCATATGTTGGCGACTATGTAAAAATTGTTTGCTCGTTTTGCAATGTGTTTAGACCCAATCACTGGATGGTACTGTTGGTGAAGAAGTGGTGCTCGTACCGTGCGATGTTGTGCTCATGTGCTTTCTAGCATGCACTATTAAATCAAATGACTTCTTTGTCCACATCTATTTAACTAGAAAAAGTGTCCATAGGACACGGATGCCCCCGCCAAATGCCATTTATAAAAATATTACAAATGTACTTCAAATCAATCATAAAATATATGCATCAAGGGCAGATAATCCAAAAATGCAAGAGTTGTCTTCCTTGTCCATGACACATCGTCTCAGTGTGATGAATGCACCTGTGAAGTTTCATGAATATATTCTATATGGTTTAGGAGTTATGGCCCGGACACGGTTTACTATATGGTACTAAGTCAAGGGCAGATAATTCAAAAACCAAAAATGCAAGAGTTGTCTTCCTTGTTCATGACACATCGTCTAAGTGTGATGAATGCACCTGTGAAGTTTCATGAATATATTCCATACGGTTTAGGACTTATGGCCCGGAAACGACATACCATTTGACTATATATGGATGTAAGTCAAGGGCAGATAATTCAAAAACTAAACAAGCAGGAGTTGTCTTCCTTGTTCATGACACATCGTCTCAGTGTGATGAATGCACCTGTGAAGTTTCATGAATATATTCCATACAGTTTAGGAGTTATGGCCCGGACACGATGTCGGGACGGACGAACGAACGGACGAACGGACGGACAGGGGTAAAACTTAATGCCCTTCCGCTGTTCTTCAAATAGGCGGAGGCATAATTATATTTGCATGGAATCGGTTTATTCACTTCTAAATGAAGTTGTGAGTACTACAAACGGATAAATGCACTCTGATTAAAAAAATGGGTAAAATCCAATTTCAGGGGCAGGTAACTCTTTAAGTTTTATGAACTAACAATAATTCTGACATATACCTAGAATGACTATTACATCAACATTATATTTATGAAAGATCTTTGAAATAAGTTGAAAACTGTAAAGGTGTTGTGGTTTTTCGTAAAGTTGGGGAATAAAAATTACTAATATTTGGGTACAACTTACAAGCGCGTATAAACTCTTCTCTTGTTTGATATTTATAAGACTGTTATCACCGGCTGCTATGCCTAAAAGGGTAGTAAGCATACGGCAAACATCGCCTCCAGTCATGCACTTTTTACAAAAATAATAGCATTTTTGTTGGTATACCCTTGATGGAGTGACATTACCCCACCCACTTTAATAGTGTATACAGCAAAAACCAGTGGACCAAAGAGTCTAAAAATTCACCATTAGACAGTCAATATGTACCAATTTGAGGCCACAAAGTTTAAAGGAAATCGGCTGTGGCCATGAAAACAGCCTTATAGAGACTGCTCCTTTGTTTCACGATCCAGCAAGGAGTCAAACTGGCAAACAGTGTAAATCCTGATCAGACTGCTCCTTCAGCAGCAGTCTGATCTGTGTCTGCACTGTTTGCTTAGGCCTGTATGTCCCAATTCTAATGATCATTATTGTATGTCACATCTATTGATTCACCTTAAGATATTGTTTGCTAGTTATTATAAGTTATCTATGCTGAGCATCACATATAGCAAGCATCAGAAAAGGATATGGTATAATTCTAAATTATCATTTTAGATAAAATTGTGATATAATACAAAAAGTACTGGCTGCCATTTTTTTTTCTTGGGGGAGGGGTGGGGGTATGGGGTGGTGAGGAGAGGAGGGAACAATTCTTTATTTTCAGGGTATAAGAAAACTTCGACAAATATTTAAGAAAACATGGGAACAAAACTTTGGTGAACAGGGAATACGAAAATTTTGTAAACATGTGCTTTTATGGAATAAGGGAATATAGCTGATTATTATAACCGAACATGAAACTTTGCAAGCAATCCCCAACACAACAAGAGCTGTAGCATAACAGCATAGCCCGCCTGTTTTGTGCCTTGCCAACCTATGTTTTCACACTGATCTAGCTTTATGTCAATCATCGAGTCATATGGTACATAATATCTCCATCAAATAGTATTCAAGATATAAGGCAAAATCACCTAACATGAAATAAAGGTCATACTGACCTAGATATATTTTAAAATCAATCATTGGCTCACATGGAACAAATATCCCAGGTATGACATTTCTCCAACATTTAGTCTTCATGATATAAATTAAAATCACTGAGCTATGAAATATAGGTCACACAGACCTAGATATATTTTGCGGTGACTCATCGGGTCACATTGAACTCAAAATCCAGGTATGACATTTCTCCATCAAATAGTCCCTGAGTTATAAAGCAAAATCATTGAACCATGATATATAGGTCACAATGACCTGAATATATTTTTATGCCAATCATTGGGTCACATGGAACATTTAATCCAGGTATGAAGTTTCTCAATCAAATATTATTCAAAATATAAGGCAAAATTACTGAACAATGAAATTTTGGTCACACTGACCTAGATATATTTTGAGGTCAATCATCTGGTTGCACGGAACTAATACCCCAGGTATGACATTTCTTCCTCAAATAGTCTTCGAGTTATAAGGCAAAATTATTGAACCATGAAATATAGGTCACACTGACCTAGATATATTTTTATGTCAATCATCGGATCAAATGGAACTTATAATCCTGGTATGACATTTTCTCCATCAAATAGTATTCAAGACATGCAGCAAAAATCACTGAAATATAAGTCACACTAACCTAGGTAAATTTTTATGCTAATCATAGGGTCACATGGAACTTATAATCCAGGTATGACATTCCTCCATCAAATAGTATTCGGGATATACGGAAAAATGTCGGAACCATGAAATATAGCTTACACTGACCTAGGTATATTTTTATGTCAATCATCAGGTCACATGGAACTTAAAATCCAGGTATTACATTTCTCCATCAAATAGTATTCAAGACGAATATGAGTGAATATGAGTTTAGTGACTATGATCGAAGCTGAGCAGAAACGGGCAAAGCACAAAGCCAGAGCTGAGGTATCACTAACAGAGCTGTCTTCCTCGAACCTCTATTGCTCTATCTGCAACAGGCAGTTCAAAGCTAATATTGGTCTCATCGGCCACCTTAGAACTCACAGTAGCATTTCACAAATATGATTAAGACTGGTCATTGTCAGTTATGACAGCCGAACTATTAGTATTCAAGATAAAAGGCAAAATCACTGAAACATGAAATATAATTCAAACTGACCTAGATATACTTTGAGATCAATCATTGGGTCACACAGAACTACGAGATCCCAGGAATGACATTTCTCAAGATAAAAGGTAAAAATATTGGACCCTGAAATGTAGGTAACCATGACCTTCTCTCTTTTACACTTGAATCAATGTCACATGGTTGGCTGATGTAAATGTTCTATAACTTGTTCGCATAATGGAAATGCATGTCATATTACAAATGTGTTCTAGATTTTGATCCCTAGCCTCACCCCAAGACATGAATCCAGGGGTGTGATCTTTTGGAATCTCAGAAGACCCACCCAGGTACCCAAGTTCTAAATATGCATGCTCCGAGATGAGTGACTGTCAAGATATAAGTATTTGAAAAACTTAAATGCAGTATTACAAAGTGTCCTGGATTCTGACCCCTAGCCCCATCCCCATGCATGAACCCAGGGATATGTTCTCTTGGAATGTCAGCAGACCCTCCCAGGTACCCAAATTCCAAATATGAATACTCTGTGTGTGAGATAAGCATTTGAAAAAACTTTAACACAGTGTGACAGACGCCGTGTTCTGTGGCGTCTGATCTGGGCCTGTACTGCTTGCCAAGGTACCCCTTTAGTGGTTTGCCGTATGCAATGGGTTAAACTACTTTGAAATTTTGTTCACCTTTCCACACATAAATAATGAATGGTGTTGAATAAATTAATTTAGCCACACCCACTTCTGACTATAAACCGATCAAGTTACTAATTAATTCATTTGATTCATAAACTGCAAAATAAACAGTGTAGATCCTGATCTGATCTGGATCTTCACTGTTTGCAAAAGTTATGTGACAATTCGTCTGCATTGAGTTTTTATGTCCCCGTTAATGCTATGTTCCCACTATCACGATTCACGCCACGATTGCAATCGTGTTCTGAATCGTGGACTTATCGTGGTGATCCTATCAGATCTTATCAGATCTTGAGTTCAGTCATGGCAATCATGTTAATCGTAGAAAATTTTTGGACGGTTCAAAAATTTTCCACGATCAACACGATCAGTTGTCAAATCGGGATCAACATATCACATCGTATTGCATCGTAACAAAGCGCGACAGATCGAATCTAATCGTGCTTCTAAATCGTGGTGGTCGGGGTCAATCTTGAACAAGACAAACACCGCGTTCTGTTGAGATGTGTTGCGATCTCCGACGAGATGTCACGATTTGTTACCATCTGTCGGGTTCCATTGCTCCAGACCTGTCACGAATGATTCGGGATCAGTTGCGAGTTGATAAGAGAAGAAACGAGTAAATGCGAGTAGATACAAGTAGTTACATTTTCACACGAACATTCACGATCTGTTACGAGTTCTCGTGCCCATTTGTATACCGGACAAGATTTAATGCGACTCATTCAGCGATCTGCTCTTCAAGAGGGTACATCTAGGTACAGACCTTTGCTTGTATTTTAGAGCCTTTGAAAGATGCCACCCAAGGGTACAAGAGGCAGGAAGGGAAAAGGAAAGGCTGTCCCTTTCCAGGAGCCTGAACCATTCCAGCCAGAGAAAATGCCACATTGTCATCATCCGCCACTCCTGCCATCATCAGTGCTTGGGGGTTAGTGTCTATGCTGTAAAAGTTCGAGAAACAATGAAGTCCATGGTCAGTCTGGCTGTATATATACCCGTCGGGGTCCAGTCTTAGCTCAAATCGTGATCGCCCTTGATCATGATCGTGAAAACATCGAGACGAGTCGTATGCTATCGTAATGGAGCGCATCAGTTCTTGATGAGCGTATAAGACCGTATCTGCACGTATCAGATCGACCCTATTTGGGGAACCCGATCGTGATGATCGTTCCAGATCGAGACTTAGTCGTAGACTCAAACACAACAATCCTATCGGCACGTATCTGAACGGGAGAACAGATCGTGGCGGATCGTGACACCTGAATTGACAAATCGTGATTGGATCGCATCTGAGCGTAACAAATCGTACCCAAACGTATCGACACTTATCACCTAGTATCCAAACCTGAAATTTCAGAGAAAATTCCACGACCAGCTACGAATGGCTAATCGTGGCATTCGTAACGGATCGCAAGACAGTGGGAACCTAGCATACACAAATAAGTCATTTTTGCGACACTGCTTCAGATTTTGTGGGACTTTTACCTGACACTGAGATAAAATAACATCTCAAGCCCTTTGGCCAAAAGAAACTCCTAGGGGACTGTCTAACTTGCACTTCTTTGCCTGGGCAAACTTAGACCTTCTACATGGTTTACCAGTACTCAAATGGTTGGTTAGTTTCAGCTCTGGGTCAGGCAGCGGAATCTATTTCTCCAAGACCCTGTATAATGATCAAAGTTTTTTTTTAATCTCTCTCTCTTTCTCTCTCATTTTTCCGTAACAATTTAAGTTCTCATGTTTGTTAAATGATTAATGAAACAAGAGGTCTCTGGGCCCTGAATCGCTCACCTGAGAATCAGTGTCTCTAGGATTTTTAAAGGTCTTCCCTATATAAGCCTATGTAAAACCAGTGGGCCCTGGCACATGGACATTTTTGGCGCCAGATTATTATTTGAATAATCTCAGCTGAGGTCCATTAGATGAAGCTTCATACTAAATATCAAAGACCTGGGCCTTCTGGTTTCAGACAAGAAGAGTTTTAAAGGTTTTCCCTATATAAGCACATGTATAACTAGTGGGCTCTGGTGTGGGGGCATTATTGGTGCCAGGGCTATAATTTGAACAATCTCAGTAGAGGTCCACTAGATGAAGCTTCACGCCAAACATCAAAGACCTGGGCCTTCTGGTTTCAGACAAGAAGATTTTTAAAGGTTTTCCTATATAAGCCGATGTAAAACAAGTGGGTCCTGGCGTGGGGACATTTTTGGCCCCAAGGTTATTATTTGATCAATCTTGTTAGAGGTCCATTAGCTGAAGGTCCATACCAAATATCAAAGATCTGGGCCTTCTGGTTTCTGACAAGAAGATTTTTAAAGCTTATTTCTGTATACCCCTATGTGAAACCAGTTGGCCCCGGCGTGGGGGCATTGTTGGCCTCAGGACTTTATTTGGAACAATTTTGGTAGAGGTCCACTAGATGAAGCTTCATGCCAAATATCAAAGACCTGGGCCTTCTGGTTTCAGACAAAAAGATTTTATAAGGTTTTCCCTATATATGCCTATGTGAAACCAGTGGGCCCCGACGCGGGGGCATTTTTGGCCCCGGGACCATATTTTGAACAATCTTGCTAGTTGTCCACTAGATGAAGCTTCATGCCAAATATCAAAGACCTGGGCCTTCTGGTTTCAGACAAGAAGATTTTTAAAGGTTTTCCCTATATACGCCTATGTGAAACCAGTTGGCCCCGGCGTGGGGGCATTGTTGGCCTCAGGACTTTATTTGGAACAATCTTGGTAGAGGTTCACTAGATGAAGCTTCATGCCAAATATCAAAGACCTAGGCCTTCTGGTTTCAGACAAGAAGATTTTTCAAGGTTTTCCCTATATACGCGTATGTGAAACCAGTGGGCCCCGACGCAGGGGCATTTTTGGCCCCGGGACCATATTTTGAACAATCTTGCTAGTTGTCCACTAGATGAAGCTTCATGCCAAATATCAAAGACCTGGGCCTTCTGGTTTCAGACAAGAAGATTTTTAAAGGTTTTCCCTATATACGCCTATGTGAAACCAGTAGGCCCCAGCACGGGGGCATTTTTGGACCAAGGACTATACTTTGAACAATCTTGGTAGAGGTCCACTAGATAAAGCTTCATGCCAAATATCAAATACATGGGCCGTCTGGTTTCAGACAAGAAGATTTTTCAAGGTTTTCCCTATATACACCTATTGGGCCTTGGTGCAGGGGCATTTTTGGCACCAGGACTATATTTTGAACAATCTTGGTAGAGGTCCACTAGATGATGCTTCATACCAAATATCAAAGACCTGGGCCTTCTGGTTTCAGACAAGAAGATTTTTAAAGGTTTTCTCCATATAAGTCTATGTAAAACTGGTGGGTCATGGCGCGGGGCCATTTTTGGCCCCAGGGCTATAATTTGAACAATCTTGGTAGAGGAGATGAAGCTTCACACCAAATATTGAAGACCTGGGCCATGCAGTTTCAGAGGAGAAGATTTTTTAAGTTTTCATTAAAAAAATCTATTTTTGGCTCTTGTGACCTTGATGTGCAACGGACCACACCATTTGAACAACTTTGAAAGGGGACAACCTCAGGATCATTCCTGTGAAGTTTGGTCAAAATCTGATCAGTGGTTTAGGAGGAGATGTCGTTTGAAGAAAAAGTTTACAGACGCATGGACGGACACACTGACGGACGGACGCACGAAAGCATGGACGACGGACAAAAAGTGATCACAAATGTGAGCTAAAAAGGAAGTATACAGTCGAACTTCGATGGGTCGAACTCGGTAGGCTTGAACACCACGTTTGGGTCGAACTGACTTTTCAGTCCCGGCAAAATCCCTATTCATTTTAACTAAACATACCACCCTTGGCTCGAACCACGATGGCTCGAACCCTCGAACACTAAGCCTGGTCCCTAGAGTGCATTTTCTATGTAAAATCCCACCGATGGCTCGCATTAATTACCTTTTTAAAAATTCCAGTTTTATCGGTCAAGTCACGCAGTATCATAAGAAAGGTAACCTACGTGAAAGTGCGAAAGGTATATTACATGGCTTAAATTATGACCGATAAATGTACTGGAAGTCACCAAAATCGGCGCAGCTATGATAAAAAATCATAGTACACAAAGATGGATCTTGCCGAGTTGGACTCCAATGGCTCGAACTACCGATGGCTCGAACTTTTTACGGCGGTCCCGGCGAGTTCGAGCCATCGAAGTTCGACTGTATATGTATCTCTTAATCTATCAGCTACAAGATTTCTACAAAACAAATAATTCTCTGCAACCTACCAGTATTTTACCCTCTCCTGCTGGCTTGCCATCTTTCTTTAGTAGTTGCTTTTGAAATGGATTGGCAGCGACAATCTATAGGAATAATATGAACAAGATGTTATACACCTGTGGACACAAATCCGTTCAAACTTTGATGAGCTTCATTTCATTTTGATCTGATGTTTCATTCAATATTTCCTTAAATCCTGTCAGTCAACTGCAAGACAGGAATAAATTCAACACACAAAGTGTTGTACATTTCATTGTAGAACCTGCACTGTCCAATCAGAATACATCTCGAATGTCAATCAGATCTAAAAATGGAAAAAAGTGCTTGCCACAATAAAACCAATCAATGTGTATTTCTTGATCCAGTTTTAGACTACTTTGATGAATGACATTTGCTTGTCAAACTAACTTGATGCAAAGAGATTCATTGAAAGTTGCTTCATCACAGTTTGAAGCTTGTGTCCACAGGTGTATGAATATTGCTCCAGATACCAGACAGTAACAGGAGAACACCACAAACTCTTTATAACTCTATTCATTATAACACAGTTTTGGAACTAATACAGTTTAAAGATGGATCCAAAAAAATGTATAGATTATAGAGAAAAATGACCATAATGACTATAAATGGTCATTTTTCTATATAATCTGTACATTTTTGTTTGGACATAACTAACAGTTTCTGCTTTGAACGCCAACAACAGTGTAGGTGTACCACAGGAGACAATTTGCATGAGATGTCAAATTCTGTTTTCTGGGAAAATTAGAAAAATATTTCAAACTGTCATCTGCTGTTAAAAAATACCCAGTATGCATGGAGCTTAGGGATAATTTTCGATACCACTCAGGATATTTAAAGAAGTTCAAACTTTGTTTTACTTTGATACAACAGAAAGCTCATAGGAACTTATTTGTGTTCTCAAAAGTGTGGATGCTGACACAATGTGGTCTTGCATGGTGGAGGAAACCAGAATACCAAGAGAAAACCACCAATAACGAACGGGTAACCACCACCCTGCAACATGCAAATAAGGATACTGAACCCTGGGCACAGCAGTCACAAGCAACAGACATACCCCCTAATCTAGCCAGCTCAGGACATTTATGTTGTGGGCACTTGTTAGGATTGCATCATTGAGGTGATTCTAACAAGTCCTCATACAATGTGTTTTATATGGACAGACCAGAAGTGTTTATATGGACAGACCAGAAAAAATATTGCCACATTATCCTCCTAACTCATCATTCTGCTTACTCACCTACTGTAATGATCCTTAGTATTGGGACAGATATGCCTAAGCAAACAGTGTAGACCCAGATCAGACTGCTCCTGAAGGAGCAGTCTGATCAGGGTCTACACTGTTTGCCATTCCGTCTTCACTTTTTGGACTCATTGCTGGTTCAAGAAACAAATTTGTTTAAATTTAAAGAGAATTACAGCAAGTCCTAGTGGTGTCCCAATTTTTTAGGATTTTTGTGATTTTTGTCAGTGTTTCATATTCTCAAGATTTTCTGTGCTGAAATTTTGATGTGTTACATCCTAGTTTTATCTTTAAAATGCAGTCAAGGTAACCAAACCATATCACATTGTGTGCCCTTGACAATGCATGCATGGTTGGTTGATTTTGTCTGATTTGAGGTTTAGCTTCCCCTCCGTCAACACTATATAGGTAATTTTGGAGACGTTGCTTCAATTTCCAATTTTGTGGGAATGTGCACTCTACTGGTTAATGTTTTATATATTACTGGTTAACGGCCCAGAAATTGTGGTTAGGTAAACTGACTGGCTCGATATGGCCTAAATAATGCTGACTGGGCTGTAAAAACTGCAAAACTTTTCAAACAAACCCAACTATCACAGTTGGATTATTGCCAAGGCACTGAGTGTTTAATGTACATGTATTGTTACATCCCTAATGGTGTTTTTGCTGAAAAAATTGTGAGTTGCTTTTGTATTTGCAAAACGTGTACCCTCAATCTATATTTTGAGCAGAAATAGGAAAATATCACAATTTTTCATCTGAAAATTGTCGTTTTTTCGGCGGTAAAATTTACAATGTATTTGAATAGGCATGTTTTCATTATGGACTGACTGACTTAAATAATGCCCCCATTCATCGGGGCTTGAAGAAATAGATGTGCTGCCTGATGCTTCCAAGCAGAGCTGAAACTCACAGCACACGAGTACAGGTAAAAGGCTTAGAGGATCTAAGCCAGCCCAGGCCAAGCAGTGCACGTCAAATAGTCCATGCTTATAAACCCTATTGGTTTCATTGGGCGACAAGGCGATTGAGATTCTGCCCTACTTGAATCAGCTGCAAGGACAGAATGACTGTAATCAGTAGATCACTCTCCACAAAAGAATTTTGCCAACTCCAGCAGGTTTCAAACCCACAACAACCTGATAACCGGTCAAATTACCTGTCCCAGAGTGCACTCCATCTGTCCTAAGAAATCATCATCTGAGAGCTGTGGCGATGTGTTGTCAATATCGTAGACTGCAACCTTGACCTTCTGTACCTCTTCAAACATATAATCAACTGAGAAACATTTTGCAAAGTTTGGGTCTAAGCAGTTCTTCACATTTTCTGTTCTTCCCACCTGTAAAGTAGCATGCAAATGTACATATACAATCACACAAATATTTATTAACTGAAAAGCTGCATCAAAAATGTAGTCTGTTAATGCTGTCTGCTGCATCTTCTGGCAGACTTTTTAAAAATATTTTTGCATACATGCAAATAGTGTGGACCCAGATCAGACTGCACCTATTGGAATGAATTTTAAAGTAACCAGCAGATGAAAAAGCAGACAACAATTGCCATTTTATGGGTTAAAGTCAGGAAGTCATACAAAATCATTATGAAATAAGCAAGTTTATAATAAAATGTCATTAACTGCATTAGTGGCCAGACAAGGCTCAGCCCAGCCTGCGGAGGCAGCTAAAAGGACTTGATGAATGACTTCTTGCATGAATCTTGTTAACAAGTCAGTGTAATGAACACCCCTCGCTTCATACAGAGAGGATTATGTGGGTAAAATATTTTTTTTTTTGCTCCAAGACATAGGTACCCTTTAGAACCACCTCAATGAGGCGGTTCTTACGAGCACCTACAACCTATTTGTGGAGTACATATTTTCATCAGTAGTATCACTGTTTTGGAGAAATGAAAGAACGCACTATCTCATGAATGTGTTATAGTAATGTTTGGTCCTTACAAAATGAGCCAGCGCACGACAAAACCTACAATAAGACATATGCGCCCAGTGAAGACTCATATCAGCCTACGCATCCATGCAGTCTGATCAGAGTCTTCGTTATGCACTCTAAGGACAGCTAAGGGCCCAATGCTCCTTCATGCAGCAAGAGAAGTCTCTGGTCAGACTATATGGATGCGCAGTCTGATCTGATTCTTCGCGCACATGTAAGTTGTAGGAAATGCTGTGCCCCGGCTCAAATGATAGCTCCAGATAACAAACATCTATTGATAATCTAGGAAAAGTGTTCTTATTTTATCATGAAAACTTTTTTCTGTACTAATTAGATTTGCCTCAAGGTGATTCTAACCAGTATACACATCACACCTATTTTAACTCTTATCCTGCTGTTCACAACAACCCCAATCTTTGCAAGCAGTGTAGATCCAGTGAAGAAGCCATCTGATCAGGATCTACACTGTTTGACGTTCAGTTTATAAAATTGTAGGAATAAATTACGTCAAGTAATCTGATTGGTTCAAAGTTAGAAATGGGTGTGGCTAAGCTGAATATTCAGCAGTATAAAGGTTAAACAGAAGATCAGGCATCAGTTGTTAGCATCTTTAGCTTTTCAAACAAGCTCATTAGTGGTCAAACTGTTCACTCTTCTAGCAGGTACAATATCTGATATAAAGAGTTATTTTTGCTGAAAAAAAATGTAAGCCACTTTTGCATTTAAAGCTGTTCACATTTTTTCTGCAAGAATATCAACATATTTGCCATATTAAATGATCAAAGTTCTAACAATATGTCAACTTATGACATTGTTACTCTTGAACAACTGGCCCTAGAAAAATTTCCCTAACATTACGATAACACACTCATGTGACATAGTGTGTTTTTTCTTATCTCCAAAATGGCTACTTTTCTTATGAAAATCAGAGATATTTTTCTTATTTATACTGCAAATATAGGTTGTGGATGCTCGTTAGAACTGCCTCATTGAGGCGGTTCTAACGAGCACCTACAACCTATGTCTTAGAGCAGAAATAAGTAAAACTAGAATTGCGCAGTTGATGGCACGCCATCGCATATCCCCACGCCACTACATTATCTACTCATCATGCCATTCACTTTGATATGTTACACAACCATGTTCTGGAAATTTTGATTTTTGACCCACCCCCACCCCACGGGCCCCACACCCTGGGCACACCCCTAGGGGTGTGAGCATAATTCCGACAGTGTCATTAACTCCCCAAACCAAAGATCTATCAGTTCCCAAAGTTTCTATCTATAACCGTCCAGGAGGAGTTATCCTGTAAGACGGAGGTACATATGGACGGACGGATGGATGGGACGAAGAAGACCATTACAATATCCCCACTTTTTCTTCGAAAAGCGTGGGGATAATGATGTATGCCCCCGTAAACCCCAGTTTTCTCTATATAAAGTGGGGTTTAAGGGGGTGTTCATTTCAAGGACTTGTTTGCGTGATGATTATTCCCATATTGCCTCATGAACTAGTGCTATGGGAAGCCCTCAGTGGCTCAAACTATCCCCATCTCAAATACAGTTTCAAGGTCTCAGGTTTTTTACCTATTAAGTGGAATGGCGACACCTTCAGGGGAGGCAACTCCTGCAAAATATTTTTTGTCTCCCATGTCAATAGGGTCAACTCTTAAACTCTTAAAGAGTTATAGGGTCAACTCTTAAAGGAAAGAATTTGCTCCTGAGGAGCAAATTCTTTCCTTTAAGAGTAGACCCCTTTTTCAGTGAGACAGGGCTTAATGAAAAGTAAACAGGAAGTCCCGAAAGTTGTCTCCCTTTAAAAAATGGCAGAAAAATGCGCCAGGTGTTCCCATTATTAAGTCTGTTTTGTTTGAACTGAGGTTTAAAGTCCCTGTCAACACTATTTAGGTCATTTTGGAAACATTGCTTCCAATTTCCTGGGACTTTTACCAGACATTGAGATGAAATGACATCTCATGACATGCCGCCCAATAAAACCAAAAGGCTTTTATATGCACTGGGCAGTCTGACTCATACCACTTTGCCTGGGCAGGCTTAGTTCTTCTAAGTGGTTTACCAGTACTCATTTGTGGTCAGTTTCTGCTCAGCGTGAAAGCACCGTGCAGATCAATCTATTTCTCCAAGCCCTGATGGGCGGGGGCGACTATTAAATCTGACAGTATTTAAGTTATCTAAGAATTTGGATGTCTGTGTGTTTATAAATTAAATGGTTATCAAATCGAGGGCTGAGCGCAAAACTATTGTAACTGACATTTTGGCCATTTTCTGTTTTTCCTATATTTTGGTTGCATATACTGATTTGCATCTTCCACCAAAGAGTTGTATACATATTCCATTCCGTTCTGGGGTTATTAAAAATATTCAAAATATTGTATCTGCGAAGACCATTAGAAGTTGGCGCAAAACTATTGTAAGTGCAGTTACAATAGTTTTGCACTAAAAAATACCTAACAATGCCAGGTTTCTCAAGCAAAACCTGCAGATACAATAGTTTTGCACAAAATGAAAAGCACATGGCTGCACCATTAAAAGTTACAAAAGTCTGATTTAAGCCAAATTAATGGATACAAATAAGCTGTAGAATAAATTTCAGTTTTCTGTATTTATTTCAAGAAATTGTGGTCATTGGCTTGAAATTCTGTCATTTTAAGCAAATACACTACTCAAATAATTAAAGGAACAGAAAGGTAAAAAGGAAAATAATGGAACAATGGTAATTTATAATTTTACTTATGTCAGTTCTAAAATTATTTTGGACTTTGCCACTCCACTGGGGCATATCTGAAACAGTACTGTGTTCAGCATACCTGTTACTTACTTTGTAAGCCAACAAGTCTGGTTCCAGTTTGTTGACAAATATGGTTGCAATTAATATCATAGCTCCTTTGAGATCACATGGCCACTGTCAACCATCTTTGATTTTTAGGGTACCCTACCCTAGCCAGTTAAGTAAGGCCTATCCTAGGGTAGAATAGGCTAGGGTAAGATATGGTAGGCAAGGTGGGTTAGGCTAGGGTTAAGCCTTTCTTGGCTAATATAGTCTACCTGGAAGGCAGGGTAGTGTGGGATAAATACAGTAACTGTTGTCCTTCTATTAGGGTAGTGGTAGGGTACCCTTCCTTAGACTAGTCTAGCCTAGACTACACTATGCTACCTAGTTTGAAGTAGGGTATGATACACTAAGGGTAGGCAGGATGGTATTGAAAAAGGTAAGGTATATGGTTGCTGTACTGGTTAGTGTAGAGTGTAAAGTACCCTAGCCTAGTCTACCCTACCTTAGGCTAGGTTAGGGTATGCAACTAAGATTTGGTAGGGTAGGACCTACCCTTGGTTAGTGTAAGGTGGGTCACCCTACTGGTGAGGGTAGGGTACCCTTCCCTACCCAGCAGAGTATAGTAAACTATGTACAGTAGGCCCTACCTTAGATGCCGGCCTCGGTAGCTCAGTCGGATGCTCGTCTGACTGGTGATCAGGAAGACACAGGTTGATACCTGCCAGAATCAGCAACATTCTTTCGTGGAGATTTATCACGAAAACTTTTCTGCCGTCATTCTCTCCCTTCCGCTGATTCAAGAAGGGCAGTTGTCAGTTTCTGGCGAAAGAATGTAAACTGCACTAGTTAGCCGCTTACGTATAATATGTTCTACAAAAGGGTTATCCTTTGGAAGCAAGGAATACACAACAGAACTGGAAAATATGGAATGTACATTTTTTTCTGGGCCAGCTAGCTAGACTAGCTAGTTTTGGCCAATTAGGCGCCATCAGTGACCCTCAAAAATTAAAAAAATTCCACAATGGAATCAATGATCCCAAAGGACAAGAAAATATAAACTACACTATGATGTAGGGCAGGGAGACATTTTACGGCAGCCACACATTCCCAAACATCAGCTGCAGTTAAATATGTTCTACGAAAGCATTATCCTTTAGAAGCAAGGAATACACCACAGAACTGGAAAATATGGAATGCACATGTTTTTCTGGACCAGACTAGCTAGTTTAGGCCATTAGGCCCCATCAGTGACCCTCAAATACTTTCAAAATAGCCTGCCCAGGAAAAGTGTAGATAGGTAAACTTACCTGCTCAAAAATGACTTAACATAATCTTGACTGGGCCGTTAAACTCCAATACAAACAAACAAATCTGACTTAGGGTAGGATAGGTAAGGTAGGATATGGTTAGCTAGGTAAGGCAGTGCTAATACATTGAGGTTAGGCAACACTACCCTACCCTAACATGTAGTCTTTCTCCTAGTTAGGGTACCCTTCCATCACTGAGCCTACACTATGGCACCATAGGATAGGGAAGTCCCTACCCTTGGTCGGGATAGGGTATGCTAAGGGGTATGTAGTGTGGTGTGGGACAGAGATATTCATCCTCCCAGTTAGGCTAGTGGTAGGATACCCTTTCATACCCTAGCCTGCCCAGTGGTACCTTAGTGTAGAGCAGTCCATCCTGTCTACAAGGTAAGGCAGGCTGTCCTAACTGATAGGGTAGGGTATGGTTGAACCTTCCATAGAAGGACCCTACCTTACCCTACCCTAACAATGGAAGTACCAACACTAACATACCCCAGGGTACCATAGTGTAGGGTAGGCTAATGAAGGGTAGCCTTCCACTACTCTTAACGCAAAGAATGACTATACCTACTCTATCAAACACAACCCTGCTTAGGGTAGGGTAGGATAGGGTAGGGTCACTTAACCCTAGCTTTGCCTAGCCTACACATATCCTACCCTAGGATAGGGCCCACCAAACTGTTAAGGGACTGTACCCTACCCTAACAAGTAGCCTTTCCCCAACCAACCTAGGGAAGCATAGGGTAAGCCAATAGGGTAAGGAAGAGTACCCTACCATTACCTTAACCTATCTTAGGGTAGGATGGTTTAAGGCGGGATATGGTAGGTAAGGCTATTCTAGCCGGGCCAGGCTAGCCTGATAGGCAGTATGTTGTTCGATAGAGTTAGTACATTGACCCTCCTGGTAGGATACCCTTCCCTATTCCACCTACACTATGGTACCATATAGTATGGTAGGGTACATCCTTCCCTAATTAGGGGTAGGGTAGAGTAGGGTTACTAGGGCATGAATCCGCATGATAGGCTAATGATAAGCTAGCCTACCCTTCCTGGTAGGCAGATTGCTGTTGTAAAAGGTAGGGTATATTCATAGATGGAGGTTGGGTAGGGAAGGATAGGCTAAGGGCAGGCTGGTCTACCCTAGTCATAAGACCACCAAGCAAACAATTATAATAAATACTCACTCATCGGCCATTTTTATTCGGCAGCACTCTGTGATGTTGCCGACAGAAAATATAGCATGTGTCAATGTGACATCACTTACTGGGCTAGGTCTGACGTCATATTGATCTCGCGACTGTGGCATAGCAAAGTAACAAGACGCAAAAAAAAAAAAAAAAAATGCTGCCATGTTGAATATTTGTTTGATACAGAAAACTGTATCGGTAAATATCAGTAAATTGCAAGCCTGATAATTTGGAAAAATTACTGAAACTGAAAGATATGTTATGTCTAGCTGCACATCTTTATTTTTGTTATAAAATTAACGCAAGAGAGCATTGGAGAGTAGCTGGTAGGCAGGATGGTGTTGAAAAGGGTATGGTATAGTCACCCTACTGGTTAGTGTAGGATGTAGGGTAATCTAGCCCCTAGCCATCCTACACTACCTTAGGCTAGGTAAGGGTAGGTAACTCAGTAGGGTAGGGTAAAGTGGGGTGGTGTATGGTCACCCTACTGGTGAGGGTAGGGGTAGGGAACACTTCACAAACCAGTAAGGTATGGCAAAGTAGGTACGGTAGTCTCTACCTTAGAGTGGGATAGATAAGATAGGATATAGTAGGCTAGTTTAGGCACTGCTAGGTTAGGGTTAAGTGAGACTCTCCGCCCATACCCTACCCAAGAAGTCAGAATAGGATAGTAATATCATTCTCTTACTTATGGTAATGGGGTGGGGGAGGAGTACCCTTCCATAGCCTAAAATGCCCTGTTGTACACTAGGGTAGGGTAGGTCCTACTTTAGGGTAGGGTATGGTAAGGTAGGCTAGCATACCCAGCATTAGGTGGACAGGTTAGTGTTAAATATGGTAGGATATGGTCACCCAATATTATTCTGAATGATCCATTTTGTGTGATTGTATTGCTTTAACTTATTGTCTACGCCCATGGGCGTAGACATTGTAGATGTTTGGTTTATCACGGAAGTACAGCCATTAGTCACCCACAATGCTGTTTGACCTTTAACCAGTATAAGCTTTCACAAGAAGAAGAAAGCGGTCCATAACAAGTATAGTAATATCATTCACACAAAAAGATGCCCCTGGCACAGAATTGCTATCACATTTGTACAAGCCCATATTTGCTGTCATTTTGTACAGGCTAATACAAAATATACATCTACAAACTCTCGACCACAATGGACTACTGCCATCCTATAATCTCCTCAGGAGCCTTCAGGTCTGGAGATCTAAAAAATCTTGCCTCGTCGTTAGCAAAATTTTCGGGTTAATCTTCAATTAGTGACTTAAGTAAAGTGTAGGAATGTTGATTACTTTTATAACTTCTCCAACAGTTTTTGTCACAAGCATATTGATTGAAGTTGCACATGTGCCTTTTGAAAGATAAAAAAGAACTTGTTGACAAAATAACAGCATTTGCAGCTTTGACATTATTAAATCTTCAATCCACAGAATCCTGGGTGCCAACTGGCAATTAGAATATTAGCAAAGACGGTTAATTGCATAAAACACATTTCTGGGATTTTTTTTTATCGGCTCCTCCTCCACTTCAACTGGGATATAACTCCAGACTTTCTCATTAGCATAGACCTAGCTTTTCCTAAAAGCTATACTTGTTATATGCATAGTTATTATATATATAACAGAATTTTTAAAGCCACATATCAATGACAGCCAGGATTTAGTCAATGTCATTGATTGGGCCAGTCTTCTGCACGTCATATGTATTAAGTTTCAACATGTTTCTATAAAAATTCCATGGTTCTGAAGGCTTTATTGGTGCATCCCTATGCTTCTGAATTGGTGCAAAACTATTGTATCTACATTATTTACACAATATTTACATCAAAATCTTAACATTTTCAGTGCAAAACTATTGTAACTGCAGATACAATAGTTTTGCACCAAAATTCTGTATACAAAAGTTAGGTTTTTGCATGCAAAACTATTGTAACTGAAAAAAAGGTCAAGGTCTCCTTCATTAAGCGATAGATTTGTTTAAAACTACCTTGGTTCAAATAAACTCCTTTTAGCCTTCAAAATTTGTAAAGATGTAAAGTATTGCCATAATATCAAGAAAATGGGAACGTTATTTGCTTCTCCTGAAAAATCTTGAAAATGCAGATACAGTTTTGCGCTAAGCCCTTGAAATGCCCTCTACTTCTATCACAGCCTCACATATCTACAAATGTCTTGTACATTAAGATTATCAATGTTATCCTCAAGAGGGTCATGGTGGGCTTGCCCAGGGAATCAAATAAATTAAAAAAATTTGGCTCAAAAAGTGTGCCTCGAGTCATAATATTAACTCATGACAACACCTGTCTTCGCAAACAATTTAGATCTAAAACAGATTGCTTCTGAAGTTTACACATTAACACCAGTTTGTCATTCAATTTGCAAATTCAAATGACTACAATGTATCAAGTAATTTGAGTCAGCGTTTAATGCGTTCGACTAATGAATGAGAGGTTGTGCATTCGAATCTGGCACCCGGTATCGAGGTGTGTCCTTGGGCAAGACAAGTAATGACACTGCCTCACTCCATCCAGGTGTAAATGGGAAGCAGTGGTGTAAGAGTCACTGCCTCTCTCTCGCGCATGTGAAAACATCCGGAATGAGTGTTTGAGAGCGATTAAATAAGCTTGAAGCTTCCATCGCAATCAAACTAAAATAGTATAAACTAAAACTAACAGCAGGATAAGGGTTAATTCATTTAAAGTTGAAAATCACCAGAATGGAAATTAAACCTATTTTGTCCTGAACAGAATATTCCGAAAATTATACATACATGTAGCAGGAGTCCATTTCAAAATTTAGGGGTGTCTGGTTGAGATTTTTTTTTTTATAGAAAAACCCTAAAGGGGTAACTTGGCAAACAGTGCAGACCCAGATCAGAATGCAGCGTCTGATCAGGGCCTGCACTATTTGCTAACAGAATTTTCTGTCAAAAATAGAATTAAAATGCAAAAATAGGCCTGACACCCCAAAAATGACAAATGGACTTGTCCAACATATAGCAATGGAAGAGTCCACCACTCCCACCAGTATACAAATTACAATGGATTAAGAAAATGGCTGAACTTTTTAAAGCAGAATATGGTGTCTGATCTTAGCCTTCACTATTTGTTTGTGTCCCCTATTGGGGTTTCTACTATAAAATTTGTTACACTTTTATATGCTGTATACTGTGAAAATTCTAAAAATTCTGACATCTTGAAGACTTGCTGTAATTCTTGTAATTTTTTCGAAAATTTAAACAAATTTGTTGCACAATCCAGCAAGGAGTCCAAAATGTACAGACGGAATTGCAAACAGTGTAGAGCCAGATCAGACTGCTCCTTCAGGAGCAGTCTGATCTGGGTCTGCACAGTTTGTGAGTCTGCAGTGTTTGCTTAGGCCTGTCTGTCCTTATACATATACTTAGGATCATTACAGTATATTTTCATTCAAGAAGTTAAGGTCCGGCCCCAGAATCTATGAGTTTTTTCTCATTTCTGAGGGTCAAGAGATTTGGCTATCTATTTCTCTGGCCTGGGTATGTCCGCCACCACACCCCTCCGGAAGAACAATAATAAGTGTAATACCTCTGTCCACTTTCCTCCTAGGAAACTGTAGAGAACAGCACATGGATCAGACTTGGAGGTTATGTCTTTGTTAATCAGTTTGCGGCATTCTATTCTAAGCTCCACCTTGGACATTGGGGCTCCAGCAGAACTAACCCCGGGGTATGCCATTGTTTAAACTTGCACCTGGAAGTAAAAGTAAAATGGGGGGCCAGTTATTACAACTAACAAATTGTCAGGTTAATATATCAAAAATTTTGATCATTTGAGTACAACAAATATGCTAAAATTTTGCTGAAAAAAAAAATGTAAGAACCTTCAGCAAATGCAACTCACATTTTTCCACCAAAAATTAGCAAAGTATCATGTTGGCCAAAAAAAAAATGGAAACCCTACTGGCTACCAACCCTATTTTTTGGACCTACTGAAACTTTTTTGAGACATCTGAGAAATTTTCATCTATTTTTAAAACTTGGAAGAAAAATCAGCACAACTCAAGGGTGTACCATTTAGTAAGGCTAAACTTTATATAAGGATTATTTCTGATAACAAGACTTTTGAGAAGGAATTTGAGAATCTTAAAGGTTATTTCCTGAAGAGAAATTACCCAATGCACATAGTCGATATAACGCCTTTCAGAAAGTTCTTCTCTTTCTAGGGACATGACATTAACCCATTTAGTACCAGAAACCCCAAAACAGGTACCCTGGCAAACAGTGCAGGCCCAGATCAGACCCCGCAGAATGCGGCATCTGATCAGGGCCTCCACTGTTTGCTTAAAGTTCAGTTATTTTCCAAATCAATTATGAAGAAAACACAGCCTGACACCCCCAAATTTTGAAATGGACTCCTGCTATATATAAGGAAGAAGATTCCATTTGGTACAAAAAGGGTTAACAGAAACAGTTCAAAATAGCAAGAAATTGATGCCCTACATAACATATAACCCTCCCTACCTAATATTATGGAACAGGATTTAGGTAAAAACTCAATTATGCAACATTGAGATTGCAATATGCAATTTTGATATTCTGTTATGATATATTCAGTTACAATTGTGCAACACTGCATTATGATATTCATTTTTGTAGTCTGCTTTTGGAATTTGATCAGTTTTCTTTCTGTTTCTCGTCCTATTTTTCAACTTGAAATTCCGCTTCTGCTTCTTCTAGTTCCCATTATTCTCGTTAAGTGGCGCTGTGATCGTTTTTCCGTAAACGTCCGCCTGTATTCGGCAGATACCCAAAAAAAAACTGCAAGCGTATTGGTGACACGGAGGAGTGAAAGAAACGAGAGAACTATATTTTTGGCATAAAACGGGCGATTTGGGGACACTACACCCTTCCCGATAAAATCATTTACACATAATTTTTATTTTATATGTCAGACCAGGAATCAGCTTTGCTGTGTTTGTTTTGTGTCCAAAATTTATCTAAATAATTCGCAAATGTGTTCAGGCCATGATTGCACCTCTAAAATATAAATTTGTTGCAAATACTTATAATAATTTGTATGACACAGGAAGGGTCCTGTCCAATGTCATGTAGACCTTCGCGACACGCTTCTTTATGATCACCTGAAAGCAAACATAGTTGCAACTCTCTTTTGTGAAAATGCTTTCAGTTGAGAAACGACTTTCGTTCCCTCTTAACATTTATTCCTGATTTAGGGCGTATCCAACGGAATTCTAAAACTAGGCATTTTGGTTCTGATGTTTGATTTGACGTTTAACGTCACCGTCAACACAATATAGGTCATTTTGGAGACGTTGCTTCCACTTTTGTGGGACTTTTTTTTGTTCGGGTTTTACGGCCCTTTCAAGATTATTTCACTCATATCGAGCCAATCGTTAATCATAGGTGGGCGAAAACCGGAGTACCCGGAGAAAAACCACCTGACCTTCCGTTGCAGAACTTAGCGTCTCACACGTGACCCGAGCGAGGCTCGAACCCACGGCGGTGAGAGACCTAATGACTAAGAGTCAGCGCTCTTATCATTTAGGCCACGGAGGCCCGTTATTGTGGGACTTTTACCCGACACTGAGATGATATGACATCTCAAAGCCCTGTCGCCCAATGAAACCAATAGGGTTTGTAAGCACCGCTTTGGCTCGGTAGACTTAGATCCTCTAAGTGGTTTACCAGTACTGGTGTGCGGGTGGGTTTCAGTTCATGCTGTCCATCTATTTCTTCAAGCCCCGATGGCCGGGGGTCTGATTCCCTGTTTGTTTTGTCACATGTTTATATAGATGTTCGTAACTGTTTGTGTTAAATGCATTCATTAATTTATAAGAAAATAGAAAACTATCTGACTTTTTATGCTAGATTTTTGGCTTCAAGTGACAAAACGCAAAGGTTTCCACTTTTTTGAGAAAAACACATCGTGCAGCAAATTTATACCGGAGTGCAGGTGGAAAACCCGCACCTGCTACAATGCAACATATCAAGCGCTGGAAGCCTCTGTGGTGTAGTGGTTATGCTACTCGCCTCATTAACCAGGGATCGCAGGATCGACCCCGGCTTCTCCAGAATTTCGGATGAGTCTTTAAACCCAGGTCCCATCTCCGCATGACCTTAGCTGTTGTCGAGACGTAAAACTAAAAACGCACTCACATACCAAGCGCATCCCACCATAACATTATTTTTCTCATTTCTACTCCAAAACATAGATTGTGGGTACTCGTTAAAACCGCATCGAAGAGGCGCTTCTAACGTGTACCCAAAATGTATATTTTAAGCAACAGTCAGAAAAATATTATTCCAACTTTTCATCTTACAATTTTTGTTGTTGTATTTTTCGGCAGTAAAATGTACAAATCTAATGCATCAAAAACAAAAAAAAAATTTTTTTCTAGATTCTGTAAACTTTAATAATAAGTAAATAAATAATGTCGTTAAGTTCCGCTAGGTAAACCTGGGTACGCTGTATGCGGTCTAACTGTAATAAAACAAGAAGAAAAAAAAACTTTGGTGTAGACCTAATACATGGAAATACATGTAAGTACAAAATGGTTTGGATTCAGCCACTCCATTTGCCAAATTGTTACGCGTAGAACTTGAAGAAATATGTAGTAGGCTGGTAAGACAGTCGCGACACTAGCTCAGCAAGGTTTTGCTGGCTGAAGACAGACGGACGGACGGACGAACTGACAGACGACCAGCTAATATTTTCTCGTTGTGATTCTGTTGGATGAAAGCTATCCTGCCCCAGTCTAACTTATGAAGACAGACAGACGGACATATGAATAGGACAGCTGTCATTGTGACCACATGCAGGTGCTTTTCTATGGTTGTGGGTCGGGGCTGAAAATGAGTAAGTACTGTTCATTTTAATGGATGAAGTATTTTCATCAGAATTACAATGGGATTTGGGGAACTAGTTGTTGTTCTCCAAATTCCCCGTTTGGGCAGCTGCTGAGGTCCCAGGGAACGAATCCATGGTGGCACTACACCGCAGCCAATCGGTGGTACCCCTATTCCGCGTTGACGGCGAACAGAGAGACAATCGCCCGGCTACTTGCCTTGACTTGATAGATTTTGTAAGGTAACGGGGCACTAAAAGCACATAGAGGCTTCCCCCATCTCGCTAAATGGGATAAGTTTATGAACTGCTCTTCCCAGGGCCTCCATTGTGCTGGCACTTGTCAGTGTGACAGGTGTCAGCAGACCAATGGGAATATACAGAACTCTTAATCGCACTTGTCCTAAGAAACACAGTTCTGTTGCCCGGCTACTCGCTGTGCGGACGTATACATACTTCTATAATATCCAAACATTTGAGTCTTGAGTGAGGTTGCAATTAGTAAATAATATCTTTATAAGTAACACCTCAGAAGGATCAGATTTATGAAAATTGTATGAGTTAATCAATTTTAACAATAATTGCTCTTTCAAATCCTCGGATTCAGCACAAACCAATCCCTCATGGTAATTAATTTTAGTAAATGTTCAACGATAGAGTATTTTCCCCTTCGTCAAACAAGTACCGGTATTAACTTTTACATAAAAATCCTGTTTCTCATAAATATATAAATAAGGAACCGCGCTGTAAAATTTATTTTAAAGATGCAAGCGTACACATTATTGTAAATATCCGAATTATTAAATAGCTGGATAAAATTTATCGCTGCTGGCTTGAATTTGGCCCCTGGAAAAGCGAATGATCTTCTCAAACGGACGCTTGTCATCGGAAAAAAATACGGCAAATCCACGGACATTACCGAACGTTACCGTCACCTCAATGACTGGTACCCCGTCTAACCACAGCAGAATCGAAACTGAATAATGCAAAATAGGACGTCCAAATGCCGTATTTAAATACAAAGGTCTCAAATTAGAATGTGCATGTTGCATATTCGAATAAAGTAGTGAGATATGGAAAGGTTCATAATGCAAAGTGCGGTTTCAACAATGCATATTGCAATTGCACATTGCATAATTGAGTTTTTACCTTAATACTGTTGAACGTTCCATATAATATTGGTGAAATTATCAATTAGTACCAGGGGTTACTCACTCTGTCCAAAAAACAAGTGTTACATGTTGCATGTTTTACTGCATAAACCTGTTTTGGCATTTAAAAGACCCCAAATTCGCCCCCGCCCATAGGGGCTTGAAGAAATATATGGGCTGCATGATGCTTCCATGCAGAGCTGATTCCGGCCCGCACACTAGTACTGGTAAACCGCTTAGATGATCTAAGCCTGTCCAGGAACCGCGGTGCGAGGCGGACCGTCCATGCTAATAAACCCTATTGGTTTAATTGGGCGACAGGGCTTGAGATGTCATTTCATCTCAATGTCGGGTAAAAGTCCCACAAAATTGGAAGCAAAGTCTCCAAAATGACCTTTACAGTGTTGACGGGGATGTTAAACCTCAAATCAAACAAACAAAAGACCCCAAAACCATGGTGGCATTCTCACCCATTCAAAATTGAATTTCAGTCAAAGCCCTAGAGGATCTGTACCTGCATGTAAAAATGCAGATGCACTCATTGCAAATCTATCAATGAATCAGCAGACTTCATTGGTTCAAGTACCAGTGAAACTATTTTGCATTTATAACCCTTGTTCTGCTGAATATTCATATATGCCACACCCACTACCGATTATCAACCAATCAGATTGCTTGATGCAAATTATTACAACAAATTCACAACCTGAATGACAAACAATGTAGATCCTGATCAGATGGCTTCTTCAGAAGCCATCTGATCTGGATCTACATTGTTTCAAAGAAAAGGCATATCCGGGTTCAGCAGGACAAGGGTTAATTTACAAAAGGGATTTTAACTGTACTTCTGAAAACGTTACTTATTTAATAACATATAAAAAATATGATGCTCCGTATGAGGGTCAAACCCATCAAAAGGTACCCAAAAGAATGAACAACTTTGATATTTTGCACTACCCTGAAAGAATTACAAATGTTTCTGTTCATTTTAATGAAAACGTTCATTCTATGAATAATTTTTCATTCACACCTTAACTAATGGCCACATTTTATGGTATTAAAAGAAACCTAAGTACTGGATGCATCGTCTCAATACCCTTTCACCGAATGGAATGAATTCTAAGGTACTAGACCAAATTCCTGCTTGAAATGCAAATTTACAGAGAAATTCCTCTATTAAGACCACCCCTGAGACTGTTCAAAAGTGATCTTAAAGACCACTTTTGAACAGTCCCAAAGGTGGCCTATGATCACAGGACACTGTATGCCCAAACCACAGTGAAAGAATAACTGAAACCTTCTACATGTAACTGTATGCTGAAAACACAGTGAAAGAATAAGTGAAACCTACTACATGAAACTGTATGCCGAAAACACAGTGAAAGAATAAGTGAAACCTACTACATGTAACTGTATGCCGAAAACACAGTGAAAGAAGAAGTGAAACCTACTACATGTAACTCTATGCCGAAAACACAGTGAAAGAATAAGTGAAACCTACTACATGTAACTGTATGCCGAAAACACAGTGAAAGAATAACTGAAACCTTCTACATGTAACTGTATGCCGAAAACACAGTGAAAGAAGAAGTGAAACCTACTACATGTAACTCTATGCCGAAAACACAGTGAAAGAAGAAGTGAAACCTACTACATGTAACTGTATGCCGAAAACACAGTGAAAGAATAACTGAAACCTTCTACATGTAACTGTATGCCGAAAACACAGTGAAAGAACAAATGAAACTTACTAAGCAGAATTGCAAGGTCTTAATTTTAGGTTGTCTTAACCCTTGTCATGCTGAATATTTAAATATGCCACACCCACTACTGATTATCAACCAATCAGAATACTTGATGCAAATTATTGCTACAAATTCATAAACTGAATGACAAACAATGAAGATCCTGATCAGATGGCTTCTTCAGAAGCCATCTGATCTGGAACTTCATTGTTTGAAAGTTAAGACATATCTGGGCTCAGCAGGACAAGGGTTAATAGCAGAATTTTGTTTGTTTGATTTGAGGTTTATCGTCCCCGTCAACACTGTATAGGTCATTTTGGAGACAATGCTTCCAATTTTGTGGGACTTTTACCCGACATCCCTGTCGCCCAATGAAACAAATAGGGTTTATAAGCATTGGACCGTCCGACTCGCACCGCTTTTCCTGGGCAGGCTTAAATCCTCTAAGCCTTTACATGTACTCGTGTGCGGTCAGTTTCAGCTCTGCGTGGAAGCATCATGCAGCCCATCTATTTCTTCAAGCCCCGATGGGGGAGGCCATCGCCTGTGCATAAATAACGTAAACAAATACTGGTTGTCACTATTTGAAATTTTAAAATTCATCTATTTTTAGGCATATTTAGGACATTTAAAAAAAGATTGCCTAACTTCTGACTCCAAAACTTTTTAAGACATCCCTGGAAACAAGACCTTCTTTGGGAGCCTTTAAAAATTTGTTACTTGTTACAGCAGTTAACTTGAGCTAACATACAACAATGCTTAGACCAACTGAGCCCAGATGTACTTGTAAGTATAGTGTTTCCCACTGGTCCAAAAAAGGGCATGGTGCTGGTCAGGAAAAAGGGCACTTTTCCCATACAAAAACATGTAAAAAAAAAAAAAACACTTTAAATTGGCACAGCCATGTAAAAAGGACACATGCACAACTTTGCTAAAAGGGCACATATTTCAACTTGAAATAGAAGATCCTTCTCTTACCCTTTGCCTTCATTGCTAAAATAAATTCTCGCTTCCACTGATTCAAAAAGGGCAGTTGTCAGTTTCTGGCGAAAGAATGTGCACAGTACTGGTTAACCCCTTACGTATAAGCTTGCCCAGGACAGGTGGATAGGTAAACTGACCAGCTCAAAAATGACCAAAAATAGTGCTGACTGCGGGGCCGCTAAACTCTAACACAATCAGAATCAGAATTGTTACTGGTGACACATCAATTGACATTCATACACCACAAACAAACAAACAAAATCAATGCTAAATTATACTGCCTGTTTTATAGACGGATCCAATGTTTTGACATGTGACCTTGTTTACATGTGATTGCGCATGCGCAAAATTACTTTTCCTCTTGATAACGACCTTTCGTGGCTGGCAAAAAGCCCCTGGTTACATATAAACACATTGTAAATAGCTATAATATTACAGGCATATCTTAGTTGACTGTCACAGAAAATCGATCGAATTACACTTTAAATGAGTAGATAAACAAAATTTTAGAGTTCATTCATGCATTTTCCGTGTTTAATCATTCGTTTTGCGCATTTTTATTACTAATAATTAAGACCGTTCAGCCTCGTTACCTGCATAAGTTAACAGGTTATTTAATCATCAAAACATCTTCAAATCTTCTAGAAACCAATAACTACTAGCTAAGATATGTCTATTATAAAAGTTTAAAGGTCAATTTTGTCGTTTCGAGTCAAAACAAAATACAAGTTTAGAGAAAACTAGATCAGCAGTCGGTGGTAAACCATCGCAAAGACCCGCTTTTTCTATGAGTAACACTAATGACTATGTATTAGCTAGCCAAAACTACATGTAAATTAAAAAAGTTGTAAAGAACATTCTAACTGATAAGCAAAGTTTCAGAAGTGTAACTCTTATAGTTTAGAAGATATGGCAAAGTCATACTTTTTGACCTTTAACCTTGGGGTTATGTTGAGATCCACCCAAAGTATCTCAATTTATTCTATATTCCAACAGCCATCAAATAACCAAGTTTCAGAAGTGTAACTCTAATAGTTTAGAAGATATGGCAAAGTCATACTTTTTGACCTTTGACCTTCGGTCGAGGTCACACCAAAAGTAGCCGAACATATTCTATATTCCAAGGACCATCTGAAAAGCAAAGTTTCAGAAGTGTTACTCCAATAGTTTAGGAGATATGGCAAATCATAATTTTTGACCTTGACCTTGGGGTCATGTGGAGGTCAAGGTCACACCAAAAGTGTCCAAATTTATTCTATATTCCAAGGGCCATCCAATAACTAAAGTTTCAGAAGTGTAACTCTATTAGATTAGAAGATATGGCAAAATCATACTTTTTGACCTTTGACCTTGGGGTCAAGGTCACACCAAAAGTAACCTGACATATTCTTTATTCCAAGGACCATCCAATAAACAAAGTTTCAGAGGTGTAACTCCAATAGTTTAGGAGATATGGCAAATCATAATTTTTGACCTTTGACCTTGGGGTCATGTTGAGGTCAAGGTCACACCAAAAGTATCCAGATTTATTCTATATTCCAAGGGCCATCCAATAACCAAAGTTTCAGAAGTGTAACTCTAATAGTTTAGAAGATATGGCAAAATCATAGATTTTGACCTTTGACCTTGGGGTCAAGGTCACACCAAAAGTAACCAGACATATTCTATATTCCAAAGAGCATCCAATAAGCAAAGTTTCAGAAGTGTAACTCCAATAGTTAAGGAGATATGGCAAATCATAATATTTGACCTTTGACCTTGGGGTCATGTTGAGGTCAAGGTCACCAAAAAGTTGCCCACTGCAATCTATATTCCATGTACTATCCACATGCAAAGTTTCAAAAGTGTAACTTCAGTGGTTGTAGAGGAGATCCATTTACAAGAAACGTTGTGGACTGACAGACGGACTGACGCCGTACTCAACTGTGGTACGAAAAAAATACACCCGATTTTTCTTCAAAAAAGCGGGTATAATAACATCGCATTTTCAATGGCGCTAAACGGCCAATGACGTTTTTTGCCCACCACTGGTTTGTTTGTTTGATTTGAGGTTTAAAATCCCCATCAACACTGTAAAGGTCATTTTGGAGACGTTGCTTCCAATTTTGTGGGACTTTTACCCGACATTGAGATGAAATGACATCTCAAGCCCTGTTGCCCAATGAAACCAATAGGGTTTAGACCACCGGTAATTCCTGGAAAATTGTATTATTGAGTGATGGACGTAGTGTTTGGATGTGTCTATTATGCTAAGTGAAGAGATATGTCACATTCACTGTTGGTGACAAGAAGTTTAATTTTGTAAGCAAGCTGATCACTGATAAAAATAAGATAAGTTTGGTACATGTTTGGGCCACAGTTCCCATTCTCTAGTACAAACAAACTGATGACATGTCAGGCACACTTTCACACTTCAGGTACTTAGACATATCAAAACACTGATTAATTAAGTGAGTTAATTAAGTACAATTAACAGGGTGATTAGCTGTCAACCAATACAGATCTAATATTTTCTTCTTCTTTTTTTTTTTTTTTTTTTTGCGGGGCGGGGGGGGGGTGCACATATGAAAAAAAAACTGAAATAACTTTGGTTATGAAACTGAAACAACTTTGGTTGACATTATATACGAAAATGGTCTGTACGATCACTAGTCACTGTCTGACTGTAATCACAGGTAGAGCTAGTACAACTAAAACCATGATGATTAGAGTTGCATTCATGTACAATTTCTGTTAACATGTAAATGCTGTTATCGGATTGTCACAAGCATGAAAATTACCGTATAAAATTGACGTAAAATACCCAAAATAGTCCGATTTTTCTTTGCTAATTGATTTCAGCTCCAGGAAGTTTGGGAGAGTTTGTTAGAGTTGTCTATCCTTGAATTATGCCATTTTCACAAGGGTAAAGGATTGGCAAATTTATAGTTATTTCTGAGGAATTGTTGGCTTCATAATGTCAATAACTTTAAATGTTAATTTAGTTTAGTAAACTGTTTTTCAACAAATAAATATATTTATTTATTTATTTTAATCTTCTATTTATTGATTTTTATATAGATTGGTTTACCCACAAAGAAGTGAGCTGATCCAAGGTCAAGGACAGATAAACAAGCTTTCCTGTCAAGAAGAAATTGGGGAATCCAAAAAAAGTTTATTGTCCTAGGTCTTTGTACCTTGTTAAAGAGCGACGACAGGTGTGGAACATTGTACAGTATTTCACATCTTTCGGCAATCAAATAGTTAACCGACAACTAAATCCTTTACTCTTAATTATTTCACTTTCACTCTGGACCAAAGGGCACTTTCATTATAAATTAGAAAAACAAAATATGAGCATTCAGGTATAAATATTTTTGGTAGCTTTATGTTTTAAACAAAATATTTGGTCGTAAAATGTGCCACTGGGTACCAACAATTTTCTGTGAAAATTTGAGGTGAATGGGCCCACTGGTTCTTTTACAATACATAAATATGTCAATATTTTGGGACAAAAAGGCAGTCTCAATATGGAATATTCAATGTTAAGCACACTGTTACTCTAAATCTGTGGTGATTTTTCAAAAGGATTTGTGTTTTTGTAAATGCTCATATGCCAAAATTATAGTGTGTAAAACAATATATTCGTCCGTTCTATAATTCAGAAAAAATCATCAAAAGATGATAACCTTGAATTTGTCCCACAAAATGTCCCCTACAGAACATAGCCACAAAAAATCAACTTCTGTATGTTATTAGGACAGGATTTTGATTTAAAAAACAACTTCAAAATCTAAATAAGTGAATAAAGCCCCTTCCTTTCAAGGTAAATATCATATCTAATGTATTGTGTCAATCCAAAGTGGTGCACATTCATTTGTCCCAAAAAAATGTCCTCTACAGAATTGCCTTTTTTTCTGTTCTGTACTTTCTATGATGGAAAAAGGTTGTTTTAGAGCATGCGTTAGTAGATTATCTATACCTATAGAGGATTTTAGAAAGGTTTCTGGTCAACTCGTACCTAAGTCAACTCGTACCTTAGTCAACTCGTACCCGAATTTGGTCAACTCGTACCTTAGTCAACTCATACCTTAGTCAACTCGTACCTAAGTCAACTCGTACCTTAGTAAAAATAAAATTTGTTTTGGGGTAAGTTTGGCTTAAGTGCACATATATACAGGTCAACTTTATGGTCTATGCAGACTCCTGATCCTTTTCCCGACGATGAAGACGATACATAGTGTGTGCACGACGCCATTACGCACGTGTGCCAAAATGGCGCCTTTCATGTGTATGACCCCCATATCCCTTTAGCCAGACATAATTTATGGGTGCTCGTTAGAACTATCCCTGTGGTGCATTTTTCACATCTCCAAAATGGCAATTTTTCCTACGAAAATCCGTTTTTTTTTTTATTTATTTATACTTCAAACATAGGCTGTGATCTTTAGTTGGGACGACTCTAACGAGTACCCGCAACCTATGTATTGCAGCATAAATAAAGAAAGATAATGTATACCCCCGTAAACCCGAGTTTCTCTATATAAAGTGAGGTTTAGGGGTGTGCCCATTGCACGGACAAAACCGGTTACATGCCGGCGAGTATAAACACAGCGGGATGTACATGTAGCACAATAAAAAAATTCAGTTATTTATATAATTTTATTGCTTAAATTATAAACATTTGTTATACCGTTTAACTAACAAACTCTTAAATAAAAACAATCATCACGAATGCAAGCCTATATGAATTTGTTGCTCTTAAAACCCACTTTTATATATATATAGTAAAACTGGGATATAGTTTTAAGTTTTGTCAGAACAAAAACAGCCGCTCGCCGGCAAAATTAAAGCAATTAAAAACAGTCTTTAATGAAGGACGATTAGATTAAACTAGTACCGATAATCGTTTTTTTTTTACACCCACATTCATCGGTATACGATTAACTAAAGTGTTAATTAAATTAACCCAAATGGAATCTTCCACCTTATATATTTCGAAATTTGGTCAACTCGTACCTATTTTGGTCAACTCATACCCCAGTGTTTGACTACCCAAATGGAATTTGCCATCTTATATATTTCGAAATTTAGGGGTGTCAGGTTGTGTTTTCTTCAAAATTTATTCGGGAAGTGGCTAAACTTTTTCAAACAGCGTAGGCCCTGATCATACGACGCCGCGTTCTGCAGCGTCTGGTCTGGGCCTGCAGTGTTCGACAAGGCATCTCTTTGTGGGTTTCTGATACTGAATGGGTTAAAAGTGAATAATAATAATAAAAAAAAAAAAAAATAATAACTAGAGCAGGTTGATGGCGTGCCATGGCATATCCCGGCGTTCTGCGGCGTCGGATCTTGGCCTGCAGTGTTTGACAAGGTACCCCTTCATGGGTTTCAGGGACGGAATGGGTTTAAAGTGAATAATACTAATAAAATAATAATAATAATAATGAGAATAAAAATAATAATAACTAGAGCAGGTTGATGGCGCGCGATTGCAAATCCCCGCGCTGTGAAAACCATGTTACAATAAAAGGACCCAAAGTACTTCTTTATGGCCTCTGGTGAACTCAAGACATGTCTCGGGGCAAGTTATAACCCATTTCAACTATTGTTCGGCAAAAAAATAGAGTATCCCACCTACCCCTGGGGTACGAGTTGACCAAAATAGGTACGAGTTAGCTAGGGGGTACGAGCTGTCCAAAAAACGGGTACGAGTTGACCAAAAACAGAAACGAGTTGACTCAGGTACGAGTTGACTAAGGTACGAGTTGACCAGTTATCTTTAGAAAGATAAAAGCTGACATTTCAGTGGAAATAAAACCAAATACAAGAAAATAGCAAATGTCCTCTACAGAACGTTAATTATTGATTTTGAAATCTTCACTATACTCTAAGATTGCTGATTCCTAATTTTATCAGGTGTTCCACCCAGAATGATTTTTGTCCTTAAATATTGCATTGCATCATGGTTATGACTTTCTCATTTAAGTGAATTCACAGATTTGATGCTTGACATATGAACAGTTTAGTTGGGGAATCAAAACAGAAGTTAGAATTATCCACAAAGTGTTGAATATTTTTCCATAATAATACTCTCCTGACCATATTTTCCAAATTTGATTCTTTTTAATTAAGCTACCTGGTATAGCATGGATTCCAAAATATTCCACCTGTGAAGACAAGTACATATTGTTCTGTAGAAGACATATTTTTGGGACAACTTTCAGAAGTCCCAAATAGAGCATTTTCTGAATTATGTCATCATAATTATACATGGACGGTATCTTATCTCCCTTCCTGTTTCCTCTACTTTTGAATATCTACATGTATGCTAATTTTTCTGTCCTGTTTCCTCTATTTTTGTCTGTGCTAATTTTTCTATTGTTTCATAAATATTTTCTTCGTTCAGCACATTATAAAACCTTTGTCATTATTGTTCAACAGAAGATTACAATTGTTTACATTAATAAATTAAACAGTCCCCTCAAGTTAACATTGAAATGTTGCTGATATACTGTTTGTTTGTTTGTTTGTTTGTTTGATTGGAGGTTTAATATCCCCATCAACACTGCATAGGTCATTTTGGAGACTTTGCTTCAAATTTTGTGGGAGTTTTACCCGACAATGAGAAGAAATGACATCTCAAGCCCTGTCGCCAAATGAAACCAGTAGGGTTAATATGCATGGATTGTAGGACTTGCACCGCTCTGCCTGAGCAGGCTGAGATCCTCTAAGGGACTTACCTGTACTCGTGTAAAATCTAAGGACAAGAGACCATAGTCCACTATTACCAGCCCCTGCCTCATTATTTCTACTTACGTCTGTCTGAACAAATTCTTCTGTCACATTATATGTGTTCCCTTCTTTCTACACTTCTTAAAAACACTATTTATTTTGTGATTTTTTTTCTACAGAAAATTTAAATATCTCATATTCCCCTCTGGGGAGCTGTCATATTTGCAAATTGGGCCGAGTGGTAAGAAATGATTTATTTTAGGGCAGAAGTATTTTATCAGATACTGGGAATGTGTAGTAAGAGTTGGCAAGATGAGATACATGTACCTGTTTTCCTCCTAGCCAACCCTGAGTTTTGTTTGGGTATGACATAACTGCAAATTCAGGCTTACAGCTATTCAGAGATAAACTATACCCTGCCAGTGTGCCTACGGTAGCTGCATAAAACCTGTACATTGAACCCTAAGCCCTAATCCTTGTATGCTATCCATTCCTCATCAGCATTGAAACTTGATCATTTGTAAGAACACCGAAGATCATTTGTCATGTGTACAACCAATCAGGCGTCCCCGCCCATCAGGGTTTGAAGAAATAGATTGGCTGCATGATGCTTCCGCGCATGCTGAAATTGACCACCTTTGCCTCACTCAACTTTCCCAGTATCAGACAGAGATACAAATTGTATGAAGCAAAATTACTCAACCATAAAATATTGTCATGCCCATTGCAGTTTGGTTGGTTTATCCACTGCAGTTTGTTTGGGTAGGTCATACATGCAAGATTCAGGATAATTGCTATCTAGAGATCATTAAACTGTCCTATATGAAGTTCATTGAGCTGAAAGATATTGTCTTTTGCAATGTAAGATTTGGTAAGCAGACCAGACTACTTCTATCTTCAGATAGATGACAAGGCAGGCTGTTCAAGCTGTATATATTTTAAACAGATCCGAGGATCGATCTAACCCTTCAGTAAATTGTCTGTCCTTTCAGAGATTGGTCTTTCAACAGATTCATCAGAATCATCTGTACAGTAAAATTAGGAAATTCAGAAAATATTTATTCCTGTACTTTTGTCAGTTTGTTGACTGACGCCTAAAAAATTGAAGTTATCATATTAATTTTTGATAATTGTTTGAGATCTGCAGTAAAATGTGCCCTCTTTAGTATAGTAAGAAATCTGACACTGGCCAATTAACTTGTCCATCAAGAATGCTTTTGAGCTTTGTGGAAAAGGTCAGTAACTACTGTAACTATCAGCAGTTCTCTTGATACCAGCTTTTTAGGCATATATCACCAGGATATTTTATTATAACATCTTCTGCTGAAAAACTGCCTCATTGACACAGTTATAAGACCAATAATCCATATTTGTAACACATTTAAGAAATTTAAAAATGTTTTCAGAAGAAAACTAAATCCCACCAGCATAAATAGCATATGGGCCAATAAAATATGTGGCCTTGAAAATGTGGTCAAGTCTTTGTTTTGCCATAAGTTTAGTAAGAGTTGTATACCCTATAATTTAGGCATTCAAGAATTAAGAACAATTACCACAAACTCATTAAAACATTCATCACAGATAAAGCGTGGCAATATTCTTAACATTAGATATAAATGATATTCTATTCAGAGACTGCCTTTTTATCCCAAAGTACTGACAGAACCAATGGGCATATTCACCACAAACTTACACAAGCAGTTGTAAAAGGGTAGCCTGTGTCACATTTAACAACCAAATATTTTATTTAAAACATACTACAACCGAAAATATAAAGTTTTAGACATGTATGCTCATTTTTCGTTTCTGTAATTTAGGAGGAAACTGCCCACAATTTTATTATAATTATGAACGCTGGGCTAAATAACCTCTAATATTTCTGACACTGCTTTGTTGCAATTTTTTTTTTTTTTTTTTTACATTGATGTGGCTCAAAAATTTATGTTCTGTAGGGGACACATTTTTGGGACATGTTATTTTAGTAAAGAGTTATGTCAGCATTAAACTGTCTTACTTAAAGTCTGTTTTTCACAATCACATGTACCATATACTACTAGTGTTCTAACTAATAACAATTCACTTGATAACCTTACTTTTATTTTTACTTTGTTAGTTGTGCTCAGAATTTTACACCAACCTATTCATATTTCATCTCTTTGTAACTCTTTGCTGGGAAGAAAACTTGTTTTGGTTTCATAAGATTTCCGTGTTAGTTTTCTAATAGATATAAACTGAAAGAATATGGCAATTTGCACTTATGCTATTGAATTCTCAGAGTTTTACTATGATGTCCCAAAAAATGTCCCCTACAGAACTAATTATTTAGGATAATTGACACTGCTGTAAAGAAAAGAACCAAGCCAATAAGCATTTGTTAGATTGATACACAGACATTAATATACACAAGTTTTGCTTGTAACTGAAAGCTTATGTAGGAAGATATATTCTATTTCCGCAGTTTTTATAGTATTTACCAGTAACTGGTTTTAGCTGGAAAACTAGCCACTTTGATATATATTTACTAGTTTTAATAAAGTTTGTTTTTACTGTTTAAATTCACATTTGAGGATAAACTTCTGTTTTGACCTAAATACTGTGTGTTTCCTGTTTTATATAGTGTCCCTTTTCTAATGTCCTCTCCAGAACACTGTCCTGTAGAGGACATATATTTGGGACATCTACCAGTATCAAAATCACAGTAGGTATCTAAATAAAACTTTGTGAGCATGTTTAAACCAACATAACTTGCATGTTTACTAAACACAGCAGATCTGCTGTGCCCATGATTGAAAATACAATTAATGAAGGAAGGGTAAATCAAATTTTTAAGACAGGTCCCCAAAGGACATTTGTAAGGTATCCAAAATCTTTTTGAACTAGAAATGGTGTTTGTAAAACACAATGCCCCCAACCTTTGCTTGTCCTTAGATGGCAAAATATTCAACAAATATTGTTAAAGACTCAAAAACATACAACAAGAATTCCCCCGAAGGCTATGTCGCGCCTGTGGAGGCGCAAAGTCACCAAACCATGAAATCTAGGTCAAGGTCAAACATGGATGCCTGCATAAAAATTTCACTCCTAGTTCCAAGCATGTACCAAGTATCATCAATGAAACTCTTAACGAGAATTCTATGTTTTTAGCTCACCTGTCACGTAGTGACAAGGTGAGCTTTTGGGATCACTTTTTGTCCGTCGTGCGTCCGTGCGTCCGTGCGTGCGTCCGTGCGTGCGTGCGTCCGTAAACTTTTCTTCAAACGACATCTCCTCCTAAACCACTGATCGGATTTTGACCAAACTTCACAGGAATGATCCTTAGGTGGTCCCCTTTCAAAGTTGTTCAAATGGTTCCGGTCCGTTGCACATATAGGTCACAGTAGCCAAAAATAGATTTTTTTCACCGAAAACTTAAAAAATCTTCTTCTCTGAAACCGCAAGGCCCAGGTCTTTGATATTTGGTATGAAGCTTCATCTAGTGGACCCCTACCAAGATTGTTCAAATTATAGTGCTGGGGCCAAAAATGCCCCCGCACGGGGGCCCTTTGGTTTTACATGGGCTTTTATAGGGAAAATCTTTAAAAATCTTCTTCTCTGAAACCACAAGGCCCAGATCTTTGATATTTGGTATGAAGCTTCATCTAGTGGACCCCTACCAAGATTGTTCAAATTATAGTGCTGGAGCTAAAAATGCCCCCGCACGGGGGCCCTTTGGTTTTACATGGGCTTATATAGGGAAAATCTTGAAAAATCTTCTCCTCTGAAACCGCAAGGCCCAGGTCTTTGATATTTGGTATGAAGCTTCATCTAGTGGACTCCTACCAAGATTGTTCAAATTATAGTGCTGGGGCCAAAAATGCCCCCGCACGGGGGCCCTTTGGTTTTACATGGGCTTGTATAGGGAAAATCTTTAAAAATCTTCTCTGAAACTGCAAGGCCCAGGTCTTTGATATTTGGTATGAAGCTTTATCTAGTGGACCCTACCAAGATTGTTCAAGTTATAGTGCTGAAGCTAAAAATGCCCCCACCCCGGGGCCCTTTGGTTTTACATGGGCTTATATAGGGAAAATCGTGAAAAATCTTCTTCTCTGAAACCGCAAGGCCAAGGTCTTTGATATTTGGTATGAAGCTTTATCTAGTGGACCCCTACCAAGATTGTTGAAATTATAGTGCTGGGGCCAAAAATGCCCCCGCACCAGAGCCCTTTTGTTTTACATAGGCTTATATAGGGAAAATCTTTAAAAATCTTCTTCTCTGAAACTGCAAGGCCCAGGTCTTTGATATTTGGTATGAAGCTTCATCTAGTGGACCCCTACCAAGATTGTTTAAATTATAGTGCTGGGGCCAAAAATGCCCCCACATGGGGGCTCTTTGGTTTTACATGGGCTTATATAGGGAAAATCTTGAAAAATCTTCTTCTCTGAAACGGCAAGGCCCAGGACTTTGATATTTGGTATGAAGCTTCATCTAGTGGACCCCTACCAAGATTGTTCAAATTATAGTGCTGGGGCCAAAAATGCCCCCGCACCAGGGCCCTTTTGTTTCACATAGGCTTATATAGGGAAAATCTTGAAAAATCTTCTTCTCTGAAACTGCAAGGCCCAGGTCTTTGATATTTGGTATGAAGCTTCATCTTGTGGACCTCTACCAAGATTGTTCAAATTATAGCCCTGGGGCCAAAAATGCCCCCGCTCTGGGGCCCTTTGGTTTTACATAGACTTATATAGGGAAAATCTTGAAAAATCTTTTTCTCTGAAACTTCAAGACTTTGGTCTTCGATATTTGTTATGAAGCTTCAGCTAGTGGACCTCTATAAAGATTTTCAAATTATAGCCCTGAGACCAAAAATGCCCCCGCCATATGGCCCTTTGGTTTTACATAGACTTATATCGGGAAAATCTTTAAAAATCATCTTCTCTGAAACACAAGGCTTAGGTCTTTGATATTTGTTATGAAGCTTCAGCTAGTGGACCTCTACCAAGATTGTTCAAATTATAGCCCTGGGGCCAAAAATGCCCCCGCTCAGGGGCCCTTTGGTTTAACATAGACTTTATAGGAAAAATCTTGTTTTACATAGACTTCTATATGCAGGGTAAACCTTTAAAATCATCTTCTCTGAAACCAGAAAGCCCAGGTCTTTCATATTCGATATGAAGCTTCATCTTGTGGACCTCTACCAAGATTGTTCAAATTTTAGCCCTGGGGCCAAAATTGACCCTGCCCGGGGCCAACTTGTTATGCTTTGGATCAGGTGAGCGAACCAGGGCCCTCTGGGCCCTCTTGTTTAATTAAAGGGGAAATAATTCAAGAAGGGGAGATAATTTGGACAAGAAAAAAAATACGGGTCAACTATTTTTTCATGAGGAACTCATATATGAAATTTCAAAACACTAGCATACACGGTTCTGAAGATATGCTATGCACCAGAAAGCAACACAATTGAGTAGCAAAAAATTACAAAGGGCCATAACTCTAACAAAATTTTATCGAATTGGTTGAAAATTTAATCAGGTAGTCTCCTCCTTAGTCCCAATCACTATACCAAATATCAAGGCTGTAGCTCAAATACTTTTTGAGATATCTTGCTAACGAGAATTCTATGTTATTTAATTAAAGGGGAAATAATTCAAGAAGGGGAGATAATTTGGACAAGAAAAAAAATACGGGTCAACTATTTTTTCATGAGGAACCCATATATGAAATTTCAAAACACTAGCATACACGGTTCTAAAGATATGCTATGCACCAGAAAGCAACACAATTGAGTGGCAAAAAATTACAAAGGGCCATAACTCTAACAAAATTTTATAGAATTGGTTGAAAATTTAATCAGGTAATCTCCTCCTTAGTCCCAATCACTATACCAAATATCAAGGCTGTAGCTCAAATACTTTTTGAGATATCTTGCTAACGAGAATTCTATGTTATTTAATTAAAGGGGAAATAATTCAAGAAGGGGAGATAATTTGGACAAGAAAAAAAATACGGGTCAACTATTTTTTCATGAGGAACCCATATATGAAATTTCAAAACACTAGCATACACGGTTCTAAAGATATGCTATGCACAAGAAAGCGTGACGTACGAACGGACTAACGGACGAACGGACGGACAAGCCAGAAGCAATATGCCCCCCAACTTTTTTAAAGTTGGGGGCATAATGAAAGGTTTTGGGTACTTCAAGTCACTTATACCACCCCATTCCACCAATATGAAACAGTTTCTTAAGCAACATATCATCGCATGTTTTTTGGCAGCCTGAAAAATGAAAGATTGCACTTTTTTTAAAAAAAGATACTTTTGACTTAAAACCATGATTTTTTTTAATAAGCCTAATGGGAACCAGTTCTGATTTTTTCCTTTACAATTCAAGGTATGTACAGTTGAATAGAATAAGGGAAAACACTCTGGGAGGGTACTTTTTTTCAAGCACCCTGTGAGACTGTTTTTTTCTAATTTATGATGAAAGTGCCCCAAAGTGAATATCACCTCAAGCTGTCAGAATCAGAATCAGAATCGTTACTGATGACACGTCAAATGACATTCATACACCAGGACCTGTGATGTGGGAAGTTAGTCCCTAGCTCTAACCAAAGAGGTAAATTTAGCTACACAATCATCAGCACCTTCAGCTGTCGAAATAATCAAATCTTTCGAAGGGCATTCCATTCTATAATGGTTCTGGGGAAGAACGACTTTATAAATGTCAGTTCTTGCAGTAAGGGTCTGAAACACCAACGAATGGTGATTTCTGCGGTGTCTAGCTGAGGGAACAAGGTCATCTGTTGGAATGCTGGCAGCACCCTTTAGACCTTTGTATAAAAGGATAAGCCTACTGTCTTTTCTCCTTTTCTTGAGAGACTCCCATTTTAATTTTCCAAGTATTCCAGTCATGCTCCCAGTTTCAAAGCAGTAATTGCCTGCTACAAATCTAGCAGCTCTATTCTGAACTTTCTCAATTTCATCGTTAAGGACCACTCCACTGGAGTCCCAGACACAACTACCATATTCCAAGATTGGGCGAACAAGACCTTTATATGCTGCCTCTTTTACATCCTGAGGGCACTGAAGAAGATTTCGCCTCAGGAAACCAAGCGTTCTATTTGCCTTAGTACACATGTTGCTAATATGAGTATTCCATCTCAAGTTGTGTGGGATTGTCACTCCAAGGTATTTAATGGAGTCCACATTCTCGAGGACCGTTCCCTCTAAGGTGTAAGAAGCCTCAACCTTATTAGATTTCTTCCTAGTTATCTGCATAATATTGCATTTAACTGGCTGAAATCTCATGCCCCATTTACGTGCCCAACATCCTAATCTATCTATGTCAGCCTGAAGTTTCAATGAGTCATATGTATCTCTAATTTCCCGGTAACAAACACAGCCATCTGTGAACAGTCTTATTTCTGAGTCAATGTCAGTGGAAATATCATTGATGTACAGGGAGAACAAAAGTGGACCAAGAACGGTCCCTTGCGGGACTCCAGACAAAACTGGAGCCCACTCCGAAGATTCACCATTAACAACAACCCGCTGTTTTCTGTAGCAAAGAAAGGAATCTATCCATTTGAGGGTCTTTCCCCCAATTCCATAACCAAATGACAGATTTAAGTAGTTCATGTGGAGGGGTATCAAAAGTCTTCTCGAAGTCCAGAATAAATGTGTCCACCTGTCCCCCTTTGTCAAAGATTTTTGCCCAGTCATTAATGACTGTGCTTAGCTGAGTTTCACAACTGTGCCTTTTCCTAAATGCATGTTGTCTGTCTGACAAAAGTTTATGTTCGTCCAAGTGGGCCATGATGTTTGAGCAGACTATATGTTCCAGCAATTTACACAGAACACAAGTCAGAGACACAGGGCGATAATTACGGGCAAGAGCCCTATCTCCTTTTTTGAAGAGTGGACAGATGTTTGCTAAGAGCCATTCTTTTGGGATTTCACCCGTATCAAGTGACTGTTGAAACAAGTGTGCAAAAACTGGACCCAACTCATTTGCTAGTTCCTTCAGGACTCTAGGATGAAGCTCATCAGGTCCTAAGGCCTTACTGGGGTTTAAGCCTTGAAGTGTTTTAATCGCTCCTGCAGCTGTCACAACAATATTATTCATGAATGGGGCCGATCTTCCAGTCATTGGAACCTCCGTGAACTCAGTTTTATTAAATTTATTGAATTGACCAACTAGTTCCTCTGCCCTTTCAGAGTCTGCTTCAGCAACCCCGTCCCCTCCGTTTTATTAAGGGGCGGGATACCTTGCCTGTCTTTCTTCTGGCTGTTAATATATCTGTAGAAGTCTCTGGGATTTGCCTTTACATCACCTTCCAAGTTATTCACATACAGATCATGCTGATTTTTTATATCAGTCTTGATTTCACGTCTCAAGTTTTCAAATTTTGTCCGGAGTTTACCACTTCCCGTCTTTTTTGCCTTTGCATGAATCTTATTTCTTCTGCGAATTTTCCTTCTTATCTCTGGAGTGATCCAGGGAATAGAAGATACAGACCTACTAGTTTTTGAGGGGATATGATTTTCGGCCGAAGTATGAATGAAAGAAGTTATCAAGTCAAAATTCTCCTGTACAGACCGAGCATCTGAATGACCATTGAAGTAATTCTCCTTTGCAAATCTGAGTGCATCCTTCCTCATAGTTTCATAGTCACCTTCCTGATATGAGTACACCTTCCTCGGAAGTTCCTCAACATGGTAGAAGCCTCCGTGGTGTAGTGGTTACGCTACTCGCCTTGTAAACCAGGGATCGCAGGATCGATTCCGGGCTTCTCCAGACTTTCGGATGAGTCTTTAAAACCGAGGTCCCGTCTCCGTATGACCTTAGCTGTTGGTGGGACGTAAAACTCAAACACTCACTCACTCCTCAACATGGCTCAAGCATTTTTCACAAGCCAAGGGTACTTAGATTTATGTACTCAGTACCCCTTGGAGGTATCCCTTATAAACTTATTACCGGTGTATACTAATTACCGGTGTATTCCGTTCTACCCGAATCGCTATGGCGTGGGTTATTATCTTTCGGAATTTCCCCCTTTATTATTTAGAAGACACTTTTCCCTCTGTCTAAAAAGGCAAAAATATAACAGAAATTTCTTGTTCTCAGGGTATATGATTTCTTTTATATGAAGTCATAAATTGTGATGTATGTTGTGTCATGTTTGGTTAATAAAATGGTATACTTCATAAAATATGCTGTAGAAATAGAAAAAAGCTTTCAAACAGGCCCTTTTTGCTTTCATTTTGAAGGCCAATAACTATTTCATTACAGAATCTCATCACATTGTAGACCCTTTTACCCAATTGACTTTCTACAAGATTTGTTCACATATACACTGGTAATAATTAACACTGGACATTGGGAATGGTGGCAGGGGTAGGCCCATAAAAATAAAGTATTTGGCTGGTTTGCATTTATTATTTAAAAATATATTGTTTATATCCGTTGAAGGAATGAAATAAAAGTTGATCTAGACACACTTTATCTGAATAAGTTGAATAGTTTGTTTTATACACCGGTAATTAGTAACACCAGTATATGGACCAAATATGACCGACTTAGTATGAGAAGATAGACAGAACCTCTTCAGTAAGGCAGTTCTAACCACAGATGCTTAGATGGGAGTGGGGGAAATAAGGGATCAATCCACAGGCACTTGTAGCCATCCTTTCCATAAAGTATCATTATTTTCAAGACGTGACACAACCATTTGTATGGATTAAGGTGTTGTTCAAGTATGCTAAAATGCAAAAATAAAGAGAAAAAATCCAAGAGATCAGTTTTGGACCATCCGCTCTACTAACCAAAGAAAGCTCTACTGACCCCAAGTATCTGTGGGGCAGTCAGCCAGATCAACCACTGCTCACTATAACCAACCACTGTCTTGCTTTTAATCTTGTATTAAATAAACTAGACCTTTTTAACGCCCACGCTTTTAACTTTCCTTTAATTTTCACCACTTGCCTTTTCTTAGCCCGACTTTGTACTCACATGCTACAAGTCCCAGCAATGGGTTAAGCATTATTGGAAGACAGATGGACAATAAGGGTTTTTTCGTATGCTACAAGTGCCTATGGTTCAATCACTCAGTCTCCATAGTGAAGTGATACATTTTTGATAAGCACATACCTGTGATACTTCCCGAATCTCGAGGGAGTCTCACGCTCTCCCATCCGGGAGACAGAATCTTTCTTTTTATATACATGCTGCTACACCCCCTCACAAGGATTACATGCAAGTGTACATTACATACACTCCCAGTTTGCAGGATGAAAGCCTACACAGTAAAAATGTAATTACGGTAGGGATCTTCAACCTGCACAGGGGTGGATTTCCCTGCACAAGTGGCCTCCAGTTAACGTCTCGATCCGAAGGACGGTGCACTTTGTGGCATTCATTCCTGCAAATGATGCCAGTGGAGCATATTCGGACCACACGCTTTTATTACCGCTGCCCGGAATCGAACCAGGAACCTCTAGCATGATAGGCAGGTGCACTAACCACTGCGCTACCATGCACCATTTTGCAATTTTTGTGAGTGGTAAGCACTAACAGACTTAAATAAATTTTGCTGCTGAGGGAGATTAATAGATTAGTGGGAGAATATAATACACAGCCATTAACAGGTGACATTATAAATGGCTGTCATAACACCTAGCGATTTTGCAAAGCTTGTGAACTTGTGGAGCACTTTGGTGCAGTGGTAGCGCATCTGATTTGTGATCGAGAGGTTGCGGGTTCGATCCTCACACTGACCAAAGTGTTGAGTCCTTGAGTAAGGCACTTCATCCACATTGCTTAAAAAAAAGTACTGGTTACTGTTACGTATTTAAGAATGGTTGCATGATGCAATACACCTACTCACTAATTCTTATCAAAGTGATTCATTGTATGTATTTGTCTGTAGTATAAAAGAGCTAGCTTTATGCAAATTAAATAGTGTGTGTACTGCCCAGCAGACTGACTTATTGTTGTCTTATACCAACAAAACATAACATGGTGTCAGAGAGCGGAGCGGGCTTACGTCTACAGATTTACTCTATTTTCAAAGGATAGAGGAAAAGTCTGACTATTCTCTTTTGTGAAAAGAAAGAGTTAGATTATTTTTAAAAGATAATCGGTGAAATAAATCACTCAAAATGGATGAACAAAATGCTAGATATCCATACATGAACTGGGATGCAAAAGACTTAGACACGGCATTCAAATCGTTTAAAGAGCACTGTGACTTTATGTTTGGTGGACCTTTAAAAGCAAAAAGTGAAGAAGAAAAGTGCAATTATTTGATGTTATGGGCTGGTGAAAAAGGAAGAAATATTTATTCAACATGGAATCTTACAGTGGAAGAGAAAAGGAACCTTTTGACACATTACGACAAATTTAAAAGTTATTGTAAACCAAAGTCAAATAAGATCTATTCCAGATACATTTTCAAATCAAGAATTCAGGAAGCAGAGGAGCCTTTTGAACAGTTTGTGACTGATTTAAAATTATTATTCAAGGAATGTGGATATGATGAAACAGTACATGATGACATGATAAGGGATCATATCGTATTTGGAATAAAATCATCCAAGGTAAGAGAAAAGCTCATCAGTGAAGGCAATGACTTAACACTTGAAAAATGTATGGACATAGCACAAACATATGAACTGTCTCAAAAGCAGTTGAAGTCCATGAATGCTGGTGAAGACCCAAATGTATGTGCGATAAAAAGCAAACCCCGGACAAATCAACGTATTCCAAAATACAAGGGTAACAGAAAAAGCACCAGAGATAAGTCAAACCATGACACACATGCAGTAAAATGCATGAAATGTGGTTACAATCATGCTGAAAAACCATGTCCAGCACTGGGTAAAAAGTGCAGATATTGCCGGAAAATGAATCATTTTAGCAAAATGTGCTTAGCAAGAAGACAAAAGCATGACAGGCAGCGAAAAGGTGTGAACTCTCTTGAGGATTATGATTATGATTCTAACAGCAGTGACAATACGGATTATGACAGTTGCGACAGTGATTTGGTTTATGTGAAAATGTTGTCAGATGAAATGGAAATACATAAATTATCAGATGATTGGACAGTGCAAAGTATTATCTATGACAATGAAATTTCCATGCAGATTGACACAGGGGCAAAGTGTAACGTTATCAGTCAAAGTGTTCTCAAACAAATGAAAATCAAAACAGCTTTGAAAGGAACGGATACCAAATTAAGATCTTACAGTGGACACACAATCAAACCAATAGGTTCAATTAGACTACCTTGTTATTTCAATTACAACATTCATGACATAGAATTTCAGGTTATTGAACAGAACGCACCAACGATATTAGGTTCAGAGACTTGCCAGAAAGTAGGTTTAGTTCAAAGAATGTACAAACTGGACAAACCAATCAAACAGGTGGACAATAGTGACATTCAAAAGGAATACTCAGATTTATTTCAAGGAATTGGACACTTACCAGGTAAACATAAAATTCATATTGATCCAAATATCACTCCTGTCGTACACCCTCCAAGAAGAATACCTATTTCCATGAGAGATAAGGTAAAAACTGAACTGTCACGCATGGTCAAAGAAGGAATCATTAAAAAGGTTAAGAAACCTACAAGTTGGGTCAGCAGTATGGTTGTGGTTACAAAACCTAACGGATCCATAAGAATTTGTATTGACCCTAGAGATCTGAATAAAGCTATAAAAAGGCAACACTTTCCACTTTTGACAGTTGGGGAAGTCGTATCTCGTATGCCGAATGCTAAGATATTTAGTAAAATAGATTGTACATCGTCATTTTGGCAGCTCGGACTGGACCATGAAAGCTCTAAGTTGTGTACATTCAATACTCCTTTCGGGAGATATCGTTACTGTAGATTACCTTTTGGAGTAAAATGTGCTAGTGAACTGTATCAGTCAGTCATGTCAGAAATGATTGAAGATATAGAAGGTGCAGAAGTTATTATGGATGACATATTAGTATGGGGCAATACATTAGAAGAACATGATCAGAGACTGAAAAAAGTCCTAGAAAAAGCTCGAAAGTATAATCTGAAGCTTTCGCCGAATAAATGTGAATTTCGAAAGTCAGAAGTCACCTACGTTGGACACGTGTTGAGTGAACATGGACTCAAACCAGACTATGAGAAACTCAGGGCTGTAGAACAAATGAAAGCACCTGAAAACAAGAAAGAATTGCAGCATTTTCTTGGATTTATTCAGTACCTTGCAAAATTTCTTCCAAACATGTCAGAGGTATCAGCTCCATTGAGAGAATTGATACACAAGGACATAGAATGGCACTGGGACAGTGCACAAGAAAATAGTTTTCAGTCACTCAAGAAAATGTGTGTAAATGCACCAGTACTAGCGTACTTCGACAAAAATAAACATATTGTTCTTTCCGTGGATAGTAGTTCCAAAGGAATGGGAGCAGCTATTATGCAAGAGGACAAACCTGTTGCTTATGCCTCATGTGCATTAACTGAGACACAGCAAAGATATTCCCAGATCGAAAAGGAGACATTAGCAATTGTATTCGGGTGTAGAAAATTTCACCAATACATATATGGTCAAAATGTAACTGTAGAAAGCGACCATAAGCCATTACAATCCATTTACAGAAAGGGAATACATGAAATGCCAGTTAGACTGCAAAACTTAATGTTTCAGTTACAAAGGTATGACATAGACATAGTTTTCAAACCTGGCAAAACAATGTTTTTATCTGACCATCTCTCTAGATCTTATTTAGAAGAGACAAGTGACAATCTTGTAGAAGAAATGAGCGTGAATGAAATTCAGTTATTGTCATATCTGTCAGTATCGTCTGAAAAAAGGGATGAAATACGACAAATGACCAGGGAAGATAGAGAAATGACATTATTAAAAGATGTCACAATCAATGGCTGGCCTGAGACCAAAGATACACTACCGCCAGAACTGAAAACTTACTGGAATTATCGTGATGAAATTGCTACTATAGACGGATTAATGTTCAAGGGATTGAAATTAATAATTCCGAAAAAAATGAGAAATGAAATGCTTGAAATTATACATTCTTCTCACCTTGGAATAGTAAAGTGCAAATCCAGGGCACGCGAAGTGTTGTTTTGGCCGTCTATGAACAGTGACATTGAAGAAAAAGTGTCAAAATGTGCTACTTGCACAGTAAATCTTAATTACCAAGAACATTGTGTATGTGTGGTAATCATTATAGTATTAGATAAGTGTGTTTCTCTCCAGTTAGGCCAAGCAAAATAATTATTAGTTTCTACATTTTAAATAAATAGAGATTTTAATTTTCGTTTAAAAAAGAAAGGATGTTATGTATTTAAGAATGGTTGCATGATGCAATACACCTACTCACTAATTCTTATCAAAGTGATTCATTGTATGTATTTGTCTGTAGTATAAAAGAGCTAGCTTTATGCAAATTAAATAGTGTGTGTACTGCCCAGCAGACTGACTTATTGTTGTCTTATACCAACAAAACATAACAGTTTCCACCCAGGAAGTTCTGGTCATAATGCTCAAATGTGAGCGAGAAGCAGTAATAGGAGAAAAAAAACTGAGTTGTGAAAATGTGCCTGTCTTGCCTAAAGTCACCTTAAAATAAAGGTGTTTTTGTTTGATTTGAGGTTTAATGTCCCCGTCAACACTATTTAGGTCATTTTGGAGACTTTGCTTCCAATTATGTAGGACTTTTACCCGACATTAAAAACGAAATGACATCTCAAGCTCTGCCGCCAAATGAAACCAATAGGGTTTATATGCACGGAAGGTCCAACTCGCGTCACTTTTCCTGGGCAGGCTTGGACCTAAGTGGTAAACCAGTACTCATATGCGGTTGGTTTAAGTTCTGCGTGGAAGCATCATGCATTCCAAGTTATTTCTCTAGGCCCCGATGGGCAGGGGTCGCAAATACAGGTATTTTAACATGTGGTAAGATGCCTTTTTTAATCAACAACCTTTCTTTGCATGGCTAATATAAACAAATTATATGATCAAATGCTGCCAATTAAGGTAGCTGTCAGCTGTCTGTTTTATACCAACTCTGTCTGGCCATATGTCATTCTCAGTCCAAACAAGAAACTGCTAAGATGTCAAAAGAGCATTAACCCCTAAGCATGCACATGAACTTGGTAGACAGTTAGTGAAGAGGTGCAGCTCATATTGTTTCGAGGTTACAGTCCACCATATATTTACAGAGTTATGCCCCTTTGAATATTTCTGTATTCTTTTGTTTGTTTGATTTGAGGTTTAACGTCTCCGTCAACAATGTATAGGTAATTTTGGAGACGTTGCTTCCGATTTTGTGGGACTTTTAGCCGACATTGAGATGAAATGACATCTCAATCCCTGTTGCCCTATGAAACCCATAAGGTTTATTAGCATGGACGGACCGACTCGCACCACTTTGCCTGGGCAGGTTTAGATCCGCTAAGCGGTTTACCAGTACTCGTGTGTGACTGGTTTCAGCTCTGCTTGGACATCATGCAGCCCATCTATTTCTTCAATCCCCGATGGGCAGGGGCAGAATATTTCTGTAAAAATTTCATTTCCAGATAACCCTCCCACAATTAACACAGTTAGGGCCCCACATCCGCCATAACCATATTGCTTTTGTCCATGTATTTGTCATGCCCTAACTCCAAAAATCTTGACCATGGTCATAACTTTAGAAGCATTTACCCTACTCTCATGAAACTTCACACACATACTAACCGTTACAAGAACTACGTTCAAACAAAGGGCCATATATCTACATTGCTTTTTTCCATGTGTTTGTCATGCCTTAACCAAAAAACTTAACCTTGGTATAAACTTCCAAAGTATTTGCCCTACTATTGTTGAACTTAATAACACACATACAAGACCAAAAAGCCTAACCTTGCAATGGTGGTGAAACTTCACACACATACTTACCATGACAAGACCAACATTCTGACAAATACTTTTACCATACTTCTTTGACAGCTTTATGTGGGGCATTTCTGGTATGGTCAGTGATCTAGTTTTGAGGTTTTGTTTTTGAGGTTTGGGTCCTCCAAATAAAAAACAGAGTCATGCCCCTTTGAAAATTTCTGGAAACATTTTGTTTCAGCTAACTTTGGCTACGGTTTAGATCCTGTCAAGCTGACACTTGATATATAGTTAGACCATGATGTTGAGCAGTGCATATTGTTTCAAGGTTACAGTCCACCAAATATTTACCAAATTATCCCCTTTGAAAATTTTGTGAACATTTTGTCTCTGGCTAAGTCCTACTACAGTAAACATTTGATAAAGCTGAAGCTTGATATATAGTTTGACCACAATGTGGAGCAGCACATATTGTTTTACGGTTACAGTCTTCTAAAAATTAATTGAGGTAATGCTCTATGAACTTTTCTGTAAACATTTTTTTTTTTTATTTTTTTTAGCTCACCTGTCACGTAGTGACAAGGTGAGCTTTTGGGATCACTTTTTGTCCGTCGTCCGTCGTGCGTCCGTGCGTCCGTAAACTTTTCTTCAAACGACATCTCCTCCTAAACCACTGATCATATTTTGACCAAACTTCACAGGAATGATCCTTAGGTGGTCCCCTTTCAAAGTTGTTCAAATGGTTCCGGTCCGTTGCACATATAGGTCACAGTAGCCAAAAATAGATTTTTTTCACCGCAAAATTAAAAAATCTTCTTCTCTGAAACCGCAAGGCCCAGGTCTTTGATATTTGGTATGAAGCTTCATCTAGTGGACCCCTACCAAGATTGTTCAAATTATAGTGCTGGGGCCAAAAATGCCCCCGCACGGGGGCCCTTTGGTTTTGCATGGGCTTATATAGGGAAAATCTTTAAAAATCTTCTTCTCTGAAACCGCAAGGCCCAGGTCTTTGATATTTGGTATGAAGCTTCATCTAGTGGACCCCTACCAAGATTGTTCAAATTATAGTGCTGGGGCAAAAAATGTCCCCGCACGGGGGCCCTTTGGTTTTACATGGGCTTATATAGGGAAAATCTTTAAAAATCTTCTCTGAAACCGCAAGGCCCAGCTCTTTGATATTTGGTATGAAGCTTTATCTTGTGGACCCCTACCAAGATTGTTCAAATTATAGTGCTGGATCTAAAAATGCCCCCGCCCGGGGGCCCTTTTGTTTTACATGGGCTTATATAGGGAAAATCTTGAAAAATCTTCTACTCTGAAACCGCAAGGCCCAGGTCTTTGATATTTGGTATGAAGCTTCATCTAGTGCACTCCTACCAAGATTGTTCAAATTATAGTGCTGGGGCCAAAAATGCCTCCGCACCAGGGCCCTTTTGTTTTACATAGGCTTATACAGGGAAAATCTTTAAAAATCTTCTTCTCTGAAACCGCAAGGCCCAGGTCTTTGATATTTTGTATGAAGCTTCATCTAGTGGACCCCTACCAAGATTGTTCAAATTATAGTGCTGGAGCTAAAAATGCCCCCCACACGGGGCCCTTTGGTTTTACATGGGCTTATATAGGGAAAATCTTGAAAAATCTTCTTCTCTGAAATGCCCAAGTCTTTGATATTTGGTATGAAGCTTCATCTAGTGGACCCCTACCAAGCTTATTCAAATTATAGTGCTGGGGCCAAAAATGCCCCCGCACCAGGGCCCTTTTGTTTTACATAAGCTTATATAGGGAAAATCATGAAAAATCTTCTACTCTGAAACTGCAAGGCCCAGGTCTTTGATATTTGGTATGAAGCTTCATCTTGTGGACCTCTACCAAGATTGTTCAAATTATAGCCCTGGAGCCAAAAATGCCCCCGCTCCGGTGCCCTTTGGTTTTACATAGACGTATATAGGGAAAATCTTGAAAAATCTTCTTCTTTGAAACCACAAGGCTTAGGTCTTTGATATTTGTTATGAAGCTTCAGCTAGTGGACTTCTATAAAGATTGTTCAAATTATAGCCCTGAGACCAAAAATGCCTCCGCCATGTGGCCCTTTGGTTTTACATAGACTTATATAGGGAAAATCTTTAAAAATCATCTTCTCTGAAACGCAAGGCTTATAGGTCTTTGATATTTGTTATGAAGCTTCAGCTAGTGGACCTCTACCAAGATTGTTCAAATTATAGCCCTTGGGCCAAAAATGCCCCTGCTCCGGGGCCCTTTGGTTTAACATAGACTTATATAGGGAAAATCTTGTTTTACATAGACTTCTATATGCAGGGTAAACCTTTAAAATCTTCTTCTCTGAAACCAGAAAGCCCAGGTCTTTGATATTTGGTATGAAGCTTCATCTAGTGGACCCCTACCAAGATTGTTCAAATTATAGTGCTGGGGCCAAAAATGCCCCCGCACGGGGGCCCTTTGGTTTTACATGGGCTTATATAGGGAAAATCTTTAAAAATCTTCTCTGAAACCGCAAGGCCCAGCTCTTTGATATTTGGTATGAAGCTTCATCTAGTGGACCCCTTCCAAGATTGTTCAAATTATAGTGCTGGAGCTAAAAATGCCCCCCCCCCCCCACACACACACACACACGGGGGCCCTTTGGTTTTACATGGGCTTATATAGGGAAAATCTTGAAAAATCTTCTTCTCTGAAACGCCCAAGTCTTTGATATTTGGTATGAAGCTTCATCTTGTGGACCCCTACCAAGCTTATTCAAATTATAGTGCTGGGGCCAAAAATGCCCCCGCACCAGGGCCCTTTTGTTTTACATAAGCTTATATAGGGAAAATCTTGAAAAATCTTCTACTCTGAAACTGCAAGGCCCAGGTCTTTGATATTTGGTATGAAGCTTCATCTTGTGGATCTCTACCAAGATTGTTCAAATTATAGCCCTGGAGCCAAAAATGCCCCCGCTCCGGTGCCCTTTGGTTTTACATAGACGTATATAGGGAAAATCTTGAAAAATCTTCTTCTTTGAAACCACAAGGCTTAGGTCTTTGATATTTGTTATGAAGCTTCAGCTAGTGGACCTCTATAAAGATTGTTCAAATCATAGCCCTGAGACCAAAAATGCCTCTGCCATGTGGCCCTTTGGTTTTACATAGACTTATATAGGGAAAATCTTTAAAAATCATCTTCTCTGAAACACAAGGCTTATAGGTCTTTGATATTTGTTATGAAGCTTCAGCTAGTGGACCTCTACCAAGATTGTTCAAATTATAGCCCTTGGGCCAAAAATGCCCCTGCTCCGGGGCCCTTTGGTTTAACATAGACTTATATAGGGAAAATCTTGTTTTACATAGACTTCTATATGCAGGGTAAACCTTTAAAATCTTCTTCTCTGAAACCAGAAAGCCCAGGTCTTTCATATTCGATATGAAGCTTCATCTTGTGGACCTCTACCAAGATTGTTCAAATTATAGTGCTGGGGCCAAAATTGACTCTGCCCGGGACCCACTTGTTATACATTGGATCAGGTGAGCGAACCAGGGCCCTCTGGGCCCTCTTGTTTTTTTTTTTTGCTTACTTCTCCTGCAGGTACATGTAACATTTCGATCTAGCAAAAACTTGATATTTAGTTTGAGTATGATATGGAGCAGCGCATGTTGTTTAGAGCAGTTCATATTACCGTTTTCACCCTAATTACCGCACATGCTCCTACAAGCGCACACCAAAGTATTTTTGAAAAGGAAATGCATAAGAGCACACTTTACAGTAACCTCCCCATGGAAGCTTTCACAGTAAATATATAAAAACTTACCGTTATTTCTTCAGCAGTGAAGGCAATGCTTTGGTATCCTTTTCCATCCCATTAAATATCAGTATGCATCATCTCTGAAGCTATTGTTTTCGCATCAAGTGTGCGCTAATTAGGTAGATTTTTCACGGTGATTTTTTACACGGTTTTGAAAAAACTAAGCGCACGGTGCGGTAATTAGGGCGAATACGGTATTTCAAGATTGCAGTCCCAACAAATATTAACTTGCCATGGGCGTATTATGCCCTGCTTGCAGAGCTCTTGTTCAGCTAAACTATTTACGTACATGTATTTGTCATTTGACTAACAGGGCCCAGATTTTCAAGAAAGATGTCAAGCAGCTTCATCACAAAAACATGCCTATATAATTTTGACCCCCGGCCCCCGCCCGTTGGGGTTTGAAGAAATAGATGGGCTGCATGATGCTTCCACGCAATGCTGAAACCGACCGCACCAGAGTACTGGTAAACTGCTTCGAGGATCTAAGCCTGCCCAGGCAGAGCAGTTTGAATCGGTCGGTCCATGCTTATAAACCCTATTGGTTTCATTGGGCGACAGGGTTTGAGATGTCATTTCATCTCAATGTCAGGTAAAAGTCCCACAAAATTGGAAGCAACATCTCCAAAATGACCTATACAGTGTTGACGGGAAAGCTAAACCTCAAATCAAACAAACAAACAAACAATAATTTTGACCCCCTTGAACCAACCTTTTATATAGTAAAACTGGGATTTTCAGGGGTAAACCTTATTTTTCTTATTTCTGCTCTAAAACATAGATTGTGGATATTCGCTAGAACCGCCTCATCAAGGCCATTCTAACAAGTGCCCACAATCAATGTTTTGCGCAGAAATACGAAAAATATCACATATTTTTATCTTAACATATTCGTTTTTATCCGCGGTAAAATGTACACTGAATTTGTGTAGGCGGGTTTTCGTAATGTTTGGGAATGGAATTATCATTAACCTTCCAGAATAGCATTTTCTGAAGACATGCTGGTAAGGCAGTTCTAACAAGTACCCAGAACCCATTTGTGGAGCACAAGCAAAAAAAATCTCAAATTTTTGTCTGAAAATGTCATTTCTTAAGCCATGGAAGATAGTTTATTAAATCTGATAATTAGGCTGAAAGTAAATGTATATATTGTTTGTCTTTTTTTTTTCTATCCCCCATACACAAACAATATATTGCATTCCCTTGTGGAACAGTATCCTATCCATCTGCTGATTCAAGAAAGGCAGTTTTTAGGTTTAGTGAGTGAGTGAGTTTTAGTTTTACGTCCCACCAACAGCTAAGGTCATACGGAGATGGGACCTCGGTTTAAAGACTCATCCGAAGGTCTGGAGAAGCCCGGGATCGATCCTGCGATCCCTGGTTTACAAGGCGAGTAGCGTAACCACTGCACCACGGAGGCTTCTTTTAGGTTTAGTAAATGGGCTGGCAGGACATGACCTAAATAATGTTGACTGAGCCATTAAACATCAAACCAACTAACTTAGCTAAATGCTCATTAGTATGGTAACTACTAATATGCAAACAGTTTGCAATCTGGCTTTGTATGTGAAATGTGAAAATGATATTTGTACAAGGTACACAGAAAATAATCATAATACATGTACCATATATCACAGTACATGTAGTTCAAAGAATTCAAATGGGAAAAAAAAAGTTTCGGCAAAGTGCACAATGAAAAACGTATGAACATCAGATTCTGTTATACAGTTCTAAGTAAATTAAAATAATATGCCTACCTACCTACCTGGGTAAGGTCAAGGGCCTGACAAATCAATTGCCCATACAGTTACTGGGACAAGCCCCAATTTTTGCTGGGCAAGTTATTTTTATTTCACATGCCCAGAAAAAATATATAGAATATACAGGGAATATTGTAATTCAGAGCCATTCTGAAGATGCTGTGGACCGCCGGGCAAGTTGCTGAAACTTGGGTTTTTCAAGTGCTAATTAAGGGGAATGGGAACACCTGGAACATTTTTCTGCCATTTTTCAAAGGGAGACAAGTTTTGGGACTTCCTGCTCGCTTTTCTGTGAGCCCTGTCCCACTGAAAAAGGGGTCTACACTTAAAGGAAAGAATTTGCTCCTCAGGAGCAAATTCTTTCCTTTAAGAGTTGACCCCTGTTGACATGGGAGACAAAAATACTTTTGCCAGAGTTTCCTCCCCTGAAGGTGTTCCCATTCCCCTTAAACCCTTGTCCTGCTGATTACAATAGCCCTTGACTTGGCAAACAGTGAAGATTCAGATCAGATGGCTTCTAAAAAGCCAACTTATCAGGATCTACACTGTTCATCATTCAGTTTGCAACTTTGAATGGATACATTTTATTTTATACTCTGTAGTGAAATCAATGCATATTTGAAACAAATAAAAATGATATTTTCACACTGTGAAAAATAACATGACCTTGTTATTAGGGCCCCGCACTGAAAGTGTGGGTGCCCTATAGTAATCACTCTGTCCGTCCGTCTGTCTGTCTGTCCGTCCGTCCACAAATTTCTGATAGCGCTGCCGTGGCCCTAGTCAGTTTCACTGACAGCTCTAGTTTTTACAGTAGCAGCCCAGACTACTTTTTCTCGCCAAAAGTCATATGTAATCAACAAAATAATTCTGTAAAATACTTTGTTTGATTTGAGGTTTAACGTCCCCGTCAACACTGTAAAGGTCATTTTGGAGACGTTGCTTCCAATTTTGTGGGACTTTTACCCGACATTGAGAAGAAATGACATCTCAAGCCCTGTCGCCGAATGAAACCAATAGGGTTTTATAAGCATTGATGGTCCGACACACACCGATTTGCCTGGGCAGGCTTAGATCCTCTAAGCAGTTTACCAGTACTCGTGTGTGGGTCGGATTCAGGTCTGCATGGAAGCATCATGCAGCCCATATAATTCTTCAAGCCCCGATGGGCGGGGGCCGCCTGTAAAATACTGTGAAAAGCACTCTTTGAACTATAAAAATGCTGTATTCAAAATGGCAATCTGTTTATGTTTTGAAACTGACAGTTGTGATGTCATAGCCAGGTCAAAATTGTGACGTAGATACGATTGATCAATTACAGTAAATATCCGCATAAAATTATGAAATAAAAAGAACATTTCTTTTTTTATCAGCGGATACCAAAAATATTTCATCTCGTGTGTTGAAAACATCTGAATTTTCACTCATGCTTTGCTCTCATGAAAATTTGGATTTTTTCAACTGACTCAATAAAATAGTTTTGGTATCCACCTCAAAAAAGTAAATGTCCTCTTTTTATAAAGTAATTTGGTTGGTTGACAGTCAGAAATGGGTGTGGCAAAATGAATTTATTCAGCAGGACAAGGATTAGGACTATATGGGCCCCGTCAAGCGATTTTGGTACTTATCGCCTATGCGAGTAGCGAAGGTTCAGGCGAGCCTGCGCATCCCAAAGTCTCGCCAGAACCTTCGCTGCTCGCTCATACAAGCAGTGAATCAAGAGGAACCTTCTGACAAAAAGCCATATCCCTGGCCCCTCTGAATGGCTGGGCATGCGCAGTTAAAATTTGTCATGACCGAATGCTCGAAGACACAAATTCGATTGGCGGGGCTCATATATTTTCCTAATTGCGAGTTCACCATTTTAGGTACACTGTCAGCAGTCAGATTTGGGATGCCAATATCCCCCCGTAAAAGCCGTATCTCTGGTCATGAGGATTCTGCTGTCTCCCCGCGGAAGAGAATTATGATGAGCCACGATGATTCTGAACCACAACAGGGAACCAGTTCATCAGTACCACTGGTTGCCAAGAACCACTGCTGTAAATTGCTCAAAGGTGAGACAGGTTACTGACAGTATATTACTGTAAATATTTAGACCCGGAAAGCCATAAAAATCAATCTTAGAAAACAGTGTAGACTCAGATCAGACTACTGCTGAAGGAGCTGTCTGATCAGGGCCTCCAGTGTTCGCCACTGAGCAAAAGCTTTTGTGGCCATATTATATGCCCTAACAATTTTAAGTTTTGGGACAGACAAACAGTGCAGACCCAGACTGCTCCTTCCGGGTCTACACTGCTATTCCTTCTGCATTTTTTCGACTCCTTGCTGGATCATGAGATTTTAGGAGAATTACATGGCCAAAATTTTAGGATTTTTACGTTAAGGAATAATTATACGATACTATAAGGCTCATTAAACAGTGACTAAATATTTATGGTAAGTATTGTAAACTTCTTCACCACCCACATATACCGCAAACCTTTTATATCACTGTTCATATTAACATATTTTTGGATATGACATGGTTTCAAGATGGATCCCAAAAATGTATAGATTATGTACAAAACTGACCAACACCTTGGACTCATTTGAATCGCCTTGTCGGTTTTATGGTTGCAAATTTTGTTTTTCAACAATGCACCCGCAGAGCTGTAAAATGGAATTTGTGATCGTAAAATCAATGATTTACTTCCCAAAATGACAATTTTCAGTAGCACAGTTCTACATCAATTCAAAGCATTGTGCATGTACTATTTGCACAAAGTGGTAAAGGCTGTTAGCTATAAAAACCAAATGCCAGCCAATCAATGTGATAGCATCTGGTTTCCGACGGTATATCACAGAATATACTGTGTCATCCAACCAGATGTCACTCAGTCAGATTGGTGATCGGGAGGTCGCTGGTTCCCCACCTGCATGGTTGGCAGCACTCATTTATGGAGATTGATCATGAAATCTTTTCTATGGTCTTTCTCTCCCTTCCGCTGATTCAAGAAGGGCAGTCGTCAGTTTCTGGTTAAAGAATGTGTACTCTACATGTCAATTAACTGCTTATGTATAATCCTGCCCTGGGATAGTGTGGTCTGAGAAACTGGACGGCTTGAAATGTCCTAAATTGTATTGACTGGGCCATTAAGCTCTAAGCAAACAGACAAACATTACGTTAGCAAATGCACTAGAACCATTATTATTTGGATGAGGTTTATTTTCACTATTACTGGGTATTGCATGTCAGTTTAACCCCTTGTATGCTAGTGGACTCTTCCATTGCTATATGTTGGCTATAAGTCCATTTGTGGTATAAAGGGTGTAGGCCTGTTTTTCTGTTTTTATTCTATTTTTTTGATGGAAAAATCTGTTAGCAAATAGTGCAGACCTTGATCAGATGCCGCTCTATTTGCCAAGGTACTCCTTTAGGGGTTCCCAGCACTGATTGTTTGAACAAGTCTGTGAAATGACCACCACTTTACATCCCACTTTATATAAATAAAACTGGAGTTTACAGGGGTATACATTATTTTGCTTATTTCTGCTCAGACACATAGGTTGTGGTACTCGTTAGAACTGCTCATTGAGCCACATTGAGGCAGTTCTAGCGAGCACCCACAACCTATGTTTGGAGTACAAATAAGAAAAATATCACAAATTTTCATCGAGAAAGCTGCTGGTTTAGAGTTGTGAAAGCATGCACTATGTAACACAATGAGAATTTGGATACTCTCAAAATCAAATTCCATATTCTAACCAAAAAATAACTTGGAAAATGACTATTTTGTCCATATGATTATTGAGTAATTCCAGGCTATTTAATTCTAGGATTTAACCCTTTAACGCCTGAGTTTCTGAAGCAGACTTTTCCAACTTAGAATTTGGACATACAGTCGAACTTCAATGGCTCGAACACCTTTGGGACCTCGAAAATCTGTTCGAGACAGGGGTAGTTCGAGCCACTGAGGATTACTGCAAGGAGGCATAACCTGATACTTTTAAACATCCTTTCGATGTTCTATAATGAAAATGTATGCTGTGTGTACTCATTAGAATCGCCTCATCGAGGCGATTCTAATGAGTACACACAGCATACATTTTCAAGATAAAAGACTAAAATCTCCTTAATTATCCCCCACTATTTCTTATGTAGAGGATTTCGCTAGGGACTCAAGAACAGGTTCGACTCATCCATGGTAAACGAGCCATCGATGTTCCAGCCATCGAAGTTCAACTGTATACATTCTGTAAATGAGTCGTCTCATCTGGATCTTCACTATTTTCATAGGTACATGTATCTCTACCTTTCTACAGTGTTGAAAGGATTCAGGTTGTGCATGTCTATTCTTGTAGATAGGGGGTCCATGCTTATAAAGCATATTGGTTTCATTGGGCGGCAGGGCATGAGATGTCATGTCATCTAAATGTCGGGTAAAAGTCCCATAAAATTGGAAGCAATGTCTCCAAAATGACCTATACAGAGTTGACGGGGACATTAAACTTCAAATCAAACAAACAAACAAACAAACAAATACTTGTAGTCAATTTTCAATAATCAGTAACAGGATGGCAAAAACTCACGGTCTGGATCTACACTGTTTGCATAGGAATCTGTACTGGTCCACAGGGTTAAAGGGTTAATGTGCTTTTTCAGGCCCTCCTTTTTAAGTTGGGGTTCTGTTTTCCTCTTTCATTTATATGATGTTTTCCACTTCTACTTCAGGACTTCAAGAATTCCACAAGCAAGACACATTTTGTGATTACAGCCTCATGGCTGAAGATCAGGAGCTGCGAGTTCACAGGGTTGTCATGGCATCATGTAGTGATTACTTCAAGGTCATGTTAACAGGTCAGATGAAGGAGAGTCGTGAGGGAAAGGTCGACCTCAAAGGTATTACAGCAAAAGGACTTAAGGTTGTGGTAGATTTTGCTTATACAGGAGTGTTACAAGTGACGACTGATAATGTGGAGGAAGTGTTGTCAGCGGCAACACATTTACAGGTCAATGATGCAGTCGATTTGTGTAGCCAGTATATTGAAAGTTCTATAACAATAGAGAACTGTGTAGACATATTAAATCTGGCAGAAATGTACTCCCTGACCTCAACTAATCAGGTTGCTAAGGACTTCATGCTGGGAAATTTTGAAATAGTTGCAAAGTCTAGTCAGTACAAAAAGCTTACTCATACACAGTTAGCAACACTGCTTGCAGAAAATGGTCTCATGGTTACATCCGAGTTTCAGTTGTTTAAGCTAGTGCTCAAGTGGATCAATCAGAATCCAGCACAGCGTAATCAGGTTGTGGCCGAACTGATGCAGCATATCCGTCTTCCATTGTTAACAGGAGAGGAACTAGTTGAAAAAGTAAGTACTGTTGCTCTGATGAAAGAAAACCAGGAATGTAATAATCTTCTAACTGAGGCAAAAGATTATCACATTGTTGTGAGTAAACAGCCTATGTTACAAACAAGACGTACACAAGTGAGATCCGATGTCAAATGTCTCGTAATGTGCCATAGAGAAAATCTAGAATATTATAACATTGGAAATAAACACCATGGTTTTCTTAAAGATGCAACAATACAGTTGTATCATCCCTCAGTGGTAGTGGTTGATAACTTCATGTATGCTTGTGGTGGAAAATATGATTTTAATGAAAATAATGAAATAGCTACAGCACGGTGCTTTAGGTACGACCCTCGGTTTGACTCCTGGTATGAACTTACATCTATGAATGAGGCAAGGAAAGACTTTGTTTTACTTGCAATGAATGGGAAGCTGTATGCAATAGCAGGACAAGATGAAAATTTAGTTATGTGCACAATGGAAGTTTTCAACATAACAGCAAATGAGTGGGAGCACAAGTCTCCATTACCTCACTCTATGTATGGTCATGCTGGAGCTGTTTGTGATGGAAAGCTATATGTCTCTGGTGGACAAAAATTTGATGGATGCTGCAGCGACTTGGAACAGTATGACCCTGTGAGAGATACGTGGGAAATGCGGTGCCCAATGACCCATGCAAGGCTTAACCACAATATGGTAACACATAACTCGAGAATATATGTTATGTGTGGTAACATTGAGGACAGTTACGGTTTTCCTGTACCAGTAATCGCAATCGAGTATTACAACCCAGAGACAGATCAGTGGACATGTTGTCAAAAGACGTTGAATATTCGGGAGGCTGGAGCGTGTATGTACGAGGATAAGATATATATTGTTGGTGGTATAAACGGAGAGCATTATTTCTCAGATCTAGTCCAGTCTTACAAACCCGAGACAGAAGAACTTAACATTATTGAGAAATTCTCAACAAGACTACACGGAAGGGCTTGTTGTATATTGACACTTCCACAATATGTTTGAATAATTTGTTACCATATTTGCCGTAATTAATGTACTATGCACTTGGAAATTTCACCATGCTGAATCTTTCAATATGCTACACTCCTCCCTAATTTTCAGCCATTTTTGTCGCATGATTTCAGTTTTTACCCTGGATTCAGAAGCAGAATGGAAAACAGTATAGATCCAGATCAGCTGGCTTGAGAAGCCAGCTAATCTGGATCTATATTATTTTCAAAAAAGGATATATCCAGGTTCAGCATGATGAGGGTTGATTAAAAAACAAACCTGGAAATTAAGGGTACATTCAGGTACAATGATAAGCTCTTTATGCCGACTGTGGACCTGTTTGGTTCAACCAAACATGTCCAAAGTCAGCATTGGGAGCATCCAAACATGCAAAAGTCAGCATTGGGAGCAACCAGACATGCCAAAGTCAGCATTTGGAGCAACTTAACATGTCCAAAGACAGCATTTGGAGCCTCCAGACATGTCCAAAGATAGCATTAGAAGCAAGTAAACATGTCAAAGTCAGCACTGTCACTTACCAAACATGTCTAAAGTCAGCATTGGGGGCATCCAAACATGTCAAAGTCAGCATTGGGAGCAACTAGACAGGCCAAAGTCAGCATTGTGAGCAACTGAACATGACCAAAGTCAGCATATGGCGCATCCAAACCTGTTCAAAGTTAGCATTAGGAGCAGCTAAACATGCCGAAGCCAGCAATGTGAGCAACCAAACATATCAAAAGTCAGCATTGGGACTTCGGAGCATCCACATTTGTCTTAAAATCAGCTTTTGGTGCATCTGAACCTATTTATCCAAAGTCAGCATTAGGATCAACTAAACATACCAAAGTCTGCATTGGGAGCAACCAAACATATCCACCAAAGTCAGGATTGGGACTTGGGAGCACATTTTGTCTTAAAATCAGCTTTTGGAGCATCCAAACCTATATATCCAAAGTCAGCATTTGGAGCAACTAAACATGCATTGGGAGCAACCAAACGTATCCAAAGTCAGCATTGGAACTTGGGAGCATCCATATTTGTCTTAAAATCAGCATTTGGAGCATCCAAACCATTATATCCAAAGTCAGCATTAGGATCAACTAAATAATGTCAAAGTCTGCATTGGGAGCAACCAAACATGTCCAAAGTCAGCATTGGGACTTTGAAGCATCCATATTTGTCTTAAAATCAGCATTTGGAGCATCCAAACCATTATATCCAAAGTCAGCATTAGGAGCAAGTAAACATGCCAAAGTCACATCCAAATATTTAGGAGCATATATAACAAAATGTTAAAAGGGTTCTTTAAGATACTCAGAGTAGCATTCGTCAAAAAAGTGTAACATTTGACCTATATATATTTATGACCTTTCAACACTTTTTCAATTGAAATAGACTGAAAAAACTTAATGCTGTTAGGTGGTATCAAATTTGTTTCTGGATATAATGGTACTTACTTACTGATTTAGACGTCAGTCTAAGCAATTCTGCTTCTGAGTGCATTTCATTCAGGCTGTCTTGAGGGAGTTCTCTGCTGTAGCTTTGGTGTGAGCTTAATAGAGTATGTACAATAATTATGGTAAATATGGTATCCCATAGAAGATTTAATTTATCACTGCACATATGGATGAGAAGTACAAGAAGAGATATTTATGGAAAGTTAGAGATTTATTTTTAATTTCTCCTTGAAAACATATGTTGCAGGTTTATTTTTGTTTGTGTTAAGGTTTTACATCCCCATCAACACTATTTAGGTCATTCTGGAGATGTTGCTTTTGAAACTTTTACCAGACATTGAGATGAAATGACATCTCAAGCCCTACAGCCCAAAGAAACCACTAGGGTTTACTAGCACCACTTTTTCTTGGCAGGCTTAGACCTTCTAAACAGATTCAGCTCTGTGCAGACGCACCATGCAGCCCAGTTTGTTTCTCCATAGAAGCTGGCTCAAAAACATTACGAAAACACACCTACCGTATTCCTCCCATTTAGCGCACCGGGCGCTTAAAAAATTGGAAAAAGCGGGGGCGTTTATTAGAGACAAAAATCTTACCAGAAGGGAGAGTTCAAACCCATTACATGGGGTAGATTTGCATTAGAATATAGTGGAATCATGACATGCAAAGTACCAAGTGGTCAACACAGACATTGTGATAGCAGGGGGTTTAGAAATACCTTAAATGATTAGCAGCGTGATGATTGAAAGGCTGAAATCTTTACTTTAGGTAATCCAAAATACTATTTCCTGCCACTGCAGAAGGGGCGCTTATTATTTTGTTCTTGGAAAAACAGTGAGGGGGCGCTTATAGGAGCAGGGGCGCTAAATGGGAGGAATACGGTATACAAATGGAGAACAAACTTTACCACCCAAAAAAACGAAAATTTTAAGATAAAAAATTGTGATTTTTTTAGCTCGCCTGTTGCAAAGCTGGTAAGCTTTTATAACACAACCGGTCACCCCTAAATATCAAAATGGTCTCCTGCCATATTTAAGGATGAAGATTCCATTTGTTACAAAAAGGGTTAACCCATTTTGTACCAGAAACCCCAAAACGGGTAATTGGCAAAAAGTGCAGGCCCAGAACAGAAGCTGCAGAATGCGGCGTCTGATCAGGGCCTAGACTATTTGCGAAAAGTTAAGCCATTTTCCAAGTAAATTTGAAGAAAACACAACCTGACAACCCTTAATTTTGGAATGGACTCCTGATATATATAAGGAGGAAGATTCCATTTGTTACAAAAAGGGTTAAACTGCCAAATGGCAATCTACAGTTAACCCCAGTTTTCCAAGGATGGCTACTATAATGGTACAACAGTGCAAGGAGGTTGCGAACCATGTCCAAAATACTGCTCATTGGGCTGTAAAACAAAACAAATGAAATTGGATCCGTGTCATTTTACTACCTGTCACAGCTTTAGACAAATGACACATTTTAACCCTTTTTGTACCAAATGGAATCTTCCTCCTTATGACTATACCAGGAGTCCATTCCAAAATTTACGGGTGTCAGGTTGTGTTTTCATCAGAATTCATTTGGAAAATGACTGAACTATTAGCAAACAGTGGAGGCCCTGATCAGACGCCCAATTCTGCTGCGTCTGGTCTGGGCCATATTATTATCAAACATAACACTATGTTAACAAGCCCATGCAATGTACAACCCAGAGAGCCCTAATCTAGCATTTACAGAGGTATACATATTACATCACCTTTCCAGCTTCAGATACAGATGAGGGGCACTTCCGCACAGGCTAGAACCATGTCAAGTGGCAGTGCCATTGAGCTTCCACAGCCATTGCTCAAGAGGTTTATGGCCAAAATGCATTTTATCCATATAGACACGCATATGCATACATAATTACCTACATATACGTACATGCATAAACACATATATAAGATCTCTTACAAATGGAGCCAAACCGATTAAGACCTTTGTTCAGGATCTGCAAGTATGGGGGGGGGGGTTTACGGCCCTTTCAAGATTATTTCACTCATATCGAGCCGATCGTTAATCAGAGGTGGGCGAAAACCGGAGTACCCGGAGAAAAACCACCTGACCTTCCGTTGCAGAACTTGGCGTCTCACACGTGGCCCGAGCGAGGCTCGAACCTACGGCGGTGAGAGACCTAATGACTAAGAGTCAGCGCTCTTATCCACTAGGCCACGGAGGCCCGTCTCTCTGCAAGTATGGGAAAGCATTATTATTTATCATATGACTTTGCGTCTGAGAATGTAATAACTCCATTTTTATGCCCCCGCCATTCGAAGAATGGTGGAAAGGGCATATAGTGTTGCCCCTGTCCGTCCGTCCGTCCGTCCGTTCGTCCGTCTGTCCGTGCGTCCGTCCGTCCGAAACTTAAACGCAGTCAATAACTTCCTTATTTCTTGATGGATTTTAAAATTACTCGGCAGAAATGTTAACCATCATGTGACGACGTGTCACGTGCAAAACCCAGGTCCGTACCTTCAAGGTCAAGGTCATACTTAGAGGTCAAACGTCAAAAAAAGGGTCCGAAACTTAAACGCAGTCAATAACTTTCTTATTTCTGGATGGATTTTGAAATTACTTTGGAGAAATGTTAACCATCATGAGTCGATGTGTCACCTGCAAAACCCAGGTCCGTACCTCCAAGGTCAAGTTCATACTTGGAGGTCAAAGGTCAAAAAAAGGGTCCGAAACTAAAACGCAGTCAATAACTTTCTTATTTCTGGATGGATTTTAAAATTACTTTGTAGAAATGTTAACCATCATCAGTCGCTGTGTCACATGCAAAATCCAGGTCTGTACCTCCAAGGTCAAGGTCATACTTGGAGGTCAAAAAAAGGGTCCGAAACTTAAACGCAGCCAATAACTTACTAATTTTTGGATGGATTTTGAAATTATTTTGAAGAAATGTTAGCCATCATGAGACAATGTGTCACGTGCAAACCCAGATCCGTACCTCCAAGGTCATACTTGGAGGTCAAATGGCATAAAAAGGGTCCAAAACTTAAACACTGTCAATAACTTTCTATGGATGAATACGAACATAGACATATTTTCGGGCGGGGGCATCCGTGTCCTATGGACGCATTTCTAGTTTATACCTCACGTGACTTTCCCATACAAAACACCCATAAGCCTGAGGGTGATAATTTTTCCATCACCCTGCAATAATTTCGTCTATCACATACACCGCACTGGGTGCGCGTATGGTTTGGTTGGAGAAAATGAGTCTAAACCAAAAATTTTAACAAAGTCGAGAAATTTTGGTACCAAAATGATTCTTTTAAGTAAGAAAACCCATACCCATACTTTAGGGTTTTGTTCAGAAATAACAGAGTTATAAGCGTTTGAACTTCTGAATTTCTGTTTCACCACCAAACGTCGTTAATGTACATTTATGGAACGCCCTGGCTGTCTTACGGGGATAAAATTTATTATGTTTGGTGGTTTTCCTATTATATGCTGTGATAAAAACAGTATATGTAGTGGTTAATCTAGTATATGTAGTAGAAACCTCATTATTTTCGGTGGTAAAACCTGTATATGCTGTAGTATTTTTGTTATGTGCGGTAGTATTTTTTTATATGCGGTAGTATTTCTATTATATGCTGCGGTATTTTTATTATTTGCTGTAGTATTTTAATATATGCTGTAGTATTTCATTATACATTGTGGATACTCATTATTTGCTGCAATATTTTTATTATATGCTGTGGTCACAGTTTGAATTGTTATATGCAGTAGATTCGTCTTTATCTTGGGTGCAAAATATTATTATCATGAGGAGATCATGCGTATGCATTCGTAACCTACCAGCAGAAAAAAAAAGAAGAAGAAGAAGGCGGCTAAGAGAGCTCACCGTTTGAATAGACCTCCTTTTTAACTCAGTTTATCTAGTTTGGTATAGACCGGTACTCTATACTCTGTCATTGTGGCCTCCTCTATTATGCAAGCAATCTGGTATAAGCAAGCACGCCTTTTGTTCCCAAATATGTTCACCTGTATTAGCAAGCAACTGTATATGCAAGCAATTTTGATTATCCCATAGGTGCTTTTAGGTTGGAAGAGCACTGATCTTTATGCCCTTTCTGGAGATTTTTTTTTTTTTTTTTGCATCATGTTGTTTTTAACTGATTCGTTGACCAGCTACTAGTCTGATAATAAAAATCTGATCGTTTTTTTTTTTTTTTTTGGTATTTTTATTGTAAAAAATAAAAATCACCTTCTTAGTGATGGCAAGTCTATTTGGTAGAGTCTCAAATCTTAGGATTAATATTGAGCCAGAGAGACTAGACTAGCTAAACTTTTATACACTGTTCATTTTAGTGCAAAAGATTATTTTAATTCCATATCAAGGTTCGGTACTTTGACCGGTCCTTTTATTGATATTTATTAACGATCTTCCTGATAATATCAGGTCGTCTGTTGGCTTGTTTGCTGATTGCGTTTTGTATAGGAATATATATACTTCTTCTGACTGTCTTATCTTACAAGATGACCTGGATAGCCTAGCACGTTGGGAGGCCGATTGGCAAATGAAGGTCAATGTGGCCAAATGTCATTCAACGAGGGTGTCACGGCACCCTCCAGACAAGCAGATTAAAAATTCAACTACTCATTGCATCAGCATACTTTGGAACATGTCCAATCCGCAAAATATCTTGGTATCACCATTACTGATAATCTTGATTGGGGTCAACATATTTCTGAGATTACCTCTAAAGCAACTTGGTCATTAGGGTTTCTTAGACGCAATTTGGCTTTTGCACCTAGGCAGACAAAGGATGTTGCATACAAAACCTTGGTTAGACCTCAACTAGAGTATGCATCACCTGTTTGGCATCCCCATGTTAAAACTCAGGTTCAACAGGTTGAGAAGGTTCAGAGGACGGCTGCCCGATGGACCTGCAGGCGATGGCGGAACAGAAGTAGTGTTGGTGAAATGCTCGATGAGCTGGAGTGGCCATCGTTGGAGGCCCGTCGCGAGCAGTCCTCTTAACCTCCTTTTATAAGATTCACTCTGACACGGTGTCTCTTAATAAAGATAAATACTTGATCCCTGTGACTACTTCAACTCAAACAAGGGCATCAAAACTAAACAACAGTCAATATCGTAGGTACCAGGCCTATAGTGATGCCCTGAAGAATTCTTTCTTCCCTAGAACTATTCCTCAGTGGAACAGTCTTCCCTCCTCTGAGGTAAATGCCAAAACTGCAGAGGAGTTCAAAGCCCGCATGGTGTAGATTGGGATCCAGAGGTGTGCGTTTTAGTACACCTCTGAAAGCAGATTGTAAATAGTTTTAAAAACTCATCCAGTGGTTTTTTTTTTTTTTTTTTTGCTAAATTCTAAATTTAGCGCACCACCCAACTGAGGTAATGGCCAAGTATGACCGACTCAGAGTATGAAGATAGATAGAAAAACTGGAAAGCCAAACAAATTAAATTCTCCATCAAGTTGGACTAGTTTTACAGCTGACAGAGTCGATCAAGCCATCAGTGCTTCTAGAAACTTTTAAGCTGATTTATGCTTTCCAGCTACAGGAATTTTGTAATAACCAATAGCTGAGGATATTTTGGATTCGTGTATGAGACTGATTACTGCAGTAGAGTTACTATAGTAGATACATAAATCATACAATGCTTAACCCATTTAGTACCGGAAACCCCTAAAGGGGTACTTTGGCAAACAGTGCAGGCCCAGATTAGATGCCGCAGAATGCAGCGTCTGATCAGGGCCTACACTGTTTGCAAAAAGTTCAGCTATTTTCCTAATAGATTTGAAGAAAACACAACCTGACACCCCTAAATTCTGAAATGGACTCATGCTATATCTAAGGAGGAAGATTCCATTTGGTACAAAAAGGGTTTTTGCATTTCAAATAGGATAGATAACCATTTCTGTATAATGCAACAGCAACAAAAGCACCACTGTACTTGGTACGGGGTTTTACCGCGGCAATTTATCTTCGGTACTTTTCGAGTAGTTCACGAATACATCCGATTGATCTCATCATGATAATAAAGTTTGCACCCAAGATAAAGATTTATCTACTGCACATAATGACATTACCAGTGAATATAATGACGTGACTACCTCAAATAAAGAGAGAGTGTGAAAGGACCGAACATAGGAACAAAAACACTCAATATTATGGAAAAAAGCACTGCACCAACTGATGAAGACACCGAAAAGCAAGAAATATCTACTATAGATAATGGAAAAAGCAGAACATATAACACTGAAACCACAGCATATAATAAAAATACTACAGCGTATACACCGTTTTACCACCGAAAATAATGAGGTTTCCACTACATATACTAGATTAACCACTACATATACTGTTTTTATCACAGCATATATTAGGAAAACCACCAAACATAATGAATTTTATCCCCGTAAGACAGCCAGGGCATTCCATACTTCTCCCTCCTTCCTCCATGTACAGAAGACCGCAGCAGCGCCGTCGACTTCGAACTCATCTTTGGCGTCGTTAAGAATCTCGATCCACTGATCGTCTGGAAGCCCCACCGGGTGATGGACCTGACTGTCCAGGTCGGTAAATTGTTGACCCTGTGGGACTGGGCCGGGAATTTCTGGAAGAATCTCATTGATCAATTCATCCATGTCGTTAAACGGGTATACTATTTACACAAATATCTCTAAATGGAAATTCGAAGGTCAAGGAGCTCGCACATTACCAGATTGAATTGTGTCCTGGCTTTCTTCTCCAAGGCCGTGTGCCGGCCGCGTATTTTATCCCGTCCACAGGCCCAACAAATTTCTATTTATAGCCCCGCTTTGAAAAAGTGGGGGCTATATTGGATTTGGCTTGTCCGGAATTCCGTCTGTCTGTCTGTCTTTCTGTCTGTCTGTCTGTCTGTAATATTTGATAGTGGGTACCTTGTTACCGCAACTCCTCTTACAGTTCTAGGTCAATCCTTTTGAAACTTTACAGGTGTTTTCATATAGGTCTGAAGATGTGCATATTCTTTTTTCATTATCCTTAAATAATTTTTTTCACTTATTTCACCTTTTTTAACTTAGACAATTTTTGAGATCTACTAATGTTAAAATGTATAGGGAGCAGCTACCTTGTTACCGCAACTCCTCTTACAGTTCTAGGTCAATCCTTTTGAAACTTTACAGGTGTTTTCATATAGGTCTGAAGATGTGCATATTCTTTTTTCATTATCCTTAAATAATTATTTTCACTTATTTCACCTTTTTTAACTTAGACAATTTTCGAGATCTACTAATGTTAAAATGTATAGGGAGTAGCTACCTTGTTACCGCAACTCCTCTTACAGTTCTAGGTCAATCCTTTTGAAACTTTACAGGTGTTTTCATATAGGTCTGAAGATGTGCATATTCTTTTTTCATTATCCTTAAATAATTTTTTTCACTTATTTCACCTTTTTTAACTTAGACAATTTTTTAGATCTACTAATGTTAAAATATATAGGGAGTAGCTACCTTGTGACCGCAACTCCTCTTACAGTTCTAGGTCAATCCTTTCGAAACTTTACAAGTGTTTTCATATAGGTCTGAAGATGTGCATATTCTTTTTTCATTATCCTTAAATAATTTTTTTTTACTTATTATCCCCACGCTTTTCGAAGAAAATGTGGGGATATTGTAATTGTCTTCGTCGTCCGTACGTCCGTCCGTCCGTCTTACCGGACAACCCCTCCCACACTTCTACAGCTAGAAACTTAATACTTTGGGAACTGATAGGTCTTTGGTCTGAGGAGTGCATGACACTTTCGGAATTTTGATCCTACCCCTAGGGGCCAGGGGCTGGGATGCCCCGGGGGTAAAAAATCAAAGTTTTCAGAACCTGGTCCTGTGACATATCAAATCGAACGGCGTAATGCGTAGAATACATAACTATCAAAATTTGACCCCTAGGGTCAGGTTTGAGGTCACCAGAGGTCAAAAACTTGGATTTTCACCCCCATAACCACTTTTTTAACGATTACCGGATAACTCCTCCTATGCCCTTTCATTTAGAAACATGAAACTTTGGGAACTGATAGGTCTTTGGTCTGAGGAGTGCATGACACTTTCGGAATTTTGATCCTACCCCAAGGGGCCAGGCCAGGGGGATGGGTGCCCCGGAGGTAAAAATCAAAGTTTTCAGAACCTGGTCGTGTGACATATCAAATCGAATGGCATAATGAGTAGAATACATAACAATCAAAATTTGACCCCTAGGGTCAGGTTTGAGGTCAAAAACTTGGATTTTCACCCCCATAACCCCCTTTTTAACGATTACCGGATAACTCCTCCTACGCCCTTTCAGATAGAAACATGAAACTTTTGGAACTGATAGGTCTTTGGTCTGAGGAGTGCGTGACACTTTCGGAATTTTGATCTTAAGATTGGGTGGGAGTTGCAATTGAGAACTTATATAGTGGCGTATCTTTCAAAAAGCGTGGGGATATGCGATGGCGTGCCATCGACTGCGCGATTCTAGTTTCAACTTTTTTAACTTAGACAATTTTTTAGATCTACTAATGTTAAAATGTATAGGGAGTAGCTACCTTGTTACCGCAACTCCTCTTACAGTTCTAGGTCAATCCTTTTGAAACTTTACAGGTGTTTTCATATAGGTCTGAAGATGTGCATATTCTTTTTTCATTATCCTTAAATAATTTTTTTCACTTATTTCACCTTTTTTAACTTAGACAATTTTTGAGATCTACTAATGTTAAAATGTATAGGGAGTAGCTACCTTGTGACCACAACTCCTCTTACAGTTCTAGGTCAATCCTTTTGAAACTTAACAGGTGTTTTCATGTAGGTCTGAAGATGTGCATATTGTTTTTAGCTCACCTGTCACGTAGTGACGAGGTGAGCTTTTGGGATCACTTTTTGTCCGTCGTCCGTCGTGCGTCCGTGCGTCCGTCCGTCGTGCGTCCGTGCGTCCGTAAACAATTTAAAATAAGTATATCTCCAATACCCCATGGCCAATCTTGATCAAATTTCATGTGAAGCATCATCAGGTAGGGGGAAAGGCTGCATATGGTTTTTGGGCTGATCAGATTGGAATTCTGGTTGCCATGGCAACATATAGCTCCCATAGACTTATAAAGGGAAAAAATTTAAAAATCTTCTTCTCTGAAACCACAGGGCCCAGAGCTTAGATATTTAGCATGTAGCAAGGGCAAGTGGTCAACTACATAATTCCTGCCAATCATGCCCCTGGGTGCCAAATGGGCCACGCCCTCGGGCCCCTTCGCTCCCATTGACTCATAATGGAAAAAAAGCTTAAAAAATCTTCTTCTCTGAAACCACAGGGCCCAGAGCTAAGATATTTAGCATGTAGCAATGGCAAGTGGTCACCTACATAATTCCTGCCAATCACGCCCCTGGGTTCAAAAAGGGCCACGCCCAGGGGCCCCTTCGCTCCCATAGACTCATAATGGAAAAAAAAGGTTCAAAAATCTTCTTCTCTGAAACCACAGGGCCCAGAGCTTAGATATTTAGCATGTAGCAATGGCAGGTGGTCACCTACATAATTCCTGCCAATCATGCCCCTTGGTTCCAAATGGGCCACGCCCCAGGGCCCCTTCGCTCCCATAGACTCATAATGGAAAAAAAGCTTAAAAAATCTTCTTCTCTGAAACCACAGGGCCCAGAGCTTATATATTTAGCATGTAGTAACGGCAAGTGGTCACCTACATAATTCCTGCCAATCGTGCCCCTGGGTTCCAAATGGGCCACGCCCGGGGCCCCTTCGCTCCCATAGACCCAAAATGGAAAAAAAAAATCTTCTCCGCTGAAACCACATGGCCCAGAGCTTAGGTAATTAGCATGTAGCAACGGCAAGTGGTCACCTACATAATTCCTGCCAATCATGCCCCTGGGTTCCAAATTGGCCACACCCCGGGGCCCCTTTGCTCCCATAGACTCATAATGGAAAAAAAGCTTCAAAAATCTTCTTCTCTGAAACCATAAGGCCCAGAGCTTTGATATTTAGCATGTAGCAACGGCAAGTGGTCACCTACATAATTCCTGCCAATCATGCCCCTGGGTTCCAAATGGGCCACGCCCCGGGGCCCCTTCGCTCCCATAGACCCAAAATGGAAAAAAAAAATCTTCTCCGCTGAAACCACAGGGCCCAGAGCTTAGGTAATTAGCATGTAGCAACGCCAAGTGGTCACCTACATAATTCCTGCCAATCATGCCCCTGGGTTCCAAATTGGCCACACCCCTGGGGCCCCTTTGCTCCCATAGACTCATAATGGAAAAAAAGCTTCAAAAATCTTCTTCTCTGAAACCATAAGGCCCAGAGCTTTGATATTTAGCATGTAGCAACGGCAAGTGGTCACCTACATAATTCCTGCCAATCATGCCCCTGGGTACCAAAATGGCCACGCCCCGGGGCCCCTTCGCTCCCATAGACTCATAATGGGAAAAAAGCTTCAAAAATCTTCTCCGCTGAAACCACAGGGCCCAGAGCTTAGGTAATTACCATGTTGCAACGACAAGTGGTCACTTACATAATTCCTGCCAATCATGCCCCTGGGTACCAAATTGGCCACGCCCCGGGGCCCCTTCGCTCCCATAGACTCATAATGGGAAAAAAGCTTCAAAAATCTTCTCCGCTGAAACCACAGGGCCCAGAGCTTAGGTAATTACCATGTTGCAACGACAAGTGGTCACTTACATAATTCCTGCCAATCATGCCCCTGGGTACCAAATTGGCCACGCCCCTGGGCCCCTTCGCTCCCATAGACTCATAATGGAAAAAAAAGCTTCAAAAATTTTCTTCTCTGAAACCAAAAGGCCCAGAGCTTATATATTTATCATGTAGTAACGGCAAGTGGTCACCTACATAATTCCTGCAAATCATGCCCCTGGGGTCGAAACAGACCACGCCCCAGGGCCTATTAGCTCCTATAGACTCATAATTGAAAAAAGCTTCAAAAATCTTCTTCTCTGAAACCACAGGGCCCAGAGCTTAGATATTTAGCATGTAGGAAGGGCAAGTGGTCACCTACATAATTCCTGCCAATCATGCGCCTGGGTTCCAAATTGGCCACGCCCCGTGGCCCCTTCGCTCCCATAGACTCATAATTGAAAAACGCTTCAAAAATCTTCTTCTCTGAAACCACAGGGCCCAGAGCTTAGATATTTAGCATGTAGCAATGGCAAGTGGTAACCTATATAATTCCTGCCAATCATGCCCCAGGGGTCCAAATTGGCCACACCCCGGGGCCCCTTAGCTCCTATATACTCATAATGGGAAAAAGGTTCAAAAATCTTCTTCTCTGAAACCACAGGGCCCAGAGCTTAGATATTTAGCATGTAGCAATGGCAAGTGATCACCTACATAATTCCTGCCAATTATGCCCCTGGGTTCCAAATGGGCCACGCCCCGGGGCCCCTTTGTTCCCATAGACTCATAATTGAAAAAAAGCTTCAAAAATCTTCTTCTCTGAAACCATAAGGCCCAGAGCTTTGATATTTAGCATGTAGCAACGGCAAGTGGTCACCTACATAATTCCTGCCAGTCATGCCCCTGGGTTCCAAATGGGCCACGCCCCGGGGCCCCTTCGCTCCCATAGACCCAAAATGGAAAAAAAAGCTTCAAAAATCTTCTCCGCTGAAACCACAGGGCCCAGAGCTTAGGTAATTAGCATGTTGCAACGGCAAGTGGTCACCTACATAATTCCTGCCAATGATGCCCCTGGGTTCCAAATTGGCCACGCCCCGGGGCCCCTTCGCTCCTATAGGCTCATAATGGAAAAAAAGCTTCAAAAATCTTCTTCTCTGAAACCAAACGGCCCAGAGCTTATATATTTAGCATGTAGTAACGGCAAGTGGTCACCTACATAATTCCTGCAAATCATGCCCCTGGGGTCGAAACAGACCACGCCCCGGGGCACATTAGCTCCTATAGACTCATAATGGAAAAAAGCTTCAAAAATCTTCTTCTCTGAAACCACAGGGCCCAGAGCTTAGATATTTAGCATGTAGGAAGGGCAAGTGGTCACCTACATAATTCCTGCCAATCATGCACCTGGGTTCCAAATGGGCCACGCCCCGGGGCCCCTTCGCTCCCATAGACTCATAATGGAAAAAAGCTTCAAAAATCTTCTTCTCTGAAACCACAGGGCCCAGAGCTTAGATATTTAGCATGTAGCAATGGCAAGTGGTAGTCTATATAATTCCTGCCAATCATGCCCCAGGGGTCCAAATTGGCCACACCCCGGGGCCCCTTAGCACCTATATACTCATAATGGGAAAAAAGGTTCAAAAATCTTCTTCTCTGAAACCACAGGGCCCAGAGCTTAGATATTTAGCATGTAGCAATGGCAAGTGGTCACCTACATAATTCCTGCCAATTATGCCCCTGGGTTCCCAATGGGCCACGCCCCGGGGCCCCTTTGCTCCCATAGACTCATAATGGAAAAAAAGCTTCAAAAATCTTCTTCTCTGAAACCATAAGGCCCAGAGCTTTGATATTTAGCATGTAGCAACTGCAAGTGGTCACCTACATAATTCCTGCCAATCATGCCCCTGGGTTCCAAATGGGCCACGCCCCGGGGCCCCTTCGCTCCCATAGACCCAAAATGGAAAAAAAGCTTCCAAAATCTTCTCCGCTGAAACCACAGGGCCCAGAGCTTAGGTAATTAGCATGTTGCAACGGCAAGTGGTCACCTACATAATTCCTGCCAATCATGCCCCTGGGTTCCAAATTGGCCACGCCCCGGGGCCCCTTCGCTCCCATAGACTCATAATGGAAAAAAAAAGCTTCAAAAATTTTCTTCTCTGAAACCACAAGGCCCAGAGCTTATATATTTAGTATGTAGTAACGGCAAGTGGTCACCTACATAATTCCTGCAAATCATGCCCCTGGGGTCGAAACAGACCACGCCCCGGGGCCCATTAGCTCCTATAGACTCATAATGGAAAAAAGCTTCAAAAATCTTCTTCTCTGAAACCACAGGGCCCAGAGCTTAGATATTTAGCATGTAGGAAGGGCAAGTGGTCAACTACATAATTCCTGCCAATCATGCCCCTGGGTTCCAAACGGGCTTCGCCCCGGGGCCCCTTCGCTCCCATAGACTCATAATGGAAAAAAGCTTAAAAAATCTTCTTCTCTGAAACCACAGGGCCCAGAGCATAGATATTTAGCATGTAGCAATGGCAAGTGGTAACCTATATAATTCCTGCCAATCATGCCCCAGGGGTCCAAATTGGCCACACCCCGGGGCCCCTTAGCTCCTATATACTCATAATGGGAAAAAAGGTTAAAAAATCTTCTTCTCTGAAATCACAGGGCCCAGAGCTTAGATATTTAGCATGTAGCAATGGCAAGTGGTCACCTACATAATTCCTGCCAATTATGCCCCTGGGTTCCAAATGGGCCACGCCCCGGGGCCCCTTCGCTCCCATAGACTCAAAATTGAAAAAAGCTTCAAAAATCTTCTCCGCTGAAACCACAGGGCCCAGAGCTTAGGTAATTAACATGTAGCAACGGCAAGTGGTCACCTACATTATTCCTGCCAATCATGTCCCTGGGGTCCAAATTGGCCACGCACTGGGGCCCCTTAGCTCCCATTGACTCATAATAGAAAAAAGCTTCAAAAATCTTCTTCTCTGAAACCACAGGGCCCAGAGCCTAGATATTTAGCATGTAGCAACAGCAAGTGGTCACCTACATAATTCCTGCCAATCATGCCCCTGTGGTCCAAAAGAGCCACGCCCCGGGGCCCCTTAGCTCCTATAGACTCATAATGGAAAAAAAGCTTCAAAAATCTTTTTCTCTGAAACCACAGGGCCTAGAGCTTAGATAATTAGCATGTAGCAATGGCAAGTATTCACCTACATAAATCCTGCCCATCATGCCCCTTGGGTCCTAATGGGCCACACCCCGGGGCCCCTTAGCTCCCCTAGACTCATAATGAAAAAAAGCTTCAAAAATCTTCTTCTCTGAAACCACAGGGCCCAGAGCTTAGATATTTAGCATATGGCAATGACAAGTGGTCACCAACATAAATCCTGCCAATCATGCCCCTGGGGTCCAAATGGGCCACAGCCTGGGACCCCCTTAGCTCCCATAGACTCATAATGGAGAAAAGCCTCAAAAACCTTCTTCTCTGAAACCATAAGGCCCAGAGCTTAGATATTTAGCATGTAGCAACGGCAAGTGATCACCTACATATTTCCTGCTAATCATGCCCCTTGGGTCCAAATGGGCCATGCCCCGGTGCCCCTAAGCTCCCATATACTCATAATGGAAGAAAGCTTAAAAAATCTTCTTCTCAGAAACTGTGAAGCACAGAACTTAGATATTAAGTCCAAATTGGCCAAATCCTGTGGCCCCTTAACTCCAACAAACTTATAATGGAAAAAAGCTTCAAACATCTTCTTTGACATGAAATACAGACCTTAGATATTTAGTATATAGCAACACAAAATGGTCGCCTACATAAATCCTGCCAACCATGCCCTTTGGGTCAAAATTGGCCAAGCCCCAGGGCTCATTATCTTCTATAGACTTATACTGGAAAAAAAAAAAACTTAAAAAAAAAATCTTCTTTTCCAAAATCATAAGGCACAGATTTTGTTTGATTTGAGGTTTTATATCCCTGTCAGCACTGTATAGGTCATTTTGGAGATGTCTCTTCCAATTTTGTGGGACTTTTACCCGACATTGAGATGAAATTACATCTCAAGCCCTGTCGCCCAATGAAACCAATAGGGTTTATAAGCATGGACACCACTTTGCCTGAGCTTAGATATTTAGTATGTAGCAATGTCAAGTGGTCTCCTACACTATTGATTTTCTGGTACACAGGTGAGCGATATAGGGCCATTGGGCCCTCTTGTTTCATTATCCTTAAATAATCTTTTTCACTTATTTCACCTTTTTTAACTTAGACAATTTTTGAGATCTACTAATGTTAAAATGTATAGGGAGTAGCTACCTTGTGATCGCAACTCCTCTTACAGTTCTAGGTCAATCCTTTTGAAACTTAACAGGTGTTTTCATATAGGTCTGAAGATGTGCATGTGCTTTTTTCATTATCCGAAAACTTATTTTTTAACTTAGACTGTTTTTCAGATCTAATAACGCGAAAAGTCTATAAGGCGTAGGTACCTTGTTAGGGATTTAACCCTCTCACAAGTCTTTGCCTTTAATTCATGAGTCTTTCTCCTCTGGCAGGGCTATAGCGGGGCTATAGTCAGATCCTCTGACAGTTCTAGTTCGCTTTGAAAACCTTTCCCACATTTTCTACAGGGAAGTGGGATTTTCTTACCTTTGCGAATTTAGGATAAATGAATCTTGCAGTACACCTTACAGCAATTCTTCGCACAGGTGGTTGACCTGCCTACATTCAACCACCCACAATTGTCGTATCCCTTCATTATTAGATAGGTATACTATGTACATCGATATCCCTAAATGAAAATGGCGCCCACCGAGTGCCTCGTATAACAACGTGGGCAAAAACCTAGAGCCCCATGCCGGCGAGGGTTGTGGCCCGCGCCCTTGGGCTCTGGGTTTTTGTCCGCGTTGTTACACGAGGTGTCATTGGTATGTCGCAGCCAGTTTGGGTGAAATTATTTTATGGTTGGGAGGCTTAATTTGGCGAATAAAAAAATCATGTTTGGGTTGGGGGGCTTAATTTGCCAAAATAAGTATTTTTTGGGGTCAAAATGAGGTGGAAAGCTTAATGGGTCGAATGGGGCTTTCATGGCTGAAACAAAAAGTCCATTCACCCTCCCTGCTGCTCGGACAGATGACCTGATATTATCAGGCAGGTCATTAATGAATATCAAGAAAAGGACCGGTCCAAGGACCGAATTTTGGGGGACACCAGATAAAACAGGGACTGAATCAGACGCCTGGTCGTCAAGTAAAACTTGCCGTGAGCACCCAGACAGCCAGGAGCTGATCCACTTATGTGTAGATCCTCTTATCCCATGGTAGTCCAATTTATACAATATTCATCTGTGAGGTACCTTGTCAAAGGCCGTTGCGAAGTCCATGATGATCAAGTCAGTCGGTTTGTGGCCACGATTTATGGCCCCATCCAGATTGCTGATTGAGTTTCACAGGACCTTTGACTCCGAAAGCCATGTTGACAGTCAGCAAGAATACTCTCAAAGGCTAGGTGTTTATGCTGTCGTCCACTACGGTCCCTTGTAGTGAAGCAATGAAGACTTTTCTTGAGATACGCAGAAATCATTTTCGGATAAGATTTTATGAGATTTCCCAAAATCTCATTGAAATGGGCTAATTGGCGGTAAATCTCCTAGGTTTGTTTGATTTTAGGTTTACTGTCCCCGTCAACACTGTATAGGTCATTTTGGAGACTTTGCTTCCAATTGTGTGGGACTTTTACCCGACATTGAGATGAAATGACATCTCAAGCCTCGTCGCCCAATGAAACCAATAGGGTTTATAAGCATGGGCGGGCCGACACGAACCGCTTTGCCTGGGCATGCTTAGATCCTCTTAGCGGTTTACCAGTATTCGTGTGCGGGTCGGCTCCAGTTCTGCGTGGAAGCATCATGCTGTCCATATATTTCTTCAAGCCCTTTGGAAATGTAATTTAGGTGAATATTTTGCTAAAATTTCTCACTGAAAAATCATAATTGTGCACCTGTTTTTCCTCATATGTTATTCTGAGAAAGAACTGTCAATGAACGCATAGTGCATTCTTTCATATCTACACAATGGTGACTTAACTGATGAAAATCTACGTATGATATTATTTTTTTTTGAACTGCAAACATAGGTTGTGGGTACCCGTTAGAATCGCATCATTGAGGCGGTTCTAACGAGTACCCACAGCCAATGTCTTGGAACACAAATGAGAAAAAATAATGTTTACCCCTGTAAACTCCAGTTGCCTCTGTATAAAGTTGGATTAGGTGGTGTTTCACGGACTTGTTAACAAGATGATACGTCTTCTGCACATTTGAGTTCGGTCTTGACTGGGCACATCCAGTGCCCCATTGCTGTATATGGACGTCATCTTCGGGAAAGGGCTGGTAGACAACACAACCCTAACACAACCCTGTGTTTATAATGGCGAGTGCCCCACCCAACCCCGCCACCATCGGGGTTTGGAGAAATAGATTGGGCTGCCACTTTTCCATGTATATGTATAAAGTGTGGTTTTGATTTATTTTTGGTTTAACGTCCCCGTCAACACTATTTAGGTCATTTTGGAGATGTTGCGTCCAATATTGTGGCACGTTTACCCGACATTTAGATGAAATGACATCTCGATTCCTGCCGCCCAATGAAACCAATTGGATTTATATGCATGCATCTCGATACCTGCCGCCCATCTCGGTACCTGCCGCCCAATGAAACCAAAATGATTCATATGCATGCAGGTCTGTCTCGCACAACTTTGCCTGGGCAGGCTTGAGTTTCTAAGCGGCTAACCAGTACTCATTCGCGCAGACGGTTTCAGCTCTGTGTGGAAGCACCGTGCAGCCCAATCTATTTCTCCAAGCCCCGATGGGTGGGGGTGGATAAAGTGCGGTTTACAATGTGAACAAGGCTATTCATTATATGGATTTGTTAACACGTCTTGTTTTAAAAGAAAAGCTTCCGCCTTTAGGAACAGTAAACATTTATGTTAGAGTTACCTCCTTTTGTGTGTGTATCCATTCGCCTTAAATAGTCCCATGCATTAGGCAGTGAGAGAAGTTCACGACCAGGCGATTGAGCTGTTGATTGATCTTTTTATCCTATTGGTCGATGGTTGCATGATTTTTTTGTGTGATATATGCTTTCTTGTTCATGTATTTTTCAATGGTCAGACAAGATTTAGTCTGTGTGCGCAGCACAGAAAGAAAGAAATGCAGAACGTGTAATCATATGTAAAAGACAGAAAATATTTTGCTAGATGTGGGAGGAGATGTGTATTTGTAAGTTGACGTAAATTGTTTTTTTTTTTTATCAGATTTGTCTGGTAGTTGCTAGTGCACTTGCCTCTGACCCAGCAGGCACTCAACGTTGAACTAACGTTGTTTTAGGCACTCAACGTTCAACGTTGTCAACGTTTTGTGCCTGCAGGGGATGCTCGAGGCTCCGGTTCGATCCCCGGCAGTGGTGATAAAATTTTGGTGTCCTTTGATATCATTTGCAGAGACGAATGCCACAAATTAAGCAAATGGAGCGTCTTTCGAATCGGGGCCCCAGTGCGGAGAGAATCATCCACTGCGCTGGTTAAAGATCCCTATCGTAATAACATGGTTGCTGTGATTTGTTTGTTTGTTTTGAGGTTTAACGTCCCCGTCAACATTGTGTAGCTAAATTTAACCCTTTGGTTAGAGCTACGGACTAACTTCCCACATCACAGGTCCTGGTGTATGAATGTCGTCCGACACACACCAGTAAAAAATTTGATTCTGATTCAACACTGTACAGGTCATTTTGGAGACGTTGCTTCCAATTTTGTGGGACTTGACATCTCAATCCCTGACGCCCAATGAAACCAATAGGGTCTATAAGCATGAATGGTCCGACTTGGCCTGGACAGGCTTAGATCCTCTGGGCGGTTTACAGGTACTCGTGTGTAGTCGGTCTGAGCTCTGCTTGGAAGCATCATGCAGCCCATCTATTTCTTCAAGCCCCGATGGGCGGGGGCCGAACATGATTGCTGTGTAAGCTTTGGAGTGTAATGTACACCTGCGAGTATTAAATGGTCAAAACGTGATCGATCGCAGTTTTGTTCATTTGATTTGAGGTTAAACAGTTTTACGTCACCGTCAACACTATTTAGGTCATTTTGGAGACTTTGCTTCCAATTTTGTGGAACTTTTACCCGACTATGAGTTGAAATGAGATCTAAGACTCTGTCACCCGATGAACAGATGGAACCAATAGAGTTTATATGCAACGACGGTCCGACTCTCACCACTTTGCTTGGGCAGGCTAAGGCCTTCTGCGCGGTTTACCAGTACTCGTGTGGACCGATCGCAGTAACCGTAGTAGGTACGAAAAAAGAAAATTGAGCTGGGCACAGCATTTCCATCAATTTACATTTGCCCCTAGGGAAGAACCAGATCAGCCTGCGCATCCATATAGTCTGGTCAGAGACTTCCCTTGCTGCATGAAGGAGCATTGGGTCCTCAGCTGTTCTTAGAGCGCACAACGAAGACATCAGACTGCGCGGATGCGCAGGCTGATCCGAGTCATCGCTGGGCGCACGTGCAATTGTAGGAAATGCTGTGCCCCGGCTCAAACAGTATTTTCCCTTGTAATCACCAACGATTACTGCCCCCGCCCATTTGGGGCTTGAAGAAATAAATGGGCTGCATGATGCTTCCACGCAGAGCTGAATCCGGCTAGCACACGAGTACTGGCAAACCGCTTAGAGGATCTAAGCCTGCCCAGGCAATGCGGTGCGAGTCGGACCGTCCATGCTTAAAAACCCTATTGGTTTCATTGGGCGACAGGGCTTGAGATGTCATTTCATGTCAATGTCGGGTAAAAGTCCCACACAATTGGAAGCAGCGTCTCCAAAATGACCTACATAGTGTTGACGGGGCCGTTAAACATCAAATCAAACAAACATCACCAACGATTCTCATTGAGTTTTAACTGCAAATGAAGACATTTATATATTTTTCATCACGTTGAGAAGTCCTTGTAAAGGATACCTCTGTAAATATGTTCTATTAAATGGTTATCCTTTGGAAGCAAGGAATACACCGCAGAACTGGAAAATATGAAGTGTAAACCCTACTTTACATAGAAAAGCGTGTTTGTGGTATCATTATTGCCCATATTTTTGTTCAAGTCTGAGAATGTGGTAACCGTAAGAACCAACTTTCATTAAGGTTCTAACGAGCACCCACAGTCTATGTTTGTCCCCCTCTCCCACCAACCCCCAACCCTGTAAAGAAAACTATATAGAGAGGAAAATGGTGTTCAGAGGGGTATACATATTCTCATACGCCGGTTTGAAAAAAAAATCGGACGTATTATGGTTACATGTCGCTGTCCGTCCGTCCATCCGTCGGCGCGTCCGTCAGCTTTCGTGAGAGGGTATATGTGCACTGGTCAGACTTGTGGAGAAAAATCGGTTTGAGAGTTGCACGACATAAATCGATATTTTCTAATGACTTCCAGGGGGTAGAGGTGTGGGGGTATAGAGGTTGTTTGCACACATCATATTTGCACAAGTAGTTCGGTGTCCATGATTTACCTTGACCTGTGGGTCTGAACGTACAGAGATGAGTTCTGAGTTGCGAAACCCCGGCAGTAGTTGTCTATAGGAATGTGTCTATGATGGACAACATTCTGGGCTGTCAATTTGACCGTATTTTTGTGGTGCAACCCAATACTGCTCCCTCTTGCGTCCGTCCGTTTGTTCGTCCTTCCGAAACTTAAAAGCAGTCAATAACTTAACCTATTTCTGGAATGGATTTTGAAAATACTTGGCAGAAATGTTAACCATCGTATACTACGATGTGTCGCGCGCAAAACCGAGATTCGTACCTCCAAGGTCAAGGTTGCACTTAGAGGTCAAGGGTAAAAAAAATGTCAGAAGTTGGCGGACGGTCAAATCTAAAACTTACCCACATCACGAAGACACGCCTATATAATTTTGACCCCCTTGAACCCCACTTTTATATAGTAAAACTGGGGTTTACAGGGGTAAAGCTTATTTTTCCTATTTCTGCTCTAAAATATAGATTGTGGGTACTTGTTAGAACCGCCTCATCGAGGCGGTTCTAACGAGTACCCACACTCTATATTTTGAGCAGAAATAAGAAAAATATCACACTTTTTTCTTCTTAAAAAATTCTTTTTTCGGCGATTAAGGTTACAATGTATTTGTATAGGCGTGTTTTCATAATGATATGGGCTAAAACGAATATTAAAAGCAAGAAAACCTGGAGTATATGTAATGTACATCTGCAGTAATGGTCAACGACGCAGTATCAGTAGAAAGAAAGAAACGAAGCGAAAATAAAATTAAAAAAATAAAATGATTCAGATTTTCTGAACGGAGTTTAAAAGCATTTACATTTTTTTAGATGGAAAAATTCGATAGTTTTCTTATTTGTAGCCTAAATATAGAGCAGTATTCGTGTGCGGTGGGTTTCAGCTCTGCATGGAAGCATCAAGCCCCGATGGGCGGGGACAGACTTGTAACATGATGCTTATTAAAATTGTAATAGGGCAAAATGTGGCCACACTGATCAGACTGTGTTGAGCATTTACAGAAGATTTTGAAAGCGCCGCTGATAGGAATGTCAGTAAGGAATGCCACGTTGAACAGGTCTAAGAAAGTTGTTTTATTTAAAGAGTCTATAAGTGTAAAGTCTGTCTATAAATTTAAAGACATTTTAGTCTGGATTTAATGTTTTTCTAATGGAGTTTTACGGCCCTGTCAACACTGTCATTTTTGAGCCGGCCAGTTTACCTATCCACACTTTCCTGGGCAGGCTTATACGTAAACGGTTAGCCAGTACAGTGCACATTCTTTCGCCAGAAACTGACAACCGCCCTTCTTGAATCAGCGGGAGAGAGAAAATGACAGTAGAATATATTTCATGATCAATCTCCACGAAAGAATGTTGCCGACCCAGGCAGGTAACAACCCGCGTCCACCTGATCACCAGTCAGACGCGCATCAGACTGAACTACTGACTGTGGCCGGCGTCTGTGGATTTAAAGACTAACACAAGGACAATCATGAAGATAAAACATTCTCATACGCTGTCTCAGTCCTCGTCTCATTAACAACGTGCGTTGTAAAAGACTGCATGCATTTTTTTTTTGTCTCTAAATATCGTTTTCGGCCCCCCGCCCATCGGGGTTTGAAGAAATAGATGGGCTGCATGATGCTTCCACGCAGAGCTGAAGCCGATCCGCACACGAGTACTGATAAACCGCTTAGAGGATCTAAGCCTGTCCAGTCAAAGCCGCTCATAAACCCTATTGGTTTCATTGGGCGGCAGAGCTTGAGATGTCATTTCATCTCAATGTCGGGTAAAAATCCCAACGAATTGAAAGCAACGTCCCCAAAATGTCCTTTACAGTGTTGACGGGGACGTTAAAGTAGGTGGAAAAAGAGGGTGGGGGCAATCTAGTCCTTAAGTCTGTTTTGTCCCTCTGTCGTCATATCCGGTCAGCCATCTTGGATGACGTCACATCCTGTCCACCATCTTGGTCATCTTCGAATGTCATCACATCCGGTCAGCCATGTTGGATGACGCCACTTTTTATCCGGTCAGATTTTAAGCTTTGAACAACCGCGCCATTTTTTTTTTTTTTTTTTGGCGCGCGCACTTAAGAGAGTAATATGGACTAATATTATTGTCGGATGATAAATCTATCTTTGTTTTCATCATTTGCGCAGGTGCTTCCCCGCTACCTACCTCTTCCTACCTTTTGGGCCTGTTGGGTCTTTGCCCTCGTTGCCCTCTCCTCACGTCTATCACTTTCTCATTATTTCCCCTGTCTGGGCTTAGGATGCTGTGTTTGTGTGTGATGGTGGTGGTGGAGGACGACTTTTTTCGTGAGCTTACTGCTGGTTAAGGGTGCAATATTGCATAAACTCCTGTTATTTTTATGCCATACACGGTCCTCAATACCTCCTGACCGCGTCCTCAATACCTCCCCATTGCCTCATCGCTTCTAGGGCACTATGGGAAACGAGTTCGGGTATGTTCGGCGTTGCCCTTATCGTCTCCTTAAAACATCTACAACAATCACACAACCCGCGTTACCCTCACTGCCTACCGGTTACCCCTCACTACCTCCTCACAGCCTCCTCACTACCTCCTCACCGAGTCCTCAATACCTCTCCATTGCCTCATCGCTTCTAGGGCACTATGGGAAACGAGTTTGGGTATGTTCGGCGTTGCCCTTAGCGTCTCCTTAAAACATCTTCAACAATCACACAACACGCTTGCGCTGGTTACCGTCACTGCCTTCCGGTTACCCCTTACTACCTACTTACCGCCTCCTCATTACCTCCTCACCGCGTCCTCAATACCTCCCCCTTGCCTCATCGGTTCTAGGGCACTATGGGAAACGAGTTTGGGTATGTTCGGCGTTGCCCTAACCGTCTTCTTAAAACATTTTCAACAATCACACAACACGCTTGCGCTGGTTATACTCTCTGCCTTACGGATACCCCTTACTACCTACTTACCGCCTCCTCATTTCCTCCTCACCGCCTCCACAATACCTCCTCATTGCCTCAGCGTTTCCAGAGCACAAGGGTATTAAACGAGTTTGGGCTTGTTCGGCGTTACCATTAACGCTTCCTTAAAACACCATCTATCACTCCTCGCGCATTATTCTCACCCCAGTCTGGTTGTGTGCGGGCGCGGGCCCGAGCATGGTAATAGCTTTTATAAAAGTATCACAAGGCTCTGTAAACTTCTAATGTTGTCTAATCTTACATTAGAAAACCCCGCATTATACTGATTTTAGTTTTGTCGAAGCGAGTGTTCGGTATGTTGACAAAATGATAAAAACGCGTTATACACATTAATTCCTTAGCTCATTTTACACATGGATCTTGTTACAAACTCTTCAATTCTGGCTGAATGAATTTGATTAAATAAAAGACAACTATATAATTTGCAGTTGCACATAATTACTGAATATTCCAAAGATAATGTCCAAGTTACTGTAAATAGCAAAATGCGATTTTTTTTTTTTTGTTTTACACCATTTTCATGATTTTAATTGTGTCAGTCTTTAAATTTGCAGACAGTCTTTAACTCTTATTCTGCTGTTCACGACAACCAATATCTTTGGAAATAGTGTAGAGCCAGATCAGATTGATTCTGAAGAAGACACCTGATCAGGATTTACACTGTTTGACATTCAATTTATGAATTTGTAGGAACAAATTACATCAAGTAATCTGATTGGTTCAAAGTCAGAAATGGGTGTGGCCTAACTGAATATTCAGCAAGAGAAGGATTAAATTTATAGACTGTCTTTAAATAAAAACAACTTTCTTAGACCTGCTGAAGTCGCGCACGCACATTGATTTGGATCGTTCTTTTCTGTACCTCAGTACTGTTGGGTAAAACGTTTTGTTTTTTGACTTTTAATGTTTGTTTATAATATGTGGCTCCATGGCCTAAATGGTACAAGAGCTGACTCTCAACCATTAGGTCTCTCATCTGGCCACATGTGAGATGCCAAGTCCAGAAACAGAAGGTCATGTAGTTTTTCTCCGGTGACTCCGGTTTTCGACCACCGCTGAATTATGATCAGCTCGAAATGAGTGAAATAATCTTGAACATAGTGATTTGAGTCCCTATTCCGTATTGCAACAAACTATGTTAACATATTTATCATTCTATTTCAATTACTTCCTCGACCTCGCCCATCGGGGATTGAAGAAATAGATGTGCTGATGCTTCCACGCAGAGCTGAAACCAACCGCACGTGAGTACTGGTAAACCGCGTAGAGGTTCTAAGCATGCCAAGGAAAAGTGATGCGAGTTGGACCGTTCTTGCATATAACCCTTATTGGTTTCTTTTGGCGGCAGGGCTTGAGATGTCATTTCATCTCAATGTCGGATAAAAGTCCCATAAACTTGGAAGCAACGTCTCTAAAATAACCTATACAGTGCTGACGGGGACGTTAAACCCCAAATCAAACAATCGATTACTTCCAGATATCTTTACACGAAATATGATCTCAAATGTGATTATTATCTGAACTTCTTAAGAATTTGTAATTAATAATTTAATAATATGATTCATAATAGCAATAAATTACAAATTTAAGACAGAAAAAATAAATTATTCCAACTTTGTTCCGATTCTCAGTTTTGCGCAGGGGCTATTCCGGAATTGTCTTGCGCAATGTAGGAATTCTCATTTTGCGCAACAAAGTGAGAATTCCAGCTTTGCGCAGGACAAAATTCCGGAATTGTTCCATAAATCCTCCTTTTCACAGAACAGATATAGTAGAGTTCAGATGGGGATATGAATCGCCTAGTAAGCCCCCGCCCATAGGGCTTGAAGAAATATATGGGCTGCATGATGCTTCCACGCAGAGCTGAAGCCGACCCGCACACTAGTACTGGTAAACCGCTTAGAAGATCTAAGCCTGTCCAGGAACAGCGGTGCGAGGCGGACCATCCATGCTAATAAACCATATTGGTTTCATTGGGCGACAGGGCTTGAGAAGTCATTTCATCTCAATGTCGGGTAAAAGTCCCACAAAATTGGAAGCAACGTCTCCAAAATGACCTTTACAGTGTTGACGGGGACGTTAAACCTCAAATCAAACAAACAAAAAATGAATCGCCTAGACGCTTCGCCTGACATGTCAAGCTAGGAGCTATTCCGGAATTGTCTTGCGCAATGTAGGAATTCTCATTTTGCGCAACAAAGTGAGAATTCCTGCTTTGCACAGGACAAAATTCCGGAATTGTTTCATAAATCCTCCTTTTCACAGAACAGATATAGTGGGGTTCAGATGGGGATATGAATCGCCGGGACGATTCGCCTGACATGTCAAGCAAATTGTCTTGTATATGAATATACCAGTTTGTTTGATATTTTAAGTGTTTAGTTTCAATTTCAGGGTAAGTGCTCGCTGATTGAATGCAAACCTATGAAGACTACATAAAATGGCTGACCAGAACTATGGAATGCAGTTTGTGCTAACTGACTTATTTTCAAGGTAGGATTTGTTTTTGTAGACTTGTTGCATGTTGGCTTTGAAATGTGTGATTAAGGTAAACTGACCCTACCGCCGTTTTACCCTATTTATGTTGGATGAACCTTTCTACTCCATTGTTCGTAGGTCTATTGCAACCCTCTTAAGATTTGTTTGTTTGATTTGAGGTTTAACGTCCCCGTCAACACCATTTAGGTCATTTTGGAGACTTTGCTTCCAATTTTGTGGGACTTTTACCCGACTATGAGTTGAAATGAGATCTCAGACTGTCACCCAATGAACCGATGGAACCAATAGAGTTTATTTGCATCGACGGTCCGAGTCTCACCACTTTGCTTGGGCAGGCTAAGGCCTTCTAAGCGGTTTACCAGTACCCGTGTGGACCGATCGCATTAACCGTAGCAGGTACGAAAGGAAGATACAGTAGAACTTCGATGGCTCGAACACCGATGGCTCGTTTACCATGGATGTGTCGAACCAATTCTTGAGCCCCTAGCGAAATCCTCTACATAAGAAATAGTGGGGGATAATTAAGGAGATTGTTGTCTTTTATCTTGCAAATGTATGCTGTGTGTACTCATTAGAATCGCCTCGATGAGGCGATTCTAATGAGTACACACAGCATACATTTCATTATAAAACACCGAAAAGATGTCTAAAAGTATCTCATTATGCCTCCTGACAGTAATCTCCGTGGCTCGAACAACCCCAGTCTCGAACAGATTTTCGAGGTCCCAAAGGTGTTCGAGCCATTGAAGTTCGACTGTAGTTGGTAAGAAAATTGAGCCGGGATACTGCACTTCTTTCAGTTTACAGGTGCGCCTAGGGAGGAACCCGATCAGCCTGTGTATCCCTATAGTCTGGTCAGAGACTTCCCTTGCTGTATGAAGGAGCATTGGGCCCTCAGCTGTTCTTAGAGCGCACAACGAAGATTCTTATCAGACTGCGCGGAATCGCAGGCTGATCCGAGTCTTCGCTGGGCGCACATGTAATTGTAGGAAATGCTGTGCCCCGGCTCAAACAATTACGGCCCCCGCCAATTTGGGGCTTAAAGAAATAAATGGGCTGCATGATGCTTCGACGCAGAGCTGAATCCGGCTGGCACACGAGTACTGGCAAACCGCTTAGAGGATCTAAGCCTGCCCAGGCAACGCGGTGCGAGTCGGACCGTCCATGCTTAAAAACCCTATTGGTTTCATTGGGCGACAGGGTTTGAGATGGCATTTCATCTCAATGTCGGGTAAAAGTCCCACAAAATTGGAAGCAACGTCTCCACCTACATAGTGTTGACGGGGACATTAAACATCAAATCAAACAAACAAACATCACTAACGATTCTCATTGAGTTTTAACTGCAAATGAAGACATTTATATATTTTTCATCACGTTGAGAAGTCCTTGTAAAGGATACCTCTGTAAATATGTTCTATAAAATGGTTATCCTTTGGAAGCAAGGAATACACCACAGAAGTGGAAAATATGAAGTGTAAACCGTACTTTGTATAGAAAAGTGGTGTTTGTGGTATCATTATTGCCCATATTTTTGCTCAAGTCTGAGAATGTGGTAACCGTAAAAACCAGCTTTCATTACGGCTCCAACGAGCACCCACAGGCTATGTTTGTAACAAAAGTAAGAAAATTATCCCACATTTTCATCAGAGCTGCGAAAGAAACACTATGTGATTTCGTTATCAAGTCTGTCCAATCCCCCCCCCCCCTCTCACCCCAACCCTGTAAATAACACTATATATAGAGGGAAATGGTGTTCAGACGGGTACACATATTCTCATACGCCGGTTTGAAAGAAAATCGGACGTATTATGGTGACATGTCGCTGTCCGTCCGTCCGTCGGCGCGTCCGTCAGCTTTCGCGATAGGGTATATGTGTACTGGTCGGATTTGTGGAGAAAAATCGACTTGAGAGTTGCACGACATAAGTCGATATTATCTAACGACTTCCAGGGGGTAGAGGTGTGTGTGTGTGTGTGGGGGGGGGGGGTATAGGTGTTGTTTGCATACATCTTATTTGCACAAGTTAGGTGTCCATGATTTACCTTTGCCTGTGGGTCTGAACGTACAGAGATGAGTTCTGAGTTGCGAAACCCCGGCAGTAGTTGTCTATAGGAATGTGTCTATGATGGACAACATTCTGGGGTGTCAATTTGTCCGTATTTCTGTGGTGCAACCCATAACTGCTCCCTCTTGCGTCCGTCTGTTTGTTCGTCCTTCCGAAACTTAAAAGCAGTCAATAACTTTCTTATTTCTGGTATTTTGCAGAAAAGTTAACCATCAGGAGACGATGTGTCGCGCACATAACCCAGGTCCGTACCGCCAAGGCCAAGGTTGTACTTAACTGTCAAAGGTCAAAAAAGGGTCTGAAACTTAAACACGGTCAATAACTTTTCTATTTCTGGAATGGATTTTGAAAATACTTGGCAGAAATGTTAACCATCATAATACGATGTGTCGCGCGCAAAATCGAGATCCGTACCTCCAAGGTCAAGGTTGCACTTAGAGGTCAAAGGTCAAAAAAGTGTCAGAAGTTGGCGGACGGTCAAATCTAAAACTTTCCCATATGGGCTAAAACGGGTATTAACTCTTATCCTACTGTTCACGACAAACCTTTTCTTTCCAAACAGCGTAGATCCAGATCAGATGGCTTCTGAAGAAGCCATTTGATCAGGATCTACACTGTTTGACATTCCATTTATGAATTTGTAGGAAAATATACACGCAGTAATCTGATTGGTTCAAAGTCAGAAATGGGTGTGGCTAAACTGAATATTCAGCAAGAGAAGGGTTAAAAGCAAGGCAACCTGGAGTATATGTAAAAAAAGGGCTGGAGCCGAGCGATGGTCTCCCCATTCACCGGCAACGGAGAATGAGTGTACCACCGAGCGGCTACGTTGTAGTGCCAGCATGGATTCGTTCCCTGGGACCCCACCAGCCGGCGACACGGGGAAACACGGTCCTCTTTACCTGCTCACTACCTCCTCACCGCGTCCTCAATACCTCCCCATTGCCTCATCGCTTCTAGGGCACTATGGGAAACGAGTTCGGGTATGTTCGGCGTTGCCCTTATCGTCTCCTTAAAACATCTACAACAATCACACAACATGGGCGTAGCTGTTGGTGAGATTGGTGCGATTTGGTCGCACCAAAATTTTGTATTGGTGCGACTAGTCTCACCAATAATTTTGACACAGATATTCTAGGTAAAAAGTGCAAAATTGTTGCTATCATTCAAGTAGAAAAACGCTTCCCAAAATACGTCAGAAGCCACCAGAATGCACCATTTTTTTTCGAAATTTTCCGTGGACCCCGCCCCACACCCCAGCCCTACCTAAGAGGGCTTCACGACTTAGACGTTGTATAAGTTTTGGTCGCACCAATGTCAAATTCATGGCTACGCCTCTGCACAACCCGCGTTACCCTCACTGCCTACCGGTTACCCCTCACTACCTCCTCACAGCCTCCCCACTACCTCCTTAACGCGTCCTCAATACCTCCCCATTGCCTGATCGCTTCTAGGGCACTATGGAAAACGAGTATGGGTATGTTCGGCGTTGCCCTTAGCGTCTCCTTTAAACATCTTCAATAATCACACAACACGCTTGCGCTGGTTACCGTCACTGTCTTCCGGTTACCCCTCACTACCAACTTATCGCCTCCTCACTACCTTCTCACTACCTCATCACCGCGTCCTCAATACCTCCCCATTGCCTCATCGGTTCTAGGGCACTATGGGAAACGAGTTTGGTTATGTTCGGAGTTGCCCTTAGCGTCTCCTTAAAACATCTACAACAATCACACAACACGCTTGCGCTGGTTACCGTCACTGCCTTCCCGTTACCCCTTACTACCTACTTAGCGCCGCCTGATTACCCCCTCACCGCCTCCTCAATACCCCCTCATTGCCTCATCGTTTCCAGAGCACAAGGGTATTTAACGAGTTTGGGCTTGTTCGGCGTTACCATTAACGCCTCCTTAAAACATCATCTATCACTCTTTGCGCATTATTCTCACCCCAGTCTGGGTGTGTGTGGGTGCAGGCTCGGCAGGGTATCTTAAACAAGCACGAGCATGGTAATAACTTTTATCACAGTATCACAAGGCTCTGTACTCCTATTGTTGTCTAATCTTACATTTGAAAACCGCGCATTTTACTGATTTTAGTTCTGTCGAAGCGAATGATCGGTATGTTGACATAATGATAAAAACGCGTTATACACATTATTCCTTAGCTCATTTTACACATAAATCTTATTACAAACTCTTCAATTATGACTGAATAAATTTGATTAAATAAAAGACAACTATATAATTTGCAGTTGCACATAATTACTGAATATTCCACAGATAATGTCCAAGTTACTGTAAATAGCAAAATGCGTTTTTTTATGCCCCGCCATTCGAAGAATGGTGGAAAGGGCATATAGCGTTGCCCCTGTCCGTCCGTCCGTTCGTCCGTCCGTCCGTCCGAAACTTAAACGCAGTCAATAATTTCCCTATTTCTTGATGGATTTTAAAATTACTCAGCAGAAATGTTAACCGTCATGAGACGACATGTCACGTGCAAAACCTAGCTCCGTACATCCAAGGTCAAGGTCATGCTTAGAGGTCAAAGGCAAAAAAAAGGGTCCGAAACTTAAACGCAGTCAATCACTTTCTTATTTCTGTATGGATTTTGAAATTACTTTGTAGAAATGTTAACCATCATGAGTCGATGTGTCACATGCAAAAACCAGGTCCGTACCTCCAAGATCAAGGTCATACTTAGAGGTCAAAGATAAAAAAAGGGTCCGATACTTAAACGCAGTCAATAACTTACTTATTTCTGGATGGATTTTGAAATTACTTCGAAGAAATGTTAACCGTCATGAGACGACGATGTGTCACGTGCAAACCCATATCCGTACCTCCAAGGTCAAGTTCATTCTCAGAGGTCAAAGGTAAAAAAATGGTTCGAAACTTAAACGCAGTCAATAACTTTCTTATCTCTGGATGGATTTTGAAATTACTTGGCAGAAATGTTTGCCATCATGAAACAATCTGCCTCACACAAAACCAAGGCCCTTACCTCCAATGTCAAGGTCATACTTAGAGGTCAAATGTGAAAAAAGGGTCCAAAACTTAAACACAGTCAATAACTTTCTATAGATGAATACAAATATAGACATATTTTCAGGCGGGGGCATCCGTGTCGTATGAACGCATTTCTAGGTTTTTTTTTTTTGTTTTACACCATTTTCATGAATTTATTTATGCCAGTCTTTAAATTTGCAGACAGTCTTTAACTCTTATCCTGTTGTTCACGACAACCCTATCTTTGGAAACAGTGTAGATCTAGATCAGATGGCTTCTGAAGAAGACATCCGATCAGGATCTACACTGTTTGACATTCAATTTATGAATTTGTAGGAACAAATTGCATCAAGTAATCTGATTGGTTCGAAGTCAGAAATGGGTGTGGCTTAACTGAATATTCAGCAAGAGAAGGGTTAAATTTATAAACTGTCTTTAAATAAAAACAACTTTCTTAGACCTGCTGAAGTCGCGCACGCACATTGATTTGGATCGTTCTTTTCTGCACCTCAGTACTGTTGGGTAAAACGTTTTGTTTTTTGACTTTTAATGTTTATTTATAATATGTGGCTCCATGGCCTAAATGGTATAAGCGCTGACTCGCAATCATTAGGTCTCTCGTCAGGCCACATGTGAGATGCCAAGTCCTGAAACAGAAGGTCATTTGTTTTTTCTCTGGGGACTCCGGTTTTCGACCACCGCTGAATTATGATCAGCTCGAAATGAGTGAAATAATCTTGAAGAAACCTAACATAACATACTGATTTGAGTCCCTATTCCGTTTTGCAACAAACTATGTTTAAGAAATAGGTCAGCTCTAGCTGTGATTTGTTGAGTAATAAATCACAGTTTGGAGGTCAGTTGTAAAGAAGACAAATCACGAGCGCGTAGCGCGCGTGATTTGTCTACTTACAACTGACCGACAAACTGTGATTAATTACCTAACAAATCATTGGCTAGAGCTGATCTATTTCGATTCTAACACGCTGAAAATCGGCAATAATGTTGTTGTTTCCTTCAAATTTTGTCACAACTTTTCGCCATTGTTAGAAGAAATCCCGCTAAAATTATCGACTGAAACACATGCATTTATATCCTTTTCTAACGTTTTCGATGCAAGAAAATGACGTTACACCGTCTAACGTCAAGTAAATCGACTAGTGACGTCATAAATTTGCAGTTTTTAATGACGTCACACGTCACGCTCTTCCGAGCTGTGATTTGTTGCAGAATAAAACACAGTTATTTTGCATTGCCTATATAGGCGCGCTGTGTTAGAATAACATATTTATCATTCTAGTTGAATTACTTCCTCGCCCCGCCCATCGGGGCTTGAAGAAATAGACGGGCTGCATGATGCTTCCACGCAGAGCTGAACTCTCAACCATTAGGGATCTCATCTGGCCACATGTGAGATGCCAAGTCCAGAAACAGAAGGTCATGTAGTTTTTCTCCGGGGACTCCGGTTTTCGACCACCGCTGAATTATGATCAGCTCGAAATGAGTGAAATAATCTTGAACATAGTGATTTGAGTCCCTATTCCGTATTGCAACAAACTATGTTAACATATTTATCATTCTATTTCAATTACTTCCTCGACCTCGCCCATCGGGGATTGAAGAAATAGATGTGCTGATGCTTCCACGCAGAGCTGAAACCAACCGCACGTGAGTACTGGTAAACCGCTTAGAGGTTCTAAGCATGCCAAGGAAAAGTGGTGCGAGTTGGACCGTTCTTGCATATAAACCCTATTGGTTTCAATGGATGGCAGGACTTGAGATGTCATTCCATCACCTTGTGGGGTAAAAGTCCCATAAACTTGGAAGCAACGTCTCTAAAATGACCTATACAGTGCTGACGGGGACGTTAAACCCCAAATCAAACAATCAATTACTTCCAGACATCTTTACACGAAATATGATCTCAAAATGCATGTGATTATTTTCTGAACTTCTTAAGAATTTATAATTTATAATTTAATAATATGATTCATAATAGCAATAAATTAGAAATTTAAGACCGAAAAATTAAATTATTCCAACTTTGTTCTGATTCTCAGTTTTGCGCAGGGGCTATTCCGGAATTGTCTTGCGCAATGTAGGAATTCTCATTTAGCGCAACAAAGTGAGAATTCCTGCTTTGCGCAGGACAAAATTCCGGAATCGTTCCATAAATCCTCCTTTTCACAGAACAGATATAGTAGGGTTCAGATGGGGATATGAATCGCCTAGACGATTCGCCTGACATGTCAAGCTTGGAGCTATTCCGGATTTGTCTTGCGCAATGTGGGAATTCTCATTTTGCGCAACAAAGTGAGAATTCCTGCTTTGCGCAGGACAAAATTCCTGAATTGTTCCATAAATCCTTCTTTTCACAGAACAGATATAGTGGGGTTCAGATGGGGATTGAATCGCCGAGACGATTCGCCTGACATGTCAAGCAAATTGTCTTGTATATGAATATACATGTATCAGTTTGTTTGATATTTTAAGTGTTTAGTTTCAATTTCAGGGTAAGTGCTCGCTGATCGAATGCAAACCTATGAAGACTACATAAAATGGCTGACCAGAACTATGGAATGAAGTTTGTGCTAACTGACTTATTTTCAAGGTAGGATTTGTTTTTGTAGACTTGTTGCATGTTGGCTTTGAAATGTGTGATTAGGGTAAACTGACCCTACCGCCGTTTTACTCTATTCATATTGGATGTACCTTTCTACTCCATTGTTTGTAGGTTCATTTGCAACTTTCTTAAGATTTGTTTGTTTGATTTGAGGTTTAACATCCCCGTCAACACTGTTTAGGTCATTCTGAAGATGTTGGTTCTAATTTTGTGGGATAAAATGACATCACAATCGCGGCGCTCAGTGAAACCAATAGGGTTGCATGGACGGTCCGACTCGCACCACTTTGCCTGGGCAGAGTTAAACCATCTAAGCGGTTTGCCAGTACTCATGTGCTGTAGTTTTCATCATGCAGCCCAGACTATTTCTTCAAGCACCTATGGGCTTCTTATAGCTCAGTAGTTAGCGCCTCGACTTATGATCCAGAGGTTGTGGGTTCGAATCCGGCCACCGGAGGCGAATTGTCTTTGGGGAAGACATGTAAACCACTGCCCCACTCCACCCAGGTGTAAATGGATAGCAGTGGTAAAAATAAAAGATATAGATAAATAGAGTTTATTACTCAGCCCATTTTAAATATGGGAATTATAAACCGCGGGAGGTTGAAGAACCGATAAAGAAACGAGTGCGCTTGCGCACGAGTTTCTGTATTGGATGTTCAACCTCCCGAGGTTTATAAATCCCATATTTAAAATGGGCTGAGTCAATAAACTGTATATTACATGCATTTTGATAAAGCTGATGGATAATTATTTTTCATCTAATTCTTTGTGCAGTCCATTCTAACATACAGACCATGCAAACGGTAGTGGGCGCAGTGACACATAAGATGACTGAAACAAAAACTGTATAGACGCCATCTTGAAAGCAATTTCTATTGTTTTGAACTAAAATTATTTAAGAAATAATCTCCACGTACCGTGTGTTATCGTGATTAAACACACGGTGTTGGAGGGCAGATTGCGAAATATTAATTCACGACGGCGAAGCCGGAGTGAATTAATATTCGCATCTGCCCGACAACACCGTGTGTTAATCACGATAACACACCGGGTGCGTGGAAATTATTTCGATTCTAACATGATGCTAAACTGAAATACAGTAGTAACAAAGCGTTATCTTGGGGACTATTTTGCAGCGGATGTCGACAGAAGGAAATGTTTACATGCAACGTCACGATGACGCCAAATTGCACGCACCACGTTGACGACGTGAATTATCGCATATTTGCAAACGCTGACGTTTCCACTGGGTTCAATGGGAAAAACGTTAACGTCATGTTAGAATATGGTGATAAAACGATTCAAAATGCGAAAGTACAATAACCAAACTCTCGCCTAATTTAGTTTTTATGTCTATGTATTCTTTAATTCAACACTGCCTTCGAGTCTAACGCAATACATACTGAACGTTGTTTGCATCTTTGGGGACGTCGTTAACGTCACGTCGAGAACAATGCGTCGACGTGCATTAAACGTTCCCGCGTCTAAATATAAGGATTGCATTGGAAAAGTAGGACCGGGTAGAGGGAAATATTTCCTTATCGGAAATAAATCTTCCTAGGCCAGAGGTGTTTATCATTTTTAATTCATTGAGAAATCGTGGTATTTCTTCGTTATGCACATGTAATATAGAAGCTTTATTTAACGTCGCATATATAAGCTCTATAGAACTTTATTACGACAAAGTATCCTTTAATGAATACTTAATTGCCTTTATTTATCTTCCTAGGACTGCCCCTGATTGTGCGAGCGTCTGCCAAGGGAGCGCCTAGTATCATTTTCATGCATGTGGTATGGCGTGGCCGGGGGCGAACACGTACCCTCTCATTCCCGAAGCGGATGTTCTACCACTGAGGTATCGGGGCAGGTACTGAGCTAACGTGGCCGGTGTAAAAGTCACTGCCTCCCTTTTGCGCGCGTGATAACATCCTGAATGAGTGTTCGCGAGCGATTCATTATGCTTGAAGCTTTCATCGCAATCGATCAAAATAAATTAGTATCTAGATAAATTTGATTTATTTAACGGGGATACTTGTCGTTCCAATCTCAGGATTTCTTGTCGTTCTAATCATATGCTTTGTTCCACAACTCTTCACCTGTGACTTCACTATTTCTTGACGTGTAATGGTTACGCTACTCGCCTTGTAAACCAGGGGTCGAGGATCAATCCCTGGCTTCTCCAGACTTTTGGATGAGTCTTTAAACCGAGGTCCCGTCTCCATATAACCTTAGCTGCTGGTGGGACGTAAAACTCTAGCACTCACTCACTTGACGTTATAGGAATGAATTTCATTATTGTAAATTTTATCGATATGTAAACTCACTCACAAACTGCATTAAGCCCGAAGGGAAGGGCTTTATGCTAAGTTTGTCAGTGATACGCCGGAGAATCAACAAAAATGATAATCATTTCTTTACAATTCCACTTTTGACATTGAAATGTTAAAAATGCAACAAAAATGGTAAATTTTAGGAATTCTTTCGAAAGCAACAAAAGCCACGACAATAAGAAGCTGCCATCTTTGAAAGAGACCCAAGTACGGAACCCGGGAAGAGACATGATTTTTTTTATTTTATAAGTTGTGCGCACAAGATAATATCTTGTGCGGACAAGATATTATCTTGTGCGGACAACATATTATCTTGTGCGGACAAGATATTATCTTGTGCGGACAACATATCTTGTCCACACAACATAATATATTGTGCGGACAAGATATTATATTGTCCGCACAAGATATTATCTTGTGTTGACAACATATTATCTTGTGCAGACAAGATATTATCTTGTCCGCTCAAGATATTAAGTTGTGCGAACAAGATATTAGCTTGTCCGCACAAGATAATAGCTTGTCTGCACAACATTGATCTTGTGCGCACAACATTGATCTTGTGCGCACAAGATATTATCTTGTGCGCACAAGATATTATCTTGTCCGCACAAGATAATATCTTGTCTGCACAAGATAATATCTTGTTCGCACAACTTCCCAAGATCTATGTTGTGCAAACAAGATAATATGTTGTGCGAACAAGATATCTTGTGCGCACAAGATATTATGTTGTGCAAACAAGATCATATCTTGTCCGCACAAGATAATATCTTGTCCGCACAAGATATGTTGTCTGAACAAGATAATATCTTGTCCGCTCAAGATATTATCTTGTTTGCACAACATAATAAAAATAAAAAATCATGTCCCTTCCCGGGTTCCGTACCCAAGCGAAAACAAAAACAAAATAAAATAAAAAAAAAAACACAAAAAAAAAAAACACAAAAAAAAAAAAACAAAAAAAAAAACAATAAAAAAGAAAAAACGTAAAGTCTTTAACCAGGGCTAGGACACAGGACACCATTGCAATACTGTGTTAAATTTTTTCAAATGCTTATGTTTGATTGTTGATCCTGCAGCCCATCTGTGTCTTGAAGCCCCGATTGGCGGGGGCCTATTCAAATGTTTATAAATTGACATTCACCCATCACAAAGCATTCATATTTAGAACTGCGTACCTGAGAGGGTCTTCTTAGCTTCCGAGGGTCTTCTTAGATTTCAAAAGAACACATCCTGGCCTCATGCCTGAGGGTGGGGCTTGTATCAAAATCTAGGACATATTAATGTGACCACACACGAGTACTGGTAAACCGCTTAGAGGATCTAAGCCTGCTGCAGGCAAAGCGATGCGAGTCGGACCGTCCATGCTTATAAACCATATTGGTTTCATTGGGCGACAGGGCTTGAGATGTAATTTCATCTCAATGTCGGGTAAAAGTCCCACAAAATTGGAAGCAACGTCCCCAAAATGACACATACAGTGTTGACGGGGACGTTAAACCTCAAATCAAACAACAACAATTAATATGTCACTGATGTAAATGACGTTAACGTATCAACAGGTATACAATAATATATATATATATATATATATATATATATATTTCTGCCCGAAAGGGTCCATGATTGGAAATAAAAAAATATTCTAGTCTATTCTATACATCAATCGACAACGTTAGACGTTGACGTTAGACGTTGTTTATCGAAAACGTCTACGTCGTGCACATTTGGCAATTCCTAAAAAAACAGCTTGTCAGTGAAAGGGTTAAATTCAGTTTATTTGCCGTCTGTTATTTTTTTCTCATCCCCCACCCCCTACCCCCACCCAACCAATAGAGATTGGAATGCCCTTCCCAATTCGATTATTTCAACGGCTGAAGGTGCTGAGGATTGTGTAGCTAAGTTTACCTCTGTTGTGAGAGCTAGAGACTAATTTCCCATCACGGGTCCTGGTGTATGAATGTCATTTGACACAGTTCTGATTCTGATTCTGTTTAACGTTTACGTTTCCAATAGTATCCCATCTTTTAATCGACGCTGTTGACGTCGGTTCATAAACAATGACATTATTCGCGGGTTCTTAACGCTGTCGTTGACGTCACGTTTTATTACTACCTGTCGCTGTGTGCAATAGTTCTGAGATTGGTCAAATGACTACCTTTAAAGTTTAAACGCGCATACTCTATTGATATTGGTCACAGGACTGTCACTGATAAAAGAAGTTAAAACGTTCAAACTGTATTGCTATTGGTCACACGACTATTACTGACCAATGAAGTTAAAACGTGCAAACTGTATTTCTGTTGGTCAGATGACTGTCACTGACCAATAAATTAAATTTGCCATACTGTATTGCTATTGGTCACATGACTCTCACTGTTCAATGGGGTTAAAACATCCAAACTCTATTGACATTGGTCACATGACTGTCACTGACCAATGAAGTTAAAACTTCCAAACTGGATTGCCATTGTTAGCTCACCTGACCGAAGGTCATGGTGAGCTTTTGTGACTGAGTTGTACGGCGTCGTCGTGCGTCGTCTGTCGTCCGTGCGTAAACTTTTCTTGTGAACACGCTAGAGGCCAAAGTTTTGGCCAAATCATGATCATACTTGCTTAGGATGACAATATCACGGTCAAGTTCGAATATGGGTCATGTCGGGTCAAAAAGTTGGTCAGTAGTTCAAATCATAGAAAAACCTTGTCAACACACTAGAGGTCACAGTTTTGGTCCGAGCATCATCAAACTTACTCAGAATGATCATCTTGACAATATATCGGTCAAGTTCGAATATGGGTCATGTCGGGTCAAAAAGTAGGACAGTAGATCAAATCATTTAAAAACCTTGTGAACCTTGAGGCCCCAGTTTGGGCCCGATCGTCATCAAACTTGCTAAGAATGATCATCTTGGAAATATCTCGGTCAGGTTCGAATATGGGTCCTGTCAGATTAAAAAGTAGGTCAGTAAGTCAAACCATAGAAAAACCTTGTGAATACCATAGAGGCAACACTTTTGATCCAATCATCATCAAGCTTGCTCAGAATAATCATCTCGACAATATCTCGGGCAAGTTTGAATATGCCTCATGTCGGGTCAAAATGTAGGTCAGTAGGTCAAATTATAGAAATAAACCTTGTGAACACACTAAAGGCCACCGTTTTGGTGTAATCATCATTAAACTTGCTTAGAATGATCACCTTGACAATATCTCGGTCAAGTTCGAATATGGGTCATGTTAGGTTAAAAAGTAGGTCAGTTGGTCAAATCATAGAAAAAACTTGTGAACACGCTAGAGGCAATACTTTTGATCAAATCATCATCAAACATGCTCGGAATAAGCACCTTGACAATATCTCGGTCAAGTTCGAATATGGGTCGTGTCGGGTCAAAATTAGGTCAGTTGGTCAAATTATTGAAAAACCTTGTAAACACACTAGAGACCAGTCCAGTTCATTCATCATCAAACTTACTCATAATGATCATCTTGACAATATCTCGTTCAAGTTTGAATATGAGTCATGTCGGGACGAAAAGTAGGTCAGATCATAAAAAAACCTTGTGGACACTGTACAGGCGACACATTTGGTCCAATCCTTATTAAACTTGCTCAAAACAATTATCTTGACAATATCTCACACAAATTCGAATATGGATCATGTCGATTCAAAATGTATGTCAGTAGGTCAAATCATAGAAAAGCATTGTGAACACTCTAGAGGCCACAGTTGTGGTCCAATTATCATAAATCTTGCTCAGAATGATCATCTTGACAATATCTTGGTCGATTCGAAAGTGGCTCATGTCGAATCGAATAGATCAGTATGTCATTTTAAAATACCTTTTGAACCGTTTGAGATAGTCTTCATATTTGACATGTGAGTTCCTTGTGACAATCGCTTACCACAAATACCAAACAATGACCTGTGACCTTGACCTAATAATAATAATAATAATAATAATAATAATAATAATAATAATCGACTTTATTTATAGAGGGTAACACATTTAGTACTAGTACTAATCTTCCATGTGGCCCTCTTTTCCTGGGTAGGAACCAGTACTAAGCAATGTGAATAAAGTTTCTTGCTCAAGGAAAAACACGTGGTGCTTGCGAGGATCGAACCGGCTACCTCTCGATCTCAAATCCGATGCTTTATCACTGCACCACAGCGCTCCACACATGCAACCTACTTTATCATCATTTTCAAGGTATTCCCACCAATACAACATTTTTGACCTATGACCTTGACCTTTGACATACTTTGTCATAACTGTTAAAGCATTTGAGATAGAGCCTTCATAATTGGCACGAAAGTTCCTTGTGACAAGGGCTTCCTATTCATACAAAACTATTACATGTGACATCGACTTTGACATGTGACCTACTTTATCATATTTTTAACCGTTCGAGATAAAGCCTTAATGTTTGACATGTATGCTCCTTGGGACAAGGACTTCCCACACATACAAAAATTTTGACCTGTGACCTTGACCTTTGACCTACTTTGTCATAACTTTTGAACCATCTAAGATAGAGCCTTCATATTTGGCGTGTAGGTTCCTTGTGACAAGGGCTTCCCACTCATACAAAATAATTTGACCTGTGACCTTGGCCTTGACTACCTGTGACCTACTTAATCATCACTTTTGAACCATTTAAGAATTATCCTTTATATCTGGCATGTATGTTCCTTGTGACAAGGGCTTCCCACCCATACAGAAATGTTGGCCTGTGAACTTGTCCTTTGACCTACCTGGCTTTACCTTTTGAACTATTTGACACAAAGCCTTTATATTTGGCATGTAAGTTTTTTTATGAGAAGAGCTTCCCACCTATGCAAAACTTTTTCTGACCTGTGTCCTTGACGTTTGCCCTACTTTGTCATAATTGTTCTACCATTTGAGATAGAGCCTTCTTACTTGGGATACAGGTTCCTTGTAACCAGGGTTTTCCACTGATACAATAAAATGTTGACCTGTGGTCTTGACCTTGACTTTGTGACCTACTTTATCCTAACGTTTGAACAATTGGAGATAGCGCTTTTATATTTTGCATGTATGTTCCTTGTGACAAGGGCTTCCCACCCTTACAAACATTTTGACCTGTAACCCTGGCCCATGGCCTACTTAATCACAACTTTTGAACTATTTAAGATAGAGCCTTCATATTTGGCACGAATGTTCCTTCTGATAATGGCCTCCCGTTATACAAAAAGGACATGTGACCCTGACGTTTGACCTACTTTGCCATAACGTTTGAACTATTTGAGATCGAGCCTTCATATTTGGGATGTAGGTTCCTTTTGACAAGGGCTTCCCACTCATGCAAAAATAATTTAACCTGTGACCTTGACCTGCGACCTACTTGATCATAACTTTGAACAATTTTAGATAGAACCCTCATATTTTGCATGTATGTTCTTTGTGGCGAGGGCTTCCTACCTTCACAAAAAGTTTGACCTGTGACCTTGGCCTTTGACATATTTTATCCTGACTTTTGAACTGTTTGAGATATAGCCTTCATATTTGGCATGTATGTTCCTTCTGACAAGGGCTTCCCACCCATTAAAAAATTTGACTTGTGACCTTGAGCTTTGACCTCTTTTGTCATCACTTTTGAACCATGCTCGAATGTAGGTTTCTTGTGACAAGTCTAGCCCCCTACCACCCAGTCCCCAGAACTAAAAAATATACAATCAAGAAAATGTCTTCTACTCCTAAATATACAAAATAATGTCAAAGAAATGCTTCTTGGGTCACTGTTAAAAGCAAAATTGCTCAAACAATCCAACCTAACAAAGGAAGGCCATATGGACAGTTACTTTCCCACAAGATGGCCATATGGCCATCCAAAATGAAAAGACAAAAGTGATACACACAGTAAGTAACAAACAACAACATAAATAAATCGCCACAGAAGAGCCGCCTTGGAATGGTCAGTGGAAGATTTCCACTTGGGGGGGGGGGGGGCTTAAATCGATTTTACGTGGCCACAATCCTCGCCCTTACTTCCGTCGCGATTTAGACAAATAATATGTTCAGTCCGCATGAAGGCCTCCTAACTCATCAGTGCAACATCTCCGTGAACACAAATAATCAAAGAACCACAGAGGTGAGACAACGGTGAGGACTCGACAGCAAGAAACCACTGAAATGCTGGAGCAAAAGAAAACCAACAGTTAGACTCCGATGGGCCCGACCAGAGACAGAGCATCAGGCACCAACCGACATTACCTTGAATTAGATCTCTCTAATTCTCAATAAGCCTTTACGTTGGAGCCGTCATAGAATCTGAGGCCTGACCCACCGGCGTGCAATTAAAGAGGGAAGCAAAGTTGCCAACCGTGATTGGGTTAACTACCATGCACGCAGCCTGCGCACAACACCCATGCCGCACCCAATCCTCTGTGAAATTTGATTCTGTGTATTCTAAGATGACTGAGGCGTAAAAAACACATGTTTCTACTAACATGCAAAAAACGTTTGGTCGATAGGTAGCAGAAACTTTCATTTATTATGTCTCCCCCTTTTCGGGGAGACCTATTATTTTTCCCTCGGGCGTCTGTCTGTCTGTCCATCTGTCTGTCACAAAATCATGTCCGCTCTATAACTTGAAAACCATTCAAGCTATCTTCACGAAACATCATATAGATATTAAACAGCATTAGACGTCGTGCAGAGCACAAGAACCATAACTCTCGCATTTATACTTTTTTTAGTTATCTCCCTTGGAAGTTTGTGACCAGCACACAAGATGTCAAGTCCACAAGATGAAGCTTCATACCTAATATCAAAGACCTTGGCCTTGCGGTTTCAGAGAAGAAGATTTTTAAAGAGTTTCCCTATATAAGCCTAAGAAAATCAAAGGGCCCCGGGGCGGGGGCATTTTTGGTCCCAGAGCTATAATTTGAACTATCTTGATAGAGGTCAATTAGATGAAGAGTATGTGACTTCGGGTTTAACGTCGGTGTCAACAATTTTTTTAGTCATATCACGACGGTGTCTGGTTGCGACAGAGAGCCAAATGCTCACTTTTATAGTGCTGCCTCACTGAAGTATCATGTCCCAGACACATTAGATGATGACCGGCCCCGATAGCTCAGTTGGTAAAGTGTCCGCTCCGGGGAACGGGAGGTCACGGGTTCGATCCCGGGCCGCGACATACCAAAGTCGTTAAAATGGTACTAGCTGCTCCTCGCTTGGCACTTAGGTTTACGGGGTAGAGCTAGGACTGGTCGACCCAGTGTCAGGATAATGTGACTGGGTGGGGTATCATGTAATGTGTCTGGGAAATGATACTTCAGTGAGGCAGCACTATAAAAGTGAGCATTGAGCTCCCTGTCGCAACCAGACACCGTCGTGATATGACTAAAAATTGTTGAAAGCGACGTTAAACCCGAATTCACACACACTCACACACACACACACACACACACACACACACAAGACTTATCGAGAAGCGTCAGAGGAAGCTGAAGGCTTACAACCTTCTGACGTCTAATTAATAGGTATTACATGTATTACTGATGTGACCAATTCTAGCTCTGAACTGTCTGTTGCAGAAAGAGCAACAGAGGCTAGAGGAAGACAGCTCTGTTGGCGATGCCGTAGTTCTGGCGTTGCGCTGTGCGCTTTTCTGTTCAGCTTCACTGATTCTATTATATTTATACATCTTACCAATAAATCCGTCGCGAATCAGACAAATAATGTGTTCCGACCGCATGAAGGACGTCAAACTCATCAGTGCAACATCTCCGAGAACACAACCTTCTTCCTAAATGAGGAACAAGCTATTCAGATTATCATTATCATTATTATTATTATTATTATTACCATTATTATTATTATTATTATTATTATTATTATTATTATCACTGACCAATGAAGATAACACACACACACACTGTAATGATATTGTTCTCATTAGTGTCAGTGAGCAATACCGATGACACACACTTTCTGTATTGATATTGGTCTCACTATTGTCACTTACCAATAAAGATAACACATCCTTACCGTTTTGATATTGGTCTCCTGACTGTCAATAACCCATAAAGACAACACACCCTTACCATATTGATATTGGTCTCAAAATTGTCACTGACGTATAAAGATAACACACTCTTATTGTATTGATAATTATCTCCTTATTGTAACTGACCAATAAAGATAACACACCCTCACTGTATTGATATTGGTCAAATGACTGTCACTGCTCGATAAAGATAACACAACCTTTTTGTATTGATATTGGTCTCATGATTGTCACTGACCAATAAAGATAACACATGACTGTCACTGACAAATAAAGATAACACATGCTATCTGTATTGATATTGGTCCCGAGCTCCCGCCCATAGGGGCTTGAAGAAATATATGGGCTGCATGATGCTTCCACGCAGAGCTGAATCCGGCCCGCACGCTAGTACTGGTAAACCGTTTAGAGGATCTAAGCCTGTCCAGGAAGCGCGGTGCGAGGCGGACCGTCCATGCTAATAAACCCTATTGGTGTCATTGGGCGACAGGGCTTGAGAAGTCATTTCATCTCAATTTCGGGTAAAAGTCCCACAAAATTGGAAGCAACGTCTCCAAAATGACCTTTGCAGTGTTGACGGGGACGTTAAACCTCAAATCAAACAAAGTTGATATTGGTCCCATTATTGTCACTGACTTATAATGATAGCACACCCATACTGTATTGATTTTGGTCGCATTATTATCACTGACCAATAGCGATAACACACCCTTACTGTATTGATATTGGTTTCATTATTAGCACTGACTAATAAAGATAGCACACTCTTACTGTATTGATATAGGTCTCATTATTGTCACTGACCAATAAAAATAACACAAACTTACTGTATTGGTATTCGTCACATGACTGTCACTGACCAGTAAAGATAACACATCCTTACTGTATTGATATTGGTCTAATATTGTCACTTACCAATTTTGATAAAACGCGATTAATGTATTGATAGTGGTCTCATGTCTGTCAGTGATCAGCAAATAGAAATCTTCACTTCTATTTTTATATCTATACAGTAAGAGTGTGATGTCTTTATTGGTCAGTGACAAAAATGTGACCGCTATCAATACTGTAAGTTTGTGTTATCTTTATTGGCCACTATTGCCAGTGACCAATAAAGATAACACACTCTTACTGTATTGATATAGGTCTCATTATTGCCACTAGCCAGTAAAGATAAAACACTCTTACTGTATAGATATAAAACAGAAGTGACGGCAATATTGATATTGGTCTCATGATTGTAATTGACCAATAAAGATAACACACAGTTACAATATTGATATTGGTCTCATAACACACACTTCTGTATTCATAATGGTCTCATGACGGTCAGTTACCAATTACGATAACATACCCATACTGTATTGATATTGGATCATTTGTGTCACTTACCAATTAAGATAACGCACTCTTAATGTATTGATATTGGTCACATGACTGTCGCTGACCAATAAAGATAACACAAACTTATTCAATTGGTATTAGTCTCATGTTTATCACTTACCAATAAAGATAACATACGCTTTCTATGTTGATATTGGTCATGTGTTAATCATTGACCAATAAAATAACACACCTTTGCTGTAGGGATATTCATGTTATGAATTTCACTTAACCATAAATATAACACACTCTTACTGCATTGATAAAGGTCTCAATATTGTAATTAACAACAAACATAACACCACAATTGTTGTATTGATATCGGTTTCGTGTTTGTCACTGACCATTGAAGACAGAATGGATGTTGGTGCCATTATTGTCACTGACCAACAAAGATAACACAACATTCCTGTACTGATATTGGGCCCATTCTTGTCACTGACCAAAACAGTTAACCAACTCTTTATTCATATAGGTTTCATTATTGTCACTGACCAATAAAGATAACACACCCTCAATCTATTGATATTGGTCTCATATTTGTCACTGATTGTCACTAACCACTAAAGCTAACCTACTCGCCTTGTAAACCAGGGGTCGCAGGTTCGATCCCGGGCTTCTCCAGACTTTCGGATGAGTCTTTAACCCGAGGTCCCGTCTCCGTATGACCTTAGCTGTTGGTGGGACGTAAAACTGAAACACTCACTCACTCACTCACTAAAGCTAACACACCCTTACTATATTGATATTGGTATCATCATTGTCACTAATCAATAAAGGTAATACACTCATGTTGTAATGATATTGGTCTCATTATTGTGCCGGATCAATAAAGGTAATACACTCATACTGTAATGATATTGGTCTCATTATTGTCCCTGTACAACAAAGATAACACACTCTTACTGTATTGATATACGTCGCATTATTGTCACGGACCAATAAGATAACTAAACCTTACTGTTTATGTACTGATATTGATCTCTTTAATGTCACTGAACAATAAAGATATACAATACGATAACCCAACCGTGCGACATAGTGCCTTTTCATATCTCAAAAATGGCAACTTGTCTGATGAATATGATTTTTTCTCGCATAGGTTGTGGGTGCTCCTTAGAACCGCTTCATTGAGGTGGTTCTAATGAGTACCTCAAGCCTTTTTCTTGGAGAAAAATGATGCAATTAATGTACAAGTTTTCTCTATATCCAACTTTTCTCTATATTTTACTTTTTCTATGGTGTATTCCTTGCTTCCTTGTTTACGTCACTACAGCTTTTGTCTGGGAATGTGTGGCGGCCGTAAAAAGTCCCCTTGCCCTACATCATATTGTAGGTTATTCTTTCTTGCCCTTTCGGATCATTGATTCCATTGTGGAATTTTGAAAATATTTGAGGGTCACTGATGATGCCTAATTGGCTGAAACTTGATTGTCTGGCCCAGAAAACATGTACACTTCATATTTTCCAGTTCTTTGGTGTATTCCTTGCTTCCAATGAATAACACTTTTATAGAACATAGTTAACGTCTGGCAATGTGTGGCGGCCGTAAAAGTCTCCCTGTCCTACATCATAAAGTGGTTTATATTTCTTGTCCTTTGGAATTTTGAAAATATTTGAGGGTCACTGATGAGGCCTTATTCAAGGTAATGTTGGTTGGTGCCTGATGCTCTGTCTCTGGTCGGTCCCATCGGAGTCTAACTGTTGGTTTTCTTTTGCTCCAGCATTTCAGTGGTTTCTTGCTGTCGAGTCCTCACCGTTGTCTCACCTCTGTGGTTCTTTGATTATTTGTGTTCACGGAGATGTTGCACTGATGAGTTAGGAGGCCTTCATGCGGACTGAACAAATTATTTGTCTAAATCGCAACGGAAGTAAGGGCGAGGATTGTGGCCATAAGCCCCCCAGTGGAAATCTTTTCACTGACCATTCCAAGGCGGTTCTTCTGTGGCGGTTTATTTATGTTGTTGTTTGTTACTTACTGTGTGTATCACTTGTGTCTTTTTATTTTGAATGGCCATATAGCCATTTTGTGGGAAAGTAACTGTCCTTATGGCCTTCCTTTGTTTAGGTTTCCATTATGGTCTGGTCACTTAATGTTTGTGTTTCTTTCCCTATGGTGTCTTTGATTGGTGGAGTAAGTTAATTGAATCGATTCCTGATCTTTGTTTTACTTCTACTTTACTAATTGACCGAAACTAGCAAGTGAGGCAAAGAAAATCGGTACACTTTATATTTTCCAGTTCTGTGGTGTATTCCTTGCTTCCAAAGTCACGGACTTGTTCACGTGATGAAAGCCTTACTCATTTTTGATTTTTAATTACTGTACTGTTATTGGTATCATTATTATCACTGACCAATAATGATAATACACATTTACCGTTTTGATATTGGTCCTTTTATTATCACTGACCAATAAAGATTAACACACTTACAATATTGAGAGCCCTCGTGGTGCAGTGGTTATGCTACTCACATTGTAAACCAGTGGTCGAGGATCGATTCCGGGCTTCTCTAGACTTTCGGATGAGTGTTTAGTATGACCCATTTTCTTACTTATGAATGTTTTCATTGCTCTTAAAGGAACTCATTTTTTATTTTTATTTGCCTTCACTGCAGCTGGTGTTGTGCCGTGTGGCGGCCGTAAAACGTCTCCCCGTTCATCAACCATAGTGCAGTTTATATTTTACTTTTGGTCCTTTGAGATCAGCGAGAATATTCTGAGAAATCAGAAATAAATAATTGGTTTAGACTCATGTTCTAGACAGGATTTTAATTATTTGGACCCCATTTTGATTTATATTAGTCTTTGAATCGACTGCCTATTCGAAATTCGCAAAATTGCAGTATGTTTCCTCTGGCTTTCTTTGCCGGATCATTACAGGGTCACTGATGAAGCTTTATTAGCCGAAACTACGTAGTATGACCCATTTTCTTACTTATGAATGTTTTCATTGCTCTTAAAGGAACTCATTTTTGATTTTTATTTAAACCGAGGTCCCGTCTCCGTATAACCTTAGCGGTCGGTGAGACGTAAAACGCAAACACACACTCACCCTAAAAATATTGAAAGAGGTCTCATTATTGTCACTGAACAATAAAGATAATACACACTTAACAGTATTGATATGGGTCTCATTTGTTCACTGACCAATAAAGATAACAAAGTCTTACAGGCTTGATATTGGTCTCATTATTGTCACTGACCAATAAGATAACACATTGTTACTACATTGACATTATAAACACTGACCAGTAAAGAAATCACACTCTAAATGCATTGGTATGGGTCTCATTATTTTCACTGACCAATAAAGATAACAAAATCTTACTGTATTAATATATGTGTGTCATTATTTTCACTGACCTACAAAGATAACACAATCTTCCTATACAGATGTGGGTGTCATTATTGTCACTGAACAATAAGATAACACATCCTTTCTGTATTGATATAGGTCTCATTATTGTCACTGACCAATAAAGATAACACAGCCTTAATCTATTGATATTGGTCCCATATTTGTTGCTGATTGTCAGTGACCACTAAGGATTACACACCCTTACTCTATTGATATTGGTCTCATCATTGTCACTGATCAATAAAGATAATACACCCATACCGTAATGATATTGGTCTTAATTCTGTCGCTGATCAATAAAGGTAACGCACCCATACTGTACTGATATTGGTCTCATTATTGTCACTGACCAACACAGATAACACACTCTTACTGTACAGAAGCCGCTGTGGTGTAGTGGTAAGGCTACTCGCCTTGTAAACCAGGGATCGCAGGATCGATCCGGGACTTCGCCAGACTTTCGGATGAGTCTTTAAACCGAGGTCCCGTCTCCGTACCACCTTAGCTTTTGGTGGGGCGTAAAACTCAAACACTCACTCACACTCTTACTGTATTGATATAGGTCGCATTATTTTTAAGGACCGATAAGGTAACTTAACCTTACTGTACTGATGTTGGTCTCTTTAATATCACTGAACAATAAAGATAGCCAATACGATAACTCAACCGTGCGACATATTGCCTTTTCACATCTCCAAAATGGCTAGTTATCTGATGAATATGATCTATTTCTCACATAGGTTGCGGGTGCTCCTTAGAACCGCTTCATTGAGGTGGTTCTAACGATTACCCAAAGCCTTTGTTATTATTGTTGTTTTTTATTAAAAAATAATAAAATTAATGTACAAGTTTCTCTATATCCAAGTTTTCTCCATATTTTCCTGTTCTGTGGTGTATTACTTACTTCCACAAAATAACACTTATACAACATATTTCACGTCACTAAAGCTGATGTCTGGGAATGTGTGGCGGCCGTAAAAAGTCTGCCTGTCCTACATCATAGTGTAGTTTATAATTTTTTGTCCTTTTGGATCATTGATTCCAATGTGGAATTATGAAAATATTTGAGGGTCATTGATGAGGCCTGATTTGCCAAAACTAGCAAGTGAGGCCCAGAAAACATGTACACTTCCAATTTTTCATTTCTTTGGTGTATTCCTTGCTTCCCAAGAATAACACTTTTATAGAACTTATTTGACGTCACTACAGCTGATGTCTGGGAATGTGTGGCGGCCGTAAAAAGTCTCCCCGTCCTATATCATAGTGTAGTTTATCTTTTTGTCCTTTAGAATCATTGATTCAATTGTGGAATTTTTAAAATACTTGTGGTCACTGATGAGGAATAATTTGCCGAAACTAGCAAGTGAGACCCAGAAAACATGTACACCTTATATTTTCCAGTTCTAAGGTGTATTCCTTGCTTCCAAAATAGAAGTGGGGGCAATGATCAGAAATCGATACAATCAACCCACAACTCCCATCAGAGACCCGGACTTGTTCACGTGATGACAACCATACTGTATTGATATTAGAAACCTCCGTGGTGTAGTGGTTACGCTATTCGCCTTGTATACCAGGGGTCGCAGGATTAATCCCGGGCTTCTCCAGACTTTCGGATGAGTCTTTAAACCGGGGACCCGTCTCCGTATGACCTTAGCTGTTGCCGGGACGTAAAACTCAAACACTAACTCACTGTATTGATATTGGTCTCATTATTGTCACTGCCAAATAATGATAATACCCTTTCACTGTTTTGATATTGGTCTCATTATTGTCACTGATCAAAAGATTAACACTCTTTAAAATATTGAGAAGCCTCCGTGGCGCGATGGTTATTCTACTCGCAGCTCCCATCAGAGACCCGGACTTGTTCACGTGATGACAACCATACTGTATTGATATTAGAAGCCTCCGTGGTGTAGTGGTTACGCTACTCGCAGGATCGATCACGGGCTTCTCCAGACATTCGGATGAGTCTTTAAACCGAAGGTCCGTCTCCGTATGACGGTAGTTGTTGGTGAGCCGTGAAACTCAAACACTCACTAACTCTCTCACTCTTAAAATATTTATAGGGGTTTCATTATTGTCACTGAACAATAAAGGTAATACACACTTAACTGTAATGATATTTGTCACTGACCAATAAAGATTAACACTTAAAATATTGGGAAGCCTCCGTGGCGCGGTGGTTATGCTACTCGCCTTGTAAACCAGGGGTCGCAGGATCGATCCCGGGATTCTCCAGACATTCGGATGAGTCTTTAAACCGAGGGTCCGTCTCCGTATGACGGTAGCTGTTGGTGAGCCGTGAAACTCAAACACTCACTAACTCTCTCAATCTAAAATTATTGATAGGGGTCTCATTATTGTCACTGAACAATAAAAGTAATACACACTTAACTGTATTGATATTGGTCTCATTTTTTCACTGACCAATAAAGATAACAAAATCTAACTGGATTGATATTGGTCTCATTATTGTCACTGAGAGGCCCAGAAAACATGTACACCTTATATTTTCCAGTTCTGTGGTGTATTCCTTGCTTCCAAAATAGAAGTGGCGGCAATGATCAGGAATCGATACAATCAACCCACAACCCCTATCAGAGACCCGGACTTGTTCACGTTATGACAACCTTACTGTATTGATAGTAAAAGCTTCCGTGGTGTAGTGGTTACGCTACTCGCCTTGTAAACCAGGGGTCGCAGGATCGAGCCAGATTTATCCAGACTTTCGAATGAGTCTTTAAACCGAGGTCACGTCTCCGTATGACCTTAGCTGTTGCCGGGACGTAAAACTCAAACACTCACTCATTAAATTGATATTGGTCACATTATTGTCACTGACCAATAATGATAATACACTTTTTCTGTTTTGATATTGGTCTCAATATTGTCACTGACCAAAAAAAAATTAACACTCTTAAAATATTGAGAAGCCTCCGTGGTGCAGTGGTTATGCTACTCGCCTTGTAAACCGGGGGTCGCAGGATCGATCCCGGGCTTCTCCAGACTTTCGGATGAGTCTTTAAACCGAGGTACCGTCTCCGTATGACCTTAGCTGTTGGTGAAACGTAAAACTCAAACACTCATAACTCACTCACTCTTAAAATGTTGATAGAGTTCTCATTATTGTCAATGAACAATAACGGTAATACACACTTAACAGTATTGATATTTGTCTCATTTTTTCACTGACCAAAAACGATAACAAAATCTTACTGGATTGATATTGGTCTCATTATTGTCACTAACCAATAAGATAACACATTGTTACTATATTGACATAGATTGCATTATAGTCACTGACCAATAAAGATAACACACCCTTACTGTATTGGTATGGGTCTCATTATTGTCACTGGCCCATAAAGATAACAAAATCTTACTGTATTAACATTGGTGTCATTATATTCACTGACCAATAAAGATAACACACTCTTACTCTATTGCTATTGGTCTCATCATTGTCACTGATAAATAACGATATAAACCAGGGGTCGCAGGAGCGATATCGGGCTTCTCCAGACTTTCGAATGAGTCTTTAAACCGAGGTCCCGTCTCCGTATGACCTTAGCTGTTGCCGGGACGTAAAACTCAAACAATCACTCATTAAATTGAAATTGGTCTCATTATTGTCACTGACCAATAATGATAATACACATTTCCTGTTTTGATATTGGTCTCATTATTGTCATTGACCAAAAAAGATTAACACTCTTAAAATATTGAGAAGCCTCCGTGGTGCAGTGGTTATGCTACTCGCCTTGTAAACCAGGGGTCGCAGGATCGATCCCGGGCTTCTCCAGACTTTCGGATGAGTCGTTAAACCGAGGTCCCGTCTCCGTATGACCTTAGATGTTGGTGAGACGTAAAACCCAAACACTCACTAACTCGCTCACTCTTAAAATGTTGATAGAGGTCTCATTATTGTCAATGAACAAGATAATACACACTTAACAGTATTGATATTGGTCTCATTTTTTCACTGACCAAAAACGATAACAAAATCTTACTGGATTGATATTGGTCTCATTATTGTCCCTGACCAATCAGATAACACATTGTTGCTATATTAACATAGATTGCATTATAGTCACTGACCAATAAAGATATTACATTCTTCCTGTATTGGTATGGGTCTCATTATTGTCACTGGCCCATAAAGATAACAAAATCTTACTGTATTAATATTGGTGTCATTATTTTCACTGACCAATAAAGATAACACACTCTTACGCTTTTGCTTTTGGTCTCATCATTGTCACTGATCAATAACGATAATACACTCACACTGTAATGATATTGGTCTCATTATTGTCACGGATCAATAAAAGTAATACACTCATAATATAATGATATTGGTCACATTATTGTCCCTGACCAACAAAGGTAACACACTCTTACTGTATTGAAATGGGTCGCATTATTGTCACGGACCAATAAGATAACTAAACCTTACTGTATGGATTGTGGTCTTTTAATGACACAGAACAATAAAGATAACCAATACGATAACACAACCGTGCGACGTAGTGCCTTTTCACATCTCCAAAATGGCTACTTATCTGATGGATATGATTTTTTTTCTCACATAGGTTGGGTGCTCCTTAGAACCGCTTCATTGAGGTGATTCTAATGAGTACCTAAAGCCTTTGTCTTAGAGAAAAACAATAAAATTAAAGTACAAGTTTTCTCAATATCAAAGTTTTCTCCATATTTTCCAGTTCTGTGGTGTATTCCTTGCTTCCAAAGAATAACACTTATAGAATATATTTGACGTCACTACAGCTGATGTCTGGGAATATGTGGCGGCCGTAAAAAAGTCTGCCTGTCCTACATCATAGTGTAGTTTCTATTTTCTTGTCCTTTCCCATTGTGGAATGTGAAAATATTTGAGGGTCATTGATGAAGCCTAATTGGCCGAAACTAGCAAGTGAGGCCCAGAAAGCATTTACACTCCATGTTTTCAGTTCTTTGGTGTATTCCTTGCTTCCAAAGAATAAGACTTTTATAGAACATATTTGACGTCACTACAGCTGATGTCTGGGAATCTGTGGCGGCCGTAAAACGTCTCCCTGTCCTACATCATAGTGTAGTTTATATTTTCTTGTCTGTTAGGATCATTGATTCCATTGTGGAATTTTGAAAATATTTGAGGTCACATATGAGGCCTAATTGGCCGAAACTAGCAATTGAGGCCCAGAAAACATGTACACCTTATATTTTCCAGTTCTGTGGTGTATTCCTTGCTTCCAAAATATAAGTGGTGGCAATGATCAGGAATCGATACAATCAACCCACAGTTCCCATCAGAGACCCGGACTTGTTCACGTGATGACAACCTTGCTGTATTGACAGTAGAAGCCTCCGTGGTGTAGTGGTGACGCTACTCGCCTTGTAATCCAGGGTTCGCAGGATCGATCCCGGGCTTCTCCAGACTTTCGAATGAGTCTTTAAATCGAGGTCCCGTCTCCGTATGACCTTAGCTGTTGCCGGTACGTAAAACTCAAACACTCACTCGTTAAATTGATATTGGTCTCATTATTGTCACTGACCAAAAAAGATTAACACTCTTAAAATATTGAGAAGCCTCCGTGGTGCAGTGGTTATGCTACTCGCCTTGTAAGCCAGGGGTCGCAGGATCGATCCCGGGCTTCTCCAGACTTTCGGACGAGTCTTTAAACCGAGGTCCCGTCTCCGTATGACCTTAGCTGTTGGTGAGACGTAAAACTCAAACACTCACTCACTCACTCTTAAAATGTTGATAGAGGTCTCATTATTGTCAATGAACAATAAAGGTAATACACACTTAACAGTATTGATATTGGTCTCATTTTTTCACTGACCAAAAAACGATAACAAAATCTTACTGGATTTATATTGGTCTCATTATTGTCACTGACCAATAAGATAACACATTGTTACTATATTGACATAGATTGCATTATAGTCACTGACCAATCAAGGTATCACACTCTTTCTGTTTTGGTATGGGTCTCATTATTGTCACTGGCCCATAAAGATAACAAAATCTTACTGTATTAATATTGGTGTCATTATTTTCACTGACCAATAAAGATAACACACTCTTACTCTTTTGCTTTTGGTCTCATCATTGTCACTGATCAATAAGGATAATACACTCACACTGTAATGATATTGGTCTCATTATTGTCACGGATCAATGAAAGTAATACACTCATAATGTAATGATATTGGTCTCATTATTGTCCCTGACCAACAAAGGTAACACACTCTTACTGTATTGAAATGGGTCGCATTTTTGTCACGGACCAATAAGATAACTAAACCTTACTGTATTAATTGTGGTTTTTTTAATGACACTGAACAATAAAGATAACCAATACGATAACACAACCGTGCGACGTAGTGCCTTTTCACATCTCCAAAATGGCTACTTATCTGATGGATATGATTTTTTTTTCTCACATAGGTTGGGTGCTTCTTAGAACCGCTTCATTGAGGTGATTCTAACGAGTACCTAAAGCCTTTGTCTTAGAGAAAAATAATAAAATTAAAGTACAAGTTTTCTCAATATCCAAGTTTTCTCCATATTTTCCAGTTCTGTGGTGTATTCCTTGCTTCCAAAGAATAACACTTATAGAACATATTTGACGTCACTACAGCTGATGTCTGGGAATGTGTGGCGGCCGTAAAAAAGTCTGCCTGTCCTACATCATAGTGTAGTTTCTATTTTCTTGTCCTTTAGGATCATTGATTCCATTGTGGAATGTGAAAATATTTGAGGGTCATTGATGAAGCCTAATTGGCCGAAACTAGCAAGTGAGGCCCAGAAAGCATGTACACTCCATATTTTCAGTTCTTTGGTGTATTCCTTGCTTCCAAAGAATAAGACTTTTATAGAACATATTTGACGTCACTACAGCTGATGTCTGGGAATCTGTGGCGGCCGTAAAACGTCTCCCTGTCCTACATCATAGTGTAGTTTATATTTTCTTGTCTATTAGGATCATTGATTCCATTGTGGAATTTTGAAAATATTTGAGGTCACAGATGAGGCCTAATTGGCCGAAACTAGCAATTGAGGCCCAGAAAACATGTACACCTTATATTTTCCAGTTCTGTGGTTTATTCCTTGCTTCCAAAATATAAGTGGTGGCAATGATCAGGAATCGATACAATCAACCCACAGCTCCCATCAGAGACCCGGACTTGTTCACGTGATGACAACCTTACTGTATTGACTGTAGAAGCCTCCGTGGTGTAGTGGTGACGCTACTCGCCTTGTAATCCAGGGGTCGCAGGATTGATCCCGGGCTTCTCCAGACTTTCGAATGAGTCTTTAAACCGAGGTCCCGTCTCCGTATGACCTTAGCGGTTGCCGGGACGTAAAACTCAAACACTCACTCATTAAATTGATATTGGTCTCATTATTGTTATTGACCAAAAAAGATTAACACTCTTAAAGTATTGAGAAGCCTCCGTGGTGCAGTGGTTATGCTACTCGCCTTGTAAACCAGGGATCGCAGGATCGATCCCGGGCTTCTCCAGACTTTCGGATGAGTCTTTAAACCGAGGTCCCGTCTCCGTATGACCTTAGCTGTTGGTGAGACGTAAAACTCAAACACTCACTCACTCTTAAAATGTTGATAGAGGTCTCATTATTGTCAATGAACAATAAAGGTAATACACACTTAACAGTATTGATATTGGTCTCATTTTTTCACTGACCAAAAAACGATAACAAAATCTTACTGGATTTATATTGGTCTCATTATTGTCACTGACCAATAAGATAACACATTGTTACTATATTGACATAGATTGCATTATAGTCACTGACCAATAAAGGTATCACACTCTTACTGTTTTGGTATGGGTCTCATTATTGTCACTGGCCCATAAAGATAACAAAATCTTACTGTATTGATATTGGTGTCATTATTTTCACTGACCAATAAAGATAACACACTCTTACTCTTTTGCTTTTGGTCTCATCATTGTCACTGATCAATAACGATAATACACTCGCACTGTAATGATATTGGTCTCATTATTGTCACGGATCAATAAAAGTAATACACTCATAATGTAATGATATTGGTCTCATTATTGTCCCTGACCAACAAAGGTAACACACTCTTACTGTATTGAAATGGGTCGCATTATTGTCACGGACCAATAAGATAACTAAACCTTACTGTATTGATTGTGTTTTTTTAATGACACTGAACAATAAAGATAACCAATACGATAACACAACCGTGCGACGTAGTGCCTTTTCACATCTCCAAAATGGCTACTTATCTGATGGATATGATTTTTTTTCTCACATAGGTTTGGTGCTCCTTAGAACCGCTTCATTGAGGTGATTCTAACGAGTACCTAAAGCCTTTGTCTTAGAGAAAAATAATAAAATTAAAGTACAAGTTTTCTCAATATCCAAGTTTCCTCCATATTTTCCAGTTCTGTGGTGTATTCCTTGCTTCCAAAGAATAACACTTATAGAATATATTTGACGTCACTACAGCTGATGTCTGGGAATGTGTGGCGGCCGTAAAAAGTCTGCCTGTCCTACATCATAGTGTTGTTTCTATTTTCTTGTCCTTTAGGATCATTGATTCCATTGTGGAATGTGAAAATATTTGAGGGTCATTGATGAAGCCTAATTGGCCGAAACTAGCAAGTGAGGCCCAGAAAGCATGTACACTCCATATTTTCAGTTCTTTGGTGTATTCCTTGCTTCCAAAGAATAAGACTTTTATAGAATATATTTGACGTCACTACAGCTGATGTCTGGGAATCTGTGGCGGCCGTAAAACGTCTCCCTGTCCTACATCATAGTGTAGTTTATATTTTCTTGTCTATTAGGATCATTGATTCCTTTGTGGAATTTTGAAAATATTTGAGGTCACAGATGAGGCCTAATTGGCCGAAACTAGCAATTGAGGCCCAGAAAACATGTATACCATATATTTTCCAGTTCTGTGGTTTATTCCTTGCTTCCAAAATATAAGTGGTGGCAATGATCAGGAATCGATACAATCAACCCACAGCTCCCATCAGAGACCCGGACTTGTTCACGTGATGACAACCTTACTGTATTGACAGTAGAAGCCTCCGTGGTGTAGTGGTGACGCTACTCGCCTTGTAATCCAGGGGTCGCAGGATTGATCACGGGCTTCTCCAGAATTTCGAATGAGTCTTTAAACCGAGGTCCCGTCTCCGTATGACCTTAGCTGTTGCCGGGACGTAAAACTCAAACACATTTACTCATTAAATTGATATTGGTCTCAATATTGTCATTGACCAAAAAAGATTAACACTCTTTAAATATTGAGAAGCCTCTGTGGTGCAGTGGTTATGCTACTCGCCTTGTAAACCAGGGGTCGCAGGATCGATCCTGGGCTTCTCCAGACTTTCGGATGAGTCTTTAAACCGAGGTTCCGTCTCCGTATGACCTTAGCTGTTGGTGAGACGTAAAACTCAAACACTCACTTACTCACTCACTCTTAAAATGTTGATAGAGGTCTCATTATTGTCAATGAACAATAAAGGTAATACACACTTAACAGTATTGATATTGGTCTCATTTTTTCACTGACCAAAAAACGGTAACAAAATCTTACTGGATTTAAATTGGTCTCATTATTGTCACTGACCAATAAGATAACACATCGTTACTATATTGACATAGATTGCATTATAGTCACTGACCAATAAAGGTATCACACTCTTACTGTTTTGGTATGGGTCTTATTATTGTCACTGGCCCATAAAGATAACAAAATCTTACTGTATTAATATTGGTGTCATTATTTTCACTGACCAATAAAGATAACACACTCTTACGCTTTTGCTTTTGGTCTCATCATTGTCACTGATCAATAACGATAATACACTCACACTGTAGTGATATTGGTCTCATTATTGTCACGGATCAATAAAAGTAATACACTCATAATGTAATGATATTGGTCTCATTATTGTCCCTGACCAACAAAGGTAACACACTCTTACTGTATTGAAATGGGTCGCATTATTGTCACGGACCAATAAGATAACTAAACCTTACTGTATTGATTGTGTTTTTTTTTTAATGACACTGAACAATAAAGATAACCAATACGATAACACAACCGTGCGACGTAGTGCCTTTTCACATCTCCAAAATGGCTACTTATCTGATGGATATGATTTTTTTTTCTCACATAGGTTTGGTGCTCCTTAGAACCGCTTCATTGAGGTGATTCTAACGAGTACCTAAAGCCTTTGTCTTAGAGAAAAATAATAAAATTAAAGTACAAGTTTTCTCAATATCCAAGTTTTCTCCATATTTTCCAGTTCTGTGGTGTATTCCTTCCTTCCAAAGAATAACACTTATGAACATATTTGACGTCACTACAGCTGATGTCTGGGAATGGATGGCGGCCGTAAAAAAGTCTGCCTGTCCTACATCATAGTGTAGTTTCTATTTTCTTGTCCTTTAGGATCATTGATTCCATTGTGGAATGTGAAAATATTTGAGGGTCATTGATGAAGCCTAATTGGCCGAAACTAGCAAGTGAGGCCCAGAAAGCATGTACACTCCATATTTTCAGTTCTTTTGTGTATTCCTTGCTTCCAAAGAATAAGACTTTTATAGAATATATTTGACGTCACTACAGCTGATGTCTGGGAATCTGTGGCGGCCGTAAAACGTCTCCCTGTCCTACATCATAGTGTAGTTTATATTTTCTTGTCTATTAGGATCATTGATTCCTTTGTGGAATTTTGAAAATATTTGAGGTCACAGATGAGGCCTAATTGGCCGAAACTAGCAATTGAGGCCCAGAAAACATGTATACCTTATATTTTCCAGTTCTGTGGTTTATTCCTTGCTTCCAAAATATAAGTGGTGGCAATGATCAGGAATCGATACAATCAACCCACAGCTCCCATCAGAGACCCGGACTTGTTCACGTGATGACAACCTTACTGTATTGACAGTAGAAGCCTCCGTGGTGTAGTGGTGACGCTACTCGCCTTGTAATCCAGGGGTCGCAGGATTGATCCCGGGCTTCTCCAGACTTTCGAATGAGTCTTTAAACCGAGGTCCCGTCTCCGTATGACCTTAGCTGTTGCCGGGACGTAAAACTCAAACACTCACTCATTAAATTGATATTGGTCTCAATATTGTCATTGACCAAAAAAGATTAATACTCTTTAAATATTGAGAAGCCTCCGTGGTGCAGTGGTTATGCTACTCGCCTTGTAAACCAGGGGTCGCAGGATCGATCCCGGGCTTCTCCAGACTTTCGGATGAGTCTTTAAACGGAGTTCCCTTCTCCGTATGACCTTAGCTGTTGGTGAGACGTAAAACTCAAACACTCACTCACTCTTAAAATGTTGATAGAGGTCTCATTATTGTCAATGAACAATAAGGTAATACACACTTAACAGTATTGATATTGGTCTCATTTTTTCACTGACCAAAAAAAACGATAACAAAATCTTACTGGATTTATATTGGTCTCATTATTGTCACTGACCGATAAGATAACACATTGTTACTATATTGACATAGATTGCATTATAGTCACTGACCAATAAAGGTATCACACTCTTACTGTTTTGGTATGGGTCTCATTATTGTCACTGGCCCATAAAGATAACAAAATCTTACTGTATAAATATTGGTGTCATTATTTTCACTGACCAATAAAGATAACACACTCTTACTCTTTTGCTTTTGGTCTCATCATTGTCACTGATCAATAACTATAATACACTCACACTGTAATGATATTGGTCTCATTATTGTCACGGATCAATAAAAGTAATACACACATAATGTAATGATATTGGTCTCATTATTGTCCCTGACCAACAAAGGTAACACACTCTTACTGTATTGAAATGGGTCGCATTATTGTCACGGACCAATAAGTTAACTAAACCTTACTGTATTGATTGTGGTTTTTTAATGACACTGAACAATAAAGATAACCAATACGATAACACAACCGTGCGACGTAGTGCCTTTTCACATCTCCAAAATGGCTACTTATCTGATGGATATGATTTTTTTTCTCACATAGGTTGGGTGCTCCTTAGAACCGCTTCATTGAGGTGATTCTAACGAGTACCTAAAGCCTTTGTCTTAGAGAAAAACAATAAAATTAAAGTACAAGTTTTCTCAATATCCAAGTTTTCTCCATATTTTCCAGTTCTGTGGTGTATTCCTTGCTTCCAAAGAATAACACTTATAGAACATATTTGACGTCACTACAGCTGATGTCTGGGAATGTGTGGCGGCCGTAAAAAAGTCTGCCTGTCCTACATCATAGTGTAGTTTCTATTTTCTTGTCCTTTAGGATCATTGATTCCATTGTGGAATGTGAAAATATTTGAGGGTCATTGATGAAGCCTAATTGGCCGAAACTAGCAAGTGAGGCCCAGAAAGCATGTACACTCCATATTTTCAGTTCTTTGGTGTATTCCTTGCTTCCAAAGAATAAGACTTTTATAGAATATATTTGACGTCACTACAGCTGATGTCTGGGAATCTGTGGCGGCCGTAAAACGTCTCCCTGTCCTACATCATAGTGTAGTTTATATTTTCTTGTCTATTAGGATCATTGATTCCATTGTGGAATTTTGAAAATATTTGAGGTCACAGATGAAGCCTAATTGGCCGAAACTAGCAATTGAGGCCCAGAAAACATGTACACCTTATATTTTCCAGTTCTGTGGTGTATTCCTTGCTTCCAAAATATAAGTGGTGGCAATGATCAGGAATCGATACAATCAACCCACAGCTCCCATCAGAGACCCGGACTTGTTCACGTGATGATAACCTTGCTGTATTGACAGTAGAAGCCTCCGTGGTGTAGTGGTGACGCTACTCGCCTTGTAATCCAGGGTTCGTAGGATCGATCCCGGGCTTCTCCAGACTTTCGAATGAGTCTTTAAATCGAGGTCCCGTCTCCGTATGACCTTAGCTGTTGCCGGGACGTAAAACTCATTCACTCACTCGTTAAATTGATATTGGTCTCATTATTGTCACTGACCAAAAAAGATTAACACTCTTAAAATATTGAGAAGCCTCCGTGGTGCAGTGGTTATGCTACTCGCCTTGTAAACCAGGGGTCGCAGGATCGATCCCGGGCTTCTCCAGACTTCCGGATGAGTCTTTAAACCGAGGTCCCGTCTCCGTATGACCTTAGCTGTTGGTGAGACGTAAAACTCTAACACTCACTTACTCACTCACTCTTAAAATGTTGATAGAGGTCTCATTATTGTCAATGAACAATAAAGGTAATACACACTTAACAGTATTGATATTGGTCTCATTTTTTCACTGACCAAAAAACGGTAACAAAATCTTACTGGATTTGTATTGGTCTCATTATTGTCACTGACCAATAAGATAACACATCGTTACTATATTGACATAGATTGCATTATAGTCACTGACCAATAAAGGTATCACACTCTTACTGTTTTGGTATGGGTCTTATTATTGTCACTGGCCCATAAAGATAACAAAATCTTACTGTATTAATATTGGTGTCATTATTTTCACTGACCAATAAAGATAACACACTCTTACTCTTTTGCTTTTGGTCTCATCATTGTCACTGATCAATAACGATAATACACTCACACTGTAATGATATTGGTCTCATTATTGTCACGGATCAATAAAAGTAATACACTCATAATGTAATGATATTGGTCTCATTATTGTCCCTGACCAACAAAGGTAACACACTCTTACTGTATTGAAATGGGTCGCATTATTGTCACGGACCAATAAGATAACTAAACCTTACTGTATTGATTGTGGTTTTTTTTAATGACACTGAACAATAAAGATAACCAATACGATAACACAACCGTGCGACGTAGTGCCTTTTCACATCTCCAAAATGGCTACTTATCTGATGGATATGATTTTTTTTTCTCACATAGGTTTGGTGCTCCTTAGAACCGCTTCATTGAGGTGATTCTAACGAGTACCTAAAGCCTTTGTCTTAGAGAAAAATAATAAAATTAAAGTACAAGTTTTCTCAATATCCAAGTTTTCTCCATATTTTCCAGTTCTGTGGTGTATTCCTTCCTTCCAAAGAATAACACTTATGAACATATTTGACGTCACTACAGCTGATGTCTGGGAATGAGTGGCGGCCGTAAAAAAGTCTGCCTGTCCTACATCATAGTGTAGTTTCTATTTTCTTGTCCTTTAGGATCATTGATTCCATTGTGGAATGTGAAAATATTTGAGGGTCATTGATGAAGCCTAATTGGCCGAAACTAGCAAGTGAGGCCCAGAAAGCATGTACACTCCATATTTTCAGTTCTTTGGTGTATTCCTAGCTTCCAAAGAATAAGACTTTTATAAAACATATTTAACGTCACTACAGCTGATGTCTGGGAATCTGTGGCGGCCGTAAAACGTCTCCCTGTCCTACATCATAGTGTAGTTTATATTTTCTTTTCTATTAGGATCATTGATTCCATTGTGGAATTTTGAAAATATTTGAGGTCACAGATGAAGCCTAATTGGCCGAAACTAGCAATTGAGGCCCAGAAAACATGTACACCTTATATTTTCCAGTTCTGTGGTGTATTCCTTGCTTCCAAAATATCAGTGGTGGCAATGATCAGGAATCAATACAATCAACCCACAGCTCCCATCAGAGACCCGGACTTGTTCACGTGACGACAACCTTACTGTATTGACAGTAGAAGCCTCCGTGGTGTAGTGGTGACGCTACTCGCCTTGTAATCCAGGGGTCGCAGGATCGATCCCGGGCTTCTCCAGACTTTCGAATGAGTCTTTAAATCGAGGTCCCGTCTCCGTATGACCTTAGCTGTTGCCGGGACGTAAAACCCAAACACTCACTCATTAAATTGACATTGGTCTCATTATTGTCACTGACCAAAAAAGATTAACACTCTTTAAATATTGAGAAGCCTCCGTGGTGCAGTGGTTATGCTACTCGCCTTGTAAACCAGGGGTCGCAGGATCGACCCGGGCTTCTCAAGACTTTCGGATGAGTCTTTAAACCGAGGGCCCGCCTCCGTATGACCTTAGCTGTTGGTGAGACGTAAAACTCAAACACTCACTCACTCTTAAAATGTTGATAGAGGTCTCATTATTGTCAATGAACAATAAAGGTAATACACACTCAACAGTATTGATATTGGTCTCATTTTTTCACTGACCAAAAAAAAACGATAACAAAATCTTACATGATTTATATTGGTCTCATTATTGTCACTGACCAATAAGATAACACATTGTTACTATATTGACATAGATTGCATTATAGTCACTGACCATTAAAGGTATCACACTCTTACTGTTTTGGTATGGGTCTCATTATTGTCACTGGCCCATAAAGATAACCAAATCTTACAGTATTAATATTGGTGTCATTATTTTCACTGACCAATAAAGGTAACACACTCTTACTCTTTTGCTTTTGGTCTCATCATTGTCACTGATCAATAACGATAATACACTCACACTGTAATGATATTGGTCTCATTATTGTCACGGATCAATAAAAGTAATACACTCATTATGTAATGATATTGGTCTCATTATTGTCCCTGACCAACAAAGGTAACACACTCTTACTGAATTGAAATGGGTCGCATTATTGTCACGGACCAATAAGATAACTAAACCTTACTGTATTGATTGTGTTTTTTTAATGACACTGAACAATAAAGATAACCACTCCGCTAACACACCCGTGCGACGTAGTGCCTTTTCACATCTCCAAAATGGCTACTTATCTGATGGATATGATTTTTTTTCTCACATAGGTTTGGTGCTCCTTAGAACCGCTTCATTGAGGTGATTCTAACGAGTACCTAAAGCCTTTGTCTTAGAGAAAAATAATAAAATTAAAGTACAAGTTTTCTCAATATCCAAGTTTTCTCCATATTTTCCAGTTCTGTGGTGTATTCCTTGCTTCCAAAGAATAACACTTATAGAACATATTTGACGTCACTACAGCTGATGTCTGGGAATGTGTGGCGGCCGTAAAATAGTCTGCCTGTCCTTCATCATAGTGTAGTTTCTTTTTTCTTGTCCTTTAGGATCATTAATTCCATTGTCGAATGTGAAAATATTTGAGGGTCATTGCTGAAGCCTAATTGGCCGAAACTAGCAAGTGAGGCCCAGAAAGCATGTACACTCCATATTTTCAGTTCTTTGGTGTATTCCTTGCTTCCAAAGAATAAGACTTTTATAAAACATATTTGACGTCACTACAGCTGATGTCTGGGAATCTGTGGCGGCCGTAAAACGTCTCCCTGTCCTACATCATAGTGTAGTTTATATTTTCTTGTCCTTTAGGATCATTGATTCCATTGTGGAATTTTGAAAATATTTGATGCACAGATGAGGCCTAATTGGCCGAAACTAGCAATTGAGGCCCAGAAAACATGTACACCTGATATTTTCCAGTTCTGTGGTGTATTCCTTGCTTCCAAAATAGAAGTGGGGGCAATGATCAGGAATCGATACAATCAACCCACAGCCCCATCAGAGACCCGGACTTGGTATGTGATGACAACCTTACTGTATTGATAGTAGAAGCCTCCGTGGTGTAGTGGTTACGCTACTCGCCTTGTAAACCAGGGGTCGCAGGATCGATCCCGGGCTTCTCCAGACTTTCGAATGAGTCTTTAAACCGAGGTCCCGCCTCCGTATGACGTAAAACTCAAACACTCACTTATAATGTAATGATATTGGTCTTTTTAATGCCCCTGGCCAACAAAGATAACACACTCTGACTGTATTGAAATGGGTCGCATTATTGTCACGGACCAATAAGATAACTAAATCTTACTGTATTGATGTTGACCTTTTTAATGACACTGAACAGTAAAGATAACATAGAAAACACAACCGTGTGACATAGTTCCTTTTCACATCTCCAAAATGGACTTACTTGATGAATATGATTTTTCTCACATAGGTTGTGAGTACTCCTTAGAACCGCTTCATTGATGTGATTCTAACGAGTACCCAAAGCCTTTGTCTTGGAGAAAAATAAGAAAATTAATGTAAAAGTTTTCACAATATCCAAGTTTTCTCTATATATTCCAGTTCTGTGGTGTATTCCTTGCTTCCAAATGATAACACTTATATAGAACATAGTTAACGCCACTACACCTGATGTCTGGGAATGTGTGGCTTGATTCCATTGTGGAATTTGAAGATATTTGAGGGTCACTGATGAGGCCTAATGGACCGAAACTAGCTAGTCTGGCCCAGACAACATGTACACTTCATATTTTCCAGTTCTTTTGTGTATTCCTTGCTTCCAAAGAATAACACTTTTATAGAACATATTTGACGTCACTACAGCTGATGTCTGGGAATGTTTGGCGGCCGTAAAAAGTCTCCCTGTCCTACATCATAGTGTAGTTTATATTTTCTTGGCCTTTGGGATCATTGATTCTATTGTGGAAATTTGAAAATATTGGATGTTCACTGATGAGGCCTAATCGGCCGAAACTAGCAAGTGAGGTCCAGAAAACATGTACACTTCAAATGTCTAGTTCTGTGGTGTATTCCTTGTTTATTAAGTCACGGACATGTTCACGTAATGACAACCTTACTGTATTGATTTTGGTCTCATTATTGTCACTGACCAACAAAGATTAACACTCTTACAAAATTGAGAAGCCTCCATGGTTCAGTGGTTATGCTACTCGCCTTGTAAACCAGGGATCGCAGGATAGAATACGGGCTTTTGCAGACTTTCAGATGAGGTTTTAAACTGAGGTCCCGTCTCCGCATGACCTTAGCTGTTGATGAGACGTAAAACGCAAACACTCACTCATTCTTGCAAAATTGATAGTCTCACTATTGTCACTGACCAATAAAGATAACAAAATCTTACTGGATTGATATTGGTCTCATTATTTGCACTGATCATTTAGATAACACATTGTTACTATATTGACATAAATTTCATTATAGTCAGTGACCAATAACGATATCACACACTTTCTGTATTGGTATGGTTCTCATTATTGTCACTGACCAGTAAAGAGAACCAAATCTTACTGTATCAATATTGGTGTCATTTTTTCCCTGACCAGCAAAGATAACACAACCTTCCTGTACTGATATTGGTCTCATTATTGTCACTGACCAGTAAAGATAACACACTATTTCTGTATTGATATAGGTCTCATTATTGTCACTGATTAATAAAGATAACGCAGCCTTAATCTATTGATATTGGTCCCATATTTGTCACTGATTGTTACTAACCACTTAAATACACTGACCTGTAAAGATAACACACGTTTTCTGCATTGATATTGGTCTCATTATTGTCACTGACCAATAATGATAATACACTGTTACTGTTTTGATATTGTTCTCATTATTGTCACTGACCAATATTTATTAACACTCTTAAAATATTGAGAAGCCTTCATGGTGCAGCGGTTATTCTACTCGCCTTGTAAACCAGGGGTCGCAGGATTGATCCTGGGCTTCTCCAGATTTTTGAATGAGTCTTGAAACCGAGGTCCCGTCTCCGTAAGGCCTTAGCTGTTGGTGAGACGTAAACCTCACTCACTCACTCACTCACTCACTCACTCGTATAATACTGATAGAGGTCTCATTATTGTCACTTAACAATAAAGGTAATACACACTTAACTGTATTGATATTGGTCTCACTTTTTCACTGACCAATAAAGGTAACAAAATCTTACTGGATTGATATTGTTCTCATTATTGTAACTGACCAATAAGATAACACATTGTTACTCTATTGACATAGATTGCATTATAGTCACTGACCAATTACGATATCACACTCTTACTGTATTGGTATGGGTCTCATTATTGTTGCGGACCAATAAAGATAACAAAAACTCACTGTTTTAATATTGGTGTCATTATTTTCACTGACCAACAAAATAAAACACAATCTTCCGGTACTGATATTGGTCTCATTATTGTCACTGACCAATAAAGATAACACACTCTTTCTGTATTGATATAGGTCCCATTATTGTCACTGACTTATAAGATAACAACACACCTTAATCTATTTATATTTGTCTCATATTTGTCACTGATTGTCACTAACCACAACAACCAACACACCCTTACTCTATTGATATTGGTCTCATAATTGTCACTGATCAATAAAGATAATACACTCATACTGTAATGATATTGGTCTCATTATTGTCACTGACCAACAGAGATGACACACTCTTACTGTATCGATATAGGTCGCATTATTGTCACGGACAAATAACATAACTAAACCTTACTGTATTGATGTTGGTCTCTTGAATGTCACTGAACAATAAAGATAACCAATACGATAACTTATCCGTGCGACATAGTGCCTTTTCACAGCTTCAAAATGGCTACTTGTCTGATGCAAATGATTTTTTCTCACATAGGTTGTAGGTGCTCCTTAGAGTTGGTACTAACAAGTACCCAAAGCCTTTGTCTTGGAGAAGAGATAAGAAAATTATTGTATAAGTTTTCTCTATATACAAGTTTTCTCTATATTTTCCAGTTCTGCGGTATATTCCTTGCTTCCAAAGGATAACCCTTTTATACTTAGAACATACTTGACGTCACTACAGCTGATGTCTGGGAATGAGTGGCGACCATAAAAAGTTTGCTTGTCCTACATCATAGTGTAGTTTATATTTTCTTGTTCTTAACATTTTAATTGGGCTGTTCATCTCACGGACTTGATCACGTAATGACAGCCTCACTGTATTGATATTGGTCTCATTATTGTCACTGACCAATAATGATAATACACTTTTACTGTTTTGATATTGGTCCCATTATTGTCACTGACCAATAAAGATTAACACTCTTAAAATATCCTTAGCGGTCTCATTATTGTCACTGACCAAAAACGATACATACAGAGCGGAGACCGACCGAAAGCGAGTACTGATAAACCACATAGAGGATCTAAGCCTGCCCAGGCAAAGCAGTGCGGGTCAGACCGTCCTTGCTTATAAACCACATTGGTTTCATTGGGCGACAGGGCTTGAGATGTCATTTCATCTCAGTGTCGGGTAAAAGTCCCACAGAATTGGAAGCAACGTTTCCAAAATTACCGAATCAGTGTTGACGTGGACGTTAAACATCAAATCAAACGAACAAACACCCATACTTTATTGATATTGATCTCATTCTCACTGACCAATAAAGACAGCCCACTCTTGCTGTATTGATATTGGTCTCATGATAGTCACTGACCAATAATGATATACACTCTTACTCTTTTTATATTGGTCTAATTATTGTCAGTGCCAAACAAAGATTACTGTATTGATACAGGTCTCTTTATTCCCACTGAACAATAAAGATAACACACCCTTACTGAATGGGTCTCAATATTGTCATTTGTCAATTAAGACACCACTCCATTATTGTATTGAAATTGGTGGCAATGACTGTCAATAGGACTCATTATTTTCACTGACCACTAAAGATTACACTCCATTACTGTATTGATATTGCTCACATTCTTGTCACGGACCAATGAAGATAACATACCATTACTGTATTGATATTGGACGGACACAGTCTCGTCACTGACCAATGAAGATAACACGCCATTACTGTATTGATATTCGTCTCATGATTATTACTGACCAATAAAGATAACACAGTGAGACTGTATTGATAGTGTTCTCATCATTGTCTCTGATCCATGAAGATAACACAACCTCACTTTATTGATATTGGTCTCATGATAATCACTGACCAATGAAGAATACACAGTGAGACTGTATTGATAGTGTTCTCATCATTGTCTATGATCCATGAAGATAACACAACCTCACTTTATTGATATTGGTCTCATGATAATCACTGACCAATGAAGAATACACAGTGAGACTGTATTGATAGTGTTCTCATCATTGTCTATGATCCATGAAGAAAACACAACCTCACTTTATTGATATTGGTCTCATTATTGTCTCTGAACAATAAAGATGAGAGAACCTAACTGTATTGATATTGGTCTCATTATTGTCACTGACCAAAAGTGATAGCACAAACTTACTGTATTGATATTGGTCACATTATGGTCACTGACCAAAAAGGTTTACACACTCTCAATGTATTGATAAAGGTCTAATTATTGTCAATGCCAATAAAGATAACACACGTATTGTATTGATATTTGTGTCATTTTGTCACTCTGACCAATAATGATAACACCTTGTTACCGGATTGTCACAGGCCAATACATTCTCTTACTGTATTGCTATTAGTCTCAGTTTTGTCACTGATCAATAAACATGGGCATTCGTTCTGTGTTTTATAGGTCTCTTTATTGTCAATGATCAATAAAGATAACACACACCCTATTGATATTGGTCGCATTATTGTCACCGACCAATAAAGGCAACAGGCCCACCATACAGCAGTGATATTGTTCTCATTGTTTTCACTGATCAATAAGGAAAACACACCCTTACTTTACTGACATTTAGCCCATTATTGTCACTAACCAATGAAGATAACATATCCTTACTGTATTGATATTGGTCTTATGATTGTCACCAAGAGTACCGTTTACATACGCTTGTATTGATATTTGTCTCAATATTTTCACTGACCAATAAAGGTAACACACTGACCAATAAAGGTAACACATCCTTACTGCATTAATATTGGTATCATGACCGTCACTGATCAATAACGATAACACACCCTTACTATATTGATATTGGTCTGTGGATGTCACTGACCAATAAAGTAAACACACTGTTTCTGTCTTGGTATTGAACTCATTATTGTTTCTGACCAATATATAAGCCACCCTTACTGCATTGATATTGGTCTCATTATTGCCATTGACCAAAAAAGCCCAAACGCTCTTACTCTCTTGATATCGGTCTCATGATTGTCACCCTTACTGTATTGATATTGGTCTCATGGATATCACTGACCAATAAAGGTAACACACTGTTTCTGACTTAGTATTGAACTCATTATTGTCTCTGACCAATAAAGATAAGACCCCTTACTGTATTGATATTGACCAAAAAATCCAACAGACTCTTACTCTCTTGATATCGGTCTCATGCTTGCCACCTTTACTGCATTGATAGTAGTCTTATTATTGTCACTAACCAATAAAGATAATAAAACCTTACTGCATTGATATTGGTCTTATGATTGCCACCAAAATAAAGTGAACACTGACTTGTATTAATATTGGCCTTATGACTGTCACTGATCAATAACGATAACCCACCCTTTCTGTGATATTGGTCTATTGGATGTCATTGAGCAATAAAGATCAACACTGTTTCTGTATTGGTATAGAACTCATTATTGTCTCTGACCAATATAGAAGCCACCCTAACTGCATTGATATTGGTCTCATTATTGCCATTGACCAAAACAGCCAGCACCCTCTTACTCTCTTGATATCGGTCTCATGATTGTCACCCTTACTGTATTGATATTGGTCTCATGGATGTCACTGACCAATAAAGATAACACACTGTTTCTGTATTGGTACAGAACTCATTATTATTCACTACCCAATCACGCCTATCACGTTTTTAAAATTCATATTTCCCAGCCGATGGGTCAGGCCTCAGATTCTATGACGGTTCCAGCGTAAAGGCTTATTGAGAATTAGAGAGATCTTATTCAAGGTAATGTTAGTTGGTGCCTGATGCTCTATCTCTAGTCGGGGCCATCGGAGTCAAACTGTTGGTTTTCTTTTGCTCCAGCATTTCAGTGTTTTTTTTGCTGTCGAGTCCACACCGTTGTTTCATCTCTGTGTTTTTTTATTATTCGTGTTCACGGAGATGTTGCACTAATAAGTTAGGAGGCCTTCATGCGGAATGAACAAATTGTTTGTCTAAATCGCGACGGAAGTGAGGACGAGGATTGTGGCCACGTAAAATCGATTTAAGCCCCCCCCCCCCCCCCAGTGTAATTCGTTTGCGCTGACCGTTCCAAGGCGGTTCTTTTGTCGCGGTTGATTTAATTTGTTATGGTTTATCTCTGGGTGTTTGTGTCGCTTGTATTATTTTATTTTGGATAGCCTATTGGGCATTTTGTGGGAAAGTAACTGTCCTTTAGGCTTTCCGCTATTGATGTTTACATTAGGTCTGTTGTTTCATGTTTGTGTTTCTTTCCCTTTGGTGTCTCTGATGGGAGCTGTGGGTTGATTTAATGATTCCTGATCATTGCCTCCATTTCTGTTTGGTCGTTAGGGCACCTAATTGTGGATAAACCCTTCCATTTATCTTAAGGTAATCCCAGTAGTAGTGCCTTCGTCAGACTTCCAATTTTTCTTTCAGACACCATTCGGCTATAGGCTCATTTTAAAAACTTTTAGCCTCATTGTTCAGGGCTTATGGGGCTCTGCCTCCCAAGCCTTTCATACCATAAATTTGGAATAACTAACCGTATCCATTTTTTTGGGGGGGTGGGGTTTTACGGCCCTTTCAAGATTATTTCACTCATATCGAGCCGATCGTTAATCAGAGGTGGGCGAAAACCGGAGTACCCGGAGAAAAACCACCTGACCTTCCGTTGCAGAACTTGGCGTCTCACACGTGGCCCGAGCGAGGCTCGAACCTACGGCGGTGAGAGACTTAATGACTATGAGTCAGCGCTCTTATCCACTAGGCCACGGTGGCCCGTCGTATCCAGTTTTGTATATTAAATCAATACCATCACGAAATATTCTTTATCATGTATTAACATCAACATTTCGCCTTCAAGGCTTCTTCATGATGTTTTAAGCAATGAACATTGATGGCGTCGCACACGAAAACGTAACGTGATGCGGCGCGCAACGCTAGCTACGTTACACAAAAGTTAGCGGCAGTGTACAATAAGTAATCCGGAGCAGAGCAATACATGCGGAATGCGAAGCCCAAGATTAGTGTCCGTGGTAACACTCCCACACCCATACATGCTCAACCCATCCGAGCACGAAACTTGAGCCGCTCATAAATTTCAAAATTGTTGGCATTTTTAAATTTATAAGCAGGACAAATAACAGTCTGTGCTTGTCTGAGCAGGAAGCCCGCCTCTTTCATATGTATTTCAGTATTTATGAGCATAATAAATTCCATTCTTAGCAGACGCGGGCATAAAAAAGTACTATAACCCCGGGGCCAGGCCGCGCAGCCTGATAAGTCCCCATTGGCCGCATAAAAGACAACTAGGTTCCAGCCATCCGAAACACGCACAGCGAAGACCCGAATCAGACTGCCCAAACGCACAGGCTGATCAAGGACATAGCCGGGCGCGCATGTAAATCTAATGAATCGCTGCATCCCTAAACACTATCACCAGCCTAGGCACTTAAACTCTCGTAGAGGCAATTACAACGGCCCGCAAAAAAAAAAAACATTGATAAATTATCAGGCCGCGCCAAAACGCAAGCTGGCCAAATTATAAGCGGGCCGTAAAAATACTTAAGATACCTATTGGTCGCAAAGTCTAGACCCAACCAGGTTGCGCTACCACCCAACCTGAAAAGGCACAGACACGGACAGCGTCCACGGGGTCCAGTAGTGCCCTGACACAAAAGCAGACTAGCAAGACATAATTATGGATCAATGATTATGCAAGTAATTCCAATAGAGCATATACAAAAGTGATATTAGAAACAATTAAAATGTATGCTAGTCTACTTAATAGTATACAGTAACTTTGAATGCATGCCTTTTGGATATAAAGTCAAGTTTATGAATCCAGTAAGACTATCCGTCTCATTATTGACAACATCGATAGGAAAAAATCTAAAATCGTCAAGTGAAATTGGTTGTACTGTGACGCGACATTGGTAGCGTAGCTTTGACCATCGTACGTATCGATATCAAATATACTACTCAAAGTTTGATAGGGATCACTTTTTTAATGCAAAATAATTTTTGAATAAATTAATCAGCTGAATCCAAATTTGATACATAATGATAGAAGACGTATCCTTCACAAAAGCTAGTGATTAATTGTGTCAACTGGTACTGCATTCAAGCGTGACAACAGCAACCGTCTTGCCACCCCCAAAATTTGCCGTAACACGAAGGGATTTGGACAATTGATTTTTCACAAACTGTCGAAGTAGTTTGACAAACGTGCCTAATAACGTGTATAGCGTCCATGGGCATCAATTACAGTACGGCATCGCCTGCGCATGCAAGTAGTCAGAGTCTGTATCCGGTTTTGTGGAATCAGCTTTTATTCAGCAACCAATGCATCTGAGCTCCTGTAAAGTCCTCGGATGCACAGGTCGGGCTGAAACAGCACGCTGTAGCATGCCCCGCGCATGTTCAATCGGATTTAAGTCCGGTGATCGAGCAAGCCAGTCCATCCGAACGATTGTCTCACGTTCCAGATAGGAATCAGTGACGTTGGCACGGTTTGGACAGGCATTATCGCCCATCAGAATAAAGTCCGGGCCGATAGCATCTGCATATGGTCTCATAAACAGATCAAGAATTTCATTACAGTACCTAACTGCCATTAACGTTCCGTTTTCAACGACGTACAAGTCAGTTTTACCATTTACGCTTATCCCAGCCCAAACCATGACTGATCCCTTTCCATAGCGGTCATGCTCTACCACATTCAAGTCATCGAATCGCTATTTAGACATTCGCCACACTAATTGACGTTTATAAGTGAAGTCTAGACAGAATCTGGACTCTTCAGAAAACAGTACTGCGTCAAGTCACGAACCGTCCACCTGACGTGAGTTCTGGCAAAGTCCAACCGATCTAGCACGTGCTGTCTCGTCAACGGAACACATACAGCAGGCCTCATGGCATTAAGTCCGAACTCGTGGAGCCCGTTTCTGACAGTTTGTGTAGAAATACGTACTCCAGTTCCGTTCCTAAGCTCGTTATGCAAACGCGTAGCGTTCAGGAACCGTTGACGTCGAGACTGAATCAGCAAGAAACGGCCCTGATGTTGAGTTTGAAGCCTTTCTCGACCCCGCCGTGTCTGTGTGAAGAATTTCCGTGGGTAAGATGCCGACTCTACATTTGGGAAACCACGCTCTGAGACACATTCAGAATCCCAGCAACACGATGTCGAGACACGCCAGATACCAACATTCCGACGTCATGATTCATTTCTTCGGGGCTCAGACGCTTTTTTTAATTGTCCCCAACGCATTTTAGTGTTTAACAAATCAAATGAAATCGTTTTTACGCTTTGTAAAGGAACACTGACAAGTTTGATTTGTCTGTTGGAAAGCAGTGCTACGCAAGATTTTGGGGAAGCATGAATTCATTTGCGAAGTGTGAGAAGTGTGCACTTTCATGAGTACTTAATTGCACATGAGTTTCTGCTAAAGATATTTATCAATACACGGAGTACAAATTCTGTCAAGAAATTTTAAATTTTCAGTGCAAAATTTGGTATATAAAAAGTGATCCCTATCAAACTTTGAGTAGTATATATGGCTGTTCATACATTTGGAAACGCGTTGATTTGTTTGACAAATGTATTGCATGTTGCAGCGTTTACATTCTATCAGATAAATGACATTCTGAGAAGTGCAACTTGTTGAATACCGCATTCTGAAAGACGCTTGAGTGCTGCTACTGGTAAAAAACATCAGTTTAATGATAGTTTTACAATGGAGGCATCTACGTCTGTCACATGTTTGAGAACAATGATGGGTCCTATCAACGAATGACGAGCGTAAAATGTAATCCCGTAAATTTTTAGACCGTCGAAACGCCAAAATAGGTTTATATGTGTGTACAGTATTAACGGTAGCTCTTTGCGATAGCTGTAACAAATTCCACTATTTGTTTATAACCAGACCTATGTTAGGTAATGACGGGTGGTATTCAATAACAAAGGGGATAACATTTCTATCTCCAGTTTTGACTGATGTTTGCAATGCCTCGCCCTTCGTCAACATTACCCAGAGCCTCATCGACAACAGATGCAGGATAAGTTCTCTCTATGAAAAAATGGCGCAGTTGAAGAATACTTTCTTTGAATTTTGTGTCACCAGAAATAATTCTTCTAAATATTTTACCTTGACTAAAAGGAATGCTGCTTTATTGCACGATTTTGGATGGCAAGATGAATATTCAATATACGGTGAACATTGGTGGACTTCACATACACATCAGTAGCAAATTCCAGGATTTCAGATATGGAATCAGTAACACCAAAAAAGTTTATTTTTTTGTTTTGTTTGTTTGAGGTTTAACGTCCCCGTCAACACTGTAAAGGTCATTTTGGCGACGCTGCTTCCAATTTTGTGGGACTTTTACCCGACATTGAGATGAAATGACATCTCAAGCCCTGTCGTCTAATGAAAGCATTGGTGTTATATTCATGGACGGTCCGACTCGCACCACATTACCTGGGCAGGGTTAGATCCTCTCAGCGGTTTACCCGTACTCGTGACGGTGCGTGGAAGCATCATGCAGCCCATCTATTTCTTCAAGCCCCAACGGGCGGGGGCTGATGTGGAAATGTTATATGTGAATTTAATTGATGGATGAAAAGAATTGAGAGCATCGATGAAACTATGTAAGCTTTCTATGGAATTATCCGATGCAATGAAGATGTCACCCAAACATCTCAACCATATACTGGGTGCAAGAGATCTACTTTTAAGATAATCCTGTTCAAGTTTACCCTTAAATAGCGACGCATATGCGAGAGTCATAGGAATACCCATCGCCGTACCCATTTGCTTGAGGTAATTGTCCTTCTTGAACTGAAAATGGTTATATTCCAGAACGAGACGGATTAAGCTATGAATGTTGTCAACAAGCAATTGATTTGTGGTACAAGAAGTACCACTGACAAGAACAACCCGGTATGCGTATAGTGTATAAAACGATATTTCAACAATCACTAAAAATGAATAAGCATGTGCTACATTAAACGATTTTATCTTTTGAATAAAGTTTGTCGTGTCTTTTACATAGGACGGAAGGGACTGCATGAGAGGTTTTAAGACATAGTCAATAGACTTAGATATGTTGTCTGTACTAGAAGTACATGTTGAAACAATAGGACGACCAGGATATCCCAGAGGCAAACTGGCATCAAAATCTTTATGCGCCTTAGGTAAAATGTAGAACTTTGGCGTCTGTATTTCAGGCTTCATCACATATTTTATCACATTCCACTCCAAGTTTCAAAGTTGTTCAAATGGTTCCGGTCCGTTGCACATATAGGTCACACGAGCCAAAAATAGATTTTTTCCACCGAAAACTTAAAAAATCTTCTTCTCTTAAACCGCAAGGCCCAGGTCTTTGATATTTGGTATTAAGCTTCATCTAGTGGACCCCTACCAAGATTATTCAAATTATAGTGCTGGGGCCAAAAATGCCCCCGCCCGGGGCCCTTTGATTTTACATGGGCTTATATTGGAAAATCTTTAAAAATCTTCTTCTCTGAAACCACAAGGCCCAGGTCTTTGATATTTGGTATGAAGCTTCATCTAGTCGACCCCTACCAAGATTGTTCAAATTATAGTGCTGGGGCCAAAAATGCCCCCGCCCCGGGGCCCTTTGGTTTTACATAGGCTTATGAAGGGAACATCTTGAAAAAATCTTCTTCTCTGGAACTACAAAGCCCAGGTCTTTGATATTTGGTATGAAGCTTCATCTTGAGGACCTCTACCAAGATTGTTCAAATTATAGACCTGTGGCCAAAATGCCCCCGCTCCGGGGCCCTTTGGTTTTACATAGACTTATGTAGGGAAAATCTTGAAAAATCTTTTTCTCTGAAAACACAAGGCCTAGGTCTTTGATATTTGGTATGAAGCTTCAGCTAGTGGACCTCTACCAAGATTGTCCAAATTATAGCGCTGAGACCAAAAATGCCCCCGCCTCGGGGCCCTTTGGTTTAACATAGACTTATAGAGGGAAAATCTTTAAACATCTTGTTCTGTGAAACCATAAGGCCTAGGTCTTAGATATTTGGTGTGAAATTTTATCTAGTGGACCTCTATCGAGATTGTTCAAATTATAGCCCTAGGGCCAAAAATGCCCCCGCTCCGAGACCCTTCGGTTTTACAAAGACTTATATAGGGAAATTTTTAAAAAATCTTCTTCTCTGAAACTGCAAGGCCCATGTCTTTGATATTTGGTATGGAGCTTCATCTAGTTGACCTCTACCAAGATTGTTCAAATTATAGCCCTCGGGCCACAAATGCCCCCCCCCCCAACCCCGGGGCCCTTTGGTTTTAAATAGACTTCTATAGAGATAATCTTTAAAAATCTTCTCTGAAACAGCAAGGCCCAGGTCTTTGATATTTGTTGTGAAGCTTCATCTAGTGAACCTCTATCAAGATTGTTTAAATTATAGCACTGAGGCTGAAAATGCCCCCGCCCCGGGGTCATTTGGTTTAACATAGGCTTATGTGGGGAATATCTTTAAAAAGATTCTTCTCTGAAACTGCAAGGCCCAGGTCTTTGATATTTGGTGTGTAGCTTCATCTAGTGGACCTTTGCCAAGATTGTTCAAATTAAAGCCTTTGTTGATATTTGGTATGAAGCTTCACCTTTTTAGACCTCCCTCAACATTATGCACATAATAACCCTGGGGTCAATAATTGCCCTCTCCGGGGCCCACTTGTTACTCTATGGATCAGGTGAGCGATCCAGGGCTACCATGGCCCTCTTGTTTCTTGTTTTTTGTTTGTTTCAACTTCCTGAGTCATTACCATAACCTGCTTTCATTCAAGGTTAGTCTCGATCTTGTGGGTCTGATTCAGGTGACCGACTGTCATGCCTTGTAAAATCTATATTTATTGGTCAGTTACGTTGACCAATAGCAATAAAGTTTGGATGTTTCACTTTATTGGCCAGTGACAGTCAAGTAACCATTAGCAATGCAGTTTAGGTGGTTTAGATGTTTTACTGGTCAATGACAGTCATATGACCACTTGCAATACAGCAATTGTGTTTTAACTTTATTTGTCAGTGACAATCATGTGACCATAGCAATATAGGTTTGAGGTTTTACTTTATTGGTCAGTGACAGTCATTTGACCAATAGCAATAACGTTTGGATATTTTATCTATTTGGTCAGTGACGGTGAACTGGCCATTAGCAATACAGTTTAGATGTTTTACATTTACTGATCAATGGCAGTCATGTGACCAATAGCAATAAAACATCTCCAAAATGACCTATACTGTGTTGAGGGGGATGTTAAACCTCAAATCAAACAAACAAACATACCAATAGCAATACAGTAAGGGTGTTTTAACTTTATTTGTCAGTGACAATAGCAATATAATTTGGACGTTTTACTCCATTGGTCAGTGACAGTAATTTGACCAAAAGCAATAAATTTTGATGTTTAAAGTTTTTGGTCAGTGAGTCATGTGACCAATAGTAATTCAGTAGGGATGTTTTAACTTCATTAGTCAGACCAATAGCAAAAAAGACTGGATGTTTAATTATTGGTCAGTGCCTGTTATGTGACCAATAACAAAACAGTTTGGACGATGTAACTTTATTGGTCAGTGACATTCATGTGACCAAACCAAAAAAGTTCAGACGTTTTGCCTTATTTGTCAGTGTCAGTCATGTGACCAATATCAATACAAATTAAACGATTTATTTTATTTCTATGCGACCAGTAGCAATAAAGTCTGGATGTTTTACTTTATTGGTCAGTGACTGTCAAGTGACCATAAGCAATGCAGTTTAGATGGTTTAGATGTTTTACTGGTTAATGACAGTCATGTGACCAATAGCTATACAGTAATGGTGTTTTAACTTTATTTGCCAGTGACAGTCATGTGACCAATAGCAATATAGATTGGACGTTTTACTTTATTGGTTAGTGACAGTCATTTGACCAATAGCAACAAAGTTCGGATGTTTTACTTAGGCAGTGAAAGTCAAGTGGCCAATAGTTGTACAATTTGGACATTTTACTTTTTTGGTCAGTGACAGTCAACTGACCATTAGCAATACAGTTTAGATGTTTTACATTTACTGGTCAAAGACAGTCATGTGACCAATAACAATACAGTGAGTGAGTGTTTGAGTTTTACGTCCCACCAACAGCTAAGGTCATACGGAGACGGAGCCTCGGTTTAAATAAAAGTAAAAAATGAGTTCCTTTAAGAGCAATGAAAACATTCATAAGAAAGGAGATGGGTCATACTACGTAGTTTCGGCTAATAAAGCCTCATCAGTGACCCTGTAATGATCCGACAACGAAAGCCAGAGGTAACATTCTGCAATTTTGCGAATTTCGAATAGGCAGTCGATTCAAAGACTGATATAAATTAAAATGGGATCCAAATAATTAAAAACCTGTCTATAATTTGAGTCTAAACCAATAATTTACTTCTGATTTCTCAGAATATTCACGCTGATCTCAAAGGACCAAAAGTAAAAATATAAACTGCACTATGGTTGATGTACGGGGAGACGTTTTACGGCCGCCACACGGCACAACACTCATCCGAAAGTCTGGAGAAGCCCGGGATCGAACCTGCGACCCCTGGTTTACAAGGCGAGTAGCATAACCACTCGACCACGGAGGCTTCTAATGATAACAATACAGTAAGTTTTTTTAAACTTTATTTGTCACTGACAGTCCAGTGACCAATAGCAATATAATTCGGACGTTTCACTTAATTGGTCAGTGACAGTCATTTGACCAATAGCAATAAACTTTGGACGAATTAACTTTATTGGTCAGTGACAGTCATGTGGCCAATAGCAATAGAATTTGGACTTTCTTTTCGTATTTTTGTGCTGCATACTGCACAGTTGTCGGCAGGTTATACCATAATTTGAGTGATACGGCCCTTCAAGAACAGAAATTTAATTTTCACAAAGGTTAGACTTCCCATGATATGTTGTAGAAGGTTCCCATGGCACGGTTCACTGCAAACAGATGGATGTTTGCTGCAGCCCTGTGCATATCCTGTCTGGTCATGCCGGATTTGAGTTTCATGGCCCTGAAGAATATAAATTTTCCGGGTAGTAAGGCTAGCCTTTGTAGGTTATGTTGAAGAATTCTCGATGGCTTGGGGCGCTGCGCACGGATGAATGGGTATTTTTTCCATTTTGTGTGCTGCAGTACCGTACTTATGTTTTTCAGACATGTCTGATTTCAGTACTATGTCCCTTTAAAAATTATAAAGTTACCCATTACAGAGGCAAGGCTTACTTTGTTATGTTGAAGGTGACACCTCAGATGGGGCCTTTGTTGCTACTGGGAAATGCCCCATACAGAACAAGTACAACCTGTATCATGATGGGTGTTGTCGCGTTGTAAACGTTTGCGAAGACTCGTTATGGGATGCTGCGCATGGTTGGATTTCATTTTTTTTCTTCTTTTTTTTAATTTTTGGTGTTGCGGTACTAGCTGGAAGGCTAACCAATATTTGAGAGCTATGACCCTTTGTGAATATACATTTCCCCTGCTACGTTGAAGAAGGCTGCAATGGCATGCCGCTGCGCACAGCTGATTGTTATTTTTGTGTGTGTGCTGCAGCCCTGTATATATGTTAGTAGGTTGTGACATTTGAGTGTAATGGCCCTTCAAGAATATATATTATCCCCACACGTAGGCTAGCCTTCCTTTGATAGATTGCAGAATTCTCCCATGACGCGACACATTGCCCACGGTGCGGGATTTTGTTGCTTTTTGTAATGCAGTGCTGCACATTGGCTGGTAGGTTACATCTGATTTAAGTACTATGGTCCTTCAAGAATATAAATTTCCCCTGCACAAATGCTAGACTTTCCATGGCATGTTGAAGTAGACTCCCATGGCACGGGTCGCTGCGCACTGATGTGTTTTTTTGTGCTGCAGCCCTGCACACATACACATGCTGGTAGGTTATGTCTGATTTGTCCTTCAAGAATATATTTTTTTCAGTACAATGGCTAGCCTTCCCATGTTATGCTGAATAATTCTCCCATGGCACGGGGCGCTCTGCATGGATGGACGAGTTTTGTTTTTCTTTTTGGGACCTATAGTACTTACATAAAACTGGTGGGATATGTCTGTTTTGAGTACTACGGCACTTCAAAACTATAAGTTTGCCATATACAAAGGCTAGCCTTTCTATGTTATGTTGAAAGTTTCCAGCTTATCAGTATCACACCAAGTAGGATGGGGCCTGGTTTGTTTTGTTCGCTTTATTAAATTGTGCTGCAGTACTGTTTGTTAGCAAGTAGGCGACATGATTTCAGACCTGTGCCCTTCAAGAATATAAATTTCCCCTGCACAAAGTCTCGACTTCCTATGGTATTTCGAAGAAGCTTCCATGGCACGTGGCGCTGCGCACAGACATGAATCATGCAGGCCTGTACATCTGTTTTAAAGGCCGATCTTGGTGGCACTCAATGCCTCACTGATAATCAGGAAAAGTGGCTATTAACATGACATTGGTGGATATTTATCAGTTACCCCCTGTATATATTGCATTGCATTGTGACGCATTGACCTGATAAAGATATGCTATTTCAGGACAAGTGAGCTTTATCATGTCAACGTGACACTGCACTTTTATGAATGAATCGGATTACTAGAAAATGACAAAAAATGTTATTGTAACTGGGAAAAATGGCAAAATTACTTGAAAAAAATATCATAGGAAAAACATAGTCAGCTGATACTAAATATATCGACCACCAGAATACGCACTTAGGACCATCAATAAATAACCGTAAATTGCTAATTTAAGAGTGTACAAGGGGATAAACTGATAAATAGAATACCAGAGATTCGTGTCATTTGATATCAAGTTTATCAGGCTCGGCTTCGAGAACGGGTGTTGAATCGCTCGGCAAGCCTCGCGATTCTACACGCGTTCTCGAAGCCTTTCCTGATAAACTTGATATCAAAAGACACGAACCTGGTATTCTCTATTTATTAGTCTCTGGACACCCAGCCTGAAGGTGATAATCCCTGCAGTTTCACATTCATATCAGCCAGTCAAGCAACAGATTAAAAACTTGATCCCTCAAATTTATTGAGGTATTTCATGTGTAATTATAGACCTTTTCATGTTGGATGTGTGCCCTAAACATAGACAAATTTTGTTGTTGCTTTCTTTTTTGCTATACTTACACAGTAACACTAAATATTCGAAACATGGGCGGAGACATGGTTCTTTGCCGGCTGATGTTACATGTCTATAAAAGGAAAGGCGTTGGTGAGTATGTCCATATGAGCAGTCTCGCCCGAGAGTCTGTGTGTGTGTGTGTGTGTGTGTGTGTGTGTGTGTGTGTGTGTGTGTGTGTGCGCGCGCGCGCGCGCGCGTGTGTGTGTGTGTGTGTGTGTGTGTGTGTGTGAATTCGGGTTTAACGACGCTTTCAACAATTTTTCAGTCATATCACGACGGTGTCTGGTTGCGACAGGGAGCTCAATGCTCACTTTTATAGTGCTGCATCACTGAAGTATCATGTCCCAAACACATTACATGATACCACACCCAGTCACATTATCCTGACACTGGGTCGACCAGTCCTAGCTCTACCCCGTAAATCTGTATCTGCTGTTCACCTATATCATAAGTACTTTTTTCACAAAGGTAGGCTCAAATCAATCTGTGGTAAAATCAAAAGCAAACATGTTAAAGCAGCTCAACCTGGGGCATGTGTAAAAGACTTTGTATAGCTTCTTCGCGTTTTTTTAGCTTTGTCAGTATTGCGATTCACTATGTCAACCAGCTGAAACATAATATTTTGACATGCATTTTACACATGAACTCAGGTTGAACACGGTGTTGTTTACACATAGGTACCACCAAGTTTCTTCACTGAACGTCCCTTTGAATTTTAGGCCTTTCATGTGTGGAAACTACCATCCTAATTTCAGAAATGAAAGAAAAATCAGATATATAAAACACATTATATTTCAACATAAACAAAAATATACAAAACTATCACAAACATTCTACATGCAATAGAATTTATACAAATATTTCTCGACGAAGATGCAGGTTATGCAAAATTTCTATTTTCAGATTTCGAAAACACGCATATTCAAATATATTGCCCCACCCCACCTGCCAAAAAGGGGGTCAAAGTTATATAGGTGTGCTGACGTGATGATTTATATGGTCACATTATGTTAACAAGTCGATATAAATGTATACTCCGCTGTGTACAATGAAACAAGTGGTTTACAAGGGCAATAAATTTTTCTCATTTTTGTTCCAAGATCTGCCTCATTACCACCTCATTGGGGCAATTCTAATGAAACCCTCGTTTTCACATTTACAGCTGTGAAAAAAAGACCAATTAGACAGTGTGTGTGTGAATTCGGGTTTAACGTCGCTTTCAACAATTTTTCAGTCATATCACGACGGTCCAATTAGACAGTCCATGACACAAAGTGCATTCGTTGATATCTCCAAAGAGTTATTTTGTCTGATAAAAAATGTTATAGTATTCCTGCATATATTCCAAACATTGTTTGTTGGTGCTCGTTGGAACCGCCTTAATGAGGCGGTGCTAACGGGTACCAATAACCTATGTCTTGGAGTAATATAAAACGAAATAATGTACACCCCTATAAACCCCAGTTTTCCATATAAAGTGAGGTTTAGAGGGGTGGTCCATGGACTTATAATACTCTGTGTCTACACTGTTTGCCATTAAGAACATTTTGTGGATCAAACAGGAAATATGCATTACATTTTACTACTGGCTTTTTCCAGCACAGGCATAGTTCAGCAATCTGTACATGTACTTGACCTAGCTGATAATCAGCAGTTATTCGAGACCACTGACATGCTGAGAGTTTAATGGCATTTAGCTGATTAAAAGAAGAGATTATGTCAATCAAGTTTCAGTTCTACAGAGCTACCAAGATCGGCGTTTAAGTGATATTGCCCTTCACAAATGTAAATTTTCCCTGCACAAACTCTAGACTTCCATTGGTATGTTGAAGACTCTCATGGCACGGGTCGCAGCGCACGGATGGGTGCTATTTGTGTGCTGCAGCGTTGTACATATGCTGGTAGGTTATGTCTGATTTGAGTGTCATTGCACTTCAAGAATCTATATTTCCCCTATTTCAGACACAGCCTTCATATGTTATGTTGAAGAATCCTCCCAATGACGCGGGATGCTACAAACGGATGGATGTTTTATTTTTCTTGCACAGCAGATCAGGAAATCAATAGTTTTAGCTTGCGATAGAAATTCTGTTCTAACCCTGATGTTCTTACCCAAGCTCGTATATTCTGGCGTGTTTGATAAATACACTGGTTGAATTCGACCTCATATGCACCGTCGTTAAGGTTGATGTCACAGCACGTTACGTGACGTCACTAAACATTCCTGTAGCGGCATCACAATATGGCGGACGTTGGTGACCAAAGTGACTGCAGCGCTAAGAAATGTACGTAATGCAAGAAAAAGAACCCTGTATGGGTGTGAGGAGTGGATATATAAATTTGTCCCTCGGGATCACTGTGCGGCATCACTCGGCAAGCCTCGAGATGCCAGACATGTACCCTGGGGACGGATTTTTATGGGTATGAGGGGTGGATGGAAACATCCGTCCCAAGGGTCACTGTCTGGCATCACAAGGCTTGCCGAGTGATGCCATACAGTGATCCCAAGGAACGGGTTTTTCCATCCACCCCTCACACCCGTTTAGGAGTCTTTTTGTTTGCATACCGTCCAATTCTTAGCGCTGATTTTAATGTTGCAGTCACTTCGGTTACCAACGTCCGCCATATTGTGTTTACACTGCAGGAATGTTTAGTGACGTCACGTAACGTGCTGTGACGTCAACCTGTGTTTACACTGCAGGAATGTTTAGTGACGTCACGTAACGTGCTGTGACGTCAACCTTAACGACGGCGCATACGAGGTCGCAATCAACCAGTGCATTTATCAAACACGCGATTATATTCGATTTTGGGCCGGAACACCCGAGTCAGAACATAAATTTCTATCAGGGTCAAACACGGATTTCCTTGTCTGGCTTGCAATCATGACTTTCTCCTGTGCAAAGGGTGGCCTTGCTAAGTTATGTTGAAGTGTTCCAGCTTGTCGGGTTTTGTTTAGATTGGACTTGTCCTGCTACTGGACAAGAGCCATGCAGAATCAGTCCAACCTATATCATGTTGGGTGGTGTCACGTTGTACAAGGAGCGCCATGGCGCACTGCGGAGTACTGCGTGGTGTCACGTTGTACAAAGAGCGCCATGGCGCACTGCGGAGTACTGCGAACGGAGGGTGTGTTTTTGTTGTATCTTTGTGTTGCAGTACTGTACTTAAGCTGATAGTTGATATATGAGTGCTATCGCCATTGAAGAATATAATTCAATGGCACGGGTCACTGCATAAGGATGGGTGTTTTCTTGTGCTGCAGCCCTGTACACATGCGGGTATAACATGTCTGATTTGAGCGTCATTGCCCTCAAAATATATATTTCCCTTAAAAAAAAGGCTAGCCTTCTTATTTTGAAGGATCGTCCAATGACGCGGGGCGATGCGCAAGGGGAGGTGGCTTATGTATGCTGTGGTACTATGCACTTGCTGTTAGGTTAAGAATATCGATTTCCCCTGTACAAAGGACACCGTTGCTTTGTGCTGTTTCCAGCTTTTCAGGTCAGGTTAGACCACGAGGAACTAATACAACCTGTATCATGGCGGGTAGTGTCACGTTGTGCAACGTGTGCCATGGCCAGGTGCGCGGCGCTGCCCACGAAATATGGATTTTCATTTTCTTTTTTTTTGTGCTTAAGTACTGAACATAATCTGGTAGGTTACGTCCGATTTGAGTACTTTTGCCCTCAAATAATATACATTTATTAGTCTCTGGACACCCAGCCTTAAGCTGATGATTCCTGCTTTTTAACATGCATATCAGCCAGTCAAGCGACAGATTAAAAACTTGATACCTCAAATTAATTGAGCTATTTCATGTGTGATTATAGACCTTTTCATGTAGGCCGTGTGCCCTAAACATAGGGAAAATTTGTTGTTGCTTTCTTGTTTTTCTATACTTACACAGTAACACTAAATATTCCAAACATGGGCGGAGACATGGTTCTTTGCCGGCTCACCATACATGTCTATCCATACATGTCTATATATCCGCAGGCTCGCCTGAGAGTCTGCTGTTCACCTATATCATAAATACCTTTTTCACAAAGGTGGGCTCAAATTAATATGTGGTAAAATAAAAAGCAAACATGCTGAAGTAGCTCAACCTGGGACATGTGTAAAAGACTGTATAGCTTCTTTGAGTTTTTTGCTTTGTCAGTATTGAATTACAGATTCACTATGTCAACCAGCTGAGTTACAATATTTTGACATGCCTTTCACACATGAACTCAGGTTGAACACGGTGTTGTTTACACATAGGTACCCCCAAGTTCCTTCACTGAACGTCCCCTTGAATTTTAGGATTTTCATGTGTGAAAACTACCATCCTAATTTCAGAAATGAAAGAAAAAGCAGAGATATAAAACACATTATATTTCAACAGAAACAAAAAAAAAATATACAAAAATACCAAACCTATCACAAACATTCTGCATGCAATAGAATTTATATTTTGTCAAAATATTTCTCGAAGAAAATGCAGGTTATGCAAAATTTCTATTTTCAGATTTCGAAAACACGCATATTCAAATATATTGGACCCCCCACACCCACCTGCCGAAAAGGAAATTTCAGGTTAAAAAAATTCTGATATGATCCAAACATAGACTGTGGGAACTCATTAGAACCATATCGTTCTAACTAGTACCCGTAATCTATGTTTTAAGTAGAATTAAGAAAAATAAGGTTTACCCCTGTAAACCCCAGTTTTAAAAGTGGGGTTTAAGGGGGTCAAAGTTATATAGGTGTGCTAACGTGATGATTTATATGGTCACATTATATTAACAAGTCCATGAAAATGTATACTCCGCTGTGTATAATGATACAAGTGGTTTACAAGGGCAATACATTTTTCTCATTTTTGTTCCAAGATCTGCCTCATTCCCACCTCATTGAGGCCGTTCTAATGAAACCCACGTTTTTACATTTACAGGTGAAAAATAGACCCATTAGACAAAGTCCATGAGACAAAGTGCATTCTTTGATATATTCAAAGGGTTATTTATTCTGATAAAAATGTTATAGTATCCCTATATATATATTCCAACATTGTTTGTTGGTGCTCGTTTGAACCGCCTAAATGAGGCGGTGCTAACGGGTACAAATAACCTATGTCTTGGAGTAATATATAACGAAATAATGTACACCCCTATAAACCCCCGTTTACCATATAAAGTGAGGTTAAGAGGGGTGGGCCATGGACTTCTAATGCTCTATGTCTACACTGTTTGCCATTAAGTGCATTTTGTTGATCAAACAGGAAATATGCATTACATTTTACTACTGGCTTTTTCCAGCACGAAATAGTTCAGTAATCTGTACATGTACTTGATCTGATTGCCAGCAGTTATTCCAGACCACTGACATGCTGTGAGTTTAATGACATTTAGCTGGTTTAAAGAAGAGATTGTCAATCAAGTTTCAGTTCTACAGTGCTACCAAGATCGGCGTTTAAGTGCTATTGCCCTTCACGAATGTAAATTTTCCCTACACAAACTCTAGACTTCCATTGGTATTCTGAAGACTGTCATGACACGGGTCGCAGCACACGGATGGGTGCTATTTGTGTGCTGCAGCGTTGTACATATGCTGGTAGGTTATGTCTGATTTGCAAGAATATAAATTTCCCCTATTTCAGACACAGCCTTCCTATGTTATGTTGAAGAATCCTCCCATTGACACGGGATACTACAAACGGATGGATGTTTTATTTTTTGCACAGCAGATCAGGAAATCAATAGTTTTAGCTTGGGATAGAAATTCTGTTCTAACCCGGATGATTTTACCCAAAAATCGAATATTTTGGCGTGTTTGATAAATGCACTGGTTGGATACGACCTCATATGCACCGTCGTTAAGGTTGACGTCACAGCACGTTACATGAAGTCACTAAACATTCTTGTAGTGTCATCACAATATGGCGGACGTTGGTAACCGAAGTGACTGCAGCATTAAAAATCCGCGCTAAGAATTGTATGGTATGCAAGAAAAAGAATCCTATAAGGTTGTGAGGGGTGGATATATAAATTTGTCCCTCGGGATCACTGTCCGCCATCACTCGGCAAGCTTCTTGATGCCAAACAGTTATCCTCGGGGCTGATTTTTCCATCCACCCCTCACACCCATATAAGATTTGTATATTCTTTTTTTCGTGCAATAGTTCTGTACATATGCGAGTAGGATATGTCTGATTTGAGTACTAAGGTTCTTCCAAGAATATAAGATTCTTATATGGGTATGAGAAGCCTCTGTGGTGTGGTGGTTACGCTACTCGCCTTGTAAACCAGGGATCGCAGGATCGATCCCGGGCTTCTCCAGACTTTCGGATGAGTCTTTAAACCGAGGTCCCGTCTCCGTATGACCTTAGCTGTTGGTGGGACGTAAAACTCAAACACTCACTCACTTATATGGGTATGAGGGGTGGATGGAAAAATCCGTCCCAAGGGTCACTGTCCGGCATCACAAGGCTTGCCGAGTGACGCCGGACAGTGATCCCGACGGACAGAATTTTCCATCCACCCCTCACACCCATATAGGAGTCATTCTTGCATACCGTCCAATTCTTAGCGCTGATTTTAATGCTGCAGTCACTTCGATTACCAACGTCCGCCATATTGTGTTGACACTGCAGGAATGTTTAGTGACGTCACGTAACGTGCTGTGACGTCAACCCTTACGACGGCGCAAACGAGGTCTCAATCAACCAGTGCATTTATCAAACACGCGATTATATTCGATTTGGGGTCGGAACACCAGTCAGAACATAAATTTCTATACCTGGGTCAAACACGGATTTCCTTGTCTGGCTTGCAAGAATATGAATTTCTCCTGGGCAAAGGGTGGCCTTGCTAAGTTATGTTGAAGAAGGGTTCCAGGTTGTCGGGTTTTGTATAGATTGGACTTGTCCTGCTACTGGACAAGAGCCATGCAGAATCAGTCCAGCCTATATCATGTTGGGTGGTGTCACGTTGTACAAGGAGCGCCATGGCGCACTGGGGAGTACTGCGCACGGAGGGTGTGTTTTTGTTTTATCTTTGTGTTGCAGTACTGTACTTTAGCTATTTGTTGATATATGAGTGGAGTGCTATCGCCATTGAAGAATATAATTCAATGGCACGGGTCACTGCACAAGGATGGGTGTTTCTTGTCCTGCAGCCCTGTACACATGCGGGTATAAGGTTTCTGATTTGAGCGTCAGGGCCCTCAAAGTATATATTTCCCCTAAAAAAGGCTAGCCTTCTTATGTAGAAGAATCGTCCAATGACGAGGGGCGCTGCGCAAGGAGGGTGGGTTTTGTATGCTGCAGTACTATGCACATGCTGTTAGGTTAAGAATATAGATTTCCCCTGTACAAAGGACTCCGTTGCTTTGTGCTGTTTGCAGCTTTTCAGGTCAGGTTAGACCATGAGGACCTATACAACCTGTATCATGGTGGGTGGTGTCACGTTGTGCAACGTGTGCCATGGCCAGGTGCGCGGTGCTGTACACGAAAGGTGGGTTTTTATTTTTATTTTTTTGTGCTTAAGTACTGAACATAATCTGGTAGGCTACGTCTGATTTGAGTACTTTTGCCCTCATAGAATATAAATTCACTCTGAACAAAGTCTCGACATTACACGGTATGTTGAAGAAGGCTCCAATTGCACAGGACCCCGCGAACGGATATTGTTTTTGATGCAGCTCTGTGCATCTGCCGATATGTCTGATTTGGGTGTCATAGCCCTTCAAGAATATAAATTATCTCCCACACAAATGCTAGACCTCCTAGGATATGTTGAAGACGTCTCCCATGACACGGGATACTGCGTACGGCCGTGTGGATTTTGTTTATATTTTTTCAACTGCAGTACTTTACACATGCTGGTAGGTCGTGTCTAATATGGGTACTATGGCCCTACAAGAACTTGTCAAAGGCTAGCCTTCCTATGTTATAAAAGAGGAGGGTTGGTTTTATTTTTCATTTATTGTTTTGTGCTGCAGTACTCTACACTATTAGCTGGTAGGTTACATACGGTTTAAGTGCTATGACCTTTCAAGAATATAAAGTTCCCTTGATTTTGTTTGTTTTGGAGTTTAACGGCCCAGTCAACACTATTTTAGGTCATTTTTGAGCCGGTCAGTTTACCTATCCACACTTTTCCTGGGCAGGCTTATACGTAAGCGGTTAACCAGTACAGTGCACATTCTTTCGCCAGAAACTGACAACTGCTCTTCTTGAATCAGCGGAAGGGAGAGAATGACCGTAGAAAAGATTTCATGATCAATCTCCACGAAAGAATGTTGCCGACCCCGGCGGGAATCGAACCCGCGTCCTCCTGATCACCAGTCAGACGCGCATCCGACTGAGCCACCGAGGCCGGCTAAAGTTCCCTTGAACAAAGGCCCATTGTACGTTGAAGAAGGCTCCCTTGGCATGGGATCCTTCGCACAGATGCGTTTACTCTACATGTGCTGGTAGGTAACATCTGACATGCGTGCGCCCTCCAAGAATATTGATTACTCCTGTTCAAGGGCTAGACTTCAGGTTGTATGATGAAGAAACATCATGTGGCATGGGGCGCTGTGCATTAATGGGTTTATTTGGTAATATTCTCGTAGGTTATGTCAAATTGAAAGTCATGGCTCTTCAAGAATATAAATCCCCCACCCCCTACAAAGGCTAGCCTTCCTATGTTACCTTGAAAATGGCGCTGCACACGAACCGGTGTTTTTTTTCTTGTGCTGCAGTACATTTGCTGGTAGGTTTACCCCTGATCTGAGTGCTAAGGCCCTTCAAGCATGTAATTTTCTCCTGAACAAAGGCTAGACTTTCCATGGTATCTTGAAGAATGCTCCTTTGGCACGAGTCGCTGCGCACGGATAGATGTTTTAGGCGTTGCAGCCCTGTACACACACGCTGGTAGGTCACAAATGATTTCAGGGTTATAGCCCTTCAAGAATATAAATTTCCCCTACTAAGGCTAGACGTTTTTGGTATGATGAAGAAGGCTCCCAAGGCATGGGGCTCTGCCCATGGATGTTATTTTAGGTGATGCAGTCAATACATTTGCTGGTAGGTTATAAGTGCCACGGCCCTTCAGGAATATAATTTCACATCTTCCTCTTTTGTGTTGAAGAAGGCGCCCAATGTGCGGGGTGCTACACATGGCTTGCTACTTGGGAACAGCCATGCAGAACCAGTACAACGTGTATCCTGGTGGATGGTTTCGCATTGTACAACGTGCGCCTTGGCGTGGTGCGGAACACTGCGCACGAAGGTTGTTTTTTTTTGCTGTGGTATTGTATATAAGGAAGTAGGTGATATCTGTTTGAGTGCTATGGCATTTCATGGATGTAAATTTCACCTGTACAAAGACTAGAATTTCCACGGTATGTTGAAGAAGGTTCCAATGTCATGGGGCGCTGCGCATGGATGCGTGTTTTTGTGTTGCTGCCCTGCCAATATGCTGGTTGATTGTTTGATTTGATAACTATGGCCCTTCAAGAATATAAATTTCTCTGTAAAAAGACTAAGTTTCCAATGGTATGTTGAAGAGGGCTCCTATGACATGGGGCGCTATGAATGAATGAGAGTTTTTTGTACATAAGTTCGTAGGTTATATCTGATTTGAGTGCGACGGCAAATCAAAAAAATACATTTATCCCATACAAAGGCTGGCCTTCCTTTGTTGTTGAAGAAGGCTCCCGTGACATAAGCGCTGCGCACGGACGGTTTTGTGTTTTGTTTTTGTGTAATGCAATACTGTACATATGTCAGTGGATTATGTCTGTTTTTTTTTATTTTAACCTTTCCGGAATAAGGTAATACCCTGTACATAGACTAGCCGTCTTTTGTTATGCCATCTGTCAGGTCCTGACTTGTTGCTGGCAAGTGTCATGCGACCAGTACAACCCGTTTCATGATGAGGGGTACCGTGTTGTACAACATGCGCCATGGTGAGATGCGGGGCACTGCGTACGGAGGGTAGGGTTTTGTTTTTCATTTTTTGTGCTGCAGTAGTGTTGAGTGCTCTGTCCTACAAGAATATAAATTTCCTCTTTACAACTGCTTGACTCCCATAGTTTTGTTGAAAAAGCCTCTAAAGGCACGGGGCGCTGAGCACAGGTGGATTTACATGTATTTGCTTTGTTTCAGTTCAGTATATATGCTGATAGGTTATGTCTAATTAAAGTGTTATGGCCTTTCAAGAATATAAATTTTCACTATCTAAAATACGTGATGCATGTTAGCTACCCCGAATACCTATATTCTCATTATTGTCTCATTATTGTCTCTGTTCTGCTCGTTTTGCTTTTATCCGTTCTTTCCGATCTCTTGTTTTCTCTCATCTAGCACCCACTGCTCCAGGGCTTTTAAAAATTACAGAGATGGCCTGGTCATGCCAAAGGAGTAATTATGTTCTATAACCGGGTTGAAGCAAAGACTACATCACGAAACTGTAAATTGCGGGGTTCGAAAGTTTTTATACGGTCGTTAGAATGCGTTTTCCGGCCGGCCGTCAGTTCGTCCGGAATATTCTGACAAATCTTGAGTATGAGGTCAAGATAGCGTGTCAGATAGAAAAAAAAATGCTCCATTTTTCTCAGTTTTGGACTTCATTCCCTCTGATTAGTTTTCTTTTAGTTTCGGACTACCCTTGTGTGCGCCATAGGTAGATAATCATATCTGAAGACACTTCGTTGCAATATCTATGAGGTACGAGCTCGCAACCATTGGCGAGCTGTTTTATCCTGACTACTTTGGTTTAGTTGTGTTATTAGTTGGTGATTTTTGGCTCGTTTTATATTTGTCGTTGTGTTCATTGTTGAGTTGGTATGTGTCTTTTTTGTCACGTGTGTTATTATTTTGTATAACAAGAGTTTATGTGCGTTATGTGGTCTTTTCTTCTGTTTGTGTTTCTTAATGTGTTACTTTTGCTTCATTTGCGTTTTAAGTTTGTCTTAGAGGTTTCTGCTGTTGGACTTGTCCATGGCTATTTGGTGTTTCATTTGTTGGTTTATCAGGCATGTTTTAAGTGGTTTTGTTGCTTGCGTTGGTCTTTGAAAGGTCGGTTTTGCTTTAGTAGGTCTTAGATGTGTGTGTATTTTTATTGTCGTTCTTGTGTTGGTATTTCGGACGTTTGTTTGCGACGAGGTCTTCATTGAGTTGATCTGTCATGAATATGTTTTTTCGTCAGTCGGTGTTAAATTCACCTTTTTTGTTTGCCTTGTTTTTAGTTATATCCAAAGTTGCTTCGTTTTGAATGTTTCATCTTAATGTATAAATGTGTTTATGCATGTTTGTCGGTAATTAGATTGAAAATTTGTCACATTTATATGTATTAGTTTTGTTATTCATATGTATGTTTTGTCATTCATAAATATTTGTTGCAAATGCTTTCCATCCATTTGTTCATCCATATGATTGTTCGCCAAGCCCTCACCTTTGCTATAACCTTAGTGTTCATCCTTAGGTTGAAGTGCATACAAGCGAGACATATTTTCGCTGGAATTCTAGTTCTTAATTAATGCTTTGTTTTACGGGTAGTTGCGTTTACTTAATTCAGCTTTGCATTTCAGACTCTTTGTATTTTACTTTTGCCTAAAATTTCTGTTTATCCTGCTTTAATCCGTCACGAAAACACGCCTATATAATTTTGCCTCATTAAAGCCCCACTTTTATATAATAGAAAAATGGGTTTACAGGGCCATTCATTATTTCTCATTTCTGCTCAAAAGCATAGATTGTGATTACTCGTAAGAACCACCTCAAAAGCATTGTGGTTAATAGTAAGAACCAGCTCGCCTTGGCAATTCAAACGAGTCCCCATAATCTATGTTTTGTTTGTATTAATGTTTAACGACCTAGTCAACACTATTTAGGTCATTTTTGAGCCGGTCAATTAACCTATCAACACTTTACCTAGACAGGCTTATACGAAAGCGGTTAACCAGTACAGTGCAAATACTTTCGCCAGAAACTGACATCTGCCCTTCTTGAATCAGCGGAAGAGAGAGAATGACCGTAGAAAATATGTCGTGATCAATCTCAACGAAAGAATGTTGCCAACGTCAGTAGGCATCGAACCCGCGCCCTCCTGATCACCAGACAGACGCGCATCCGACTGAGCTACCGAAGCCGGCACAATTTATGTTAGGAGGCTTTTTTTGTAATGCATATCGGGATATGGGTTTACCAGCGTTCTTTCAAACATCAAGCAACCGCTGAAGCTCCATCGGATGCGCGCCTGACTGGTAATCAGGAGGACGCGGGTTCGATACCTGCCCGGATCGGCAGATTTCTCTCGTGGACATTGATCATGAAATCTTATATCCGGTCATTCTCTCCCTTCTGCTGATTCGATCAAGACTGGTAGTTGTCCGGCTCCCGCCCATCGGAGCTTGAAGAAATATATGGGCTGCATGATGCTTCCACGCAGAGTGAGTTTTACGTCCCACCAACAGCTAAGGTCATACGGAGACGGGACCTCGGTTTAAAGACTCATCCAAAAGTCTGCTTCCACGCACAGCTGAATCCGACCCGCACACGATTACTGGTAAACCGCTTAGAGGATCTAAGCCTGTCCAGGCAAAGCGGTGCGCACGAGTCGGACCGTCCATGCTTAAAACCCTATTGGTTTCATTTGGCGACAGGGCTTGAGATGTCATTTCATCTCATTTCATCTGAATGTCGGGTAAAAGTCCCACAAAATCGGAAGCAACGTCTCCAAAATGGCCTATACAGTATTGACGGGGACGTTAAACTTCAAATCAAACAAACTGGTAGTTGGCAGTTTCTGGTGAAAGAATGTGTATTGTACTGGTTAACCGCTTACGCAAAAGCCTGTCCGGGAAAAATGTGGAGGTATGAGGTAAATAGTTTTGACTGGGCCGTTAAACTCCTAAACAAACAACCAAAAAATAAGCATTTGCGGCAACAGTCCAAGTCCATATAGACAGGACATAACCTTCGGTGCATTATGGGAACACGTCTTTTCAAACATAGTGAAACGCCTACCAACAAAAAGTGAAAATTTTCAGATTAAGATTATGAAAGCTTTCGTACCTCTGCCAAACAAACAACAACAACAACAAAATAAAAACATAGCTTGTGGGTACTCGTTTAAAACGCGTCGACGAGACTGTGATAACGAGTATCCACAATTTATATTTTTAGCAGAAATAAGAGAAACATAAAAATTGTATACCTTGTAAACCCCAGTTTCACTATAAAAAATGGGATTTCAAGGGGTCAAATTATATGCGTGTTTTCGTGATTTGAATTCTTGTTCTAACTAGTACTTTACTTTATTACATGACGTCATTGATAAGCAGTGGTTAACGTCCTGTAATTAATATCGTATGACCACACGTTCAGTAACACTTTGGCGGGATTAGGTAACGTCATAACGACGTCCATGTCAACAATGCATTTTTTGCAAAAACGAAATGTCAAATTCAAAGGGGATAAAATCCTTTTTAAAGTGGTCATATGATAAACATAATCTTGCAATCGGGTTCATTTCATATGAAATATATGATATTTACCAAGGGCTCGTTTCATAAATATCATATTAAATGGCCACTCGTGAAAGATCCTCTATTTACAAGCTGCTATTTTTGCTTAATTCAACTTTGCATTTCAGGCTCTGTGTATTTTGTTGAATCTATTGTAAGCATGGCATTATATAGGCGTTCATTTTCCCACCGTTCGTTTATCAAGCGGTCAACATTTTCGACAGCCCCTCGCAATAACGTTCAAGTTCATAAGGCACAACAATAGCAATCTGCGGATTTCTTGATCAACAATACTTGGTTCCTTTGTAGCCGTATGGAAATGATGGCAGTGATAAGGAATCGATAGCATCACGTGAGCAAGTCCGTGAAATGAACACCCCCTAAACCCAACATTATGTAGAGAAAACTGGGGTTTACTGGGGTAGACATTAATTTTCCTATTTCTGCTCCAAGACAAAGCTTGTGGGTACTCGTTAGAACCGCCTCAATGAGATGGTTCTAACGAGCACCCACAACCTATGTTTGAAGTAAAAATAACAAAAATAGCACAGATTTTCATTTGAAAACCATTTTGGAGATGTGACAAAAAATATTTCGCACTGGTATGTTATCGTAATGGAATAACCTCACATCTCCCATCAAATACACCAAAGGAAAAGAAATGCAAGCTTAAAACACTTCACCATATTGAAAAAAAGTCACAAGTGAAAAGCCAAAAGGACAGTAACTTTACCGCAAAATGGCCGAAACGCTATCTAAAATTAAAATATTTAACATTGCGATAGATCGGAATATTTGTCTTGTCGTTAACAACGCTGTGTAGTATAGTGGAGTTGAGATATGTCACGTGGTCAGTTACCGTGATGTGGTCAGTTCCTACAGTGTACAGCTGACAAAATAATTTTGTATTGATCGGATCAGGCAGTTTGATCCAATGGTGACGAATGATCGCCTGTTTCAACAAAATTCCACTCTGCATCTGCAACAAATTGCGCGTTATGAATGTATCATATTTTAGAGAAACATCGTGTTCTGCAAACGTTAACAATCAGACACTCATGTATAAATCTAATATGTTGTCACACACAGTCCGACGGTAATGTCAGAAAATATCGAATTATTATTTCCACAACGCCTTTTTTCAACGATCACTACGTACTCTTTGTCCATTAGATGCGTCAATGTGCCCCAATTTGTTGGTTATTTGTTTTAGTCAGAAGTTAAGACTAAACTAAACTAGCTATATAGATATGCAAAGACGAACTACAACAATAATAAACCACAAAAGAATAACCGCCTTGCTAAGTAAAAACGTTTTATTTATTTATTTTACATAGCCACAATCCTCACCCTTACTTCAGTCGTGGTTTAGACAATTTGTTCAGTCCGCATGAAGGATTTGTAACTCATCAGTGCATCATTCCCGAGAACATTAAATTTAACGAAAACGACGAGGACTCCACAGCATTAAATAATAACTGCTGGACCAAAAGAAAACCAATTGTTGGACTCTTGTGGGCTCGACTATTTTGTCTCTACCAGCCAGAGGCATTCTGGCTTTCTGCAGATGTGCATGTCTGCAAAGAGGCTGGGCACTTCCTTGCATGCGACTTCCTAATTACCTTTTTCGCCGAAGCTCGCAGTGAGGGTCTACTTGAAGTAATGTAGTAATTCCTGTGTCATAGTTACAAATGGGTTCTCTTTACTGATGATGGTCTTTCTTCACGCCAGGGTTCTGAGGTCAGAATTGGAAAACGGAATACCATCAAGGACTTTGTCTGTCCCCAGTGGGCACACAACGTTAAAATGACGTATCAACGTTGGAGTGATGTCATCTCATCGCATCGATGTTGATAGGACGTCATTTTAACGCTGAGTGCCTGCTGGGTCTTATGGCTAAATACCAGTCTGCTTAGCCATTGCAACAGCCCTCTGTTGCCAGCAACTGCTCTCAGTTGCCAAAGCACTAGCATGTCTGTTTCCAGCCTGCATCCGGTCCGTGGGGACTACGAAAGCAGGGTCCTCGTCCCAGTCCCCGGGTACAATTGTTTACGATGCTGTCATAAAATTAATTAGATGTTGTTTAGAAGCAGTTGATCATTAATAGGGCCCATCTGGAATTTCTTATTCTAAATATTTTTTGTTTATATATATTTTAGAAAATGGGATATTTTAATAATAATTTAAGAGCATCATAAAACAATTGTAGCGAATGCTTTCATAAGTGATACCTTGAGACATGTTAGAGACAGGATATTTTTTGTTTTACGGCACTTTCAAGATATTAAGCCCCTGATTTCGAGGTGGGCGAAAACTGGAGTATCCGGAGAAAAACCACCTGACCTTTCGTCTCACATATGACCCGAGCAGTCACCGCTCTTAACCCCTAATAATCTTACCCATTTGGTCACTCTAGCTTATAAATTGATGATGCTGAAAGACTGGCGATTACCGTCAGGTTTTTTTTTTTTTTTTGGCACTCTTTTCAAAAATTTTCGTCAGAACATGAATGTACTCTATCGCACGGATTTGTTATTATGATGCTGTATTTTGACAAGTTTTTTTTTTCTCGGAGTTGTGGCGATGAGAAAGAAATCCTTCATGTAGCCTTAACGAATTATTAAGACAAAACCAAGGGCGTGGATTGTGGTCATGTCAAATCTATTTTAGCCCCCATCACGAAAACACGCTTATAAAATTCTGACCCCCTTGAACCCTACGTTTATATTGTTAAACTGGGGTTTACATGGATAAACCTTATTTTTCTTACTTCTGCTCTATACTATAGATTGTGTATAACCATTAGAACCGCCTCGATGAGGTGGTTCTAACGTGTACCCCCAATCTATATTTTGAGAGGAATTTGGAAAAAATATCAGCATTTTACCTCTGAAAATATTTTTCGGCGGTGAATTTGGCAATGAATTTGAATAGGCGTGTTCTTTTTTACCTACTGTCTGGTGTGGTTTATTATTGTCATACCTCGTCTTCGCATGTATGTTCTGCTATCTCTTTATTTTTGATAGCCATTTGGCAATTTGTGCTAAAGTAACTGCCCTTTTGATCTTTGCACTTATGGCGTTTTAATTATGGTCAAGTTGGGCGACAGGGCTTGAGAAGTCATTTCATCTCAATGTCGGGTAAAAGTCCAACAAAATTGGAAGCAACGTCTCCAAAATGACCTTTACAGTGTTGACGGGGACGTTAAACCTCAAATCAAACAAACAATTATGATCAACTTGATTTATGTTGGGCATTACGAAAATACGCCTATACAAATACATTGTAAATTTACTTACCAACGAAAAATCAATAAGGAAAGTAATGTGTACCCCTGCAAATCCCAGTTTTATTGTATAAAAGTGTGGTTTAAGGGGGTCACATTTTTATAGGCGTGTTTTCGTGATGGATTTCTTTCCCTTTGGTGTCTTTGCTGGCGGTGTGAGGTATTTGTTATTACGATAACATTCGTGCGTCATATGTAGGATCCTACTTGAGTTACATGAGTGTTCATGTATAATTGGATTTGTGTGTGTGTGTGGGGGGGGGGGGGTGAATTCGGGTTTAATGTCGCTTTTAACATTTTTTCAGTCATATCACGACGGTGTCTGGTTGCGACAGGGAGCCCAATGCTCACTTCCATAGTGCTGCCTCAGTGAAGAATCATGTCCCAGACACATTAGATGATACCACATCCAGTCACATTATCCTGACACTGGGTCGAACAGTCCTAGCTCTATCCCGTAAATCTGAGTGCCAAGCGAGGAGCAGCTAGTACCATTTTTAACGACTTTGGTATGTCGCGGCCCGGGATCGAACCCGTGACCTCCCATTCCCCGGAGCGGACACTCTACCAGCTGAGCTATCGGGGCCAGTATAATTGGATTTAGTAAACGAGTTGAGGAAAAGTGATAAAATGCGAGGCTTTGCCGAGCATTTTATCACTTTTCTTCAACGGGTTTTATTAATTCAATAATACATGAGCACGAATGCAAGATTCCATTTCAACCGGATCTTGTTCACTGTTGACCAACAAAAATGTCAGTATTCGCCACTAGTAAACGCCGTACATGTAACGTTATGGGGCGTATCTAACTAATTTGCATATTTAATCCATTAGTGGTGTTTCGATTTTATTACACGACGTTATTACATTCTCAGACGATAAAAAGTATTCTTTCATTTCTCCAAAACAGTGAAGTTTTTTTAATGAAAATTTGTAGTATTCATTTTTTCCTCACTTATTCTCGAAAACATAATTGTAGATGCTTATTTGAGCCGCCGCATTTAGGCGGTTCTAAAGAGTACCCACAACCTATGTATTGATCATTGATCATAAATAAGATGAAAAAAGCGTACCCAGGTGAACCCCGGTTCCGGGGGTGTTCATTACACGGACTTATTTTGGTGATGTAAATTTTCGTCTTCGTCTGCTTATCGGAGAATTTTCATTTGCTTTCATGTAGGTTTTTATTTTACTAACTAGATGCAGGGTCAGCAGTGAGTAAAATAGTTTTATTATCTCTGTTTTTTTTTTCTAGATACAGAGCTTCTCTTTCATGTAATATTCTTCTCGTGTTAATATTGCCATTTTCTCCCTTAACAGCATACAGGGATGGCTCTTTGTGTTGTGCAGATGAGAAATGGGTCCCAAGCGCTGGATCTGTTGGTTCCATAGCTCACCGGTCATTGCAGTGGTGGATAATTGCGTTACAATTTATGTACCATTAATTGCAGGGGCAGATAACCGTGTTACGAGATGGAATAGGAAACCTTTCTGGTGCTTATGCACATCTGAATTATTTTATTAGGTATATGGCAAGGCAGCGCGACTGAAATATTTTAGGTGAAATACGACAGGCAAATTATGCCGCTCCACGCACAAATCGTGCACATATTAAACGATGTATGCATGGGTGGTTTGTTGGGGAAATTATTTACCATACAGTCTGCCGCTATAAGGTTGATTTCTCTATAGTTTGCTTAAAAGTCGCCAACCGCCAAATTGTTCATTCCAGTTACAATGTTGTGGGTGTTCGTACAGACGGGAGTTATACCATTGATCTGTAGGGAAGTTTCATCATTTTTTCCCTAAGGGAAATCCAATCGTAACGTTAATCAGTGATCTGCTGAAATTTGTTATATGGCTACGATTGTGGATATATCTTTACTTGTCACAATTTTAGCGAGCTAGCACGGAAATGCATGATTATGATTTTCCTGTAGTATTCATAGATATAAATACCCTGAAAAATGAACATTATACCAGCAGCAGGCCAATTGTGAAAATAGACCCACAGTATTGTGACGAGCCATACGAATAATCTTTGACGGTATGTTAAAATCTATGTTTAGTATTATTTCTTTATGAACATGCTTGTTGGTTTTAGAGGGGTTTTCTTCTAGTATACCCCGACTTTCTGAAGCCTATTCTGGATTCATTTTGGAAGCCTCTGTTGTGTAGTGATTATGCTACTCGCTTCGCCAGCTAGGGATCGCAGGATCGATCCCAGGCTCCTCCAGAATTCGAATGAGTCTTTCAAGCAAGGTCCTCTCTGCGTATGACGTTGGTGAGACGTAAAACTCAGACACTCGCTCATTCTAGATTCATTTAGGCGTTTGTAGAATATATTTTTAAACGTCGGGCCATATGTTCGATCCATAACTTTTGACTATCGGTGGTTAGAAAATCGTGGTCCCGTCTTTATATGATATTATGTGTTGAGGGGACGTAAAATTAAGACGGGTTAAACCATATCTTTATCATCAGGGCAAACTTTTAGACAAGAGCCTGTCTGGTTATCCGTGATGATGAACCGTGATAAATTGCTGTCTCAAGCATGTTCATGTTGTGTAGAAAGAAGAATTACGAGTTCATATTGTAATGATGCCGTTTCTGTTTAAGAAATCTATTTGTACATGTATGTAAACGCAAAGAACGTGATGATGATAGGTGAGAGTAGTTGGTCGCCACACGTTATAACGGCCTGAGCGGCGTGGTTGACGTCAGCTGCGTCATCAGCGTCGCGAAGGCGGTTCTGACGTGCCTACCAAATACGGAAAGAATTTACGGCAAAGGGTGTTGATCACTATCAGACACTAACAAATGTTGTGTAGAATAGATAAAACCCTTCTTGTTTTTAGTTTCTAGCTGTTGCTAATGTAATGAATTTGTGAAAAGCTATATTTGTGAGCCGTGTCGCGGAGAAGGATATGAAAGGGAGTTTATGTTTCCTGTAATTGGCGGGTGACCAGGTAGCGCAAAGACGCGGTCTGTTCAATTGCCTCTTACCTGGGCTAATGTAGTGAGCAGGAATTTGATGAGTATTATGCTCAGTTGTAGTGAGCATTGATTTTATAGTGCTTAGTAAGGAAGCATAAACATTGAGTATTCTTTTTTCAAGCGCTGGGTGCTGGTATTTTGATGCACAGTCAAGTTGAGTTCTGGTGCGCGGTTATCTGTCGCAGGTACTGATCGGCCTGTGGTCTGGTCGGCGCATGCGTATTAACGGTATATGCATGAACATATTTAGACTTCTCCGGGGCAGGGATCAGGATATAGCGTATACGTTTCGTGAACTGTATTTTAGTCGATTATCGTAATTTGCAGGCACAAAGACGTGTGGTGACCTGCTGCTCCCTGGTCAATAGGAGCAGGTACTGGTACGACGTATCAGTCCAGATGTTCTGCAGAGGCGGGCAGCACCGTTACACAGAGCGTCGAGACCATAAGATAACGACAAGTTGCTGGTGATAACCAAGTTGCTGTATAACCAAGTTGCTGGTAATAGCGAAGTTGTTGGTGATTGTCGAGTTGACAGTGATAGTCAACTTATAGTCAAGTTGACAGTGATACTTGACAGTGATAATCAAGTTGGCAGTGATAGTCAAGTAAACATGATTTAAATTCTCAGTACACCAGCGCGTCGACGCAGTTCATCCCAAGATGACTTATATCTGGCCAGTCATGTTTTTCCGAGGCAGGGATCACGTTTCGTGAACTGTATTTTAGTCGATTTTTGTCATTTGCAGGCACAATGACGTGTGGTGACCTGCTGCTCCCTGGTCGATAGGAGCAGTTACTGGTACGACGTATCGGCCCAGATGCCCTGCAGAGGCGGACAGCACCGTTACACAGAGCGTATTTTATGTTGTTCGTTTATTTTGTTATTTACTGCCGCCGTCTCGAGCACAAAACGTAGTTTTGCTTTCGGGGCGTGCGCCGTGAAACGATTATAGCGGCGAATAAATGTAATGTTTAGTGTTCGTATTGTTGATTGTTGTAAATAGTTAGTGTTAATAATTTATGTCTACCATATAATATCTTTCTTGTGCATTACCCCACAGCTGCCCGTTCACCTGTCAGAGATCACCCTCGGTCGTCTTGTCAGCATGGGGGTTTGCGGGACGCCGTAAACCCACATATAACAAACCGCATGACGATTTATATACCGTGTATGATGAGCACGCACGCAGAACATGCACACACGCATGCATGCATGCACGCATTGTTAGAAATGTACTTAATGTAGATTCTGATCAGGCACAGTTTAAGGTCACACACATCACTCGTTATTAAGCGTTTTATTGGCTTGAGGGTCTTGTTCAGACGCAGCATTTGATAATGCAGTAATGGTGATATTGTACATCTTTGCCCTTCATTGAAGTCTCTGATCAGATACAACGAAAGGTTATAAAGAAATATTATCAATGTAATTATTATTTATCAACAAAGGCTCTGATCAGACGTCACGTGCATCTTTATGCACTGTTTTTAACGATCATGAGGTTCCAAGCGAAAGTCGAGGGTGTACCTTGTGCTCGCCGGTCCAGTATGTTACACTGTACTCGCCGTTGGTTGTCAAAATTGTACCCTTTAATTCGTCATCGGTTGGCAAGGTGATGAGTACCCAGCATATAGTGCTGGTTGTCAGTACGATTGAGTACCCTTCACTCGTCGATTGCTGTGTACTCGTATCAGAGTACCCTCGAGCGACCCGTCGCTATGATTATATGACATTGATGCACTTATTTTTTCTTGTTTCTTCTTTGGAGTGTGCAGATTGTGGGTACTCGGCCTCACTCAGTGAAAGGGTTCTAATGTGAGGGCGCGGTCCGTGTCCTGGGCAGAAATAGGAAACGATATCAAACTTTTCCACTGTCAATTATAGCCATGTGTTTCATTAGAAAACATAACTGTGATAGCGCATTTTTAGTTTGCGCACTTGCGGTTCAAAGATGTATGCATGTGTGGTTTGTGGAGATTTTTTTTTTACCATATAGTTGGCCGCTATAAGGCTGATTTCTATAAACTTTGCCTAAAAATCGCCAACCGCCAAATTGTGCCATATGTAATTTTCATTCCAGTCACGATGTTGTATGTGTTCGTTTTTACGGGAGTTATACAATTGATTTATAGGGACATACTATTTTAACGCAAATCAATTATCTAGTCGATTTTTGCTATATGGTTATGATTGTGGACGGCATCTTCACTTTGTCACGATTTTAGCGAGCTAACATGAGTATGCATGCTTTTCCGGTAGTATTCATAGATATAAAACCCTGAAAAACGAAAATTATTCAGCAGCAGGTCAAGTGCGAATATATGCACACAACATAGTGGCGGGACGGAGAATGAATAAAGAACGGCACAACGATGTGTGGTGACCTGCTGCTCCCTGCCAGATAGGAGCAGGTACTGGTGCGACGCTGTCGGTTTAGTGTCCAGCAAGGGCGGACAGACCCAATAAGCGACGCTGTCGGTTTTGTGTCCAGCAAGGGCGGACAGACCCAATAAGAGACCGTCGAGACCATATTAGACAGGTCGTAGAAAAACACCTGGAGTCGATTTAAACGAAGAAGTTACTGGGACTTCAAGTTCGTATCCAATCGATAAATATTATAAATCAACTTGTGGTCGACAACATGGTCGACAGACTAGTTGACAGCAGTGCGCGTGAAGGGGTTCACCTTAAGTGAATTTGTATTCTGGCCAGTCGCGTTTTTGTGTTTCTTTTTCTAATTTTGTTGTTGTTGTTGTGTTTGTTATTTGCTTCTGTAGACACTCACGTCACCCCGGTCCGAGCACAGAACATTGTTTTGCCTTCGGGACGGACATCTAGAGTGGGCTAGAGAAGCAAATAAATGTGATGTTTTGTGTAAGTATTGTTGTATATAGCTACTGTAAATAAATCATGTCATTCATTTGATATCTTTCTTGTGCCTTATCCCACAGCTGCCCGTACACTTGTCAGGGATCACGCTCGGTTGTCTTGTCAGCATGGGGGTTTGCGGGACGCCGTAAACCCACATGTAACACCCCCCCCCCCCCACACACACACACGTGTATCCGACTGCAACGTCGTGACGTCAACTTTACGTCAACTTTACGTTGATGTCATAGCTGACGTCGAATATCCGTTGATATAACGTTCGCTTGCACCACTCCTAATGATCTGTGTACGCAGGTTGGTCGTGCAATGAGGGGTGGCTAATGATTAGATGAATCCTACACAACCATCCATTTGCGCGGGCATGGCATCACACATCAGGGACGAAGTGTAGGTGTGCAGAGGTTATTGTAAAATATTTATTTGATCTATTTTCAGACGGTTATATCGCATATCGGCTTTATCGCCTACACCTCATGGGCCAGCTTTAGACGGCTATGTATGGAAGCCGATAGGGGACATTTTGACTTGTGACTTTTGAACTTGTGACTTATGACTTGCGACGTCGGAGTTACATGCCTCATTTTTGCGACTTATGACTTTTGACAAATCTGACGCAGTGGAAGACGGCGGTCAACGACGGTGTCGATCCAGCGATTTTGCTGCTCCTGTATTATATTGTTTGATGAATGCCATTATGAAGACTTTTTTATGTTTTTTACTCTGTTTTTGTTATCTTTGTATGACTTATGACATGCGACTTATAACTTTGACTTGTGATTTATGACTTGTGACTTATCACTTTCGACTTATGACTTGTTGACTTTTGGTGCAAACCCGAAAAATATCGGGTAGCGGACAACGGCACCGACAATTCCGGTGTATATTGTTTAGAAATGCCACTTAGAAGACCCTGTTTCATGTATTATCAACTCTGTTTTAGTGACATTTTACTACCGCCTGTGTTGTTATGCCCTATTACTTTAGATTCGCGCCAAGAAATTGTCTTAAGTTGCAAGTCAAAACTCAAAAGTCATAAGTGACAAGTCATAAGTCGAAAGTCACAATTCGAAAGTGAAAAGTCATAAGTGACAAGTCAAAACTCATAAGTCAAAATTCATAAGTGACAAGTCATAAGTCTTAAAAATTCACAAAATCAGAGTAAATAACCTACCATATGATCTTTTCGGTGGCATTTTTCAAACAATATAAAACAGAAGGAGAAAAATCGCTTGCCTCAGCGGAATCTTAGCCGTCGTTGTCCGAAATCGGCCGTTGCTTGAGGTATGTCAAAAGTCACAAGTAAAAAGTCATAAGTCGCAAGTCGGTAGTCACAAGTCGTTAGTTACAAGTCAAAATGTCCCCTATCGGCTTCCATAGCTATGTGACCCGACACCCTTATGGGTCGAGGGTAGTCAGCTAAACTGTCTTTGGTGTCTTTTATGGATGGAGTTAGTTAATTGTATCAATTCCTGATCTTTGTTTTACTTCTACTTTGCCTGTGTCTGCAGTTGTCACTTATACTAGTATACACTGAATGTACTAATGCACGACACTGTGAAATATAGCTATAAGGGCGGCCTTAAAAAAATTTGCACTTTGCAAGTAGTAAATTAAAGTCTTAGTTTTATTGCGTGTGTTCAAAAGCAGTAATGAATTTGAAACACCGGTTGCGACCTGTAGCGTATACTTGAGCACAACTTGATTTTCGAATCTACTAAAAATAAGATAATAACCGAAAGAAATAAAAATATAAATACGGTTTGAAGTACGGGAAGACTCAAGTACTCAAAATAAATCAAATCACTGAGAGTACTGGTGGGTCGATTGTCTTTGATTGTAGGTTGAGCAAATAGTCCTGAACTGAGAATTGAGCTTTCGTTTAACCATTAAATTCCAGTATTTTTAAGCAAGCTGTGTTGACCAGATCAGATGCCGCGTTAAATGACGTCTGATTAGATATCCATTGTTTGCCAATGTTCCAATGCACAAGCTTAGTCAAGATTTCGCTCTTATGTCACAGGGAGGTGACTAGCGATGCTATAAACAACCAGTACTTGAATTTTATACATGGTCAGCGACAGTCAGTTGGAAAAAGCAGACGGGAACCGTCTGTACTTAGTTACTTTGGGTCGATTGATAAGCCAATACCACGTACACGAACCCAGTCTAGATTGTCATTGGGTCGATTGATAAGCCAATGCCCCGTATACGAGCCCAGTCCATATAGTACCTTCTACACAGCGCTCTGACGTCACAGGGAGCAGACTAACGTTGCAATAAATAACCGATACGTGGGTTTTGTACATGGTCAAAAAATGTAGACAGAGTTGCAAACAGTGTGGACCCTGATCAGACTGCACCTTCAGAAGCAATCTGATATGGGTCTGCACTGTTCGCTTAAGCCTGTCAGTCCCAATACTATGGACAACTATTGTTATACATTACTAAATTTTGTCCTTAAGCTTAAATATTCTTGTGTGAATATTTAGCTTTATCCAGAAAGGACTACTCGGTATAATCATTATTAACATAGTCTAGTGTATTATATGCACCATACTGTTAACAAAAACATGAATAGAACAACCTGTCAACCCCAACTGTTTGGCGTAACAACATAGTAGAGGTGCATTAGCACAGCCTCACCGAGGCAATCACACTAGGTTCTGGGTTTTAGATCTGAATGTTATTCCTGCTGGCCAAGCTGGGGGTAGGAGCATACTTCAATGAAATATTATGGGTGTGATGAAATTGTTATTGACCATCAACTCGCTGTGTGTGTGTCCCTTATGAAGTCTGCAACAATATTTATGAGTTAAAGGTTATATTCATCAGAAAAGGAATTAATCCCTGTTACAAGGCAGGCTGCAGTAAGCTTAATATTACTGTATAAAAATGACAAGCTTGAAGATTATTGATCATTTCCATTCTTTGTTCTATAAATTTTGTGCATTCAAAATAAAAAGAATACTGTTGTTTTCTTTATGTTATCATGACAGTTATTACAGAAGGGTAAGTCATTAAGATGGTCTTTAAATAGATCACTGTTTAACTGACTTTTCTCATTCCTCGGATGACATGTATTAATGTTGTACCTTCTTGTTGCAAAAGAAAAATGTTTAGGAGGTTCGGTTATTTCTCTTTTTAGCAATTTCTTAAATGTATATAGTGGTGTTCCGTTGTTTAGTTCAGGTGATAAATTATTCCAAAGATTTGTTGTTCAGATAAAAAAAAAACTGTCTGATTTAGTTTTGGGCGTTGGGCGTTTTAATTTTACACTCAGACTGTTGCTCATTGAATCTGGGCAGAATAGTATTCAAGTAATTAGGGACTTCATTATTTAAAATTTTATGAAACTGTATTATGTTGTTTTCTCCTTTCAGCAAGTGGGCATAAGCCTAACTCATTGTGCAGTACATTATGAGATGTTCCCTTACGCAAACCTGTGTTGATTCTACATGTATCGAGTTGAACATTTTCGAGAAAAAAAAATGATTTTGTTGGCTGATGTTGTCCCAGACTATGTCACCACATTCCAAGGTAGATCTAATGAACGCTGTAGAGAGAGATTTTCTATCTAAGTCATGCTTAAGCATTCTAAGGATGTTCAGTCTATATGTAGCCTTAAAATAGGTTCTTTTAATATGTTCATTCCAAGGTGCATCAGAGGTAAGTGTTAGACAAAGGTAGGAATGGTGTTTTGCATCTTTGAGCGTTTTTTTTTTTTTTTTTTTTTTTTTCATCAAATTTAATATCGAGTGACTGTGAATGTCTTTTTTGAGTAAATGTTATTGGGGTACATGTAGCTTTAGATGGATTAAGAATAACGCAACAATCCTCGAACAACTTTGCAGTTTATACAAGCCATCCTTCAAGGCCTGTATGGAGTTAGCGTTTTCAATTACAGTAAATAAAGATGTCATCTGCAAACAATCGAATATTTGTGTCGGTGTTATTTACGATGTCATTAATATATAACAAGAAAAGATAGGGACCTGTACAGACCCGTGTGGTACTCCAGCACAGGTAGGTAGCCAAGTTAAAGAAAAGCCTTCACTTGTTACACGCTGTTTTCTGTCTGATAGATAACTTGTAAACCGCTTGAGAATATTTCCATTGATACCATAGTTTCTAAGTTCGTGTAAAAGTCCTTGGTGCCAAACTATGTAAAATGCTTTACTTATATCGCAAAAAATGAATTTCAATTCTAATCCTTCGTCTAAGTTTTCAACAATAATCTGATACAGTTCAAGAAGCAGGTTTACTGTTGAGTGTCTAGATCGGTAGCCTGATTGATAGTTTATTAGGATTTTGTTTACTTCTTAACAATTATACAGATATTTGAAAAATATTTTTTTCAGGATTTTGCCAAGGCAGCTAGTAACTGAGATGGGTCTATAGTTGGTTGAGTCTTGGTCATCCCCTTTTCCTTTGAATATAGCAGAGAGATGTTTGCCATATTCCATTGGTGTGGAACTAGACCAATATATCTATTGAAAAGTAAGGCAAGTGGATAATGACTACAGTTAGATATCAATTTCAATAATTTAAGGGAAATTTCATCAGGCCCCACAGGTTTTGATGTCGCCCCCGCCCTTCAGGGCTTGAAGAAATATTTGGCATGAAAATACTTCCACATAGAGCTGAAACCGACCGCACACGAGTACTGGTAAACCGGCAAATCAGTGCGAGTCGGACCGTCCATGCTTATAAACCATATTGGTTTCATTGGGCGACAAGGCTTGGGATGTCATTTGATCTCAATGTCGGGTAAAAGTCCAAAAATTAGAAGTAACGTCTCCCAAATGACCTTTACAGTGTTGACGGGGACATAAAACCTCAAATCTAACAAACAGGTTTTGATGGGTTTTAGTAAGTGTAATTGGTCTTTTACATCTTGACTTGTTACCTGTATTAACCCATATATGCCTAGTGGCCCTTTTTTGGGACGTTGGCAAACAGTGTAGACCCAGATCAGACGCCGCAGAACGCGGCGTCTGATCTGGGTCTACACTGTTTGCTCAAAGAACATACATTTTTGTACAACTTACATTAAACAAAACAAATCTGACACCCCTATAATTGAAAATGGACAACTCCAAATTTATAAGATGGAAGATTCCATTGTCATATATGGGTTAAACTAAGGGAAAAGTCAGTATTTGTGTTCGTTTAGATCAGTTCTCATATACGCTGGCAAATGTCCACAGACCAATCTCCGAGAAACATTGTAGATCATTATCGGACTGCTCCTACATGAGCCGCCCGTCCGTTACTCGAGTTCGCTGAAAGCGACGCTTTTTATTTCCAGAATTTCACTTTGAGGCGTGTCACGCGGAGAGCAGTATAACTTGCGACTATAAAAACTTCGTTCAGCCTGAGCATCCACGCAGTCTGATCTTATTCTTCGATACCCGTTCGAGGCTGCTGTTGTTTTAACCCATTTGGTACCGAAAACCCTCAAAAGGGTAAGTGGCAAACAGCGCAGGCCAAGATCAGACGCCGCTGAACGCAGAACACTGCGTCTGATCAGGGGCTATACTGTTTGCAAAATGTTGAGGCAATTTCCAAATAAATTTTGAAGAAAACACAACCTGACACCCCTAAATGTTGATGTTTGTTTGTTTGTTTGTTTGATTTTAGGTTTAACGTCCCGGTCAATACTGCATAGGTCATTTTGGAGACGTTGCTTCCAATTTTGTGGGACTTTTACCCGACATTGAGATGAAATGACATCTCAAGCCCTGTCGCCCAATGAAACCAATAGGGTTTATAAACACGGACAGGCCGACTCGCACTAGTTTGCCTGGGCAGGCTTAAATTCTCTTAGCGGTTTTCCAGTACTCGTGTGAGGTCGATTTCAGCTCTGCGTGGAAGCATCATGCAGCCCAACTATTTCTTCAAGCCCCTTTGGGCGGGGCGGCCCTAAAATTTGAAATCGACTCCTGCCATATATAAGGAGAAAGTTTGCATTTGGTACAAAAGGGTTAAGAAAGTGCCATCATTACGAAAACAATGAAAATTGTAAGAAAAAAAAAACCCGGATAATTTTCATATTGCTGCTCAAAACATAGATTGTGGGTACTCGGTAGAGCCGCCTCGGCGAGGCGGTTCTTCGAGTGCCCACACACTGCTTTAGGCAGAAATAAGAAATTTAATGTAAAGCCATGCAAACCCTAGTTTTGTCATATAAAAGTGTGGTTTCGAGTGGGGAGGGGATTATGTAGGTCTGTTTTCGAGGTGGAATTTTGTTAAACTGTTTTTTAATGACAGATTCTATCTGTTTATTCTTGCTGTGCTACACGTTTTAAGTAATTCAGGCTTCAGTTCTTCCGGCTTTGACAGCAATAGAAATATGAGTCCGCACAAAATGTAGTCCGGTTTGGCGCAGTAATAAAATTTTACAAGCGTATTAGTTATCCTGTAAGCGTAATACAAACTTTTGAAGCAGACGAATTGACGATTTTATCTTACGATTCAGCTGCATCATGCGACGGGTTTGGCGACAATTGTAGTTGAAAAGTTCAATGAAAGATCAGACGACACACGTCTTTCGTAAAACGAATAATGAACGTGTTAGTTATCTTACAATCTTAAAAGCGCCATACAAAACATGAAGCAGACGAATTTACATTTTTATCTTATTTTTCAGTGATTGGATTTCATTTGAATCAGCTGCCTGCAGGTGAATCGTAAGAAATATGAAGTTTGTTTCGCAATTTAAGAGAGGGAAAAAAGATGAAATGGCCTCTGCTACATTTCAAAATGGCCAGGTTAAGATTTTACCCCTTCCACCCACGAGTTTCTCAAGTTCACTCTTCAGTCACTGAATTTGTACGCGTCCATTCTACACAGGTAAATTGGGTGTCTAGTCATTAGTCGTCAACAGCATGTCAAACCATGTAGAACAGAATGCGATGCATCATTTTGAGCCATCTGACCAGGTTCTACACTGTTTGCATCTGTATGTATCTGTACTTGCCTATAAAGTGCTGAAAGGGTACAAACTCATAACACTTACATGACCTAATTAAATGCGAAGTACGTGACGCTAGAAACTTCACCGTACTGTAGCAAGCCAGCAATAATATACACCTAACAGTTATCGCTGTCCAATTCTGTTGTAGGTCTGAATAATTGAATATGTAAGCACAATGTTGTGATAAATAATAAAAGTCACATGCCGTAAAACTTCAAACATCGCACAAAAAGTGTTTTCCTTTATTGTAGCGCACGATATAAGACAGGTTCTGGACTGAGCCGCGAAACACATCTCAGTCAACAGATGTAAGCTTTTACAAGAAAGTTGCGTCTACGCTTTGTGTTGTCATAAAACTGGCAACTACCCCAGCAGGCACATGACGTAATTGTGACGTCACATCAACGTCGGTGCAACGTCATGACGTTGAATCGACGTTGGTCTGACGTTGCCCTAGCGACATGTGCCTGCTGGGTAGTCATTTGCATGTTGTATTATCTATAATGTGCAAGTAAAACGATGATGAAAGTGTATAACAGCTGATTCACCTCAGTTTTGTGAACCAAACAAAAAATCAGCACTCCAGCGCCATTGTCCTTATCACTAAAGAAAGTAAATTTGAATTTTTCACAGAATCTGTCATTTAAGTGCCTTTTGGCGCTTTGATTTTCCTAGCGCATTGCTAATATTCCTAGCGCTTCTCACTACCCCAGCCGATGAGAGAGATGAGACTGATGTTGAGCCTCCTATACTGGAACTGACTACCCCAGCCGAAGAGAGAGATGAGACTGATGTTGAGCCTCCTATACTGGAACTCACTACCCCAGCCGAGGAGAGAGATGAGACTGATGTTGAGCCTCCTATACTAGAACTCACTACCCCAGCCAATGAGAGAGATGAGACTAACGATGGGGCAAGGTCACCTTTTTTGGAATGTTCGGCAAGTTAACAAATTGTCTAGATATTTTCCGACGCAAGTATCTCGGAGTAGGCAGAAGGATAATGTTTATTTGATTGATTGCGGTTTAACGTCCCCTTCAACATTGTTTAGGTCATTTTGTGGGCACGTTTTTTGGAATGTTCCGTAAGATAACAAATTGGCATAAATTATCTAGGACTTTTCCGACGCAAGTGTCTCGGTGTTGGCAGAAGGATAATGTTTTTGTTTGATTGAGGTTTAAGATCCCCGTCAACACTGTTTAGGTCATTTCGTGGGCACCTTTTTTGGAATGTTCGGTAAGTTAAGAAATTGGCACGCACACAGCAGAAATAACAAAGCTTAAATATGATAACATGCATTCCTCGGCACTTGTAGTTGTATGTTCATAACGGTCATATTACAACCGTATCGCCGCCTAACCCACCGGGGCTTTAAGAAATAGATTGGGCTGCATGAAGCTTCCATGCATGCTGAAAGCGACCGCGCATGATTACTGGTAAACCGCTTAGAAGGTCTAAGCATGCCCAGGCAAAGTGGTGCGAGTCGGACCGTCCATGCATTAAACGTCCCACAAAATTGGAGGTTTAACGTCCCCGTCAATACTGTATAGATCATTTTGGAGACGTTGCTTCCAATTTTGTGGGACTTTTACCCGACATTGAGATGAAATAACATCTCAAGCCCTGTCGCCCAATGAAACCAATAGGGTTTAAAAACACGGACGGGCCGACTCGCACTGGTTTGCATGGGCAGGCTTAAATCCTCTTAGCGGTTTACCAGTACTCGTGTGAGGTCGGTTTCAGCTCTGCGTGGAGGCATCATGCAGCCCAACTATTTCTTCAAGCCCCAATGGGCGGGGACGGCCCTAAAATTTGAAATGGACTCCTGCCATATACAGTCGAACTTCAATGGCTCGAACACCTTTGGGACCATGAAAATCTGTTCGAGACAGGGGTAGTTCGAGCCACTGAGGGCTAATGCCAGGAGGCATAACGACATACTTTAGGACATCTTTTCTGTGTTCTATAATGAAAAATGTATGCTGTGTGTACTCATTAGAATCGCCTCATCGAGGCGATTCTAATGAGTATACACAGCATACATTTGCAAAATAAAAGACGAAAATCTCCTAATTTTTACTCTCCCTATTTCTTACGTACAGAAATTCCCTAGGGACTCAAGAACGGATTCGACTCAGCCATGGTAAACGAGCCATCGGTGTTCGAGCCATTGAAGGTCTACTGTATAAGGAGAAAGATTGCATTTGGTACAAAAGGGTTAAGAAAGTACGATCATTACGAAAACAATGAAAATTGTAGCACCAAAACAGGAAAACTATCGGGAAAAAACGGATAATTTTCATATTGCTGCTCAAACATAGATTGTGGGTACTCGGTAGAGCCGCCTCGGCGAGGCGGTTCTTCGAGTTCCCACACACTGTTTTAGGATGAAATAAGAAATTTAATGTAAAGCCCTGCAAACCCTAGTTTTGTGATATAAAAGTGTGGTTTCGAGTGGGGAGGGAATTATGGAGGTCTGTTTTCGAGGTGGAATTTTGTTAAACGGTTTATTCCCTAGCGCATTGCTAATATTCCTAGCGCTTCTCACTACCCCAGCCGATGAGAGAGTTGAGACTGATGTTGGGCCTTCTATACTGAAACTGACTAACCCAGCCGAGGAGAGAGATGAGACTGATGTTGAGCCTCCTATACTGGAACTGACTAACCTAGCCGAGGAGAGAGATGAGACTGATGTTGAGCCTCCTACACTGGAACTCACTACCCCAGCCGAGGAGAGAGATGAGACTGATGTTGAGCCTCCTATACTAGAACTCACTACCCCAGCCGATGAGAGAGATGAGACTAACGATGAGGCAACGTCATCTTTTTTTAAATGTTCGGCAAGTTAACAAATTGGCACAAATTGTCTAGGAATTTTCCGACTTAAGTGTTTCGGAGTAGGCAGAAGGATAATGTTTATTTGTTTGATTGCGGTTTAATGTCTCCTATGACACTGTTTAGGTCATTTTGTGGGCACGTTTTTTGGAATGTTCGGTAAGTTAACAAATTGGCATAATTGTCTAGGAATTTTCCGACGCAAGTGCCTCGGTGATGGCAGAAGGATAATGTTTTTTGTTTGATTGAGATTTAACGTCCCCGTCAACACTCTTTAGGTCATTTTGTGGGCACCTTTTTGGAATGTTCGATAAGTTAAGAAATTTGCAAGTGTCTCGGAGTAGGCAGAAGGATAATGTTTATTTGTTTGATTGAGGTTTAACGTCCCCTTCAACACTGTTTAGGTCTTTTTGTGGGACAGTCTTTAACCCGACATATAGGGTTCCTGATGCTCTGTCTCTGGTCGGGCCCATCGGAGTCTAACTGTTGGTTTTCTTTTGCTCCAGCATTTCAGTGGTTTCTTGCTGTCGAGTCCTCACCGTTGTCTCACCTCTGTGGTTCTTAGATTTTTGTGTTCACGGAGATGTTGCACTGATGAGTTAGGAGGCCTTCATGCGGACTGAACAAATTATTTGTCTAAATCGCGACGGAAGTAAGGGCGAGGATTGTGGCCACGTAAAATCGATTTAAGCCCCCCAGTGGAAATCTTCCACTGACCGTTCCAAGGCGGCTCTTCTGTGGCGATTTATTTATGTTGTTGTTTGTTACTTACTGTATGTATCACTTGTGTCTTTTAAGTTTGGATGGCCATATGGCCATTTTGTGGGAAAGTAACTGTCCTTATGGCCTTCCTTTGTTTAGGTTTCCATTATGGTCTGGTCGCTTAATGTTTAAATTTCTTTCCCTTTGGTGTCTTTTATGGGCGGGGTTATGCTACTCGCCTTGTAAACCAGGGAGCGCAGGATCGATCCCGGGCTTCTCCAGACTTTCGGATGAGTCTTTAAACCGAGGTCCCGTCTCCGTATGACCTTAGCTGTTGGTGGGACGTAAAACTAAAACTCACTCACTCACTTTATGGGTGGAGTAAGTTAATTGTATCAATTCCTGATCTTTGTTTTACTTCTACTTTATATGCATGGACGATCCGACTCGCACCACTTTGACTGGGCAGACTTAGACCTTCCTAAACGAAAACACGCCTATACACACCTATACACACCTATGCAAACGAACTGAAATTTAAAGAAAGGAAAGAAACCAAATTTTTCTGATATAAAATCTGATATTTTTCATATCATCTCAAAACCTTACGAAAACACGCCTATTCAAATATATTGGTAAACTTTTACCGCCAAAAAATAAAATTTTCCTGGGTAAAAATTCTTATATTTCTCATATTTCTACTTAAAACATAGATTGACGGTACTCGTTAGAAGCAACCCGGCGAGGCGATTCGAATGTGCACCCACAATCTGTTTTCAGCAGAAATAAGAATGTATAACCCTGAAAATCTCAGTTTTACTATATAAAAGTGGGGTTTGAAGATGTCAAAATTATATAGGAGTGTTTTCATGATGCATAGATTTTGGGAACTCATTAGAACTGCCTCGGCGACATATGTGTGGCGGTTCTGATATGTACCAACAACTTATGCTTCCATGCAGATACTGGAAAATATCAGTTATAAGTTAATTATTTTCAGGACCGAGACTCGGAAATAGAACCAGTGGAGAGCGAAACAATCGGCAACATCTCCAGCTTCATCGCCGTGCCTGTTTCCAAGTCGAGCTTTCTCTGCCTTAACTGCCCCGTAAATTCCATCACAACCACCCCCCCCCCCCCCCCCCACACTTGACACAGTTTATTACTACTTCCTCGGCTTTTAATAAGTTTCATTGATGAAGGATTAAAAAGATGTTTGCCATTTCGATGTAAATACATTCATTAAATGCTCTGAAAGCAAAGTTTCATGAATGCGAAGCGCGAGTGGAATTACAACAACAACAGAAATAACAAAAAAGCTTGAATATGATAACCTGCATTCCTCGGTACTTGTATTCGTATGTTCATAAAGGTCATATTACAACCGTATCACCGCCTTACCCATCGGGGCTTTAAGAAATAGATTGCGCTGCATGAAGCTTCCATGCATGCTGAAAGCGACCGCGCATGAGTACTGGTAAACCGCTTAGAAGGTCTAAGCATGCCCAGGCAAAGCGGTGCGAGTCGGACCGTCCATGCATTAAACGCCCCACAAAATTGGAAGCAACGTCTCCAAAATGACCAATATATTTTTGACGGGGACGTTAAACCTCATACAAACAAGCAAACAAACAACCAGTGCAATGCAACAGTGTTGTTTCTTTGTTTTTCTGATGGTGCGATCTTGATTCTGTTTATTCCTGGAACGCCATGCTTTCAGAAATGCAATTTATTTCAGGCATTAGATACTTCAACTCCAGCAGAATGAAACATTCGTGGTACAACCGGTCGTGGATACATCTTCTTTTGATATTCACCCGTCCTAGACAGCTTGTAGAAGAGTAAGTGTAGCATATTTATAATGTATGCGTTTCATCGAATTATTGCGATTTTCCCGTGAAATTAAAACAAAAACAACTGTCAAACAGGAATTTTTCTGCGCTCGAACAGCTGACGTTAGTTTCTACGTAAACGTAGCTCTGAATGTGACGTCAGACATCTTGGTTTGTATAGATTTTAAACCTGAAAATGGCTAGGAAAAAACAAGTTTCACCTCTAACCCGTAAATGCCTTGTTTTATGGAAGTCTACTGATTTGTTTGTTAGAATTGGGCTTTAACGTCCCCGCCAACACTATTTAGGTCATTTTGGAGACATCGCGTCCAATTTTGTGGGATTTTCAGTCCTTCTAAGCGGGTTACCAGTCCTCGTGTGTGGTCAGATTCAGCTCTGCGTGGGAGCATCATGCAGTCGATTCTATTTCTCCAAGCCCCGATGGGCGGGGGCGAAAGTCTGTACTGAGAGCAAAATAACCGTTGCGGTATCTGATCTGGGTCTGAACTGTGTGTATTTTTGAGACGCTATGCAATAATCGGCTAATCAGAAGTTTAGGCTAAACACTCTCCACTGCCTTTTCAAATACATTGAAAAACTTACCACAAAAAAAAAAACATTTCAGATTAAAAAATCTGATATTTTTCATATTTCCGTTCAAAACATAGATTGCGATACTCATTAGAACACCCTCAACGGAGCGGTTCTAACGAGTTGGTTTTTCTGCTCAAAACATAGGTTGCGGGTATTCGTTAGAACCGCCTCGGTGGGGAGGTTCTAACGGGTACCCACAATCTATGATTTTGAGCAGAAATAAGGAAACTAGTGTATACCCATGTAAACCCCAGTTTTACTGTATAAAAGTGGAGTTTAAAATTACATAGGTTTGTTTTCGTGAAGGAGATTATTATATTTTTCATCAGGAAAACACACCTATATAATTTTGACCCCATCGAACCACACTTACAAATTGCCTAATCAAAGCGGCGTCTAATAACCCAGTCAGCAAAGAATGACGGGTCAACGGCGGGCCGATAGCGATACATCGTATCGCTGTCGGCCCGACGGTGGTCCGTTGTTGCGTGCTGACTGAGAAGGTTTTTGTTTTGTTATTGTAGAAAATAAAAAAGGTCAGACTTCATGCGGATTATCTACTGTAATTATCTCTATTCAGGCGGTGAAAAAAATGTGCATTGTACTAGCTACCCGCTTAATTTGTATATGAGAAACTGACCAGCTCATACATGAGCTATAAAGTGTTGACTGGGCCGTAAAACACCTAAAAAGCAACCCAAAGATCAGGCTGGGTGATATTCATACAAACTAACTGGATCTTAGGCACAGGGTATTAACTTGCGTTTGTGAAAGAGAGTAACTACCCCGATACCTGGATGCAAAATGTTTGTTTACTTAAGTTTGTTCATCCATTTTGTCTTTCAGGTAAAAGAGGTTGCAGTGGCCCATGTGTTTGAGCCTGCACATGTCATTGTAGACCAGATACTTGAAGGCGCTGACCCGCGAGAACCAGAGGCCTCATGACCAGCCTACCAGAACTTACTACGTAACGGTAACCGGATTAGACAAAAAAACAAAGGCCAGAAGATCCTAAAGATTTGGATTTCGAGGTAACTGTGTAATTAATTAGCTACTTTTGGCCTTCAAGGCCTCGTCTGTGACCATAAATACAAAACTGACGATGTAACAAACGACAGAAAGTGTAAATTTAGACTTATCTAAAATACACTGCTACTAAACGGTTGAATAAGATTCACTGTTTTGCTATATTTTATCAATTCCCGTATACCGAGCCGCGATAACTTTTGTCCATCCAGAAACGAAGCAGCCTCCGCATCTGTTCAAACATGTTTTGTACCCCGTTACACGATAGTGACGGGGTATTAAAGTATCCAAACAATAACTGGAATAACTGTCAATGGATTTTCACTTTACTTAGTAGGAGTTTAATATTGTGAGAAATGTGGCAAATCACTACAACCATGATAGACAAATTGTACGAATTCGGGTGATGATGAGTTCTGATAACCGAATGTCCAAAAGACACATTTTTCGGGGGCACGACCTATCCGTTTGTTAGCTCACCAGAGCCGAAGGCTCCTGGGGAGCTTATAGGATAGGCAGTTTCCGTCGTCTGCATCCGTCAACACTTTCAAACAACATCTCCTCTGAACCCACTTGGCCGATTGGGCCCAAATTTTATCTGTAACATCCTTAGGCTGGGGGATTGAAAGTTTATTCTTGTTCCTATTGATAAGACGCATTCAGTGACACCAACCTGGGGGTCCTCCGGGATGCGCCGAGGCCATGTCCAACCCCTCCACGTCATAAAAGGCTCAATATCTCGATGCCATTCAGAGCACTACCCTGGAAGCATATATACTCTTGTTCCTTATGATAAGACCCATTCAGTGAAATCAATCTGGGGGTCCCCCAGGATGCGCCGGGGCCATGTTCCACCCCCTCCATTTCATAAAAGGCCCAATATCTCGGAAACCTTACAGATCCTCACCCCTAAACCATATATATTCTTGCTCCTTATGACAAGACACATTCATTGACATCAAAGTGGGGGTCTTCCAGGGTGCGCCGGAGCCATGCCCCCCCCCCCCCCCCCCCACTTCATAAAAGGCCATATATTTCAGAAACTGTTTAGATCCCCACCCCTAAACCATATATGTTATTGTTCATTATGATAAGACACATTCAGTGACACCCACCTGGGGGTCCCCAGGGATGTGCTGGGGCCATGCCCTACCCCCTCCATTCCATAATATCACAATATATTACTACGAACCCCTAAACTAAGATCCCCACCCCTAAACCATATATATTCTCCTGGGGCCTTGTCCCATACCCTGCACTTTACAAAAGGCCTTATATCTCAGAAACTGTTCATAGCCCCACCCCTAAATCATTTATATTCATCTTCCTTATGATAAGACGCATTCAGTGACACCAGCTTGTGAGTGCCCGGGCCTTGTCCCACCGCTTGACTTCATTAAAAGCTATATATCGTTCAGATGCCCACCCCTAAACCATACATATTCTTGTTCCTTATGATAAGACTCGTTCAGTCACACCAACTTGGGGGTCTCTTTATGCTAAGGCAATGTGCCCCGCCCATACACTTCATAAAAGGCCATATATTTCAGAAACCAATCAAATCCCCACCCCATAATCATACATGCTCTTGTTCCTTATTATTAGTACACCTATTGTAGGAGTGTCCGCAGGGGCCAGTCCTCTCCATACCACTTCATGAAAAGGCCTCATATCTTGGAAACCGTTGAGATTCCCACCCCTATACCATATATATACTTGGTCCTTATGATAAGACACATTTAGGGACAACACTCTTGGGAATTCCTGGGATTGACAGGGCATGCCCCAACCCCTCCACTGTTTTAGAGACCTTATATCTCCAGCCATACAGATCCCCACTGCTAAACCACATATATTCTTGTTCCTTGTGATAAGACACATTTAGTGATATGAACCAGGGCTCCATTGGGTCCATGCCCTACCCCCTCTACTTCGTAAAAGGCCTAATGTTTCATATACTGAGTCCACATGGGTGCTAATTTGGATATGGGGGTTCATTTGGCAGATTAAAATGATATCATGTTAAAATACATGGCTGAAATTGTGCAGTGCCCACCTGAGCTCTGGTGAGCATAGTGGCCCATGGGCCTCTTGTTTATTGTTATTCCAGCTTGGTCGTGATTTCATTGGTTTCAAGATACCAGAAGTGTTCTTTCGACAAGACGTTCGCAATTCAGACAGACAACATCTGTTTGCCACCGACAAACAGTTGGAACTCCTGTGTAAAGCGAAAACCTGGTACATAGATGGGCATTCAAGATAGTGAACAAGCCGTTCTATCAGCTACTATCCACCCATGGTTTTGTGAAGTCTGGCGAGGATATGAAGCAGTTACCACTTATGTTTGTTTAGATGTCAGGGAGGAGTGTGTGTGTGTGTGTGTGTGTGTGTGAATTCGGGTTTAACGTCGCTTTCAACAATTTTTCAGTCATATCACGACGGTGTCTGGTTGCGACAGGGAGCTCAATGCTCACGTTTATAGTGCTGCCTCACTGAAGTATCATGTCCCAGACACATTACATGATACCACACCCAGTCACATTATCCTGACACTGGATCGACCAGTCCTAGCTCTACCCCGTAAATCTGAGTGCCAAGCGAGGAGCAGCTAGTACCATTTTTAACGACTTTGGTATGTCGCGGCCCGGGATCGAACCCGAGACCTCCCGTTCCCCAGAGCGGACACTCTACCAACTGAGCTATCGGGGCCGGTCATCAGGGAGGAGTAAACGGGATTATAAAAAGGTAATTGAATCACCGTCGAGACAAGACTTCCGTTACTAGTTGCCACAAATCTAATATTTACTTAGCATGCGCCTGCGCTGATGCATTTATAGTGCGTCCAAACACGATTTATTGTTTTGTGGTACATTGTTTACAATCGACCCAAAGTAAACATGTTCAAAAATTCCCTTGCTGTTTATGTGTTTATCATTGACAGATGGATGGGAACCGCGTATTGAAAATAGGAACGGACCATTTACCCAGTTTACACTCTGAGACCATCAGTCCTGTCAGTGCTTTGATAACTCTAGTTGCGCATGACTTTTGGTTTTACTTATATTTCACTTATATTGGGCCGTTCATTAATAAGAGGTTGGCGAACAGTGGAGTCCCCGGAGAAAGAACACCTGATCTTCCGTTGCAGAACTTAGCTTCTCACATGTGACATGCATATGTCTGTAATATTATGATGTTATCAATCAAGTAATTTCGTATTGGCCCAGTTACAGGTCCGAGGTCTGCTGTATTGGCCCGAGGCCGAACGCCAAGGCCAAAACAGCTGGCCTAGGACTGGTAACTGGGACAATACGGAATTATTTATTAATGACAATTTTATTAACTGACACAATTGAAGGGGTCAGTGCAACAAGGGACCTAAGTCCACTTTTCATAGTTTTGAGAAAAACACGATTTTAGTGAATTTTCCACTTGGTGGATATTGGGTTGATCTTTTGCATTCTAATATTATATTCGGGTTAGCATATGCAAAAATGCAAGTGTGGATTCATTAAAGCCTTTTATGCGCTTTTTATAGCGATAAATGCTGTTTTTGGCAAATCTATTTATGCAAAAAGGGACCTAACTCCACATGGATTTAGGACCGTTGTTGCATTGAAACATTGAAAAACGCAGTTTTTGCACCATATTATGGTCATATTTGGCACAAAAACCACTACTTGAGTAATAAAGGCAGGATGATTCGACCAAAGGTGTGGCCTCTGGAGTATTAACAAGGTTTTTCTATGATTTGACCTACTGACCTACTTTTGACCTGACATGACCCATATTCGAACTTGACCGAGATATCATCAAGACAAACATTCTGGTAAAGTTTCATGAAGACTGAAGCAAAATTGTGGTCTCTAGAGTCTTAACAAGGTAAATGCTGACGACGCACACCGCACGACGCACGTACGACGGACAAAAGGTGATCACAAAAGCTCACCTTAAGCTTTGCTCAGGTGAGCTTAAAAGAAGGAAACATCCTACAGGCATACTGGCACCAAAACAGCCATTGTTATTCAGGGAACAACATTAGAACACACGTTTAAAGTAGAAGTAAAACAAAGATCAGGAATCGATACAATTAACTTACTCCACCCATCAAAGACACCAAAGGGAAAGAAACACAAACATGAAGCGACCAGACCATAATGGAAACCTAAACAAAAAAGGCCATAAGGACAGTTACTTTCCCACAAAATGGCCAAATGGCCATCCAAAATAAAAAGACACAAGTGATACACACAGTAAGTAACAAACAACAACATAACTAAACCGCCACAGAAGAACCGCCTTGGAACGGTCAGTGGAAAGAATTCCACTGGGGGGCTTAAATCGATTTTACATCGCCATAATCCTCACCCTTACCTCTGTCGCGGTATACACTAATTTTATTTAGTCCGCATGAAGGCTTCCTAACTCATCAGTGTAACATCTCCGAGAACATACAAATAAAAAAAGTACAGAGATGAAACAAGGTTGAGGACTCGACAGCATACAACAACAGAATTGCTGGAGCAAAAGAAAACCAAAAGTTAGACTCTGAAGGGCCAGACCAAAGACGGAGCATCAGGCGCCAAACAACATAAAATAAAATTCCATTTATGTTTTTACGCTGGAACCGTCATATAATCTTAGACCCGACCCACCGGTGTGCAGTCAAAGAGGGAAGCAAAGTTGCCAACTGTGATTGGGTTAATCACCATGCATGCAGTCTGTTTTATAAAATTTATGTTGTACCTAATCTTTATATATCGACGATTTTACAAAATTGGGTACTTAAGTCATTACAGGCATGTATTTTTCTAAATTTATATACTAAGTCGCCATAGAATTCGGGTTCCGATAGGCCTTGTTGCAGAAGTGTTTTAAGTCCAACATTGAATTTTAAAACCAAATCAGAATGACCTCTATAAAACTTAGAAAAGGCTTTACCATAGTGCAGTTTATATTTTACTTTTGGTCCTTTGAGATCAGCGTGAATATTCTGAGAAATCAGAAATAAATTATTGGTTGAGACTAATCTCTAGACAGGTTTTCAATTATTTGGACCCCATTTTGATTTATATCAGTCTTCGTATCGACTGCCTATTCGAAATTCGCAAAATTGCAGTGTGTTTCCTCTGGCTTTCTTTGCCGGATCATTACAGGGTCACTGATGAGGCTTTGTTAGCCGAAACTGCGTAGTATGACCCATCTTCTTTCTTATGAATGTTTTCATTGCTCTTAAAGGAACTCATTTTTGATTTTTATTTACGTAGTTTATGATACCGATACCCCTGATAAAGAAGTTTAGCGGTTAATAATTTATTACGAGTGTTGAAGTCGGATACATGACTAGACACTCTAGCGAATCGAATAAACTGCGAAATATAAACCCCGTACGATGTCACACGAGGAACATCACCGTCCAAAAAAGGAAAATTTACAATCTCGAAATCAAAATCATCACGTTTATCATAAATTTTGCAAGAAACAAATCCATCTACAATAGATAAATGTAAATTTAAAAAAGGGGCCTCGGTATCAGAGGAATTTGCCTTGTTTAACTGAAGTTCTAGGGGATAAATCTGAGTGATCAAACCATCAAAGTAAGCACTGTCAATATTTAATAAATCATCTAAATATCTAGAAGTAGAGTTAAAAGCTTCAATAATTTCAGATTGGTTATCAATAGAAAGCGACAACATGAAGTCTCTTTCATAACAATACAAGAACAGATCAGCCACAAGAGGTGCGCAATTCGTACCCATCGGAATACCAAAATAAGCTTTCCGTGCAACAAAGGTCCTATCTCCATTTTTGGCTGTTGCATGCTTTAAAAGGAAGGGTTGGCATTACAATGGATATAATTCGCTTTAGAAACCTTTTGTTTATGAATAATTGTAGGACAGCATTACAAAAAAGCTTATTTTGCCACAATAACCCAGACAGAAATTTACCGACCTATGTTTGTGCAACAAAAGTCCCAACTCCATGAAATCATGAGTGTTATTTTTTTTATTTCTCGCTGACAACAACGCATAACTAGAGGATATTTTAGTCATTACCTTAGTAAGGCACACATCCTTCTAGAAAACAATAAAATTCACATTCACTAATGTGTTTTACTCACCTAATTCTTAAAAAAAACAACCGCTCTTGAACTTCTGTGATCCAAGGCTCACATGACATTTGTTTGTGCAACAAAGGTCCTAAATCCATGGGTGGAGTTAGGCCCCTTGTGCAATTTTTTTAAAAGCTGTTTTTACCTCGTAAAAAGAAGAATATCTTTATGTAGGGGATTTAATCTGGTGGGAAGAAGTCTCTTTTAAATCACAAAGGGCCTATCTCCAGTTTTACCAAAAATGGATTTAGGTCCCTTGTTGCACTGACCCCTTCAATTAAAAACAGGATTATTGGTTTTTTGACCTCGGTGTTAATATGGATGACTTCCAAACAATACAGGATAGTCACTTTATATCAAAGGATTTTGTTTTACATTGCCAATGCAGCCTTATAAACAGTGGTATCTTTTAGTTTAGTGGAAATAATTTTGTATGTTGCAGGTTTTCCAGGCGGTTCTTCATATGCTTCCAGTTCAGCCATCCGTTGAGAGATTCGTAACATATTTTGAAGTAGTGATATGGCAAGGTCTCAGATGTGTCTTTGACAACCCAGATATTCGTGGCTGCGTATTCCATTAGAGTCAAGCTCTTTGGCGGCAGGCTCAGCAATTCAGGTATATCATCATTCATATATTATGTTTAAATGTGGCATGGATGGTAAATATACCGCATGCTGAAACCGATTATATTCATTTATTTCGTTCAAAGTGTTCGGGTCGCTCGCTTTGTTTACAATCGACCAGGTCGATAGTTTGCACTCGACCCTATGTTTTCATTTTAATATCTCCAATTATGAACAATAACTTGATTAAATGTCAAGGGTTTTTCACTTAACTTATTATGTGCATTGATATTATGTCATGGATATCTGGTGTTTGATTGTAAATTGACCATTTTTTTTTCAATTTTTGACTGAGTTATGTTTCAATATTAGTGGGTAATAGCCTATCATTTTACATTTTAATGTGTTATATTGGATAGCAAATATTGATATGTTTCAGGTAGCGTACGCGCAACGAGACGACGTATACAAGTTCATCAGAAAGGTCTTCGCTCTCCCCTTCCTACCTGCTGAACACATCGAGCCAACCTTCCGGAATCTGCGAGAGAAAGCGGACGGCGAACAAGTGACGGCACTGATGAGATATTTTGAAGACACATGATTGTCCAGTACTTTATGGGAGATCCAGTCGTGGTGTGTATTCGGCCAGACTATACGAACGAATAACGACTGCGAGGGATGGCATCACAGAATCAAAAACGGGCGCAGAAGGAAAATTTACAGTTCTATCTTCTCATTAGTCTCCTCTCCTCTACAGGCAAGCTTACTTCCAACTCAAGTCAAGATGGTATCGGAAGGAAAATTGCGACGCTAGCAGAGAAAGAACAGTAGAGATATACAAGGGAACTTTTTCGCCTCTGGAGTGATTATGAAGCAGGGACTGTCAGCGTGAATGATTTGCTGAAGAAGTGTGGTGGAATATATGGACCAGGGGCGTAATATCTTTGGAAAATATTTTCGGTGATGTCTACACATAATTATAAGTGTCTGTTTCTAGTTTTCAAATAATTTCTTAAAAGTGACGAAGGTAAAAAATAGAAATTAACAATTCTAATGGATACATATATTTTAGTGGGAATTCTGTTTGGAGTATGTAAAATTATGGGCAACTTTCCAATATGATTTTAAAAGTGTCAAAAGATGTGACTGAATTTTCCAAATTATGAAGAAAAAGGCCGAAATACATAAAACTTTTGGGCCATGACTTGAATCGCCTCCTCGTGGTGTGGCCTGGATACATGTTTAAACCTTGTATTAAAAAAAGAAATGAAAACAAAAGCGTAAAAGGTTACAAAATGTAACGAACGCTTCTAGTTATTAACGGAAAGAGCAACTAGTGTGGTTCATTCAATTTGAGACGTCACGGACCAATATAAATGCACATTCGATCCGAGGTTACGGGACTACATGTACAGGTTATTTATCCTTTGCTTGTGATGGAATTTGTTGCGCTATCTCAATTCATCAGACACAGAGCAATAAAGCTACCACCATCAAATTATTTTAATACATAAAAAGGTGCATGGTCTGATTTTTTGGGCCGAGATGTCTTCTACTGGTTCTGGCGATTTGGGCCGAATTGTCTTAAAAAATTGGGACGACTTGGGCCGAGTTTTCTTGGGTCAAATTTTTATGGGCCGAGTTATCCTGGGCCGACTTGTTTTTGGGCGAGTTGTCCTGAACCCCTGTCAAATAGTCTCTGAGTAGTTGATAGCTATTTGACCGGGATCGGTTAAATAATCTCCACGCTATTTGTTCAGTCCCGATCAAATAGCCACTGCCAAGAAATAAATAGAACAAATAAAATGTTCATTAACAACACCCATATATCTCGACTGGCTGTCAGCAGCGATTTCGTTATTGACAACCAATTACCTGCGTAACCGGTTAATTGTCAGAAGCGATTTCACTACTGACAACCGGTTGTTAGCAGCCGTCAATGTCAACTTTTTTATTGGTTTTGATGCTTGGTTTCTCGCACTTTTCAATTCATATTTGTTCTTACAATAATAAAAATATATATCACAGACCGACGAACTTTCTTGTTTCTGAAAGGGTCGGGCAAAGGGAAACAAATACATTTCAAATGTTGGCCTAATTAATGCTACAGTTGACACTCATAATTGTGTTAACAACTTAGTAAAAGATGGTACTATTCGAAGTGCAATGGATCCAAAAACAAAACAAGCATAGTTCGTCTTTACAACACTTAAGTATACCAATACAACCGATTCACCCTGAAACTCTTGAGTAGGGAGTAATAGAGATCTTTGCACAAGAACATTTGGTATAAAGGTATTGCTTGAAATTAAGGCGTAACTATACCAAATTTAGTGACAGAGGTCTTTCTGGTATTTAATCTTCACCAGTGTATCTCAACCCCAAAGTTATGAAACCGAAACGGATGATTGGCAAGACCCGGTAAACACAACACATCCCCCTCCGAGCACACACCGACCGACGTAGCTCATGAGACAGGTCAACTGGAGGCATCGGGCAAGAGACGCCAACCCGTGGACTTGTAGGCGTCCCCCACCGAGTCAACATCAGCAAACATGGCCCACGCTCCACTGAAGTCCCGGGCATCAGGAAAATGTCCAAAGTAGCGAGACTTGTAAAATTTATAATATAGCAAAAAGTGGCAACCAAATCCGCTAAGATACATGTCTCACCTGACAAGTAAGTCTTAGTTTTAAGAAAAAATAGAATTTAATACTGCTAAAATTAAAGATATAATATAGCTATTTAAATCAGTACTTCAGTACTGACGTCAACACCGTAGTATCAACCTCAGCACTAAGGAACTGGTACTGAGCTGATGATACCCTCGGGGACGAACGAATCATCCACCAGCAGAGATATCGACCCAGTGGTTGCAATTAAGGCGTAACTATACCAAATTTATAGAAACACAGAGGCCTTTCTGATATTTAATCTTCATCAGTGTGTCGCACCCCAAAAGTTATGAAATAAAAACAGATAGAAGCGAAGTTAAAGTTGAAAAACAGATAGAAGTGTTTCAGATTTCATTTATTTATTTTGCACAAGACTAAATCGGGTCTACGTCATACCACTTTTTACATTGGTTGGGAAGCAAAATAATATAAAAAAAAATTCCAGTATTTTAAAATGAAGCATTTGGAAGAGAAAAAAAACAGGTAGCTTACTCTACTATTGATAAGGGTTTGATTAGTGGTACCAAACCTCCTGAGCCATATCAAATAGCAAACCCTGTATGCATACACAAACCCTGCAGGCATGAGAAATCTAGTATAATGGCAAAGGTAAAGCAATACAGAATATAAAGGTATTTCACGAGCCAGGAGAGTAAATATTGTGTTTTGACTTTTGACTTTTGTGTTTCATGTTTTGACTTTTGATGCTGTAATGAGGTTTCATGTCCCTGCCAACACATGTCATGTTGGAGAGGGCCTGTGCACCTAACCACACTTTTCTCGGATAGGCTTAGACCTTCTAGTTGGTTAACACTTACTAAGCGCCCATCTTATCGCCAGCCTCCGATGCTGTCTTACTTGAAGCCGAGGAAGGAGGATATATTTTCCATGGAAATGTGCCGGACCGGAGGATGGAACCCACCTCCTCCTGATATTCATCGAACGCAATTTCGACTGCATTACGCGGCCTGGCAAACTTGACTTTTGTGTTTTGGAGCATTGAACTGTTGTGTACGCATTACGTTCTATGCACAGATGCGTTATTAGATGGTCCAAGTATTGGTAAAATTCATTCAAATATTTTCACATTTTGAGAATTCTAAGAACACGCCTAGTAAGTGTACTCAACAATTTAATACCCCCGTTTTGACGGTATCACACATGTATGATTCCAAACACAAAACATTGAAGTCAATACACGGAACACGAAACACAAAAATCAAAACAAATTTCTATTTCCTCTCTGACATGGTCACTGAAAATCCATAAGTATACCTTTCACAGGGCCGCCGTCAACTGTGAAAAGTGTCGGCCCGTCCATGCTTATAAACCCTATTGGTTTCATTGGGCGGCAGGGCTTGAGAAGTCATTTCATCTCAATGTCCCATAAAATTGGAAGCAACGTCTTCAAAATGACCTTTTAAAGTGTTGACGGGGACGTTAAACCTCAAATCAAACAAACAAACAAACAAACACTGTGAAAAGTGCTATGGTCTGGCGCCTACGGGAATGACTAAATGTATGTACCCCACCACGCCGTACCACATCAGGTAAAATACATACCGACCTATCGGAAATATTCGAAAAAGGCAGAGCTTTGTCAAGGCTTTCTGTGAATTATTTTCATACTTCTTCAGGTAAAAACGACAAAAACAAAATATAAGTAAACATCCAGGCAGGGCAGGGTCGGAGTAAAAATGGGCAAGACAGGCTATAATGACAGGCTAAAAGATTGGGTACAACATAAATGTTATACGACAGACTGCATGCATGGTAGTTAACCCAATCACGGTTGACAACTTTGCTTCCCTCTTTAATTGCACGCCGGTGGGTCAGGCCTCAGATTCTATGACTGTTCCAACGTAAAGGCTTATGTTGGTTGGTACCTGTGGTCTGTCTCTGGTCGGGCCCATTGGAGTCTAACTGTTGGATTTCTTTTGATCCAACATTTCTGTTGTTTCTTGCTGTCGAGTTCTAACCGTTGTTTCATCTCTGTGGTTGTTTGATTTTTGTGTTCACGTAGATGTTGCACTGATGAGTTAGGAGGCCTTCATGCGGACTGAACAAATTATTTGTCTTAACGACGACGGAAGTAAGGGCGAGGATTGTGGCCACGTAAAATCGATTTAAGCCCCCCCCCCCCCCCCCCCAGTGGAATTGGTTTCCGCTGACTGTTCCAAGGCGGTTCTTCTGTCGCGGTTTATTTTTGTTATGGTTTGTCTTTGTGTGTTTGTGTCGCTTATATTATTTTATTTTGGATAGCCTTTTGGCCATTTTGTGGGAAAGTAACTGTCATTTTGGCTTTCCGCTGTTGGTGTTTTCGCTGGGATCTGTTGCTTCATATTTGTGTTTCTTTCCTTATGGTGTCTCTGATGGGAGCTGTGGGTTAATTGTATCGATTCCTGATCATTGCCTCTACTTCTATTTCAAATCAACAGAGAAAAGCAAATGAACGTCCTCTGAACTTCCAACTTCTTCTTACAACTCCTACCAGTCAATATTAAAATAAAATACTATCAAAAATATGAAATTGTCCATTATACTGAACAAAACTATCAGATTCCAATATGTTTCTCTTTTTAGACAATTAAAATTAATGATTAGATTCTCCAACGTAAATGCTTATGTTGGTTAGTACCTGATGCTCTGTCTCTGGTCGGGCCCATTGGAGTCTAACTGTTGGTTTTCTTTTGCTCCAGCATTTCTGTTGTTTATTGCTGTCGAGTTCTCACCGTTGTTTCATCTCTGATGTTGTTTGATTTTTGTGTTCACGGAGATGTTGCACTGATGAGTTAATAGGCCTTCATGCGAACTGAACAAATTATTTGTCTTAATCGCGACCGTAGTAAGGGCGAGGATTGTGGCCACATAAAATTGATTTAAGCACCCCCCTCCCCTCCCTCCCCCCCCCCAAGTGGAATTCGTTCACCTGACCGTTCCTAGGCGGTTCTTCTGTCGTGGTTTATTTTTGTTATGGTTTGTCTTTGGGTGTTTGTGTCGCTTATATTATTTTATTTTGTATAGCCTTTTGGTCATTTTGTGGGAAAGTAACTGTCCTTTTGGCTTTCCGCTATTGGTGTTTTCGTTAGGGTCTTTTGCTTCATGTTTGTGTTTCTTTCCCTTCGGTGTCTCTGATGGGAGCTGTGGGTTAATTGTATCGATTCCTTATCATTGCCTCTACTTCTATTTTAAAAAGCAAATGAACGTCCTCTGAACTTCCAACTTCTTCTTACAACTCCTACCAGTCAATATTAAAATAAAATACTATCGCAAATATGAAATTGTACATTATACTGAACAAAACTATTAGATTCCAATATGTTTCTCTTTTTAGACAATTAAAAGTAATGATTAGATTCCCATGCCATATTTGGAACAACAGATTAGGCAGGGAGGCATTTTTATTTATTTTTCATTATACCAATAAACAGAGAAGCAATTTTTGTTTCATACAATCCCTAAACCCACTCGTTCTTTTACGAGTATCTATCGGATACTAATATATAGCTAAACTAACATGTAAAAAGTTTGAAACTATCAAAGAAAGCAACTTTATGTAAGTAGTTAAATTTAACAACACTAGAGATCAAAGGTAATTTTGATTCTGACTGTATCAGTTCCTGACAGTTTCTCACTCAATTAACTGAAAGTGTTAACATGCCCCAATCACAAAATATGCAGCACCGGAAATGAAAGTAGAAACGATACTTTGTTTGTCACGTAAATATAATTTTTACTCATAATCCAGTTATCAGGCAACTAAGAGCAACAAATCAAACAAGTGTTTCCATCATACAACTTTGACTTCGATGGCTTGATAAAACACATAAAAACTGTTGTAAGTGCGAACTTTGTTTATTTCTTGGACTGGAAATCGAACCTCAGAAATGATGATATCGAATCCAACAATCTCGCAATAGAGTATCGAATAGATAAAATCCGGTACCGGACAGCAGTTACCGATAACTTTCCTACGAAGGACTCCTTATCCATATGCGCAGCATTTGGATGCACTATGGCGCTGCCTGAGAATCTAATTATTATTATTTGCAACTTTACCTTAAGAAATATGGAAAAAAAAATATTCGGCGGAGAACGCCAACAATGCTATGACTTTGCGGGATATTTCCGATAGTGCGATTCTGTATTTTACCTGGTGCGGTTAGGCCTCGTACATACATTTGTTTGCTTTTTGTTTGCTTTGAGGTTAAACGTCCCCGTCAACACTGTTAAGGTAATTTTGAAGACGCTGCTTCTAATTTTGTGGGACTTTTACCCGACATTGAGATGAAATGACATCTCAAGCCCTGTCGCTCAATGAAACCAATAGGGTTTATTGGCATGGGCGGTCCGCCTCGCACTGCGGTTCCTGGACAGGCTTAGATCCTCTAAACGGTTTACCAGTACTAGTGTGCGGGCCGGATTCAGCTCTGCGTGGAAGCATCATGCAGCCCATATATTTCTTCAAGCCCATATGGGCGGGGGCGGACATACATTTAGTACTTCCTGTGCCTAAGACACCTTCTCTCGAGATCTGCTGCCAACATAACCCCTAACTTGATGCAGATTCCCGGTGCAGAGGTGGCCAATGATAGTAAAACCAGCAACTTAACCTCGGTGACCTCTGTAATGCAATAGAATGTTATTTATATAATTACAATTTGCCTTACCTACTTTTTGGTTTGGTCGCCATGAGGCGGGCAAACCGGGTCTAATGACCAGAATGTAACTGTTCCATGGAGGGGCACGTGACGCGATCAACCAATCAGCTTTAACGATGATGCAATACTATACTGCAATTACAGGGAACAGCCTGTCTGAATAGCGAAACAGACCGAAAAGCAAGCGATTCAACTCCAACAATAAATATCTTAAGGGAAATCGATACACCTGGCAGGTGTGGCTGTTAGTCTACTATTTTTACAGTATTTCGAAACACACCTATACAAATACATTGTCATTTTTTGGCCAAAGAAAAAGAAATTTAAAAAAGAAAAATTGGAATATTTGCCTTTTTGGCACAAAACATAAATTGTGGGGAGTCGACAGAAACGCCTCGACGAGGCGATTCTATCGAGTGCCAACAATCTAGTGTCCCAGAGCATGAATACGGAAATTAATGTATACCCCTGCAAACCCGAGCTTTACTATATAAAAGTGAAGATTATATTTTCTTGTCCTTTAGGATCATTGATTCCATTGTGGAATTTTGAAAATATCTGAGGGTCACTGATGAGGCCTAATTGGCCGAAACTAGCTAGTCTGGCCCAGAAAACATGTACACTCCATATTTTTTCAGTTCTGTGGTGTATTCCTTGCTTCTAAAGGATGGCCCTTTTATAAAACATACATATTTAACTTCACTTCAACTAGTGTATGGGAATGTGTGGCGGCGGTAAAACATCTCCCTGCCTTACATCATAGTGTAGATTATATTTTCCTGTCCTTTGGGATCATTGATTCCATTGTGGAATTTTGATAATATCTTTTGGTCAATGATGAGGCTTAATTGGCCGAAACTAGCTAGTCTGGCCGAGAAAACGTGTATACCATATTTTTCAGTTCTGTGGTGTATTCCTGGCTTCCAAAGAATAACCCTTTTATAGAACATATTAAAGAGGATCTCAACTCTATAGGCATGATTTCGGTATGGAAATACAACTTGAAGGACCTTATGGTTGCTACTCTGTTGGCTCTGTCCAACTGAAAAAGGGGTCTACTCTAAAGGGGGAAGAATTTGCTCCTCAAGGGGTCTACTCTAAAAGGGAAGAATTTGTTCCCCAGGAGCAAATTCTTTCCTTTAAAAGTATACCCCTTAGACATATCCAAAGACAAACTACTTTTGCAGGAGAAGCCCCACCCCTTTAAGGCGTATCTATTTCCCTTATGGGGAACTTATAACAGCCGCAGTCATTTTCGAAAATTTTACGTCTTGCAATGCCATTATGGGGTAAGTCCATGGGGCCATGGAAACGAAAAACAACAGAACATAACTACTACTACTCACAAAGTGTGGCAGGCTGCGGTAGCTCAGTCGGATGCAGTTTGACTGGTGATAAGGAAGACTCGGGTTCGATACCTACCGGGGTCGGCAACATTCTTTCGTGGAGATTGATTATGAAATCTTTTCTATGGTCATTCTCTCCCTTTCGCTGATTCAGGAAAGGCAGGGGTCAGTTTTTGGCGACAGAATGTGCACTGTACTGGTAAACCGCTCTCGGATACGCCTGCTCAGGAAAAGCGTGGATAGGTACACTGACAGGCCCAAACATGGCCCAAACCAGTGTTGACTGAGCCGTTAAATACAAATAAACAAAACTTGCAAAGTTTACTTCACACAGATAGGAACAGATTTATATATTCTGAACATCTTTCGGTACGGTGGTAGCTCTAATAATACGTATATGTAAATGTTGGAAAGACAGAGAATGTTATTTTTCCTCATTTATAAAGGTCGCTGGGTGTAACGGACCTCCGTAGCCTAGTGGATAAGAGTGCTGACTCTTAATCATTAGGTCTCTCAACGCTGTAGGTTTGAACATGGCTCAGGTCACATAATGAGAAGTTCTGCAACTGAAAGTCAGGAGGTTTGTCATCGGGTACTCCAGTTTTCGCTCACCTCTGATTAACGACCGGCTTGATGTGAGTGAAATAGTCTTGAAAGGGTCGTAAAACCAAACATAAAAAAGATCGCCGGGTGTGTAAAAACATTTTCATGTCTTTGCTACTAGAATTAACGTCAGTGCCAAGGTCGAAGGTTCTAACTCTTCCAAATATATAAAATATTTAGGGAGCAAAACAAAGTCATAACGTTGATGGGTCGTTGTTTATTGTTCTTGAGCCTTGCACAGATAGCAATAGTTTCTGTTAAAAATTCATGACTACTAAGTGACCTGCCACCAGTTACAGACTGAGTTGTTAAAAGACTTTTGTGCGCATTCGATGGGAGCTATTGTATCTGATAAGCCGAGACTGGTGTTCTTTATTTCCACTCAATACTTGACGTTTTACTAATCAGTTTCTTTTACAATTAAATTGTGATCCAGAAAGATATACAAAAGGATTGCAAATTTCAGGTTTTTGCGGAGGTACCGATCAAAGAAACTGCCGAGGTTTAAGATACAGTCTGATTCGCAGCACTTTGTCTGGGCAGGCTTAGATCTTCTTAGGCGGTTCAGCAATACTTCAAAGTTCGGTCGGTTTCAGCTCATGCAGTCCAATATATTGCCCCAGGGTCTGATCGGCCCCCTTCCATCGGGGATTGAAGAAATAGATTGGGCTGCACGGTGCTTCCACGCAGAGCTGATACCGGCCGCACATGAGTAGTGTTAAATCGCCTAGAAGTTCTAAGCCTGCCCCGGAAAAGTGGCTCGATTCGGACCGTTCATGCAGTTCAACCATTTAGTTCCATTGGATGACAGATTGGAAGCAGTGTCTCAAAAAAGACTCATACAGTGTTAACAGGGACGTTAACAACACATGAAATAGATAACCAAGGCCCTATAGAAGACCTGATAATTTAGGAAAAATCTTTTTATATACCCATTTGAAAAAAAACAGTCGTATTAAGCTATGGGGTTGTTGTCCGTCCGTCCGTTCGTAAACTTTTTTTTCGTTTCCGTATAACTCTTACTATACAGTTTTCATACGATCAAGCCTAAAATGTGTATGTAGTAAGGCTAAGACGGGAAGATGTGCCTTAAGTTTCGAGAATTACTGTCCACCAAATATTAACAGAGTTATGACCTTTGAAAAAATCGGTTTACATTTTCGTTTGGATAAGTTTTGTGCTATACATCTGTAAACCATATGTAAGTTACATTTAGTTTATACTTGTCATGGCGTTAAACAATTTACCACAGAATACTCATCACTACCTATCCCTCCTGATACCAAGGTCATAGACTTCGAAATTTTATATACACGTTTTTTATTAAAAAAAGAAGTAGAGACAATGATCAGGAATCGTTATAATCAACCCACAGCTCCCATCAGAGACACCAAATGGAAAGACACAAACATGAAACAGCAGACCCTAATGTAAACACCAACAGCGGAAAGCCAAAAGGACAGTTACTTTCCCATAAAATGGCCAATAGGCTATCCAAAATAAAATAACATAAGCGACACAAACATCCAAAGACAAACCATAACAAAAACAAACCGCGACAGAAGAACCGCCTTGGAACGGTCAGCGGAAATGAATTCCACTGGGGGGGGGGGGGGCTTAAATCGATTTGTAGCGATTTAGACAAGTAATTTGCTCAGTCCGCATGAAGGCCTCCAAACTTCAGACAAACCATAACAAAAATATACCGCGCCAGAAGAACCGCCTTGGAACGTTTAAAGTTAAATGCATTAAGTGGGATAATACTATCAGCTGGCTCAAATCAGAATGTAGACTGACAAGACCAAACCTATTGGATGCTTTTTGAAAGCAGCCAACTTGTTTATCTGCGGCTGAGTAGGCCTATGTGCATGAATTAGTAACATTAGGCAGCGTGCCGGTCGAGTGCCAAAGTTCTCAACAGTTCATTAACATAACGCAATGGCAGGGAACATAACCATAGAAAGAAACTCCAAGAGTAGTTAACAGTAATAGTATTCGTCTTATTAGCTCGTCTGTTTTTTTTTTTAAAAAAACTTTCGAGCTATTGTCATCACTCCGGCGTCTTCGTTGTCGTCTGGTGTCGTCCTTAACCGAAAACCGTAACCTTGACCATATTTCCAAAAGTATTTGGCCTACCTTCATGAAACTTCATACACATACTCACCATCACAAGAGCTACATTCCCTACAAGTTTTATAACTCCATCTTGCAATTTGATTGCTCTTGTTTGACTTAGAACTTTGGTTTTCTAAAAGAAACTGCAGACGAGCGGTGGCACCCGCATGCGGTGCTCTTGTTATTATTATTTTTTGTTTGTTTGATTGTTTGTTTGTTTGTTTGTTTGAATCCCCTTATAATTTGTAAATCGCCATCATCCAAAAGCAGAACTCGTTTCACAATATGCTTTTTGTTCAGGCGGATCGTGTAAAACACGGGATTGACAGTCAAAATTACCCGGAGTCACAATAGCCCAGGTCAAACGCGACCCAGGTACAATTAGTCAGAAGGGACCCACTTACCACCACATCGCTGATTTCAAGACCTTTTGCCTCCAGAAGATTTGGCCCCAGTCGTTTTGGCCCTAGACATTTTGTCTCCCGATTTTCGAATATTCCTAGATGTTTGAGCCCCAAGGCGTTTCGGCATGGGTTTGATGTTTTGGACCCCGATATATAGATGGATCCCAGATAACATGAAAACGTTGGCCAAACGTTGACATTGGATGTACAACACGTGCTGTACTAACTTTGACCCAGCGTTATTTAAATCTACTAATAAATGAGTCCAGAATGTTCTGTGCGAGCCAAGTCTGCGTGTCACATAAGGAAATCGGCTTTTCAGCAGCATAGTGTCAAGTTTAAAAAACACGAATAGCCACTGTCTGTTGAGATTATGTCGGGTGAGCAAAAATAAACTAACCCCGAAAACTGTTACTCACATTTCCGTTTTCATTTCTTTTCTTCTCTATCTTTTCTCCTTTGTGACCGTGCCTCCTCCGATTGCTTTCTCTGATTATCCCGCTTTTTACAACGTAAATCACGATATACAATACAAATAACAAAGAACACAAAAAGCAAGAACTTAAAATACAGAACTCAACATTCGAAACGATCAAGTCAAAAGTTAGAAACACAAAATTTAAAAGACCATTACACAAAACACAATGTAATATATAGGCTTCCGTAGAAAGTGAAAAAAAAATATCGTGATTACGAAAATTTTGCAATGTTTGCATTTTGCACGTGCACACGTACATCATGAAAATCAAGCAGTATTCGTGTCAAACAAACTCATGCTTCGTTTTTTGTTTGATTTGAGGTTTATCGTCCCCGTCAACACTGAAAAGGTCACTTTGGAGACGTTGCTTCCAATTTTGTGGGACTTTTACCCGACATTGAGATGAAAAGACATCTCAAGCCCTGTCGCCCAATGAAACCAATAGGGTTTATAAGCATGGATGGTCTGACACTCGCACCGCTTTGCCTGGACAGGCTTAGATCCTCTTAGAGGTTTACCAGTACTCGTGTGTGGGTCAGATTCAGCTCTGCGTGGAAGCATCATGCAGCCCAGCTATTTCTTCAAGTCCCGATGGGCGGGGGCCGCTCATGCTTCAGTGACAACTTTACAATACCGTATTTTATCAGTTGATAAGTGAGTGAATGTTTGAGTTTTAGGACTCACCAACAGCTACTGTCATACGGAGACGGAACCTCGGTTTATAGACCCATTCGAAAGTCTGGAGAAACCCGGGATCGATCCTGCGAGCCTTGGTTTACAAAGCGAGTGGCATAACAACTACACCACGCTGGCTTCTTATCAGTTGAAAAAGTCAGTCATTTTTACCTTATACTAAAGAAATCAAAATTCTTAAATTGGTGCGTTTTCATTGAATCTGAGCATTCAGTTCAAAAATCAATCACACGTATCTCGTGCAAATGTTCATTGCCCAAAGACATACTAGAATCTAGTGTTAGTAACCTTTTTTTTTAGCTCACGTGTCACATAGTGACAAGGTGAGCTTTTGTGGTCACATTTTGTCCGTCGTGCGTGCGTCCGTGCGTACGTGCGTGCGTCCGTAAACAATTTCAAATAAGTATCTCTCTAATACCCAATGGCCAATCTTGATCAAATTTCATGAGAAGCATCATCAGGTAGGGGGAAAGGCTCCATAAGGTTTTTGGGCTGATCAGATTGGAATTCTGGTAGCCATGGAAACAAAAATGTTCCATAGACTTATAATGGGGAAAACGACGTCCCCACTTTTTCTCGGCCATTTCTGATCCGGTCTTCATCAAACTTGCAGATAACCAGGAGGGGCTTACAGTCTACGTCGAGTTCGAATTTAGGCTGCACGGGACAAACAGCTTTGGAGTTACCTGCCCTTGAGCATAAATATAATTGAAAAATGGTGTCTCCAGCTTTTCTCAGCCGTTTATGATCTGATCTTTTTGTAAGTTTTCATAAAAGAGGACAAGCATAAAATCTCGGACGAATTCGAATTTGGTTTAAATCTGACCAGCGGTTTTCCAGTTACACGCCCTTGAGCGAGAACAATTTTCCCATAGACTTAAAATGGGGAAAACGGCGTGTCAACTTTTTCTCAGCCATTTCTGATCCGATCGTCACCAAACTTGCAGATAACCAGGAGGGGTTTACAGTCTACGTCGAGTTCATATTTGGGAAGCAGTGGACAAACAGCTTCGGAGTTACCTGCCCTTGAGCATAAATATAAGTGAAAAATGGTGTCTCCATCTTTTCTCAGCCGTTTATGATCTGATCTTTTCAGTTCACCTGTCACGTAGTGACAAGGTGAGCTTTTGTGATCACATTTTATCCGTCGTCCGTTGTGCTTGCGTCCGTAAACAATTTCAAATAAGGATATCTCTAATACACCATGGTCAATCTTGATCAAATTGCATGAGAAGCATCATCAGGTAGGGGGAAAGGTTCCATAAGGTTTTTGGGCTGATCAGATTGGAATTCTGGTTGCCATGGAAACAAAAAGGTTCCATAAATTTTTAATGGTGAAAACGACGTCTCCACTCTTTCTCGGCCATTTCTGATCCGATCTTCATCAAACTTACAAATAACCAGGAGGGGCTTACAGTTTACGCCGAGTTCGAATTCTGGCTGCACGGGACAAACAGCTTTGAAGTTACCTGCCCTTGAGCATAAATATAAGTGAAAAATGGCGTCTCCAGCTTATAATGGGGATAATGACGTCTCCACTTTTTCTCAGCCATTTCTGATCCGATCTTCATCAAACTTGCAGATAACCTGGAGGGACAAACAGCTTTGGTGTTACCTGCCCTTGAGCATAAATATAAGTCAATTAAAATGGTGTCTCCAGCTTTTCGCAGCCTGGCCATCTACATAAATCCTGCCAATCATGCCCCTGGGGTCCACATGGGCCACGCCCAGGGGTCCCTTAGCTCCCTTAGACTCATAATGGAAAAAAGCTTCCAAAAATCTTCTTCTCTGAAACCACAGGGCCCAGAGCTTAAATATTTAGCATGTAGCAACTGCAAGCAGTGGCCTACAAAAATCTTGCAAACCATGCCCCTGTGGTCCAAATGGGCCACACCTCGGGGCCCCTTAGCTCCCATAGACTCATTATTGAAAAATGCTTCAAAAAGCTTCTTCTCTGAAACCACAGGGCCCAGAGCTTAGATATTTTGTATGCAGCAACAGCAAGTGGTCACCTACATAAATCTTGCCAATCATGCCCCTGGGGTCCAAATGGGTCACGCCCATGGGCCCATTAGCTCCCATAGACTTATAGTGGAAAAAAAACTTCAAAAATCTTCTCTGAAACCATAAGTCCCAGAGCTTAGATATTTAGTATGTAGCAACATGAAATGGTCATCTTAAGAAATCCTAACAACCATGTCTTTTTGGCCAAAATTGGCCATGCCAATAGGCCCAAATTGGCCAAATCCTGTGGCCCCTTAACTCCATTAAAACTTAAAATGGAAAAAAGCATCAAAAATCTTCTCTGAAACCATGAAGTAGTACTGTACAGATCTTAGATATTTAGTATATTGCAACATAAAATGGTCGCCTACATAAATCCTGCCAACCATGCCCTTTGGGTCAAAATTGGCCACGCCCAAGGGCTCATTAGCTGCTATAGACTTATACTGGAAAAAAAAATCAAAAATCTTCTCCAAAACCATAAGACTCAGAACTTATGTGTCTCCTACACTGATGATTTTCTGGTACACAGGTGAGCGATATAGGGCCATTTGGCCCTCTTTTTTTTTTTTTTTTTTTTTTTTTTGACGATTTGTAAAGTTTATAAGTATAAAATTTGGGAAATGTAACTACAGTGAAACTTCGAAAAATCGAACACGGATACTTCATTTACCATGGCTAATTCGATCTAGTTCTGGAGCCCTAAGAGAAGTATGTCAGTAGCTCCAGATATCCATATATGAGCCCCGCCAAGCGAATTTTTGTCTTCGGGCATTCCGTCATGACAAATTTTAACTGCGCATGCCCAGCCATTCAGAGGGGCCAGGGATATGGCTTTCTGTCTGAAGGTTCCTCTTGATTCATTGCTTGTATGAGCGAGCAGCGAAGGTTCTGGCGAGACTGTGCGGATGCGCAGGCTCGCCTGAACCTTCGCTGCTCGCATAGGCGATAAGTACCAAAATCGCTTGACGGGGCCCATATATAAGGACAGTTTATGGACTTTTTTCGGATTTTATCTTGCAAAAGTATGTTGTCTGTAGTCTATAGAATCGCCTCAATGAGGCGATTCTAATGAGTATACAAAACATACATTCATTCTACAGACCCCCCCCCCCCCCACACCCATCGGGGCTTGAAGAAATAGATGGGCTGCATGATGCTTCCACGCAGATCTGAAACCGACCCGCACACGAGTACTGATAAACTGCTTAGAGGATCTAATAAGTTATGAATAGTTAGATCCTTTGAAAGCAAAGAATACACCAATAAGAAAATAGCAGACTCGGTTTTATTGAGTCTGTTCATGACCAGTACTGAAATGTACAACACCGGTCACGCCCCCTAGCACCGGCTTAAGCAGAACTCTATTTTCAAAATGATTCTAAATGAACACAATGATTCCAAAAGATAATAAAATATATCCGCTCTATGATGGATGTTCGGGGAGAACTTTTACGGCCGCCAAACGGCACAACACCAGCTGCAGTGAAGATAAATAAGTTCTGAATAGTTAGATCCTTTGAAAGCCAAGAATACACCAATAAGAAAATAGCAGTCTCGGTTTTATTGAGTCTGTTCATGACCAGTACTGAAATGTGCAACACCGGCCAGGCCCTCTAGCACCGGCTTAAGCAGAACTCTAACCGACCCGCACACGAGTACTGGTAAACAGATTAGAGTATCTAAGCCTGCCCAGGCAAAGCGGGCGAGTAGGTCCGTCCATGCTTATAAACCCTAATGGTTTCATTGGGCGACAGGGCTTGAGATGTCATTTCATCTCAATGTCGGGTATATAGAAGTCCCACAAAACTGGAAGCAATGTCTCTAAAATGATCTTTACAGTGTTGACGGGGTCGTTAAACCTCAAATCAATCAAACAAACAAAATCAACTGTTCATACATTTCCCAAATCTTATACATATAAACTTTCCAAAATCAGAGAGAGAGAGAGAGAGAGAGAGAGAGAGAGAGAGAGAGAGAGAGAGAGAGAGAGAGAATGTGCCAGCCTCTTGTGACCGGTAGTGTTATTGGTTATCACTATGGCATGTCTTCAACAATCTACGCACTGTCAGCACTAGAGAGTCGATTGCCCCTGAGTCTAGGCTGAAGAAGGGACTGGGACTGTTTCGTTTTATCCTTGAATTGCTGGACGTTGATCGCTGATCAGATGCCGCGTCCTCTGGCGTTTGATGCCCACACTGTTTAGCAAACATAACCCTTTTCTTGCCGTTCACGACAATCCCTATCTCTGCAAACAGTGTAGATCCAGATCAGATGGCTTCTGAAGAAGCCATCTGATCAGGATCTGCACTGTTTGACATTCAGTTTATGAATATGTAGGAATAAATTACTTCAAATAATCTGATTGGTTCAAAGTCAGAAATGGGTGTGGCTTAACTGAATATTCAGAAAGTGAAGGGTAAACAGACGAGTCCAGTCCAGATTCTACAGATAACTCTCTTACGCAATAAAAACAGCGAGGGTATTTTCTATAAATAAGCGTTACCTGGATTTCCTACAAATTAGTGATTGTCACGTGGACATCAGCACGAAGAACTCCTGAGCTTAGTAACTTTGGGTCAATCAACCCCCAAAAAAGGCTTCAAAAACAATCACTACGTCTCGAAGAACAAATTCCTATGAAATGAGGACGCGCATGTTGTTGCCGAACCGAATTTGTTTGACATCGCAAGGCAAGTGGATAACCCTTATCTTGCTGTTCACGACAACCCCTATCTTTGCAAACAGTGTAGATCCAGATCAGATGGCTTTGTGACAACCCCTATCTCTGCAAACAGTGTAGATCCAGATCAGATGGCAGAAGCCATCTGATCAGGATCTGCACTGTTTGACATTCAGTTTATGAATTTGTAGGAATAAATTACTTCAAATAATCTGATTGGTTCAAAGTCAGAAATGGGTGTGGCTTAATTGAATATTCGGGAAGAGAAGGATTAAAAATATTACGAACATCCCTGTTGTGGAAATCTAAGGTAAGGCAAAAGTTCAATTACTAGTACTTATTTGGCAATGACATATTTCAATCTGATATGATTATACTACCTTATTATTCTGTACTTTACTGGTAGGCTATGGGTATAGTAAACAACTTGTTGACTCCAAAAGTCATGTGACATTATTTACATACTGATTTCTCATACCGCATAATTAAAAATATATATGCATATTATCAGCAATATTTTGGCAACCACTGAACTGATTTTCAAGATGAAAGCGTTCCACAAGTATGCTCTTTTATTAGCAAAACAATACGAATTTTTGCACGTGCCCTTTTATGCAAATTACAATGCAGATGGTTAGATTTCATTGTGTCATATACATTGCACGACCCGCAGTAAAAGTGACCGACTGAAGTCGGTTGATTTTCTAAAGTGCCCTAAAATCACCGTGTCATTCTGTCATTCTGTAATTCTGTCAGTCTGTGGTCCGTCCGTAACCCGTTTGTGAAAATTGGTGATAGTGACTTAACCGCTTGGAATATTTAAACAATTTTTGGCATACTGATAGATATCAATGAGATCTAACCAATGAACTTGCGAAATATTACATTCCATTTAGTATAGCCTCGCCGAGGCGAAAAATGTGAAAATTTTCGAACTGCTTCTCCTCGGAAACCGTTGGGCCGATTGAAGTCAAATTTCATATGGAGCCTCTATGGGATGGGGGAAACCAAAATTTGCTCATGGGGTCTAGGTCACATGACCAAAATGGTCGCCAAGCCATATATGGTAAAAACCCTTCAAAAATAGTCTTCTCCAGAACCACTGAGCAGATTTCCACGAAACTTGATAAATAGCATCTGGGACGTAGGCCCATCATAAATTGCTAAAATGGTGACCCTGGGTTGACCTTGACCTTCTTTGTGCCTAGGTCAAACTTTGACACATATGTTTTTGTATTGGAAAAGTGAGAATGCATTTTATCCTGCAAACGATTCGGAATACAGTACTAAAGTAATGAGATCTAACCAATGAACTTGCGAAATATTACATTCCATTTAGTATAGCCTCGCCGAGGCGAAAAATGTGAAAATTTTCGAACTGCTTCTCCTCGGAAACCGTTGGGCCGATTGAAGTCAAATTTCATATGGAGCCTCTATGGGATGGGGGAAACCAAAATTTGCTCATGGGGTCCAGGTCACATGACCAAAATGGCCGCCAAGCCATATATGGTCTGTCTGTCTGTCCGTCCGTAACCCGTTTGTGAAAATGTGTGATAGTGACTTAACCGCTTGGAATATTTAAACAATTTTTGGCACACTGGTTGATATCAATGAGATCTAACCAATGAACTCGCGAAATATTACATTCCATTTAGTATAGCCTCCCCGAGGCGAAAAATGTGAAAATTTTCGAACTGCTTCTCCTCGGAAACCGTTGGGCCGATTGAAGTCTAATTCATATGGAGCCTCTATGGGATGGGGGAAACCAAAATTTGCTCATGGGGTCCAGGTCACATGACCAAAATGGTCGCCAAGCCATATATGGTAAAAACCCTTCAAAAATAGTCTTCTCCAGAACCACTGGGCAGTTTTCCACGAAAATTGATAAATAGCATCTGGGACGTAGGCACATCATAAATTGCTAAAATGGTGACCCTGGGTTGACCTTGACCTTCTTTGTGCCTAGGTCAAACTTTGACACATATGCTTCTGTATTGGAAAAGTGAGAATGCATTTTATCCTGCAAACGATTCAGAATACAGTACTAAAGTATAAGATATATTTTTGCTCCTTACGATAAGGCGCATTTATTGGGGGAACCGTTTTAGGTCCAGGTCACATGACCAAAATGGCCGCCATACCCATATATGGTAACACTCATAAAGCTAAAAGCATCCAGCGGATCGTGCACTTCAGCTGAAGCACTGGTTCGGTTTAGTGTCTAAGATTCCGCACAAAATTATATCTTAATAATGCCTGTGTCTTGTTTTGTTCAACTGTAAGCACCTTCAGACCCCCATAAGGTACTCCAGCGTATAACTCCCAATTAGTTGCTCAGACTGAGCAGACCAATTTATCAAATATATGACAGCTGTTGCCTTGCTGGTATAGAAATAATGGCATGAAGTTGTAATTAATTCTGATTTATTCAGAGAATTTTACAGCCAAGTATGCTTAGACAGTGCAGTACCAGACTGAAATGTTTATCCTAGTAAAGGTATACACATCTGTTCATTTTGTACCAGAAACCCCAAAACGGGCAATTGGCAAACAGTGCAGGCGAAGACCACAGAAAGGGGCGTCTGATCAGGGCCTACATTATTTGCAAAAAGTTAAGACATTTTCCGAATGGAGTTTGGGGGGGGGGGGGGGCACAACATGTCACCCCTGAACTTTGAGGTGGACTCCGGCTATATGTAGGGAGGAAGATTCATTTGGTACGAACCCTTTTTGTACCAAATGGAATCTTCCTCCTTATATGTACCAGGGGCCCATTTCAAGGTTTAGGGGTGTCGGGTGTGTTTTCAACAAGGTTTATTTGGGGAATGACTGAACTTTTAGCAAACAGTGGAGGCCCTGATCAGACGCCGCGCCGCGTTCTGCGGCGTCTGATTTGGGCCTCCACTGTTTGCAATGAATGAAGATTTAGTTGCCATATGCTTAGGCAATAGACGTTTCCGAGAATCTAATCTTATGCTCCGCCTACTTGGTTACTGTTGCTACGTCCCACAAGCTTTGCAGCCAATATGGCGGAAACAAAGAAAGTCTGTGTAGACAGTCTAGCATATAACCCCATCAAACTGTACAATTTTTGTACAGCCACTCAGCTGCCTTATCTGTTATGATAATCATTTAACCAATTTCACTAACCCCAAAATATTTATTTTAACCAGCAGGATATCTGATCACATTTCTACTTTCTTTCTCTATTTTAAAGTTTTACAAAATACTGTATATACTGACCAGTGTTGGTTAGCAGTTGGACAGATTTGTTGTATTAGGAAAGGTGGACAATTTTTTTAGCTCACCAGAGCCGACGGCTCCAGGGGATCTTATAGTATAGGCAGTGGTCCGTTATCATCTGCGTCCGCACCGTCAACATTTTCAAACAACATCTCCTCTGAAACTGCATGGCCAACTGCATGTGGAGCCTCTATGGGAAGGGGAAACAATTTTTTTTTCGTGAGGTCCGGGTCACATGACCAATATGGCCGCCCATATGGGGAAAACCTTTAAAAATCGTCTTCTCAGGAACCGAATGGCCGATGACCTTGAAACTTGGTTTTCAGCATCGGGGTCTCGGGGGCTCTTTCAAGTTTGTTCAAATGATGACCTTTGGTAGAGCTTGACCTGTTTTACGGCCAGGTCAAATTTGGTCACTTAGACATTTGTATGGAAAAAAAGTCAAAACATTGGATTTTTTATTGCATGGTAGCTTGTCGCATCAGACATTATATTTACAATCAGCTGAATCCAAGTTTATCAATTCCAAAGGTCAAGGTCATTTGCTGATCTTTGTCCTGGATGGCTAAGATTAAGTTTTTTTGTCTTCTTCTTCTTTTAAACTGCTTGGTTGATTGAAACCAAATTACATGTGGAGCCTCTATGGGAAGGGGAGAACGAAAATTTGTAAGGACAGAGTCACATGACCATTACGACCGCCATGTCCATATATGGTAAAAACCGTTAAGATTCTTCTTTTCAGGAACCAAACGGCCTATGACCTTGAAACTTGGTATGCAGCATCGGGCTCTCGGGCCCTACCAAGTTTGTTCAAATTATGATCTTTGGTTGACCTTGACCTGTTTTACTTCTAGGTCAAATTTGGTCACTTAGACATTTGTATGGAAAAAAAGCAGAACAGTGGATTTTTTCCGATTACATGGTAGCTTGTGGCATCAGAAACGATGTTTGCAATCAGCTAAATGTAAGTTAATTGATTCCAAAGGTCAAGGTCATTAACTGACATTTGTCTTGGATAGCTCAAATTCAGTATTTTTTCTTCTTCTCCTCTTAAACTGCTGGGTTGATTCTAACCAAATTACATTTGGTGCCTCTATGGGAAGGGGGAACAAAAGTTTATTCGTAAGAACTGGGTCACATGACTAATATGGTCACCATGCCAATTTACCCTCAAACCCCTCTCCCCCTCGTGTTTCTAAAGTGCACTCTTCCATTACTGAAGGTGGGCACGTCCATTCTACTAACTAGGGCATCTATGGTGAATCTCTGAATGGTAAGCAATATATATTCCGATAACATGGCTCAGAGCCTTCATATCAGGATCTACACTGCTTGCACAAGTACCTGTTTTGTTTGTTTGTTTGTTTGTCTGTATTGGAATTTAACGACCCAGTCAACACTAGGTCATTTTAAGCCGGTCAGTTTACGTATCCTAATTTTTCCTGGGCAGGCTTATACGTATGCGGTTAACCAGTATAGTGGACATTCTTTCGCCAGAAACTGACAACTGCCCTTCTTGAATCAGCACAAGGAAGACATGATCATAGAACAGATTACATTATCAATCTCTACGAAAGAATGTTGTGGACCCGGCAGGTGTCGAACCCGCAACCTCTTGATCACCAAGAATGAAAAACTACATTTATCAAGTAGTTTTTTGGGGTCGATTTTTTTTTGTCATTCGACCCAGTTACTAAGCATGGAAACTTTTTCTTGACTAACATTGATTTGTAATAAATCCAGGTAACGGTTATTTATAGAAAATAGCTGCACTATTCTTATCGCTGTGAGGTCAGAGTGTTGCATTAGAGGATTGTACTGGAACCAATCACTGTGTTGGGCAAACAGTGAAGATCCAGATCAGGGTCGACACTGTTTACTTAAAATACTGGAATAGAAGGGACAAACAAAAAAACAGTTTAACTATTTTCTTAGTCTACATACCCACCAGTGCTATCAGTTGTGCTTTGACTTAATTTGATTTAGCTGTTTGCCATTGTCAATATTTTAGGCAGTATAATTGACCTGGTCAATGTTAGAAAGGTTCCAAAAAATTCAAATTGCTCACTCAGAGAATTATCTCTGCAGGATCAGTTACTAGGTAATCCATCTACTGTTAAATAAATAATCTACTTGGGGAAGCCAGAAACTGGCAAAAATCGAGAAATCTGGGGTTATATTCGGAAGTGTAGATCTCGGAGGAGATTTATCAAGTATTCCGGACAATATTGGCGTTTCTTACTTACCGGGACATAAAACTTTGACAAAAAAAAAAATAAAATAAAAAAAAAATAAAAAATAAAAATAAAAATAAAAAAAAAAAAAATAAAAACAGCCCAACCAAAGGGCTGAGGAATTATAAAATAATTGTGTGCATAATTTCAAAATATTCAGCCTGGAAAACTACCTCCAAGTTACAGCGAAGTGTTAGCGTTTGGTGCGGAAAACGAAATCACACACACACACACACACACACACACACACACACACACACACACACACACACACACACACACACACACACGCACGCACGCACGCACGCACGCACGCACGCACGCACGCACGCACACACACACACACACACACACACACACGTGCTTATAAACCCTATTGGTTTCACAAGGCGGCAGGGCTTGAGAAGTCATTTCATCTCAATGTCGGGTAAAAGTCCCACAAAATTTAAAGCAACGTCTCCAAAATGACCTTTTTACAGTGTTGACGGGGATGTTAAACGTCAAATCAATCAATCAAACAAAACTTTATTATAAAGTATATGCTCCTCATTTCATTAAATATTAATTTCACACCGAGGGTACAATATAATGCAACCGAGAGTGGTGCCAATCATATACCCTAACCCTCTCATGCAATCCGCATTAACTCAGCCCACTCACCAACCTCTAGACCAGAGATGAGCATATACTACATGAGCCAACACACCCACCGCATCAGCCTGCTTAATTATTCACTAAGAAACGAGATTTCGCGTATCTCTCTTTGAATAGTCAGCAGACTATAAATATAGAAGGGCAGTTGCAATCCGCGAGGGTCCCAGTCAGACTGCGCAAATGCGCAGGCTGATCCCAGTCCCTGTTGCCCACAATTATAAGCCCCAACGCTGGCCCCGCAGCACACCAACCATACAATATTTGTGACTTTACTGCAGTCTGAGGAAAAAAACTAGTCTGTAAATAAAAATAAAACTCCAGTCGAGTGCCCCGACCGGGGATTGAACCCATGAAACTCGGGTTACAAAGCGCGCGACACAACCACCAGGCCCGGACCAACCAGACCAGTCAGTTATGCACTCTATATGGATATTTATTATGGTCGTACTACAACATTCTTCCATACTACAGAGAGATATTTGTTTCAAATGTTTAGGAGATACTAATGTAATAATATCACATTTCCAACTTCTTTTGACTCGGTCGCATCTGCCCCGCCCCTGGGATCAAACGGTCATCGTGGCACCAGGCACCATTGTAGCAGGAGGAGGAAAAAATCTGTTAAGAAAAATCCAGTCGAGCTCCGACCGGGGACTGAACCCACGACATGGGGTTACAAAGCGAGTGACACAACGACCAGGCCTAAAGGCCCGGAGCAGTTAGACCGGTTACTTATGCACTCTATATGTATATACACATATACATGTTTGTTTGTTTGTTTGATTTGGGGTTTAACGTCCCCGTCAACACTGTAAAGGTCATTTTGGAGACGTTTCCAATTTTGTGGGACCTTTACCCGACCTTGAGATGAAATGACATCTCAAGCTCTGTCGCCCAATGAAACCAATAGGGTTAATTAGCATTGACGGTCCGCCTCGCATCGCTTTTCCTGGGCAGGCTGAGATCCACTAAGCGGTTCACCAGTAGTCGTGTGCGGGTCGGTTTCAGCTCTGCGTGGAATCACCATGCAACCCATCTATTTCTTCAAGCCCCGATGAGCGGGGCCATCATATATACATGTACATATTTATCTCAATGTTGCCGTACTACAACATGACAATTGTTTGACAGTCCTAATAATAAACTTCCCACACAACCCCATTACCCTGAAATGCCATTCCCCACTACCGCGTTTCTTTGTTTGTGGGAGAAAATGGCCGTTAGTGACCAACACAGCGGCACTAAATAAAATCGATTTTTTCGATTGGATGAAACAGCGCTCTTGATTGACAGCTCGGAAAGGTCTATTAGTGAGGCTTATCAGTGTGAATCTGAGATTTATTGAAGTTCATTTTGACAAATGAAAATAAACAGAGCCGTTGTTCTGGAGAGGCTAAAATGTCCATACCTGGATTTTCGGGGTACTAAAATCCAGGAGTATAAGGTCCCCTTTTCCATGATGGGTTATACAGAGGACCCTCGTTATAACGAGTCACGACAGTATTTTTCCGCTCCGGGGAGGTCACGGGTTCGATCCCGGGCCGCGACATACCAAAGTCGTTAAAAATGGTACTAGCTGCTCCTCGCTTGGCACTCAGATTTACGGGGTAAAGCTAGGACTGGTCGACCCAGTGTCAGGATAATGTGACTGGGTGTGGTATCATGTAATGTGTCTGGGACATGATACTTCAGTGAGGCAGCACTATAAAAGTGAGCACTGAGCTCCCTGTCGCAACCAGACACCGTCGTGATATGACTGAAAAATTGTTGAAAGCGAGGTTAAACCCGAATTCACACACACACACACACACACACACACACACACACACACACACACACACACACACACACAGAGTTTTACCATATAAAAGTGGGGTTCAAGGGGGTCAAAATTATACAGGCCTGTTTTCGCGATGTAAAGGGCCTTCTGCCCTCAATTACTCTTAGAAACAAATGCAGTGGGCGATTCTAACAAATGCCCACAAAAATTGTTTCAGTATTCGTGAATATCTCACAGAGGCGATTCTAACAAAAACCCACATTTTTTTGTTTGTTTATTTGTTTGTTTGTTTGTTTGTTTTTATTTAATTATTTATTTGAGTAACAAAAACAATATTTTTTAAAATCTCCATAAACCCCTCCCATCTTGAGCAAAGGATTCGTTTCACTGAAATTGTCGTTGTAACGAATTTTATCGTCGTTTAAAATGTCAGTAATGACGAGGGTAATCGGTATTAAAATGTCGGTATAGAGAGGGTAATCTGTATAATGACATTAACATCGATATAAAATGCACTACAATGTTTATATATTATTACACAATATTATGTTAATACTATACATGTATACGATTATTGCACGACCCCCGCCCATCTGGGCTTGGGGAAACGTTGGGCTGCACGATGCTTCCACGCAGAGCTGATACCGACCGCACATGAGTACTGGTAATCCGCATAGAACGTCTAAGTCTGCCCAGGAAAATTGTTGCGAGTCGGCCAGTCCATGCTTATAAACCCTATTGGTTTCATTGGGTGGCAGGGATTCAGATGTCATTTCATCTCAATGGCGGGTAAAAGTCCCACAAAATTGGAAGGAACGTCTCAAAAATGACATAGTGTTGAAGGGGACGTTAAACCTCAAACCAAACAAACAAATTATAATATTAATATCGGTATAAAATGCACTCTATTTACTATTACACACTATTTTGTTAATACTATACATGTATACGATTATTGCACATTTCAAGTTTTTGGCACCATCTCTGGATAGCACACGTCGAGTCAAATAGTGCTTTTGCATTACACTATAAATGGAATTTTGCATGTCGTATTTTGGAAATGTTTCTTTTTTTTTAGTCCATCTATAAAGTATGGGTGCGCGTTTGAACCGCCTCATTGAGGCGTTTCTAATGCGTACCCAGAATCTATGCGTATACAATTGCAAACGCCAATTTCCCCGTATACAGTGAGATTACAAGGGTGTCACTGCATGAGGCGAACCGAAATTCGGAATCGTGTTCATGTCTACGATTGACCCAAAATAAATATTTCCCACTGAACTGCACAATGAACCTTCGTGGTAGAGTGACGTTTTTTGTGGGCACTATACTTAGCTAAGTCTTCGGATACGTGCGCACAGACGGGAAACTCAAATTGCCTCTACATTAAGTCGTTTTGTGTCAATGAGCAGCCATAGAGCACTCAGCGAAGGCTTTGTTGCGTGTTTGCCGTCGGCCTATAACCGAAGTCACAGTTTTGCCTTGTCGCGGCTCATTTATGAGTATGCAAACAGCGCATATTCTGGCAAACGCAGGCTTTCCAGCACTATTTGGCAAAAAAAATTAGGGCTGTTTTTGCAAAAAATTAGGGCTATTTTTTTGGCAAAAACTAAGGGTTAGGGCTAAAAGAATACAAATTCTGAACTGGTTTACCTATAAAATGTTGATAACTCCTGAGATTATGGAATGCCCTGGCTGTCTTACGGGGATAAAATTCATTATGTTTGGTGGTTTTCCTAATATATGCTGTGATAAAAACAGTATATGTAGTGGTTAATCTAGTATATGTAGTGGAAACCTCATTATTTTCGGTGGTAAAACGGTGTATACGCTGTAGTATTTTTATTATATGCTGTGGTTTCAGTGTTATATGTTCTGCTTTTTCCATTATCTATAGTAGATATTTCTTGCTATTCGGTGTCTTCATCAGTTGGTGCAGTGCTTTTTCCATTATATTGAGTGCTTTTGTTCCTATGTTCGGTCCTTTCACACTCTCTCTTTATTTGAGGTAGTCACGTCATTATATTCACTGGTGATGTCATTACGTGCAGTAGATAAATCTTTATCTTGGGTGCAAACTTTATTATCATGATGAGATCAATCGGATGCCTTCGTGAACTACTCGAAAAGTACGGAAGATAAATTGCCGCGGTAAAACCCCGTACCAAGTACAGTGGTGCTTTTGTTGCTGTTGCATTATACAGAAAGAGTTATCTATCCTATTTGAAATGCAAAAACCCTTTTTGTACCAAATGGAATCTTCCTCCTTAGATATAGCATGAGTTCATTTCAGAATTTAGGGGTGTCAGGTTGTGTTTTCTTCAAATCTATTAGATGAACTTTTTGCAAACAGTGTAGGCCCTGATCAGACGCTGCATTCTGCGGCATCTGATCTGGGCCTGCACTGTTTGCCAAAGTACCCCTTTAGGGGTTTCCTGTACTAAATGGGTTAAGCATTGTATGGTTTGTGTATCTACTATAGTAACTCTACTGCAGTAATCAGTCTCAAATATGAATCCAAAATATCCTCAGCTATTGGTTATTACAAAATTCCTGTAGCTGGAAAGCATAAATCAGCTTAAAAGTTTCTAGAAGCACTGATGGCTTGATCGACTCTGTTAGCTGTAAAACTAGTCCAACTTGATGGAGAATTTAATTTGTTTGGCTTTCCAGTTTTTCTATCTATCTACATATACTGAGTCGGTCATACTTGGCCATTACCTCAGTTGGGTGGTGCGCTAAATTTAGAATTTAGCAAAAAAAAAAAAAAAAAAAAACCCACTGGATGAGTTCTTAAAACTATTTACAATCTGCTTTCAGAGGTGTACTAAAACGTACATCTCTGGATCCCAATCTACACCATGCGGGCTTTGAACTCCTCTGCAGTTTTGTCATTTACCACAGAGGAGGGAAGACTGTTCCACTGAAGAATAGTTCTAGGGAAGAAAGAATTCTTCAGGGCATCACTATATGCCTGGTACCTACGATATTGACTGTTGTTTAGTTTTGATGCCCTTGTTTGAGTTGAAGTAGTCACAGGGATCAAGTATTTATCTTTATTAAGAGACACCGTGTCAGAGTGAATCTTATAAAAGAAGGTTAAAGAGGACTGCTCGCGACGGGCCTCCAACGATGGCCACTCCAGCTCATCGAGCATTTCACCAACACTACTTCTGCTCCGCCATCGCCTGCAGGTCCATCGGGCAGCCGTCCTCTGAACCTTCTCAACCTGTTGAACCTGAGTTTTAACATGGGGATGCCAAACAGGTGATGCATACTCTAGTTGAGGTCTAACCAAGGTTTTGTATGCAACATCCTTTGTCTGCCTAGGTGCAAAAGCCAAATTGCGTCTAAGAAACCCTAATGACCTAGTTGCTTTAGAGGTAATCTCAGAAATATGTTGACCCCAATCAAGATTATCAGTAATGGTGATACCAAGATATTTTGCGGATTGGACATGTTCCAAAGTATGCTGATGTAATTAGTAGTTGAATTTAATCTGCTTGTCTGGAGGGTGCCGTGACACCCTCGTTGAATGACATTTGGCCACATTGACCTTCATTTGCCAATCGGCCTCCCAGCGTGCTAGGCTATCCAGGTCATCTTATAAGATAAGACAGTCAGAAGAAGTATATATATTCCTATACAAAACACAATCATCAGCAAACAAGCGAACAGACGACCTGATATTATCAGGAAGATCGTTAATAAATATCAATAAAAGGACCGGTCAAAGTACCGAACCTTGTGGGACACCGGACAAAACAGGGACTGGATCCGACGCTTGGCCGTCAAGTACAACTTGTTGTGTGCGTCCAAATCATCACAGAAAAGGCCTTTGAGCAGCTTTCATTGAGCATTTGCAGATTTAAAATTAGCACATATGCCAATAAGTTGAGAAAAAAAAGACAGTAGCCAATCAATTAGCCTAGCTACTAGGCTTTAAAATGAATGATATGGAATTAAAATAATCTTTTGCACTAAAATGAACAGTGTATAAAAGTTTAGCTAGTCTAGTCTCTCTGGCTCAATTTTAATCCTAAGATTTGAGACTCTACCAAATAGACTTGCCATCACTAAGAAGGTGATATTTTTTTTTTACAATAAAAATACCAAAAAAAAAAAAAAAAAAAAAACGATCAGATTTTTATTATCAGACTAGTAGCTAGTCAACGAATCAGTTAAAAACAACATGATGCAAAAAATAAAATCTCCAGAAAGGGCATAAAGATCAGTGCTCTTCCAACCTAAAAGCACCTATGGGATAATCAAAATTGCTTGCATATACAGTTGCTTGCTAATACAGGTGAACATATTTCGGAACAAAGGGCGTGCTTGCTTAAACCAGATTGCTTGCTTAATAGAGGAGGCCACAATGACAGAGTATAGAGTACCGGTCTATACCAAACTAGAAAAACTGAGTTAAAAAGGAGGTCTATTCAAACGTTGAGCTCTCTTAGCCGCCTTCTTCTTCTTCTTTTTTTCTGCTGGTAGGTTACGAATGCATACGCATGATCTCCTCATGATAATAACATTTTGCACCCAAGATAAAGACGAATCTACTGCATATAACAATTCAAACTGTGACCACAGCATATAATAAAAATATTACAGCAAATAATGAGTATCCACAACGTATAATAAAATACTACAGCATATATTAAAATACTACAGCAAATAATAAAAATACCGCAGCATATAATAGAAATACTACCGCATATAAAAAAAATACTACCGCATATAACAAAAATACTACAGCATATACAGGTTTTACCACCGAAAATAATGAGGTTTCTACTACATATACTAACATAATAAATTGTATCCCCGTAAGACAGCCAGGGCGTTCCATATACATTTGTAGAAAGCCGACGTTATCCAATAATTTGGAATGTCATGGCGTCAAAAGTCGCTTGTGAGCTGTCCTGTATTTTCATTAAAAAGCCCTTACCATAATTATTAGTTTTGTTTAGGTATAATAAAATAGATATTACATTCCTGAGAGGGTGATAGTGAAAAATGTCACCCTTCGAAATAAAAATATCAACCTCGGCTGCGCCTCGGTTGATATTCATATTCCTCAGGGTGACATTTTTCACTATCACCCTCTCAGGAATGTAAAATTTATATAGTATTAAACTCGGTAATCCACTAGTGGATTAAATACTCAGTAAACTACTAGTGGATTAAACATGCAAATTAGTTAGATATGTCCCATTTATAACGTTAAACGTACGACGTCCTTAACGACATCCCATTTATTAATGGTGGAATATTGACATTTTTGTACAAAATTGTAAATTAAATGGATTTTAAATGGCATAATATAAATAGAATCTTGCATTCGTGCTCATGTATTATTGAATATATTAAACTCTTTGAGGAAAAGTGATAAAATGCTCGGCAAAGCCTCTCATTTTATCCCTTTTCCACAACTCCTTTAATAAATTCAATAATTCATGAACACTCATGTATTTTTTGACCATATAGTAGAATTTCGATGGCTCGAACAATGATGGCTCGTTTACCATGGATGAGTCGAACCCATTCTTGAGCCCCTAGCGAAATCCTCCACATAAGAAATAGTGGGAGATAATTTAGGAGGTTTTAGTCTTTTATCTTGCAAATGTATGCTGTGTGTACTCATTAGAATCGCCTCAATGAGGCGATTCTAATGTGTACACTCAGCATACAAATTCATTATAGAACACCGAAAAGGTGTCTAAAAGTATCTCATTATGCCTCCTGACAGTAATCTCAGTGGCTTGAACTACCCCTGTCTCGAACAGATTTCGAGGTCCCAAAGGTGTTCGAGCCATTGAAGTTCGACTGTATTTCTAATATTCCTTTTGATAAGGAGGGATACCAGGAATCAAAGGATAATTTCCTTTCATCAGCCCATATGATGTGGGTACTTGTTAGAATTGCTTCATGGTGATTATTCTAACAAGTACCCACATCATATTGTTTAACCTTTTCTGCTCTCTAGGCTAATTCTGCAGGCAACAAATTGTTGGTATTTTTCTTATTTTTCCCAGAAAATAGGGTTGAGCATTTGAAATGTCAAATACTGCTTTCTATGAAAAATAAGAAAAAATTTTCTCCACAGAACATTTCTCCCAAGCCGTAAGATACTGCCACCATCAGGTCCAGTGAGCTACTTGCATGACTTGGCATTGAGGGGCCAGTTGTTCAAAGCATTTTTAGCTTAACGAGCTCGTTAGTGGTCATACTGTTAACTGCTCTAGCAAGTTTAATATTCAAAATTTTGGTATTTTTGCTGAGAAAATGTGAGCAGCTTTTGCATTCGCAAAATCTGCTCACATTTTTTCAGCAAAAATATTAGTATATTTGCCATATCAAATGATCAAAGTTTTAACGATACCTTAACTAACGACTTCGTTAGTTTTGAACAACTGGCCCGAGATCTGGACCTCATCATGAAGGAGAGAAGGCTCCGCTGGTATGGACACGTAGAGCATTCTAAGGGTGCAGTCAAGATAGCCTTTGACATACAGGTGGATGGAAAACATGGGCCTGGGAGGCCCAAGATGACTTTGAAGAAGTTGACAGAGAGAGATAACAGAGAATGGAAGATATCGGTTATCGACCCTCATGATAGACATACCTGGAGATTTGGTGTGAGATGTGCCATGGGCGCAGCAAGCCAGCTACCTGGAAGGGGGCCACTTACTTGGATGTTGCCCCTATACCCGCATGTTAATCAAAACACTGATGATGATGATGATGATGATGATGATGATGATGATGATGATGATGATGATGATGATGATGATGATGATGATGATGATGATGATGATGATGATGGAAGACAATTTGCATGAAATGTTAAATCCTGTTTTCTACCAAAAATAAGAAAAAATATTTCAAAATGTTGTCTGCTGAAAAACAAAATACCCAAAGTGTAAATAGAAAAAAAGAACATTATCTGTGTGTGCATTTCCTACTGTTTCACCTTAGCACACATACCATATTTTTAACCCTTGTCCTGCTGATCCCGGATATGTCTTATCTTTCAAACAATGAAGATCCAGATCAGATGGCTTCTGAAGAAGCCATCTGATCAGGATCTACATTGTTTGTCATTCAGTTTATGAATTTGTTGCAATAATTTGTATCAAATAATCTGATTGGTTAATAATCGGTAGTGAGTGTGGCATATATGAATATTCAGCAGGACAAGGGTTAATCCTTAATTCGGACACCTTGAGGACTTACTGTAATTTTCCTAAAATTTTAACTCATTTGTTTCACAATCCAGCCGTGTAGACGGAATGGCAAACAGTCTGATCTGAGTCTGCACTGTTTTCTTAGGCCTGTCTGTCCCAATACTTAGGATTTTGAAACTTGGAAATTTACACACATGAGATTACCAGTAAAATAGATCAAAGCTCTGACATCACTGCTGGCTGTAGACTGCAAAAATTGTCCTGAACTGGCACTTAGAATGGTTCCTTTACCCATTAAATTCCTAAAGTCTTAGCAAACTGTGTAGACCCTGATCAGATGCCACATTTTGTGGTGTGTGATCTGGATCTACACTGTTTGCAAAACAGCACACCATCCAAGATTCCTCTTAGGCAACACTTTGACATCACAGTAATGAAAATAATGTGGTTAATTTGTATTGATAATATACATGTATACTGGATTTCATACAAGTTACTGATAGTCACATGGACATCAAAAACAAACAGCTTATGTTCTTAGTAGCTTTGTATCAACCAACAAACAACCAATCCAAAAGGTTATTCAGGAAAAGCCAACGACCCCCCCCACACACACACACACACACACCTCCCCCACCCCCCAAAATATGTTGCAGTTCTCTAAAATTTCAGGTGTCCATATGTTAACCCTTGTCCTGCTGAATATTTTAATCTGCCACACCCACTACCGATTATCAACCAATCAGATTACTTGATGCAAATTATTGCAGCAAATTCACAATCTGAATGACAAACAATGTAGATCCTGATCAGATGGCTTCTTCAGAAGCCATCTGATATGGATCTTCATTGTTTGAAAGATAAGACATATCCGGGCTCAGCAGGACAAGGGTTAACAAATCTGAAGAACACGGAATTTAAAGCAGTCCTTAACAGGGACTTGGACAGTCTCGTTTTACCCTGAAATCCATGTACTTTAAGCTAACAATACAGACCTTGATCAGACTGCTTGCCAATGCCCCTTTTAGGACCCTAGGCCTATATTGGCCTATCAATTGACTTAGATGTCAAGCCTAAACGCAGCACATGAACCCAGTCCAGATAACCTCTTTGCAAAGCACTCCAATGTCAAAATGGCAAGATTAAACTGTGACAGTAATGAGCAAACAGTGCAGACCCAGATCAGACTGCTCCTGTAGGAGCAGTCTGATCAGGGTCTACACTGTTTGCCATTCCATCTCCTCTTTTTGAACTCCTTGCTAGATCGCTAAAGAAACTTGTTAAAAGTAGAATTACAGCAAGTCCTCAAGTTCTCCGAATGTTTAGGATTCATGTAACCATCTGTCATAATATTATTATATACCTATACAACGTCTTTATATCAGTCAGGTGGCTGAATGTACCTATTAAGGAGAATGGATACTAAATCTTCAGGGAGGCAACTGGCAACTCATCCAAAAGTATTTTGTCACCCATGTCAATATGGGGTCAATTCTTAAAGGAAAGAATTTGCTCCTGAGGAGCATATTATTTCCTTTAAGATTTACGCCTTTTTCCGTGGGACACAACTTATAAAAAAAGCTAACAGAAAGTTCCGAAAGTTGTCTCCCCTTTCAAAAATTGGGAAAATCTGCCAAGTCTTCCCATATTCCCTTTGTTTGTTTGTTTGTTTGTATTGGAGTTTAATGACCCAGTCAACAATGCTTTAGGTCATTTTTGAGCTGGCCAGTTTACCTAGTCACACTTTTCCTGGGCAGACTAGTTTATATTTTACTTTTGGTCCTGTGAGATCAGCGTGAATATTCTGAGAAATCAGAAATAAATTATTGGTTTAGACTCGTATTCTAGACAGGTTTTTAATTATTTGGACCCCATTTTGATTTATTTCAGTCTTTGAATCGACTGCCTATTCGAACTTCGCAAAATTGCAGTATGTTTCCTCTGGCTTTCTTTGCTGGATCCTTACAGGGTCACTGATGAGGCTTTATTAGCCGAAACTACGTAGAATGACCCATCTTTTTTCTTATGAATGTTTTCATTTCTCTTAAAGGAACTCACTTTTGATTTTTATTATACGTAAGCTGTAAACCAGTACAATGCACATTCTTTCGCCAGAAACTGACAACTGCCCTTCTTGAACCAGCGGAAGGGAGAGAAAGACTGTTGAAAAGATTTCATGATCGATCTCCATGATTGAGTGCTGCCAACCATGCAGGTGTGGAACCAGCGAACTCCCGATCACCAATCTGACCCACATCTGACTGAGTGACATCTGATTGGATGACACAGTATATTCTGTGATATACTGTCGAAAACCAGAATAGCTGGCATTTGGCTGACAATTCGTGTTCAATCTCCACGAAAGAATGTTGCTGACCCAGGCAGGTATCGAACCCGCGTCCTCCTGATCACCAGTCAAACGAACTGAGGTACCGAGGCCGGCCCATATTTCAAGTAAATATAATGAAAGTACTGACACCAGTGGTGGGTGGATTGTATCTGAGTGTAGACTAGAGTAAAGGTCCTGAACGGGGACTTAGACTATTTTGTTAAACCCTTAAATTTCTGTATTGTAAGCAAAAAATTTAGACCCTTATCAGACGTCACATTCGGTGGCGTCTGATCTGGGTCTGTACAACACATGATTCCAGTCCATATTCTGGATAACCCTTTATGCAACACTCTGGTCTCACAGCGATAAAAATAGCATGGTATTTTTCTTTAAATAACACCATCAGTGATAGTCACGTGAACATCAAGAACGAAAAACTACTGTGCTTAGTAACTTTGGGTCGATTGACATACAATGGACTAGACTAGACTGGCATGGCATGAATCTGCCCACATGTGACTCAAACCTGTCTACATGTGAATCTAATGTGTTGAGATTGTGTATATTTTTTATGTCCAGGGGCCAGTTGTTCAAAGCATCGTTAGCTTAACGAGCTCGTTAGTGGTCATATTGTTAACTCTTCTAGCAAGTACAATATCGTAAATTTTAGTATTTTTGCTGAAAAAATGTGAGCAGCTTTTGCGTCCGCAAAAGCTGCTCACATTTTTCAGCAAAAATTTCAGCATATTTACTGATCAAAGTTTTAACGATACGTTAACTAACGACGTCGTTAGTTTTGAACAACTGGCCCCAGGTGTGAATTCATCGTGTTGAAGGCTTCCATTGTGAATTTATCATGTCCCGATTTGAGCATCATCGCAAGCCCAAGTTAGAAGTCCGCTACGTTCGCTTAACACACGCCTATTTGTTGCATGTGTGTGTATTTGCGTTGTACGTCCCATATCAACCGGAGAAGCCCGAATCGAACCCACGACCCCCAGTTTATGAGACTAGACGCCTAGGCCTAACCGCACCACGGAGGCTTCTACTTTGTTTTAAGTGGGCTAATACACATTTAGGGGAGGCACCTGTTTCAAAAACAGTTTTTGTCCCTGATCAGCAGGAGTCGTGAGAAGCGATTTATTTTTGGGTCGATCGTTTATAGCTCTTCAATGCTAAAGTTCACGTGACTATCACTGAAATGCAGTGAGGTCAGCGTGTTGCGTAAGAGGTTTATCTGTAGAATCTGGGCTGATATCTTGGGTTGGGCTTGGCAGACAGTGTAGATCCAGATCAGACACTGCAGAACGCGGCGTCTGATCAGGGTCTACTCTGTTTGCTTACAGTATATGAATTTCAGTGTCAGACGCCGTAGAACGCAGTGTCTGATCAGGGTCTACCCCGTTTGCTTACAGTACAGGAATTTAAGGGTTAAACGAAACAGTCCAAATCCCCGTTTGAGCTACACCAAGAGAAAAACGACTCACCAGTGCTGTCAGTGCTTCGTTTGTGTTCCTGATAAGCAGGGGTCCCGAGGAGCATTTTAGCTCACCTGTCACGTAGTGACAAGGTGAGCTTTTGTGATCACTTTTTGTCCGTCGTGCGTGCGTCCGTTCGTGTGTCCGTAAACAATTTCAAATAAGTATATCTCTGATACCCCATGGTCAATCTTGATCAAATTTCATGAGAAGCATCATCAGGTAGGGGGAAAGGCTGCATAAGGTTTTTGGGCTGATCAGATTGGAATTCTGGTTGCCATGGCAACATATAGCTCCCATAGGCTTACAATGGGAAAAAAATCAAAATGTCTTCTCTGAAACCACAGGGCCCAGAGCTTAGATATTTAGCATGTATTAACGGCCAGTGGTCACCTACATAATTCCTGCCAATCATAACCCTGGGGTCCAAATTGGCCACGCCCCCGGGCCCCTTCGCTCCCATAGACTCATAATGGAACAAAAAGCTTCAAAAATCTTCTTCTCGGAAACCACAGGGCCCAGAGCTTAGATATTTAGCATGTAGCAACGGCAAGTGGTCACCTACATAATTCCTGCCAATCATGCCCCTGGGGTCCAAACGGGCCACGCCCCGGGGCCCATTAGCTCCTATAGACTCATAATGGAAAAAAGCTTCAAAAAGCTTCTTCTCTGAAACCACATGGCCCAGAGCTGAGATATTTGGCATGTAGCAACGGCAAGTGGACACCTACATAATTCCTGCCAATCATGCCCCTGGGGTCCAAATTGGCCAAACCCCGAGGGCCCCTTAACTTCCATAGACTCATAATGAAAAAAAGCTTCAAAAATCTTCTTCTCTGAAACCACAGGGCCCAGAGCTTAGATATTTAGCATGTAGCAACGGCCAGTGGTCACCTACATAATTCCTGCCCATCATGCCCCTGGGTTCCAAATGGGCGATGCCCCGGCGCCCCTTCGCTCCCATAAACTCATAATGGAACAAAAAGCTTCAAAAATCTTCTTCTCGGAAACCACAGGGCCCAGAGCTTAGATATTTAGCATGCAGCAACGGCAAGTGGTAACCTACATAATTCCTGCCACTCATGCCCCTGAGCTCCAAACAGGCCACACCCCGGGGCCCTTTAGCTCCTATAGACTCATAATGGAAAAAACTTCAAAAATCTTCTTCTCGGAAACTACAGGGCCCAGAGCTGAGGTATTTGGCATTTAGCAACGGCAAGTGGTCACCTACATAAATCCTGCCAATCATGCCCCTAGGGGTCCAAATGGGCCATGCCCCGGGGCCCCTTAGCTCCCATAGGGCTTACAATGGGAAAAAAAATCAAAATGTCTTCTCTGAAACCACAGGGCCCAGAGTTTAGATATTTAGCATGTAGCAACGACAATTGGTCACCTTCATAATTCCTGCCAATCATGCCCCTGGGTTCCAAATGGGCCACGCCCCCGGGCCCCTTCGCTCCCATAGACTAATAATGGAAAAGCTTAAAAAATCTTCTTCTCTGAAACCACAGGGCCCAGAGCTTAGATATTTAGCATGTAGCAACGGCAAGTGGTCACCTACATAAATCCTGCCAATCATGCCCCTGGGGTCCAAAAGGGCCACACCCCGGGGCCCCTTAGCTCCTATAGACTCATAATGAAAAAAAAATCTTCAAAAATCTTCTTCTCGGAAACCACAGGGCCCAGAGCCTAGATATTTAGCATGTAGCAATAGCAAGTGGTCACCTACATAAATCCTGCCAATCATGCCTGTGGGGTCCAAATGGGCCACACCCCGGGGCCCCTTAGCTCCCATAGACTCATAATGGAAAAAAGCTTCAAAAATCTTTTTCTCAGAAACTGTGAAGCACAGAACTTAGATATTTAGTATCTTGCAACATAAAATAGCCAGCTACATAAGTCCTTCTAACCCTGCCCCTGGGGTCAAAATTGGCCACCCCCGAGCTCATCACCTCCAATAGACATAATTTTTTTTTTTTTTTTTTTTATGGTTTTACGGCCCTTTCAAGATTATTTCACTCATATCGAGCCGATCGTTAATCACAGGTGGGCGAAAATCGGAGTACACGGAGAAAAACCACCAGACATTCCGTTGCAGAACTTGGCGTCTCACATGTGACCCGAGCGAGGCTCGAACCACAGCAGTGAGACACCTAATGATCAAGAGTCAGCGCTCTTAACCACTAGGCCACGGAGGCCCGTAATAGACTTATAATGGAAAAAAAAATAAAAAAATCTCCTATGAAACCATAAGGCCTAGAGCTTAGATTTTTAGTATGTAGCAACATCAAGTGGCCCCCTACATAAATTCTGCCAGTTATGCCCCTGGGATCCAAATTGGCCCTACCCCAGGGCTCTTTAGCTTCCATAGACTTACAATTGGAGAAACTTCAAAAATCGTCTTCAATGAAAACACAGGGCCCTTATAATGAAAAAAAAAACAACAACAAAAAAAAAAACAACAACTTAAAATGGGGAAAAAAATCTTCAAAAATCTTCTTCTCTGAAATCATAAGTCCCAGAGCTTAGGTATTTAGCATGTAGCAATGTCCAGTGGTCGCCTACATGAATCCTGCCAATCATGCCCCTGGGGTCCAAATCCTGTGGCCCCTTAACTCCAACAAACTTATAATGGAAAAAAGCTTCAAACATCTTCTTTGAAACCATGAAGTACAGACCTTAGATATTTAGTATATAGCAACACAAAACGGTCACCTACATAAATCCTGCCAACCATGCCCTTTGGGTCAAAATTGGCCAAGCCCCAGGGCTCATTAGCTCCTATAGACTTATACTGGAAAAAACTTAAAAAAATCCTTTTCTCCAAAACCACAAGGCACAGATTTTGTTTGATTTGAGGTTTAACATCCCCGTCAACACTGTATAGGTCATTTTGGAGATGTCTCTTCCAATTTTGTGGGACTTTTACCAGACATTGAGATGAAATTACATCTCAAGCCCTGTCGCCCAATGAAACCAGTAGGGTTTATAAGCATGGACACCGCTTTGCCTGAGCTTAGATATTTAGTATGTAGCAATGTCAAGTGGTCTCCTAGACTAATGATTTTCTGGTACACAGGTGAGTGATGTAGGGCCATTGGGCCCTCTTGTTTTTCTTTCAGAGTAGACCCCGTTCTCACAAAAGTTGCCCCCCTTATATCAAAAAGACTGAAAATATGTGACTCGGAGGGAAAAAGGGATCTCAATAGGAAAACACGCCTATACAAATACATTGTAAATTTTACTGCCGAAAAACGAAAAATTTAAGATGAAAAATTATATTTTTCTTATTTCTGCTCAAAATATAGATTGTGGATACTAGTAAGATTATTTCTGCTCAAAATATAGATTGTGGATACTCTTCTAACGAGTATCCACATTTTATATTTTAGAGCAGAAATAAGAAAAATGCCGGATGTTTACCCCTGTAACCTCAGTTTTTTCTATATAAAAGTGGGGTTCAAGGGGGTCAGATTTATACAGGCGTGTTTTCGTGATGTTATTGGTATCTGAAAGTACTAACCTTTGAACCCAACAAGATACAGGCGTATCTTCAAATATCAGGTTGTAGGGAATGTCAGACACTGGACTGAACCAGTGCTTCAGCTGAAGTGCACGACGCTGGATGCATTTAGCTTTATGAGTGTTACCATATATGGGTATGGTGGCCATTTTGGTCATGTGACCTGGACCTAAAACGGTTCCCCCAATAAATGCGCCTTATCGTAAGGAGGAAAAATATATCTTACTTTAGTACTGTATTCTGAATCGTTTGCAGGATAAAATGCATTCTCACTTTTCCAATACAAAAGCATATGTGTCAAAGTTTGACCTAGGCACAAAGAAGGTCGAGGTCAACCCAGAGTCACCATTTTAGCAATTTATGATGGGCCTACGTCCCAGATGCTATTTATCAAGTTTCGTGGAAATCTGCCCAGTGGTTCTGGAGAAGACTATTTTTGAAGGGTTTTTACCATATATGGCTTGGCGGCCATTTTGGTCAAGTGACCTGGACCCCATGAGCAAATTTTGGTTTCCCCCATCCCATAGCGGCTCCATATGAATTTTGACTTCGATCGGCCCAACTGTTTCCGAGGAGAAGCAGTTCGAAAAATTTCACATTTTTCGCCTCAGCGAGGCTATACTAAATGGATTGTAATATTTCGCATGTTCATTGGTTAGATCTCATTGATATCTATCAGTATGCCAAAAATTGTTTAAATATTCCAAGCGGTTAAGTCACTATCACCAATTTTCACAAACGGGTTGCGGACGGACAGATAGACAGACCATATATGGCTTGGCGGCCATTTTGGTCATGTGACCTGGACCCCATGAGCAAATTTTGGTTTCCCCCATCCCATAGAGGCTCCATATGAAATTTGACTTCAATCGGCCCAACTGTTTCCGTGGAGAAGCAGTTCGAAAAATTTCACATTTTTCGCCTCGGCGAGGCTATACTAAATGGAATATAATATTTCGCAAGTTCATTGGTTAGATCTCATTTATATCTATCAGTATGCCAAAAATTGTTTAAATATTCCCAACGGTTAAGTCACTATCACAAATTTTCACAAACGGGTTACGGACGGACAGACAGACTGACAGAATGACACGGTGATTTTAGGGCCCTCTTAGAAAATCGACCAACTTCAGTCGATCGCTTTTTCTGCGGGTCGTGCAATTTCTAAACGGATAAGAAATTTGCATAAAAAAGCGCAAAATATACTCAGCCAAAAAAGTTTTGAACCACCGATAATATTTTCAAGCGCGATCATCAATATAACGGACATTTGGACATCTGAAACAAACATTAGCAAAATCAACAGTGACGGTGACAAAGCTTTGAAGTACATGTACATGTGGTGTCATTGTTAAGACACTAAAAGTCACTTGAACTTTTTAAACGCGCATTTGATAGCAGAACATCCGCGCGTTCGTAAAAAAAATCCGCGCTTATGATATGTCGATCCGCGCATTCGTAAAGCACTGGACAGAAAAAAGTGACCGAAATTGGCAAAAATTGAAAAGCTCTAAACTCTGATAGCCTTCAAGGTGGCGGAGTCATCGTCTGGGTCGGCGTTTCAGTGTTTCAGCGACTGCAAAGACAGACCTGGAACCTGAATGCACAAAGTCCTTACGCCACAGTCACGTGCTGCGGTTTCTGCTCCAGATGCCAGTCGCCAATATAATTTTCCAGGATGACTCGCCACGCATTGTCGATGACTTTCATTACGATAACACAACCGTGCAACTTAGTGCATATTTTCCATCTACAAAATGGCGACTTTTCTGATGAAAATCCTTGATATTTTTCTTATAAGTACTGTAATCATAGGTCGTGGGTGCTCGTTAGAACCGCCTCATTGAGGCGGTTCTAACGAGTACCCACAACCTATGTCTTGGAGTAAAAATAAGAAAAATAATGTATACCCCCCGTAAACCTCAGTTTTCTCTATATAAGGTGGGGTATGGGGGGGGGGTCTTCATTTCACGGACTAGTTCACGTGATGCTGTGTACAAACAACGTGAACAAAATGGACTGGTTCGCGATGTCTCCAGATTTATCATGTATAAATCATGTTTGGGATGTTCTCGGAAGAGCTGTTTCGGCACGTCTGGCGCGCAACAGCACACTTCAGGATCAGAGAAGAATGGGCCCGAATTCCTCAACAGACTATCCGGAAACTTGTGTACTCTTCAAAGAACAGAGTCCGTGAATGTAACACACTAGTCAACATAATTGACTTTGAGACACCTTTTGGAAGACCCATGTAGGGTTCATCACGAAAACATACCTTTAAAATTTTCCCCCCTTCCCCCCCCCCCCGCCCATAGGGGCTTGAAGAAATATATGGGCTGCATGATGCTTCCACGCAGAGCTGAATCCGGCCCGCACACTAGTACTGGTAAACCGCTTAGAGGATCTAAGCCTGTCCAGGAACCGCGGTGCGAGGCGGACCGTCCATGCTAATAAACCCTATTGGTTTCATTGGGCGACAGGGCTTGAGATGTCATTTCATCTCAATGTCTGGTCTCCAAAATGACCTTTACAGTGTTGACGGGGACGTTAAACCTCAAATCAAACAAAACAAACAAATCCCCCCCCCCCCACTGAACCCCACATTTATATAGTAAAACTGTGGTTTGAAGGGGTAAACCTTATTTTTCTAATTTCTGCTCTAAAATATAGACCGTGGGTAGTCGTTAGAACCGCCTTGATGAGGCGGTTCTAACAAGTACCACAATCTATATTTTGAGCAGAAATAAGAAAAGTATCACATTTTTTTCACCGTAAAATGTTCGTTTCTTCGGCGGTAAAGTTTAAACTATAACGCGTTTTCGTAATGTTCGGAATCAGTGATACTTCTGAATGAAATTTTCTTTTTTTTTTCGCAAAAACTCAATGCGGAATAAAAATGCGGAAAATGATTAAAATGCGGAAACCTTTTATGTTTTAATGCCAAATAACTAAACAAAGGATTAAAACCAGTGCTTCAGCTGAAGTGCACGACCCGCCGGGTGCTTTTAGCTTTATGAGTGTTACCATATATGGGTATGGCGGCCATTTTTGTCATGTGACCTGGACCTAAAACGGTCCCCCCAATAAATGCGCCTTATCGTAAGGAGCAAAAATATATCTTATACTTAAGGCATCAGGGGACAGTTAATCGCAGCACTTTTTTTGTCCGCGCCACACCAAGTTTTTGAATCGTTATCGACAACTCCTGGTGAAAGCGATAACTTCTGTTTTGGTTTAAAATTGCTCCACACATGCATGAAATCAAAACAGAATACCAAAGAAACACTTCTCTGTTTGCACAGGCTGACAGCAGCAGCATTTCACTTACCCCGCCCACTAATTTTTACATACAAAAAATCATGACTCCACCTCACTTTGACAGATCCTGTGAATTTCTCCCAAAACACCAGTACTTGGCACCTGTTGAAATGTCATGTACACTCAGTCACATGCAAAGAAATAGACAGAAAAGTATACCATAACCAGTAAACTTTTTCAGGAATCCTCTTTGAAAAACAGCCACATTTTCATGCCAAAGCTACCTTCGTGAATTCAGATATGCCGCTGCACCTTGAACTTGCACAGCATCCAGACAGCCGGGGTGATAGTTTCGTATTCCATTTCATAAAAGTACAGATACTCAGCAAATAAGCCCACATTGGCAAAAAATATCCACATATCACAATTTCTATGAGCAACCATGCCATTATTGACCCTCCTACTATAAAACGTCCACCCTCAAATGCGAAACTGTCCCCTGATGCCTTAAGTTTGGAAGTTTTCTTTGATTTTCAGCCATTGGTGATCCCACATTGTAATTTGGCTTATTTGTAATAAAAACAAATAAAAAAGTGTTGACTAAAATACATGTTGTTGCTTTCATAGCCCTTTTGGAATTTCACTAATACTTAAGAGCGGCCAAATTCAATTCGGAGAATTGCGCACAACGTCCATGATGGACAATGCTTTCTGGAGATGTCATTTGATAATACACAGCAATGTGGTGAATAGGGATTTAAACAGTGATGTTTGATGTAAAACATGTAACTGATAGCACTGGCCCTAAATGACTGAATTGGTGGACATGGGCCGTAAACTTAAGAACCCACCCCCAATCCCCAAATTTTCCTAAAATGACTGGCCCTTTGAGATATTCATTATCTCCCCTTTGCTACTGATCAGAGTCTAAAGTGGACACCCTCTGCAGGTAAGAAAAAGGGAGAGAACAAACCAATTAAGTCAGTTGTGTCATTTCTTATCAGATAACTGGCTTAGATAAAGATACTGCAGGCTCTAAAACAATCAAAATCATAAGGTTTCTACTGAAGCTGAATTTCGACCAAAACAGAGTCTACAGGTTATGATAAAACAGCAACTATGCATACCAGAAACTGCAAAAAAAAAAGGGTATTTCATTTCTGAATGTGTTTGAGAAAGGTTCTACTGTGTTTTTGTTACAGTCAAAGCACTATTTTCTGAGTCTGGGGCATACTACAAGGTAAGAACTGAGCCCCAGACTAAAAAATCTCCATAAAAGAATCAGGGAGGAGTGTAACATTGCACTAGCCTTGCCATTCTCCACTATATAAAATGGAGTCAGCACAAGAAAACACTTTCTGGCTGCAAGAAACTACACTTACTTGGATAAGAAGAACTTCTTAACTTGCACATGTGCTGTCATCAGCAACTAGCAGCTAGACCTGGTGAGTATTCTGAGGTTACTAGCTACAGACTGGAAAAGAGAAAGAATCCTATCAGAATAAAGTGTCCAAAGTACATTCTTGGACACACAGAAGGTCCTACAGTGCTGAAAAGGATATTGTTGTTAATATTAAGGACCTGGATAGGCTTTTGGGACATTTGCACAGCACAAATTTGAGATCTATTTATGAGACAACCTTTGTATCTATATTGGTCATGGCACTGTCCATCATTTTTACTGAATTACCTATTATTTTTTCACAGAATGTGGCTCATGAGACAGGTCATAACATTTACACAGAGATGATTTGGGCAAAAATGAGCAAAATATCATATCAAGTACTCCTGCGATAAATATTTAAATGGTCTCATGCAAAATCAATGCGGTGTAATTTCAGACAAGCGTACACATTGCGATGCCATACAAGCTTTTCACCAAAACCGATATCATCTGTGCGCCCTTGCCAAGCTCGACAACTGTTTTTGTTTAAAATATTCCTGTTGAACTGTCTTGGAATGCTGTTAATTGCTTTTTCTGGTAGATTTTAATGCGTGATAGAATGCCTGTGCCACTGTGGTGTGGACCATAGCCAAATTTTTGAGTTCAGTAAAATTTTGCCCATTTCCCCAATGGAAAATTCATTCAAAATTAGGAAAAATGACCAAAAATAAGCCAAACTAGCTTAAATCATACTCTTTAAGGCCATATTTAGATGTAAAAATATTCAAATCCTTGAAAATAAACAATAGTTCCATCCCCAGTATGTGAATTAAATGTTTAAGGGCACCGGCTGCAGTCTGGTGTAAGAAAACTGTTTGTCGGCTTTAAATCGGACAATCATACGGTACCTATAGCGTATCATTTCCTGCGTAAATATGGACTGCGCGATGCATAAAAACATTGCGGGTACTCATTCAACAAATAATTAGCTTTTCAAATTGCAGTGAATAGGACCCCAAAAGATGACTTGAATTTTGGCGTTTTCCCTTAAGGCATCAGGGGACAGTTAATCGCAGCACTTTTTTGTCCGCGCCACACCAAGTTTTTGAATCGTTATCGACAACTGGAGAAAGCATTAACTTCTGTTTTGGTTTCAAATTGCTCCACACATGCATGAAATTAAAACAGAATACCAAAGAAACACTTCTCTGTTTGGATAGGCTGACAGCAGCAGCATTTCACTTACCCCACCCACAATTTTTTACATACAAAAAATCATGACTCCACCTCACTTTGACAGATCCTGTGAATTTACTCCCAAAACACCAGTACTTGGCACCTGTTGCAATATCATGTACACTCAGTCACATGCAAAGAAATAGACAGAAAAGTATACCATAACCAGTAAACTTTTTCAGGAATCCTCTTTGAAAAACAGCCACATTTTCATGCCAAAGCTACCTTCGTGAATTCAGATATGCCGCTGCACCTTGAACTTGCACAGCATCCAGACAGCCGGGGTGATAGTTTCGTATTCCATTTCATAAAAGTACAGATACTCAGCAAATAAGCCCACATTGGCAAAAAATATCCACATATCACAATTTCTATGAGCAACCATGGCATTATTGACCCTCCTACTATAATATTTTGAAAAACGTCCACCCTCAAATGCGATGCCTTTAGTACTGTATTCTGAATCGTTTGCAGGATAAAATGCATTATCACCTTTCCAATACAAAAGCATGTGTCAAAGTTTGACCTAGGCACAAAGAAGGTCAAGGTCAACCCAAGGTCACCATTTTAGCAATTTATGATGGGCCTACGTCCCAGATGCTATTTATCAAGTTTCGTGGTAATCTGGCCAGTGGTTCTGGAGTTGAAGACTATTTTTGAAGGGTTTTTACCATATATGGCTTGGCGGCCATTTTGGTTATGTGACGTGGACCCCATCATGAGCAAATTTTGGTTTCCCCCATCCCATAGAGGCTCCATATGAAATTTGACTTCAATCGGCCCAACGGTTTCCGCACGGGGGTAATACTGTGTTGTCGACCGAGCCGGTACTGTGTAAAGCTGCTGTCGACCGAGAAATACGGCTTTCGACCGAGCAGTACGGATGTCGACAGAGGGGGGTCTTCGATTTTGATGCACTTGGAGAGGCGAAAACGTTAGTTTAAACATTTACAAACGATGTCGGTGTTTTAAAGAGACAAGCTGTTAATTGTCTGTTCACTTATAGAGAGTCGTGAGTCTGAAAAACACTAAAATACCGGTTCTTTCGAAAAAAAAAATCAGTTTTCACAGAATTTCATTAATCTAATGCTTTATGAAAAGTAGGAAAGCAATAAAACACCATATATATTTTATCTACCATTTACGCTTCGACAACAACGTGGGTTTGACAAATTTCATGCACTCTGGGAGTTTTTATAGACCTTTGAAAAATGTCGGGATACGGATGTCGATTATTAGAAATACGACCGTCGATGGTATCCTAGTCTGATTGATACGACTGTCGACGAAATATACAAACTACATTTCATGTACTGCTGTTAAAATACTTGATTTATTCTATGATTATTAGTAAAATCTGCACTATAAGGCAGATTTCACTGGGAGCCATGATGAAAAATGTATGTTTTGTGCAAACTGGTGTCTTAAAGTCGCAACAATCACCAAGAATAACTCCATCCTTAACTCTCCCATATTTAGTTTACACAACAGGCTACAAGGCTGGTCACTGATGTAAACACTTGAACATGTAAATGCCAAATCAGATTGAAATTAAACTGCAAAAAAAATGTTGTAAACCTGTGCACACGCTCTTGAAGAATAATGTCGGAAAGATCACAGGCGCTTGAAGTTTAAATGCTTAAACATGTCAAATTTGTTTGAAAGGCCATAACGAAATATTAACATTCATGTTTAAGTTTGTTTTTTTTTTTTTGCGGGGGGGGGGGGGTACGGCCCTTTCAAGATTATTTAACTCATATCGAGCCGATCGTTAATCAGAGGTGGGCGAAAACCGGAGTACCCGGAGAAAAACCACCTGACCTTCCGTTGCAGAACTTGGCGTCTCACATGTGACCCGAGCGAGGCTCGAACCACAGCGGTAAGAGACCTAATGATCAAGAGTCAGCGCTCTTAACCACTAGGCCACGGAGGCCCGTTGTTTAGGTTTTGAGCTCAGAACTTCAAGCGCATGTGCAGAGACGAATATTTCTCAACAAACGCCATGACAAACAGTAGGGTTGATCAGCAGACTTTACGAAAACGTGCCTATTAAAATAAATTGAAAATTTTACCCTAAAAACAATCAAAGCACTGAGAGTACTGGTGGTTCGATTGTCTCTGGGTGTAGTTAGGAAAAATGGGCCTGAGCGTGGACTGTTTCGTTTAACCCTTAAACTCCTTTACTGAAAGCAAACCGTTTAGACCATGATCAGACGCTGCGTTCTGTGGCGTCTGATCTGGGTCTACACTGTTTGCCTAGCCCAACCCATGATTCCAGCCCAGATTTTACAGTTAACCTTTTCACGTAAACACGCTGACCTCACTGCGATAAAATTCTATAAATAATCTGCGTGGATTCCTACAAATCAGTGATAGTCACGTGGACTCCAGCACTAATAGAGGTTTTGTCCTTTATATCTTTAGGTCGATTGATAAACAATCTACCAAAAAATGAAAAATTTCAGAAAAAAAAAATATCTGATACTTTTTATATTTCTGCTCAAAAATAGATTGTGTGAACGCGCGGTTCTAACAAGTATACCCAGAATCTGTGTATATGGGCAGAAATATGAAAAATAAGGTTTACCCCTGTAAACCCCGGTTTCACTATATTAAAGTGGGGTTCAAGGGGGTCAAATTATATAGGCGTGTTTTCGTGAAGAGCTCCTTTTCCGATTACCCAAAATTCCTAAGCAGAAAAGCTCTTCAGTCCACGTGACTATCACAGACTTGTCCGAATTACTTTTTTTATAGTAAACAGCCGCAGTGACTGAGGTCAGAGTGTTGTGTAAGAGGGTTATCTTGGAATCATAGGTTGGGCTTGGCAAACAGTGGAGACCCAGACCAGACGCCACAGAATGCGGCGTCTGATCAAGATTTGCACTATATACTTAAAAATCGGATTTCAAGGGTAAATTAAGCAGTATAAATTACAGTCCAGGACTTTTTCCGACCTATAATCAGCGACAATAGACCCACCAGTACTCTTAGTGCTTTGATTTTGCGTTTGTTATGTGTTTAAGTAAAGGAGGTATAAATGGTTAACGCTGAACAGAAATCGACCGTACATGAGTAGTGGTAAACCGAGTAAACCGCTTAGTGGGTCTTAGCCTGCCCAGGTAAAGTGGTGCGAGTTGGACCGTCCGTGCATATAATGACATTTTATCTCAATGTCGGGTAAAAGTCCCACAATATTGAAAGAAGATAGTTTATCAGTTGTCTATGTTGATATTAGAACAGACTTTTTGTCATTCCTAACGGGGATTCACTGGGCAGTGTCTTGACATGCCCCGTGCTTAGCTGTATTTGAAACAAAAGTCACCTATCAGCGGTAATATGGTTTCTAATAAGTTGTATACAAATGCTCACGGTTGGTCAATGTCAGTATGGTCGTCGTGATTTCCTCACCAGATGCAGTTTTGCAGCCAGTGTCGGACCCTGGATAACACAACGCAGAACTGTTCAAGACCGCTGTATCCTATAACTTGTCTACGGAAGGCTTTCTAAGATTTTTTAAAAACCTACACGTGTATATTTAAACGAAATTTAGTAATCGGCATAATATGACTTAATAGAGAAGAAGAAGAAGAAGAAGAAGAAGAAGAAGAAGAAGAAGAAGAAGAAGACACACACCGGCCCCGATAGCTCAGTTGGTAGAGTGTCCGCTCCGGGGAACGGTAGGTCTCGGGTTCGATCCCGGTACGCGACATACCAAAGTCGTTAAAAATGGTACTAGCTGCTCCTCGCTTGGCACTCAGATTTACGGGGTAGAGCTAGGACTGGTCGATCCAGTGTCAGGATAATGTGGCTGGGTGTGGTATCATGTAATGTGTCTGGGACATGATACTTCAGTGAGGCAGCACTATAAACGTGAGCATTGAGCTCCCTGTCGCAACCAGACACCGTCGTGATATGACTGAAAAATTGTTGAAAGCGACGTTAAACCCGAAATCACACACACACACACACACACACACACACACACACACACACACACACACACACACACACACACACACACACACACCTTGCCACACACCTGCGTAACTGTCACCACCAACACTTTCAATATGTCTTTCAATATGTCTAGGAATGGCTTTGTTGAACCGTAAAGTTCTCATTTCCTAAATTTCCACCCAAATTTACATATGGTCAGTTTCAAAAAAATTTTGATGTCTGAATTTTTTGACTTATAAAGAATTGGTAAGTATTCGTCACACCTGTGAAAAACTAGTGCGACTTTTTATAGGGTGTGAAGAATTGGTATCAATTCCTCACACGTGAAGATTTCGTTGACAATGTCTGACGTGTAAAGAAATGGTTAAGTAATCGTCACACCTGTGACCTGTGTTTAGGACTGGTTGTGTGTTATCAGGCTAATAGGATCTAATCTGGATTATTCAATATTTTCTTAAATAAATTCAACTTCAATTCAATTTTGTATTATTCTCTAAAAAATTTTCATTGTATGAAGTATTGTTTTAATTATCATTCAAATGATTTAATGCTTTAAGTGTCTTTAATTTATTCATTAATAGGTGTTTTTGTTTTGTGTGAAAAACTTGTGTGGATAATTTGCTGCATCTCTATTGTCTTAATTGTGAGTGTGTTAAGTGTGGAAAAGTGTTAAGTGTGGAAAAGTGTTTTAGTGTTCTCAAAGTGATTCTGAGGTTAAGTAGTTTGTGTAAGTTTTGACTGTGCATGTTGGATTTAAATTTCTATTAAAGAACCAAGGTAGGAGCCAACCAATAGTTACTTTTCACAGTTACTAGTTATCACTTAATTGTTTTAAGTTTGTTAGGTCATTCATTATTTGAGTACATCAAAATGACTAAGTACTGCAAAATACCATCACTCAAAGGAATCCCAGGTCTTATTGAGGATGTCCGGATGTCAACAAATGTACCACTGCCGGTGCAAACAGAGGAGGAAATCAGCTATCTGCTGGGCACTCTTCCTGTTGAACTTCTGGACACTCCCGAAAAAGATAAGGACCTGAAAACTCCTTCAACCCACAACACTCCGGAGGCAAAGAATGAATGGGCTAGTCCTCCAGGGCTTCTTCTGGCCACAGCTCTTGGTACCGAGTTGGCTTCTTCGACTGGGAACCAGCAAGATACGGCTCATGGCAGCCCTTCTGCCAACAGAGTAAAACTTGCAGCAAAACATAGTGGGTCAGTTAGTCTCTCTGGTCCCATTATAATGACAACACCCAACAAATTTGCACCACTCTCTGGGCTGCAGACACCTGTTGGGTCTGCGAAGAGGAAACAGACCTCCCCAGCTGACCACTTTTTCACCTCGAGTGATAATCCTGCACCAAAGAAGGCCAGACAAAGGATGACCTTTGGAGGTGACAAGGATTGCGAGGGTTCTGATGTTACCCAGGGCGACGATGACAAGTTCATAGAGGTGAGTCGCAAAAAGAAGAAGCAGTCCACTGCAGCATTTGAAGAGGCAATGGACCACTCTCCCGCTCCTTCTTCACCTCTGTGTACTGGTCTAGCCACTGGGCTTGTCTTTATCACGTTCGCCCTGCAGTCAAACAAAGTCATCAATAGAGATTTGGCCAATAAAATCAGCCAAGCTTTCCATAAGTACATAGGGGAGATATGTAAGACTACTCTTTCAAACAGGGGGATCACTTTTGGTGTAAGACATGCCTTACAAAACAAAGCTAGGAATTTTGTTTCTCAGAGCCATGGTCTTCCAACATTAACTATCCCGTCGGACAAGGCAACAAACAAACAAACCAACAAACAAAATAAACAGCAACAGAATAAAGCAAATTCAAACTCGCCAAAGACAAGCAAAGGAGTGGTCGACACTAACTTCATGGATAGGGATGACTTCTGCCTCACATATAACTTTGAGGAAAACAATATAATTGATTTCAGGCCTCTAACAAATAAGTATGGGCGAAAAACAGGGTGCGCAATATTAACATTTAGCACTGTGCGCGCACCACTGATGCTGATTTCGTCAACACATAATACTGAAGTCCGACCACTTCTCTATTCAATAATAAGGTGCAACGCATGTCAGCAATTTGGACATACCACAACCCGCTGCAGGAACAGTTTAACAGTGTGTATGTTTTGCAGTTATGGTCACCAGACAATGTTTTGTCCAAGCAGAAACTTGCCTGGCTACCATAAATGTGCAAACTGTAAACAAGGGCATGCTGCTAACAGCCCGATCTGCCCTGTCTTCATCAAATATAAGGACCAAATTAAAACAAAAAACCGACAACTTCAACAGGAATGGGACGAACGAAAACAACCAATGTCTAAGCCACTACAAAATAGAAATGGAGGCAATGATCAGGAATCGATACAATCAACACAAGCATCTCCAGATGCACAACCGCAATGTATTGCTAGGGTTTCAACACCCGATATTATTGCACCAACTGCTTGCCCTGGGACACATGCTCCAACACTCATAGAAAACACTGGTGGAAATCACACCACTGCAATAAAAATACCAACCAGCAAGCAGGGAGGCATTAAACCATTTATGGCTACAATGGATGTTGCACGCATTTTAAAGTATTTGCTTCAACCAAACGTGCTAAACGCAATGCAGGGCTTAACACAGGAAACCAGGGATAAGGCTATAGATGCACTCGTCTGTAATACAGCACAATTCTTGGAAGAAAATAATCCTAAAAGTAATGACTGTTTATCAATTAATGATAATGCTCCTTGTGGAACTCCTCATAAGAATACTTCTGTGTCTGAACCTGATCATATTCCTAAATTATCCCAGTCTCCAGTTCCACAGCCCCCTCAATCGATTGTTCCGAATAAAAAAACGAACAAGAAGATACCTGAACTACAACAAACTGCTGTACAGCGATCAGAGACACCTGAGCAGTTGTATGACAGGTTAATTAAGGAAAACATAGCAAAACCAATTTCGTCCTCTCCTAAACCACGCAAAACCAAGCCAACACAGGCAGGCAGATATAACGCAAACAGTAGTGGACTTAACCAGGCACGTCGAACAGGGAAAAGCCTGCAAAAGGTGCTTCTAGATCGCAGAACTCCTGATGTGGGTAAAGTCTACAGAGGTAAAATTGTTGTACCAACTAAACCAAGACTAAGTAAGAAATAATTTGTACCTCTTAACGATTAGGTTGTGATAATGGGCTCAATAAACCGCAGAACAGAATTGAAAGTGGTGCAGTGGAATGCCCGCAGTCTCTGCGGACATGCCATGCAACACAAAAAAGCAGAATTCTATGACTACTTATTAACATTTAATGATATTCCAGAGGTTATCTGCATCCAGGAAACTTGGAATAACAGTGAACATAACTGTCTAAAATTTATGGGGTACAAGCAACCAGTCTCCTATGTACGTACTGAGAAAAAGGGTGGTGGGGTAGCTACATTTGTGAGGGAAGGGCTAGACTCAGAAGAAATTCTATACAGGCAAAAGAATCCAAATCTTGAGGTCACCATTGTACGAATATTTGGGATTAATAAAAGTACTGACATTATTAACATATATTCAAATGGAAAAAACATGATAAGTAAGGCAGATTATGATCATATTTTAACTCATGTAAGTAAAAATCATATCGTTGTTGGAGACTTTAATATAAGGGACAGCCTCTGGGATAATCAATACCATGATGGTGAGGTTCCAGCAGGGCGTGAGCTTCTAAACTTTATAGAGGACCATGACCTGGTGGTGCTGAATAATGGGGAAGGAACACGTTACTCGATTGAATCGGGGCAAACAACTGCGATTGACCTCACCCTCGCCTCTCGTGAGCTTTGTCGAGATTTCCAGTGGTATGTGCACCAAAACTGTCTGGGTAGTGACCATTTCCCCATTGTAACTACTTTAAATAAACAATACAAATGTATTCTACAGGATCAAATACCACGCTGGAAACTGACTAAAGCTGATTGGGCCCTTTTTCGCAATTTGACAAACAACATTGATATGCAGTTTGATCAACAAACTATTAATGAATCTAATGACCAATTCATAAATGAATTAATTGCCATTTGTGAGGAAACAATACCTAAAACCAAGCCAAATCCTGACAAAAAACAACGGCATCTTCCGTGGTGGAATGATGAATGTTCAACTGCAGTCCGTGAGAAACGTAAAGCATATAAGAAATGGAAAAAATACAATTCTGATCAACTTAAGGACCTGTATATAATAGCCAGAGCCAAAAGTAACGATATCCTGGATAATGCAAAGAAGTGTAAATGGCAGGAAATTGTCTCGGAGCTAAATCACAAGGCAAACAGTAAATATATCTGGAATGTAATATCCAAATTCAATGGAAAACCATTTAGGCCAGTGGAAGTATTGAAACTAAATAATATTCGATACCATGAAAATGAAGATAAGGCAAATGCACTAGTTAACCATTACCAAAAAGTTAGTGGCAATGAATTACTTGACCACAGTTTCAGACTGAAAAAACTTGAACTTGAACCTGGAATTATCTTGTCAGTGCAGGAAAACATCGCGATGGGTGAGGATGAGGCATACAACGAGTTGTTTACCTTTAAGGAACTTATAACCGCGCTTAATAAGAAACAGAGCACTGCTCCTGGGGCTGACACAATTCACTATGATATGTTGAAAAATGCTTCTGAAAAATGCAAATGGCAAATTTTACAATTAATTAACAAATCATGGACTGAGGGTAAACTACCAGACCAATGGAAACTGGGAACAATAGTACCACTTCTGAAACTAAATAAATCCCCTCATGAACCAGGATCATATAGGCCAATTTCTTTAACATCAGTAACATGTAAGGTCATGGAAACTATGATCGCAAACAGACTTACAAGTCACCTTGAAAAGAACAAACTTTTGGCACCTACACAATCTGGATTTAGAAAAAATAGGTCTACCCTGGATCAAATTATTCGATTACAGACTGCAATACTAAAAGCTAAAATGGAGAATCGGGACCTTCTCTGTATATTCCTGGATCTAGAAAAAGCTTTTGATCTTATGTGGACCAATGGAGTGCTAATGCAGTTAAACAAATTCAATATTAAAGGCAGATTATTAGGTTGGGTACAGGACTTCCTTAAAGATAGAAAAATACAGGTTAGGGTCGGATCAAACTTGTCCGAAGTTAAGGTACTTGACAACGGTTCTCCCCAGGGCAGTGTTCTTAGTCCAATTTTATTTAACATTCTTATCAACACTCAATATGATGTGCTAAAAGATCTGTCGTGTGAGCTGTCTCAATATGCGGATGACTCGGCGGTCTGGAAATCAGGGCGCAGTAAGTCCCATTTGGTGCATCTCATGCAACAGATCTTGAATAAAATTGAGGCATGGGCAGCGTCGTTGGGTATCAAAATCTCCTCCAATAAAACCGAAGTTGTATTGTTCAATCATCCAGGAACTCCAAATGAAAATACACCTAAATTGAAAATAGGAAACAAATCACTGGAATATAAAACTGAAGCTAAATTCTTAGGAATGACATTTGATAGCCAGTTGTACTGGCAGAAACATATAACAGACTTGGTAGCAAAATGTAAAAAAGATCTAAATCTCATGAGATATCTATCAGGAACTAAATATGGGGCGGATAAGATAACGCTAATGGCTATCTACAAGACACTTATCCGGAGTAAACTAGACTATGGTTGTCAAGCATATGCTTCTGCATCACCAACTCAGCTTCTTCGGATAGATAGAATTCAATCAGCTGCTCTCAGAATAATAACAGGGGCATATAAATCAACTGCAAATATTGATGTGCAAGCTGAATGCAACATTCAACCACTGGCGCTAAGGAGGGAGGAACTTATCCTGAAATACTGGGCTAGGTCCTCTGCCAATGGGAAAAATCTCCCCTTGAACAGTCTCTATGACTATGCTGTATATGAAACCTGTAGGGATCGATTAAAAGGTAAAGTTCCATTTGTAATGCAAGTAAGGGATCTTCAGATGAAATATAAGCTAAGTGATATTTTGGTACAGGAACCTGTATATCAGGAAAAATTTGCCTTGCAGTCAATTACACCTAGGGAAACTCTTAAGGAATATGTAAACAAAAAAACAGACAGCAAGAAGGTCATAGAGGAAAAAACCAAAACCTTAGTCAATCAAAAATACAAATCATGTCTTCAACTATTTACTGATGGCAGTAAGGATGATGGAAAGAATCAAGTAGGGTCTGCATTTACCATTCCCTCGTACCAAATAACTAGAAAATTTAAACTGAATGCCAAGGTTACAATTTTTACTGCAGAATTAATTGCAATAATTGAAGCCCTGAAATGGGTTGAGCAGAACAAACCAGACCAGGTAGTAATCCTCACTGATTCCTTAAGTTCAATTCAGGCAATAAAGTCTGGGAACAGTCGCTCAAGACCTGATCTTTTAATCCAAATCAACAATTTAGTTGACACAATTTTAAGGAGTAACACAATACTGTATATTGACTGGTGTCCATCGCATTGCAATATTCAAGGTAATGACATTGCAGATGAAGCTGCAAAATTAGGATGTTCCATAGGTAAAGAAATAAAGGTTAGGCTAGGTAAAACTGAAGTATATGGGCTTATAAAAAGAGAAGTTAAAACACACTGGGCATCAACTTGGAAAAAACATGGTCATGGTTTTCGTTGGGAGATCAGTAGTGATCTCCCAACGAAACTGATACAGTATAGCGACAATAGGCAATTTGATAGGGTATACACTAGGTTAAGGTTAGGTAGGAATGGACTTAAGTTTAACAATCAGACACACAGTGGGATGGACCCTCAGTGCCCTCACTGTGAGGGAACTGAGGACACAACCCACTATCTTCTTGATTGTGAAAAACATAGACATGAGCGAGAAATCATGTTACAAACCATAAAAGATAACATATCTGATATAAATGTTATAGATCTTAAGGTACTTCTTAACCCCCAACCTGCCCATGCAACAATTATAAGGGAAGCAGTATTCAAATATGTCACCAATACAGGATACTTGTCATACATATCCAAGTTCTGCAACGGAAGGTCAGGTGGTTTTTCTCCGGGTACTCCGGTTTTCGCCCACCTATGATTAACGATCGGCTCGATATGAGTGAAATAATCTTGAAAGGGCCGTAAAACCCAAACCAAAAAAAAAAAAAAAAAAAAAATTGTCATACATATAAGTATACTAACCTAATTTAGGCATACTCAATGCATACATGTAGCTAAGGATCAAGAAAATGTATATCAGCGGGAACAGTATACAGCACCGAAGAGGGCAATCATTCTGTACTGCAGGCCAATCCTTCGAGTGTTTGTGAGTGCAAACAACAGTTTGTTGGATGGGTGAAGCTTGAATCCAGGAGCTATGGCAATCGGTCCATGAGCAATGTTATGGCAAGCTGAACCTATCAATACAGCTGTATAATGCACTCATACCTCAAAGAGAGCAAGGTACACAGTGGCAGGGGTCTAACTTTTTCTATTTTTATTGGATACTGACTCCCCCTATTGGGCGGACTGGCCTCTCATACCTCTGCCACTGCATGATTTATGTCATTTCCTTGCCTCTCAGACAGATGTAAATATTGTAAATGTGTTTCACACAATGTGTGTGTGTGTGTGTGTGTGTGTGTGTGTGTGTGTGTGTGTGTGTGTGTGTGTGTGTGTGTGTGTGTGTGTGTGTGTGTGTGTGTGTGTGTGTGTGTGTGTGTGTGTGTGTGTGTGTGTGTGTGTTATTTTGTCATGCAGGAGTACATTTTTTCAAAACCATCAAAAGACTTGTAAATAGTATTTTTTCATCTCAAATGTTGTGCATTATATTAAGTTTTTTTTTTTTTTTTTGGAAAACACACAACACCCAGAATACAGAACAGAACTGAATTTATCGCCTTTTAAATCGCATCAAAAAAAAAAAAAAGCCGTGTTAAATGAATTCTGTTTAACACGGCCATAAATCTTGACCCTTGACCTGCTGAATATATAAATATGCCACACCCACCACAGATTATCAACCATCCGCTTTCTTGATGCAAGTCATTGCAAGAAATTCTTAAAATGAATCACAAACAACAAGGATCCTGATCAGATGGCTTCTTGTCTGGATCTGCGTTGTTTGAAAGATCAGACATATCCGGGCCCAGCAGGACAAGGGTTAAATTATGTATTATAGTTTTATGGTGAAGGAAAGTCATATAGTTATTTACATTTATGCTTTTTGTTTCATTATTATTATTTTTTTTTTTTTTTTTTTTTTTATTTTACTTTTTTTTTTTTTTTTTTTTGCCTCTCAAAACAATGAATAACATCTGTTGATGGTAATTTTCACAACTTCTCAACAAATAAACAGTTTTTACAAGAACCAATTATCTGAATTGTTTTCAATTTTTGTTATCAATTATGTCTTTGACGAGAGCTTACTAACAATGCAAAACATGTAACAATCAGATTGTGTACATGCACCTGTCTAAAATTAACATTTAACATCTTTGAAGAATTGCTATGCAATATTGGTGTGAGTAATTAAATATTTCAATGGTCAAAGTCAATATAATGCTTCTTTAGAAAGACAGTTAGATAGCTCTTTGTTTACCTATATGTTTGTAAAATATTCAAAAACCTTTGAAGTCTACCATTTTCTTACAATTGAATTCTAATTGCATCCTAATTACAAAAATGCAATTTGACAACAACAATTAACATTGTAATTGAAACCATTTTTCAATGCACAAGCACCTGTTCATTAATAATACCACTTTACTTTTTCATAACTACTATCCAATTATGAGCTTGCCAATTTAATGATCAAAAAACAATTAAGCACTTTTATATGATAACAGCCTTTGAAGTTCTGTTATTTTATACATTTAAACTATTATTGTTTACAAAACAGGCAAGAACTAAATGTTTTTATTTCCTTTTTTTTTCTTTTTTTTTTTTTTTTATTGGATATATTCTTTTTTTCTCTTATTCCATATGTTTATGTATACTTCTATACTATTTATATATCTATTTTATATATATTATACTGCAAACTTAGGGCCGCACATCTGACAACCCTGTATAACTTGGGTTTTTCATCATTTCTAACCAGTCCATAGCCTTACACACGGCCCTAAGAGAGAGCAACATGAACTAGTATGCTCTCAGGTGAGACAGAGAAATCTCAATTCGCAGCCGAAATTGGCATTGATTCCTCTGCAGTTTTATGCCCATTTTCGATCTGGCGTTCAAAATTCTAAATTACAGTGCTTCTACTTTACTTAGGGGAAGGCACTGGCAGTTCAGCATGACTCACATTTCACTGAATCTGCCGCGTTTTGCAGCCCAGAAGCACTCAAACTTTACGTCCTGTTGTGGGGCAATGCTAACGCGCCTGACCGTAGCGGACGTAAAATGCTTAAACTTTACAATACAATACAATACGACCTGTGTTTATGGGGTGTGGAGAATTTGTACCAATTACTATTACACCTGTCTTACATGTATCGAACTGGTACCGATTCCTCACACATGAGAAGAATTGGTACCAATTTCTCACACAAGAGTGTATTTGATACCAATACTTCACACATGTGAGGAATCGGTACCAAATCCACACAGACGCCTCCGTGGTGTAGTGGTTACGCTACTCGCCTTGTAAACTAGGGGTCGCAGGATAGATCCCTGGCTTCTCCGGACATTCGGATGAGTCTTTAAACCGAGGTGCCGTCTCCATTATGACCTTAGTTGTTGGTGGGACGAAAAACTCAAACACTCACTCACCAAATCCTCACACATGTGAAGAATCTCAATTAGTTGCCTACCAACTTTCACTGGCTGTAATAGTTTCTGAAAAATTAATTATTTTAATTTTTCCTATAGAAAAGGACAGGTTGTAAAATTTGACCGTGTCTGGAGATAAGTTCGGAGTAATCCTAAGATCATCATTTTAACAAATTATGATGTGCTGGAGTCCTATCTGTTACATACAAAGTTTCTTGACTGGTCCTAGAGAAGCGTTTCAATGGTTTAACCATATATGGGTGTGATAGACATCTTGGTCATGTGACCCAGATGTCGCGAACAAACTAGCGTTCCCCCTACCCAAAGAGGTTCAAAACATGTTGGCTTTGATTGGCCAATCGGTTTTCAGACATTACGAAAACACGTATGGGGCACCGTTTTACTATTTAATCCGTATTTATAGATATCCATAAATCGGATATCCATAATTCGATTTATGGATATCCATAAATCAGCGGAATAATGGATATCAATAATTCGATTTATGGATATCCATAATTCAGATCGATTTATGGATATCCATAATTCGAATTATGGATATCCACAAATCACCGCCAAAGCTTTTGGTGTAATGATTTCTCCCTAAAACACGTGATTGTTTATTGTAAAATCTTCAAAATCTTCAAGGCCTTCATCATCGCTGGAAGATGATGGCCGGTCAAAGGGACCTATCTGCCGTGCAGCCTTTTCAGCCCGTAAGGCTTCCAAATCAACGGACGGCATACGCTGAACGTCCGCCATGTTTGCAGTTAAATATCGGAACCAGCCGTAAGATCTGGAAATTCCGGTCAACGCATCCGGTCCCTCTGGAATCACCTCTATGAGGACTGCGCGCCTAATCGGACGAAAGATTATAATGATCCTAACAGGCAATCCGCGCATGCTTTCTGGAGAAAAATGCACACGGTCGTTATATATAGTATTATCATATATCCATATAACACTCTTTTTGACGGCCACTGCCCATCGGGGCTTGAAGAAAAAGATGGGTTGCATGATGCTTCCACGCAGAGCTGAAACCGACCCGCACACGAGTACTGGTAAACCGCTTAGAGGATCTAAGCCTGCCCAGGCAAAGCGGTACGAGTCGGTCCGTCCATGTTAATAAACCCTATTGGTTCATTTGGGCGACAGGGCTTGAGATGTCATTTCATCTTAAGGTCGGGTAAAAGTCCCACAAAATTGGAAGCAACGTCTCCAAAATGACATTTACAGAGTTTACGGGGACGTTAAACCTCAAATCAAACAAACAAATCCTCTTCTTGAGATGTATGGAGCACCAAGCAGATTCAGATATATCCCCTGGCCCCCGCCCATTGGGGCTTGGAGAAATAGATTTGGTTGCATGAGCTGAGAGTACTGGTAAATCGTTTAGAAGGTCTAAGTCTGTCCAATGGGCGACAGGGATTGAGATGTTTGTTTGTTTATTTGTATTTGAATTTAACAGCACAGTCAACACTAATTTAGGTCATTTTTGAGCCGGTCAGTTTACCTATCTACACTTTTCCTGGGCAGGCTTATACGTAAGCAGTTAACCGGTACAGTGCACATCCTTTCGCCAGAAACTGACAACTGCCCTGCTTGAATCAGCGGAAGGGAGAGAATGACTATAGAAAATATTTCATGATCAATCTCCACGAAAGACTGTTGCCGACCCCGGCAGGTATCGAACCCGCTTCCTCCTGATCACCAGTCAGACGCGCATCCGACTGAGCTACCGAAGCCGGCGGGATTGAGACGTCATTTAATCTCAATGAAGGCTTAATGACCAACATAACTTGAAACAACGTCTCAAAAATGCCCTAAATAACATTGAAGGGGACGTTAAACCTCAAATCAAACAAAACATATCTCTCCCACACCATAGGCCACCACTAAGCCTACCCGACATTTTCTCCCCCTCCATCCCGGCTTTTATTACACACCTAAATCGGAAATCTGACGCGGATAGTCGATTTTTTTTTTTTTTTTTTTTTTGCAAAGGGAGCAGTCATTATTCATTAGGTTTATATGCAGAGGAGAATTATGGATATCCATAAATCGAATTATGGATATCCATAATTCGAATTAAGGATATCCATAATTCGATTAATGGATATTCATATTTCGATCTAAATTAATGATATCCATAAAACGATTTATGGATATCCATAATTCGATTTATGGATATCCATAATTTGATTTATGGATATCCACAAATCAGCCGAATAATGGATATCCATAATTCGATTTATGGATATCAATAAATCGAATAATGGATATCCATTATTCGATTTATGTATATCATTAGTTCACATCGATTTATGAATATCCATAATTCGAATTATGGATATCCATAAATAGGATATCCATAAATACGGAATAAATAGTAAAACGGCGCCCCATAAACACGCTTCTCAATATGAAACTTTTCGCACTGAATTTTGTTTATTTCTGCTCTAAACATAGATTGAGGCCACTCGTTAGAATAGCCTCGACGAGGCGGTTCTAACGAATACCCACAATCTGTTTTTGCTGAAATTAGAAAAATAATATATACGCCTGTAAACCCCAGTGTAACTATAAAAAAGTGGGGTTTACGGGGGTCAATATTACATAGGCGTGTTTTCGTGAGGGATGAGATGTTTGCAGAATGTGAACGGACGACGACGGATTCCGGGGCATGAGTATACCCACTTGCTGAGCTTGCGGCTAGGTGAGCTAAAAACCTAATGACCAATCTCATTGTTGACGGGCCTCCGTGGCCTAGTGGTTAAGAGCGTTGACTCTTGATCATTAGGTCTCTAACCGCTGTGGTTCGAGCCTCGCTCGGGTCACAAGTGGGATGCCAAATTCTGCAACGGAAGGTCAGGTGGTTTTTCTCCGGGTACTCAGGTTTTCGCCCACAAAGTTGGAAGAAACGTCTCCAAAATGACCTTTACAGTCTTGACGGGGACGTTAAACTTCAAATCAAACAAACAAAACAAAGCAACGATAGTTCATTATCAATCAGCCATTTCAAACAAACAAACAAAGCCTGACGAAGAATGCAAAAGTATTTCATTGTTTAACTGGGGTTAATTTCCAGTAAATCTGTCCCTTACACTCTCGTTGAATCATCGACATCCGTACCCAGCAACGTCGACAACTGTACCCAGCAAACTTTCACTTCATCGACAGCCGTATCGATGAAACTATAAACAGTTCCACAGATGCATATAAAGACATGTTGACACACAAATAAAAGGTTATCGCGTATGTTAATGATCTTATCTGCATCATTTCGTCCTCGATATTCCATGACACTGAATAAGAGCCACGCATTTCCCCGGAAGTACTTATTTTATATATTTTCCCGTTTAATTCCGCTAAGCGTCAAAACAGGCTATCAGTCAGACTTCCAAAACACTTGAAACAACAGCAAACTATTTCACAAACGATTTGACACCACAAAAATGGACAGACATACACAAAAATAACACATTTACAGCGAATTTATCGACTACCCTCCTCTGTCGACATCCGTACTGCTCGGTCGACAACCGTATTTCTCGGTCGACAGCAGCTTTACACAGTACCGGCTCGGTCGACAACACAGGTATAGAAAATGGTATTACCCCCGTGCCGAGGAGAAGCAGTTCGAAAATTTTCACATTTTTCGCCTCGGCGAGGCTATACTAAAAGGAATGTAATATTTCGCAAGTTCATTGGTTAGATCTCAGTGATATCTATCAGTATGCCAAAAATTGTTTAAATATTCCAAGCGGTTAAGTCCCTATCACCAATTTTCACAAACGGGTTACGGACGGACAGACAGACAGACCATATATGGCTTGGCGGCCATTTTGGTCATGTGACCTGGACCCCATGAGCAAATTTTGGTTTCCCCCATCCCATAGAGGCTCCATATGAAATTTGACTTCAATCGGCCCAACGGTTTCCGAGGAGGAGCAGTTCGAAAATTTTCACATTTTTCGCCTCGGCGAGGCTATACTAAATGGAATGTAATATTTCGCAAGTTCATCGGTTAGATCTCATTGATATCTATCAGTATGCCAAAAATTGTTTAAATATTCCAAGCGGTTAAGTCACTATCACCAATTTTCACAAACGGGTTACGGACGGACAGACTGACAGAATGACACGGTGATTTTAGGGCACTCTTAGAAAATCAATCGACTTCAGTCGGTCGCTTTTTCTGCGGGTCGTGCAATTGTGGGTGGTCCTAAACGTTAGTTTGTTACCATAGTTATACTCTTCTAAAAAGATACTGTCCCAAATTTTCAAAATTTAAAAAAAAAACGGTTGAGTACAAGGTGAGGTTTTGACTGATTGTTTTGAGTTTAACGGCACGTCAAACCTTGTGGATCATCTTTTGTCGTCTCACAGAGGAAGGGAGAAAAAGAGAAAGAAAAGATGGTGGATTAGATGAAAGTGATGGACATAGGAGAAAGAGGAAAATGAATGGAGTGTAGAAGCAGAAGAAATTACATTCCATCACGTGAACAAGTCCGTGAAATAAAGACCCCCCCCCCCACTAAATCCCACTTTATATAGAGAAAACTGGGGTTTACGGGGGTAAAGATTATTTTCCTTATTTCTGCTCCAAGACATAGGTTGTGGGTACCCGTTAGAACCGCCTCAATGAGGCGGTTCTAACGAGCACCCAAAACCTATGTTTGGAGAATAAATAAGAAAAATATAACACATTTTCATCAGAAAATTCCCTTTTTTTGTAGTTTGAAAAAACTCACTATATCACACGGATGTGTTATCGAAATGCCACCCGCTACCCTTACCTCCTGCAAGGATGGTCTTGCCATATCAGTTGGACGCCCCAGTGATGCAAGATGCACATCAAACCACCTCCACAAGGTGAAGTGATTGGATTTTAAATAAAGTTAATTTATGCAAATTTATGCACAGCATTTACAAACTTGGCCACCCCGGGGCTTAACTGATTTTCCAGATGGAAGCAGTCAGTTTCCTTCAATCTGCACTTATAAACAAGAGTTCACTTATAAAAGCGAATTATCTCAATTTTCTGCAAGTGTCTTTTGTGCAATTTAGATGGTTTGATTACTTTGGGTCCGCCCATCGGGGCTTGGAGAAATTGTTTTGGCTGCATGGTGCTTCCACACGAGCTGAAACAGACCGCACATGAGTACTGCTTAGAAAGTCTAAGCTTGCCGAGGCAAAGTGGTGCGAGTCGGACCGTCCATGCATATAAAACCCTTTTGGTTTGTTTGGGCGATGTCATTTCATCTATATGTCGGGTAAAAGTCTCTCAAAATTGGGAGCAACGTCTCCAAAATGACCCAAATTGTGTTGACAGGAAGGTACAAATCAATTCATAAGGTCCCTTTTCCCCAGACGGATGTACAGTGGTGTCTCCCTTGGTTCCTGAAGAAGTTGTGTCAAGTGAAAAAAATCAGAATCAAAGACACTTCCCAGCAGGCACATGACGTAATTGTGACGTCACATGTTTTTCAAACGTCACATCTACGTCGGTGCAACGCCGTGACGTTGCAGCGACGGTGATTTGACGTTGCCATGGCGACGTGTGCCTGCTGGGCTTAGCATTCAAAAACGAAATATTTTTCGATGCAGTTTTCGCGCTTGAATGTATTTTATGTACTACACATTTTGATCGATAACAGTAAATCGATGCATGATCACTTCAGTATTGAAAGCATTATGTAAATGATCGAGTTTTTCATAAAATGACAGTTTTCATCTTTTGACATGTTCTCCGTTTACACACCTTTAGCCGAGGTAAGTTTTTCTTTTAAAAGACAAATGCTACTAATTCGCCATTTTTGTATGATCATATGTCAGAGCAAACATTTTACCATTCTTGGGTAAGGAAATGGTTAAACGTTGTGGAACAGATATTATTTTGGGTTCATTCCATTATTAAACATGTTCAGCTTGGCTATAAACTTCACGAAAACGGTAACATTGCGACTTTTGAAAATTTTAATTTTTCGGCATTTACTCAAGATCAGATCAACCTAAATGGTTATATACTTACTGAAACGAACTGCTGTAATGCATTTTATGGCCAGCTACTATTTATAAGTAAAATCCAAGTTATCTGTCAGTGATTCACCATCTTTTCATAGAATTTATATGTATTTTTTACCATGTATTTCATCTGGGGGTTACGGTGGTATATTTAGGACATTCAGTAATAGTTTTTCAACAATACTATATCGAGCGCTCGACATAATATCTTGAGCGCTCGACATAATATCTTGAGCTCTCAATATAATATCTCGGGCGCACGACATAATATCTTGAGCTCTCAATATGATATCTCGAGCGCACGACATAATATCTCGAGTGCTCAACATATTATGTCAAGCACTCGAGATATTATGTCGAACGCCCGAGATAATATGTTGAGCACTCGACATAATATGTTGAGCACTCGAGATATTATGTCGTGCGCTCGAGATATTATATTGAGAGCTCGCGATATTATGTTGAGCGCTCAAGATATTATGTTGTGCGCTCGAGATATTATATTGAGAGCTCAAGATATAATGTCGAGCGCTCGAGATATTATGTCGAGCGCTCGAGATAATATCATGAGTGCTCAACATAATATCTCCAGCGCTCAAGAAATTATGTTGTGCGCTCGAGATATTATATTGAGAGCTCAAGACATAATATCTCGAGCGCTCGACATAATATCTCGAGCGCTCGACATAATATCTTGAGCTCTCAATATAATATCTCGAGCGCACGACATAATATCTCGAGCGCTCGACATAATATCTCGAGTGCTCAACATATTATCTTGAGCGCTCGACATAATATCATGAGTGCTCAAAATAATATGTTGAGCTCTCGATATACTATGTTGAGCGCTCGAGATATTATATTGAGAGCTCAAGATATTATGTCGAGCGCTCGAGATATTATGTCGAGCGCTCGAGATATTACATCGAGCGCTCGAGATATTATGTCGAGCTCTCGAGATATTATGTCGAGCGCTCGATATAATATTGTTGAAAAAATATTACTGAATGTCCTAAATATACCACCGTAGGGGGTAGTGGAACGGTTTGTTTAATAAAACAGAAATTAGCACGATGACCCCTAGTTTTCTTTCAATTTTCTATTCTCTGAAAACATCCCCCAGAGAAAAAACCTTGTTTTATGAAAAGCATGTAGCATTTTTTTTTCTGTATGGTCCAAAATATCGCAGACAAAAAAAAATTTTTTTAAAGATATTTTGGTTGATGACAAAATTGGTTTTGCAAAAGAAAATTCTGAGCTTGAAAAATAGGCTAAATATAGGCAGCAGTATCTTTTACTATATCATTCTGACTAAAATAAATGTTAAAAAGATAGGCAAAAGTCATTTTTGACATGCTATTCACTAACATGGTTGTTTTCTGATATTTCTGAGAAAACGGTTTGGGGTGGTTTCCTTCTTGTTCAGACTACTTAAAGGCATTTATTCTTGATTATTGAGGGCTATCATTTCATTACATAATATTATGTAGCCCTCAGAGCTGACTGAAAACAAGTCCTCTGTCTTAACAGGTAAGGGGCCTCCTTGGGGAAAATCAATAAATTACTTACTGTTGACTGGTGTATGTTATTGATTTTCCTCTTAAGTGCCTCAGTCAGGAGATACAACAAGAGCTACTAATCACCCTATTAAGGGCCGCCTTTGATCTGCTATAGTCAGTATATCACAGGGGGCAATAAAACAATTATCACACACGGTGTGTTCTACTGTTACAGAATAAATGCCTTTAAGATTCAGCACGGTGAGAAATGGTTTTTATTTCATATGTGGTGAGCCAGTATATGATGCTGAACATATACAGACTCTTTAACAGTTTTCAATGTGGGAAGTATTTCATAGCATATGCCCTTAAGACGTCGCGTCTGAGAATGTAATAACGTCATGTAATAAATTCGATAATCAAGTAGTGGATTAAATATGCAAATTAGTTAGATACGCCCCGTAACGTTACATGTGCGACATCCTTAACGACGTCGCGTTTACTAATGACGGAATATTGACATTTTTTGTACTAAAATCGTGAATTTAATGCGTTTTAAATGTCATATGATAAATATAAACTTGCATTCGTGCTCCTGTATTATTAAACTCGTTGAGGAAAAGGGATAAAATGCTCGGCAAAGCCTCGCATTCTAACATTTTTCCTCAACTCGTTTAATAAATTCAGTAACACATTAACACTAATGTAAGATCCTCTTTTTCTTTGCTCCTAGGGCACCCAGCGAAGAACCAAACCAGCCTGAGCAACCATATAGTCTCACGAGAGACTTCTCTTGCTGCTATCCTTAGAGTGCACAACGAAGACTGATCAGCCTGCGCGGATGATCTGTCTATTCGCTGGACACACAGGCAAATTGTAGGAAATGCTGTGTGCCGGCTCAAATGGCTGTTCATCTTTATTAATTTTGTTTGTTTGAATTGAGGTTTTACGTCCCCGTCAACACTAGAGACGTTATTTTCAATTATGTGGGACTTTTTCCCGATACTGAGATGAAATGACATCTCAAGCCCTGCCACCCAAACAATCCAATAGGGTTTATATACATGCAGGAACGGTCCGACTCGCAACACTTTACCCACATGTACGGATTGAGACATTCTAAGCGGTTTACCAATACCCATGTCTGGTCGGTTTCAGCTCTGCGTGGAAGCACCATGCAGCCCAATCTATTTCTCAAAGTCCCGATGGGCGGGTGCCCACCTTTCAACCTTGTAGATTGAACCATGAAAACAGTGTTGGTCCAGATGAGACTGCTCATAATGAGTGGTCTGATCAGAGGCACAATCAAAGCCAAATGGGTACTCCTGATTTCTTTATTCATTTTAATATGTTATCTTTAAAAACGCTGCTTGCATTGAAGACCTGGTAAACCCTACTTTCCACTTTATATAGGAAGAGCCAGGGCTTGCCGCTTGCGGGGTTATATCTTATTATTACAACTTATTGATACTGAATATGAGCCCCGCCAAGCGAATTTGTGTCTTCGAGCATTCCGTCATGACAAATTTTAACTGCGCATGCCCAGCCATTCAGAGCGGCCAGGGATATGGCTTTCTGTCTAAAGGTTCCTCTTGATTCACTGCTTGTATGAGCGAGCAGCGAAGGTTCTGGCGAGACTGCGCGGATGCGCAGGCTCGCCTGAACCTTCGCTGCTCGCATAGGCGATAAGTACCAAAATCTCTTGACGGGGCCCATATAATAATCTTACCTCTGCTTTAGGCGTAAAAAGGGGCCCATATAATAATCTTACCTCTGCTTTAGGCGTAAAAAGGGGTAGCCCCTATGTGCTTTTAGCGCCCGGTTAATCTTACCTCTGCTTTAGGCCCGGTTAATCTTACCTCTGCTTTAGGCGTAAAAAGGGGCCCATATAATAATCTTACCTCTGCTTTAGGCGTAAAAAGGGGTAGCCCCTATGTGCTTTTAGCGCCCGGTTACCTTACAAAATCCGCTATCAAGTCAAGTAGGCGTAAAAAAATAGCTGTGTTTCCGCTAACATGCTGAAAAAAAAATTTGGTCGGTAGGTAGGAGACTTTTATTATTTTATTGTTTCTCCTGAAAAAAAAAAAAAAAAAAAAACACACACAGGGTCGTACTTTTATGTATTTTTATGTGTTTTTTGTACACGTGTTGTCATGTTGAGACTTAGTTTAAACTTTATTTCATTCAAATATAATAACACAAAACATATAAACACAATATCATTGGAAAAGTACAATTATATCTGAAAGGGATACAGAAAAAAGTCGGTGACTTGTATGATCTACTTCCCAGTAGTTCTAATCTAAACATAGACATACAATGATTTCGTAAAATGCTTTATGCATGAGTTATGTTGTCGCCATACATATTTTATAATTTTAATGTTGTTTTGAATAAAATAATAATAGTAATAATAATAAATAAAAAGTTAAGAGAAAAAAAAATGTGCAAGTATTTTGATAACTTCTACATAAAATAATTTTTATGCGAGTTATCACTGTATAGCGAAATGCGGATACTAACTGAAAGAAAGAAAGAAAGAAAGAAAAAGAAATAACAAATAAATGAAAGAAAGAAAGAAAGAAAGAAAGAAAGAAAGAAAGAAAGAAAGAAAGAAAGAAAGAGAGAGAGAAAAGATTATTGGTACCACGGTATATCTAGCAATATGTGGTCGTTTTAAACGTCATTTTGTTTAAGGTTTAGTACAATACTGGACAATAACTTGATAATACGATTCAGATAAACCGCTTGGTAAGCATAATATAATCATGAACCGTCTCGAAAATTGTATTGCTAAGCATTGCATCACCAAATAGTAAGATATGTTTTGTGGAGTTATAATACATTAATAAGATTCAGACAAATCGCTTGGTAAGCATAATATAATCTTGAACAGTCTCGAAAATTGTAGTATTGGTTTCCTTGCTAAGCGTTGCATCGCCAAAAAGTAAGATATGTTGTGTGGGGTTACAATACATTGATACATTCTCAATCATAGCAGCTCGATAGCGTGCATATTGAGGACAGTGGAAAAGATAATGATTCACATCCTAAGTTTCACCACAATTGCAAAACTTGTTTTCAACAATATTTTTACTGAAGAGACAGTAATTTAGGCTGCTACAGTTTGTTCTAAGCCTCGAGTGCAAAATTTGGCCTTTACGAGTACCAGCAAAGTAATAGCTGGGTTTAACAGTACGAATTGATATTTTTCTTTTAAAAGAAGCGACCGACTGAGAAGAACGCACAGTGTCTTCCAAAGAGTTCCATTCGCGAACAACTGTCGGTAAGAAAGAGTTATAGTATAACTGTGATTTTGTATCAACTGTTTGATATAGGTCACTATTTCTTAAGGGGTATCTTGATATTTCACCAACAAGAGTTGGTACTAATGTAATTAGGTAAGGTGGTGCTATATTATAAATCATCTTATAAAACAAAGTTAATCTGTGCTGTTGTCGTCTCGAACTAAGCGTTTCCCATCCAGTTTCTGTATATAAATTTTGTATTGAAACAAGTTTAGTAGTTCCGGTAACTATTCTAGCAGCCTCAAGCTGAATTTTTTCGAGCTCGTCTTCTTGATACTTAGTAATGTTGCACCATACTATGTCAGCATATTCTAAAATAGGTCGTATGAAAGCTGTGTATATTGTCTGTAATGCTTTTCTGTCCAGGAGGAATTTAAGTTTTCTCATAATATGAATTCTCTGCCAAGCTTTAGAAGTGATTAATTCTATATGTTTTTGCCAATGACAATTACTTTCAAGCACTACACCTAAATGTTTATGACTACCAACTTGCTTAATAATTTGGTTTTTCATAGTTACAGGTGGGTGGAAAGGTTTATTAATTTTTCGTGTTAGTGTCATAGATTCTGTCTTATTTGGGTTAAATGATACAAGCCACTTGTCAGCCCATGCATCAATTTTGCCGAGATCATGATTAAGTCTTTCTGAGGCTTCCTGTGGTGAATCCACAATGATATACAGACTTGTATCATCGGCAAACAGACGAATTGTGGAATTAATATCGTTTACAATGTCATTAATATAAACTAAGAATAGAAGTGGTCCTAAGATGGATCCCTGGGGTACACCTGCAGTTATATCTACCCATTCAGATGAACCTCCCGGTAAGACAACTCTTTGTTTGCGGTTGCTAAGAAAGTTTTGAAACCAGTTTAAGATAGAACCAGTTATACCTACCGATTGTAATTTAAGTAAAAGACCCCGGTGCCAGACACGATCAAAAGCCTTACTAATGTCACAAAAAATAGCCCTTACTTCTAAGCCGTTGTCAAGTGCCTTGCAAAACGTATTGTATATATCTTCGAGTTGGTTAACTGTGGAGTCACCCGGTACGAATCCTGACTGCAGTGAGGTTATAACATCATTGTCCGTAAAAAAGTTAAAGACATGTTTGTGTACTATTTTCTCCATTGCTTTACCTAGAGTGCTCAATAATGATATAGGTCTGTAGTTTTTAACATCTGATGGATCATCCTTTTTGAATACCGGTGTGACGTTTGCCTCTTTCCATATTTTTGGTATTATATTTTTCGAAAATGATGCATTGAAGAGTTTGGATAATGGTTCTGATAATTCATTTGCACATGCCTTAAGAATATAATTGTTTAGACTGTCAGGCCCAGAAGACTTTCCTAATTTCAATGACTCTAAAATTGTTTTCACTTCATCTGGTGTAGTTTCTATTGTAGATAATTCGTTCTGGTTTACTTTGTTAATATATGGTAATGCTTTCCCGTTGTCGTCTAACTGAGTTTGTGCTTTGAAGTAACAATTAAGCAAATTTGCTTTTTCGTTTTCGTCAGTATAAATAATGTCGTCCTCTTTAAGAGGGGGAATGGATGGTTTTTCATTAGTATTTATAAATGTTTTTAAAGTTTTCCACCAATCCCGACTACTTATATTAGTATTTGTTTTAAGTTTGTCGGCTAGTTTATCAAAATAATTTTTCTTTGAAGATCTAAGCAGGCTTGTAGTATCATTCCTTAATTTTTTGTATTTTTCCCAGTGATGTATATTACGAGTACGTTTAGCTTTATCATAGGCTCTTTTTCTTTTCCTCATCAATTTACGTAACTCATTATGCATCCAGGGAGGGTCAGACTGACGTGTAGTGACATATTTATTAGGTATATATTGGCTACTAACTTGTAAAATATGCTCTGTTATATTTTTGTGTATGTGTCAATGTCATCGTTTTCAAGAGATTCCCAGTCGGTACTATTCAAGTTTTGTTTTAATCTGTCGTAATCGCCATCTTTATACTTCCATATATGTCTCTTGATGGACTTTATGTGACCCTTTCTGAAGTTAAATACTCCAAAAACAGGGCAGTGGTATCGTATATCCTGATTTAAAAAAGGGTCTCCGACTCCACTTAGTATCACATTTTGTGGGTTTGAAACGATTAACAGGTCGATAAGGGATGATGATCGCTCAGTAAAGTGCGTATGTTCACTTATGATCTGGTGTAAGCTGTAGTACTGGCAAATATTGTTTACCTTATTAAAAGAGATCTGCTTATTCATACCAAGGTTAAAATCACCCAAAATTATAATGTCAGAGATTCCCTTGTCCACTGCTAGGTCGATCGAATTTTCGATATTAGCCAAGATTGAATTGTCAGAATTCGGAGGTCGGTAAAATGTACCAACAAGTACTCTTTTATTATTTAACCGAAGTTCTACCCAAATGCATTCTATATTTAATATTTCTAAGTCTAAGCGACGCACACACGGTATGTTATTTTTGACGTAAACAGCTACCCCTCCATGACCGCCCATTCGATCTTTCCGAAACGGAGAACGGAACCCACTTAAAGTAATGTCGTTATCATTTATGTCTGTTGTAAACCATGTTTCCGTTATCGAAATTAAGTCAAAATTTGAGAGTTCGGATTCAATTTGGTCTAGTTTATGTAATGCGCTTTGTACATATAATGGACAACCGAGAAGTTATTCTTGATAATATCAGATGTATCGTCTGGTGTAAAACTTATTTCAGATTCAGATTCAGAATCAGGGCCTGGATTTAATTCTATATCACCAGCACATAGAAGCAGTAGTCTTACAAAAACATAGTAGTCGAAAGTGTCCAGTCTGTTAATTCCCTTGAGTTTCTGGTGCCTGCTGTAGTGAATCCCAACCCTCACTCGGTAGGTAGCAATATCAACCCCAGTCATCTTTCAAGAAACATAAATTGATGCCTCTAACGAGCGGGATGGAGATGCAACACGAAACAGACAGGAAATCATAGTGATTGTTTTTCCTGTACAACAAGATATTGCTCAATACCGTGGTATAAATGATGAAAGAAAGAAGTAGAAGTAGTAGTTCGTTGCAGAATAGAACAAACATTTTAGTTGACATAGAAGATTTTGGACTGAACATTACAATGCAAAAAGTATATCAATTTAAAAACTCAAAAGTAAAATCAGATCTTACAGTGGGAAAAGGGGAACAATCATCACTGTCGCCACCAGAGCCCCTGCTAGACTGTGGTCAAGCACCCCTCTGCTCACTAACTTTGCTGTAATCCATCTGTAATGTACGTTTAACCAGAGGTGTACCCAATCCACAGTGCCCACACAGGCTCCCGCGCCGCCAACAACTCCTGCTCCCCCCCTCCACCGCAGTCCAATTACATGATTACTCCAGTAAAATTTGAAAAAAAATATATATAGATATTTACAGCCATAAGAATTGTTCTGTTATATGCTATGTCTCAAAATAGTAAAAAGCATTTGACCAAATATGTATCAGTTTATCATTGTATCAACTTTATACCAAAAAAAAAATACTGCAAAAAATATGTTGCAAAAAAATATATTGCAAATGTTCATACTTCGAGTTTGAAACGAGCATAGTTATTTTCAGCATAACAATAACAAATTCGTGCACTTAAATAACGTTCATATTTTCTCTAGAACAAACATATTACAAGTGAAAAACTCTTAATATTTTCCTATCACCAGAACAGGAACAGATCGTAGAGGCTCGCTAGAACTGCCTCAATGAGGCGGCACCGAGCTAGCACCCACGATCCCTGTCTATGAGCAGAAACAAAGAGAATAATGTGTACTCGTTCCCAACTCTATCCTTCCCTATATAAAGTTGGGTTAAGAAGGATGTTTATTACACGAACTTGTTAACATGGTAGGAGACATTTGTTGACGTCTCAATTCTATTCGAATCGTTACTCCAACATGACGTTTACAGTGTTGACGGGGACGCTAAAACTCGAATCAAACAAAACAAACATTCTAACAGACATGACAACAGCAATTTAGTAGTTTGTATAATACTTGGACAGTACGCACATAATAAAGCCTGATATATTTGGATGTTGCCTTGGTTGTCTGAGTTGAAGTTCCCACGTCCCATTCAACAATATTTAGATCATTCGGGCAACTTTACCGTCGGTATCGTGGTACTTTTATCCGACATACAGACACAGTTGGCTATTATATCCCGTACAAAGGGCACTGTGACAGTTAAAAAGACCATTTACACAAGCCACAACCCAGCAACGATTTTTTTTTCAGTTAGGGTAAAGTAGCGTACAGTGGAACTTCGATGGCTCAACACGATGGCTCGTATACCATGGCTGAGCCGAACTCGTTTTTGTTCCCTAGGCGGTTTCTCCACATAAGAAGTAGTGTGGAATAATTAAGAAGATTTGCAACTTTTATATTAAATATGTATGCTTTGAGCACTCACCAGAATCTGTAGTGTCCGAGTGATAGGCCGTAAATAACTGTTAACAGGATTGAACCACAGTTAAGTAACACATTTAAGATTATATACTTTTAATACTCATAATATGGAGACTGACATAAGAACTAAAACAAAGCAACTGGTATTAGAGAGGCAAATCTTATTATATATACTGCAGGTATGTATCTTCTGCTAGAGGCTCCTTAAGGATATAGATATAATACTTAATACACTACATCCCTTTCCTTCTTATTTTTTTTTTCAAAACAAATACTTATAAAATTTATGAAAACTACGGTATGCTGAAGTTAACCAAGTACAAATTTGGATTGTCCTGATTTATCATATCATAGCCATTCTAATTAGTAATGTTCTTATTTTACTGTAAATGAAATAATACTGACAAGATTATCATGAAAAGTCATTGTTAGGAAACGCCTTTCTAAGATTTCAGAGTAATAACGGCTTTATAATTAATCCTAATAGTCTGTGTCTGGTTTTCACTTGATAACAGGAAAATAATGATGAACAGTATCTTAGAGCCTCTGATAAGTCAATAAACAGACTTCATAGTGTAGATTATATTTTCTTGTCCTTTGGGATCATTGATTCCATTGTGGAGTTTTGAAAATATCTGAGGGTCACTGATGAGGCCTAATTGGCCGAAACTAGCTAGTCTGGCCCAGAAAACATATACACTCCATATTTTCAGATCTGTGGTGTATTCTTTGCTTCCAAAGGATAACCCTTTTATAGAACATATTCATTATGTCCAGTTTCTGAATGAATTAATGAATGGAATATCATCAGCAATTAAGTTCCCACAGTAAATGGAATTTTCCCAGCGGTTTCTTCTTTATGTCCTTGAATACATGTGTAATATTAAGGTATATAGGCACAGTCTAGCACATACTGCTTTTTAACAGATTTTTCACTAAAAGTAAGGAAAAGTGTAAACTACTAATATATATAATGAAATTAAATGTAAAACACATGCAATATTGGCAAACTGGTTATATAACATATAATGTTTACTCCATAACATAGTCTTTGAATTTTTCTGGTACCCTCCTTTCTCTCTCCGAACGCAAATTGTATCTCTTCACTGGTGTTGAACTCGAAGAATTGTTTTCCATTTCTGGCTCATTAACATTTTTTTCTGCTGTTTAGGGCAGGTGATGTCAAAAGCGAATGCGGATTCGTATCAGGCTCACGCGGTATTTCAACAGATAAATCAGCTTCTGATCGCGGCATATTCAAATTTTCTCGCGATATACATGTAGGCTTATCTGAGGTCCGTTCATAAAACCTTTTTAGATGCGTAACATTTCTCCTATACTTCACGCCCTGATCTGACTCTACTAAAACACTATTCCCTGTCTTATGCAAGACTTTGTAGAATTGCGGTTTAAACTGGCTTTGAAATTTATTCTCCATGTTTTGTTTCATCAAAACTGTGTCACCAGGCTTTAATTCGCTCTCGCAAGCGTTTCTACGTTTATCACCATACACCTTGCCTTTCTCCTTTTGCTCGCTATCGCGATCGCGCATTTCTTGGTCATATGATGTGTGATCAAGTAAAAGTGGTAGCTTTGTTCGTAATTTTCGTCTATAAAGCGCCTCGGCAGGGCTAACCCCTGTTATTGAATGTGGTGTACTGCGATACATCAGTAAATAATGATCAAGTTCTGATTTCCAGTCGCGTTTTTCAGTTTGTGCAATTTTGATACGCTTTAGGATCGATCTATTTTCACGCTCGACCTGTCCTTGAGCTGGACTCCAATATGGACTTACCCTCCTGTGGTAAATTCCAAATTCAGCCATGAAGCTACTGAAATGTTGGCTTTGGAACTGACTTCCATTATCAGTCTGAATCAAAAAGGGTAGACCATGAGTAACAAACATTTTCCACATTACTTGTGTTATTTTCTCAGCTGAAGTGTTTTTCAAAATTGCTATTTCAAAGAATCTACTGTAAAGATCTACTAATACAAAGACATAATTTCCATCAGGAAGAGGTCCCAACAAATCTGCTGAGAGCTGTTCCCATGGCCCTGAAGGTAAATCTGTTCTTATCATGGGTTCAGGTTTTGATGGCTGACTGACTAATTGACAACCATAACAAGATTTGCAAAATTTCTCTATATCTTTGTCAATTCCAGGCCAATATACCACAGTTCTCAATCTTCTTTTCATACTTACAATTCCAGGGTGACCATCATGACCTAAAGTCAAAACTTGTTCTCTTAATGATATAGGAATAACAATTCTAGTCCCTCTTAAAATAAGTTTACCTATAGCAGACAGCTCGCTTCGTACAGGCAGGTATTCCTTATATGGTAATTGATACCATTTGCCATTTAACAGGCATTCTCGCACAGCGACTAACTCCGGATCTCGATCTGAAGCTCGTTCGATTTCACGCGTAGTCATTGCTACTGGTGTCGATTCACGTGCAACAAATTTTATATAGTCGTCAGACTCGACACTTTTCGACAAGTCCGGTTCTTGCTGTTCTGACTTACTTAATAATCTACTTAGGGTATCTGCGATATTCTTGTGACCCTTAATATATCGGACAGTGAATTTATACGATTGTAATCGTAAAACCCATCGTTCAATCCTTGCACAGGATTTTGACCTTGACCTTGGACCAAAAATAGTCTCTAAGGGTTTATGATCTGTCAGAAGTTCAAAATTTGTACCATACAGATATACATGAAACCGCTCACAGGCCCAAACAAGACTTAAAGCTTCTTTTTCAGTCTGTGAGTAACGGTTTTCTGTATCAGTTAAACTACGACTTGCATAACTTATGACTCTATAGTCATCCCCTTGCTTTTGTGTAAGCACTGCACCAAGTCCTACTGGACTCGCATCTGCAATTACCTGGGTTTGAGCATTCTTATCATAGTAAGCAAGTGTTCCTGCTGATGCTAAACATTTCTTTAGCCTATCAAATGAATATTGCTCAGCTTGCCCCCATTTAAAAATTGCATTCTTATGTGTAAGTTCACGCAGCGGCGCAGAAATGGTTGCGAGATCAGGTATAAATCTTGCATTATACTGAACTAAACCCAACCAGCTACGTACCTCAGATATGCTTCTCGGTTCTCGCGCATTTAAAACTGCTGAAACCTTAGCCTCGGACGGTCCGACTCCGCTTTCTGACAACACATGGCCCATAAACTCTAATTTTGGCATATTGAATTCACACTTTTTACGATTTAAAGTGATTCCTTTTTCTTGTAGCACACTTAGCACTTTTTCTAGCCTTTTATCATGCTCTTGCTGATTCGGGGCATGCACTATTATATCATCCAAGATATTGTTCACGCCTTCACATCCTTGTAGGAGCTGTTGAACAACCTTTTGGAACATTTCTACCGCACAGCTGATCCCGAAATTTAATCGTTTGTACCGGTATAACCCTTTGTGCGTTATGAATGTAGTTATCTCCCTTGACTCCGGTTTTAACTCGATCTGGTGATACGCCATGTGTATATCAATTTTACTGAATACCTTTGATTCATTCATGTCCTGAAGTAATTCGTCAATCGTCGGAATAAAGTGACGCACCCGTTTAACAGCTTGGTTAGCCTGGCGCATGTCCACGCATAAACGAATATCCCCTCCAGGCTTTGGAACGACTACTACTGGAGACACCCATTTGCTTGGTTCGTTTACTTTTTCAATTATATCCATTTTCTCAAGCTCATCAAGTTTATTTCCAAGCTTTTCTCGCAGATTGAAAGGAACTCGTCTCACATTCTGGATCACAGGATCAATATTTGAATCAATTGGAATTTCAAGTTGAAAATGTTTAAGTTTTCCAAATCCCTCAAAACATTTGGAGTATTTCTGAATAATTTGTTCTTTTGTCATTTGTGAAGAACTGATAGAATTTACATCAAACGGTCCCAATTTTAAAACATCCAATGTTAAAGCAGTGTCACGACCCAGTAACGGTTTCCCCTGTCCTTCCAACACAATAAATTCAACATTTTCAAGCATTTTATCACCTAGAGAAACGTTAGTCCAAAATGTCCCAGCCACCTGAAGCGGTTCTTTACTTCCATAAGCATAAATTTTCCTAGTCTCTCTGCTGGTAGAACATTTAATTTTCATTTCCTTAAGCTTCTCCCATGTCTCTCTGTCGATAATATTACAACTGGCTCCTGAATCAATCATCATATTTAAGCTTATACCTCCAACTTTCACCATAATTTTGGCATTGTCACGATCTTTATCATTTGTCACAACAAACGTATAGTCACTGTTATCACTCTCGTTTTCCTCTATTTGTCGTACTTTCTTGTGGCTTGTTTCATTTTTCCTTTCATTTTTCCTGTCTTTAAATGTTTTGGTTTTACACATCTTTTGGAAATGATTATACTGCTTGCATTTCCTGCATTGTTTACCCTTTGCAGGGCATTTTGGATCCTTCCTCATGTGACCTTCAAGCCCACAGCTGTAACAAATTATCTTTTTCTTGTTAATCCATTTTTCTTTAGGTTTGGCTCCTCTATCCTTATTGTTAAATGACAATTTGTTGATTTCCTGAACTGCACCCTCTATTGTAGATGCTTGTTTTTCTGAGTCTTCAAATGCTCTGGAAATGTCCCTTACTTGTTGCAAAGTTAATGTACGGCCTTTTTCTAACAGTTTCCTTCTGAGTTCATGTTTTCGACATTTTTCAACAATTTGGTCTCTTATCTGCATGTTGACGTCATTTTGAGTCCCGAATTCGCATGTTTCAGCTTTTTGTCTGAGTCGCACAATGTACTGTTCTATAGACTCGCCCTCATTTTGTGCCGTTGTTCTAAATTGATGCCTTTCAAATGGAACATTTGATAAAGGGTTGAAATATGTATTTAAAGCGTCTTTTGCTTTCTTATAAGTATCCTCTCCTTGTCCTTCCGGAAGTGTAAAATAAATATCCTGGACATCCATTCCTCCACAATGTAATAACAACGCTTTCTTCTGATCAGGATCAATTACTCCTTTTCCATCAACATAGAGTTCAAACGCCCTTATCCATCTTCTCCACCTTGGGCCTATTCCACTTGTGTTTGCACTATCAAATGTCTGTAACTGTTGTACATCATGTAGAGCTACTGCCATATTTAAATCCAAGAGAGTTCACTTTTTATTTCCGAATTTAATCAAAAGTTAAAGTTCTTTTTCCGTATTTAAACAAAATGCCAGTTCCATTCTTTTACTCGTCGCCAAAATATGTAGTGTCCGAGTGATAGGCCGTAAATAACTGTTAACAGGATTGAACCACAGTTAAGTAACACATTTAAGATTATATACTTTTAATACTCATAATATGGAGACTGACATAAGAACTAAAACAAAGCAACTGGTATTAGAGAGGCAAATCTTATTATATATACTGCAGGTATGTATCTTCTGCTAGAGGCTCCTTAAGGATATAGATATAATACTTAATACACTACAGAATCGCCTCACTGAGACGATTATGATGGGTACACACAGCATCGATTGTTACAAAATACCGAAAAGATACCCCAAGATTTGACCCATTATGCGTCCTGCAGTAGCCCTCAGTGGCTAGAACTTGTGTTGAGACTTGTACTGCCGGTATATCATAATTCATTTTTAGATGCTCAAAAATGCCAGCTCTGCATTTTGGAAGGCGCCAAAAACTACAAAAATGTTCTTAAACCCGAAATTACTATGCGAAAATGCAAAGACGACACTGGGTAGGGTCGGAAATTGAAAATCGTAGGGTCGGTGTTTAAATTTTTAATTTGTTCTTTCATCGATAAAAATAGTCTGTCGGTCGGGTTAGCGGAAACACGGCTATTTTTCAGGCCTTAGATATCCATAAAATTCGCGAAAATATCGGACCACAGATATGTATTTCTGCTCAAAGCATAGATTGAGGGTTCTTGTTAAAGTGCCATCATAAAGGGCGTTTCTACTCTATGTTGTGTATGTTTTAAGGCTGTATGTAATATTTAATCCGGCAAACCCAGGTATTTTCCTATATAAAGTGGAAAGTAGAGTTTGCCAGGGTTTTTTTAACGCATATGCTTGATACAGTATTAATTGGTTTGCGCCGATGTTTAATTCCTGCCGAATGTATATATATAGTATACGCATTATGCCATACGAAGTAAATAAACAGAGGCACTTTTTTAAGATAAAATTTAAATTGCACAATAGACTAATACGATACTAAAACGTCCCTGTTCGGGGACAAAATTAACACATATCAAACAACTTCACCTTGAAATAGACCCCGAATGAGGTAAGAATATTTTTGGAGGCCCCAATCGGAGTCAAGTGTACCCCGATCAGGAACATCGGAGATTTTGACAGAAAAATGTTAATCAATCAATTTTGATGCTCAATAACTTTTTAACAAAATCGTTTTAGAAAATTCTGACCTTTATACTTTTTTCAAAAGTTGGAGTTTTCATCTATTTGACAGAATTCCACTCGTTTGAACAAGATGGCCACGAGGGCTAAAAAATAGAAAAATCTTCTAAACGACTACTCCTCCCATACACCTGGCCCAATTTCATTGAAACTTTAGAGGGAGGTTGCTAAAGTGATCCTCTATACCAAATAGCTAAAATCGTTCCTCTCCAATAATCAAAATGACCGTCAGAGCCAAAAAAAAAAATATACGTTTTACAATTAATACCCCTTGAGCCAATTCGATTCAAACTTCAAAGGAATGTTGTTTTGGTGGCGCCCTGCCAAAAAAACTAAACTCGTTCTGCTCTGGTAAACAAGATGACTGCCAGAGATAAAAATAGAAAGAAAAAATAGAGACAACTCCCCCTATGCCGTGGGACAATTTCCTTCAAACTCTATGGGAATGTTACTTAAGTGACCTTCTTCCAAATTAGCCAAAATGGTTCTGGTGAATAAAATGGTGCCAGAGCTAAAACAAGAAAGATCATGTATAAATGACAACTTCTGCACTTTTGGTCCAATTTCATTCAAACTTTACATGCTTAGGTGACATTGTAAAAAATTACCTAAAACGGTTCCACTCCAATGAACAAGATAGTCGCCAGAGCTAAAAATGGGGGAAAAACTTCAAATGACATCTCCTCTTATACCTATGGTCCAATCTCGTTCAAACTTCATAGGAATGTTGCTTCGGCGACCCTCTTCAGAATTACTTAATTAGTTCTTTTCGGATGAACATGATGGCTGCCAGAGCTTAAAATAGAACTATCTTTAAATGACAATCCTCCTAAACCTTTCGCTCATTTTCATTCAAACTTCACAGGAAGGTTGTTTAGGTGACCTTCTATACCAAAATGGTTTTGCTTCAATGAAGAAACTGGCTGACAGATGTGAAATTAGTAAAATCTTTAGATGAAAACCTCCCTACACGCTTAAGCCATTTTCACTCAAACTTCGCAAGGTGCCAAGGTGACCATCTATCGAAGTGCAACAGATATGCTAATATAAGATGGTTGTCGGTTATCCACATACTAGTTACTGTCAGAAGCTATGTGACAGGTCGAAATCAGGTGAGCGATTCAGGGCCATCTTGGCACTCTTGTTTTAAAGTAGGTTTGACATCGTCTATTTGCAGACGGATCACGTGACACGTCAAGCCTTATTTTCACTGAAAAATACGACAGAAATATATGAGCCCCGCCAAGCGAATTTGTGTCTTCGAGCATTTCGTCATGACAAAGTTTAACTGCGCATGCCCAGTCATTCAGAGGGGCCAGGGATATAGCTTTATTTCTGAAGGTTCCTCTTGATTCACTGCTTGTATGAGCGAGCAGCGAAGGTTCTGGCGAGACTGCGCGGATGCGCAGGCTCGCCTGAACCTTCGCTGCTCGCATAGGCGATAAGTACCAAAATCGCTTGACGGGGCCCATATGAAAATGACGTATGAGAGTGTACTGAAACATTTTGTTTGATATTATTTCAGAATGTTCTGGTAATCAAACCAATGGCTCACTGTAACTGGTTATGGCGTCGAAAATACACATGTAGCTGTGTTTGTAAATCTGTACCGGTGATTGGTGTGATCTTCGTCTGGTGGGTGATATACAACCTGTACAAGATGAAAGAGTGTGACACAAACGATTCCCAGAATTTCATAAAAGATTTGGTATGTATGTATGGGTACTCCTTATCGATGATATAATTCCAGCATTTCGATTAAAAAATAGCCATCGGAAGAGATGGCAAATCCCCCGACCAAAAGCCAATATGGCCTTCAGAAGATTGTTCACCAATAGAAAGTGCACCAGAATTAAACCACATATCACAAAAGTATTGCAGTTATGGCCATCGCAAGATTATACTGTCAGGGGAGATAACTAAAAAACCAGGGCACTCAGAAATGTGGTTCTTGCGCATGACATGCCTGCTTAAGCTCATGTATTTCTGCACAAAGTACCATCAATATGTCTCAAAAGGTATTGGAGATATAGTGATCACAAGCTGGTCATACTGTTATATTGGAAGGCTAGATAACTCAAATACCACAGCAACAACAGTTGTGGTTCTTGCACATGACACCCCTTCTGTACCTTGAATACAATTGTGCCAAGCTCCTTCAATATATCTCAAAGGGAGTTGGAGTTATGGCCATCACTAGTTTATATTGCCAGGGGAGATAACTAAAAAACCAGAGCACCCAGAGTTGTAATTCTTGAGCATGAAACACCTGCTTAACCTCATGTACATCTGCATCAAGTACCACCAATATGTCTCAAAGGGTATTTGAGGTACGGTGGTCACAAGGTTGTCATACTGTTATATTGGAAGGGGAGATAACTCAAATATCATAGCATATATGTATGTGTATGTGTATGTGTGTATTTGTATATATATGTGTATATGTGTGTATGTGTGTGTATATGTATGTATACATATATATATGTATATATGTATATATATATATATATATTATGATTTAAGCAGTAAGCCTGTATGTGCCTTTTTGTTATAAAATAGCCATGTTCATATGTTGTAAATGTATTAGTGTCAACCATATACGGGGAGGGTCGTAACTAATGTTGTGAGAACTTGTGGCCCGACCCATTTGTTTATTTGCAATAAAATACGATTAAACTAAACTAAATATCATAGCACCCAGAGTTGTGGTTCTTAGGCATGAAGCGCCGTCTCAACGTTGTATACAATTGTACCAAGTACCATCAATATATCTCAAAGGGTATTTGAGTTATGGCCATCACAAGGTTATATTGTCAAGGGAGATAATTAAAAGGCCAGGGCATCCAGAGTTGTGGTTCTTGCACGTGACACACCTGCTTAACCTCATGTACAACTGTACCAAGTATCATCAATATATCTCAAAGAGTGTTGGAGATGTGGCCATCACAAGGTAGTGATTCTATATTATTGGAAGGGGAGATAACTAAAAAACACGGCACCCAGAGTTGTGGTTCTTGTGCATGACACACTGTCTCGGCCTTGTGAACAACTGTGCCAGGTATCATCAATATATCTTAAAGGGTATTGGAATTATGGCCATCACAAGGTTGTCACTCTATTTTATTGGAAGGGGAGATAACTCCAAAACCATGGCAACCAGAGTTGTGGTTCTTGTGCATGACACGCCGTCTTAGCCTTGTGAACAACTGTGCCAGGTACCATCAATATATCTCAAAGGGTATTGGGGTTATGGCCATCACAAAGTAGTCATTCTATTTTATTAAAAGGGGAGATAACTAAAAAAGTATGGCATCCAGAGTTCTGGTTCTTGCGCATGACACGCCGTCTCAGCCTTGTGAACAATTGTGCCAAGAACCATCACTGAATCTCAAAGGGTATAGGAGTTATGGCCATCACAAGGCTGTCACTCTATTTTATTGGAAGGGGAGATAACTCCAAAACCGTGGCAACCAGAGTTGTGGTTCTTGTGCATGACACGCCGTCTCAGCCTTGTGAACAACTGTGCCAGGTACCATCAATATATCTCAAAGGGTATTGGAGTTATGGCCATCACAAAGTAGTCATTCTATTTTATTAAAAGGGGAGATAACTAAAAAAGTATGGCAACCAGAGTTCTGGTTCTTGCGCATGACACGCCGTCTCGGCCTTGTGAACAATTGTGCCAAGAACAATCAATGAATCTCAAAAGGTATAGGAGTTATGGCCATCACAAGGTTGCGTCTACGGACGGACGGACGGACGGACAGACGGACGGACGCCAGGCTGATCGCTATATCCCCCGAACCTATTCGGTCGGCGGATAAAAATTGTGTGATAAACGGAATCTTATATGAGTGGTCATTTAATACGAAATCTATGAAACGGAACGATCGTGTTACGGACATATTTTATATAAAATGTACAAAATATAAGGTCGGATGGACGGACAGACATGGATGGATGCGTGCGTGCGTGGTTGAATGATTGCATCATTCATGTAGGTAGGTAGATATGTAGGTACATTCATATGTCCGTAGGTAGGTGCATGTGCGTGTGTATGTAATGGGTGCGCACGTATGCACGGGCGTGCTTGCGTGCGGGCGTGTCGATGAAAATCAAACATTATTTCCACGGAAAAAATGTACAGCATTTAAGAAAATCATTAATGTATAACAGGACCCTGTGAGAAGTCATCGCAACTATTTGAATTGGATGACTTATGATGCATTCTGACTTTCTGTTGTTGCTATGCAACGAAAAGTGATCCACAGTAAAAGACAGTAAATGACCTCATCAATTGCCCTCTGGATAAAATTCTGACACAAATATAGCGCTGCAAACTTTGGAAGTTCTCTTCTGTCAGTGTATACCTCTGTTGGGCACAGGAGCTCGGTTGTAATTGTATGAGATACATAAACTTAAGATTTCCCCACCCACATATTTCACACATTAAGTTCGATAAAATCCATTATATTCGTTGTTATAACTGTTTTATCAGCTCATTTTTTACCTTTGTCCAATGAACAAACATAAAATCTGTTACACAATCACTACAGCTGATGTCTAACTCAATGTTTAACATTTATCAACAATGCGCCATATAGTAGAAAAAACACAAGGAAAGACAGTCGCCATCTTTTTCGCAACGTTTCCAGCCGCTCAGGTGCGTCACAAATTTCTTGGTACCCGGTCAACCTTACACCGCTTACGACTTCGGGTACCAGCAGGTAGTACGTATCGCGGTAAAAATTCAAATTCAAAAATTCAAAAGTCGCCATGACCGATAGATAATTGAATTCAATTGATTTGACAAGATCTAGAAAGAAATATACATTATGTCTTCAGGGATCAACTTGTATACGTGGTAAATCATTTAACCATGTTTAAAGATGCCGGTTTGCATCACATAACTGGAGGCCTCCTGTGCAGGGAGGGTCATCCCCTGTGCAGGTTAAAGACCCCTACCGTAATTAAATGATTACTGTGTAGGCTTTCATCCTGCAAACCTGGTGTGTATGTAATGTACACCTGCGAGTAATGCTCAAATGTGACCGATCGCAGTATAAGTAGAAAGAAAGATAGGTATCAAGGCTGTAACGGTAACACGTACTACCTGCTGGTACCCGAAGTCATAAGCGGTGTAAGGTTGACCGGGTACCAAGAAATTTGTGACGCACCTGAGCGGCTGGAAACGTTGCGAAAAAGATGGCGACTGTCTTTCCTTGTGTTTTTTCTACTATATGGCGCATTGTTGATAAATGTTAAACATTGAGTTAGACATCAGCTGTAGTGATTGTGTAACAGATTTTATGTTTGTTCATTGGACAAAGGTAAAAAATGAGCTGATAAAACAGTTACAACAACGAATATAATGGATTTTATCGAACTTAATGTGTGAAATATGTGGGTGGGGAAATCTTAAGTTTATGTATCTCATACAATTACAACCACAGGTGCTTGGCTCGTTGATTTGCCCGAAAAACTTGTGGAATGTTTAAAAAGTCAAAATATGAGTAAAAAAAAAAAATCCAGATTTTTTTTTTCATACTTGTATAGAAAAGTATGAAAAAAAAAATCTGGATTTTTTTTTTTTACTCATATTTTGACTTTTTTAACATTCCACAAGTTTTTCGGGCAAATCAACGAGCCAAGCACCTGTGATTACAACCGAACTCCTGTGCTGTTGGGTAGGAAGTCTGGGTTTGCTTTCAACAGCGCTGCCTTGTCCCTGAATAGGCGGCAGCTCTTTCAACATATTTGAGCCGGGGCACAGCATTTCCTACAACTTACATGTGCGCCAAACGAATAATCAGATCAGCCTCAGCATCCATATAGTCTGACCAGACCCAGCAGGCTCATGACGTAATTGTGACGTCACATCAACGTCGGTTCAATGTCATGACGTGTATGCAACGTCACATCAACGTCGGTGCAACGTTGCACCGACGTTGATTTGACGTTGACTAGCGACGTGTGCCTGCTGGGGAGACTTCTCTTGCTGCATGAAGAGCATATTGGGTCCTATGCTATCCTTAGAGCGTACAGCGAAGACTCTGATCAGACTGCGCGGATGCGCTGGCTGATCTGAGTCTTCGTTGGGCGCACGTCTTATTGTAGGTTTTGTCGTGCGCTGGCTCAATTTTTGTTTGCCTTGTTACCCTCCGTGGCCTAGTGGATAAGAGCGCTGACTCTTAATCATTAGGTCTCTCACCACTATGGTTCGCGCCTCGCTCGGGCCACGTGTGAGATGCCAAGTTCTGCAAAGGGAAGGTCATGCGGTTTTTCTCCGGGTACTCCAGTTTTCGTCCGCCTCTGATTAACGATCGGCTCTAAACTATGATAAGTGAAATAATATTGTAATGACCGTAAAACAAAACCAAAGAAGAAAAATAACCCGTATATATAACAAAGGAATATACCACATAGTAAGTTTGGTCCAGTTTCAATTATAAGGGTGTCAGGTTTAAAATATTTGAGGTAAGTTGCACAAAAATGTATGTACTTTTAGCAAACACTGTAGACCCAGATCAAACGTCGCGTTCTGTGTATGGGACGCTAGGCCTATATAGAAAGCTCGTTAGTGGTCAAATTGTTAACTGTCCTAGAAATTTACGCTGGTGTTTTTGCTGCAAAATGTGGAACACATTTTTTTGCAGCAAAAAAGTATCAGCATTTCAACTAACAACATTGTTAGTTTTCAACCACAGATATTTGGGGCCTGGAATCAGGTGAGTGATCATGGGCCGAACCGACTCTTAAAGTTCGATTTTTGCACAGTTTTTCCATAGTTAAACATGACAGAGCACTAGCCTAGCCTGCTCAAAAACCTCAATCATGTCTAGAAAGCTATAAATGAAAGTAGTTGTGATGGCTATATAGATCTTTACGGTTCGAACTTCAAGAGGTCAGTTCGGCCCATGATCACTCACCTGAGTCCAGGCCCCAAATATCTGTGTTTTGAACAAGTTGGTTCAGCTAGTTTCTGATTCGTATATGTGCTCTTACAGTGTCATCTGTACCGTACTCACCAGATAGCCGGATCCATGTGCCATACTCTTTGCGATGAGGAACAATTACTATATGAAAAATGCACAAATTATCGAGGTGGAAAGAGGGTTATCTTCATGCAATGTAATGACTGTGAATCAGGTCGCAAAACGAGGGTCGTGCTGAAAATGGCGGATGACTTGAGAAAGAGGTCTATGTTGCAGCTGCCAAAATGGAGAAATGGTGGGCGTGAAATAGCTCGAGGGATGTTGATTGAAAATGTACAGCATAATTTTTCGATAAATCTCTCTCACGTGGCTGATATCCTGTCATTTCTTTGGGGTGAAAACTTTGATGATTATTTGAGAAGAACTAAATTTTCAAACGGTGAAGTTGAAATACGGAGTATATGGGATTTAATCCAACAATCAGAGTACACATTCTATGTACTTTATAAAAACAGAACTTTCGTTCCAAAAATTTATGGAACTTGTGGACCGGCTTATTTTTCTGAATATACGCCTGACATAACAAGGTTTGAGCCCAGAGTTTATAATTTGTGGGGGTCGGGGAACTTCAGAGAACGTGCCAAAATAGCAGTTGATATCCTAAAAATGCTGAAAGTATTCGAATATGGCCTTCATCAGCCATTGCACTTGTGTGATGTCAAGGGCAATAACTTTGGAGTAAGGGAAAATGGGGAGATTACTCTGGTAGACACAGACTGTGCAACATTCCAAGACAGATTATACAACGAATATCTCTCCGGTTCCTGTTCAAAACATGCAGACTGTGATTTCTTCGATTGCCATGGTTACTGTGATAGTTTGGAAGGAAGCTGTCGAAAAGAGAGAACCAATAACAACTTGCAGGTACATGTATATTTGTTTGTTTGATTTGAGGTTTAACGTCCCCGTCAACACTGTAAAGGTCAATTTGGAGATGTTGCTTCCAATTTTGTGGGACTTTTACCCGACCTTGAGATGAAATGACATCTCAAGCCCTGCCGCCCAATGAAACCAATTGGGTTTATTAGCATTGACGGGCCGACTCGTGCGCATCGCTTTGTCTGGGCAGGCTTAGATCCTCCAAGCGGTTTACCAGTACTCGTGTGCGGGTCGGTTTCAGCTCTGCGTGGAAGCATCATGCAGCCCATCTATTTCTTCAAGCCCCGATGGGCGGGGGCCGCGGTCCTCTGTATGTCTTCAGCCTTTGAAATAGTGGATGTATACTGGTTTAGATTTGCCGTTCCTTCTGTCCGTCAATCTGTCCGCCCATTATTTTTCATCAAAGATTTTTCAAGAAGCCTCAAACTTGGCACTGCTGAGTATATAATCTTATCAGTTACCCCCTTTATATATTGCATTGTAACGCATTGACCTGATAAAGATATGCTATCTCAGGACAAGTGAACTTTATCACGTCAACGTGACATTGCACTTTTATGAATGAAGCGGACTACCTGCAAAAATGGATAAAAAACTATAATTATTAGAGAAATTGAAAAAAAAATACTTTAAAATGATTTGAAAAAAAAAATAAATAAAAATAACGGTCAGCTGGTAGTAAATATACTGACCCATTATATATTCCGCGCCGGAATGTTGGGACGCAATGACTGATCGTAAATTGCCGATTTAAAGAGTTTACAAGGGGATAAACTGATAAATAGAATACCAGATCCGTGTCTTTTGATATCAAGTATATCAGGCTCGGCTTCGAGAACGCATGCAGAATCGCTCGGCAAGCCTCGCGATTCTACAAGCGTACTCGAAGCCTTGCCTGATAAACTTGATATCAAAAGACACGAACCTGGTATTCTCTATATAATGACTTGTATCGTGCAAGAGACAAAAGGCCTTCATGGCGTATTTATTATTCTGTCATTCTTTCTCTCAATACATGTCTGTGGATTTTTTTCGTGGCATTACGAAAACACGCCTATACAAATAGTATTTATTGTAAATTTTACCGCTGAAAATCGATAATTTTAAGATGAAAAATTGTGATATTTTTCTTATTTCTGCTCGAAATATTGATTGTGGATACTCGTTAGAAACGCCTCATCGAGGCGGTTCTAACGAGTACCCACAATGTATATTTTAGACAAGTAATAAGAAAAAATAAAGTTTACCCCTGCAAACCCAGTGTTACTATATAAAAGTGGGGCTCGAAGGGGCAAGAATTATATAGGCGTGTTTTCGTGATGAAAGATTTCTGAGGAACTATAAAAGCTTGGTATGGTATACAATAACGACAAGTTGTATCGTGTAAGAGACAATGGGCTTTCTTGCACACCAGACAAGGAAATCCGTGATTTTACCCTGGGATAGAAATTTATGTTCTGACCCTGGTGTTCCTACCCAAAAACGAATATAATCACGTGTTTGATAAATGCACTGGTTGATTACGACCTCGTATGCGCCGTCGTTAAGGTTCCTGCGAGGAAATGGACTCTATAAGCGATTTTGCTTCCGTCCAAATCCTGTCATATCTTGTACCTGTATATGTATGTATGTCAACTTGTTACTTCTGAATAAATATGTTTAAACCAAACATTCCTGCAGTGTCAACACAATATGGCGGACGTTGGTAACCGAAGTGACTGCAGCATTAAAAATCCGCTTTAAGAAATGGAAGGTATTCAAGAAAAAGAATCCAATATGGGTGTGAGGGGTGGATAGAAGAATCCGTCCCTCGGGATCACTGTCCGGCATCACTCGGCAATCCTCGTGATGCCGGACAGTGTCCCTCGGGACGGATTTTTCCATCCACCCCTCACACCCATATAAGATTCTTATATCCTCAGCAAATTCGTTTGTCTGTTACAAGTATTTCTTTTGTTCTTTCTCAGAAAATAAGTCCAATGATTTTTGCCTTGAGCAAACGAAGCATTGTAACACATGCTAGTCATCTTAATCCTGAAAATACAAAGAAAAACTGCATCTGAAAATGTCGTCTGTTTATGTCGTCTGCTTCATCTTTTCGCAAACTTTTTGGTTTGGTCGCCATGAGGCGGGCAAACCGGGTCTAATGACCAGATTGTAACTGTTCCATGGAGGGGCACGTGACGCGATCAACCAATCAGCTTTAACGATGATGCAATACTATACTGCAATTACAGGAAACAGCCTGTCTGAATATCGAAACAGACCGAAAAGCAAGCGTTTCAACTCCAACAATAAATATATTAAGGGAAATCGATACACCTGGCAGGTGTGGCTGTTAGTCTACTATTTTTACCGTATTTCGAAACACCCCTATACAAATACATTGTCATTTTTTGGCCCAAGAAAAAGAAATTTAAAAAAGAAAAATTGGAATATTTGCCTTTTTGGCACAAAACATAAATTGCGGGGAGTCAACAGAAACGCCTCGACGAGGCGATTCTATCGAGTGCCCACAATCTAGTGTCTCAGAGCATTAATACGGAAATTAATGTATACCCCTGCAAACCCGAGCTTTACTATATAAAAGTGAAGATTATATTTTCTTGTCCTATGGGATCATTGATTCCATTGTGGAATTTTGAAAATATCTGAGGGTCACTGATGAGGCCTAATTGGCCGAAACTAGCTAGTCTGGCCCAGAAAACATGTACACTCCATATTTTTCAGTTCTGGGATGTATTCCTTGCTTCCAAAGAATGGCCCTTTTATAGAACATATTTAACTTCACTTCAACTAGTGTATGGGATTGTGTGGCGGCGGTAAAACATCTTCCTGCCTTACATCATAGTGTAGATTATATTTTCTTGTCCTTTGGGATCATTGTTTCCATTGTTGAATTTTGATAATATCTTTGGGTCAATGATGAGGCATAATTGACCGAAACTAGCTAGTCTGGCCCAGAAAACATATGTACACCATATTTTTCAGTTCTGCGGTGTATTCCTTGCTTCCAAAGGATAACCCTTTTATAGAACATATTAAAGAGGATCACAATTCTATAGGCATGATTTCGTGATGGAAATACAACTTGAAGGACCTTATGGTTGCTACTCTGTTGGCTCTGTCCAACTGAAAAAGGGGTCTACACTAAAGGGGGAAGAATTTGCTCCTCAAGGGGTCTAGTCTAAAAGGGAAGAATTTGCTCCCCAGGAGCAAATTCTTTCCTTTAAGAGTATACCCCTTAGACATATCCAAAGACAAACTACTTTTGCAGGAGTAGCATCACCCCCTTAAGGCGTATCTATTTTACGTCTTGTAATGCCATTATGGAGTAAGTCCATAGGGCCATGGAAACGAAAAACAACAGAACATAACTACTACTACTCACAAAGTGTGGCTGGCTGCGGTAGCTCAGTCGGATGCAGTCTGACTGGTGATAAAGAAGACTCGGGTTCGATACCTACCGGGGTCGGCAACATTCTTTCGCGGAGATTGATTATGAAATCTTTTCTATGGTCATTCTCTCCCTTTCGCTGATTCAGGAAGAGCAGGGGTCAGGTTTTGGCAACAGAATGTGCACTGTACTGGTAAACCGCTTAAGGAAAAGCCTGCTCAGCAAAAGCGTGGATAGGTACACTGACAGGCCCAAACATGGCCCAAACCAGTGTTGACTGGGCCGTTAAATACAAATAAACAAAACTTGCAGTTTACTTCACACAGATAGGAACAGATTTATATATTCTGAACATCTTTCGGTACGCTGATAGCTCTAATAATACGTATATGTAAATGTTGGAAAGACGAAGAACGTTATTTTTCCTCACTTATAAAGGTCGCTGGGTGTAACAGGCCTCCGTGGCCTAGTGCATAAGAGTGCTGACTCTTAATCATTAGGTCTCACAACGCTGTAGGTTTGAGCATGGCTCAGGTCACATAATGAGAAGTTCTGCAACAGAAAGTCACAAGGTTTTTCATCGGGTACTCCAGTTTTCGCTCACCTCTGATTACTGTCCACCAAATATTAACAGAGTTATGACCTTTGAAAAAATCGGTTTACATTTTCGTTTGGTTAAGTTTTGTGCTATACATGTGTAAACCATATGTAAGTTACATTTAGTTTATACTTGTCATGGCGTTAAACAATTTACCACAGAATACTCATCACTACCTACCCCTCCTGATACCAAGGTCACAGACTTCGAAATTTTATATACACGTTTTGTATTAAAAAATAGAAGTGGAGGCAATGCTCAGGAATCGTTATAATCAACCCACAGCTCCCATCAGAGACACCAAAGGGAAAGACACAAACATGAAACAACAGACCCTAATGGAAACACCAACAGCGGAAAGCCAAAAGGACAGTTACTTTCCCATAAAATGGCCAATAGGCTATCCAAAACAAAATATCATAAGCGACACAAACATCCAAAGACAAACCATAACAAAAACAAACCGCGACAGAAGAACCGCCTTGGAACGGTCAGCGGAAACGAATTCCACTTGGGGTGCTTAAATCGATTTTACGTGGCCACAATCCTCGCCCTTCCTTCCGTCGCGATTTAGACAAATAATTTGCTCTGTCCGCATGAAGGCCTCCAAACTTCAGACAAACCATAACAAAAATATACCGCGCCAGAAGAACCGCCTTGGAACGTTTAAAGTTAAATGCATTAAGTGGGATAATGATATCAGCTGGCTCAAATCAGAATGTAGACTGACAAGACCAAACCTATTGGATGCTTTTTGAAAGCAGCCAACTTGTTTAACATATTTTTTTGCATACAGACAAACAGTGCAGTCCCTGATCAGACTGCTGATATGGGTTCACACTGTTTGCAACGACTTTTAAAGTAATCAGCAGACAACAAAGCAGATGACAATTGTTGTGATTGGCATCTTCAGGGTTTATAGAATTGACAGGCGAACATGTATTATAGTTGAATCTGCTCTGTATATACATGCATACCATTAACCGCTTTATAAATCTAATTTTGGAGTCCAAAACAGAAACCAGTGTTAGTTACACAACTGTGTTATATCCAAACAAAAATGTAGGGGCCTGCAAATTAGATGGAAAATAACTACAATTGTTGGTAATTTTCCTATTAATGTATGCATTTTGTGGTCCATCTTTAAACCGTGCACATGGTGGACCAAAAATGCATACATTAGTATTTGTCTTTTTTTTTTTTCAGAGTGTTTGCAAATTCGTGTTAAGTGGGTTCTCAAGATTATCCAGAGGCCTCCTGCGTGTCCCACCGGTCAGTATTAAACAGAAACTGAAGGGAGCTGTACAAGACTGTGCCTACCCTGGTCGCCATAGCAAACGGAAACGTGTCCGCCGGCCAGCCACAGAAGCATCTTGGAATGAAATAGTCAACATTCTGAAAGCGTATTTGCAAAAGTCTTGATATTTTAGAGCTCTAGTTCACATAATGCAAGCACGCCAGTGTGCAGAAGGCTGCATATACATATAAAGACATGTAATGGCATCAGCGGGTGCCGAAATTGAGGACTCAGGTGGTAGCAACAGAGGCGGTTCAAATGAGAACCCATAATCTTTACTTTTGGAGAAAAATAAAGAAAAATTATGTAAACTCTTGTCATTCACTAATTCGAATTATGGATGTCCATAAATAATTATGGAATCTATAGATAGGGAATAAATAGTAAAAGGGCGCCCCATAGGTTCGTCCATGCTTATAAATCCCACTGGTTTCATTGGGCGACAGGGCTTGAGATGTCATATCATCTCAATTTCGGGTAAAAGTTCCTAAAAAAGGAAGCAACGTCTCCAAAATGGCCTATACAGTGTTGACAGGGGCGTTAAACCTCAAATCAAACAAATAAAAAAACAGTTTTAACTCTTATCCTTTGTGTGTTTGATTTGAGGTTTAACGTCCCCGTAAACACTATTTAGGTCATTTTGGAGACGTTGCTTCCAATTATGTGGGATTTTTTCCTGCCATTGAGATGAAATGACAGCGCATTGGTTAGCGCGTTCGACTCATGATCGAGAGGTTGTGCGTTCGAATCCGCCGCCGGTATCGAGGTGTGTCCTTGGGCAAGACACGTATTGACACTGCCCCACTCCACCCAGGTGTAAATGGGTAGCAGTGGTGTAAAAGCCAGTCAGTGCCTCTCTCTCGCGCGCGCGTGAAAACACCCGGAATGAGTGTTCGAGAGCGATTCAATAAGCTTAAAGCTTTCATCGCAATCGAACTAAAATAAATTAGTATAAACTAAATGACATCTCAAGCCCTGCCGCCCAATGTTTTCAGACAAGAAGATTTTTTAAGGTTTTCTCTATATGTAAGTCTACAAGGGCAAATCAATATTCCATTTCCAATTGACCGAGACAACCAAGATTTTCATGCCTTCTTTCAATACATGTTTTAGGCATGAGGGCAAAATTGTTTTTCACACATAAGATATTGAAAGTCAAACATGGCCAGCGATGCAAAAGCAAGCTTTTTGTCAAAAGTTGAGTACTGTGCTGTATCCGGTACTTGTATTTGAAAGGAAAAACAGATTCGGAAATACATTGCGAGTTGGCCAATGTTTATGGGTCTTCTGCACCATCGTATACACAAGCCAAATTCTGGGTTGGGGAATTCAAAGGCGGTAGAACGTATTTGGAAGACGAAACCAGGTCTGGTCGCCCGTCAGATGCCACCGATGAAGAAATGTGTAACAAAGTACGGGATCTGGTGTACTCTGATACGTGAATTAAGGTGGAAGAAATAGCGAATCACATGGTAGCGTTCACAACTTTACATGATCGCTTGGGCATGTGCAATCTAACAGCCCGTTGGGTCCTGTCCCTTTGCGACGAGCAAATAACAACCAGAGCATCAGTATGCAGTGCATTGTTGAAGCGGTTTAGGTCAAAAGAAGATGATGTCTGGTGACGGTAGCTGAGACCTTGGTCCATTATTATGAGCCAGAGAATAAAACTCAAAGTCGCCAGTGGGTAGGTAGGGCCGGGGTCTCGGAGGCCAAAGAAGTTCAAAACGCAAGTAAGGGGATGGCAACTGTATTTTGGGACGCACAAAACGTTTTTATACTGGACTTTCTAACAAAGAAAAGTACAATAACAGGTGCTTATTATGCAAATTTGCTCGACCAATTGAGAACCGTGATCCAAGAAAAACGACGATATAACTGAAAAAGAATATCCATGAACGTCATTTCCGGTCCAAAGAAGAAGTCGTGGAGGCAGTTGAGGAGTGGGTCGGAGACAGGGACCATTGGCTTCTTCAGTTCTGGGATGATTGCACTGGAACAGCGTTGGTCCAAGTGCATCATTAGAGAGGGCAGTTACATCGAAAAAGAAGAGATCGCTCTCATCCGGAAATAAGTAAGGCTGCTTATTTAATTGACTCGCCCTAGTATGTAGAACACATTTTTGGCTCCTGTGTTTTAAATTGAACAATCTCGGTAGATGAAGCTTCATACCAAATATCAAAGACCTGGACCTTCCGGTTTCAGACAAGAAGATATTTAAAGGTTTTCACTGTAAAACGTGGGCCCCTGTGATGGACCATTTTTGGCCCCAAGGTTATAATTTGAACAATATTGGCAGAGATCCACCAGACGAAGCTTCATACCAAATAGCAAAGACCTGGGCCTTGACGACAAGTAACAATGGGGGAAAAAAATCTTCTTCTCTAAGAAGAAGATTTTTTTTTTAAGTTTTCAGTTAAACAATCTCTTTTTTAGCTCCTGTGACTTAGATGTGCAATGGATCTGTTTGATTTGATGTTCAACGTCCCCGTCAACACTGTAAAGGTCATTTTGGAGACGTTGCTTCCAATTTTGTGGGACTTTTACCCGACATTGAGATGAAATGACATCTCAAGCCCTGTCGCCAAATGAAACCATTATGGTTTATAAGCATGAACGCTTTGCCTGGGCAGGCTTAGATCCTCTAAGCGTTTACCAGTACTCGTTTGCGGGCCGGATTCAGCTCTGCGTGGAAGCATCTACTATACTAAGCAGGAATTCTCGTACTACAGGTACAAATCCGCTCCAATCCGTCACTTCTGTGACGTCACAGCCTGTCGCTAGTTCTCAGACGACAAGTTACAGTGGGGAAATGTATAAAGTTATTTAGTAGCCCGACATTTAACATTTATTTTCATTAATACAAGATATAATTATAACCTCGCAATTGAGAGAAAATGTATCTGCTTCAGTTTGATACCAAAGGGGGAGGGGGGCCATAAGGCCCTTTTCCTGCCCTGGAACAAAAGTCTTCATTTTCTCCTGATATATTGTCTATAGTGTCCCATTTGCTAAAATAGTATTGGTTTTTTAACGTAAGCCCTAGTTATTGAGAAACATGATAATTCAGCATTAATCTGAGGTATCATGTTTTATGCACTGTTTCTTTTTTAAAATATATCACACCCACTCAGTATTTCCTCTGTTTGTTAGCCAAATGTATTGGGTAAATTCCTACATAAAGTTTCTTCCTCTAAAGTAAAATACTACATCTGCAGCAGCTATTTAATGAACATCATCAATTTTTGTTAATTTTGCATCTTCAGATTAATGCTGAATTACCCCACCCACTTTCATTATCATATTTCTCAATAACTAGGGCTTATGTTACAAAACCAATACTATTTTAGTAAGTGGGACACTATAATGAAAATATCAGGAGAAAATGAAGACTTTTGTTCCAGGCCAAGAAAATGGCCTTATGGGCACCCCCCCCCACCCCCCCCCCCCCCCCCCTTTGTTGAAATATATTTTAAAATGGTCCAGATTGTAATGAATGCTACTAGGGTTTTTCCTTGTTAAGTCTTTGTATTTTACAGCAAACCTGAGCAACAGCCTTAATTCAAACGCCCAAAAGTCACATTTAAAAAAAAACTCCGCTCATTATTACCTCTCATTCGATAGATCTATAATATCTACAGTTTTGTGGTAAAACCACAGTTTACAGAATATATCTATATTTGACAAAATACAACTGGTAGATGTGTCACACTGTTTAATTACACACCAGCTAACACAGGTAAAATGGCCGGTGAAGGGGAATTAATCGAAGCCTATCAAAAACGGAATAACGATAACATGAGTGACAGTTCCTGTAGTACGATAATTCCTGGTAATGTTTCACTTATAAACCTGTGAAACTAAACAGAAGAAATAACATCTACAGATATGACGTTATCCTTCCTCGTCTGACGTAATCCTTACAAAACTACTATACTGACCGGAAATAGAAACTATACACTTTTAAATTGCCTCTCCTGACATAACAAGAGGATAATTCAGTTAAAAATTACTGATTAAGGATTTGGCTATCTACAGACGTGAATCCTGTAGCGATTTTAAGAAAATCCGGTGTTCAAAATAAAAGGTTTTGGGGAAAATGTTAAAAAGTGCATTTTTCACAAAATCTGTTTGTAATTGAAATTTGACTTCAACTTTTTTTGCGTATAGGTAATAAGTCAAAAGCAAAGAATAAAAAAAGAACAAAACATCTAAAAATTATCGAAAAATAAACATTTTATTGAAATCTATAAAACCGCATTTTCCAGCGAAATTTTTCAAAATAATGTTTAAAGCCAAGAAACTACCGTAAAGTGCTTCCAATCGTTTTAGAATCTCCAGCTGCGTCTTAGCTATTCATTAAAACAAAAATCGCAATAAGAAATGCCATACTTTTCTCCCATTTCCGGTCTTTTGGTCCAATATTTAAAGGTCGATTTTATTTCAACCATTGCGAAAATTTTCATTTTGTAAACAATATTCTCAACGTGGAATGATGAGTAACAGTTGGTAAAAATGGGAATCACATTCGCGGCACAAAATGTTTGACTCAATGGAAACTTGAACACCAAGATTTTGACCCTTGTCTTGAATATGTGGCCTTACCCGTTGAATCGTAGCCATCGTTAAACATTGTGTTCAATAAATCAATAGCAAACATGCCACTGATAATAATTTATATAACTGGAATTCAAATTTCATTAGAATGTTTTGCCGGCGACATTTTAAAAACGAGTGTATAGTTTCTATTTCCGGTGAGTATATGTAAAATATGATGTCACTACAGAAAAAAACCTTTGTAACGTAAAAGTTTCGTATTGGCCTCCTTTTCTTTCTTAGAAAATCAAAGCAGAAATTTTATGTACAATATTAGTGTGGCTATTTTCAGAAACTAAAATTATTATTATGCATCTGTTTGCGCATCGTGAAAAATACAACCTTTTTACGTACTTGTACTTTTACTTTCGTTTCAATTATATTCTGCTTACATCAGCAGAAAAAAAAACTACATATTTGACGTCATTATTCATCGTCTCACGTATTCCTTAGAAAAAATACTAGGTAAAATATGATGTCATAACAGAAAACATACCAGACTTATACGGACACGACCTTTCTCAGCTATGCTGATAAGCAAGGGAATTAACGCATACAACACAGAAAATAAATGGTTATCTCCCACAGCTCCTAGCCATGGTTACCTAGGTGACCAAGGTAAACTGGAAATAGAAAAAAGGGGTAGTGTATTTCATTTTCAAAAAGACCAAATCATTTTCATTTTTATTTTTTAAAATATATATGGACTTGTTCATAATAAATTTGAAATTTTACTTCCGCTGACACAGAAAAGAAATAACAATTTACAAAAAAGTTCTGAAAAGAAATTCATCAGTTCAATAGTTTTACTATATATTCTATACATTTAGAGGGTGCTTCCAAATATATGTCAAAAAGGACTAAAAAGTTGTTCATAGAAATTATTAAAATTCATTAAAAACACATGTGGATAATTGAAAAAGAATGTAAAATCATGAGCCGCTTGCACAGAAAAGATATTCTTATACGTTTTTTTTTTTTTTTTTTTTTTTTATTTTATGCGGAAATAATTATCAAGTTCCTATATAAATCTATGTATTAACTTTAACCGACAGCAGTTACCTGGATGTCCGTTAAAGTTTGACATGTTCCTCACATTAGGAAAACACACCTATTCAAATATATTGGTAAAATTTTACCACCAAAACTGATTTTTTTTTTTTTTTCAGATAAAAATCCTGACATCTGTAATATTTCTGTTCAAAATATAGACTGTGGGTACCCGTTAATCGACGCAGCGGTTCTAACGAGTACCAACAATCTATGTTTTGAGCAGAAATAAGAAAAATAATGTATACTCCTGTAAACCCCAAATTTACTATTCAAAAGTGGGGTTCAAAGGGGGTCAGAATTATATAGGCATGTTTGCGTGATGATGAGCCTGAACAAAAGAATACACATCTGAAGCAAATAATCAGACCAGCTTGATTATCAGTAGGAGAGTTACTAAGGCCGTCGACAAGATTTTAATTTTTTGTAAGCTTCCGCGAAAGGGATTATTTTTATAGCAAAAAATAATTGTGAAATCGGAAGCTACTTCCGGTCATTTTAACACAAGCATACAGTCGTCAGAAATGATTAAATTTGCATTCAAAAGCACAAATGAAAACATCAACACTTCCTAAAACGTTTAATTACTTCAGTTATGGTTGCCACTGAAATGGAACGTTTCCGAAGCTTCGTTTATTAAGTAACCCATATGGTGTTTGTGTGGTATTTCATCGGAAAGAAATGTACACAAAGTTTCATATCTGTCTATTTTTCAAAGGTGAATTTTATCAAACAGGTTGTGTCAAGAGCATGAAATTCTGACTCGACAGGCATTTTCATCTTTGAATTATAGTCCCATCGAATTTTTTCTCGAGAAAAATGTTTTTAAATCTACATACGCCGGCCTCTGAGATTCGCTACTGTATATGACTTGTTTTGTGACATGCATCCATCTGATGTAAATACTCAGACTAGCTTGTTAACCCTTATCTTGCTGAATATTCATCTAAGCCACACCCATTTCTGTCTATCAACCAATCAAATTACTTGATGTAATTTATTGCTACAAATTCATAAACTGAATAGACTGAATAGAAGCCATCTGATCTGGATCTACACTGTTTGGCAAAGATAGGGGTTATCGTGAAAAGCAAGGTAAGGGTTACTATGCATAATTCAGCCGTCTGTGTAGGAGTGATTAAAGGTTCGGGAAAACACTGTTCCGAAGCACAGCTTGGTCCTCGCCGGCCTCGGCAGGTCAGTCTGATACGCGTCTGAATGGTGATCAATACGCGTCTGAATGGTGATCACGGATCACGGGGGGGGGGGGGGGGGGGGGTTCAGTGCTTGCCGCGGTCGGCAAGATTCTTTCATAGTGATTGATCATGAAATCTTTTCAATGCTCATTTTCTCCCTTCCGCTCATTCCAGAAGGGCAGTTGTCATTCTCTGGCGAAAGAATGTGTACTGTACTGGTTAACCGCTTACGTATAAGCCTGTCCATAGGTAAACTGACGGGCTCGATATGATCTAAATAGCGTTGACTGGGCAGATCAACCGTTCACCAGCTCATGTTAGGTTGATTGGTTGGTTGATACGGGTTCAACGTCCCCGTCAACACTGTAAAGGTCATTTTGGAGACGTTGCTTCCAATTTTTTGGGGACTTTTACCCGACATTGAGATGAAATGACATCTCAAGCCCTGTCGCCCAATGAAACCAATAGGGTTTATTAGCATGGACGGTCCGCCACACAACCGCGGTTCCTGGACAGGCTTAGATCCTCTAAGCGGTTTACCAGTACTAGTGTGCGGGCCGGATTCAGCTCTGCGTGGAAGCATCATGCAGCCCATATATTCCTTCAAGCCCCTATGGGCGGGGGCTTAGCTCATTTTAGGGTATTTGCTCTTGCACATGTACATTTAACCGTGCCCCGGTCAATTCGTACAAGTCATTTCGTACATTAGTCATTTTGTACCATTTTGGTCATTTCGAACCTGTTCAATCTGTCATTTCTAGCTATCATGCATGTTTTTAAAGTAAGTCAGGCTTTCTTCCGGCTTTGACCACCATAGAATATGAGCCCGCACAAAATGTAGTCCGGTTTGGCGCAGTTATCAAAATTGTACAAACGTATTAGTTATTCTATAAGCGTAATACAAACTTTTGAAGCAGACGACTTGACGATTTTATCTTACGATTCAGCATTTCATATGAATCAGCTTCATCATGCGACGTGTTTGGCGAAGACTGTATACCCAGATCAATGCGGCGTCTGTTTAGCAGTCTGCTCAGGTTTTACACTGTTTTCTATCATTGCTGTCAATATTTAATCCTTAAAGACCAGCCTGCTGTTGGACCAGGTCAGATGCAGACAAGAATATTAATGGGTTTTCTTTCTGACTTTCGAGGTCAAGTTTAGATCAGTTACAACTTAGATGTATATTGACTTGGCGTGAAGAAATTGGAAAGAAAGGCTGTCCCTTTCAACCCTGGAATATGGTACAGATACTTAGTGTAGGTCCTGTAATATAATTCTAGGTGCCATATTTAGCAGAATGGATGAGCCCCAGCTTCAGTGATGGAAGAGTGCACTCCAGAAACTCAAGGCAATGAATAAATCAAAGCACTGACAACACTCATGCCGACTGTCTCTAAATGCAGGCTGGTCATGAATGGGGGCTTGGACTGATTCGTTTAACCTTAAGATGTTAGTAACTAAAGTGTAGAATAAGATCAGCATCGTGTTCTGTGGCGTTTGATCTGAGTTTACATTGTTTGCCAGATCCAACGCTTGATTAATGTGCAGATTTTACAGATAACACTTACATATACCCAACACTGACAAACGACGCGGCTATGTTTGGGTTAATTGTTTGGCATTCGACCCGAAGTTGCTAATAAGAAAAACGCTTCAGTGCTAACGTCTACGTGACTATCACTGACTTGTCAGAATAACCTTTTGTCTTGTAGAAAATAGCCGCAGTGAGATAAGGGTTGCCCATAAGACTGAAGAGGATTATCCTGGATCATAGGGTGAGCTTTGCAAACAGTGTAGACCAAGATCAGACGCTGCAGAACGCGTGTTCTTATCGAATTCTTCACTATTTGTTTGGAATTTCAGAGTTAAATGAAACAGTTTAAATCTCAGCCCAGGACTATTACTCCAACCTACAGCCCACACTCTCAGTGCTTTGATTCTGAAACCGAACAACACGCTTATGCACCATGCCCTTAAGCTTAAAGGTTAAATCAATCAACCGTGACGCCTGGTTACCAGTCCGGCCACGTCGATCCTGTGGACCACCTTCACACCAGTACGGATAGAAACAACATGTTCAGGACCAAACTTTGGATTTGTAATGTAAGGTCGTGCCCAGAAAAGAAGAAAATGAAATTTATTCTCCAAAAAGCATTAAGTGAGAGCGTATTGCAACATTTTTCATGAAAGGTTCGTAAGCGTGCCCCTGGACAGTTAGAAGCTGGCCGGAAAGCGGATGACGTCGACTCGGATTTTGGGTGCCACATGTGTGTGATCTATGGTCTGTTGGGGCGACCTCTCACTATATACAGAAGACGCTAGTGGACGTCGACGTAGCGGAAGACCGACGTCAGTACGTCAAGATCGTTTCAACCGTTAGACGCATATGCGAAACAGATTTCCGCCGGCAGCTGCTACACTGTACCTGTAGATAAACAAGGGTTCTCAACTACCGACTAATAAGCACTGACACAGTTCGTCGCCCTTATGCGATGCACGTTTGAGAGCTGGACGTCCCTGTCGTGACCAAAGTTAACGCGTCGACACAGTACGGAACACTTACGCTAGTGCACGAAATACGTAAATTGGCGTCTAAGCGACTGACATATGCGTTTCAGTGAAAAATCGCACTACAGCGTGAATCACGCCGATTGTCGTTTCCGCGTGTTTCGACGTATATGTGTAAGGTATGCCGAGAAAACGCGTGCGTAATAGAGCATGACATATCGGGTGAAATAAGTGTAATTGTGTGGCGAGCTATTGCATGTAGTCAGCAAACGCAGCTTAGTGTCATTAATAACATTCAAGATCATGGCTGAGACGTGAACTGACCAGCGAGACGTTACATCAATCAAGTGCTTCGGCCTCACATGGTTCCATTTATTTGTTTACGCTCAGAATCCGGGATATCTTATCCAGCAGGATTACGAGCGGGCTCATACGAGGATGGCGTTTCATAATACCACCGGTCTATAGACATCTGCAAAGATATCATATATTGGAATTTGTAGAACTACCTTTCTAAATTTTAAGATCTTTTTAGAAAGGTTTTCTGTTAGTTTTCACAGTGTTATGAGTTTCTCATAGAATCTGTCATTTCAGTGCCTTTGGCGCTTTGATTTGGTCATTTCTTACCCGCTAACAACCATTTCGTACCCAAGTCATTTCGTAACCGTTTGGTCATTTCGTACCCGGGTACGAATGTACCAAAATGGGTACGGAATGGCTTTAGCATAGACAGTTTGTACAGAGGTCATTTGGTAATATCGTACCTGGTACACGGATACATACAAATGTGTTGTTTTGGACGGCCAGACTGAGGGTCGGACGGGGCTACTTTGAAACACCATTATCCGGACCATTATGGATGGATGGACAGACGGACGCATTGCAGCGGCTCTGTAAAACTGGATAATTGTCAAGAATTGATTGGCAATTAAATGGTTTTTTGGTCGATTGTTTATGAATCGACCCAAAGTTATAAGGACAAAACTGCTATTAGTGCTGGAGTCCACGTGACTCTCACTGATTTGTAGGAAATCCATGTAAATATCAGCGTTAATTTTATCGCAGTGAGGTCAGCTTGTTGCGTAAAAAGGTCGGAATCATGGGTAGGGCTTGGCAAACAGTGTAGACCAAGATACGCGGCGTCTGATAAGGGTCAACACTGTTTGCTTACATTACAGAAATTTAAGGGTCAGACGCCGAAAACGCAGCGTCTGATCATGGTCTACACGGTTGGCTTACAGTACACGAGTTTAAGGGTTAAACGAAAGTTCAGGCCCATTTTCCGAATCTACACTCAGAGACAATCGATACACCAGTACTCTTAGTGCTTTGATGTTGATAACTTTTCGCGTCTTTAATTACGTTATTGTACTTTTGATATCCAAACTGTTAATTTGCCACACGATAGGACGACAATTTTCAGACCATTTTCATTTGGATGGGTGGATGGATGGATGGATAAATAGCGATTGATGCATGGATCTCAGCGGCTGGCATTTATCGAAAATGAAAATCATGACAATAATGAAGATAAAACATGGCATGCGATAAGACTATCATAAAATATTTTGTATTCGTTTGTGACACAAATATTACCAGAGATATCGTTTTATCTGACAAACTGTTGGTTCACCGGCGTTTTATAACTTGAATCGTCTTCTGCACCAGGAAACTAAATCGACATCCAAGTTACATGTGTTACTGAGGAAAAGTTACGACTTTATCAACGATGAAGATACACTCGCCTTCCAGTACTGGGACGAGTACAGAGCAGAAAAAAAGACCACAACACAGCTTCTGAGCTAGGATCTTGAAATTTCATATATGGCATGAGCATGAAAAATAAGCGGACCCGTATTTTTTTTCTTTTCCGTCGGACTTACGGAGTTATGCCCCTTTTTTTACTTATGCATTGTGGCTATAGGGAAACCTTGTGAACTAAATATCTGGAGAACCGCTTGAGCTAGGCTCAAGATATTTGGCATACAGTTTGGGTCTAATGTGTAGATGACCTGATTAACTTTTGACGAAATTCCGGAAATATTTAACGGAGTTATGCCCTTTTTTTTGACTTATGCATTGTGACTATAGGGAAACCTTATCAACAAAATATCTGGAAAACCGCTTGATATTTGGTATACAGTGTGGGTCTAATATGTAGATGGCCTGATTAACTTTTGACGCAATTCTGAAAATATTTAATGGAGTTATGCCCCTTTTAGGACATACATTTTTGGCTATAGGGAAACCTTGTGAACAAAATAACTGGAGAACCACTCGAGCTAGGCTCATGATATTTGGCAGTCTGTTTGCTACTAAGGCATAGATGACCTGAATTGTTCAAAATCTGTTGATATTTGACAGGTTTATTTTTAATGCAAATGATCATGAGGTACCGTTTACTGTCCAATTTAGGGTCAAGCATATGGTAGGGGGCATAGTGTTTCACAAACACAATTTCTAGTTTTCTCATTTTCCCGCAGCCAGAGTTCTGCATAAAATGGAATTCTTTCAACAACTTTGAGAGGGGGTCCCGCAAAGGTCATTTCTGCCAAGTTTGGTCAAAATCTGTTCAGTGGTTTAGGAGGAGATGTCGTTTAAAGGAATTGTGGACGAACGATGACGAACGACTGTGACCAATCACAATAGCTTCCCGGGAGCCTTCGGCTCAGGTGAGCTAAAAAAGTCTTCCATCCTACACCTGCTGCGAGCACCACAAGCCCTTGCCCTACTGAAGCCAAAGCAGTAGAACCCCACGGCACTGAAAGCAAATTATATGAGCCGGGGCGCACCATTTCCTACAATTTAGATGTGTGCCCAGTGAAGAATCAGATGAGCCTGCGCATCCATATAGTCTAACCAGAGGCTTCTCTTGCTGCATGAAGGAGCATTGGACCCTTAGCTATCCTTAGAGTGCACAAGGAAGACTCTGATCAGACTGTGCGGATGCCCAGGCTGATCTGAGTCTTTGTTGGGCGCACGTCTTATTGTAGGTTTTGTCATGCGCTGGCTCATATCATTGCAACCCTCCATGTAACCAAAGACTTGATTAGATTTGGTCACCTTGACCTCACTCTCAGGTCAAAAACTCACCCAAACTGTCATAGCTTGTCTGGACCCGGTATCCTGAACAAATTAATGAGATGTGTTCAAACTTGGTACAATATACCTACCAAAAACTTCATTCGATTTTGTCCATTAGAAAATGGCACATATTCTTGGCAGGTATTCCATTCTCACTAGAAAGGGTTATCCTTTGGAAGCAAGGAATACACGACAGAACTGGAAAATATGGAGTGTACATGTTTTCTGGACCACACTAGCTAGTTTCGGCCATTTAGGTCTCATCAGTGACCATAAAATATTATCAAAATTCCGCAATGGAATCAATGATCCCAGAGGACAAGAAAATATAAACTCCCCTATGAGGTAGGGCAGGGCATTATGAAAACACGCCTATACAAATACATTGCCACCTTTATCGCCGAAAAAAATGAAAATTTTAAGCTGAAAAATTGTGATAGTTTTCTTATTTCTGCTCAAAATATAGATTGTGCGTACTCGTTAGAACCGCCTCATCGGGGCATTTCTAACGAGTACCCACAATCTATATTTTAGAGCAGAAATAAGAAAAATAAGGTTTACCCCCTGTAAACCCCAGTTTTACTATATAAACGTGGGGTTCAAGGGGGTCAAAATTATATAGGCATGTTTTCGTGATAGTAAAACTGGGGTTTACAGGGGTTAACCTTATTTTTCTTATTTCTGCTCTAAATTATAGATTGTTGGTACTCGTTAGAACCACCCCGATTAGGCGGTTCTAACGAGTATCCCGAATCTATATTTTGAGCAGAAATAAGACAAAATATCACAATTTTCATCTTAAAATTTTCATTTTTTTTTTCGGCGATAAAGGTTACAATGTATGTATATAGGCGTGTTTTCGGAATGTGAGACGTTTTACGGCCACCACACATTCCCAGACAACAGCTGTAGAAATGATAAATATGTTCTGGAAAGGGTTATCCTTTCAAATATGTTCTGGAAAGGGTTATCCTTTCAAAATTCCACAATGGAACCAATGATCCCAAAGGACAAGACAATATAAACTACACTATGATGTAAAGCCCCTGCCCATAGGGGCTTGAAGAAATATATGGGCTGCATGATGCTTCCACACAGAGCTGAATCCGGCCTGCACACTAGTACTGGTAAACCGCTTAGAGGATCTAAGCCTGTCCAGGAACCGCGGTGCGAGGCGGACCGTCCATGCTTATAAACCCTGTTGGTTTCATTGGGCGACAGGGTTTGAGATGTCATCTCAATGTCAGGTAAAAGTCCCACAAAATTGGAAGCAACGTCTCCAAAATGACCTTTACAGTGTTGACGGGGACGTTAAACCTCAAATCAAACAAAACAAACACTATGATGTAGGGCAGGGAGACGTTTTACGGCTGCCACACATTCCCAGACAACAACTGTAGAAACGATAAATATGTTCTTGAAAGGGTTATCCTTTAGGAGCAAGGAATACACGACAGAACTGAAAAATATGGAGTGTACATGTTTTCTGGGCCGGACTAGCTAGTTTCGGCCGTTTAGGCCTCATCAGTGACCCTCAAATATTTTCAAAATTCCACAATGGAACCAATGATCACAAAGGACAAGAAAATACAAGTCGCCCAGCCGGCAACGATCGCTCACCTGAGAAATAGCACAGGTTGTCAGATTCAAGGCGAATTCGAACTCATCTGAGATATTATGCTTGTATTTGTTTACTAAAAGTTTCAAACTGCGAAACTGCGAAGAAAAAGTGGACACCATTTTCGTTCATATTTATATTCAAGGGCAGGTAGCTAACTCAAAAGCTGTTGGTCCTGCGAGACCCAAATTGGAACTTGACATAGACTGTATGCCTCTCCTGGTTATCTGCAAGTTTGAAAAAGATCAGTTCAGAAATGGCCGAGAAAAATTGGAGACGTTTTTCCATTGTAAAATTTTTCACGCTCAATGAACTTAAATGCTAAACCAGTGGCAGATTCGAACTCATCTGAGATATTATGTTTTTCCTTCTTTTCCAAAAGTTTCAAAAAGATCCTATTGAAAACAGCTGAGAAAAAGTGGAGACACTTTTTTTTGCTAGTTTTTATGCCAAAGGGCAGGTAACTCCAAAGCCCTTTGTCCTGCATAACCCAACTTCGAGCTCGATGTACATGTAGACTGTATGCCTCTCCTGGTTACCTGCAAGTTTGATAAAGATCAGATCAGAAATGGCTGAATAAAGTTGGAGACGTCATTTTTCCATTGTAAAATAGAAGTGAATGCAATGATCAGGAATCAATACAATTAACCCACAGCTCCCATCAGAGGCACCAAAGGGAAAGAAACACAAACATGACACAACGGCCCCCTAATGACAACATCAATAGCGGAAAGCCGAACGGACAGTTACTTTCCCACAAAATGGCCAATTGGCTATCCAAAACAAAATAATATAAACGATACAAACACTCAATGACAAACCATAACAAAAATACTGCAAAACGGAGAGTCAGATTCATTAGCCAAATTTGAACCCATCTGAGGTTTATGCTTATCTTTGTTTACTGAAAGTTTCAAAAAGATCAAAAATGGCTGAGAAAATGTGGAGACAACAATTTATATTAATATTATTTATGCTCAAGGGCAGGAAACTCCAAAGTCCTTTGTCCCATTTCACACAAATTGGAACTCAGCATAGACTGTATGTCCCTCCTGGTCCTCTGCAAGTCTAATTAAGATCAGTTCAGAAATTGTTGAGAAAGCTGGAGATGTTGTTTTTCAATTGTAAGTCTATGGGAAAATTTTACAGGCTCTAGGGACTGTACCTGCAAAACTGAATGTCAGATTCAAGCCTAATTCGAACTCAATAGAGGTTTATGCTTGTCCTCGTTTGCTATTATTTCAAAAAGATCAGATCAAAAAGGTTGAGAAAAGGTGCAGACATCTTTTTCCACTAATATTTATGCTCAAGGGCAGGTAACTCCAAAGTTGTTTGTCTCATGCAGCCGAAATACGAACACTATGTAGACTGTATGTCCCTCCTGGTTATCTGCAAGTTTGATGAAGATCAGATCAGAAATGACGGAGAAAAGTTGGTAACGTCGTTTTTCCATTGTAAGTTTATGGAAAAATTGTTCGCACTCTAAGGGCTGTAACTGCAAAACCGAATGTCAGATTCAAGCCAAATTCAAACTCATCTGAGGTTTTATGCTTGTTCATGTTTACTGAAAGTTTCAAAAAGATCAGATCATAAACGGCTAAGAAAAGGTGGAGACACTATTTTTCACTAATATTTATGCTCAATGCCAGGTAATTTGAAAGCCTTTTGTCTCATGCGGCCCATATTCAAACTAAACATAGACTGTAAGCTCCTTCTGGTTATCTGGAAGTTTTATGATGGTCAGGTTAGAAATAGCCAAGCAAAGTTGGAGACATTTGTTTTCCCCATTGTAAGTCTATGGGAAAATTTTTCACCCTCAAGGGGATGTAACTGGAAATCCGGTGTTCAGATTCAAGCCAAAATCGAACTCATTAGAGATTTTATGCTAATCCTCGTTTACCAAAAGTAACAAAAAGATCAGATCAAAAACGGTTGCAGAAAGCTGGATACACAATTTTTTTGCTAATATTTATGCTCAAGGGCAGGTAACTCAGAAGTCATTTGACCTGCGTGGCCCAAATTCAAACTCAACTTGGACTGTATGCCCCTCCGGGTTATCTGCAAGTTTGATGAAGATCTGATTTGAAATGGTCAACAAGAAAAGCTGGAGACGTCGTTTTCCCATTGTAAGTCTATGGGAAAACCTTTCACACTCAAGGAGATGTAACTGGAAAACCACTGATCAGATTCAAGTAAACTTCAAAATCGCTCGAGATTTTATGCTTGTCCTCTTTACCAAAAATTACAAAATGATCCAATCAAAAACGGCTGAGAAAAGCTGGAGACACACTTTTTCACTTACATTTATGCTCAAGGGCAGATAACTCAGAAGCCGTGCAGGCCAAATTTGAACTGTAAGCCACTCCTGGTTATCTGCAAGTTTGATGAAGATCGGATCAGAAATGGGGGAGAAAAAGTGGAGATGTCGTTTTCCCCATTATAATTAAGTATATGGGAAAATTTTTCACGCTCAAGGGGATGTAACTGGAAAACAGCTGGTCAGATTCAAACCACCAAGATTTTATGCTTGTTCTCGTTTATGAATAGTTACAAAAAGAGCTAATCATAAACGGCTGAGAAAAGCTGGAGACACCATTTTCACTTATATTTATGTTCAAGGGCAGGTAACTCCAAAGATGTTTGTCCGATGCATCCCAAATATTAACTCGACATAGACTGTAAGCCCCTCCTGGTTATCTGCAAGTTTGATGAAGATCGGATCAGAAATGGCTGAGAAAAAGTGGAGACGTCGTTTTCCCCATCATAAGTTTATGGGAAAATTCTACACGCTCAAGGGGATGTAACTGGAAAACCGCTGGTCAGATTCAAACCAAATTCGATCTCATTTGAGATTTTATGCTTGTCCTCGTTTATGAAAAGTTACAAAAAGATCAGATCATAAACAGCTGAGAAAATCTGGAGACACCCTTTTTCACATATATTTATGCTCAAGGGCAGGTAACTCCAAAGCTGTTTGTCATGTGCAGCCCAAATTCGAACGCGACATAGACTGTAAGCCCCTCCTGGTTATCTGCGCAAGTTTGATGAAGATCGGATCAGAAATGGCTGAGAAAAAGTGGAGACGTCGTTTTCCCCATCATAAGTCTATGTGAAAATTTTTCACACTCAAGGGGATGTAACTGGAAAACCGCTGGACAGATTCAAAACAAATTCGAACACGTCCGAGATTTTATGCTTGTCCTCGTTGATGAAAAGTTACAAAAAGATCAGATCATAAACGGCTGAGAAAAGCTGAAGACAACATTTTTCACTTATATTTTTGCTCAAGGCCAGGTAACTCCAAAGCTGTTTGTCCCGTGCAGCCCAAATTCAAACTCGACGTAGACTGTAAGCCCTCCTAGTTATCTGCAAGTTTGATGAAGATCTGATCAGAAATGGCTGAGAAAAAGTGAAGACGTCGTTTTCCCCATTATAAGTCTATGGGAAAATTTTTCACGCTCAAGGGGATGTAACTGGAAAACAGCTGGTCAGATTCAAACCAAATTGGAACTCGTCAGAGATTTTATGCTTGTCCTCGTTTATGAAAAGTTACAAAAAGATCAGATCATAAACGGCTGAGAAAAGCGGGAGACCCCATTATAAGTCTATGGGAAAATTTTTCACGCTCAAGGGGATGTAACTGGAAAACAGCTGGTCAGATTCAAACCAAATTGGAACTCGTCCGAGATTTTATGCTTGCCCTCGTTTATGAAAAGTTACAAAAAGATCAGATCATAAAGGGCTGAGAAAAGCTGGAGACTCCATTTTTCACTTATATTTATGCTCAAGGGCAGGTAACTCCAAAGCTGTTTGTCCTGTGCATGCCAAATTCGAACTCCACGTAGACTGTAAGCCCCTCCTGGTTATCTGCAAGTTTGATGAAGATCGATCAGAAATGGCTGAGAAAAAGTGGAGACATCGTTTTCCCCATTATAAGTCTATGGGAAAATTTTTCACGCTCAATGGGATGTAACAGGAAAACCGCTGGTCAGATTCAAACCAAATTCGAACTCATCCGAGATTTTATGCTTGTGCTCGTTTACGAAAAGATACAAAAAAATTAGATCATAAACGACTGAGAAAAGCTGGAGACACCATTTTTCACTTATATTTATGCTCAAGGGCAGGTAACTCCAAAGCTGTTTGTCCTGTGCAGCCCAAATTCGAACTCGACATAGACTGTAAGCCCCTCCTGGTTATCTGCAAGATTGATGAAGATCAGATCAGAAATGGCCGAGAAAAAGTGGAGACGTCATTTTCCCCATTTTAAGTCTATGGAACCTTCTTGTTTCCATGGCAACCACAGTTCTGATCAAAACTGGTCCAAAACCTGCTGCAGTCAATCCCCCAACCAAGTGACGCTGCACATAAAATTTGATTGGGATTGGCCAGCTAGTTACTTAGAAATTCAAGTTCAAAGGTGTGGACGACGGAAGGACGACGGACAGACACCGGATGCATACCTATACTTTAAGCTCACCTTGTGAGCCTTCAGCTCAGGTGAGCTATACTATGATGTAGGGCAATGCATTACGAAAACACTCGTATACAAATACATTGCCACCTTCATCGCCGAAAAAATGAAAATTTTAAGATGAAAAATTGTGATATTTTTCAGAAATAAACCCCAGTTTTACTATAAAAAAATGGGGTTCAAGGGGTTCAAAATTATATAGGCGTGCTTTCGTGATGAGACGTTTTACGGCTGCCACACATTCCCAGAAAACAGCTGTAGAAACGATAAATACGTTCTAGAAAGGGTTATCCTTTCAAAATTCCACAATGGAACCAATGATCCAAAAGAACAAGAAAATATAAACTACACTATGATGTAGGACAGGGAGACATTTTACGCCGCCACACATTCCCAGACAACAGCTGTAGAAACGATAGATATGTTCTAGTGAGTTATAGTTTTACGTCCCACCAACAGCTAAGGTCATACGGAGACGGGGCCTCGGTTTAAAGACTCATCCGAAAGTCTGGAGAAGCCCGGGATCGATCCTGCGATCCCTGGTTTACAAGGCGAGTAGCGTAACCACTGCACCACGGAGGCTTCTATAGATATGTTCTAGAAAAGGTTATCCTTTGGAAGCAAGGAATACACAACAGAACTGGAAAATATGGAGTGTACCTGTTTTCTGGGCCAGATTAGCTAGTTTTGGCCATTTAGGCCTCATCAGTGACCCTCAAATATTTTCAAAATTCCACAATGGAACCAATGATCCCAAAGGACAAGAAAATATAAACTACACTATGATGTAGGGCAGGGCATTACAAAAACACGCCTTTACAAATACATTGCCACTTTTATCGCGGAAAAAATGAAAATTTTAAGATGAAAAATTGTGGATTTTTTCTTATTTCTGCTCAAAAGATAGATTGTGGGTACACGTTAGAACCGCCTCATCGAGGCGGTTCTAACAAGTACCCAAAATCTATATTTTAGCGCAGAAATAAGAAAAATAAGGTTTACACCTGTAAACCCCAGTTTTACTATAAAAGTGGGGTTCAAAGGGGTCAAAATTATATAGGCATGTTTTCGACATGAGACGTTTTACGGCCGCCACACATTCCCAGACAACATCTGTAGAAACGATAAATATGTTCTAGAAAGGGTTATCCTTTCAAAATTCCACAATAGAACCAATGATCCCAAAGGACAAGAAAACATAAACTACACTATGATGTTTGTTTGTTTGTTTTGTTTGATTTGAGGTTTAACGTCCCCGTCAACACTGTAAAGGTCATTTTGGAGACGTTGCTTCCAATTTTGTGGGACTTTTACCCGACATTGAGATGAAATGACATCCCAAGCCCAATGAAACCAATAGGGTTTATTAGCATGGACGGTCCGCCTCGCACCGCGGTTCCTGGACAGGCTTAGATCCTCTAAGCGGTTTACCAGTACTGGTGTGCGGGCCAGATTCAGCTCTGCATGGAAGCCTCGTGCAGCCCATATATTTCTTCAAGCCCCTATGGGCGGGGGCGAAACACTATGATGTAGGGCAGGGAGACATTTTAAAGCCTTGACAGGATAGACAATGAATACAACACAGAAACAACAAAACATTTTACACCTTTATTACCCCAAAATGTCTCATTTTGTCTGAAACCATTCCCTCAAACACATAAAAATTATCCAAAAGGAAACAAAAATATACCATTTTGGTAAAGTACTGTAACAAACTGCAAAGTTAGCAATCATAAGCATGGTAACGGTGAATGAAAAAATTGCACATTTCCTTGAAACATACACTAAAACCTCTTCAAAACAGTTTATTATAGCATGGTTTTGGATTTTAACATGCTTTAAAGTCACCCCCGCCCATCTGGGCTTGAAGAAATAGATGGGATAAGATAAGTACTGGGATAAGTACTGGTAAACGGCTTAATGGATCTAAGCCTGCACAGGCAAAGCGGTGCGAGTTGGACCATCCATTCTTATAAACCTTATTAGTTTCATTTGGGGACAGGGCTTCAGATGTCATTTCATCTCAATGTCGGGTAAAAGTCCCACAAAATTGGAAGCAGCATCTCTAGAATGACCTATACAGTGTTGACGGGGATGTTAAACCTCAAATCAAACCAACAAACAAACATGCTTTAAAAATGGATCCCAAAAAGGTATAGTTCATATAGAAAAATGACCATAAATGGTCATTTTTCTATATGATCTATACATTTTTGTTTAGGTATACTGCAGTTGTTTAACTTACAAAGAAATTGCTTCAGATCCCAACAACGGTGTTGTAAAGAGGTTGAGGTGCACATTACTTCAGTGGCTCAATCAACTTCGGTACATTTCTTTGAAACATACACTAGAACCTCTTCACAGTTTATTATAGCATGGTCTTGGATTGTAACATGCTTTAAAGCTGGATCCCAAAAAGGTATAAATCATATAGAAAAATGACCATAAATGGTAGTTTTTACTGTATGATCTATACATTTTTGTTTCGGTATAATGCAGTTGTTTAACTAACTAGAAATGGTGTTTGTAAAACACAATGCCCCCAACCTTTGCTTGACCTTAGCTGGCAAAATATTCAACAAATATTGTCAAAGACTCAAAAACATACAACAAGAATTCCCCCGAAGGCTATGTCACGCCTGTGGGGGCGCAAAGTCACCAAACCATGAAATCTAGGTCAAGGTCAAACATGGATGCCTGCATAAAAATTTCACTCCTAGTTGCAAGCATGTACCAAGTAACTCTTAAAAACAGACTCTTACATCAGGGTCAAAGTTAGGGTTGTCACACTATTTTACAAAGTCAGTGAACCATAAAATGTAGGTCAAGGTCAAAAATGGATACTTGCATTGAAGTTTCAATTCCTAAATGCAAGCTTGTACCAAATACAATTAATGAAGCTCTAATAGATCTTGAGAAATGGACTCTTACATTAGATAGAAAGTCAGGGTGGTCGCAATAATTCACAAAGTCAGTGAACCATGAAATATGGGTAAAAGTCAAATATGGATGCTTGCGTTGCAGTTGGAATTCCTAGATGCAAGTTTGTACCAATTATAATTTAAAAAGCTTTAATAGTTTTCGAGAAATGGTGAAAGTCAGGGTGGTCGCAATAATTCACGAAGTCAGTGAACCATGAACTATAGGTCAATGTCAGATATGGATGTTTGCGTTGAAGTTGCAATGCCTGGATGCAAGTTTGTACCAAGAATGATTAATGAAGCTCTAATAGTTCTCAAGATATGGACTTGCTGACAAGATTTTATTAAAAAAAACAAGGCATCGCATGCGATACAAATCCCCTCGCACAAGACAACTTCGTGTGTGGAAAACACTGAAATGGCAAAAGTCCAACTTGCTTGAGATATTATCATATGCAACATTTGTGTAAAGTTTGTTTAAAAATCCATCCATAAATGTAGGTTCTAGAGTGATGACAATATTTCTCTAAAAATAGTCATAGGGACCTTGACTTGAGGCCATGGCCACGAAGTAGATCTTGCTCAAGATAATATCATAAGCATCTTTTGTGTGAAGTTAGATTAAAATCATAAATGTAGGCGGTAGAGCAATGACAAAGTTTTTCTAAAAATAGCCACAGTGACCTTGACCTTGAGGTCATGACCAAGCAACTCGAGATATTACCATAAGAAACATTTGTGTGAAGTTCTATTAACATCCATCAATAAATGTAGGCACTAGAGCGATGACAAAGATTTTCTAAAAATAGCCCCAGTGACCTTGACCTTGAAAGTCGAAATAGTTCGAGATATTGTCATAAGGAACATTTGTGTGAAGTTATACTGAAATCGGTGAAGAAATGTAAGCGCTAGAGCCATGTCAAAGTTTTTCTAAAAATTGCCACAGTGACCTTGACCTTGAAAGTCAAACTCACTCGAGGTATTATCATAAGGAACATTTGTGTGAAGTTATATTGAAATAAGTGAAGAAATGTAGTCGCTAGGGCGATGACAGTTTTTTTTAAAAAATAGCCACAGTGACCTTGACCTTGAAAGTCGAAATCGCTCGAGATATTGTCTTAAGGAACATTTGTGTGAAATTATATTGAAATTGGTGAAGAAATGTAAGCGCTAGAGTATTGACAAAGTTTTTCTAAAAATAGTCACAGTGACCTTGACCTTGAAAATGGAACTCGCTACAGATATTGTCATAAGGAACATTTGTGTGAATCGATTTTGAAATTGGTGAAAAAATGTAAGCGCTAGAGCAATGAAAAAGGTTTTCTAAAAATAGCCACAGTGACCTTGACCTTGAAAGTCGAACTCTTTCGAGGTATTGTCATCAGGATCATTTGTGTGAAGTTATATTAAAATCGGTGAAGAAATGTAGGCGCTGGAGCGATAGCAAAGTTTTTCTAAAAATAGCCATTGTGACCTTGACCTTGAAAGTTTAAATGGCTTGAGATATTGTCATAAGGAACATTTGTGTGAAGTTATATTGAAATCGGTGAAGAAATGTAAGCGCTAGAGCATTGACAAAGTTTTTCTAAAAATAGCCACAGTGACCTTGACCTTGAAAGTGGAACTCGCTAGAGATATTGTCATAAGGAATATTTGTGTGAAGTTATATTGAAATCGGTGAAGAAATGTAGGCGCTAGAGCGATGACAATTTTTTTCTAAAAATAGCTACAGTGACCTTGACCTTGAGGTCATGACCCTGAAAGTCGAACACACTTGAGATATTGTCATAAGGAACATTTGTGTGAAGTTATATTGAAATCAGTGAAGAAATGTAGGCGCTAGAGCAATGACAAAGTTTTTCTAAAAATAGCCACAGTGACCTTGACCTTGAAGTCATGACCTTGAAAGTCGACCTCGCTCAAGATATTGTCATAAGGCACATCTGTTTGAAGTTATATTGAAATCAGTGAAGAAATGTAGGCGCTAGAGTGATGACAAAGTTTTTCTTAAAATAGCCACAGTGACCTTGACCTTGAGGTCATGACCTTGAAAGTCGAACTCGCTGAGATATTGTCATAAGAAACATTTGTGTGAAGTTATATTGAAATTGGTGAAGAAATGTAGGCCCTAGAGCGATGACAAAGTTTTTCTAAATATAGCCACAGTGACCTTGACCTTGAGGTCATGACTTTGAAGTCGAACTCGCTCGAGATTTTTTTATAAGGAACATTTGTGTGAAGTTATATTGAAATTGGTGAAGAAATGTAGGCACTAGAGCGATGACAAAGTTTTTCTAAAAATAGCCACAGTGACCTTGACCTTGAGGTCATGACCTTGAAAGTCGAACTCGCTGAAATATTGTCATAAGAAACATTTGTGTGAAGTTACATTGAAATTGGTGAAGAAATGAAGGCGCTAGAGCGATGACAAAGTTTTTCTAAAAATAGCCACAGTGACCTTGACCTTGAGGTCATGACTTTGAAGTCAAACTCGCTCGAGATTTTTTTATAAGGAACATTTGTGTGAAGTTATATTGAAATTTGTGAAGAAATGTAGGCGCAAGAGCGATGACAAAGTTTTTCTAAAAATAGCCAGTGACCTTGACCTTGAGGTCATGACCTTGAAAGTCGAACTCGCTCGAGTTTTTTTTATAAGGAACATTTGTGTGAAGTTATATTGAAATTGGTGAAGAAATGTAGGCGCTAGAACGATGACAAAGTTTTTCACAAATTACCAAAATGACAAAGGGCCTTAACTCACAAAGTATTTTTCGGAATTTTGTCATAAGTTGATCAGTTCATCTACTTATCACCACCAATCTATTCACCAACTTTCAAGGCTCTAGCTCCAAGAATTTTTTAGATATCTTGCTGACAAGATTTTATTAAAAAAATTTCAAAGGGCAATAACTCTTAAAAGGGGCATAATCCGGACGAGAAAAAAAATACGCGTCAGCTAATTTTCCATGACGAATCCATATATGAAATTTCAAAACCCTAGCATACACGGTTCTAAAGATATGCTATGCATCACTTTTAGCATACATTACAATGGGCACAAATTACCAAAATGACAAAGGGCCATAACTCACAAAGTATTTTTCGGAATTTCGTCAAAAATTAATCAGTTCATCTACTCATCACCACCAATAAATTCACCAACTTTCAAGGCTTTAGCTCCAATAGTTTTTGAGATATCTTGCTGACAAAATTTTATTAAAAAAATTTCAAAGGGCAATAACTCTTAAAAGGGGCATAATCCGGACAAGAAAAAAAATACGCGTCAGCTAATTTTCCATGAAGAATCCATATATGAAATTTCAAAACCCTAGAATACACGGTTCTAAAGTTATGCTATGCATCACTTTTAGCATACATTACAATGGGCACAAATTACCAAAATGACAAAGGGCCATAACTCACAAAGTATTTTTCGGAATTTTGTCAAAAGTTAATCAGTTCATCTACTCATCACCACCAATCTATTCACCAACTTTCAAGGCTCTAGCTCCAATAGTTTTTGAGATATCTTGCTGACAAGATTTTATTAAAAAAATTTCAAAGGGCAATAACTCTTAAAAGGGGCATAATCCGGATGAGAAAAAAAATACGCGTCAGCTAATTTTCCATGAAGAATCCATATATGAAATTTCAAAACCCTAGCATACACGGTTCTAAAGATATGCTTTGCATCACTTTTAGCATACATTACAATGGGCACAAATTACCAAAATGACAAAGGGCCATAACTCACAAAGTATTTTTCGGAATTTCGTCAAAAGTTAATCAGTTCATCTACTCATCACCACCAATATATTCACCAACTTTCAAGGCTCTAGCTCCAACAATTTTTGAGATATCTTGCTGACAAAATTTTATTAAAAAAATTTCAAAGGGCAATAACTCTTATAAGGGGCATAATCCGGACAAGAAAAAAAATACGCGTCAGCTAATTTTCCATGAGGAATCCATATATGAAATTTCAAAACCCCAGCATACACGGTTCTAAAGTTATGCTATGCATCACTTTTAGCATACATTACAATGGGCACAAATTACCAAAATGACAAAGGGCCATAACTCACAAAGTATTTTTCAGAATTTTGTCAAAAGTTAATCAGTTCATCTACTCATCACCACCAATATAATCACCAACTTTCAAGGCTCTAGCTCCAATAGTTTTTGAGATATCTTGCTGACAAGATTTTATTAAAAAAATTTCAAAGGGCATTAACTCTTGAAGGGGGCATAATCCGGACTAGAAAAAAAATATGCGTCAGCTAATTTTCCATGAGGAATCCATATATGAAATTTCAAAACCCTAGCATACACGGTTCTTTAGTTATGCTATGCATCAAAAGCGTAACGGACGGACGAACGGACGAACGGACGAACGGACGAACGAGGCAGAAGCAATATGCCCCTCCAACTTTTTCAAAGTTGGGGGCATAACAAAGACAATGCTTCGGATCCCAACAACACTGTTGTAAAGATGTAGAGGTGCACTGTACTTCGGTGGCTCAAGCAATTTCAGAACCATGAAAACTTGTACCTATATAGAGGTGATTCAAGCCACCGATGAATAATCATAGCTACAGGTGTGGAAGCACAGAGGGAATGCTTTTTAGGATATCTTTTTCAACCTTCTCTAAACTAAATGTACATTATGTGTACTCAATAGAAGCACCTCATTGAGGCATTTCTAATGATGCACACAACATACATTTTCAAGATAAAATAAGACAATCTCCCTTAATCATACCTAAATATTTGCTATCTTGCTATATGAAGAGGTGATTCTAATGAGTACACACAACAAACATTTTCAAGATAAATTAAGAAAAATCTCATTAAAACTTTCCCAAATATTTATCTGTAGCTACTGGAAGAATTTCTCAGTGACTTTAAAATGAGTTTGCATCATCCATGGCATACAAGCCATCAGTGTTCGAGCCATCAAAGTTTCACTCTATGTTCATGTTTATCAAGGGACATATCTGAGAGAAGTGCGTGCACCCAATATATTAAGACCGCCTTTGAAAACGTTCAAAAGTGGTCTTCCAGACCACTTTTGAACACTCCCAAAGGTGGTCACTTACTAGAGGACCTTCGGTGTAGCAAACATGATTTGTTTGTTTGATTTGAGGTTTAAAGTCCCCATCAACACTGTAAAAGTCATTTTGGAGACATTGCTTCCAATTTTGTGGGACATTTACCCGACATTGAGATGAAATGACATCTCAAGCCCAAAGATGGCTGGGCTCCTTAATCAGGGTTGTCGGTACCTTAGGCTACGCAAAGCCTTTTCAAAATTTTATAGACGCCGTTCTGGTTTGGTTTCGGGGTTCGGTGTTGGGCTTGGGTCTCTTCTGCGGCGGGGTCTGTCGGGGCCGGGGTTTTGTGGTGGCTTGGTGTGTGGGTTCGGAGGGGTGTATGGCCGCAGTGGCTTCGGCGCCCAGTTTCGTGGAGTCGTTCTTCGGTGTGGGAAGGTTGGGTGCAGCATGGGTGTTGTACGACAGAATGCATGTGTGGTGGTTGGCCTGGTCGCGGTTGGCGGCTTTGCTTCCCTCTTTGGTTGCACGCCGGTGGGTCGGGCCTCGGGTTCTGTGGCGGCTCCGGCGTAGGGGCTTATTGAGAATTGGAGAGATCTAATTCAAGGTAATGTTGGTTGGTGCCTGGTGCTCTGTCTCTGGTCGGGCCCGTCGGGGTCTGGCTGTTGGTTTTCTTTTGCTCCAGCATTTCGGTGGTTTCTTGCTGTCGAGTCCTCACCGTTGTCTCACCTCTGTGGTTCTTGGATTTTTTGTGTTCGCTGGGGTGTTGCGCTGGTGGGTTGGGGGGCCTTCGTGCAGACTGAACAAATTATTTGTCTAAATCGCAGCGGTAAGGGCGAGGATTGTGGCCACGTAAAATGATTTAAGCCCCCCAGTGGAAATCATTCCACTGACCAGTCCAAGGCGGTTCTTCTGTGGCGATTTATTTATGGTATTGTTTGTTACTTACTGTGTGTATCACTTGTGTCTTTTTATTTTGGATGGCCATATGGCCATTTTGTGGGAAAGTAACTGTCCTTATGGCCTTCCTTTGTTTAGGTTTCCATTATGGTCTGGTCGCTTAATGTTTGTGTTTCTTTCCCTTTGGTGTCTTTGATGGGTGGAGTGGGTTAATTGTATCGATTCCTGATCTTTGTTTTACTTCTACTTTATAAGCATGGATGGGCCGACTTGCACCGTTTTGCCTGGGAAAGCTTAGATCCTCTAAGCGGTTTACCAGTACTCGTGTGCGGGTCGGTTTCAGCTTTGACTGGAAGCATCATGCAGCCCATGTATTTCTTCAATCCCCGATGGGCGGGTTTCCGGTAGCAAACATGAATAAAGAACAGCTGAAATCTTTGCTATACACGTTTAAAAGCAAAAATAATCTTAATTTTAGCTGGTCTTAATAGCGGAATTTTACTGTATATACCCACATGCAGATCGGTTTCAGCCCTGCGTGGAAGCATCATGCAGCCCATGTATTTCTTCAAGCCCCGATGGGCGGGGGCCGGTTGCAAACATGAATAAAGAACAGCTGAAATCTTTGCTATACACGTTTAAAAGCAAAAATAATTTTAATTTTAGCTGGTCTTAATAGCCGAATTTTACTGTATATACCCACCTACCGTGGTAATAATAATGGTATAACTGAGGGATGTTTTACATCAAAAACAGAGGAACCTAGTGGTCCTTTATGCTCACCTGTGCTTAAAACTAGGTCAAGGTCATAACGAAGATCATAATACAAAAAAAATTGCTTACTGATGTATGATATGTAAACAAGAACATGTAATGCAAACAAACCAAAAAATTTAAATAAAATGTAAATATACAATGAAATTAAAAAATAAATTATACAAAGTTAGCACTTCACACTTTTGAAACACATCACATGAACAAGTCCTTAATAGGGAAACCTGGGGTTTACAGCAGTACCAGTATACATTATTTTTCTTATTTTTTCATCAAGACATAGGTTGTGGGTACTCGTTAGAACCGCCTTAATGAGGCGGTTCTAACGTGCACCCACAACCTATGTTTGCAATATAAATAAGCAAAATATCACAGTTCATCACGAAAACATGCCTATATAATTTTCACCCCCTCGAACCCCACTTTTATATAGTAAAACTGGGGTTTGTAGGGGTGAACCTTATTTTTCTTATTTCTGCTAAAAAGTATAGATTGCGGGTACTCGTTAGAACCGCCTCATCGAGGCGGTTCTAACGAGTGCCCACAATCTATATTTTGTAAGAAAAATATCACAATTTTTCATCTTAAAATTTCATTTTTTCGGCGATAAAGGTGGCAATGTATTTGTATAGGCGTGTTTGCGTAATGTTCATCAGAAAAGTAGCCATTTCCGAGATGTGAAACAATGTACTATGTCATATGGGTGAGTTATCATAATGTAAAAGATCCATCGCAATAACAAGTCAGTGCAATTAGTACCCTTATAAAGCGGGGTGAGTGGGTGAGTGTTTGAGTTTTGTGTCTCACCAACAGCTAAAGTCATACCGAGATGGGACCTCAGTTTAAAGACTCATCCGAAAGTCTGGAGAAGCCTAGGATCGATCCTGCGATCCCTGGTTTACAAGGCGAGTAGCATAACCACTACACCACAGAGGCTTCTTATACAAAGTGAGGTTTAAACCCCACTTAATCTGAAGAAATATGGGGTTTTTCAAGGGTTCATATGTACACTATTTTCCTTATTTCTGCCCCCAAAACAATGATTGTGGGTATCTGTTAGAATCGCCTCGGTGAGGCAGTTCTAACAATTATTCTGAATCTATGTTTGAAACAGAAATAATAAAAATTGATGTATGCCAAACATTGCCAGAGAAAAGTGCCATTTATTAAGACATGAAAAATACACATGTGGAAAAAAAAAAGAGGCAAAAACATGTTGAATACCATCACCTCAGATTGAAAGCATAAAATGTCCCATTACCAATGTAAAATAAAACAATTTTATAATGTAAATTAATTGGCCTCAACACTAACAACATTTGGTCCCAACTTAACCCTTATCTTGCTGAATATTCATTTAAGCCACACCCATTTCTGTCTATCAACCAATCAAATTACATGATGTAATTTATTGCTAGAAATTCATAAAGTGAATGCCAAACAGTGTAGATCCTGATCAGATGGCTTCTGATGGCTTCTTCAGAAGCCATCTGATCTGGATCTACATTGTTTGCAAAGATAGGGGTTGTCGTGAACAGCATGATAAGGGTTAATAAGGATTTTAACTGTTAACCCTTTCAACCCTGTAGACCAGTAGAGCTGCCTATGCAAACAATGTAGATCTAGATGAGACACATTACGAAAACATACTTGTGCACTTAAATGACATTTTTCTTATCACCATCACAAAAACACCCCTAATATAATATTGAACCCCACTTTTATATAGTAAAACTGGGTTTTACGGGGGATAACCTTATTTTTCTTATTTCTGCTCTAAAATATCGTTGAGGCGGTTCTAATGAGTACCCACAATCTATATTTTGAGCAGAAATAAGAAGAATATCACAATTTTTCATCTCGAAATTTTCATTTTTTTGGCGATAAAGGTTACACTGTAATTGTATAGGTGTGATTTCGTAATGTCTAAAAGGAATACAATGTTTGATATGTTTATTTTATATGGTCCAAATTAGACTGCTGGTGTCTGTTATAATGGCTTAATTGAGGCGGTTCTAACGAGCACCCACAATCTATGTCCTTATGCAAAAATTAGGAAAATAATGAATATCCCTGTAAACCTCATTTTTCTCTAAATAAAGTGGGTTTTACATGGGTGTTTATTATTACAAGCTTGTTGAGTGAGTGTTTGAGTTTTACGTCTCACCATGGCCCCCGCCCATAGGGGCTTGAAGAAATATATGGGCTGCATGATGCTTCCACGCAGAGCTGAATCCGGCCCGCACACTAGTACTGGTAAACCGCTGAGAGGATCTTGTCCAGGAACCGCGGTGCGAGGCGGACCGTCCATACTAATAAACCTATTGGTTTCATTGGGTGACAGGGATTGAGATGTCATTTCATCTCAATGTCGGGTAAAAGTCCCACAAAATTGGAAGCAACATATCCAAAATGACCTTAACAGTGTTGACGGGGATGTTAAACCTCAAATCAATCAATCAATCAAATTTACGTCTCACCAACAGCTAAGGTCATACAGAGACTGGACCTCAGTATAAAGACTCATCCGAAAGTCTGGAGAAGCCTGGGATCGATCCTGCGACCCCTGGTTTCCAAGGTGAGTATTCTAACCACTGCACCACAGAGACTTCTACAATTCTGCAAGCTTGTTGATATGGTGAGCTCAACAGGAGCCATCTCATCAGAATCAACTCTGTTTGCCATCCTATTAATGGTTTTGACTAAAGCCCCCTATTGACCCATTGAATGTGGGATACCCCTAAAGGAGTAACTTGGCAGAATACGGCGCCTGATCAGAGCCTGCACAATTTGCTAACAGAATTTTCCGTCAAAAATAGAATAAAAATGAAAATATATGCCTGACATCCCTTATATGACAAATGGACTTTTCGATTATATGGACCCCGTCAAGCGATTTTTGGTACTTATCGCCTATGCGAGCAGCGAAGGTTCAGGCGAGCCTGCGCATCCGCGCAGTCTTGCCAGAACCTTCGCTGCTCGCTCATACAAGCAGCGAATCAAGAGGAACCTTCAGACTGAAAGCCATATCCCTGGCCCCTCTGAATGGCTGGGCATGCGCAGTTAAAATTTGTCATGACGGAATGCTCGAAAACACAAATTCGCTTGGCGGGGCTCATATAACAATGAAAGAGTCCACTAGCATACAGCAGGTTAACAAGATTGAATATGTCCCAATTCAAAGATGGTACATGAAGAGTCCACTTTGGAAATGTTGGCTGAAAAGGTTAATCCTTATCTTGCTGAATATTCATTTAAGCCACACCCATTTCTTTCTATCTACCAATCAAATTACGTGATGCAATTTATTGCTACAAATTCATAAACTGAATGCCAAACAGTGTAGATCCTGATCAGATGGCTTCTTCAGAAGCCATCTGATCTTGATCTACACTGTTTGCAAAGATAGGGGTTGTCGTGAACAGCAAGATAAGGGTTAAAGCTCTAAGCACAACACAGCAGATTACAAATCAAAATTTTGCTCTTATTGGGTTGATTGTTTGTCAATCAACCCAATGTTATTAAGTATAAAAGCTTGTCAGTCCTAAAGTCCATGTGACTATGACTGACTTGTCAGAATAACGGTTATTCTTGAAAAATAGCTGCTGTGAGATCAGAGTGTTTCTATAAAATTTGGACTGGAATAATGGGTTGGCCATATGGCTTGACAAATAAAGACACTGCAGAATGCAGCATCTGATCAGGGTCTACACTCTTTGCTTAACAAACTGGAATTTAAGGGTTAAACAAAACAGTTTAAATCTCAGTCCAGGCACCGAGGTTTTAAAACTTTTTTCATGCTCGTCTCACTTGAGCATGAAATTTATCCTGCTCATAAATTTTAAAATGCCAACAAATGTTGGCATTTTAAAATTGATGAGCAGTATAAATAGAATTCTGTGGTAATCTGAGCAGGAAAATTGCGTGATTTGTTTGTATTTTAATAGTTATGGGCATTAAAACTTTCATGCTCAGCTCAGTTGAGCATGAAAAAAAGTTTTTTTACCTCGAAGCCAGGACTTTTTTTCAACCCTACACTCACAAACACTCTGCCCACCAGTACTCTCAGTGATTTGATTTTTAGAGAAAACTAGGGCTTACATTTCAAGTGAATCATATGCCAGGAGGTAGTTCACATGGAAGGTCAAAAGCCTTTTTTTCTCAGAAATCATTTGAACAAGAACAAGAGGGCCATGATGGCCCTGGATCGCTCACCTGATCCATAGAGTAATAAGTGGGCCCCGGGGAGGGCCATTATTGACCCCAAGGTTATAATGTGCATTATGTTGAGGGAGGTCTAAAAAGGTGAAGCTTCATACCAAATATCAACAAAGGCTATAATTTGAACAATCTTGGCAAAGGTCCACTAGATGAAGCTACATACCAAATATCAAAGACCTGGGCCTTGCGGTTTCAGAGAAGAAGACTTTTTTTAAAGATATTCCCAACATAAGCCTATGTAAAACCAAATGGCCCCAGGGCGGGGGCATTTTTGGCCTCAGGGCTATAATTAAAACAATCTTGATAGAGGTCCGCTAGGTGAAGCTTCACACCAAATATCAAAGACCTGGGCCTTGCTGTTTCAGAGAAGAAGATTTTCAAAGATTATTTCTATATAAGTCTATGTAAAACCAAAGGGCCTCGGAGCGGGGGCATTTTTGGCCTCAGGGCTATAATTTGAACAATCTTGATAGAGGTCCGCTAGATAAAATTTCATACCATATATCAAAGACCTAGGCCTTGTGGTTTCATAGAAGAAGATTTTTAAAGATAGATAAGTCTTATATAAGTCCCTATATAAGTCTATGTAAAACCAAAGGACCCCGGGGGCGGGGGCATTTTTGGTCTCAGGGCTATAATTTGAACAATCTTGGTAGAGATCCACTAGCTGAAGCTTCATACCAAATATCAAAGACCTAGGCCTTGTGGTTTCAGACAAGAAGATTTTTCAAGATTTTCCCTATTTATGTAAAACTAAAGGGCCCCGGAGCGGGGGCATTTTTTAGCCCCAGGGCAATAATTTGAACAATCTTGGTAGAGGTCCACAAGATGAAGCTTCATACCAAATATCAAAGACCTGGGCCTTGCAGTTTCAGAGTAGAAATTTTTCAAGATTTTCCCTATATAAGCCCATGTAAAACCAAAGGGCCCCCGGGCGTGGGCATTTTTGGCCCCAGCACTATAATTTGAACAATCTTGGTAGGGGTCCACTAGATGAAGCTTCATACCAAATAGCAAAGACCTGGGCCTTGCAGTTTCAGAGAAGAAGATGTTTAAAGATTTTCCCTATATAAGCCCATGTAAAACCAAAGGGCCACGGGGCGGGGGCATTTTTGGCCCCAGCACTATAATTTGAACAATCTTGGTCGGGGTCCACTAGATGAAGCTTCATTCCAAATAGCAAAGACCTGGGCCTTGCGGTTTCAGAGAAGAAGATTTTTAAAGATTTTCCCTATATAAGCCCATATAAAACCAAAGGGCCCCGAGGCGGGGGCATTTTTGGCCCCAGCACTATAATTTGAACAATCTCGGTAGGGGTCCACTAGATGAAGCTTCATACCAAATATCAAAGAACTGGGCCTTGCGGTTTCAGAGAAGAAGATTTTTAAAGATTTTCCCTATATAAGCCCATGTTAAACCAAAGGGCCCTGGGGCGGGGGCATTTTTGGCCCCAGCACTATAATTTGAACAATCTTGGTAGGGGTCCACTAGATGAAGCTTCATACCAAATATCAAAGACCTGGGCCTTGTGGTTTCAGAGAAGAAGATTTTTAAAGATTTTCCCTATATAAGCCCATGTAAAGCCAAAGGGCCCCGGGGCGGGGGCATTTTTGGCCCCAGCACTATAATATGAACAATCTAGGTAGGGGTCCACTAGATGAAGCTTCATACCAAATATCAAAGACCTGGGCCTTGCGGTTTCAGAGAAGAAGATTTTTTAAGTTTTCGGTGAAAAAAAATCTATTTTTGGCTCCTGTGACCTATATGTGCAACGGACCGGAACCATTTGAACAACTTTGAAAGGGGACCACCTAAGGATCATTCCTGTGAAGTTTGGTCAAAATCTGATCAGTGGTTTAGGAGGAGATGTCGTTTAAAGAAAAAGTTTACGGACGCACGCACTGACGACGAACGAAAAGTGATCACAAAAGCTCACCCTGTCACTACGTGACAGGTGAGCTAAAAACACCCCATGGCATTATTGATGGGTTTTTCAAGAAAGGTTAACCAATGCCCATCTGACACATGTCTGCCTGGACAATGGTTTTTTAATGGACTGATTTTTGAAATACTCATCTAAAAGGTTGTCTGCTGCGTTTTAATTGATAGGTTACCCTGAAAATTCATGAAGTGTCCTGAGTCATGTCTATTTATGCCTTAAGCCTTAAGACGCCGAGAAAAACTACATCTGAAAATGTTGTCTGCTGAATCTTTTTGCAAAGTTTTTAAAAAATCTTTTTGCAAAGTTTTTAAAAAATATTTTTGCGTCCTGGCAAACAGTGTGGATCCAAATCAGTCTGATTTGGGTCCGCACTGTTTGCAAAAATGACTTTTAAAGTAACCGGCAGACGACAAAGCAGACGACAATTGTTGTGAATGGCATTTTATGAGTTACTGTCAAGACTAATTATGTTTAAAAAAAAAATCTGCAAATGTCATCTTCCCAAGAACTTCAACTCTTAAACAACTATGTAAATGTTTACAGCAGACAACAATTTTATTTTTTGAATCATTTTTCTGGGAAAATAATGCAAGCCTTCAGCATATTCTTAAAAAATGATAAAAATATTTGAAAATCATGTCTGCAAATGTGGTTATTGACAGTTTAAAGGTTACAATAAGAATTAAAAAAGAAAATGTCTTAACCTCTGTCCTGCTGAAATAGGACATGCTCTACCTTAGCAAACAATGTTGATACTGATCAGATGGCTTCTAAAGAAGCCATCTTATCTGTATCTACACTGTTTGACATTCAGTTCATGAATTTGTACAAATAAGTAGTTAACATCAAGTAATTTGATTGGTTGAAAGTCAGTAATGGCTGTGGCTAAATTAATTTATTCAACAGGACAAGGGTTAAACAGCAGCATTAAGATTATCACATATTAAATATAGACAAATATCTATTAAAATAAAAACATATATCTGGAATAAAAATATCGGCTTTCCGGCATATAAAATTAGCCTTACATTGTTCCCTGTGGTGGCAGAAAAAGTACAGTGAAGTACTCCTTATCCCACTGTATATATGGAAACCCCTAAAGGGGTACCTTGGCAAACAGTGCAGGCCCAGATCAGACACCAAAGAATGCTGCATCTGATCAGGGCCTGCACTATTTGTTAATCAAATTTTCCATCACTTATTGAATAAAAATGAAAAAAAAAACAGGCCTGACACACCTTATATGACAAATGGACTTGTCCAAAATATCACAATGGAGGAGTCCACTAGCATACAATAGGTAAATGTGAACCCTGTTATCGGGGTAAGACACAAACCAACCTGCTCTGCACACTGGCTAGCTAGAGTCAGAAATTTTATATATGAGCCGGGGCACAGCATGTCCAACAATTTACATGTGCATCCAGCGAAGACTCAGATCAGCCTGCGCATCCGTGCAGTCTGATCAAAGTCTTCATTGTGCACTCTTATGATAGCTAAGGGCCCAATGTTCCTTCATGTAGCTGGAGAAGTCTCTGGTCAAACTATAAGGATGGGCAGGCTGATTCTTCGCTGGACATACATGAAAATTGTAGGAAATGCTGTGCCCTGGTTCATATAGAAACTAGAGGTTTTGTACTATCCTAGCAGAGAACACAAACATACTGTTCAGCCTGCACCAAGGCGCTAGGGTGTTGCAAACATCAAAACTGGGGTTATAAAACTTTTTTTCATGCTCAACTTACTTAAGCATGAAATTTATCCTGCTCAACAATTGTTGGCATTTTAAAATTTATGAGCAGGATAAATGGCATTCTGTGCTGGTCTGAGCAGGAAAATTGCCGGATTTGTTGTCTTTTAATAGTTATGGGTATTACGAATTTCTTGCTCAGCTGAGTTGAGCATGAAAAAAGTGTTATAACCTCGGGGCCGGTTTTCTTATTATGCAGCTCACATGGTGTAGCTAACAGTATACAGGCATTTGCTTCAGCCCCCGCCCATAGGGGCTTGAAGAAATATATGGGCTGCATGATGCTTCCACGCAGAGCTGAAACTGACCTGCACACGAGTACTGTTAAACCACTTTGAGGATCTAAGCCTACCCAAGCAAAGCGGTGTTTTTCGGCCTGTCCATGCTTATAAACCCTATTGGTTTCATTGGGCGACAGGGCTTGAGATGTCATTTCATCTCAATGTCAGGTAAAAGTCCCACAAAATTGGAAGCAACGTCTCCAAAATTATCTTTACAGTGTTGATGAGGACGTTAAACCTCAAATGAAACAAACAAACCAAAGGGCATTTGCTATAATCACAAAATTCGTTGTAACGATAATTTGAAAGACCCAGAAGAGATGGAGATTCAAGAATATATGCACAGAGAAATACCGCTATTAAGACCACCTAAAATTAGGACTAATTTTGCTATTAAAAGCTTATTTTGAAGGGTACACTGAATTTTTCTTTGTGTTTTTCTGCCTGCAATGTCCTCTGGTCAGGGACCACCTTTGGGACTGTTCAAAAGTGGTCTTTAAGACCACTTTTGAACAGTCCCATAGGTGGTCTTAATATAGGAATTTTACTGTACATGTATTGTTTCTTTGTTTGTAATGGAGTTTAATGACCAAGTCAACACTATTTTATGTCATTTTTGAGCCGGCCAGTTTACCTATCCACACTTTTCCTGGGCAGGCTTATACGTAGGCGGTTAACCAGTACAGGGCACATTCTTTTGCCAGAAACTGATAACTGCCCTTCTTGAATCAGCAGAAGGAGAGAATGACCATAGAAAAGATTTCACGATCAATTTCCACTAAAGAATGTTGCTGACCCCGGCAGGTATCGAGCATCCCACTGAGCTACCGAGGCCAGCTGTACATGTATTATATATTCAACCGTGGGGATTCTTACATATATCCAAAACATATTTTTCTTTAAGTAAAACAGCCATCTTTATCCTACCTATCAGTCTAATGCTAACTCATAAAGAGTTAATTTTCATAGATTAACTCAGAATTTAGCAATACCATCACAAAAACACGCCTATATAATTCCGACCTCTTGAACCACACTTTTATATAGTAAACCTGGGGTTTACAGGGGTAAACCTTATTATTCTTATTTCTGCTCTAAAATATAGATTGTGGGTACTCGTTAGATCGCCACGATGAGGCGGTTCTAATGTGTACCCACAACCTATATTTTGAGCAGAAGTAAGGAAAATATCACAATTTTCCATCCCAAAATTTCAGTTGTTTTTTTTTTTTCAACGAAAAATTTATGATGTATTTGTATAGGCGTGTTTTCGTAATGGAGCAAAAAGTTTGGATATGTTTGTATTGGGATTCTAACATTGTCAAATTCTAAAGAAGAGTTTATTTTCTTAGATCATCTCCGAATTTTGGAATACAAGCATTGATGGATATGTTTGTTGTGGGAAACTTTTATCATCTTATTCTATAGAATGGTAAACATTTGCCGTTATACCAGGGTCCTATGTACAACACTATCATGCCATGCCTCCCAAATCTTCAGGTTATGTTATATAAAGGTCTTTTCAATTTTGTACAGTCAAACCTGTCTTAGTGGCCACCTCTATTTAGCAAGCAACCTGTCTCAAGCAAGCAGGCATTCAGTTCCCAAAAAAGAAAATGCATTGAAATTCACCTGTGTTAAGCAATCACCAGTCTTAAGCAAACACTTTTTGAATATCCCAAAGGTGCTTGCTTAATACAGGTTGGACTGTATATTAGTAATTATAATGCAGTATTTTGTTTCAGTCGTAAAGGGACAGTACTACGCTTTAGAGAAATAGAAATACTCCCGTAAAAATCCAAAAAATTTGGACAAATCTGTTTCACGATCCAGCAATGTAGTCCAAAAGGTACAGATGAGTGGCAAACAGTGAAGACCCTGATCAGACTGCTCCTTCAGGAGCAGTCTGATCTGGGTCTACACTGTTTGCTTTTGGCCTCTCTGTTTGCTTTACTGTAAAGTGAGACCCTCTAAATGGCTTTACAAGAAAGAAGCTGGTCTCGGTAGCATAAAATGGATTTGCATAAATTCTCCTAAAACTTTGATAAATTTGTTTCACAATCCAGCAAGGATTCTGAAAGGTGCAGGAACAGTCTGATCTGGGTCTGCACTGTTTGCTTAGGCCTATCTGACCTAATACTTAGTATCAGTACGGTACTACGCACTGTTGAGTCTAAAAATAGCTGGATGAGAGGCAAAGAGTAAAACCTGATCGGGGTCTTCACTGTCTGCTCAGGCCTGTCTGTCTGAATACATATTCTTTATTCTTTGTTAGAAAAGTATGTTGTAAATACTCTGTTAGAATTGCCTCAATGAGGCATCATCTGCTAACATGTCCCACTGAATAAATCTATCTATCCATTAAACAACCACATTTTCCCATTGTACAAAAACATGCATATTCAAAGTGTTTAGCTGCATATGCATATAAACAATTTGCATAGTAATTTTAAGACAGTTTGAATACCATGTCATCGTTCATGCAAGTACTCATTTAGAATGCTGACGATTTCGTCCCATGATTCATCTGCAGCTGGTCGACCAACATATTTGTCATTGTGTAGCCCTGGGAAGGCACATTCATGTAGGGCTTTGTTAAGTCTTAGTTGAATGCTGAGTGGTGGGTCCCGTAACAGTCCCGCTGTAAATCTTGAGAAACCTCCGATAAATACATCTTCACAAACACTCTAAAAACACAAAACAAGAAATTAATAAGTAAATACATCATTCAGGTATCAAAATGATCCCAACTATTGGGACAGATAGGCCTTAGAAAACACTGCAAATCCAGATCAGACTGCTCCTTCAGGGAGCAGACTGATCAGGGTCTACACTGCTCTTAGTGTTGTCTTTCAAGGTTGTAAATGACATTTTTTCGGACGGAAAATGTATATTTTTTTCATTTCTGCCTCAAATATAAACTGTGGGTGCTTGTTAGAACCACCTTGCTGAGATTAACATTTTAACAATACATGTACGTTATCTAACAACTTTGGAATCTTCCTTCATATATTAAGCAGGGGTCCATTTAAAAATTTAGGGGTGCCAGGTTGTGTTTTCTTCAAAATTAAGTAGGAAAATGGCAGAACTTTTAACAAACAGTGGAGGCCCTGATCAGACAATCATTCTGCGGCATCTGATCTGGGCCTGCACTGTTTGCCAAGTTACCCGTTTTGGGGTTTCCGGTACTAAATGAGTTAAGCGATACACACACTAGAACAAGAGGGACCAATTGCCCTATATCGCTCACCTGTGTACCAGAAAATCATTAGTGTAGGAGACTGCTTGACATTGCTATATACTAAATATCTAAGCTCAGGCAAAGCGGTGTCCATGCTTATAAACCCTACTGGTTTCATTGGGCAACAGGGCTTGAGATGTAATTTCATCTCAATGTCAGGTAAAAGTCCCACAAAATTGGAAGAGACATCTCCAAAATGACCTATACAGTGTTGACGGGGATGTAAAACCTCAAATCAAACAAAATCTGTGCCTTATGGTTTGGGAGAAAAAGATTTTTTTTTTTTTTTTCCCAGTATAAGTCTATAGGAGCTAATGAGCCCTGGGCTTGGCCAATTTTGACCCAAAGGGCACGGTTGGCAGGATTTATGTAGGCGACCATTTTGTGTTGCTATATACTAAATATCTAAGGTCTGTACTTCATGGTTTCAAAGAATTTTGAAGCTTTTTTCCATTATAAGTTTGTTGGAGTTAAGGGGCCACAGGATTTGGACCCCAGGGGCATGAATGGCAGGATTCATGTAGGCGACCACTCAACATTGCTACATGCTAAATACCTAAGCTCTGGGACTAATGGTTTCAGAGAAGAAGATTTTTGAAGATTTTTTTCCCCCATTTTAAGTGTTTTTTTGTTTTTTTTATTATAAGGGCCCTGTGGTTTCAGAGGAGAAGATTTTTGAAGTTTCTCCAATTGTAAGTCTATGGAAGCTAAAGACCCCTGGGGTGTGGCCAATTTGGATCCCAGGGGCATAACTGGCAGGATTTATGTAGGTGGCCACTTAACATTGCTACATACTAAAAATCTAAGCTCTGGGCCTTATGGTTTCATAGAAGAAGATTTTTTAAGTTTTTTTCCATTATAAGTCTATTGGAGGTGATGAGCTCGGGCGTGGCCAATTTTGACCCCAGGGGCAGGGTAAGCAGGATTTATGTAGCTGGCTATTTTATGTTGCTAGACACTAAATATTTAAGTTCTGTGCTTCACAGTTTCTGAGAAGAAGATTTTTGAAGCTTTTTTCCATTATGAGTCTATGGGAGCTAAGGGGCCCCTGGGCCCTGTGGTTTCAGAGAAGAAGATTTTTGAAGCTTTTTTCCATTATGAGTCTAAAGGAGCTAAAGGGCCCTGGGGCGTGGCCCGTTTGGACCCCAGGGGCATGATTGGCAGGAACTATGTATGTGACCACTTGCCGTTGCTACATGCTAAATATCTAAGCTCTGGGCCCTGTGGTTTCAGAGAAGAAGATTTTTGAAGCTTTTTTTTCATTATGAGTCTATAGGAGCTAACTGGCCCCGGGGCGTGGCCATTTTGGACCCCAGGGGCATGATTGCCAGGAATTATGTAGGTGACCACTTGCCGTTGATACATGCTAAATATCTAAGTTCTGGGCCCTGTGGTTTCAGAGAAGAAGATTTTTGAAGCTTTTTTTCATTATGAGTCTATGGGAGTGAAGGGGCCCCGGGGCGTGGCCAATTTGGAACCCAGGGGCATGATTGGCAGGAATCATGTAGGTGAACAATTGGCGTTCCTACGTGCTAAATATCTAAACTCTGGGCCCTGTAGTTTCAGAGAAGAAGATTTTAGAAGCTTTTTTACCACTATGAGTCTTTGTTTGTTTGTTTGACTTGAGGTTTAACGTCCCCGTCAACACTGTAAAGGTCATTTTGGAGACGCTGCTTCCATTTTGTGGGACTTTTACCCGATATTGAGATGAAATGACATCTCAAGCCCTGTCGCCCAATGAAACCAATAGGGTTTATTAGCATGGACGGTCCGCCTCGCACCGCAGTTCCTAGACAGGCTTAGATCCTCCAAGCGGTTTACCAGTACTAGTGTGCGGGCCCGATTCAGCTCTGCGTGGAAGCATCATGCAGCCCATATATTTCTTCAAGCCCCCCACTATGAGTCTATGGGAGCTAAAGGGCCCCGGGGCTTGGCCCATTTGGAACCTAGGGGCATGATTGGCAGGATTTATGTAGGTGATCACTTGCCCTTGCTACATGAGTAATATCTCAGCTCTGGGCCCTGTGGTTTCAGAGAAGAAGATTTTTGAAGCTTTTTTCCATTATGAGTCTATAGGAGCTAAAGGGCCCTGGGGCGTGGCCCGTTTGGACCCCAGGGGCATGATTGGCAGGAATTATGTATGTGACCACTTGCCGTTGCTACATGCTAAATATCTAAGCTCTGGGCCCTGTGGTTTCAGAGAAGAAGATTTTTGAAGCTTTTTGTTCCATTATGAGTCTATGGGAGCGAAGGGGCCCCAGGGCGTCGCCCATTTGGAACCCAGGGGCATGATTGGCATGAATTATGTAGGTGGCCACTGGCCATTGCTACATGCTAAATATCTAAGCTCTGGCGCCCTGTGGTTTCAGAGAAGAAGATTTTTGAAGCTTTTTTTTCCATTATGAGTCTATGGGAGCTAAGGGGCCCCGGGGTGTGGCCAATTTGGACCCCAGGGGCATGATTGGCAGGAATTAAGTAGGTGATCACTTGTCGTTGCTACATGCCAAATATCCCAGCTCTGGGCCCTGTGGTTTCAGAGAAGAAGATTTTAGAAGCTTTTTTCCATTATGAGTCTATAGGAGCTGAAGGGACGCGGGGCATGACCCATTTGACACCCAGGGGCATGATTGGCAGGAATTATGTAGGTGACCACTTGCCCTTGCTATATGCTAAATATCTAAGCTCTGGTTCCTGTGGTTTCGGAGAAGAAGATTTTTGAAGCTTTTTGTTCCATTGTGAGTCTATGGGAGCGAAGGGGCCCTGGGGCGTGGCCAATGAGTACCCCAGGGGCATGATTGGCAGGAATTATGTAGGTGACCACTGGCTGTTGCTACGTGCTAAATATCTTAGCTCTGGGCCCTGTGGTTTCCGAGAAGAAGATTTTTGAAGCTTTTTGTTCCATTATGAGTCTATGGGAGCAAAGGGGCCCCAGGGCGTCGCCCATTTGGAACCAAGGGGCATGATTGGCAGGAATTATGTAGGTGGCCACTGGCCGTTGCTACATGCTTATTATCTAAGCTCTGGGCCCTGTGGTTTCAGAGAAGAAGATTTTTGAAGCTTTTTTTCCATTATGAGTCTATGGGAGCTAAGGGGCCCTGGAGTGTAGCCAATTTGGACCCCAGGGGCATGATCTGATCAGCCCAAAAACCTTATGCAGCCTTTCCCCCCTACCTGGTGATGCTTCTCATGAAATTTGATCAAGATTGACCATGGGGTATTAGAGATATACTTATTTGAAATTGTTTATGGACGCACGGACGGACGCACGACGGACAAAAAGTGACCACAAAAGCTCACCTCGTCACTACGTGACAGGTGAGCTAAAAATGAACTATAACAAAAATAAACTGCAACAGAAGAACCGCCTTAGAATGGTCAGTGAAAAGAATTTCACTGGGGGCTTAAATTGATTTTACACGTCCGCGATCCTTCCTCTTGATTCCGTTGTGATTTAGACAAATAATTTGTTCAGTCAGCATGAAGGTTTCCTAACTCATCAGTGCAACATAAAATCAAACAACCACAGAGATGAAACAATTGTCAGGACTCAACAGCAACAAACCACTGAAATACTAGAGTTAAAGAAAACCAACAGTTAGACTCCGATGGGCTCAACCGGAGACAGAGCATCAGGAACCTACCAATAGAACCAACATTACATAAGCGAGCCTTTACACTGGAACCATCATAGAATCTGAGGCCTGACCCACCAGCATGCAATTAAAGAGGGAAGCAAAGTTATCAACCTCTGGGAGATGGCTCTAATGAATACCCACAACACAGGATTTTATGGAGAACTGACAAAAACTATCCTTCAATTATCACAAAATACTTACCTTATCAGTTGCTAAGGGGATTAAGAATATAAGACTGCAAATAGTCACAAACATTGTCTCTCTTGCGAAAACGAGGTGATGTCTGGGCCAGATCTTTGCCTCATTGTCAGGTATTTAAGGGGAATGGGAACAACTGACAGATTTCTCTGCCATTTTTCAAAGGGAGACAACTTTCGGGACTTCAAGTTCGCTTTTCTATAAGCCAGGTCCCACTGAAAAAGGGGTCAACTCTTAATGGAAAGAATTTGCTCCTCAGGAGCAAATTCTTTCCTTTTAGTGTTGAACCCTATTGACATGGGAGACCAAAATACTTTTGCAGGAGTTGCTTCCACTGAAGGTTTTCCCATTCCCTTAAAAAAAAAAAAAAACAAGAACTGTTGCAGGACAGCTTAGCTTGCCTGTTTTGCATCATGTCAATGTAAGCTTTCACATTAATATGAGAAAGGTTTTATAACAGCTCTATTTCACATTAATATGAGAAAGGTTTTATAACAGCTCTATTTCACATGAATATGAGAACTGTTTTATAACAGCTCTATTTCACATTAACCCTTTACCACTCAGGGATTTTGTGAATTTCGCTGATTTTCACAGTGTTGCACCGGACAGCAACTTCAACTAGCCATTGTTTCATAATGGATGTTCTGTTTTACACCAAACTCGGTATGAATGTTCATTGGGCAGTAGCCTTTCAAATGCAACCTTTCATGACTTGATCATTTATGTCATGGTAAATACGGGGCATCTCAAAGTTGGCAAAAAGTGTGTTTTCACATGAATTTTTGACCACATTTTAATCTTCACATAGCTGTCAAGGCAACAATTAAGGTGTTTGGCACTGGCCATTTTCACTGTTTGCAGCATGTTTTATCAGCATCAATTTTCAGGCATTTTTGATCCAGACACCCTCAGATATAAAGGACAGGTTACAGTTTAGCCATATTCGTGCCTACGATGGATCTTGATGAAACTTATATGCAATATAGTCCAACATATGCGCATTCATATGACAACAATATTTAATTAACCATGACATGTGCAGTCACGTGACTTCCGTTTTTCTACAAGTGGGGTAATTGTCAGTATTTGGTGATTTGGCAAAGTAATATGGTATTTTTTAACAATTAACCGCATTAAAGCGTGCTAATCTACATGTCCATATCACAATCTATGTTTCTTGTATCCCGTGACACAATATTATGTACAGTATGTGCATAAGAAATTTATATTGTGTTGAACTTTTATGTATTTACTATAATATATGTTAGAAGTGCTTAATAATACATAATGTATTTTCGATTCTGAAATAAATATTTAAAATATTGGCAGTACAATATATCATCACAACATACAGCAGATTTGATTGGATTTTGGTGACCTTGACCTCATTTTTCAAGGTCACAGCAACCCAAAAACAGTCATTTTTAGACCAAAATGGCTTGTAGAACACACTATCTCAATAACGAATTGATTAATTTTAATCAAACCTGGAAAAATATATCATTACAACATACCGGAAATTTGATTAAATTTTGGTGACCTTGACATTTTTTCAAGGTCACAAGCCCCCAAAACATTCAATTTTGGGCCAACAATGGCTTGTCTGCACTCTATCTCATTAAAGAAAGACCAATATTCGTTAAACTTGGTACAATATATCAATATAACATACCGCAGATCGGGTTAGATTTTGGTGACCTTGACCTTTTTCAAGGTCACAGGCCCTCAAAGACAATCAATTTTGGGCCAAAAATGGCTTGTCAGCACTCTATCTCATTAATAAATTGCTTAACTTTAGTCAAACTTAGTACAATATAACATTACAACATGACGCAGATCTGATTATATTTTGTCGACCGTGACCTTTTTTCAAGGTCACGGGCTCCCAAAAACAGAATATTTTGGGACATAAAAAGGCTTGACTGCACAGTTTCTCATAATCAAATTGATTAATTGCATTCAAACTTGGTAAAATATACCATTACAACATACCTCAGATTTGATTAGATTTTGATGACCTTTACTTTTTTTCAAGGTCACAGTAAAAATGGCTAAGGATAACCCTTTCTACAACTTATTTAACGTCACTACCGCTGGTTTCTCGGAACGTGTGGCGGCCGTAAAAAGTCTCCCTGCCCTACATCATAGTGTAGTTTATATTTTCTTGTCCTTTTGGGATCATTGATTCCATTGTTGAATTTTGAAAATATTTTAGGGTCACTGATGAAGCCCAATTGGCCAAAACTAGCTAGTGTGGCCCAGAAAACATGTACACTCCATATTTTCCAGTTCTGTGGTGTATTCCTTGCTTCCAAAGGATAACCCTTTCTGCAACTTATTCGCTGCACTCTTAGGCCAAGGTCTCCCGAAACCTGTTCATTTAGGGCCAATAATGGCTTATCTGTAACCTATATCATTTAAGAATTTATGAAAATCGGTAGAGCATTTAATTACAGTCTACCAAATTTATCTGGTGATCTGAGCTTTTTAATGACTGTTTGTTTTTAAGGTCATAGGCTCCCACAAAAACTGTCAGCTTTTGACCAAAAATGGCTGGTTTGCAGCTTACATTTTGTTGACTTTAATCTAGTTATTAAAGTCAAATGGGTGTTTAAGATACATTTATGGTGAGGGGACATTGCTTTCCTCTGAAAACATTTTTATTTATACCAGCATTCAGAGTACATCTGCAGAAAATATGAAATGTTACATACTCTGTAAACTAGATTAAGTAACCAGTGGGTCACGTATACCCCCGGCCAGTGCCACCCTCTGATATATCTTTCGAGCTTGTATGTAATATGAATGAAGTCAAGACGCTATAAGAATCTGTAAATGTGCTTGTAAAAGCTAAAGCAAACATAAAGTTTCTAAATGGACCAAGGGAGTGAGGGATCAAAGTTAATGAAGCAGCAGGGTGGGGTATGCATCAATGAAATCTTTGGACTGGTATGCAACATTGATGCAAGTATCAATTGAATTTTTCTTAGAGTTTAGAACATACAGGCATCTATAAACTTTGTCATAAAACTATAACCAAATATAAAGTTTCTAAGTCCGTGACCTTGAGGTCAAGGTCACCATGGGTGGGGGCAGGGGCATGCATCACGAAATCGTTTATCAAACATGAAGAGAATCTTACATGTGGTGACAGAGATATCAGCAATGAAAAAGGTTTAACACAAAACTTTGACGTAAAAGTAGATGAAAAGACAGACGGCCGACCCAGGGGCTTGACCCAGGGGCTTAGATATTCCATATGAAAGGTTATGGTATAGAGGTATACTTTACCAAACTTGAAGCGAATCTAACATGTGGTTACAGAGATATCAGCAATGAAAAAGGTTTAACACAAAACTTTGACGTAAAAAAAGATGAACAGACAGACGGACAGACAGCCCACCCAGAGGCTTAAATATTCCATATGAAAGGTAATGGTATAGAGATATACTTTACCAAACATGAAGAGAATCTAACATGTGGTTACAGAGATATCAGCAATGCAAAAGGTTTAACACAAAACTTCGACGTAAAAGTAGATGAACAGACAGACGGACAGACAGCCCACCCAGGGGCTTGACCCAGGGGCTTAGATATTCCATATGAAAGGTAATGGTATAAGAGATATCGTTTACCAAACATGAAGAGAATCTAACATGTGGTTACAGAGATATCAGCAATGGAAAAGGTTTAACACAAAACTTTGAAGTAAAAGTAGATGAACAGACAGACGGACAGACAGACAGCCCACCCAGGGGCTTGACCCAGGGGCTTAGATATTCCATATGAAAGGTAATGCTATAGAGATATCCTTTACCAAACATGAAGAGAATCTAACATGTTGTTACAGAGATATGAGCTGTAAAAAAGGTTTAACGCAAAACTTTGACGTAAAGGTTGACGAACGGTGGGACAGACCGAAGTACGAACGAATGAACGAACGAACGGACGAACGAACAAATGAACCAACGAACGGACGGAAAGACGAAAACTATATACCCCCTGACATACTTCGTATGCCAGGGGTAGCACAGCATGTGACAGCAGTTACATGATAGTCCTAATTCATCAATGAAAAGCATTCCCGTTTGCCCAGCAAGTAATGATGTTCGTGCTCATACACATGGCCAGCCGCTCTCCTTCTGTATATGTAGACTATATTGACTTTTTCCTGTGCGAGTATGCACAGTACTTTGATTACATTGATTTTCTCACCTTATTTTATCGATAAAAGTTTATTTTTCAACATCCTCCACATCGTTAACCGCCAAAACATCAGCATTTTTGAAAGCATTATTGTTTCTGAAATAAAGTGGTGTGTAGTTTTCTCTGGTTAACAATGTGGACGACCATGCAATTTTCCTTTGAACACCACAGGGGTCTTCACTTTCTCCATAGGCGCAATGTTACACATGACCAGTAGTGTATGTATTCAACCAGAAATTTTGTTACGAAAACGCATGCGGATGAAAAAGTAAATATTTATCCAGCAAACCAGAGATATTTGGTCACCTTATGAGTGTATTTTGATCAGTTTTTGTTGACTTCAAGAATTAGCTCTTTCAGTAGGCACTTTGCAATAGATAACTGTAACCCGTCCTTTTAGCGGCCGGTTGGGCCATACACCCAAGATTGTTCGGGATGTGAGGGGGGCAGCGCCCCCCCTCCCTCAATCCCCCCCAGAATATTTTAAATGGGGAGGCGCACGAAAAAACAGGTCACTTTTTTGCCCAACAAATCCTAAAGCAAACATAACTATCCAGGGGTAGAAATGCAGATTTTAGGTGCTTCTGGGGCTTAAAATGGGGGGGGGGGGGGGTGCAGACACGTAAAAACACGTATCTGAGTGGGAAAGGGTTAATATGAGAAAGGTTTTATAACAGCTCTATTTCACATTAATATGAGAAAGGTTTTATAACAGCTCTATTTCACATTAATATGAGAAAGGTTTTATAACAGCTCTATTTCACATTAATATGAGAAAGGTTTTATAACAGCTCTATTTCACATTAATATGAGAAAGGTTTTATAACAGCTCTATTTCACATTAATATGAGAACAGCTCTTACTTTATAGGATTTCATTCCAGTGCCAATATATTCCATGCATGGCACCACTCCATCAAACCGTATTCAAGATACAAATCACTGAGCCATGGAATATACATTGTGATAACACACCCATGCTAGATACTGCATTTTTCACATTTCCAAATGGCTACTTTTCTGATGAAAATCTGTGATATTTTTCTTATTTATACTGCAAACATAGGTTGTAGGTGCTCTTAAGAACCGCCTCATTAAGTATGAGGTGGTTCTGATGAGTATCCACAATGTTTTTGATCAAAAATAAGGAAAATAATGACTACCCCCATAAACCCCAGTTTTCTCTATATAAAGAGGGGTTTAAGGGGGTGTTCATTTCACCGACTTGTTCATGTGATGTAGAATATATATTTTGCGGTCAAACATTGAATGACATGGATCTTATATTCCAGGTATGACATTTCTCCATCAAGTAAGGCAAAATCATTTAACTATGAAATATAGGTCACTCTGACCAAGATATATTTTTATGTCAATCATCTGTTCAGATAGAACTTAAAATCCAGGTAAAAGTTTCCCCATCTAAAAGTATTCATGATATGAGGCAAAATCTACTGTTCATACTGATCTGGATACATTTTATTAAGTTAGTATTACGGCCCTTCCAAGTTTATTTCACTTATTTTGAGCCGATTGTTAATCAGAGGTAGGTGAAAACCGGAGTCTCCAGGGAAAAACCACTTAGCCTTCAATTGCAGAGATACATTTAAAGATCTATCGTCTTGTCGCATGGAATTAATCTCTCAGGTATCATATTTTTCCAACAAAAATTCTTCAAGATATGAGGTAGGTTCACCCGCCACAATTCTTTTTGAACCGGCGCAACCCAGCAGTCTAGTTGTTGTGGTCCACTGCGTTTCCGCACATGACCCTGTGCTACCTCCTGCTGCAAGCCATCAGAATGAAGTGGCGTATACACCATGGACATCTGCCTTTATTTACTTCTTTAGCTAGGAGAAAGTTTTAGACGGGTAATGCGGACTTCCAATTTTATACCTGTATAACGTGGAAACACTGCAATTACCCAACTACCCCCTCCATCAGCGCGTATCCACGGTGGTCATCAGGAATTTTATCCTTTTTGGCATGTCCCCACTCAACAGGGGGTTGTGCGGATTCAAAAAGATTTGTGGTGGATGTACTGTAAAATCACTGAACCATGAAATTCAAGTCACACTGACCTAGATATTTGTTAGGTCAATCATCTGGTCACATGGAATTTATAGTCCAGGTATGACATTTCTCCATCAAATAGTCTTCCAGTTATAAGGCAAAATCAATAAACAGTGAAATACAGGTCACACTGATAATATTTTTATGTCAGTCATCCGATCACCACATGCAACTTATTATTCAGGTTTGAAGTTTCTCCATCAAATAACATTCAAAATCGCACAACCATGACATACTGACCTGGATATTTTTCAGGTCAATCATCAGGTCAGATAGAACTAATATCCCAGATTTGACATTTCTCCAACAAATAGTCTTCAAGATTTAGGGTAAAATCACTGAACCATGAAATATAGGTCATACTGATCTAGGTATATTTTCAGTCAATCATTGGGTCACACCAGGTGTGACATTTCTTCATCAAATAGTCTATAAGATATAAGGCAAAATCACAGGCAAATGAAATATAGGTCAAACTGACCTATATATTTTTCAATGTCAATCACTGGGTCACATAGAACTTATGATCCATGTTTGACATTTCTGCATCAAATAGTATTCAAGATAAAAGGCAAAACCGCTGAACCTTGAAATATATGTCACATTGACCTAGATATATTTTGAGGTCAAACATCCAGTCACATGAAACTAATGTCTCAGGTAAAACATCCAGTCACATGAAACTAATGTCTCAGGTATGATGGATGGATGGATGATTTATTCAAAGACACTCAACCCTAATAGGGCATATAGCGTCTAAAAAAATATATATTATGCATAAAATAATGTAAGGTTAAAAATTAAAATCTTAATAATTACCGTTTGTTAAAAAGTCCGGTGTCTCAGGTATGACATTTCTCCAAGAAGTAGTCTTCAAGATATAAGGTAAAATCACTGGACTGTGAAATAAAGGTCATCATGACCATTACTCTTTTACACTTGAACCATCGGCCCCCGCCCATCTGGGCTTGAAGAAATAGATGGGCTGCATGATGCTTCCATGCAGAGCTGAAATCAACCCGCATATGAGTACTGGTAAACCGCTTAGAAGATCTAAGCCTACGCAGGCAAAGCGGTGTGAGTCGGTCCGTCCATGCTAATAAACCCTATTGGTTTCATTGGATGGCAGGGCTTGAGATGTCATTTTATCTCAAGGTCGGGTAAAAGTGCCACAAAATTGGAAGCAACGTCTCCAAAATGACCTTTAAAGTGTTGACGGGGACGTTTAACCTCAAATCAAACAAACAAACACTTGAACCAATGTCACATAGTTGGCTGGTGTTTAACCAATTGTGTCTATGACTTATTAGCACAATGAAATTGCTAGGGGTGTAACGATGCATCGATAGTTCGATGCATCGCGATAGGGACTGCCTCGATAGCAATGCATCGATAGTACTTTGGACTATCGATAGCTATCGCCGATAGTTCACTCAACTATCGATAGTTTCGATTGTTTTTGTATTTTTCTTGAATATACTTTGAAAATATACCTGTACTGTTGTGTAATTACGCAAGTATTTTTGCTTAGGGAATCCATTCAGCTGTAATCAGGACAGACTGATAAGCCTTCACATATGTGCATGATGATCTGAGTCTTCGCTGGTCGCACATGTGTATCATAGTTTTTTGCCGTGTGGTGAATTTCTCGCGGCGATGAATTTCCCGCCGTCATTTTTGCACGTGCAGTTGAGGCAGTCAGAAACTTTCCCGCGTTTTTCAATAACAAAACGTCAATGATAGTTTGATCACGCGTTTGTTGCATGCACATTTTTGAAAACATGACAGTGAAACCTGTGCGACATGTGAAGGCTCAGATCAGCCTGCGCAGTCATATATAAATGTTTGCTGTTTGTACTATCCTTGCGTAGTATAACTTCTGGGACAAACACCATTTCCCTGTTCAGTTTCGAAGACATTTGCAAGATGCACAAGCTGATCTTTTGTATGAAGAAATGTTTGTTTTTGCTGTGTGCTGACTTATTCATATAGGTAAATAAATGCGTAATAAATGACGGTATAATGCAGTTTAACTTGTATATATGTGACTCTTTTTGCGCATAAGGACCAGACTATTAAACCGCACTTTTGTGGTCTCATTAGAAATGCATTTCTCGAAAAATGCACAGAATGTTCATGCGAGTACATGATAGACTCAGATAAGTCGGCAAGTATGCACAAATGCATCAATGATGATGTCATCAGTCGGCTGGCCTGACCGATTGGGATTGAATTCTTGGGGGAATATTTAAGCAGACAAAGTTTTATTTTCCTGTCGTCATCCTGTAGGGGGAAAAAACGTGCAGTGCGAGGCCTTAGGTCCGTCTATCAAGTACTTTCTTAAGGTGATTCTGGACGTTTTGATGGTGGACACTGGACAACCTGGGACAAATTAGCGTTTTTATTTTTCGTGGGTCTTTCTGATTCTATTTTTGGTTGTCTTTGTATTATAATAGAGGAATATTCCAGAAAAAAATAACATGTCGAAACGGCCAAATTTCATTACATGAAAACTTTGTTTTATTATTGCTGCTTGTCTTTTGTGCAAGGACTAAATGTCCACAGAGTCAAAGAGCCTAGGTCAAGCCCTGTACATATTGCTAAATGAAAAAACTGACTTGATAATTGCTTTACTTCTGTTTTGATAGTCTAGCTTTTGATGTTAACTTCAAATAAAAAATATGTAAGTTCAAGTTTTAATGCAGTTTGTTAGATTCATGTCGCCCTTAAATAGGTGCTAAAATAGCGTGCTGTGATTACGTAATACTATGGAATAATCGGGTTACCTAATTAACTGAATCCACAGATTAATTTAACACAGGCGGCACACATCAAAGAATCGAAGAACGATCAGCATGTGTCAGTTTTCACAAGCAGAAAATCTCAAACACTGCAAAGGTATTAAAGCTATGATAACCATCACTTACAGGCATATATACTGGAAGCAGCAAACTATTTTTAGGCGGTGGTGGGGATATATATAAAGAGCCGTCTCCCCATGATGTTTTTTCTGGAATATACCCGAGGGAATGAATGCTGATATTGAAACACACAATAAACATACAATTTTAGGCCATTGGAATTTTCCTAACTCGTTCTGTCACTCTTAGCCATTTTATGTGAGTGATATAACATCTATGAATCATTTATAAGTGTTCCCGATAGTATCACGATAGTATCGTGATAGTATGCCGCGATAGTGATAGTATCGTGATAGTAGTTTCCACGATAGCAATACTATCACGATAGTCAAAATTGGCATCGATAGTCAGCCCTAGAAATTGCATATAACATACAAAAAAAGGTGTTGACGGCCTCGGTTCCTCAGTCGGATGCGTGTCTGACTGTTGATCAGGAGGAGGCTGTTTCGATACCTGCCGGGGTTGGTAACATTCTTTCGTGGAGATTGATCATGAAATCTTATCTACGGCCATTCTTTCCCTCCTGCTAATTCAAGAAGGGCAGTTGTCAGTTTCTGGCAAAAGAATGTGCACTGTACTGGTTAACTGCTAAACCTATGCAGGAAAAGTGTGGATAGGTAAACTGACCGGCTCAAAAATGACCTAAATAGTCTTGACTGGGCCGTTAAATTCCAATACAAACAAACAACCAACAAAGGTGTCATAGATTTTGACCCCTAGCCCCACCCCCAGGCATTAACCCATTTTGTACCGGAAACCCCAAAACGGGTAGTTGGCAAACAGTGCAGGCCCAGATCAGACGCCGCAGAATGCGGCATCTGATCAGAGCCTACACTGTTTGCAAAATGTTTGTCAGTTTCCAAATAGTTTTTAAAGAAAGCACAACCTGTCAACCCTAAATATTGAAATGGACTCCTGCTATATATAAGGAGGAAGAATCCATTTGGTACAAAAATGGTTAATCTGGGTATTACAGGGTTGTTCAACTATCATCGTTTCTTCTAACCCTTATCTTGCTGTTCATGACAACCCCTATCTTAGCAAACAGTGTAGATCCAGATCAGATGGCTTCTTTGATCAGGATCTACACTGTTTGGTATTCAGTTTATGAATTTGTAGCAATAAATTATGTCAAGTAATTTGATTGGTTGATAGACAGAAATGGGTGTGGCTTAAATGAATATTCAGCAAGATAAGGGCTAAGATTTATAAAGAGGTTGTGGTATACCTGCAAATTGTTGTTTGTTCTGACTGTATGGCATTTTCTTTTTGAAATATCACAGAAGCCATGGCAATCAAAGAAATGGCAATCCTCATGACTTGAGCAGTTAACGCTGGCAAAGAACAACGATTCTAAAGACTCTTGAAATGTTGCACAGTCTGTGTCAATAAGAGTAATCTCCCCATTTTGTCGTAGTCCAAAGTTATCCCCCTTGACATCACACAGGTGTAATGGCTGATGAAGATCATATTCTAACGTTTTCAGCAATTTTAAGATTTCTAGCGCTATTCTGGCACGTTGCCGAAAGCTCCCTGTCCAAATCAAGTTTGAAAATCCTGATTCAAACCTAGAGACAGCAGGTGTAAATTCAGTAACATATGCCGGCCCACAAGATCCATACAACTTTGGCACAAAAGATTTATCTTTATGAAGTACATAAAATGTATATTCTTGCTGCTCAAGTAAGGACCATATAGATTGTACCGCAATCATTCTAGCATTTGGATCTCTGTTACTTTTCACATAGTCTTCAATATTTTTATCCCATATAAACGAGAAAATATCATCCACATGTGAAAGATCTATGCCAAAATTAATTTTTACTGACTGAATGAAGGAATCATGTACTGCTTCTTTCCAGCGTGGGTACAAATCACCATTTGGCATTTTTGGTAACTCCATTCTTTCCTGTCTTCCATATCTGTTTTTTGTTTTTAGCACAACCCTTGTCTTCTGCCCTGGTTCACAGTCTTGACAAAGCATGAAAATAACTTTCTTGCCAAGGCGATAGTTACCACATTCTTCATAATCAAATTTATCCCCATCACAGAGGTTATGGCACAAAGACCCAGCTATCTGGTTCGTGTGGTATAAATGGCACTGAAAGTTAAAATAAGACTATAATGATAATAATCAAGTTATTTTATATTGGCCCAGGTACAGGTCCCAGGTTTGCTGCATTGGCCCGAGGCCGAAGGCCGAGGGCTAATGCAGTTGACCAAGGACCTGTAACTGGGCCAATGCGAAATTACTTGATCAATGACAATTTTATTACTTGAAACATTTAAAAAATCATGATTATTGATTTTTTGACCTCACTTGACCTCAGTTAATATTGGTTGACCTGGTGTTAATACGGATGACCTCCAATCAATACAGGATAGTCAGTTAATAAAGGTCCATATAAACTGACAGTCAATACAATACAGCAACCCTGTCACACTCTGGGACATCAAGGTTTGAAGAACTAGAACTGTCAGAGGATCAGACTGCTACACCTCCGCTTAACCCTTTTTGTACCAAATGGAATCTTCCTTCTTATATATGGTAGAAGTCCATATCAAAATTTAGGGATGTTAAGCTGTGTTTTCTTCAAAATTGCTTTCGAAAGTGGCTGAACTTTTTGCAAATAGTGAAGGCCCTGATCAGATGCTGCATTATGCAGCATCTGATCTGGGCCTGCACTGTTTGCCAAGTACCTGTTTCGGGGTTTCCGGCCCAAAATCATGGGTTAAGGGCATTTTACTGAAACAGGGATCAAACGTGTCGTTTTAAGTACTATCTTGCTGTTCACGACAACCCCTATCTTTGCAAACAGTGTAGATCCAGATCAGATGGCTTCTGAAGAAGCCATCTGATCAGGATCTACACTGTTTGGCATTCAGTTTATAACTTTGTAGCAATAAATACATCAAGTAATTTGATTGGTTGATAGACAGAAATGGGTGTGGCTTAAATGAATATTCAGCAAGATAAGGGTTAAGTACTATGTCTCTACTCCGCACCCCTTTTGTACCAAATGGAATCTTCCTTCTTATATATGGCAGATGTCTATATCAAAATTTAGGAATGTGAAGCTGTGTTTTCTTCAAAATTGCTTTGGGAAGTGGCTGAATTTTTTGCAAAAAGTGTAGGCCCTGATCGCATCTGATCTGGGTCTGCACTGTTTGCCAAGAACCTGTTTCGGGGTTTCCAGTACAAAAGGGGTTATACTCATTTTACTGAAACAGGGATCAAACGTGTCGCTTTAAGTACTATCTTGCTGTTCACGACAACCCCTTTCTTTGCAAACAGTGTAGATCCAGATCAGATGGCTTCTGAAGAAGCCATCTGATCAGGATCTACACTGTTTGGCATTCAGTTTATGAATTTGTAGCAATAAATACATCAAGTAATTTGATTGGTTGATAGACAGAAATGGGTGTGGCTTAAATGAATATTCAGCAAGATAAGGGTTAAGTACTATGTCTCTACTCTGCACCCTTTTTGTACCAAATGGAAGCTTCCTTCTTATATATGGTAGAAGTCCATATCAAAATTTAGGGATGTTAGCTTAAGCTGTGTTTTCTTCAAAATTGCTTTGGAAGGTGGCTGAATTTTTTGCAAACAGTGTAGGCCCTGATCAGATGCTGCATTCTGCAGCATCTGATCTGGGCCTGCACTGTTTGCCAAGTACAAGTTTCGGGGTTTCCGGTTCAAAATTATGGGTTAAGCGCATTTTTACTGAAACAGGGATCAAACGTGTCTTTTTAAGTACTATGTTAACTGGAATTTTCGAGGGTGTTGATTACATAGACCTGTTAACGTGATGAATATGTGTGTGTGAATTCGGGTTTAACGTCACTTTCAACAATTTTTCAGTCATATCACGACGGTGTCTGGTTGCGACAGGGAGCTCAATGCTCACTTTTATAGTGCTGCCTCACTGAAGTATCATGTCCCAGACACATTACATGATACCACACCCAGTCACATTATCCTGACACTGGGTCGACCAGTCCTAGCTCTACACCGTAAATCTGAGTGCCAAGCCAGGAGCAGCTAGTACCATTTTTAACGACTTTGGTATGTCGCGGCCCGGGATCGAACCTGTGACCTCCCGTTCCCCGGAGCGGACACTCTACCAACTGAGCTATCGGGGCCGATGTTAACGTGATGAAATGTCATCATACAGCTATTATCTGGATAAAATTCCTGACAAAAAAATGCAAAGTCCAACTAGAAACAGTGACTTTGATCTTGACCCCGCCGATATGAAATTTATGTCACGCACATATAGACCTCATTAACCCTTATCTTGCTGAATATTCATTTAAGCCACACCTATTTTCTGTCTATCAACCAATCAAATTACCTGACGTAATTTACTGCTACAAATTCATCAACTGAATGCCAAACGGTGTAGATCCTGATCTGGATCTACACTGTTTCCAAAGATAGGGGTTGTCGTGAACAGCAAGATAAGGGTTAAGATTGCATATGCAAAATTTGTACTCAATCGATGAAGACATGTGGGAGTAGTTGGCATCACAAGATTATTCTATTTTTAGCAACAGTGGCTTGACCTTAACCTGATGCATATGAAATTTATGTCATGCACATCTACATCTCGTTATGAATGCATATACTAAATTTGAACTCAATCGGTGGAGAAATGTGGAAGTTATTTGCACCACAAGATTATTCTATTTTCAGCAACAGTGACCTTTCACATGACTTGACCCATATGAAATTTATGTCATGCACATCTACACCCCATTGTGAAAGCATATGCAAAATTTGAAGTCAATCAGACAGGAATCACATAACAAGATTGTGTCACAGATATCTACTGGTATTCTATTTTTGGCAACCGTGACCCTGACTTGACTTGACACTAATAAATTTATGTCACACATATCTATACCCCATTGTGAAATGCATATGCAAAATGTAAAGTCAATCGGTGAAGAAATGCAGAAGTAGTTTGAATAACAAGATTGTGTCACTGATACACAGACCAACCAAGACTGACTCCTATATAACCCTCAATGATATAAATAGATTGGGCTAACCAAACATGTCTACTGGTAAACCGCTTAGATTGTCTAAGCCTGCCCATGCAAAGTGGTGTGAGTCAGACTGTCCCTGTTTATAAACCCTACTGGTACCATTGGGCAGTAGGGCTTGAGATGTCATTTCACCTCGATGTCTGGTTAATGTCTCACAAAATTGGAAACAACATCTTCAAAGTGACCTTGATAGTGTTGATCAGGATGTAAAACCTCAACACAAACAAACAAATAATATAACTCTGTCATGTAGCACATTCTTTCGAGAAGCCTCCGTGGTGCAGTGGTTACGCTACTCGCCTTGTAAACCAGGGATCGCAGGTTCAAGTCGGGCTTCTCCAGACTTTCGGATGAGTCTTTAGACCGAGGTCTCGTCTCCGTATGACCTTATCTGTTGGTGGGACGTAAAACTAAAACTCACTCACTCATTCTTTCGAATCTAGTAAACTGCTTTTTCCTGATGAAGGTTTGTGATTTTTTTTAAGAATTGAATGACCCCAATATAGGTTGCTGGTGCTTGTTAATGAGGCGGTTCTAGAGACTACCCACAGTCTATGTCTTGGAACAGAAATAACGAAGACAATGTAAACCCCAGTTTTCTCTACATGAAGAGGGGTTTACAAGGGTGTTCAAGAAACAGACTTGTTAACGTAATGGTGATAATAAGTCAGGCCCCAATCTGGACCCTGTTGTTAAAAAGTGCATGTACCGTAAAAATCCTAAAAATTTAGACAACTTGAGGACTTGCTGTAATTCTCCTAAAATTTTAACAACTTTGTTTCACCTTCTGGCATGGAGTCCAAAAAGTGCAGATTGAATGGCAAAAAGGTTACAATGTATTGGTATAGGCGTGTTTTCATAATGAGTAAACACGTTTTGACCACTTATGAACTTGTTATAGTCACAATGCTTTCCTGGGGCCAGTTGTTCAAAACTAACGACGTCGTTAGTTAACGTATTGTTAAAACTTTGATCATTTATTATGGCAAATATGCTAATATTTGTGCTGAAAAAATGTGAGCAGCTTTTGCGAATGCAAAAGCTGCTCACATTTTTTCAGCAAAAATACCAAAATTTTAAATATTAAACTTGCTAGAACAGTTAACAAAATGACCACTTACGAGCTCGTTAAGCTAACAATGCTTTGAACAACTGGCCCCAGGTCATAATTTATAACAATACTGATACCAACCAGGTCTTTTATTAGATTCTTGGACTCTAGTGTATCACATGTTGCCATCCTGTATAATCGGTATCCCATTATACCGAAAATGGCAACAACAGACAGAAGAATATATTTGCAGATACAGCAACACGTACATTTTCGGCGTACCATCCAGCGACATCGTCCCATTGGCTACACTACGAAGTGCAGCACAATCTGAAAAATAATATTTATGGTTACAAAAATAAGGATACCTCAGTAAAATATTACCCAACCTACTATATTATGATGTTATTAATCAAGTAATTTCATATTGGCCTCGTTAAAGGTCCGAGGTGTGCTGTATTGACCCGAGGCCAAAGGCCAAGGCCAATACAGCTGACTCAGGACCTGTAACTAGGCCAATATGAAAATACATGTACTTGATTAACGACAATTTTATCAAATGACACAATTAAAACAAGAGGCCCATGGGCAACTATGCTCACCAGAGCTCGGGTGGGCACTGCCCAATGGCAGCCATGCATTTTAACATGATTTTAATCTACCGATAATAAAGTCTCCTCAATGAATCCCCATTCCAAAATGAGCACCCATCTTGAAATATTAGGCATTTTATGACGTTGAGGAGGTGGAGCATGGACCCAATGGAGCCCTGATTGCTTTCACTGAATGTGTCATATCATAAGGAACAAGAATTATATATGGTTTAGGGGAGGGCATCTGTATGGTTCATCTGAAATATAAGGCCTTTTAAGCAGAGGAGGGGCTGGGGCATGGCTGTAGATCCCAGGAAAGCCCAAGATTGTTGTCACTGAATGTGTCTTATCATAAGGACCAAGAATATATATGGTTTAGGGTTGGAGATCTGAAACCTTAGTTTTAATGAAGTGGAGGCGTGGGGCATGACCCTGGGCATCCCTGGGAACCTCCAGATTGGTATCACTGACACATGAATATACATGGTTAGGGGTGGAGCTCTGAACAGTTTATCAGATATTTGGCTTTTGTTAAGTAGAGGGGTGAGGCATGACCCTGGCACAGCCTGTAAGACCCCTAGGTTGCTATACTGAATGTGTCTTATCATAAGGAACAAGAATATATATAGTTTAGGGGTGGGAATCTGATCGCTTTCTAAGATATATGGCTTTTTATGAAGTAGAGGGCCGGGGTATGGCCCCAGCGCACCCCAGCAGACCCCTAGGTAGGTGTCACTGAATGTGTCTTATCATAAGGAACAAGAAAATATATGGTTTACGACTGGGGATCTGTAAGGGGCCTTTTATTAAATGGAGGGGGTGGGGCATTTACATTTGCCAACAAGAAAGGTGCTTATCAACCTACACATCTGGGCAGTCTGATCAACACCTTTGTGTTTACTGCTTGGTAAGTACTTTATCTCTCATTTCTCATTACGCAAACACGCCTATACAAATACATTGCCACCTTTATCGCTGAAAAAATGAAAATTTTAAGATGAAAAATTGTGATATTTTTCTTATTTCTGCTCAAAATATAGATTGTGGGCACTCGTTAGAACCGCCTCATCGAGGCGGTTCTAACGAGTACCCACAATCTATATTTTAGAGCATAAATAAGAAAAGTAAGGTTTACCCCTGTAAACCCCAGTAGTACTATATAAAAGTGGGGTTCAAGGGGGTCAAAATTATATAGGTGTGTTTTCGTGATACATTATCTAAACTTTCAGGACTCTTCACAACTGCAAAGACAAGCCATTAAAATCCCATGAAATTACAATGAATGGCACATTAAAAACAGAAAACCCATCAAAGATGGTCATTATTTAAGAAATAGATCAGCTCTAACTGTGATTTGTTGTGTAATAAATCACAGTTTGGAGGTCAGTTGTAAAGAAGACAAATCACGAGCGCGTAGCGCGCGTGATTTGTCTACTTACAACTGACCGACAAACTGTGATTTATTACACAACAAATCACAGGCTAGAGCTGATCTATTTCGATTCTAACACGCTGAAAATCGGCAATAATGTTGTTGTTTCCTTCAAAATCTCACAACTTTACGCCATTGTTAGAAGAGATCCCGCTAAAATTATCGACTGAAACACATGCATTTATATCCTTTTCTAACATTTTCGATGCGAGAAAATGGCGTTACACCGTCTAACGTCAAGTGAATCGACTAATGACGTCATAAATTTGCAGTTTTTAATGACGTCACACGTCACGCTCTTCCGAGCTGTGATTTGTTGCAGAATAAAACAGTTATTTTGCATTGCCTATATAGGCGCGCTGTGTTAGAATCCTTGTTTTAACCCTTATCTTGCTGTTCACGACAACCCCTATCTTTGCAAACAGTGTAGATTCAGTTTATGAATTTGTAGCAATAAATTACATCAAGTAATTTGATTGGTTGATAGACAGAAATCGGTGTGGCTTAGATGAATATTCAGCAAGATAAGGGTTTAAATTAAACATGGTCTTAGTTTTTTACCATCATTTTTTTAAATTAATGGTCATAATTTGTTGATCTACCATGAAAATCCCATTAAAACTGTTTAAAAGTAATGGCTGGGCATGAATGTGATGGCATCCAATATTGCATGGCACCATTACTTCTTGTTTCTGCCATTTTACATGCCCATTATTACTGCATAGTGCCATATCAGGTGGCCATTACAGATTGAACAGGAAAAATAATGGCAATTGAAAATCTGGTTCTTCAGATTAATGGCCATCAAAAATACAAATTGCATTATGTATACCATAATACATAATTCATGGCAATTACTTTAACATCTAATGGGCATTAAAGAACAAGGAGGAACATTAAACCATCAAAAACATTAAAAGTAGTGATTGGGCTTTCATGTGATGGCATCTGACATTTCATAAGGCCATTACTTAGATGCTTTCATGATTCTTCATGCCCAGCATTATTGTTTACATGGTGAACAGGAACAGTAAAGGCCATTAAAGCTTGGTTCTGTAAGTTCAGGGCCATCAAATTGGATTCCTCATACAATTAACTTTAAATTATTATAATTACATGACATTGTTTATTTGGTTGTTTGCGTTGAGGTCAACATTATTTAGGTCATTTTAGAGATGTTGCTTCCGATTTTGTTGTACCTTTCATTGAGATGATTCCAAGCCTACCACCCATAGAAACTGCAGGAGTTTTAGAAAGCGCATGGATTAAAGGAGCTATCTGACTCGCGTAACTTTTCCTGGGCAGCTTAGACTTAAGCAGATTTTCAATACTCAAGTTTGGTCAGTTTCAGCTCTATGCGGAAGCACCATACAGCCCTGTAAGAATCTTATAAAGGTGTGAGGGGTGGATGAAAAAATCAGTCCTGAGGGACACTGTCCGGCATCACGATGCTTGCCGAGGGATGCCGGATAGTGATCCCTTGGGACGGATTTTTCTATCCACCCCTCACACCCACATTGGATTCTTTTTCTTGCATACCTTCCATTTCTTAAAGCTGATTTTTAATGCTGCAGTCACTTCGGTTACCAACATCCACCATATTGTGATGCCACTACAGGAATGGTTAGTGACGTCACTTAACATGCATGACGTCAACCTTAACGACGGGGCATACGAGGTCCTATTCAACCAGTACATTTATCAAACACGTGGGAATATTTGATATTGGGTCGGAAGTTCTCTCGAAACCAGGGTCAGAACATAAATTTCTATCCCAGGGTAAAATCACGGATTTCCTTGTCTGGTGTGCAAGAAAATCTATTTCTCCTAGCCCCAAAGGGCATTACATTGTATGAAGTGGCTATTTACAATTCAAAACTATCCTTTAGATTTGCTGGTAAGATCATGAATTTGAGCTGCAAAAAGGTCATTGGTATTAGCGAAACAAAGAGATATATTTTTAATTCAAACAGAGAGAAACTGATGATTCTGCTGTTTGATTGAGACAATTTTCATGAAATGTCAAATCCTGTTTTCTGGGAAAAATACCTTGCAGACAATGTGCATGAGAGGTCAAGTCCTGTTTTCTGGGAAAAAAAAATAACATGGAGACAATTTGCATGAGATGTCAAATATGTTCTACTACAGTAATATCCTTTGGAAGCAAGGAATACACCACAGAACTGGAAAGTATGGAGTGTACATGTTTTCTGGGCCAGACTAGCTAGTTTCAGCCAAATTAAGGCCTCATCAGTGACCCTCAAATATTTTCAAAATTCCACAAAGGAGACAATGATCCCAAAGGACAAGAAAATATAAACTTCCCTATGATGTAGGGCAGGGAGACTTTTTACGGCCGCCACACATCCCTAAACACCAGCTGTAGTGATGTTAAATATGTTCTATAAAAGGGTTCTCCTTTGGAAGCAAGGAATACACCATAGAACTGAAAAGTATGGAGTGTACATGTTTTCTGGGCCATACAAGCTAGTTTCGGCCATTTAGGCCTCATCAGTGACCCTCAAATACTTTCAAAATTCCACAAAGGAATCAATGATCCCAAAGGACAAGAAAATATAAACTACACTATGATGTAGGACAGGGATACTTTTTACGGCTGCCACACATTCCCAAACACCAGCTGTAGTGAAGTTAAATATGTTCTATAAAAGGGTTCTCCTTTGGAAGCAAGGAATACACCATAGAACTGGAAAGTATGGAGTGTACATGTTTACTGGGCCAGATTAGCTAGTTTCGGCCAACAAGGCTTCATCAGTGACCCTAAAAAAATTTCAAAATTCCACAATGAAACAATGAACCCAAAGGACAAGAAAATATAAACTACACTATGATGTAGCACAATCCTGTTTTCTGGGAAAAAATTCCATGGAGACAATTTGCATGAGATGTCAAGTCCTGTTTTCTGGGAAAAATACCACGGAGACAATTTGCATGAAAGGTCAAGTACCATGGAGATAATTTGCATGAGAGGTCAAGTCCTGTTTTCTGGGAAAAATACCATGGAAACAATTTGCATCAGGTCAAGTCCTGTTTTCTGGAAAAAATAACAAAAATATGTCAAAATGTTTTCTGCTGAAAAAGAATTAGCCAGCATGCAAAGGCCTTAATATCCTCATTACTCCTCCTTATTAGGTGCAATGTTAACCCTTTTTGTACCAAATGGAATCTTCCTCCTTATATACAGCAGGAGTACATTTCAAAATTTAGGGGTGTCAGGTTGTGTTTTTCAAAATTTATTTGGAAAATGGCTGAATATTTTGCAAACAGTGTAGGCTCTGATCAGACGCCGCATTTTGCAGGGTCTGATCTGGGCCTGTTCTGTTTGCCAACTACCCGTTTTGGGGGTTTCTGGTACAAAAAGGGTTAATAACTGCTACTTTTGAAACCATACATTGTAAAACTGTTGAAGAATGATAATTGTAAACCCTGTTATTTATGAAAATAAAACATTGGACTTTTCCACCAAAAAAGGGGGTGCAGGTTGTCACTAAACACCCAATTTTATTCATTTACCTTTGATCATAAAAGTGTTATAATTACTAATGATAATATTGGAAACAGCCAAGTAGAAACTTAAAGCCTGATTTAACTATTTTAGATTTCGGCGACAGGGCTTGAGATGTCATTTCATCTCAATGTCGGGTAAAAGTCCCACCAAATTGGAAGCAAAGTCTCCAAAATGACCTTTACAGTGTTGACGGGGACGTTAAACCTCAAATCAAACAAACAAAACTATTTTACATAGAAACAGATTTGGTGGGTATTTAGTGATATTAAAAACAAAATTTTTGTTGATTCATTCTGAAAACACACCTATACAAATGTATTGTAAAGTTTACCAACGAAAAATGAAAATTTTCAGATGAAAAATTGGGATATTTTTCTTATTTCTGCTCAAAACACAGATTGTTGATACTTGTTCGAACTTCAGTGAGGTGGTTCTAACAAGTACCCACAATCTATTTTTTTTTAGCAGAAACAAGAAAAATAATGTATACTTCTGAAAACCCAAGTTTTACTATATAAAAGTGGGGTTTAAAGGGGTCAAATTATAAAGGCATGTTTTCGTGATGTCTCCATAAAAGCCTATGTTGTGGGCATTCATCTGAACCACCTCAGTGAGGCGGTTCAAATGAATGCCCACAACATAGGTTTGTATGAAGGAATAAAGAAAATTATCCTTTATTTATCAACAAATACCCACTTGATCTGGAGCTATGGAACAGTCAACCTTTGACACGAGTGTCAAATATATCTATCTATACCTGTATATCTTGGACCCCCAACCATCAGGGCTTGGAGAACTATATTGGGCTGCATGGTGCTTCCCCACAGAGTAGAAACCGACTGCCCAAGAGTACTGGTAAACCGCTTGGAGGAGCTAAGCCTGCCCAGGCAAAGCCATGCGAGTCGGACCATCCATGCTTATAAACCCTATTGGTTTCACTGGGCGGCAGGGCTTGTGATGTCATTACATCTCAACGTAGGGTAAAAATCCCGCAAAATTGGAAGCAACATCTCCATAATGACCTAATGTTAAAGGATACATAACACCTCAACACAAACAAAGAAAACTTATACAGAGAACTTACAGTTCTATAAATACCTTTATATCTTACAATTACTGAAACCACAATGTTTATTTCAAGCAAGCCATCACATCAGGATCTACTCCAAGCCATTTACTCTTGTCTTTGATATCACAGTCATCTGAAATTAAGATTAACCCTTGTCCTGCTGAACCCAGATATGCCTTATCTTTCAAACAATGAAGATCCAGATCAGATGGCTTCTGAAGAAGCCATCTGATCAGGATCTTCTTTGTTTGTCATTCAGTTTATGAATTTGTCGCAATAATTTGCATCAAGTAATCTGATTGGCTGATAATCGGTAGTGGGTGTAGCATATTTAAATATTCAGCAGGTCAAGGGTTAAATCAATTACATATTATTTTCTATGGGCCCTGTCACTATAAAACTTGTCTTCAACATCGGTGACCAGGTAAGACATACACCAGTCTGCTAAGCTACACATACTGGTAAGAATCTTGAAAATTTAGGTATAGAAACTAGAGATACTATACTATCCAAAGCAGTGAACACAAAGGTGCTGGTCAGACTGCAGGAATGTGCAGTCTGAGCAGCACCTTTGTTGTTCACAAATGATCAAAATCCGATTTTCTCATGAGAAAGCTCAATTTTTTTTATTTTGTTTTGGTTTTACAGCCCTTTCAAGATTATTTCATTCATCACTTATATCAAGCTGATCGTAATCAGAGGTGGGCGAAAACTTGAGTACCTGAAGAAAAATAAGCTGACCTTGCATTGCGGAACTTGGCATTTCATATGAGACTCGAGTCAGGCTCAAACCCACAACCGTTAGATACCTAAAGAGTCTGTGCTCTTATCCACTAGGCCATGAAGGCCTGTCTCACAAAGCTCAAATAATATAATCACTGAAATTGCTATCTCTGGTTCTCTGCCAATACAATATTAACCTATTCTTATAGTTCGAACAAATTGACCTGAGACTGGTTATCTCTAGTAACATAATTTCACACCCGACTGAATGCAGGTATTTATCTTCGCTGTCTCCCGTAAATGGAGATATTGTTATTCAATACATAGAGGTCGGTAAATGGGTCACAATTCAATGCTGAAAATTCACGGAAAGTTTACGAAAGCCGATGTATTAGGCGATAACATTGACAAATTTATTCCATTCATAAAGGTTAGTCTCAGGTCAAATTGTTCGAACTATACCTGAAAAAAAATCTTATGATAAACACAATCCTACACTCGTGGGCATTTCATATGAAATTAATGAAACTCGCCCATGGCTCATTTCATACGGTAAATTTCATATGAAATTACATGTCTCACTCTTTTAAAATCCTCTATATATTGCTGGCAGTAACTTATTTGCAAAAAGATGTAGAAAATTGTCTAACTTCGCAAAAATCTGTCAACTCCCTTACCTTCACTGGTGCAATAGGGCACTTCAATTTTTTCAAATTTTCTGAGAGCCCAAAATTATTTTTGTGTACGTGGCACACTCTCAATGGCTCAGGATAATTTTTTATTAACCCATTTTTACCATTACTCAAGTTTGGTCATTTTCAGCTCTGGGCGGAAGCGACATGCAGCCCAATCTATTTCTGCAACCCCCAATGGGTGGGGCCCTAGGCATGTTATAAATTAAGACCACTTTTGGGACTGTTCAAAAGTCGTCTGTGAGACCACTTTTGAACAGTCCCAACACTGGTCTCTTACAACGAGACACTGGGTGTAGAAAACACACAGAAAGAATAACTGAAATCTTCTCAAGCTTTTAAAAGCAAATTTAATATTAATTTTAGGTGGTTTTAACCCATTTAGTACCAGAAACCCCAAAACGGGTAACCTGGCAAACAGTGCAGGCCCAGATCAGATGCCGCAGAATGCGGCTTCTGATCAGGGCCTCCACTGTTTGCTAAAAGTTCAGTCATTTTCCAAACAAATTTTGAAGAAAACACAACCTCAGACACTCCCAAATTTAGAAATGGACTCCTGCTATATATAAGGAGGAAGATTCCATTTGAGACAAAAAGGGTTAACTTTAGGTGGTTTTAATAGCAGAAATACTGTATACATGTATATTTTTACTTTCATAACTGTATTTTATAGGTTTGACTTTGTAATTAATTCAACATTTACCATAAATTCAAACTTAAAAACCATAAATAAAAATTTTAACAAACCTCCATAATTTGGAATGTCATGTAAAACATAATTTATTTCTTGTGCAGATTGACTCGTCAGTGGGAAAAAAAACATAATTACATGTATAGCTTTCAGCAATTGCTGCAGTTATCCTAAAATTTGAGCAAGATTTATTAAGACTTTACCCCTCTGAAGGACAGTATCATTCAGTATAGATCTATTCCTTGTTACATAAATCTGCTGAATAAATTAATTCCACCCCACATATTTTAGTCCTGTATAAGACCCTACTGACATTCAGTCACTCGGTAGGGTCCTTACAGGAAACATTACGATAACACACCCATGCGACATAGTGCATTTTTTCACATCTCCAAAATGGCTACTTTTGTGATGAAAATCAAAGACATCTTTATCTTATTTATACTGCAAACATAGGTTGTGCATGCTTGTTAGAACTGCCTCATTGAGGTGGTTCTAACGAGTAACCACAACCTGGGTCTTGGAGCAGAAATAAGAAAAATAATGTTCACCCCCATGCACCCCAGTTTTCTCTATATAAAGTGGGGTTTAGGTGGGTGTTCATTTCATGGACAGTTAACGTGATGAGCAGCATAGCGTAATGTATGGAAGCTCATGAGTTCAGGACTACACATATTCATGACCATCAACCAATCAAATTACTTGATGATATTTATTCCTATAAGTTTACCAAATGAATGACAAACAGTGATGGGGGTAGCCCCAATGAGCTTCTAGCATCTGGTTACCTTAAAAACTAGATCAATCAAATCAATCAAACAGTGATGATCATCTTCAGATCTTCAATATTTGGAAAAGTAGAACATATACGTAAGGGAAAACATAGCTGTTGCTTTAACCCATTTTGTTCCGAAAACCCCAAAACGGGTAGTTGGCAAACAGTGCAGGCCCAGATCAGATGCCGCAGAACGCGGCGTCTGATCAGGGCCTACACTGTTTGTGAAACGTTCATCCAGTTCGGAAAAAGATTTTGAAAAAAAAACACAACCTGACACCCCTAAATTTTGAAATGGACTCCTGCTACATACACGTATAAGGAGGAAGATTCCATTTGGTACAAAAAGGGTTAACCAGGGATATCCGGGCTGAGTGGAACAAGTTCCATTTGCATAGTCCCAGATAAGTCGCTTTTTGATCCGAAAACTACTAATATTTTTATTTTTCTATTTCTGCACAAAAACATATGTTGTGGGTATTCATTAGAAGCGCCTTGTTGAGGTGTTTATAATGAATACTAACAACATATGTTTACATGCAGAAATAGAAAATAATATGTGGATACCTCCTCTTATCTCGGGCTATGCAACTGGCCTGGGCAGCCATCATGAGCATTGGAAATGGCTATGTTGAGTCCAAACAAACATTAACCCATTTAGTCCGGGATTTGAGACCAGATTTCAAAAAATTTAATGCACCCAAAATTCTCACGCTTTATTTGTGCCGTTTCATTGAGATAGGAGCCTAACCTATATGACATGTGATTATTTAGCAAATCTGGTGGGGAAAAGGGGTTGAAAATTCGATGAGTTTACACCAACCCCCATGCGGATGGTATAGTTGGATTGAGTTTAGTTATGTGTAGCTTGCGCTTACATTTGAATGTTGACTTATTGCATCAACCAAAATATTTGTCAATACTCGAAACACCAAAATTCATGATATGACGTAATTACATCCGGTGTTACCATAAATTTTGACCGTTGAAATTTGACCCCAAAAATTTGTTAAATTTAACACTATTTTTGCGCTAAATAATTTTTAGTACTTTTTGAAACATTTTCTTTTTCGTCAGTATGAAGGACGGTTATTTGTGCACGTGCATGTGAAACTTGATGACTCTGTTTCAATCCGGGCATGAACAAGGGACTCCGATACCTTTGGACCATTGTATCACTTTTTCCTGTTGTGTCACAGATCGTGATAAAAATTTATATTAAAACCAACATAAACTAAATTATTTCAGTGGTTGGTCATAGATGTATCATAACAGGGACCGATAAATATATTTTTTGAAAAATTACTGAAGGCCATTTCCTTTTGTGAGGGGAATATACATCACCAAGCATATTTGTCAGCGGGTGAATTGGCAAGTGATTATCTAAACTGGTGACTTGAAGCAATCGGCATTTAATGAATACATTATATATATTTCAAGAATCATTATCCAAAGTTTCCGGTTTGTGCGGAAGGCTCCCCAAGTAACATCGATATTATTATATTTTAAACACGTAAATGTTACTGGCCACTTGAAATCTTACTGGGTACCTTATTTTCTGTTAAGTCGCCCGACTAAAAATAAATTGTACCCGAGGTTTAATGTAACGTAAAGCCATCCCTTAAACATTATTCTATCTTCCATTTTCCCAGAGTTGTGGTATAACCTGTAAACGTGCATCTTAAGTTGTCACCTGCACTTACTTTCTACCATTTTGTTGGGCAACCTGCCTACGATAGCCTTGTCCCTCTATTAACCATTAGCTCTTAATCATCCTGTGTCTCTTGTCACACACTGAATAATCTGTTCTTCATCTCCTTTATTACTACTTCCTTTTCTGACATTTGTCCCATATATTGATTGTGTTAGGTTTAAAGGCACGTCACCCCTTGTTGGTCATTTTTGTCCTCTCTCCAGAGAAAGGGAGAAAAGCGATAGAAGAGATAGCTGACCAGATGAAAGTAAGGGGCAGAGGAGAAATGGGAAAATGGAAAAGCAGAAACAGAAGAAATAACTCCCCCCCCCCCCACCCCCTCAACCCATAACTGCTGGAAGAACAGCAGGTCTTGTCCAGCTGTAAGCCACTATCAGCTGGACGCCCTATTGACGCAAGATACACGTCACCTTTGCCTCACCCAACCATCCCAATTGTCCCATATAGATTGGCCAAAAAGGCTTTCTATGACAAGCCACCAGGAGTTATCACGTTTGAAAAACAGAGTGTATGCAATGATCAGGAATCTATACAAAATATCACGCACCTCCCATTCAAAACACCAAAATGAAAACGTCATGGATGGAGAGCCAGAATGACAGTTATCTCCCCACATGACCGAACGGCTATCCAAAATAAAAAAGGCATTAGCAAAACATACATCTTAAGGACTAACTATGAGAATAATAAACCACAAAAAGGATCGACGACTGTGTCTGTAAGAAGTTTTACGGGGGCGGGGACGGGGTTGGACACCTTAACAGATTTTAGATGGTCACACTACTCGCCCTTGATTGTCGTGGTTAAAACCGATAAATTGTTCACTCTACATGATGAAGTTCTAGCTCATCAGTGCAACATCTCCGAGAACAGAAAATCAAACGACTAAAATGATGAGAGAACGATGAGGACTCGACAGCATGAAATAGCTAGAATTCTGCAGCAAAGGAAACCAAACAATTAGGCTCCGGTTAACCCTACCAGAGACAGAGCATCGGACACCTACCTTCAGGCGTTCTGGCGGAAATGCATTCGTACATAAGAAAGGAACTAGGCGGGCGGGTTAATTAACTTGAGGTTGAAACCTAATATGTCAGATATATTGAACAGTGAGCAGGGACGATGTTTGGCATAGTAAATATTACGATTCCTACGTAAATCAAGCTTCTTCTCTTCACCTTTGTCAAGAAGGGTGGGAATATAGGGTTCAACACCGACCGTCGACTGAACTTTTCTGCATCTTCATGTAACTTGGTGACCTCAATTTGCGCATGTTTGCTAAAAGATCGACCAAAACCAGAGTCATTCAATCAGCAAATAAGTTGGAGTATATCAAATCCGCAGCTGGAGAATTAGATGCCGATATTTAAATTTAGTAGAGTATCTTTTTTGCAGCAAATTAATGTTAAAAACCAAAAACAATAAACCTCTAAAACATTTAAGCAAAATCGTTCCACCAAATACTGTATAATGTTACTTCTTTGTTCGCAGTAAAATTTCGCACACCTTCAGTCAAAAGGAGGCTTGATTGTTCAGAGGCGTAAACTCATTAAAACTCTACTTTCCTTCAATTATGAAATACTGAACAAAAATCTGCCAACCGTTTGAATAAACAAAACTGAAATAGGGCCGCGCTGTTATCTTCACTGAACATTGTCGTCTCTCAGAGGTATTGCTGTCATGATAACTTCATACCAAACTAGAACTGGTCACCAATTAATTGTTTATGAAGCTAAGCAACAAAAGATAACCAAACAAGCGCAATCAGTAAAGCAGAAAACTGTGCCTGCTGTATCATTCACGACAATTAGATATTGTTTACGCTTGCCATCAAGTTTACGCGACTTTTCCCTGAACACAAAATTGTAAACAAGCGGCCGATTGGAAACTACGCTCACCAGAGCTCAAGTGGGCATAAATCCCCCCACCACCCACCCCCACACACACCCGTGGTGGCCATTTATTTTAACAGACCATAATGGTTTAGTAGCGGCCAATCCCAGGACCATTGATGCCAAATTATTTTGAAATCAACCATTGTTTTCTTTTGTTGCCGTCGCATACATTATAGTCAGCTTTGAACCATCTTAGGGCTGGAGTCCAAAATGCTGCATACCAAGGTCTTGTATTTCTCGAGATGCAGAATTTAAAATCCCTTTTGGCCGTTTATTGGTGTGACTATCACACAGATCCCTCTAACAAACTTGGATTTCTCAACCACACTGATGCAGTATATGTAATTTGGTATAATTTAGCCCAATAGCTTCAGAAAAATTAAAAACTATTTAATCTTATGGCCCCAGGATCATTAAGCTGATTGCAAATATCAACTATGATGTCATAAGCTGTAACAGAACCAGAAAACCCTGTCTTTTCCATACAAAATCCTTAGTGACCGAATGTGACCTTGACGTAAGAAAGGTCAAGGTCAACGAAATGTCATCATTTGAACAAATTCGATAGGGCCCGGGTCCCATATATTGTATACCAAGTTTCAAGGTCATCGGTCGATTGGTTCCTGAGAAGGCTATTTTCAAAGGTTTTTACCATGTATGGGCATGGCGGACATTTTGGTCATGTGACCCAGATATTCAGAATATATGTTTGTTCTTCCACCCCATGGCGACTTTACATATAATTTGGTTCCAGTTGGCCTGGTAGTTTCAGAGGAGATGTCGTTTGGAATTGTTTGGATGCTTAAATGAGAAAAGAGGGTAGGAACATTTATCTCCCCTTTTTATGTCTTTTTCCCCACTTTTTTTATTTTCTAGCTCCATTTTCAAGATGCTGGGAGACCTCTAAATAAATTCGTATCATAGTTAAGTGTGAGAAAGGAAGGTGCATTAAACTCCTTAAATACGCGTGCTACGAATTTCAAATCCCCGACTAATTGTATACTAGTGAACTCTTCCATTGATATTTGTCGGCAAGTCAATTTGTCATATAAGGGGTGGTAGGCCTAATTTTTGGTTTTTATTCTATTTGTGACGGAAAATTCTGTAAGCAAATAGAGCAGGCAATGATTGGACGCCGCGTTCTGCGGCATCTGATCTGGGCCTGCATATTTTGCCAAGGTACCACTAGGTGTTCTCCCCACCCCCACATGCAATAGGTTAAAGGTGCATTATTGAGCTATCTAAAAATACTTCCAAAAATAAAATACATATAGCCGGTATTTTTCTTTAAAACAATACAATTGAATGCATTTTATGCAAAAATGCGAACAATTATGATGACAGGTAAACGAGTTTGAGAGGGATTCCCTAACTAGGTTTCGAACAATAGTTAGATCTATTTTTAGTTCGTGACAAAAATAGAATCCCCATATATGACGTTATGCGATGTTCATTTTTGGCCTTGTTTGCTTAGGCCATGCCTGAATCAGAAAAAAACATGACGCTGAATACCATGCCATAAGTAACGACACTCAGAGACGATACTGTCGCCATGTATGTGTAAAGTGACAGATTTATTTTTAGAACAGAAATTCCGAACACATGTTCAGAGCGAAGTGTAAACACGAATGAAAACGACCATTTTCACAAAGTTCTGAAGCTGTATTTGGCTCCAAAAGTGTACACATGACAAAGGAGTATGCATTGAAGATAAAAACCAGAAAAAAATGTTGAGACCCGGTAGCTCAATAATGCACCTTTAAAGGTTTGTTTACTTGCATACCACAATTACTTTTTTATTCATTATTTTTATTTCTATTTCAGTGAACCTTTTGTTTGTTTGGTATTGAGTTTACAGTAAACATCCTAATTATTCGTACACCTTTAGGACTTGCTGTAAGTCTCCTAAAATTTAAAAAAAATTGTTTCACGATCCAGCAAGGAGTCCAAAAGGTGCAGACTAAATGGCACACAGTGTACACCCTAATCAGACTGCTACAGTCTGATCTGGGTTTGCATTTTTGCTCAGGCCTATCTGTCTCAATATTTAGGATCATTACGGTAGGTCATATTGAGGCGGTCAGCCATCTGTTTAACCCTTGTCCTGCTGAATATTCATATATGCCACACCCAATGCCGATTATCAACCAATCAGATTACTCGATGCAGATTATTGAAACAAATTCACAATCAGAATGGCAAACAATGTAGATCCTGATCAGATGGCTTCTTCAGAAGCCATCTGATCTGGATCTACATTGTTTCAAAGATTAAGCAAATCTGGGCTCCGTAGGACAAGGGTTAACTTACCCTGACCTGTTAACCCTTATCTTGCTGTTCACTACAAAACCCTGAAGAAGCCATCTGATCAGGATCTATACTGTTTGGCATTCAGTTTATGAATTTGTCGCAATAAATTACATCAAGTAATTTGATTGGTTGATAGACAGAAATGGGTGTAGCTTAAATGCATATTCAGCAAGATAAGGGTTAAATTATGAAAAACAAGAGGGCCCAAAGGGCCCTGGTTCGCTCACCTGATCCAATGTATAACAAGTGGGCCCCGGGCAGGGTCAATTTTGGCCCCAGGGCTATAATTTGAACAATTTTGGTAGAGGTCCACAAGATGAAGCTTCATATCGAATATGAAAGACCTGGGCTTTCTGGTTTCAGAGAAGAAGATTTTAAAGGTTTACCCTGCATATAGAAGTCATGTAAAACAAGATTTTCCCTATATAAGTCTATGTTAAACCAAAGGGCCCCGGAGCAAGGCATTTTTGGCCCCAGGGCTATAATTTGAACAATCTTGGTAGAGGTCCACTAGCTGAAGCTTCATAACAAATATCAAAGCCTAAGCCTTGTGTTTCAGAGAAGATGATTTTTAAAGATTTTCCCTATATAAGTCTATGTAAAACCAAAGGGCCACATGGCGGGGGCATTTTTGGTCTCAGGGCTATAATTTGAACAATCTTTGTAGAGGTCCACTAGCTGAAGCTTCATAACAAATATCGAAGACCTAAGCCTTGTGGTTTCAGAGAAGAAGATTTTTCAAGATTTTCCCTATATAAGTCTATGTAAAACCAAAGGGCCCCAGAGCGGGGGCATTTTTCGCCCCAGGGCTATAATTTGAACAAGCTTGGTAGAGGTCCACAAGATGAAGCTTCATACCAGATATCAAAGACCTGGGCCTTGCAGTTTCAGAGAAGATTTTTCAAGATTTTCCCTATATAAGCCTATGTAAAACAAAAGGGCCCTGGTGCAGGGGCATTTTTGGCCCCAGCACTACAATTTAAACAATCTTGGTAGAGGTTCACTAGATGAAGCTTCATACCAAATATCAAAGACCTGGGCCTTGCGGTTTCAGAGAAGAAGATTTTTCAAGATTTTCCCCATATAAGCCCATGTAAAACCAAAGGGCCCCCTAGCGGGGGGCATTTTTAGCTCCAGCACTATAATTTGAACAATCTTGGTAGGGGTCCACTAGATGAAGCTTCATACCAAATATCAAAGACCTGGGCCTTGCGGTTTCAGAAAAGAAGATTTTTCAAGATTTTCCCTATATAAGCCTGTGTAAAACAAAAGGGCCCTGATGCGGGGGCATTTTTGGCCCCAGCACTATAATTTGAACAATCTTGGTAGGGGTCCACTAGATGAAGCTTCATACCAAATATCAAAGACCTGGGCCTTGTGGTTTCAGAGAAGAAGATTTTTCAAGATTTTCCCTATATAAGCCCATGTAAAACCAAAGGGCCCCCGTGCGGGGGCATTTTTAGCTCCAGCACTATAATTTGAACAATCTTGGTAAGGGTCCACTAGATAAAGCTTCATACCAAATATCAAAGACCTGGGCCTTGCGGTTTCAGAAAAGAAGATTTTTAAAGATTTTCCCTATATAAGCCCATGTAAAACCAAAGGGCCCCTGTGCGGGGGCATTTTTGGCCCCAGCACTATAATTTGAACAATCTTGGTAGGGGTCCACTAGATGAAGCTTCATACCAAATATCAAAGACCTGGGCCTTGCGGTTTCAGAGAAGAAGATTTTTCAAGATTTTCCCCATATAAGCCCATGTAAAACCAAAGGGCCCCCTAGCGGGGGGCATTTTTAGCTCCAGCACTATAATTTGAACAATCTTGGTAGGGGTCCACTAGATGAAGCTTCATACCAAATATCAAAGACCTGGGCCTTGCGGTTTCAGAAAAGAAGATTTTTCAAGATTTTCCCTATATAAGCCTGTGTAAAACAAAAGGGCCCTGATGCGGGGGCATTTTTGGCCCCAGCACTATAATTTGAACAATCTTGGTAGGGGTCCACTAGATGAAGCTTCATACCAAATATCAAAGACCTGGGCCTTGTGGTTTCAGAGAAGAAGATTTTTCAAGATTTTCCCTATATAAGCCCATGTAAAACCAAAGGGCCCCCGTGCGGGGGCATTTTTAGCTCCAGCACTATAATTTGAACAATCTTGGTAAGGGTCCACTAGATAAAGCTTCATACCAAATATCAAAGACCTGGGCCTTGCGGTTTCAGAAAAGAAGATTTTTAAAGATTTTCCCTATATAAGCCCATGTAAAACCAAAGGGCCCCTGTGCGGGGGCATTTTTGGCCCCAGCACTATAATTTGAACAATCTTGGTAGGGGTCCACTAGATGAAGCTTCATACCAAATATCAAAGACCTGGGCCTTGCGGTTTCAGAGAAGAAGATTTTTCAAGATTTTCCCTATATAAGCCTATGTAAAACCAAAGGGCCCCCGTGCGGGGGCATTTTTAGCTCCAGCACTATAATTTGAACAATCTTGGTAGGGATCCACAAGATGAAGCTTCATACCAAATATCAAAGACCTGGGCCTTGCGGTTTCAGAGAAGAAGATTTTTAAAGATATTCCCTATATAAGCCCATGTAAAACCAAAGGGCCCCCGTGCGGGGGCATTTTTGGCCCCAGCACTATAATTTGAACAATCTTGGTAGGGGTCCACTAGATGAAGCTTCATACCAAATATCAAAGACCTGGGCCTTGCGGTTTCAGAGAAGAAGATTTTTTAAGTTTTCGGTAAAAAAAATCTATTTTTGGCTACTGTGACCTACATGTGCAACGGACCGGAACCATTTGAACAACTTTGAAAGGGGACCACCTAAGGATCATTCCTGTGAAGTTTGGTCAAAATCCGATCAGTGGTTTAGGAGGAGATGTCGTTTGAAGAAAAGTTTACGGATGCACGGACGCACTGACGACGGACGAAAAGTGATCACAAAAGCTCACCTTGTCACTACGTGACAGGTGAGCTAAAAAATAGAAATTTGTCCACAGGATATGGATGCTCCCACCGATGTTAGTATTTGACCTTTGACCCTTAAGTATGATCTTGACCTCACAGATAGTGATACAAACCTGCGTCTTACATGCAACAAATTGTCTCAATGTGGTCATTATTTCTGCCAAGTACGGGTACATGTAATTTCCAAATCCATTCAGGGACAACAGTTATTGAGCAGACACAAGAAAAAGACACTTCTTTACCTTTGACCTATGAAATGGGATTTTAGGGGCCAAAAACAAGTGAGTCTCACTAAAAAATAGCAAACCTAACTCTTATCCTGCTGTTCACGACAACCCCTACCTTTGCAAACAATGTAGATCCAGAACAGATGGCTTCTGAAGAATCAATTAATAATAGAATCCGCATTTTCGAGGACCATTCCCTCTTACGTGTAAGATGTCTCGATTTTGTTTGTTCTTTTCCTAGTTATCTGCATAATATTGCATTTAGGTAACAGGCTGAAATCTCTTACAAGAGATTTCAGCCTGTTACCTAAATGCAATATTATGCAGATAATTAGGAAAATATAAATCCCATTTTCTTGCCCAACACCATAATCTGCCAGTCTTATTTCATGATAGCAAACACAGTCATCTGCGAACAGTCCTATTTCGGAGTCAGTACAAGTGGAAACACAGGACCAAAAATGGTCAAGTCAACTCAGACTCATCTGCCAACAGCCTTATTTCGGAGTCAGTACCAACGAACAGTCTTATTTCGGAGTCAGTACCAACTAACAGTCTTATTTCAGAGCCAGTAATGGTGGAAATACATGCATCATTTATGTACAAAGGGAACAATACAGGACCAAAAATGGTCCCTTGAGGGATGCCAGACAAAACAGAAGCCCACCCTGAGGTTTCACTGTAACAACAACTTTTTTTTTTCAACTGTTACTGCGATCTGTCACAGTTGCCCATTACTCGTAGGTGTACATTACATACACTCCAGGTTTGCAGGATGAAAGCCTACACAGTAATCATGGTAATTACAGTAGGTATCTTCAACCTGCACAGGGGATGGTTTTCCCTGCACAAGGGGTTTCCAGTAAATGTCCTGATCCAAATGATGGTGCACTTTGTGGCATTCATTCTTACAAACGATGCCAGTTGAACATGATCAGACACTGTAATTTTATTACCGCTGCCGGGAATCCAACAAGGGCCTCTAACCACTAGGGCTGGCTAATCGGAGCTGAACAAGATAATCGATTATCAGTCCTGTCATTGCGATCAATAATCGATTAGTAATCGCTAAGATTTTTGTCATTATTTTACCTGTCTGGCTTTCTGTCTGAGCATGACTCTTACCATATGTTGCACTTTACCACAAGTATATTTGAACAGACAGGCCTGAGCAAACAGTGAAGGCCCAGATGAGACGCCGCATGATGCAGCGTCTCATCAGGGTCTGCACTGTTTGCCACTCATCCAGCTATTTTAGGCATACCTTTGGGTAGTAAATTGTACCTATCAAGTAATCGATTAAAAGCAAATCAGAAATGATTATCAGTTTTGTGGAATTTATCGATCGATTAATCGATTATACGATTAATCGTGTCAGCCCTACTAATCACTGAGCTACCTATGGCAAGTCAAGTGCACAATAAATCTTTAAACCATGGTTTCAAAGCAAAACTGCACAATCATAATTCTTTAAACCACAGATTCAACTTTTGGTCTAGGGTTTTAATTTATTTTCTAATATATTTACGTCAATCCTTAGTTAAAAACTTCAAACCCCAGTTTCAACACCAAGTGTACAATACATCTTCAAACCACAGTTCGAAGTTTGAAAATCGGGTTAAGATGCTATTTGCACAATATTTACCATTTTCATTTTAAACTGTAGATTGAAATATTCACACCAAAGTTTGAAGGGATTTAATGTGCAAACTTTCCTCAAAGAGTATCCATCTGTCTGTCTGTTGGTGCCTCATAATTTTGAACAGTCCTACCAGTGCTGTACATCACAAAAACATGCCTAATAGCATACCTGTGATACCTCCCTCATCAGAAAGGGCGACTACCTCGTTTTGATGATAATTTTTGCCCAATTTATGCTAAATTTTCATGAAATTTTGGAGTCTCCCTCATTTGCACTGAGAATTTCCCTATATATTCTTTACATCTCCCTCATCACAATGGCAAATCTCTCTCATCCAGTTCAAAAAATTATCACAGGTACGTAATAGAGTGTATCCATCAGGATAAACAAATACAAGGGGGGAAACCTACGTCGCGATGACGTCACACAGAAACACAATGGCAGCCGCCATTTTGTAAGTACCTCTCGCTTCCGTAAGTGTTTTTGTGTTAAACTGATAAGCACAATCTTGACATAACTATTATCGCAGAGTACAGACAAAATTACAATGTTTTGCTTGCAAAAAGAAATTTGTGCAGGCTTTAAGTAATATGGCTGAACACGTCAAATTTAGTTCAGTTCAACAATCCATTTGTCAACACTCTGGATATGAAAATCGCTCATATGAAGCAGAACAGTGTTTTCATTAATCCTCTTATAACGAGTACACGTCTTTTTCAGAAGAAAAATACCATAGAAGTGTTTATTTGTATCAAAATTAAAACTTATGAACTTAATAAGAGATTTTCATTAAATGGTATCGTTAACACTCGATAAGGGAGGAGATACGTACACACTCTGAAAACCAGCATGTATTTGTTTCTCGTGACAACCTGAAAATCAATGTACATGTAAAAGGCGCCAAATTCTCTAATGGCTTACAGGTATCTCTGATAAATTGATAATAGTGGTGGCCAGATGAACAGTCGGTTGCAATTTCCACTCTCTTGTCACTTAAGACATCGCTCACTCTGGAGCATTGCCGTACTTGAACAATTTTAATGTTTTACTGAGTTGCGAACATGTGATGATTAAACAACTAGTGCAGATTTAAAATATCTGTAAAAACAAGAGGCCCATGGGCCACTATACTCACCAGAGTTCAGATGGGCCCTGGCCCATGGCAGCCATGCATTTCATTAGGTAAGCCATTACGGCTAGAGGCCCACCAAAGGACTATACTGCGAAATTAGGCTTCTAGCTTTTCTTGTTCTTGTGAAAACGTTGACACAATATTAATATTAACCTAATTATTGAAAGAAGATTAAAAGAATAGATGAAAAAATAAGCTGAAGATGCTCATTGCCTCTTATAAAATATAACCCTTCTCTTGCTGAATATTCAGATTAGCCGCACCCATTTCTGACTTTGAACCAATCAGATTACTTGATGTTATTTATTCCTACATATTCATAAAGTGAATGTCAAACAGTGTAGATCCTGATCAGATGGCTTCTTCAGAAGCCATCTGATCTGGATCTACACTGTTTCCAAAGATAGGGGTTGTTGTGAACAGCATGATAAGAGATAAGCCATCATTATTGCATGGCATACAAATGCTCTAGAAAAAGGTAATCCCTTTGAATCAAGGACTACAAGACAGAACGGAAAACTGTGGAGTGTACAAGATTTTTCTAGACCTGACAAGCTAGTTTCGGCCAATTTGGCCACATCATTAACCCTCAAATATTTGCGAACTTCTGTAGTGGAACAGAGTTCTCGTTAACTCCAAATTTGGAGTAATTTACTCCAACTTTTTCATTTCTGACTCCAACTTTTTGGAAAGTCTCAATAGAAAAGTATGGTAAAACTCAACTTTTTCTGGAGGGCAGCATTTTTACCCCAATTTTCAAAATCCTAGTGAGAACCCTGGTGGAATCAATGATCCCAAGTGACTAGAAAATAAACCCACTCAATGATGAAGGGCAGGGAGACATTTTACGGATGCCACATATTCCCATAACACCAGCTACGGTGAAGTAAATTATTTTCTAGGAAAAGGTAATCCTTTGGAAGCAAGGATTACAAGAAAATAAAAATAAAGCCACAAGATGATAAGGATTGCAGTTTGTAACTTTTATAGTTCCTAAGAAATCTTTGACGAAAATTAACTTAGACCTACAAAAGAAAAAATGAAAGTAAAGATGACATGGGAAGTCAAGAAAAATATTGTCTCTTACACTGTGTAAGTATAACTGCATATGAAAACTAGAAGTGAAGGCAATGATCAGGAATCGATACTATTAACCCACAGCTCCCATCAGATGATCAGAGACACCAAAGAGAAAGAAACACAAACTTGTAATAACTAGACCCTAAACATCAATAGCGGAAAGCCAAAAATGATAGTTACTTTCCCACGAAATGGCCAATTGGCTATCCAAAACAAAAAGATATAAGCCAATACTGGAAATCCATTTAGAGGGTCTAAGCCTGCCCAGGAAAAGTGGTGCGAGTTGGACCGTACATGTGTATAAAATAGGAGTAAATGCAATGTTCAGGAATCCCTATTGGTTTCATTGAAGGCATTGCTTGAGATGTCATGTCATCTTAATGTTGGGTAGAAGTCCCGAAAAGATTGGAAGCAACGTCTCCAAAATGACCTAAATACTGTTGACGGGCCGTTAACCTCAATTTCAACCAAACAGACGTCACCATTTCATAGTTTACAAAGGTTTATGCTTCTACCTTTTATGGTTTCTTAGTTTTTACAATTCATTTTATATGGATATAAAGAAAATGGTAATAATGTTTACCATGTTTACGAGATGTTACTCCATTAATGTGATGTTTATGTCTCTCATAGTATTTTGTGTATTGTGCACAAATAGTACACGCTTTTTTGTAATTGAGACATTATTTTTTTTTAATATATGAGCTGGTGCAAGACAAAAGCTAAAATATGACATCTGCGACTAGTGAATACCTAGTTCAGCCCGGGTATCTGATCCATGTAATATTTCGCTTTTAAAACAATAGTGGGCTATGGCACTACCCACAAATGCTCGTTGTACAGATGATTCTTAATCCTAACCAATCGCCCTAGTCCAACAGCAGATCCTGCCACCCCTCCGGCGAAAGTTACTAAGCATTGGAGCTTTTTAACCCTTCTCTTGCTGAATATTCATTTAAGCCACACCCATTTCTGTCTATCAACCAATCAAATTACTTGATGTAATTTATTGCTACAAATCCATAAGCTGAATGCCAAACAGTGTAGATCCTGAAGAAGCCATCTGATCTGGATCTACACTGTTTTCAAAGATAGGGGTTGTCGTGAACAGCAAGATAAGGGTTAAAATAGTGCTTAACCCTTCTCTTGCTGAATATTCATTTTAGCCACACCCATCTCTGACTTTGAACCAATCAGATTACTTGATGTAACTTATTGCTACAAATTCATAAACTGAATGTCAAACACTGTAGATCCTGATCAGATGGCTTCTTCAGAAGCCATCTGATCTGGATCTACACTGTTTGCAAAGATAGGGGTTGTTCATGTTGTGAACAGCAAGATAAGGGTTAAGTCCACCTGACTATCACTGAAGGTAGCAGTTATTTATAGAAAATAGCTGCCTTATTCTTATCGCTGTGAGGTTGGCGTGTTTCGTAATATAGTTATCAATAGAATCTCAACTGAAATCGAGTGTTGGTTTAGCAAACAGTGTAGGCCCTGATAAGACGCGACAGAACACGGCATCTGATCAAGGTCTACCCTGTTTGCTTTCTGTTCACGAATGTAAGGAATATACAAAATGTTTACAGTCTAAGTCACCGTGAATTTTTCAAGCCTACCCAAGAGACAACTGACCCACCTGTGCTATCAGTACTTTGATTTACTGCAGTTGCAGTTGTACTTTATTTTGTTGATTCTGTTCTGACATTAATAAGAACTGTTTGAGCCAATTTCTGTTCAGCCAAACAATGAACAGAAGAGAGTATGATTTTTTTTAAGGAAAATACACACACACAGAAAAATAGAAAATGTGTTTGTGAAACACTATGCCCCCAACCATATGCTTGCCACTAATAGACACATAATTAAAAAAACATAATTAAAAAAAAATGCCTCTGTCGTGAAAGAACTGTCAGTTGGTACAATATTCATAAAATATGCTCAAAATTTATGTAGAGTACCCACATTGCATACGAAATATCATGAGCCTTGCTCAAGCGGTTCTCCAGATATTTCGTTCACAAAGTTTCCCTATAGCCACAATGCATAAGCCTGAAAAGGGGCATAACTATGTTACATATTTTCTGAATCTCCTCAAAAGTTAATCAAGTCATCTACACCTTAGATCCAAACTATATACTAAATATCATGAGCCTAGCTCAAGCAGTTCTCCAGATATTTTGTTCACAAGGTTTCTCTATAGCCAATGCGTAAGTCTGAAAAGGGGCCTTACTCTATTATATATTTTCGGAACTTTGTCAGAAGTTAATCAGGTCATCTACATCTTAGACTCAAACTGCATACCAAATATCATGAACCTAGCTCAAGCAGTTCTCCAGTTCACAAGGTTTCCCCATAGCCACAATGTATAAGTCCAAATAGGGGCATAACTCTGTTAAATATTTTCGGAATTTCGTCAAAAGTTAATCAGGTCATCTACATTTTAGACCCAAACTGTATACATGTACTAAATATCATGAGCCTAGCTCAAGTGGTTCTCCAGATATTTTGTTCACAAGGTTTCCCTACAGCCACAATGCATAAGTCCGAAAAAGGGCATAACTCTGCAATGACAAGTCTGACTGAAAAGAAAAAAATACGGGTTCGCTTAATTTTCATGCTCATTCCATATATAAAATTTCAAGATCCTAGCACAAACCATTCTTCTGTTTCACATATGTATAAAGCGTAACGGACAGACTGACGCACGGACTGACAGACTGACGGACAGAACCAATATGTCCCATCAACTTCTTCGAAGTTAGGGGCATAAAAAGAGAACACATCAGACTGACGTCGGGAAACAGCCTTACGAAACAATTGTAGGGAAAGATTGTAAGTCAGTGTGATAACGGCAGTAATTTAAATAATGTCTCGTACCTTGAAAAAAATTTAAGTGTGGACACAGGAGCTTGAAGTTGTTTTTTAAATCTTGTTTGCGATTTCTGAAAATCGTTGAGACCATATTCTGATAGTGTTAATATCAACTTATCCCTACGTAGGTGTGTTGATGCTACTCTTGGGCCCTACGCCGAAACTGGAAGAAGAAGAAGAAGAACTTCAAGTACCTGTGAGTGTGGATTCCTGGTGATTTATCTGATGAATAACTCTTGTCAACAGAATGAGGTACAACTGCAACTGCAGTAAACTCAAGAAACTGTGGTCCAGTGTTAATACGCATTTGCGACATTTTTAACGTAAAACATGATATATGAAACATTTTTGCAAGTGTTTGAATTCCTTTTCGTCTCCTAAGATGCGCTAAGTTTACTTACGTAAACGCCCGCCTACATAATTATTAAAGCCTTTATATGACTACATCCCTGTCATCTTGAAATGACTATTCATACCTAAAATGAATTTCATACAAGTCACTGCAGCGGTGCAGCCCCATTAGACCCACCAGAAAAGTATCAGTGCCTCTTCAGATTTTCTTGTCGGGAATAAAGTCCAGCGGATGACAATGTACACGTACATGTCTGTTTTGATCTACTAAATCTCCCAGTCTCCTAAAATTCCTATAAAATGTAAAATTCCTATAAAATGTACATAGCCCCTGGCTTAGATTCAGACACTAGACTGCGCATATGCATAGGTAGAAATGAAAATCATTACCTTCACCTCCTTACTGTCGGTACATCAAATGGCCAATTTATTGGGGAACCATTTGCGTAACGACATCGTTTCTAATGCGTAGGCTGGTCCGAATCTTCTCTGGGCACATATGCTCGAAGACGCTTCAGTGCCTCTTCAGATTTTCTTGTCGAGAATTATAATAAAGTCAAGCGCGGGCAAGATAATGTACATGTGTGTGTTTATCTGCCATATTTCTCTGTCACATAAAATGTCTGTAAAATGTATATATCTCCTTGTATCATTGAGGCGGTTCTAACGAGTACTCACCACTTATGTCTCGGAGCAGAAATAAGAAAAATAATGTATGCCCCCGTAAAACCCAGTTTTCTCTATACAAAGTGTGGATTAGGGGGGTGTTCATTTCACGGACTTGTTCACATGATGTCACGGGCGAGTAATGGATGGACTGATGAACGGATAGATATATAAATATTAAAAGAAAATATCAGCACGGAATGCAAATATACGTATATTTGAAAAATCACGTTAACAAGTCCGTGAAATGCCGCATAAAAAAACAACATTCAAAACATTAATTGTGGGTGCTCGTTAGAACCGCCTCCACGAGGCAGCTCTAACAAATGCCCACAATCTATGTTAATGAACAGAAGGTAGAAAAATAATATGCAACCTGGTGTTTCACTATATTAAATGGGTGTTGAAAGAGATCAAAATTATATAGGCGTTTTTTGTTGTTGTTTTTTTTTTTTTTTTTTTTTTTTTTGTGTGTGTGTGTGTGTGTGTGTGTGTGTGTGTGTGTGTGTGTGTGTGTGTGTGTGTGTGTGTGTGTGTTGAACATTCCCTGTGTGAGCACAAGAACAGAAGAGAATAAATTTTTATATGAAAGAGTCCGATTTTTTTTTTCCACACAAAACATATTGATTGTGGTCATAAGTTCTCATAACGAATATCCTCAATTAATGTTTAAGATCGCAAATTACAAAAATAATGAATACACCTCTTTTACAGCCCAGTATCACTGGGGTAAGAGGTTTCTCTGTGAGTGTGAGGGGGGAGGGTAACATGCTCGTCTTTTCCTCAAATGAATAATAAAACATTAAATTTATTCATTTTCTTGCGTAATAAACCATTTTGCCTTCTTAGACACAATGTGCAACAATGTTAGCTGTTCCTGTTATTGGAATTTCACTGCATAGTTTTGCTTAGTTGAACGTCGGGCGTGTTGCATGCTTATATTAATTATTACTATTGATATTATTATTATTACAGGTATCACATCTCTGATACGTCATTTCTCATGTAAAGGATATAAGGCACCTTCTCCATATTGCGAGATATATATAACAGAAGGTTGGTTGCTGAAAATATATATATAAAGCTTATATAGTTAATATTAGTCCATTGTGGTTGCGGTCCTTGGACTTTGCACTTAGGAGTGTTGCGTCAAAAGCCTGGCTGATCGAGAGCCACACAACCCAAAGGAAAACGGTACAACAGCACACTAGCAAACAAAGCCTCTCCTTCAGGAACGCATACAGAAAAGTGGGACAGAAATAAGAAACAAGACGCCTTATCACATCTTTTTCTTTCTTTTTTCGCAACTTTCGCTTTCGAATAAAGGATGTAAATTATAAGGTTACCCAAACGGAATGACCTGGGGGCCCTCAAAAGGGCCTTCTGCATACCACCACGACTGAAAAACCGCATCTCACCTGGTATATCATACAGCCCTCCGTACTGCCCTTGTCGCATAACATAAAAATCACCAAAAACAGCAAATTGCGCCATGACCGTAATAAGGACAGACGGTCAAGATGGCCACGTATCAATACAGACAAGGGCAATTGGCTGGTTAACTAGGGCATGACTTAGCGCGACCTGAAGGAAGGCTTTAACACACACAACCACCCACGCGAAACTAAACCAACATACAACCACACTAGATAGGTAGATATAGCGATAGTTGTAGGATAGGAATACAGTAGAGAGGATTGTATAGAAAAGAGAGATCAAAAACCTGGAGTTAGAAGAAGAAGAAGAAGAGTTTTCTCAAAAAGCGATTTCAAACATGTTTATTTGTGTAAATATGAAACATTAAAAACAAGATCGCATAGGAGCGCTCGACTGCGCACGTGCGCAGGCGAACGCTTGTATGCGACCTACATGATTATATAACAATTTGCACTAACCACTTTGACTAAAGAGATTGGCAAACGTTGTCTCGGGTCCCCAAACGGCTAGGCAAGAATACTTTTATTTCTACTATGATGCCTTCCTACACGTAGGATGCGATAGTGATATGCAAACATGGCGACACAAAATGACTCTCCTACGGTCCCACAGAATACGACATCCTGCGTCGAGGAGGGCATCGCCTTTTCTTAACTTCAAACGAAAAAGCATGAAAGGGGATTGACCTACTTTCCACATCCTCCGCGATAGAGGTCACCCACTAACTAAAATAAATACGAATTTGGGCCCGAGACGGCGGAAGCCAACACACCATGTTACTATGTTATATGTTGTATGTACAGAAGAAACAAAACACAAATATAATCTTCAAGCACAACCTTGCAGGTACAAAAATTGTTCTTCCCAGCAACTGTGGGCGGATGGGCTTGTCCCAAAAAGGACAACAACACAAAGAAGATCGGCTAACGTTGTCTCGGGCCTCCAAATGGCTAGGCAGGAATACACTTTCCTCCTACGGTACCTTCCTTCACGTAGGATGCGTTAATGATATGCAAACATGGCGACTGACCCACTTATGGTCCCGCAGAGTGCGGCATCCTACGTCGAGGAAGGCATCACTTTTTCTTAACTTAAAACGGCAAATGCATAAAAAAGGATTGACCTAATATGCACATCCTCCGCGATAGACGTCACTCATTAACAAAATAAATACGAGTTCAAGCCCGAGACGGCGTAGGCCGCACTTCATGTTATTATGTTACATATTGTATGTACAGATAAACAAAAAAAAAACAACAACACAAAATATAAACCACTAGCTTAATCTTGCAGGTACAAAAACTGTCCTCCCCAGCAACTGTGAGCGGGTGGGCTTGCCCTAAAACGGACAACGCCACCTTTAAGGCACAAGAAAAACAAACAAAACAGGTCCGTGGCGGGGTAAGCACATCCGCCCGCATATATACTTAAAAAATAGACCACTCAACAAGATGGGGAAACAGACCAAACAATGTAAAAATGTACATACGTTACATAAATATACAAAAATCAAATAAAAAAAAAAAAAATAAAAAAACAAAAATACCAATATCAAAATTGACCCTTTCCTGCTCTGACACGGTTCGGCATATTGACAAGCAAAAAATTATAACGTCGAGTAGAAGACAAAATGGACCGACTGCAGCGGACTTACGATAGACACGGACGGACGGGGCTGGAGCCGAGCGATGGTCTCCCCATTCACCGGCAACGTGGAATGGGGGTAGCACCGAACGGCTAAGGTGTAGTGCCAGAATGGATTAGTTCCCTGGGACCCCACCAGCTGACGACCCGCGACACGGGGAAACTGGAAACAACAACAACAACATATTAGTCCATATAGAATTTGTATATACTTAGGAATATCCACACTGCCATATGCCATCAAGCATCTTAGATGTTATATCCGTGGGGTTATAGCCTTATGGAATTTTGAATAAAATTTCTGTTCTGTTCTGTGCCGTTAACCATTAACCGTTTGACGCTTATGACCCAAAAAGAGGGTTGACGCGTCGTTAAACACGAAATCATCATCATCATCATGTTCTGTTCTGTATATTCTCTTGCCAAAGCTATTTATTTATGATTAGCAAGAGGAGTCACTTAATTAATGTTAATAACACAAGCCTTTAATTAATCAACCGAAATGATTCAACGAACCAATGAACACGTAATGGCATACATACAATACCACTGAATGCAATTACATGTAACATATCAACACAATAACTCAGAATTGAGTAACAGCTATTATCGTAATGAGTGGCGTACGTCAGGAAGGAATACTTCTTAAATAGATGATCTTACATGAGTGCTCATGTATTATTGAATTTATTAAACCAGTTGAGGAAAAGGGATAAAATGCGAGGCTTTGCCGAGCATTTTATCCCTTTTTCTCAACGAGTTTAATAAATTCAATAATACACGGGCACGAATGCAAGATTCTATTTATCATATGACATTTAAAACGCATTTTATTCACGATTGTTAACAAAAATGTCAAAATTCCGCCATTAGTAACATGTAACGTTACGAGACGTATCTACCTAATTTGCATATTTAATCCACTAGTGGATTATCGAAAATATTACATGGCGTTATTACACTCTCAGACGCGACGTCATATGATAAATTATGTTTCTCATGGTCCTGAAAATGCAATTTCGCTAATGAGAATTTGTGATATTTCCTTATTTATTCCCCTTGTAAACCCAAGTGATAACGCATTTGCGACATTTTTAAAGTAACATATGATACATGTACAACTGTATATTAAACATTTTTGCAAGTGTTTGAATTCCTTTTTGACTCCTTTGATGTGCTTTGTTTGTATTGGAGTTTAACGGCCCAGTCAACACTCCTAAATTTATGTAATTTTTAGCCATTTTTCAATTTACCTATCCACATTTTTCCTGGGCAGGCTTATACGTAAGCGGTTAACCAGTACAGTGCAGTCTTTCGCAAGAATCTCACAACCGCCCTTCTTGAATCAGCGGAAGGAAGAGAATGACCGTAGAAAAGATTTCATGATCAATCTCTACGAAAGAATGTTGCCGACCCCGGCAGGTATCGAACCCGCGTCCTCCTGATCACCAGTCAGACGCGCATCCGAATGAGCTACCGAGGCCGGCCCTATGATGTGCTGCAGCTATGTATGTAGGACCAAAGAGAAAAGCCAGAGAAACGCAAACGCTCGCATACATATTAACCCTTATCTTGCTGTTCACGACAACCCCTATCTATGCAAACAGTGTAGATCCAGATCAGATGGCTTCTGAAGAAGCCATCTGATCAGGATCTACACTGTTTGACATCCATTTTATGAATTTGTAGCAATAAATTACATCAAGTACTTTGATTGGTTGATAGACAGAAATGGGTGTGGCTTAAATGAATATTCAGCAAGATACTTAAGGGTTAAAACCTGTATACATGTATATATGATTACCTGTCATCTTGTAATGACTAAGCAAATTATGCGTTCACATAGTGTGTTCTTCCACATCTCAGAAATGGTTAGTTTTTCCGATGAAAATTTGTGATGTGTTTACTACTTTTACTCCGACATTCTTTGTGGGTGCTCGTTAGAACCGCCTCAACGAGAAATCACAAGCTATGTCTGGGTTGCAGCAGAAATATTAAAAAAAACATGTATACTCCTGTAAACCCCAGTTTTCTCTCAATAATTTGGGGTTTAGAGGGATGTTCATTGCGCGGACCTGTACGTACATAGAATGCTACCAAACGCTAATACCGCTTCATCGAAACGCTTCTAACAAACAATCGAGATACAAGGGAAAATACATGTAGCATCAGAGTAGATACACTCAGTGGCCATAAATGAGTTCCCAAAACAGTTTTGGGAACTCATTTATGGCCACTTAGTGTACATCGCTTTGGTCTGTGATCAAACAGAGAGGATTGAGTTAATCCGACAAACCGCCAGAGATGAATTCATCTAACCAGTGCCTAAATAGACATTCTGACAAAATAAAAAGAAAGAAAGAAAAAATAAATGTATACCGGTCCAAGATAGGATGTAGAAGAACCCATTAGACGTTTTGGCAATCGTCAATGTTTACATTACGAGAACATCGCTATATAGTTTTGACCCCCTCATACCCCACTTTTATATAGTAAAACTGGTGTTTAAGGGGGTATACATTATTTTTATCGAGTCCCCGTAATCTATGTTTTGAGCAGGAATAAGAAAAATATCACAATTTTTCATCTTAAAATTTCTATTTTTTTTTTTGCCAAAAAATGGCAATATATTTGTATAGGTGTGTTTTCGTAATGTGGGTTAATCCCAAGCCACTTTCAAAAACGAATATTGAATCTTTGAACATGATTAAATTCAGCAAAATAGAAAAGAAGGCAATGATCAGGAATCGATACAATTAACCCACAGCTCACATCAGTAACACCAAAGAAATACAGACATGGAATAACTAGACCCTAATGGAAACATCAATAGATGAAATCCAAAAAGGACAGTTACCTTCCCACAAAATGGCGAACTGGCTATTCAAAACAAAAGTATAAGGATACACACACTCAAAAGAAAAAACATAACAAAAATAAACCGCGACAGAAGAATCTTTCTTTCTTTCTACTTATACTGTCATCGGTCACATTTGACCATTACTCGCAGGTGTATATTACATACACTCCAGGTTGCAGGGTTGAAAGCCTACACAGTAGATCATAATCATGTAATTACGGTAGGGGTCTTTAACCTGCACAGGAGATGACTCTTCCTGCACAGGGGGCCTCCAGTTAATGTCAGACCCGAAGGACGGTGCACTTTTTGGCATTCATCCCTGCAAATGATGCCTATTGCGTGTTCGGACACCCAAATAATCACCGCCTCCGGGGATCGATTTGTTTGATTTTGTTTGATTTGAGGTTTAACGTCCGCGTCAACACTGTAAAGGTGATTTTGGAGACGTTGCTTCCAATTTTGTGGGACTTTTTAGTTTTACCCGACATTGAGAAGAAATGACTTCTCAAGCCCTGCCGTCCAATGAAACCAATAGGGTTTATAAGCATGGACGGTCCGACTCGCACCGCTTTGCCTGGGAAGGCTTAGATCCTCTAAGCGGTTTACAAGTTCTCCTGTGCGGGTCGGTGTCAGCTCTGCGTGGAAGCATCATGCAGCCCATCTATTTCTTCAAGTCCCAATGGGCGGGGGCCACCTCCGGGGATCGAACCGGGGCCTCTAGCATCAAAGGCAAGTGCACTAACCACTGAGCGATCACGCTCCTTGAATCGCCTTGAACCCCGTGTAATTCATTACGATAACGCTCGGTTCCTCTTAATAGCGAAAAGGACTTTACCCTAAATAGCGGAAAGGCTTTTTTTCCTCAAAAAAGGCACTTATTAGGGGTAAAAAAGAAAGAATCACTTATTTGTTTTCTTTCTTATCAAACAGCTTAATTTTGAATTTGATGAAGTCATTTTCACGCAAAATGTGATTAAAATTAAACCTGGTTTGTCGTGTTTTCGTTCAGCTCGCGCTAGAAACAGCCGAAAAGATTAAAAAAGAGAGGAAGAATTGAATTCGTTTTGTTATTTAGATATTTAACCTTGATCCACCCCTAGTTTTACAAACAGTGTAGATCCAGATTAGATGGCTTCTGAATCTGAGAAAGTTTTTATTTAATACGACCGCGGGAAGTATATTTCTGTTAATACATGCCAACAAGGAAATAGACAATGAGAATTTACATGGCGTTCCTGCAGCTGACCTGAAAGGAGATTAATAATTTCCGATTTGTCTTATTATACACTTGAGAGACTACATCAACACGCAGAGACACACGCACGCGCGCGTGCGCGGACGCATGGACCTGTGTTAATGTCCTTTTACAAAATTGGAACAGGTCAATGAAATTCTAAACTTGTTTCAAAATCAGCAGTTTTCGATCGCAGATCACAGTTTTCGCTTCCGTTTTATCTTATTTTAATTGTTTTAATTATTTCTTTGAGCTTTATGTTTTTCATCACACGCACAATGAATATCCTTGTAAACCCGACTTTGTATGGAATTTCTTGTTTATAAAGCTAAACACCATCTTATATATCCATTCTCTTCTTTATGGGTACTCTGTAGGACAACTTTCATGAAGAACCCACTATACTATGCCATGTATATGTTGCCAAAGTTTATCAAATAAAGTTTTGTTATGTTCTCTCCTCTTCTACACAAATAAAAACTTCTGAAAAGAAACCTAGAAAAAAAATACCATCTTAAAAAAACACAAAACACTTTTTGATCACGCGGTTGTGTTATCCAATGTAAACAATATTTATTTAATTATTTATTTAACACTGTTAAGGTCATTTTGGAGACGTTGCTTCCAATTTTGTGATACTTTTACCCGACGTTGAGATGAAATAACATCTCAAGCCCAGTCGCCCAATGAAACCAATAGGGTTTATTAGCATGGGCGGTCCGCCTCGCATTGCGGTTCCTGGAAGGCTTAGATCCTCTAAGCGGTTTACCAGTACTAGTGTGCGGGCCGGATTCAGCTCTGCGTGGAAGCATCATGCAGCCCATATATTTCTTCAAACCCCTATGGGCGGGGACCGCGAGTCGGACATCCCACGCTTATAAACACTATTGGTTTCATTGGGCAACAGGGCTTGAGATGTCATTTTATCTCAGTGTCCGGTAAAAAGTCCCACAAAACTGGAAAGCAACGCCTCCAAAATGACCTTAACAGTGTTGGTGGGGACGTTAAACCTTAAATCAAACAAACAAAAAAAAATATTAAAAAAGTTTAAAAATGCTACTCAAGAGCTTCACATGAAATGCTAACCAAAATTACTCGTATTCTTAAAAAAAAAAAAAAAAAAAAAAAACTGGCCGCCGCTGAAAGATTTTATCTTGTATAGGATTTTGTTTTGACAGGACGATAACTATCACTTGGGTAATATCTTTATCTCTTTAATCCCTTTATCATCGACACGCGCCAAATGTCATACTTAAATCAATTAATCTATTTAAAAAAAAAAACTTTACAAACCAACTATAAATGGCAATTATCACACAGTGTTGAAAAAATAACCATTCACGATTATTTTAAGCCCGGGCAAAGTAATTCCAACAATTCACATGTGCATGCAGCAAAGACGCAGATCAGCCTTGACTTTTCGTTCTATTTGCGCACATCTGCGCAATCTGATCAGTCTTGACTGTTCGTTCTATTTGACAGCTATATAAGCTATATAAGAACCCAATGCTCTATGAGACAGCTATACAAGTAAGATACTTTGACGGGGAAAAGTTGGGTTTGTAACAGTGTACACTACTCATCCGATCCCCCCGCCCATCGGGGCTTGGAGAAATTGATTGGGCTGCATGATGCCTCTACGCAGAGCTAAAACGTTTAGAGGGTCTAGTCCTGCCCAGGCAAAGTGGTGCGAGTCAGACCGTCCCTAAATATAAACCATTTTGGTATTTTGGGAGCGACAGGGATTGAGATGTCATTTCATGTCCACGTCAGGTAAGAGCCCAACAAAATTGGCAGCAACGATTCCAAAATGGCCTAAATAGTATTGACGGGGAAGTAAAACCTCAATTCTAACAAACAAATAATTCTCGTCATATTTATCATCGAAGCGGTAGATTGTCCATGCAAAAAGGTGGTTCTAACTAGCATCCACAATCTATGTTTGAATCACAAAGTTTGAAAACTTTACTTTGCTGGGGGAAAAGTATTGTTTGTAACACTGCATATTGTGGGTGGTTATTAGAATCGTCTAATATAGTTTTTATATCTAAATAAGAAAAAACACGGCCCCGCCCATCGGGGCTTGAAGAAATAGATGGACTGCATGACGCTTCCACGTGGAGCTGAAACCGACAGCACACAAGTATTGGTAAACCGCTAAGAGGATCTAAGCCTACCCAGGCAAAGTCGTGCGGGTCGGCCCGTCCATTTGAATGAACCCTATTGATTTCCTTAGCCGACAGGGCTTGAGATGTCATCTCATATCAATGTCGGGTAAAAGTCCAAAAATTGGAAGCAAGGTCTCCAAAATGACCTATACCGCGTTGACACAGACGTTAGACCTCAAATCAAACAAACAAACAAACAAGAAAAAACAATACATGCAGTCTTTGATTAGATATGAGTGCTTTGTAACCTTGTGCTTTCTTTCGGTTTAAACTAGCATCCAAAATCCATGCGGTTTGAATTAAGGCGTAACTATACCAAATTTAGTGACACAGAGGCCTTTCTGATATTTAATCTTCATCAGTGTGTCTCTCAACCCCAAAGTTCTGAAACCGAAACGGATAATGGACAAGAACAGACAAACACAGCCCACACACCGACCGACGTACCTCATGAGACAGGTCAACTGGAGGCATCAGGCAAGAGACGTCTGCCCTAGGACTTAAAGGCGTCTTCCACCGGGCCAAAGTCAGCAAACATGGCCCACACTCCACGGAAGTCCCGGGCATCAGGAAGGAGATGTCCATAATAGCGAGCCTTGCAATATTTAAAATATAATAAAAAGTGGCAACCAAATCCGCTAAGATACATGTCTCACCTGACAAGTCAGTCTTAGTTTCAGAAAAAATAGATTGTTATACTGCAAAAATTAGGCCGTCTTGACTGGTTTTGTTTATTTGATTTGAGGCTTAACGTCCTCGTCAACACTCTATAGGTCATTTTGGAGACGTTACTTCCAATTATGTGGGACTTTTACCCGACATTGAGATGAAATGACATCTCAAGCCCTGTCGTCAAATGAAACCAATATGGTTCATAAGCATGGACGGTCCGACTCGCACCGCTTTGCCTTAGACCTCCTTAGCGGTTTGTAAGTACTCGTGTGGGGTCGGTTTCAGCCCTGCGTGGAAGAATCATGCAGCCCATCTATTTCTTCAAGTCCCGATGGACGGGACTGGGTCTTGACTGGTGGAATCTGTTCTACAACATATATTAATTTTCTTGTAGTGCTTCGCCTATCGGGGATAGATAAAGCAAAAGAAAACACACCGGCAAAACTTGCAAAATAATCCACAAAAATAAAGTTTTCTAATACAAAAGCCTAAAAATATATTGTTTGTGCAAGACTGAAGCCGAAAATCTAAAACAAAATATTGAATAATTAATTTATATCAATATATATGGATCCTTTTAGAAAAAAAGTCCTTTTCGCTATTTAGGGTAAAGTCCTTTTCGCGAAAAGGAGTCCTTTTCGCGAAAAGGAGTCCTTTTCGCTATTAAGGGGAACCCATAACACATCCGTTTGCCATAGTGCATTATTTCATATCTCCAAAAATGGCTGCATTTTTTGTCGCGCCTGCTATTAGCATGGCGCGATATAGGCGCCCGGTTTTCCGTCCGTTCGTCCGTCCGTTTGTCAAGGCGTCAACATTTGCGACCACCCTAGCGTTCACCCTGAGGTTCAAGTTTATTTCTCAAGAACTATAAGAGCTTCATTAATGATACTTGGTACAAACTTGTATCTGGGGATGACAACTTACATGCAAGCATCCATATTTGACCTTGACCTACATTTCATGGTTCACTGACTTTGTAAAATATTGCGACCACCCTAGCGTTCACCCTGAGGTTCAAGTTTATTTCTCAAGAACTATAAGAGCTTCATTAATGATACTTGGTACAAACTTGTATCTGGGGATGACAACTTACATGCAAGCATCCATATTTGACCTTGACCTATATTTCATGGTTCACTGACTTTGTAAAATATTGCGACCACCCTAGCGTTTACCCTGAGGTTCAAGTTTATTTCTCAAGAACTATAAGAGCTTCATTAATGATACTTGGTACAAACTTGTATCAAGGTATGGTAACTTAAATGCAAGCATCCATATTTGACATTGCCTTATATTTCATGGTTCACTGACTTTGTAAAATATTGCGACCACCCTAGAATTCACCCTAATGGTCAAGTTTATTTCTCAAGAACTATAGGAGCTACATTAATGATACTTGGTACAAGCTTGCATTTAAGAATGGAAACTTTTGTGCAAGCATGTATGTTTGACCTTGACCTACATATCATGGTTGGGTGACTTTGCGCCCCCACAGGCGCGACATAGCCTTCGGCGGAATTCTTGTTTGACATCGGTGATATTTCCAAACACAGTGTTTATTTTCGTGCAGTTACAGTTATAGCAATTGACGCGAGTTGTCTATTTGTAACTTGTATTATATCCAGTTAGATATATTTGGTGGTACTTTGATGTGTTTGTTTGTTTGTATTGGAGTTTAACGGCCCAGTCAACACTATTTAGGTCATTTTTAGCCAGTCAGTTTACCTATCCACACTTTTCTTTGGCAGGCTTTTACGTAAGCGGTTAACCAGTACAGTGCACCCAGTGCCCCCCTCCCCTTATTTTTTTCTCAGCTAAATTCTAAATTTAGCCACCCAACCAAGTGAGGTAATGGCCAAATGTGACCGGCTCAGTATAAGAAGATAGATAGACAGATAGTGCACATTCTTTCGCCAGAAACTGATAGCTGCCTTTCTTGAATCAGCTGTAGGGAAAGAATGACTGTAGAAAAGATTTCACAATCGATCTCCATGAAAAAATGTTACCGACCCCGGCAGGTATTGAACCGGCGTCCTCCTGATCGTCAGTCAGACGCGCGACCGACTGAGCTACCTAGGACATTTCAGAGTTCTTATTGACTCCAAATTTGGAGTAATTTACCCCCAACTTTTTCGTATCTAACTCCAACTTTTTGGAAATAGACGGATCCAATGTTTTGACACGTGACCTTGTTTACATATCACTGCGCATGCGCCAATTACCTCCCCTGTAGAGGTACTCTTTTATCTGGTTGGCAAAACATGACTGTTGCCGAACAGTGTCAATGAGAATTTCGAATATTTATCGTGTGATTAAACTCATTTCTTCTCCACAAAATTAACTGATCCTTGTCAGTTTGTGTTTTTGAAGTAATAAATGATATAGAACCCGTCTCATCTGACATTTTATCACATATTTTGTTGCCTAAAAAGCGTTATAAAACTACCCACCATCATGCCAAAATGTAGTCGATGTGCTTTTTTTAACAAATGGAAATAAGATTTAAGCATGTATATTTTATGTCCAATTTTATACGAAAAGAAGCAGTTAATGTCAAAAATGGTTTGTGGCAAACAGTTTTGATAGAAAGACGTTTTAACAATAGTTATTACAGAAAATAATTCCTGCTACATCAACGGTAGAGTATGGAACCAAAAGTTTTTTTGCCCACCAGATAAAACGAGGCTAATGACCTTTAACCTTGTGTGACGTAGACTTTGGATGTGTCCATAGAAAAGTATGGTAAACCTCCAACTTTTTCTGGAGGACATTTTTACTCCAATTTTCAAAATCCTGGTGAGAACCCTGCATTTCTAATCTATTTGATTCTGATATAGAATCATGGTAGTTTGAATCTATCTTGGTGGTAGTTTGGATCTATTTGATTCTGATATCAATTTCTTATGTGTGATCTTTCTACTTACACTGTGATCACTCACATTTGACCATAACTTGCAGGTGTACATTACATACACACCGGGTTTGCAGGATGAAAGCCTACACAGTAATCATGTAATTATGTTAGGGGTCTTTTACCTGCACAGGGGATGACTTCCTGCACAGGGGACCTCTAGTTAATGACCCCATCCGAAGGACTACACTTTTTGACATTCATCCATGTAAATGATGGTTATGGAGCACGTTCATCAAGACGCGCATCCGAATGAGCTACCGAGGCCGGCCCTATGATGTGCTGCAGCTATGTATGTAGGACCAAAGAGAAAAGCCAGAGAAACGCAAACGCTCGCATACATATTAACCCTTATCTTGCTGTTCACGACAACCCCTATCTATGCAAACAGTGTAGATCCAGATCAGATGGCTTCTGAAGAAGCCATCTGATCAGGATCTACACTGTTTGACATCCATTTTATGAATTTGTAGCAATAAATTACATCAAGTACTTGGATTGGTTGATAGACAGAAATGGGTGTGGCTTAAATGAATATTCAGCAAGATACTTAAGGGTTAAAACCTGTATACATGTATATATGATTACCTGTCATCTTGTAATGACTAAGCAAATTATGCGTTCACATAGTGTGTTCTTCCACATCTCAGAAATGGTTAGTTTTTCCGATGAAAATTTGTGATGTGTTTACTACTTTTACTCCGACATTCTTTGTGGGTGCTCGTTAGAACCGCCTCAACGAGAAATCACAAGCTATGTCTGGGTGGCAGCAGAAATATAAAAAAAACATGTATACTCCTGTAAACCCCAGTTTTCTCTCAATAATTTGGGGTTTATGCAGGCGTCACACTGTCCCGAAAATGACACCAGGTGGCCATACGAATATGGAATTTTGAATTTCGCGCGAAGATTGCTCCGAACATGGCCAACAGCCAATCTCTAGCCGAAGCAAGAACGATGCATGCAGAAGGTCACACGATGGCATCCGAACCACACACGAAGGCAACACGAAGATGTGTTTTTTTATCACGAAGTTTACCCGCAGGCCAAACGAAGGCCACACGACGGTTTCACGACGTCGTATTGAGAGTACGATGCGTTCGAACTAGGTCCCGAAGACGACACGTGACCTCCCGATGTTATAAAACCTTCGGCCGACCGTTTGAAATTCATTTGATGATTGGAGTGTACACAGTACATTTCAACTCTCTTAAATTTGTTTCAACTTAAATCCAATTTAAAATGCCACCCAAAGAGAAGACCACTTTTTCAGAGAGACTTGGTTTATAGGACAGTAAGATCTGCTCATCTCTTGTTCTCTAAGGTGCATCAAAAGAAGCAATGCTGCTGCCCTTCTTTTTCCTGGTTGTCTCATCATCAAAGTATGCCATTCTGCAGGAACGGAATTGTGAATAAGTATGATTGAAGCTTTGGGAGTTACACAAGCCTATGCTCTGCTGAGTTGCTCATCAGGACTGACTGAGGAAGATGCTCTGAGGTTGGCCTATTATATGTCTACGTTACCATGACACATGGGTATCGCTTGAGCTACTCAAATTCAGCTGTCTTCGTTGACACCGTGGTCCAATCTCAATGTCATCGTACTATAATACGATGGCTACACGACGTCAATGCGAGGGTTTCACGTAGTCGTATTGCCTTCCTAAGACAATCGGACGACTTCTTGTTTCCCTCGTATTGTCTTCGTGAGGCGTAAAATGCCCGAGAGCACCGATGATGACACGAAGAAAAGACGAAGATGACACGATTTGACAAGATGCCCTCACGATGGCCTTATGAAGGGCAAGATGGACAAACGAATTCAACACGAAAATGAACCTTCGCAAGGTCTTCCGGCAATTTTTTGGCATGCCAAAGATTTTGCCACCGCTCACGAAGTTGCTGCCGGAGCCTAAAAAAAACCACCGGCGATCATACGATGGCTTAAGATGTCCTCACGAATGACCCGATGTTTTCACGATCAGAGCCGAATTAGAACATTTCCTTTATCGTGTTTCCATCTGGTGCCAATTTCGGGACAGTGTGACGCCTGCATTAGAGGGATGTTCATTGCGCGGACCTGTACGTACATAGAATGCTACCAAACGCTAATACCGCTTCATCGAAACGCTTCTAACAAACAATCGAGATACAAGGGAAAATACATGTAGCATCAGAGTAGATACACTCAGTGGCCATAAATGAGTTCCCAAAACAGTTTTGGGAACTCATTTATGGCCACTTAGTGTACATCGCTTTGGTCTGTGATCAAACAGAGAGGATTGAGTTAATCCGACAAACCGCCAGAGATGAATTCATCTAACCAGTGCCTAAATAGACATTCTGACAAAATAAAAAGAAAGAAAGAAAAAATAAATGTATACCGGTCCAAGATAGGATGTAGAAGAACCCATTAGACGTTTTGGCAATCGTCAATGTTTACATTACGAGAACATCGCTATATAGTTTTGACCCCCTCATACCCCACTTTTATATAGTAAAACTGGTGTTTAAGGGGGTATACATTATTTTTATCGAGTCCCCGTAATCTATGTTTTGAGCAGGAATAAGAAAAATATCACAATTTTTCATCTTAAAATTTCTATTTTTTTTTTGCCAAAAAATGGCAATATATTTGTATAGGTGTGTTTTCGTAATGTGGGTTAATCCCAAGCCACTTTCAAAAACGAATATTGAATCTTTGAACATGATTAAATTCAGCAAAATAGAAAAGAAGGCAATGATCAGGAATCGATACAATTAACCCACAGCTCACATCAGTAACACCAAAGAAATACAGACATGGAATAACTAGACCCTAATGGAAACATCAATAGATGAAATCCAAAAAGGACAGTTACCTTCCCACAAAATGGCGAACTGGCTATTCAAAACAAAAGTATAAGGATACACACACTCAAAAGAAAAAACATAACAAAAATAAACCGCGACAGAAGAATCTTTCTTTCTTTCTACTTATACTGTCATCGGTCACATTTGACCATTACTCGCAGGTGTATATTACATACACTCCAGGTTGCAGGGTTGAAAGCCTACACAGTAGATCATAATCATGTAATTACGGTAGGGGTCTTTAACCTGCACAGGAGATGACTCTTCCTGCACAGGGGGCCTCCAGTTAATGTCAGACCCGAAGGACGGTGCACTTTTTGGCATTCATCCCTGCAAATGATGCCTATTGCGTGTTCGGACACCCAAATAATCACTGCCTCCGGGGATCGATTTGTTTGATTTTGTTTGATTTGAGGTTTAACGTCCGCGTCAACACTGTAAAGGTGATTTTGGAGACGTTGCTTCCAATTTTGTGGGACTTTTTAGTTTTACCCGACATTGAGATGAAATGACTTCTCAAGCCCTGCCGTCCAATGAAACCAATAGGGTTTATATGCATGGACGGTCCGACTCGCACCGCTTTGCCTGGGAAGGCTTAGATCCTCTAAGCGGTTTACAAGTTCTCCTGTGCGGGTCGGTGTCAGCTCTGCGTGGAAGCATCATGCAGCCCATCTATTTCTTCAAGTCCCAATGGGCGGGGGCCGCCTCCGGGGATCGAACCGGGGCCTCTAGCATCAAAGGCAAGTGCACTAACCACTGAGCGATCATGCTCCTTGAATCGCCTTGAACCCCGTGTAATTCATTACGATAACGCTCGGTTCCTCTTAATAGCGAAAAGGAGTCCTTTTCGCGAAAAGGACTTTACCCTAAATAGCGGAAAGGCTTTTTTTCCTCAAAAAAGGCACTTATTAGGGGTAAAAAAGAAAGAATCACTTATTTGTTTTCTTTCATATCAAACAGCTTAATTTTGAATTTGATGAAGTCATTTTCACGCAAAATGTGATTAAAATTAAACCTGGTTTGTCGTGTTTTCGTTCAGCTCGCGCTAGAAACAGCCGAAAAGATTAAAAAAGAGAGGAAGAATTGAATTCGTTTTGTTATTTAGATATTTAACCTTGATCCACCCCTAGTTTTACAAACAGTGTAGATCCAGATTAGATGGCTTCTGAATCTGAGAAAGTTTTTATTTAATACGACCGCGGGAAGTATATTTCTGTTAATACATGCCAACAAGGAAATAGACAATGAGAATTTACATGGCGTTCCTGCAGCTGACCTGAAAGGAGATTAATAATTTCCGATTTGTCTTATTATACACTTGAGTGACTACATCAACACGCAGAGACAGACGCACGCGCGCGTGCGCGGACGCATGGACCTGTGTTAATGTCCTTTTACAAAATTGGAACAGGTCGATGAAATTCTAAACTTGTTTCAAAATCAGCAGTTTTCGATCGCAGATCACAGTTTTTGCTTCCGTTTTATCTTATTTTAATTGTTTTAATTATTTCTTTGAGCTTTATGTTTTTCATCACACGCACAATGAATATCCTTGTAAACCCGACTTTGTATGGAATTTCTTGTTTATAAAGGTAAACACCATCTTATATATCCATTCTCTTCTTTATGGGTACTCTGTAGGACAACTTTCATGAAGAACCCACTATACTATGCCATGTATATGTTGCCAAAGTTTATCAAATAAAGTTTTGTTATGTTCTCTCCTCTTCTACACAAATAAAAACTTCTGAAAAGAAACCTAGAAAAAAAAATACCATCTTAAAAAAACACAAAACACTTTTTGATCACGCGGTTGTGTTATCCAATGTAAACAATATTTATTTAGTTATTTATTTAACACTGTTAAGGTCATTTTGGAGACGTTGCTTCCAATTTTGTGATACTTTTACCCGACGTTGAGATGAAATAACATCTCAAGCCCAGTCGCCCAATGAAACCAATAGGGTTTATTAGCATGGGTGGTCCGCCTCGCATTGCGGTTCCTGGAAGGCTTAGATCCTCTAAGCGGTTTACCAGTACTAGTGTGCGGGCCGGATTCAGCTCTGCGTGGAAGCATCATGCAGCCCATATATTTCTTCAAACCCCTATGGGCGGGGACCGCGAGTCGGACATCCCACGCTTATAAACACTATTGGTTTCATTGGGCAACAGGGCTTGAGATGTCATTTTATCTCAGTGTCCGGTAAAAAGTCCCACAAAACTGGAAAGCAACGCCTCCAAAATGACCTTAACAGTGTTGATGGGGACGTTAAACCTTAAATCAAACAAACAAAAAAAAATATTAAAAAAGTTTAAAAATGCTACTCAAGAGCTTCACATGAAATGCTAACCAAAATTACTCGTATTCTTAAAAAAAAAAAAAAAAAAAACTGGCCGCTGAAAGATTTTATCTTGTATAGGATTTTGTTTTGACAGGACGATAACTATCACTTGGGTAATATCTTTATCTCTTTAATCCCTTTATCATCGACACGCGCCAAATGTCATACTTAAATCAATTAATCTATTTAAAAAAAAAAAACTTTACAAACCAACTATAAATGGCAATTATCACACAGTGTTGAAAAAATAACCATTCACGATTATTTTAAGCCCGGGCAAAGTAATTCCAACAATTCACATGTGCATGCAGCAAAGACGCAGATCAGCCTTGACTTTTCGTTCTATTTGCGCACATCTGCGCAATCTGATCAGTCTTGACTGTTCGTTCTATTTGACAGCTATATAAGCTATATAAGAACCCAATGCTCTATGAGACAGCTATACAAGTAAGATACTTTGACGGGGAAAAGTTGGGTTTGTAACAGTGTACACTACTCATCCGATCCCCCCGCCCATCGGGGCTTGGAGAAATTGATTGGGCTGCATGATGCCTCTACGCAGAGCTAAAACGTTTAGAGGGTCTAGTCCTGCCCAGGCAAAGTGGTGCGAGTCAGACCGTCCCTAAATATAAACCATTTTGGTATTTTGGGAGCGACAGGGATTGAGATGTCATTTCATGTCCACGTCAGGTAAGAGCCCAACAAAATTGGCAGCAACGATTCCAAAATGGCCTAAATAGTATTGACGGGGAAGTAAAACCTCAATTCTAACAAACAAATAATTCTCGTCATATTTATCATCGAAGCGGTAGATTGTCCATGCAAAAAGGTGGTTCTAACTAGCATCCACAATCTATGTTTGAATCACAAAGTTTGAAAACTTTACTTTGCTGGGGGAAAAGTATTGTTTGTAACACTGCATATTGTGGGTGGTTATTAGAATCGTCTAATATAGTTTTTATATCTAAATAAGAAAAAACACGGCCCCGCCCATCGGGGCTTGAAGAAATAGATGGACTGCATGACGCTTCCACGTGGAGCTGAAACCGACAGCACACAAGTATTGGTAAACCGCTAAGAGGATCTAAGCCTACCCAGGCAAAGTCGTGCGGGTCGGCCCGTCCATTTGAATGAACCCTATTGATTTCCTTAGCCGACAGGGCTTGAGATGTCATCTCATATCAATGTCGGGTAAAAGTCCAAAAATTGGAAGCAAGGTCTCCAAAATGACCTATACCGCGTTGACACAGACGTTAGACCTCAAATCAAACAAACAAACAAACAAGAAAAAACAATACATGCAGTCTTTGATTAGATATGAGTGCTTTGTAACCTTGTGCTTTCTTTCGGTTTAAACTAGCATCCAAAATCCATGCGGTTTGAATTAAGGCGTAACTATACCAAATTTAGTGACACAGAGGCCTTTCTGATATTTAATCTTCATCAGTGTGTCTCTCAACCCCAAAGTTCTGAAACCGAAACGGATAATGGACAAGAACAGACAAACACAGCCCACACACCGACCGACGTACCTCATGAGACAGGTCAACTGGAGGCATCAGGCAAGAGACGTCTGCCCTAGGACTTAAAGGCGTCTTCCACCGGGCCAAAGTCAGCAAACATGGCCCACACTCCACGGAAGTCCCGGGCATCAGGAAGGAGATGTCCATAATAGCGAGCCTTGCAATATTTAAAATATAATAAAAAGTGGCAACCAAATCCGCTAAGATACATGTCTCACCTGACAAGTCAGTCTTAGTTTCAGAAAAAATAGATTGTTATACTGCAAAAATTAGGCCGTCTTGACTGGTTTTGTTTATTTGATTTGAGGCTTAACGTCCTCGTCAACACTCTTTAGGTCATTTTGGAGACGTTACTTCCAATTATGTGGGACTTTTACCCGACATTGAGATGAAATGACATCTCAAGCCCTGTCGTCAAATGAAACCAATATGGTTCATAAGCATGGACGGTCCGACTCGCACCGCTTTGCCTTAGACCTCCTTAGCGGTTTGTAAGTAGTCGTGTGCGGTCGGTTTCAGCCCTGCGTGGAAGCATCATGCAGCCCATCTATTTCTTCAAGTCCCGATGGACGGGACTGGGTCTTGACTGGTGGAATCTGTTCTACAACATATATTAATTTTCTTGTAGTGCTTCGCCTATCGGGGATAGATAAAGCAAAAGAAAACACACCTGCAAAACTTGCAAAATAATCCACAAAAATAAAGTTTTCTAATACAAAAGCCTAAAAATATATTGTTTGTGCAAGACTGAAGCCGAAAATCTAAAACAAAATATTGAATAATTAATTTATATCAATATATATGGATCCTTTTAGAAAAAAAGTCCTTTTCGCTATTTAGGGTAAAGTCCTTTTCGCGAAAAGGAGTCCTTTTCGCGAAAAGGAGTCCTTTTCGCTATTAAGGGGAACCCATAACACATCCGTTTGCCATAGTGCATTATTTCATATCTCCAAAAATGGCTGCATTTTTTGTCGCGCCTGCTATTAGCATGGCGCGATATAGGCGCCCGGTTTTCCGTCCGTTCGTCCGTCCGTTTGTCAAGGCGTCAACATTTGCGACCACCCTAGCGTTCACCCTGAGGTTCAAGTTTATTTCTCAAGAACTATAAGAGCTTCATTAATGATACTTGGTACAAACTTGTATCTGGGGATGACAACTTACATGCAAGCATCCATATTTGACCTTGACCTACATTTCATGGTTCACTGACTTTGTAAAATATTGCGACCACCCTAGCGTTCACCCTGAGGTTCAAGTTTATTTCTCAAGAACTATAAGAGCTTCATTAATGATACTTGGTACAAACTTGTATCTGGGGATGACAACTTACATGCAAGCATCCATATTTGACCTTGACCTATATTTCATGGTTCACTGACTTTGTAAAATATTGCGACCACCCTAGCGTTTACCCTGAGGTTCAAGTTTATTTCTCAAGAACTATAAGAGCTTCATTAATGATACTTGGTACAAACTTGTATCAAGGTATGGTAACTTAAATGCAAGCATCCATATTTGACATTGCCTTATATTTCATGGTTCACTGACTTTGTAAAATATTGCGACCACCCTAGAATTCACCCTAATGGTCAAGTTTATTTCTCAAGAACTATAGGAGCTACATTAATGATACTTGGTACAAGCTTGCATTTAAGAATGGAAACTTTTGTGCAAGCATGTATGTTTGACCTTGACCTACATATCATGGTTGGGTGACTTTGCGCCCCCACAGGCGCGACATAGCCTTCGGCGGAATTCTTGTTTGACATCGGTGATATTTCCAAACACAGTGTTTATTTTCGTGCAGTTACAGTTATAGCAATTGACGCGAGTTGTCTATTTGTAACTTGTATTATATCCAGTTAGATATATTTGGTGGTACTTTGATGTGTTTGTTTGTTTGTATTGGAGTTTAACGGCCCAGTCAACACTATTTAGGTCATTTTTAGCCAGTCAGTTTACCTATCCACACTTTTCTTTGGCAGACTTTTACGTAAGCGGTTAACCAGTACAGTGCACCCAGTGCCCCCCTCTCCTTATTTTTTTCTCAGCTAAATTCTAAATTTAGCCACCCAACCAAGTGAGGTAATGGCCAAATGTGACCGGCTCAGTATAAGAAGATAGATAGACAGATAGTGCACATTCTTTCGCCAGAAACTGATAGCTGCCTTTCTTGAATCAGCTGTAGGGAAAGAATGACTGTAGAAAAGATTTCACAATCGATCTCCATGAAAAAATGTTACCGACCCCGGCAGGTATTGAACCGGCGTCCTCCTGATCGTCAGTCAGACGCGCGACCGACTGAGCTACCTAGGACATTTCAGAGTTCTTATTGACTCCAAATTTGGAGTAATTTACCCCCAACTTTTTCGTATCTAACTCCAACTTTTTGGAAGTTCTCAATAGACGGATCCAATGTTTTGACACGTGACCTTGTTTACATATCACTGCGCATGCGCCAATTACCTCCCCTGTAGAGGTACTCTTTTATCTGGTTGGCAAAACATGACTGTTGCCGAACAGTGTCAATGAGAATTTCGAATATTTATCGTGTGATTAAACTCATTTCTTCTCCACAAAATTAACTGATCCTTGTCAGTTTGTGTTTTTGAAGTAATAAATGATATAGAACCAGTCTCATCTGACATTTTATCGCATTTTTTGTTGCCTAAAAAGCGTTATAAAACTACCCACCATCATGCCAAAATGTAGTCGATGTGCTTTTTTTAACAAATGGAAATAAGATTTAAGCATGTATATTTTATGTCCAATTTTATACGAAAAGAAGCAGTTAATGTCAAAAATGGTTTGTGGCAAACAGTTTTGATAGTTTGTGGCAAACGTTTTAACAATAGTTATTACAGAAAATAATTCCTGCTACATCAACGGTAGAGTATGGAACCAAAAGTTTTTTTGCCCACCAGATAAAACGAGGCTAATGACCTTTAACCTTGTGTGACGTAGACTTTGGATGTGTCCATAGAAAAGTATGGTAAACCTCCAACTTTTTCTGGAGGACATTTTTACTCCAATTTTCAAAATCCTGGTGAGAACCCTGCATTTATAATCTATTTGATTCTGATATAGAATCATGGTAGTTTGAATCTATCTTGGTGGTAGTTTGGATCTATTTGATTCTGATATCAATTTCTTATGTGTGATCTTTCTACTTACACTGTGATCACTCACATTTGACCATAACTTGCAGGTGTACATTACATACACACCGGGTGTGCAGGATGAAAGCCTACACAGTAATCATGTAATTATGTTAGGGGTCTTTTACCTGCACATGGGATGACTTCCTGCACAGGGGACCTCTAGTTAATGACCCCATCCGAAGGACTACACTTTTTGACATTCATCCATGTAAATGATGGTTATGGAGCACGTTCGGACACTAAAATAATCACCGCTGCCTCTAGCACCAGAGTCAAGTGCACTAACCACTGAGCTATCATGCTCCTATTCCATACAGAATAGATTTTATACATGCTATGGCAAAACGTTGATGGTAAGGCCAAAAAAAAAAAATAGGTGTGTTTCAGGTTTCAGCTTGAAAAAAATTAGGTGGGGAAGGTCGATTTAATTTTTTTTTTTTATCTTAATTTTTTATTTTGTTTATACACTGTATAGAGCATTTCTGCGGAAAAAGTAGTAGTAAACACCGAAACGCTCGGAAACTGACCGAATTAGAACAAATAAACCGCACGCAACCGCTCACGTAGTTCCGAGTCGTTTCGCCCCGCGATTTTTTTTACGAGTCGTTTCGCCCCGCGATTTTTTTTTTTTTTTTGGCAATAAAAAATTTAGGGTCGGGCCTAAAACTTAGGTAGGGTCGGGAAACCGGAAACACACCTATTTTTTTTTTTGGCCTAATACATGATAAAGATCTTGTTGTTATTGATTTTTTTTTTCTTTTTGGTTTTGGTTTTACTGCCCTTTCAAGATTGTTTCACTCATATCGAGCCAATCGTTTATCAGAGGTGGGCGAAAACCGGAGTACCCGGAGAAAAACCACCTGACCTTCCGTTGCAGAACTTGGCGTCTCACATGTGGCTCGAGCGAGGCTAGAACCACAGCGGTGAGAGACCTAATGATCAAGAGTCAGCACTCTTAACCACTAGGCCACGGAGGCCCGTGTTATTGATTACAAAATTAAATACAGAAGATTAGAAATGAATTTTGCCTGTCATTAGTCAATAAAACATCAACAAAGCAGTGAACTGAACGTCAGACATAATATTTAAAGTTAAATGCATGATTTAACTGCATATTTTTAGCTCATCTGTCATCCGGGTGGGGAGGGGGGGAGGGGGGGGGGGGGGGGGGGGGGGGAGGGATTTTGTCCAGTACCCGTAAAAAAGGCACATTCAAACATTGTCTTCAATGCTAAATTTATGCTTTGTAACATTTGTTATTTTGTTATTTGTGACAATAAGTTTAAGTTTTCTATAGTTGGCCACAGCTACCTTTCTCTAACACACACAAACACTGACATGACACTGGTCAGGCACACTTTCACACTACAATTGTTTAATTGGTGTCACTTAAACTTGTTATCACTTCTAAAGTGAGTTTATTAAGTACAATAAACAGGGAGATTAGCGGTCAGCCATAATGGGAACTGTCAAATAGGCAACAATTTCGGGGTAGCCCCTATGTGCTTTTAGCTCCCGGTTACCTTACAAAATCTATCAAGTCAAGGCAACAATTTATTGCTAAAAAGTGTCAGAAATAGTCATAACAGGTTATTTTTGGTCAGTTCCAGCGATTTTTGTACCAAAATGTAGGGCAAAATTTATTCTACCTGAAAAAGGGCATGGTGCTAGAAAAAGAGCATGGCATTTGAGAAAAGGGGCATGGCACCACATCATGCTAAAAAGGGCTGGGGGAACTCTAATACCCGAGTTTATTTTATAGAAGAAGGTTAAAGAAGACTGCTCGGGGTGGGCCTGAAGGGCCGGCTAAGCCTCGGTTCCACTCAACACAATATCATCCCGAGGGTTAAAAACACCCATCTACAACAGAATGCCATATTAGATTCTTTTTCTTGCACAACACCACCAAAAATTTCATTTTTGTCGCGCCTGCTATTAGCATGGCGCGATATAGGCGCCCGGTTTTCCGTCCGTTTGTCCGTTCGTCCGTCCGTTTGTCAAGGCGTCAACATTTGCGACCACCCTAGCGTTCACCCTGAGGTTCAAGTTTATTTCTCAAGAACTATAAGAGCTTCATTAATGATACTTGGTACAAACTTGTATCTAGGAATGACAACTTACATGCAAGCATCCATATTTGACCTACATTTCATGGTTCACTGACTTTGTAAAATATTGCGACCACCCTAGAGTTCACCCTGAGGTTCAAGTTTATTTCTCAAGAACTATAAGAGCTTCATTATTGATACTTGGTAAAAACTTGTATCTGGGTATGGTTACTTAAATGCAAGCATCCATATTTGACCTTGACCTATATTTCATGGTTCACTGACTTTGTAAAATATTGCGACCACCCTAGCGTTCACCCTGAGGTTCAAGTTTATTTCTCAAGAACTATAAGAGCTACATTAATGATACTTGGTACAAGCTTGCATTTAAGAATGGAAACTTTTGTGCAAGCATCTATGTTTGACCTTGACCTTCATATCATGGTTGGGTGACTTTGCGCCCCCACAGGCGCGACATAGCCTTCGGCGGAATTCTTGTTCTTTTAATAATATTTATTATATTTATAATATTTTTTGCGCATTATACTTATGTAGTTTGCCTGGGTAAGAACACCAGGGTAAGAACAGAATTTCTATCGCAGGCTAAAACCACAGATTTCCTTGTCTGGTGTGCAAGAAATTCCATTTTGCTTGTAGCTGAATTATACCTACAGAAGATGTAAAGCACACAGTCCTGACCTCTAAGAAGTAGGTTCCATCAGATTAAACCAGAGAAATGGGAAAAATTAGTAAGATTTTAGTATGTGGACATGCTGGAGTTGGAAAAACAGCCATAGTGGAGCAACTCATGTATGGCAGCCATGTTATTGGGACGGTAAGTAACCTGATTCATTACATGAACACGCCTATACAAATGCATTGTAAACTGGTGGATGGGCGTTTCGGCCAGTGGACGTTTCAGCCTAGGATACTTTGGCCGAGGACATTTCGGCCTAGGATGTTTCAGCCAATGGACGTTTCGGCCAAAAATATATAAATGTAGTGTACATTAGCTAATCTTTGCAGATAAAGTTTAAACTTACATTTACAGTATTTAACTCACCTGAAGACAGAAGATCTGGTACCAAGACCATAGTACTTAGGCCCCCCCCCCCCCCCCCCCCCCCAATTGGGGCTTAAAGAAATAGATGGGCTGCATGATGCTTCCACACAGAACTGAAACCGACCCACACACAAGTACTGGTAAATCGCTTAGAGGATCTAAGCCTGCCCAGGCAAAGCTGTGTGAGTCGGACCGTCCATGCATATAGACACTGTTGGTTTCATTAGGCGGCAGGGATTGAGATGTCATTTCATCTCAATGTCGGGTAAAAGTCCCACAAAATTGGAAGCAACTTCTCCAAAATGACCTTTACAGTGTTGACAGGGATGTTAAACCCTAAATCAAACAAACAAACAATGTTTTTCATTTTTCATCTGCCTTCAATATTGCTATAATACACAAAAAACATTTTTAACCCTTGACCTGCTGAATATTTATACATGTATATGCCACACCCACTACCAGTTATCAACCCATCAGATTACTTGATGCAAATTATTGCAACAAAATCACTATCTGAATGACAAACAATGTAGATCCTGATCAGATGGCTTCTTCTTCTTCTACATTGTTTGAAAGATAAGACATGTCCGAACAGCAGGACAAGGGTTAACTTAAATGCAGGTAACCATTTTACAACTTGTTACCAAGTTCTAATAAAAATTTGTTTGATCAATTACAAAGAAAAATTGACACTTCCTATATCAACCAATCAAATTACTTGATGTAATTTATTGCTACAAATTTATAAACTGAATGCCAAACAGTGTAGATCCTGATCAGATGGCTTCTTCAGAAGCCATCTGATCTGGATCTACACTGTTTGCAAAGATAGGGGTTGTCATGAACAACAAGATAAAGGTTAATTACTGGTACATTATAAAATACATTCATTTTTTTTAGCCTATGCACCCAACAATAGAGGATATCTACACAGCAATGATAGAGACTGACAGAGGTGTGAAAGAAAAAGTTAGAATATTTGATACCGGTGGGCTTGTAAGTATGAAGCAGTATATCTTCCTGGTTCAAGTTGTTAAGACATTTATTCTTGTAACAGTAGGACACACCGTGTCTTCATAATTGTTTTATTGCCCCTTATGATATGCTGACTAAAGCAGATCAAAGGCGGCCCTTAATAGGGTGATTAGTAGCTCTTGTTGTATCCCCTGACTGAGGCACTTAAGTGGAAAATCAATAATGTGCACCAGTCAACAGTTAGTAAATTATTGATTTTCCCCAAGGAGGCCCCTTACCTTTTGAAGACAGAGGACTTCTCTTCAGTCGGCTCTGAGGGCTACATAATATTATGTAATGAAATGATAGTCCTCAATAATCAAGAATAAATGCCATCGTTAGCTAAACAACCTTGTTAATAGTCAAGTTTTAACTTTTCAATTTAAGTAGAATAATATCCTTTATCTTATGACATCGTTGATAAGCAATGGATAACATCTTGTAGTAAAATTCTTATGACCACACATGTAATAACACTTTGGCGGATTTAAGTAACACCATGAATGTATCCATGTCAACCATGCATTTTCGATGGAAAATTTGTAAAATTTAAAGGCGATATAATCCAATTTTAAGTGGTCATATGATAAACCGAATCTTACACTCATGGTATTTTCATATGGATTTTATGAAACTTGCCAAAGGCTCGTTTCATAAATATCATATGAAATGACCACTTGTGTAAGGTCCGCTATATACAGGGACATTTTGGCTGAATAAATGTGAACAGCTTTTGCATTTGCAAAAGCTGCTCACATTTTTCTCAGCAAAAATATTAGTATACTTGTTAACCCATTGAGTACTAGAAGCCCCAAAACGGGTAATTGGCAAACAATGCTCGCCCAGATCAGACGCCACAGAACGCGGCATCTGATCAGGGCCTACACTGTTTGCAAAAAGGTCAGCCAGTTTTTAAATAAATTTTGAAGAAAACACAACCTCACATCCCTAAATTTTGAAATGTACTCAGACCGGAAACTCCTAAACGGGTACCCTGGCAAACAGTGCAGGCCCAGATCAGACGCCGCAGAACGCGGCGTCTGATCAGGGCTTCCACTGTTTGCAAAAAGGTCAGCCAGTTTTCAAATAAATTTTGGAGAAAACACAACCTCACATCCCTAAATTTTGAAATGTACTCCTGCTATATATACGGAGGAAGATTCCATTTGGTACAAAAAGGGTTAATTTAAGCACCTGTCAGTTGGACCAGGGCCATATCTGAAGTAGCTCGTCCTTGAAGCCAACTAATTTTTGTTTTCTGTGAAAAGGTTACAAAACTAGCAGAAACACCAAGGGGACCAGTTAAACCATGTACATGCTGGTTCAGTTGGGTTTGGACCTTAGTAAACCCCTTTTACCACACTTATTGATACATTAATTAAGGACATGATTAGTTTTTAGCTCACCTGTCAGGTAGTGACAAGGTGCGCTTTTGTGATCACTTTTCGTCCGTCGTCTGTCGTCAGTGTGTATGTGCGTGCGTGCCTGCATGTGTGCATAAACAATTTCTTCAAACGACATCTCCTCCTAAACCACTGATCGGATTTTGACCAAACTTCACAGGAATGATCTTTAGGTGGTCCCCTTTCAAAGTTGTTCAAATGGTTCCGGTCCGTTGCACATCTGGGTCACAGGAGCCAAAAATAGATTTTTTTCGCCTAAAACTTAAAAAATCTTCTTCTCTGAAACCACAAGGCCCAGGTCTTTGATATTTGGTATGAAGCTTCATCTAGCTGACCCCTACCAAGATTGTTCAAATTATAGTGCTGGGGCTAAAAATGCCCCCGCCCCGGGGCCCTTTGGTTTTACATGGGCTTATATAGGGAAAATCTTTAAAAATCTTCTTCTCTGAAACCGCAAGGCCCAGGTCTTTGATATTTGGTATGTAGCTTCATCTAGTGGACCCCTACCAAGATTGTTCAAATTATAGTGCAGTGGCCAAAAATGCCCCAACCCCGGGGCCCTTTGGTTTTACATGGGCTTATATAGGAAAAATCTTTAAAAATCATCTTCTCTGAAACCGCAAGGCCCAGGTCTTTGATATTTGGTATGTAGCTTCATCTAGTGGACCCCTACCAAGATTGTACAAATTATAGTGCAGTGGCCAAAAATGCCTCAACCCCGGGGCCCTTTGGTTTTACATGGGCTTATATAGGAAAAATCTTTAAAAATCATCTTCTCTGAAACCGCAAGGCCCAGGTCTTTGATATTTGGTATGAAGCTTCATCTAGTGGACCCCTTCCAAGATTGTTCAAATTATAGTGATTGGGCCAAAAATGCCCCCGCCATGGGCCCTTTGGTTTTACATGGGCTTATATAGGGAAAATCTTTAAAAATCTTCTTCTCTGAAAACACAAGGCCCAGGTCTTTGATATTTGGTATGAAGCTTCATCTAGTGGACCCCTATGGACCCCTACAAAGATTGTTCAAATTATAGTGCTGGGGCCAAAAATGCCCCCGCCCCGGGGCCCTTTGGTTTTACATGGGCTTATATAGGGAAAATCTTTACAAATCTGTTTCTCTGAAACTGCAAGGCCCAAGTCTTTCCTATTTGGTATGAAGCTTCATCTAGTGGACCGCTACCAAGATTGTTAAAAATTATAGTGCTTGGGCCAAAAATGCCCCCGCCCCGGGGCCCTTTGATTTTACATGGGCTTATATAGGGAAAATCTTTAAAAATCTTCTCCTCTGAAACCATAAGGCCCAGGTCTTTGCTATTTGGTATGAAGCTTCATCTAGTGGACCGCTACCAAGATTGTTCAAATTATAGTGCTCGGGCCAAAAATGCCCCCGCCCCGGGGCCCTTTGATTTTACATGGGCTTAAATAGGGAAATCTTTAAAAATCTTCTTCTCTGAAACTGCAAGGCCCAGGTCTTTGATATTTGGTATGTAGCTTCATCTAGTGGACCGCTACCAAGATTGTTCAAATTATAGCCCTGGGGCCAAAAATGCCCTCGCTCCGGGGCCGTTTGATTTTACATGGGCTTATATAGGGAAAATCTTTAAAAATCTTCTTCTCTGAAACCACAAGGCCCAGGTCTTTGATACTTGGTATGTAGCTTCATCTAGTGGACCTCAACCAAGATTGTTCAAATTATAGTGCTGGGACCAAAAATGACCCCTTCTTGGGGCCTTTTTGTTTTACATAGACTTATATAGGGAAAATATTTAAAAATCTTCTTCTGTGAAACCACAAGGCCTAGGTCTTTGATATTTGGTGTGAAATTTCATCTACTGGACCACTATCAAGATTGTTCAAATTATAGCCCTGGGGCTAAAAATGCCCCCGCCCCGAGAACCTTTGGTTTTACATTGACTTATATAGGGAAATCTTTAAAAAGCTTCTCCGAAACTGCAAGGTCCATGTCTTTGATATTTGGTATGGAGCTTCATCTAGTGGACCTCTATCAAGATTGTTTAAATTATAGCCCTGAGGCCAAAAATGCCCCCCCCCCCCTCTGGGGCCATGTGGTTTTACATAGGCTTATGTAGGGAATAGCTTTTAAAAAAATCTTCTTCTCTGAAACGGCAAGGCCCAGGTCTTTGATATTTGTTGTGTAGCTCCACCTAGTGGACCTTTGCCAAGATTGTTCAAATTATAGCCTTTGTTATCCCCACGCTTTTCAAAGAAAAAGTGGGGATATTGTAATGGTCTTCGTCGTCCGTACGTCCGTCCGTCCGTCTTACCGGATAACTCCTCCTAGACGGTTATAGACAGAAACTTGAAACTTTGGGAACTGATAGATCTTTGGTCTGGGGAGTGCATGACACTTTCGGAATTTTGATCACACCCCTACGGGTGGGCCCAGGGGGTGGGGCCCGCGGGGGTCAAAAATAAAAATTTCCAGAACATGGTCGTGTAATATATCAAAGCGAACGGCATGATGAGTAGTAAACATTAAAACCAAAATTTGACCCCTGGGGTCAATTTTGAGGTCACCAGAGGTCAAAAACTGATTTTTGCCCTTTACCGGATAACTCCTCCTAGACGGTTATAGATAGAAACTTAAAACTTTGGGAACTGATAGATCTTTGGTCTGGGGAGTGCATGACACTTTCGGAATTTTGATCACACCCCTACAGGTGGGCCCAGGGGTGGGGCCCGCGGGGGTCAAAAATCAAAATTTCCAGAACATGGTCGTGCAATATATCAAAGCCAACGGCATGATGAGTAGAAAACATTACAGCCAAAATTTGCCCCTGGGGTCAATTTTGAGGTCACCAGAGGTCAAAAACTGATTTTGACCCCTTTACCCCCATACATTTCTGTTACCGGATTACTCCTCCTAGACTGTTATAGATAGAAACTTGAAACTTTGGGAACTGATAAAACTTTGGTCTGGGGAGTGCATAACACTTTTGGAATTTTGATCCTACCTCTGGGAGTGGGGCTAGGGGTGGGGCATCTTGGGGATCAAATCAAAGTTTTCAGAACATGGTCGTGTAGCATATTAAATCGAACGGCATGATGATTAGAATACATCACAATCAAAATTTTACCCCTCGGGTCAAACACCAGTTGGTGATGGCCCAGGAGGTGGGGCTCGCAGGGAAGCGTGGGGATATGCGATGGCTTGCCATCGACTGCGCGATTCTAGTTGATAATTGGTATGAAGCTTCACAGCTTTAGACCTCCCGCAACATTATGCACATTATAGCCCTGGGGTCAAGAATGGCCCTCCCCAGGGCCCACTTGTTACTCTATGGATCAGGTGAGCGATCCAGGGCCATCATGGCCCTCTTGTTTAACAACTGGCCCCTGGCTTTGAAAGGTAAAGCGGGAGTATCTGATAGTGATAATTTTTACTGCATCACGTTAACATGTCATGCCAACAAAAGTATAAGTTCTAGCTGTCAATATTTGTGACCACCCTGGCCTTTAACCCTTTTGTTCACTTTATTTCTCTAGAACTATTTGAGCCTCAGTATGGGGTGGTTGGGTGAGGCAAAGGTGATGTGTATCTTGCGTCACAGGGGCGTCCAGCTGATATTGGCTTACAGTTGGACAAGATCTGTTGTCCTTGCAGCAGGTGAGGTAGAGGGGGAGTGTTGTTATTTCTTCTGTGTTTCTTCACTTCCATTCATTTTCTTCTTTCTTATGTGTTCCTCACTTTGATCTCTTCTTCTATCTCTTCTATAACTTTTCTCCCTTTCTCTGGGAGACAACACAAAAATGACCCAAAAGGGTTGACGTGTTGTTAAACCCTAAGCAATCAATTGAGCCTCAGTAATCATACTTGGTACAAACTTGCATCTAGAGATGACTACTTTAATGCAAGCATCCATTAAGGCTTGCAAGCATCCATTAAGGCTGACACGATTAATCGTATAATCAATTAATATATCAAAAAAATTCCAAAGAACATGATTATCATTTCTGATTTCCTTTTAATCGATTACTTGATAGGTACAATTTACTACCCAAAGTTATGCCTAAAATAGCTGGATGAGTAGCAAACAGTGCAGACCCTGATGAGACGCCGCATTCTGCGGTGTCTCGTCTGGGTCTACACTGTTTGCTCAGGCTTGTCTGTTCAAATATACATATGGTCAAGTACAACATATGGTAAGAGTCATGCTCAGACAGAAAGCCAGACAGGTAAAAAATATGACAAAAACCTCAGCGATTACTAATCGATTATCGATCGCAATGGCATGACTGATAATCGATTATCTTTTCAGCTCCGATTAGCCAGCCCTAGCATCTATATTTGACATTGACCAACATTGATTAGTACACCGCTTTTGTAAATTATTGCAACCACCCTAACTTTCACCTTAACTTCCAAGTCCATTTCTCAAAAACTAATGATACTTGCTACAAACTTGCAGCTAGGATGGCAACTTAAATGCAAGCATCCAGATTTGACTGTGACCTACATGGACATTTTATGGTTCACTGACTTTGTGAACTGTTGTGTCTACCCTTACTTTCACTCTAGTGTTGAAGTCCATGCATAAGAACTATTAGAGCTTCATTAATAATACTTGGTACAACCTTGCATTACTTGGTACAACCTTCCATCTAGGGATGGCAACTTTAGTGCAAGCATCCATATTTGACTTTGACCTACATTTTATGATTCACTGACATTATGAACTACATAATAGTGTGTCAACCCTTGCTTTCACTCTTATGTTCAAGTCCATTTCTCAAGAACAATAAGAGCTTCATTAATGAAACTTGGCACAAACTTGCATCTGAGGATGGCAACTTAGATGCAAGCACACATATTAAACTTTGGCCTTAATTTTAGGGTGCACTGATTTTCTGAAGATTTTGCCCTCAGAGGCACAACATAGCCTTTGTATGATTTCTTGTTGGCAATTTGTTGTAGGCTTATTGGTTTACCAAAATTTCGTTGTTTTATCTGTCTGTTGCTTTATGTGTTTCCATTTGTAAAATACATTGCATATTGCAATAGTTCCATTTCCATTTAAGGGGAATGGGAACACCTTCATGGGAGGCAACTCCTGCAAAAGTATTTTTGTTTCCAATGTAAATAGGGGTCAACTCTTAAAGGAAAGAATTTGCTCCTGAGGAGCAAAAATTCTTTCTTTTCAGAGTAGACCCCTTTTCAGTGGGACATGGCTTATAGTAAAGCGAACAGGAAGTCCCGAAAGTTGTCTCCCTTTGAAAAATGGCGGAAAAATCTGCCAGGTGTATCCATTCCCCTTAACATGCTATCGTCCATTGAAATTTTCTGCCTCCAAGTCACATGGTCCTTACCCTTAGGGATAATTAAGCTGTGAAAACTGCATTGTCAAAATATTTTAATACCCAACTTTACTATCCAATGCCAAGCTTCAAAGTAGAAGTAAAACAAAGATCAGGAATTGATACAATTAACTTACTCCACCCATAAAGACACCAAAGGGAAAGAAATACAAACATTAAGCGACCAGACCATAATGGAAACCTAAACAAAGGAAGGTAAAAGCCTAATCACCAATGAAGGGTAGGTGATAAAATATATACCGGTATTCAAAAATTTTGTGTTCCCTTAGAACAGTGTGCTTATACATGTAAGTTAACCCTTATTCTGCTGAATATTTAATTTTGCCACAGCCATTTCTGACTATCAACCAATCAAATTACTTGATATATTGTAGTCATTACTTGATATATTACTTGATAAATTGTAGTCATTTAAATTCGCAAACTAAATGACAAACAGTAGCAGAAGACATCTGATCTGGATCTACATTGTTTGCAATGGTAGGGGCTCTCTTGAACAGCAGACTAAGGGTTAACTAATTTTATTGCCTGATCATACTTGGAAATCCATGATTTTGGAAAAGGGGGTTCAACATTGCTAAGTTTAGCCAAATATTTTTTTTAAAAAATTCACCCCGGAGTTAAATTTTCTGTAGGTGACCTTTCCATCTTTGAATTTGGACACTTCCATTGTTGTTATTAGGGAGTTTAGTCAAAATCCTTAACAGGATGGCAAACTGTAGATCCTGCTCAGATGGCACATTTTGATTTTTTTGTTTGTTTGATTTGAGGTTTAACGTCCCCGTCAACACTGTAAAGGTCATTTTGGAGATGTTGCTTCCAATTTTGTGGGACTTTTACCCGACATGGAGATGAAATGACATCTCAAGCCCTGTCGCCCAATGAAACCAATAGGGTTTATTAGCATGGACGGTCCGCCTGGCACCGCGGTTCCTGGACAGGCTTAGATCCTCTAAGCGGTTTATCAGTACTAATGTGCGGGCCGGATTCAGCTCTGTGTGGAAGCATCATGCAGCCCATATATTTCTTCAAGCCCCTATGGGCGGGGGCCGTGGCACATTTTGAGCTGTCTCATCTAGATCTACACTGTTTGAACAGGTATCCGTACTGCTCTGTAGGGTTTTAAGGGGTTAAAATCCTTATGAAAAAAAAAACAATAATTATGCCACAAAGTAGGGTTTGTGCGAACCCCCTCTAAGCAAAAAGCTGATTCTATTGCCACATTAACCATTAAGATGCCGAGAAAAACTACATCTGAAAATGTTGTCTACTTATATTGTCTGCTGAATTTTCTTGCAAACTTTTTAAAAATAATTTTGCATACAGGCAAACCCTGTGGACCCAGATCAGACTGCTCCTACAGGAGCAGTCTGATCTGGGTTCACACTGTTTGCAAAAATGACTTATAAAGTAACCCGCAGATGAGAAAGCAGAAGACAATTGTTGTGATTGGCAGGTTATGGGTTAAACAGAAATTAATTATATTGCCATACACCGTAAAAACCCTAAAACTTGGGACACCTTGAGGACTTTCTGTAATTCTCCTAAAATTTTAATGCATTTGTTTCACAATCCAGCAATGGGTCCAAAAGGTGCAGAAGGAATGGCAAAAAGTGTAGACCCTGATCAGACTGCTCCTTTAGAAGCAGTCTGATCTGGCTCTGCACTGTTTGCTCAGGCCTATCTGTCCCAATACTTAGGAGCAATACGGTAAATCGCATAGTGTTATTGCATGTATTTGCCATGTAAAGCACAGTTTAATAATACTACTATGTAACTTACTTATTGATCTTATTTGACATGTACCGTATTCGACCTATTTACCGCACATGCTCCTATAAGCGCACACCCAAGCTTTTTCTGGAAAAAATACACAAGCACACACTTTACAGTAAGCTCCCAACAAATTCATATTGAGTTTTGCTGCATCTTTGACCCGGACAATCATATGTTTATGTGGTGAACCCCTATGCTGAAATTCAGCTCTGTAAAATAATCATATCGGAAGCTTTTTTTTTGTATTTTTTTCGTATTGAGTGTACGCTTATTAGGTAGATTTTTCACCACAATATTTTCATACAATTTTGAAAAAAACTAAGCCCACGGTGCGGTTAATAGGTCGAATACGGTAATTTAATCCCTCAGCGATAACATTACCGTGTAAAGTTCAAAAGATGTAGAGAGAATGGCAAACAGTGTAGACCCTGATCAGACTGCTCCTTCAAGGAGCAGTCTGATCTGGGTCTTCATTGTTTGCTTAGGCCTATCTGTATCATTATGGTAAATTGCAGTGTTAAAATGCATGTATTTGCCGTATAAAGCACACTTTAATAATATTACCATGTAACTTACTTATTGGTCATATTGACATGTAATTTAATCGCATATCAATCACATTGCCGTGTAAAGTCCAAAAGGTGTAGAGAGAATGGCAAACAGTGCAGACCCAGATCAGACTGCTCCTTTAGGAGCAGTCTGATCTGGGTCTGCACTGTTTGCTTAGGCCTATCTCACCAATACAGTAAATTGCATAGTGTTAATGCATGTATTTGCCATGTAAAGCACACTTTAATATTACCATTTAACTTACTTATTGATTGTATTGGCACGTAAATCACATATCAATCACATTGCCATGTAAAGTCCAAAAAGATGCAGAAGGAATGGCAAAAAGTGTAGACCCTGATCAGACTGCTCCTTTAGGAGCAGTCTGATCTGGGTCTGCACTGTTTGCTTAGGCCTATCTGACCAATACAGTAAATTGCATAGTGTTAATGCATGTATATCGATCACATTGCCATGTAAATTACTCAGAGATTTATAATTGTTTGCAGGATGGTAATAAGACAGATCTGCCAAAGCATTACCTCACTTTTCCTGATGTAAGTGTCTTTGATATGCAGGGTCTCCAAAATTACACTAAAGAATGGAACTCAGAAACCATTTGCTACATATACATACAGACGAACTTCACTGGCTTGAACACCTTAAGGACCACGAAAATCTGTTTGAGAGTCGAGACAGGGGTAGTTCAAGCCACTGGGGGTTGCCACTGAGGGGCATGACAGAGTTAATTTTGGGACATCTCCATATTCTGTAATAAAAATGTAATGCTGTGTGTACTCATTAGAATCGCCTCATCGAGGCCATTCTAATGAGTACACACAGCATTCATTTGCAAGATAAAAGTCAAAAATTTCTTTAATTATCCTGGACTACATCTTTACATAGAGGAATTCCCTAGGGACTCAAAAAAGGGTTTAACTCAGCCATGGTGGTAAACAAGTCATCGGTGTTCGAGCCATCATAGTTCTACTGTATTTATAAATGTTTTTAAAAGTAGTTGTTACTTACCGGTAGTGTATAAAGTAATGGTGTAGACCCCTGTTTTGTTTGTTTGGGGTTTAACTACCCAGTCAACACTATTTAGGTCATATCAAGACAGTTAGTTTACAACCAAACTTTTCCTGGGCAGGCTTATACAAAAGTGGTTAACCAGTACAATGCACATTCTTTCGCTAGAAACTGACAACTGCCCTTCTTGAATCAGTGAAGACAGAATAACCATAGAAAAGATTTCATGATTAGTCTCAATGAGGGAAGTTGCCAAACCCATGACCTGGTCAACAGTCAGAGGCACATCCGACTGAGCTACCTACCAAGGCCGGCTACAGACCTTAAGTCACTGAACATGTATCTATTTATACTCTGTTTGATCCATCTTATACAGGAAACCCCCCAAAAGGGTCGTTGGCAAATAGTGCAGCTCTAACAAGTACCCACAACATACTCGCTAGTATGTCTTGGAGCAGAAATTAGAAAAATAATGTATACCCCAGTTTTCTGTGTATAAAGTGGGGTTTAGGATGGGGGTCTTGTTAACGTGAGGGGAAAGATTCCATTTACCCGTAGTACAAAATGGGTTAAGGTTCTCCAGTTTTCTCCATCACAGTTGTTTTCTGACTGCTCTATAGGGAAAAAAATACACCTGGCCCAAAGATTATAAAACGTTTTTCATGCTCAACTCACTTGAGCATGAAATTTGTTCTGCTCACAAATTTTAAAATGCCAACAATTGTTGGCATTTTAAAATTTGTGAGCAGGACAAATAACATTCTCTGCTATCTGAGAAAGAAAAATCGCTCAACTAATAAGTAGCACCACAAATTTCATGCTCAGCTGAGGTGAGCATGAAAAAAAGTTTTATAACCTTGGGGCCTGGTTCCGAAGTTAAAAAACTTTTTTCATGCTCGAATGACTTAAGAATTTGAATTGTCCTGCTCAGAAATTTTGAAATGCCAACAAACTTAATGTGTCTGAGCATGTCTCATACCATATGTTATACTTTATCCTATGTATTCGGGCAGTCAGTGTAGACCCAGATGAGATGCCGCAGACTGGGGAGTCTCATCAGGGACAGCACTGTTTGCCACTCACCCAGCTATTTTAGACACAACATTGCATAGTACATGTAAATTGTACTTATCAAATAATTGATTTCTGGCAAGTCCGTAACTATTATCATTACTGGTTATCTGATTAATTGTGCCAGCATTAAATTGAGTTCAATTTTAGTTGAATACACATGCTGTATCTTTTCTAGCACACAGCATCTATCTATCTAGTGTTACTGCCACACCCCCGCACATGGATTACGGGCAGGATGTATCATTTATGATGTTTCTTTTCTTTCAGGGTTTTATACTAGTCTATGATGTGACAAACTGGGAGTCCTTTCAAAAACTGGACAAATTGAAGAAAGATATTGACAAGAATAGGGACAAAAAAGAGGTGAGGAACAGAAAGAAAGAAAGAACTCAGTCCTGTGCATGTCAGTCGGATGAGGAGATCACTGCCGCAGCTGCACTGGGTCCAGCAACATTCCATTGTTGAGATTGATCCATCACAAAAACATGCCTATAAAAATACAATGTAAATTATACCCACGAAAAAAATAAAATTTTAAGACTAAAATATTGTGATAATTTTCTTATTTCTGCTCAGAATATAGATGGTGGATACATTTTCGAACCCCCTCATCGAGGTGGTTCTAACGAGTATGCACAATCTGTATTTTAGAAACCCCCTCATCAAGGTCGTTCTAAAGAGAACTCACAACCTATATTTTAGAGGCGAAATAAGAAAAAACAAATTTTACCCCTGTAAACCCCAGTTTTACTATATAAAAGTGGGGGTCAAAATTATGTAGGCTTGTTTTCGTGATCTATGGTCATGCTCTCTTTTCTGCTGATTCAGAAAGGGCAGTTGTCAGTTTCTGGCAAAGAAAATGTGAACTGTACTAGTTAACTGTTTATGTATAAATCTGCCAAGGAAAAGTTAATACGTTTGGTTAGGTAAACTGACTGGCTAGACATGGCCTAAATAGTGTTGAATGGGTCTTCTAACTAAATCTAAACTAGAATGGATGAGACTATCAACAGAGGTGTTGTTGTGTCAGTATCCACTGTAATAGCAGAATGTGAAACCATGTCAGTGATGTGACATATACTCAGATTCAATGAAAACGCACCAGTAGTACTATACCTCAAATTTTAATTGATTCAGTTTTTCCAGCATTTGATCACGTTTAATGAATTATCACTAACTTATCCACAGACTCACTACAGAGTTATAGCATTTCATTGGATGCAGAGATATGGAGACTCGAATAAGTCCACACACCCGAAAAATCCAAATCATATATCCTAATACAAGGTATATCCACCATTAGCATCAAGTGTTGCTTGGCATTGACACCTCATGCTTCGAATTAAACGCTGTATCTGGTCTTATGTGATGTTGTCCCATTCTTCCTGTAGTGCCATGACAAGCTGATGACGGTTGATTGGCGGATGACGTCGGCTGTACACACGTTTTCCGAGCTGGTCCCAAAGGTGCTCAATTGGGTTAAAATCCGGCAAAAACGCAGGTCAAGGAAGAACTTGCACACCATTTCGATTGAAGAAATCCATGTAGCCTTACAGAATGAGCACGTGCATTGTCCTGTTCGAAAAGTGTAACGTCACCATTATTGCCTAAAAAGGTACCACCTCAGGCTCTAAGATATCATTGATGTACTTGATGAGTTTGGTTTTGTGGCGCCATGATATTCCTCCACACACCATTACGCTACCACCACCCCAGCATGACACCTGTTTCACACAACAGTCTTGAAATAGATCCCCGCGTTGACGCCATACTTTACGCCGCCTATCAAACATTTCAACACAAAAACGGGACTTTTCCGTGACCAGTACACCACGCCAACGCTGTTTTATCCATCGGATATGCTGTCGACACCAATTAAAATGACTGATTCGACGTTCCACCACATGTTCCCGCTGTATGTCTTATGGCTAGAAATGCCGTGTTCCGTGAGAGTTCCTGTATAGTTAAGGCACTTACGCCTAGGTTATAGCTTTTCTGTGCAGTTTCAACAGACATCCTGATTCGGTCAAATAAATGACTCGAAACAATGTACTGGTTCTGCTAATGTGTAGTAACATATTCACGTCCGGGGCGTTGTCTATTGTCCACAGACCTCGTAGCGTTGTGCAACTTGGCGGTATGAAAGCCCACCTTCAAACATATCAAGGGCACGATGACGATCGACATTACTTAGATGTCCCATTGGCTTGCTCTTATGAAATGTTTTGCTGCCTTTAACGTAAAGAATCCGGACCTTATAATGACAGTAAAGAAAGTGCCAAAAATATCGTGATTATGAAAATTTCGCAATTTTTGCATTTTGCACTTGCACATGCACATCATGAAAATCACGCAGTATTCTTGACAACTTTAACAATACTGTATTTATCAGTTGAAAAAATCAATCATTTTTAACTTAAACTAAAGAAATCAAAATTCTAAAAGTGAATCTGAGTATAGCAACAGATAGTTTTGTGAGTATTGAAGGATAGTTTTCCTTATTTCTGCAGAGAAAACTATGTTGTGGGTAGAACTGCCTCGATAAACCTATGTTGTGGGTATTCACTAGAACCACCTCAAAGAGGCGGTTCTAATAAATACCCACAACATAGGCTTTTATGGAGAATTGACAAAAACTATCCTTCAGTTATCACAAAATACCAGCCTTATCTGTTGCTATATATGAATAAATGTTTATCTCAGGATCCATTTGTTTAAAGCCTTGTTTGTTTAAAGAACTTGTTAATGCTGAAAATCATAACTGTTCTACCAAGTACAATATCTTACACAGTGGTATTTTTTGCTGGAAAAATGTGACTTGCTTTTGAATTTCAAAAGGTCCTCACATTTTTCTTGCAGATATTGGAGTATTTTTCCATACTGATAGTTTAAACAGTGTCAGTTAACAACTGTCTTAGGTCCTGATGTATAAATTGCAATGATGGTTGTCATTGTCAAGCTGGTCATATAGATTCATATGTAGGTTTTATAAGTGTTTGTTTAAAGGTGCATTATTGAGCTATCTGGAAAAAATGCTTTCAAAAATGAAATACATATAGCCGGTATTTTTCTTTAAAACAATACAAATGAATGCATTTTATGCAAAAATGCGAACAATTATGATGACAGGTAAATGAGTTTGAGAGGGATTCCCTAACTAGGTTTCGCACACTGGTTAGATCTATTTTTAGTTCGTGACAAAAATAGAATCCCCATATATGACGTTATGGGACGTTCATTTTTGGCCATGCCTGAATCGGATGAAATATGACACTGAATACCATGCCATAAGTAATGACACTCAGAGACGATACTGTCGCCATATATGTGTAAAGTGACAGATTTATTTTTAGAACAGAAATTCGGAACACATGTTCAGAGCTAAGGGTAAACACGAATGAAAACGACCATTTTCACAAAGTTCTGAAGCTGTATTTGGCTCCAAAAGTGTACACATGACAAAGGAGTATGCATTGAAGATAAAAACCAGAAAAAAAAATTTGAGACCCGCTAGCTCAATAATGCACCTTTAACTCCAGTTTTCATGAATTGTAACATAAATTGAACAACTTTCTTTTATATTGATGTGCAGTAAGTTGCTTATATTGGTGTGTAGTAAGTTGCTGCAGAGATCTTTCAGAATACACTATGCTGGTGTCAGATTCCTTGAAACTGAGCCAACCTGAGTGGCTTAGTCAGGTGTGCATCTGACTACGAACATTGGGTTTGTGGGTTAGATCCCTGCCAGGTCTTCAATATTCTTTCAAGAAATCAAAATGCATTCTAAGCTCATTTTCTCCCTTCCACTGATTCAAGAAGGTAAGTAGTCAAAATCTGGTAAAAGAATGTGGACCATACATTCACTGGCTCAACATGATCTTAATAAGGTTGTCTAGGCTGTTAACCCTTATCCTGCTGTTCACGACAAATGCCACCTTTGCAAACAGTGTAGATCCAGATCAGATGGCTTCTGAAGAAGCCATCTGATCAGGATCTACACTTGTTTCGCATTCAGTTTGTGAATTTGCAGGAATAAACTTAATTGAGTAATATGATTGGTTCAAAGTCAGAAATGGGTGTGGCTAAATTAATTATTCAGCAGGATAAGGGTTAAACTCCAAACCAATCAACCAGATCATACTCCATTATTTGTCTAGGTACACTTCAACCTCTTTAAAATGCAGTTAATTATAGTATGATTTTGAATATAACATGGTTTAAAGAGGATCTCAAACTGGTCATTTTTTGTCGCACCTGCTTTAGCAGGAAGACTTAGGCGTGCAAGTTTCCATCTGTCTATCCTGGCCAAATCGTCCTACATTCTGTCCATCCAGCCAGTTGTCCATCTGTCCATCCCTCTGTCAACATTTTACCCTGGTTGTCTTGTCAGCGCAACTCCTCTTACAATGTTATACCAATCATTTTGAAACTTGGCATGTGTTTTCTTCATGGTATGAGGATGTGCATGTGGTTTGGATTTAATTTGTCTTTTTTTTCACATTGTGAACTTAGTCATTTTTAACCCTCTATAGATAGACAGTAGGTACCTCTTGTCAGCACAACTCCTATTACAGTCTTATACAAATCACTTTGAAACTAATTGCATGTGTATTTTCCATGGTATGAGGATGTGTATGTGGTTTGGATATAAGTCTTGGATCACTTTCTGTCTCTTTTTCCACATTGTGAACTTAGTCTTTTTCTTACCTCAGATTTATAGACTGTGGGTACCTGTTAAAAGTCCTATATTTATTTCTTCTGCCTTTAAATTTTTTTTTTTTTGTGGGTGGGGCAGATGTAGGGGCAGGTGTAACATCAACTTCACCGAAGTTTGATCTATTTTTAGCTCGTCTGTTTTTTGAAAAAAAACTTTCGAGCTATTGTCATCACTCCGGCGTCTGCGTTGTCGTCTGGCGTCGTCGTTCCAAAAAAACTTAACCTTGGCTATAACTTAAAAAGTATTAGACCTAGCCTCATGAAACTTCATACACACACTCATCATCACAAGAGCTACATTTTGACCAAGGACCATAACAACATCGTTGATTTTGGCTGAATTATCTCCCCTTTTCCAATTTTTTTCTGAAACACATTTTTTGCTCTCATTTTAATACTATTCACAACAGAGCCTTCAAACGTCACATGAATGTTCCTTGGGACAAGACCTTTTCAGTGATACCACACTTTTTGATCTGTGACCTTGACCTTTGAACTTTGACCTATTTTTTCAAAAATTTAACCGAAAACCTTAACCTTGACCATATTTCCAAAAGTATTTGGCCTATCTTCATGAAACTTCATACACATACTCACCATCACAAGAGCTACATTCCCTACAAGTTTTATAACTCTATCTTGCAATTTGATTTGACTTAGAACTTTTGTTTTCTAAAAGAAACTGCAGACGAGCGTTGGCACCCGCTTGCGGTGCTCTTGTTCTATATAATCTTTACAGTTTTTGTTTGGATATTACACATGATTTCTGCTTTCAACTCCAACAAAAGTGTTTATATAAAAAGGTTGTGGTGTAATGGATTTCAGGTTCATATAATAGCCATAGGGAACAACAAGAGTGAACAACAAGAGGACAGACAGGTGGACTTCAACACAGCCCAGACCTGGGCTACCAGAGAAAAAGGTAATAGATCTTGTTTATTACATGAATAACAGATTGTATTTTAATATGAACAAACTTATTATGTATCACATGAATTTGAAAGAGACATGCATGTAAGATTCTGTTTACCACAATGATCCTAAGTATTTGGACAGACAGGCCTAAGCAAACAGTGCAGACCCGGATCAGACTGCTCCTGAAGGAGCAGTCTGATCAGGGTCTACACTGTTTTCATTACATCTGCAGTTTTGGACTCATTGCTAGATTGTGAAACAGATTTGATAAAAGTTTAGGAGAATTACTGCAAGTCCTCAAAATGTCAGAATTTTTTTGGATTTTAATGGTATCATTTTTGTCTCACCTAGCCAGTTATAGGAGTCTGGTTTTCCGTCCTTTCGTTTGTCAAGCTGTCAACATTTGTCAGCATTCACCAAAATGGTCATAGTCCATGCAGGAGGGACATAGCCTTTGGTGGAATTCTTGTTTATTTTGGTTTTACTGCCCTTTTAAGATTAATCAAAATTAAATCAAGCTGATTGTTAATCAGCAGCTTGAGAAAAAACACTTGACCTTGGCATCTCACATATTACCGTGGCAAGACTCGAAAAACCTTCTATTTATCATAAAACCATCACAGTCTGACCATATATATTTGTTTGTTTGACTTGAGGTTTAACGTCCCCATCAACACTGTATAGGTCATTTTGGAGATGTTGCTTTCAATTTTGTGGGACTTTTACGCGACATTGAAATGAAATGACATCTCAAGCCCTGTCGCCCAATGAATCTAATAGGGTTTATAAGCATGGACGATCTGACTTGCATCGCTTTGCCTGGGCAGGCTTAGTTTCTCTATGCGGTTTACCAGTACACGTGTGTTGTCGGTTTCAGCTCTGCATGGAAGCATCATGCAGCCCATCTATTTCTTCAAGCCCCTATTGGCAGGGGCCACTGACCATGTGTAAACCGTGTTGTTTGGGACATCATTCCATGACTTAGCCCACATTAATCCTTTCACCCCTGAGTCACTAAGATGGACTGTTCCAGCTTATACAATTATTATATTTATGTAGTTTGCTATGGTAATAACAGAATTTCTTTCCCAGGCTTAAACCACAGATTTCCCTATCTGGTGTGCAAGAATATAAGAATCTTATATGGGTGTGAGGGGTGGATAGAAAAATCCATCCCAAGGGTCACTGTCCAGCATCACGAGGCTTGCCGAGTGATGCAGGACAGTGATCCCGAGGGACGGATTTTTCTATCCGCTCCTCACACCCCATATAGGATACTTTTTCTTGCAAACCTTCCATTTCTTAACACAGGTTTTTAATGCTGCAGTCACTTCCAGTACCGACGTCCGCCATATTGTGATGACAGTATTGAAATGTTTAGTGACGTCACGTAATGTGCTGTGACATCAACCTTAATGACGGCCCATACGAGGTCGTATTCAACCAGTGCAGTTATCAAACACACGATTATATTCGATTTTGGGTCGGAACACCAGGGTCAGAACATAAATGTCTTTCCCATTGTAAAATGATGGAATAGCTTGTCTGGTGTGCAAGAATACCTTTTACATGTAATTGATTAATTCATAATTATAATAGTTCGTCCATCATGGTTAAATTAACCTCTTAGACAGGAGGTCATTGATACAGCATGTTAATTATGAAACAAACAAAAAAAGGACACTGTAACCCTTCAAATGCCAGTTTCAAAAATTGTCTTCTGCTATGTTGTCTGCTGGTTACTTTAAAAGTCATTGTGGCAAACAGTGTTGACCCAGATCAGACTGCTCCTCTAGGAGCAGTCTGATCAGTGTCCACACTGTTTGCCTGTATACACAAAATATTTTTTAAAAGTTTGCAAGAAGATGCAGCAGAGGACATAAACAGACAACAATTTCAGATGCAGTTTTTCTTGGTATCTTAAGGTCAAATAAATCAGGATAATTATCCTGAAGTTTGAACAAGTATTAGAATTTGAATGACTTCTATTCCTTAACGGTACAGTGAGATGATTTCTATTTTCAGTTCGTCTCTGGGAGGCCAATGTAACAAACAGACAGTCATTAGTAGAACCATTCGTTTGGCTGACATCCAGAATGACTCAACCACAAAGTAAGTTGGACAGAAATCATGTATACCCCATTGGCTTCATAAAACTAAACTTGCAGGCTCAGTGCTCCTGCCCATTGGGGCTTGGAGAAATTGATTGGGCTGCATGTTGCTTCCGCGAAGAGCTGAACCAACTGAACTTGAGTACTGGTAAAACCGCTTTGGTCTAAGCCTGCCCTAAAACGAGAATTGAGTCGGTTTCTATGGGCAGTTGAGATGTCATTTAATCCCAGTGACAGGTAAAAGTCCCACAAAATCTGAAACAGCATGACCTAAATAGTGTTGTACTCAAACAAAAATGTTTAGTTTATACAGAAAAATTGATAGTTTTTATGGTCATTGTCACGCCTGCTATTAGCATAACATGATTTAGGCGTCTCATTTTACGTCCATTAGTCAAGCAGTCAACATTTGAAACCACCCTAGCATTCACCCAAATGGTCAAGTTTTATTTCTTACGAATTATAAGAATAAAACTTGTATCAAGGGATGGCAACTTTCCAGTCCCATGGACTGTGGTAATGTGAACAAAATGTCTGAAGAACTGCTTGAGCTAATTTCTCTCTCTCTGGTAATGGAATCTGCCACAATTGTAGTTTTCCCAGACTGTCCATTCTTTGCATATATCTTTGGCTGGCAGTGATGGTACTTTGGCAAAATTGTATTGGTTTTAACCAGCCTTAGTTATAAGCATTCCATCAGTTTTATGACAGGATGTTTATTCTGTTGGCCATGTAGTATTGTCCCTTTCAGGGACATTAAGCATACAGTTGTGTGGCATTGTGTTTCAAAAACAAGTTTTCTAGTGGGGTCAATTGTTTGTCAGTCGACCCAAACTTACTAAGCATAGCAGCACATCCTTGCAGATGTCCACATGACTATCACTGATTTGTAGAAATCCAGGTAATGGTTATTGTCGCGCCTGCTATTAGCATGGCGCAATATAGGGTCCCGTTTTCCGTCCGTTCATTCGTCCCTTCGTCCGTTGTCAAGGCGTCAACATTTGCGACCACCCTAGCGTTCACCCAAAGGTTCAAGTTTATTTCTCAAGAACTATAAGAGCTTCATTAATGATACTTGGTACAAACTTGTATCTGGGGATGGCAACTTAAATGCAAGCATCCCTATTTGACCGTGACGTACATTTTATGGTTCACTGACTTTGTAAAATATTGCAACCACCCTAGCGTTCACCCTAATGGTCAAGTTTATTTCTCAAGAACTATAAGAGCTTCATCAATGATGTTTGGTGCAAACTTGAATCTGGGGATGGCAACTTAAATGCAAGCATCCATATTTGACCTTGACCTAAATTTCATGGTTCACTGACATTGAAAAATATTGCGACCACCCTAGGGTTCACCCTAATGGTCAAGTTTATTTCTCAAGAACTATAAGAGCTTCATTAATGATACTTGGTACAAACTTTTATCTTGGGATGGGAACTTAAATGCAGGCATCCATATTTGACCTTGATCTACATTTCATGGTTCACCGACTTTGTAAAACATTGCGACCACCCTAGCGTTCACCCTAATGGTTAAGTTAATTTCTCAATTAATTAATGATACTTAGTACAAGTTTGCATTTAAGAATGGCAATTTTTATGCAAGCATCTATGTTTGACCTTGGCCTAGATGTCATGGTTCAGTGACTTTGCGCCTCCACAGGCGCGACATAGCTTTCGGTGGAATTCTTGTTTATAGAAAATAGCTGTGCTATTCTTACCACTTTGTGGTCAGAGTGTTGGGTAAGAGTTCTATATAATCTGGACTGGAATCATGTGTTGGATTTGGCAAACAGTGTAGACCCAGATCAGATGCCACATTCTTTGGCATCTGATCTGGGTCTACTCTGTTTGCTTCTGATACAGGAAGTGTTCTATATAATCTGGACTGGAATCCTGTATTGGGTTTGGCAAACACTGTAGACCCAGATCAGATGCCAAAGAATGTGGCATCTGATCTGGGTCTACACTGTTTGCTTCTGATATGGTAGCTCAGTCAGATGCGGGTCTGACTGGTGATCAGGAGGACGCGAGTTCGATACCTGCCGGGGTCGGCAACATTCTTTCGTGGAGATTGATCATGAAATCCTTTCTACTGTCATTCTCTCCTTTCCGCTGATTCAAGAAGGGCAGTTATCAGTTTCTGGCGAAAGAATGTGCACTCTACTGGTTAACCACTTACATATAAGCTTGCCCAGGAAAGTGTGGATAGATAAACTGACTGGCTCAAAAATGACATAACTAGGGTTGACTGGGCCGTTAAACTCCAATACAAACAAACAAACAAAAACCAGTGCTGTCAGTGCTTTGATTTTTTTATTTCAGGCAAGTCAACATTTTTACCAGGCAGGAAAGCTAAAGGAACCAGCAGTGCTACTAGTGTGGATTTATGAGATATACCATAAATAAATATCCTAAGTATTGGGACAGTTATGAGATATACCGTAATGATTCTAAGTATTGGAACAGGGATACCATGAAGATCCTAAGAATTGGGACAAATACATGTAAACCAACAAGACCAAAAATACCAAAGTATTGGGACAGATAGGACTAAGCAAACAGTGCAGACCCAGATCAGACTGCTCCTGAAGGAGCAGTCTGATCTGGGTCTACACTGTTTGCCATTCGGTCTGAACCTTTTGGACTCCTTGCTGGATCATGTAACAAATTTGTCAAAAATTTAGGAAAATTACAGCAAGTCCTTAAGGTGTCCGAATTTTTAGGATTTTTACGGTATTCAGTGCCATGTGACACTTTCATGCAGTGTGACATGTTTGGAGATAAGGAAATTGTGTTTTACCAGACAGGGTATGCAAAGGAACCAGTACTGTGAACATGTGACTTAGGGTCATGTGACAAACAGTACTTAATGCCTTATGATATTGTTAATGCCATATTTCAAGAAAAGCATGTGTTTTGCCAGGTGGAACAGCTAATAGAATCATTATGTGGGCTTGTAAATAGTTCTGTGACATATACACCACAACTTCAATATAACACAGTTCATTATAACATGGTTCATTATAACACAGTTAAGGATATAACATGGTTTCAAGATGGATCCCAAAAATGTATAGATTATACAGAAAAATGTATAATCTAAACATTTTTGTTAGCTCACCTGTCGTGTAGTGACAAGGTGAGCTTTTGTGATCACTTTTTGTCCGTCGTCAGTGTGTGCATGCATGTGTGCCTAAACAATTTCTCCAAACGACATCTCCTCCTAAACCACTGATCGGATTTTTACCAAACTTCACAGAAATGATTCTTAGGTGGTCCCCTTTCAAAGTTGTTCAAATGGTTCTGGTCCATTGCATATCTGGGTCACAGAAGCCAAAAATAGATTTTTTTCACCTAAAACTTAAAAAATCTTCTTCTCTGAAACCACAAGGCCCAGGTCTTTGATATTTGGTATGAATCTTCATCTAGTGGACCCTTACCAAGATTGTTCAAATTATAGTGCTGGGGGCAAAAATGTCCCCGCCCCGGGGGCCCTTTGGTTTTACATGGGCTTATATAGAGAAAATCTTTAAAAATCTTCTTCTCTGAAACCGCAAGGCCCAGGTCTTTGATATTTGGTATGAAGCTTCATCTAGTGGACCCCTACCAAGGTTGTTCAAATTATTATGCTGGGGCCCAAAATGCCCCTGCCCCGGGGCCCTTTTGTTCTACATGGGCTTATATAGGGAAAATCTTTAAAAATCTTCTTCTCTGAAACCGCATGGCCCAGGTCTTTGCTATTTGGTATGAAGCTTTATCTAGTGGACCCCTACCAAGATTGTTCAAATTATAGTGCTGGGACCAAAAATGCCCCCGCCCCGGGGCCCTTTGGTTTTACATAAGCTTATATAGGGAAAATCTTTAAAAATCTTCTCTGAAGCCGCAAGGCCCAGGTCTTTTCTATTTGGTATGAAGCTTCACCTAGTGGACCCCTACCAAGATTGTTCAAATAATAGTGCCCCCCACCCCAGGTCTCTTTGATTTTACATAGGCTTATATAGGGAAAATGGTTAAAAAACCACAAGGCCCAAGTTTTTGATATTTGGTATGAATCTTCATCTTGTGCACCTCTATCAAGATTGTTCAAATTATAGCCCTGGGGCCAAAAAAGCCCCCGCTCCTGGGCCCTTTGGTTTTACATAGACTTATATAGGGAAAATCTTGAAAAATCTTCTCCTCTAAAACCACAAGGCCTAAGTCTGTGATATTTGGTACGACGCTTCATCTTGTGGGCCTCTTAAAAGACTGTTCAAATTATAGCCCTGAGACCAAAAATGCCCCCACCCCGGGGCCCTTTGGTTTTACATAGGCTTATATTGAGAAAATCTATAAAAATCTTCTTCTCTGAAACCGCAAGGCCCCTGTCTTTGATATTTGGTATGAAGCTTCATCTTGTGGACCTTTACGAAGAGTGTTTAAATTATAGCCCTGGGGCCAAAAATGCCCCTGCTCCGTGCCCTTTGGTTGTACATAGACTTATATAGGGTAAATCTTGAAAATTCTTCTCCTCTGAAACCACAAGGCCTAGGTCTGTGATATTTGGTATGAAGCTTCATCTAGTGGACCTCTACCAAGATTGTTCAAATTATGGCCCTCAGACCAAAAATGCTGCCGCCTCGGGGCCCTTTGGTTTTACAAAGACTTATATTGGGAAAATCTTCAAAAATCTTCTTCTGTGAAACAACAAGGCCTAGGTCTTTGATAATTGGTGTGAAATTTCATCTAGTGCACCTCTATCTAGATTGTACAAATCATAGCCCTGGGGCCAAAAATACCCCTGCCCCGAGACCCTTAGGTTTTACATAGACTTACATAGGGAAATACTTAAAAATCTTCTTCTCTGAAACTGCAAGGCCCATGTCTTTGATATTTGGTATGGAGCTTCATCTAGTGGACCCCTACCAGAATGTTCAAATTATAGCCCTCGGGCCACAAATGCCCCTGCCCTTGGGCCCTTTGGTTTTACATAGACTTATCTTGAAAATCTTCTTCTCTGAAACAGCATGGCCCAGGTCTTTGATTTTTGGTGTGAAGCTGCATCTAGTGGACCTCTATATAGATTGTTTAAATTATAGCCCTGAGGCCAAAAATGCCCATGCCCTGGGACATTTGGTTTTACATGGGCTTATGTAGGGAATATCTTTAAAAAAATCTTCTTCTCTGAAACTGCAAGGCCCAGGTCTTTGATATTTGGCGTGTAGCTTCATCTTGTGGACCTTTGCCAAGATTGTTCAAATTATAGCCTTTGTTGATATTTGGTATGAAGCTTCACCTTTTTACACCCCCCTCAACATTATGCACATTATAGCCCTTGGGTCAATAATGGCCCTCCCTGTGGCCCACTTGTTACTCTATGGATCAGGTGAGAGATCCAGGGCCATCTTGGCCCTCTTGTTTGGATATAACATGGTTGTGTAAGTAACACGATTTCTGCTTTGGACCCCAAAAATAGTGTTATAAAGAGGTTGTGGTGTATTTGTCATGTGACATGTTCACTGGTGATAAAACAGTGAATTTGAGTCAGAAAAAAGTATTATAAACTACAATAAAGTATCTGCAGGGTTTTCCCTTTGAATTTTAGAGTAGGAGACACTAGTCCCCATAGACTCTAGATTTAGGGATATGTGCACTGTGGATATGGAATATATTGAGATTTATCTTATAACATCTCTGTTATTTAGTGGATAAAGCCAGGTCATAAAAATGATCTGGGCGCAATTGTTCAAAGTATCGTTAGCTTAATGAGCTTGTAAATGGTCAAAATGTTAACTGTTCTGGTAAGCAAAATACCTAAAACAGTTGTAGGTTTGCTGAAAAAATGTGAGCAGCTTTTGCAATTTGAAAAAGCTGCTCACATTTTCTCAGCAATAATACTTGTATATTTGCCATATTAAATGATAAAAGTTTTAACATTATGTTTACTAATGACGTTTGTTTTGAACAACTTGACCCTGCCCACAAGTGTAATACATGGTTACTGACACTTGACTTCATGAACAACTGGTCCCTGACCACAAGTGTAATACATGGTTACTGACACTTGACTTCATGAAAAACTGGACCCTGACCACAAGTGTAATACATGGTTACTGACACTTGGCTTCATGAACAACTGGTCCCTGACCACAAGTGTAATACATGGTTACTGACACTTGGCTTCATGAACAACTGGACCCTGACCACAAGTGTAATACATGGTTACTGACACTTGGCTTCATGAACAACTGGTCCCTGACCACCAGTGTAATACATGGTTACTGACACTTGACTTCATGAACAACTGGTCCCTGACCACAAGTGTAATACATGGTTACTGACACTTGACTTCATGAACAACTGGACCCTGCCCACAAGTTCAATACATGGTTACTGACACTTGACTTCATGAACAACTGGTCCCTGACCACAAGTGTAATACATGGTTACTGACACTTGACTTCATGAACAACTGGACCCTGACCACAAGTGTAATACATGGTTACTGACACTTGACTTCATGAACAACTGGACCCTGACCGCAAGTGTAATACATGGTTACTGACACTTGACTTCATGAACAACTGGTCCCTGACCACAAGTGTAATACATGGTTACTGACACTTGACTTCATGAACAACTGGACCCTGACCAAAAGTGTAATACATTGTTACTGATACTTGGCTTCATGAACAACTGGTCCCTTACCACAAGTGTAATACATGGTTACTGACACTTGGCTTCATGAACAACTGGACCCTGACCACAAGTGTAATACATGGTTACTGACACTTGGCTTCATGAACAACTGGTCGCTGACCACAAGTGTAATACATGGTTACTGACACTTGACTTCATGAACAACTGGTCCCTGACCACAAGTGTAATACATGGTTACTGACACTTGACTTCATGAACAAATTGACCCTGCCCACAAGTGCAATACATGGTTACTGACACTTGACTTCATGAACAACTGGTCCCTGACCACAAATGTAATACATGGTTACTGACACTTGACTTCATTCCGCGACAACACTTATGTTTTCTACTGAAATTCTTTTGAACTTCTTTGTCATGAGTAAAATATCATTTGGCTTCATGAACAACTGGACCCTGACCACAAGTGTAATACATGGTTACTGACACTTGGCTTCATGAACAACTTGACCCTGACCACAAGTGTAATACATGGTTACTGACACTTGACTTCATGAACGTCTGGTCCCTGACCACAAGTGTAATACATGGTTACTGACACTTGACTTCATGAACAACTGGTCCCTGACCACAAGTGTAATACATGGTTACTGAGACTTGACTCCCTCACCACAAGTATAAAAACATGGTTACTGACACTTGACTTCATGAACAACTGGTCCCTGACCACAAGTGTAATACATGGTTACTGACACTTGACTTCATGAACAACTGGACCCTGACCACAAGTGCAATACATGGTTACTGACACTTGACTTCATGAACAACTGGACCCTGACCACAAGTGTAATACATGGTTACTGACACTTGACTTCATTCCGCGACAACACTTATGTTTTCTACTGAAATTCTTTTGAACTTCTTTGTCATGAGTAAAATATCATTAAAAATTGTTATATGACAAACAGAATCTTACCCTTCTGGTCATTTTATATGAAATTTATGAGACTTGCCAGACATTCTTTTCATAAATTCCATATGAAATGACTACTTGTGTATGTTCCTCAATAAACAGCTAATTAGGTACTGATGAGGCTATTTATAATCTGTACCTTTACCAAAGTCTTTCCTGTTCATTACCATGAACACAGAGGATCTTACACAAGTAGTTACTTCATACGAAATTCACAAAATGAGCCTTTGGCGAGTTCCATAAATTTTGATATGAAATGACCAAAAGTGTAAGTTTCTGTTTATCAAGTTGCAATTTTAAATTGGATTTTATTGCTGAAGAATTTCAGTAAAAACAGGGTTTTCATGGAGGATATCATGAAGTTACATGCCAGCAACCACGTGTTATTACATGTGTGGTCATATCGGTTTTTAAGTCTTGACATTATCCACTAAATAACAGTAATGTTATATGATAAATGTAAAACCTGTCTTAGTGGCCACCTCTATTAAGCAAGCAACCTGTATTAAGCAAGCAGACATTCAGTTCCCGAAAAAGAAATATGCATTAAAATTCACCTGTGTTAAGCAAGCCCCTGTCTTAAGCAAGCACTTTTTGATTATTCCAAAGGTGCTTGCTTAATACAGGTTAGGCTGTAGTTTCACAGCTACAAATGGTCCTATTTTTAAGGGGAATGGATACACATTTAGGGAGGTAACTCTTGGAACAAATTCTTTCCTTTAAGAGTAGGCTTCAGGAGCAAATTCTTTCCTTTAACAGTAGACCCCTTTTTCTAAGTGGCTCAGATTATGTAAAAACAGATAAGAAATAACACGATTTTGGCTTCATTGTAAACAATGGCAGTAAACATGCCTGGGATTCGGGTAATTTATTTAACTCTGCAAATGCAAATCACAACAATTGTCATCTGCTTTGTTGTCTGCTGGTTACTTTGAAAGTCATTGTTGCAAACAGTGTGGACCAGATCAGACTGCTTCTCTAGGAGCAAGACTACTCCTCTAGGTGCAGTCTGATCAGGGTCCACACTGTTTGCCTGTGCGCAAAATATGTTGGAAAAATTTGCAAAAATATGCTGCAGACTACATAAACAGGCAACATTTTCAGATCCATTTTTTTTAGCATCTTAAGGGTTAACTTAATCCAGTGTTTATGTGGCAGAATCTTTGGGAAGTATGGTTGATAGCAATTTATAGGGTTATACAGGGTGATCAACAGGGCTCCATTACAAGAAGACCCCCTAGTCTGGGGGTTTCAGTTTACAAGAAGATGAGAAGCAAATATTTTCCCCAAAGAGTAGACCTCATGTAAAAAGGGAGACTAAAATATATTTTAAAGGTTTGCCTCTCCTGAAAGTGTATAAATTTACCTAATGTGTGTTTGAAACTTTAGCTTTGTTATAGTGTTCCAATTTTCAGATTATTTATTTTGCATGTAGGTTACATGGTAAAACTTTTTTTTTCACCTTTCAAGATTATTTCACTTATACCTAATGGATCATTAATCAGAGGTGGGTAATCCAGAGTACCTGGAGAAAAACCATCTGTTGCAGAATTGTGTCGTACATGACACAAGGGCCGGGGTAGGCAACTTCCTTTCGTGGCGATTGATCATGAAATCTTTTCTACGGTCATTCTCTCCCTTCCACTGATTCAAGAAGGGCAGTTGTCAGTTTCTGGCAAAAGAATGTGCACTGTACTGGTTAACCACTTACGTATAAGCCTGCCCAGGAAAAGTGTGGATAGGTAAACTGACCTTCTCAAAAATGACCTAAAATAGTGTTGACTGGGCAGTTAAACTCCAATTCAAACAAATATGACACAAGGAAGGCTCGAGCCCACAGGCATCAGAGGCCTAATGTTTAAGAGTCAGCTGTCTGGTTTCAGTAGGTCAGATGATTTTTTGTTTAAAGATTGAAAGATATTTTTCTTCTCAGCAAAATGTTGTAAAGCAGGGTAATGATCAATAGGATTGGATTTATTTTTCTTGCACACCTGATAAGGAAATCCCAGAGTTTACCCTGGAGCAGAAATTCTTATCCTACCCAGGTAATACTACCCAGGGATAAGATTCAACAGAGAATTCTCAAATGTATGAATAGCACTGTTTGTATTGGACATCTGGAATGAGGTCCTTATGGTTGATATCACTGCACGTAATGTGACATCAGTAAACATTACAGTACTGACATCACATTTGATTATAATGGTAGATGTCAGCAATCGAAGTAGCTGAATTATTAATTATTGTGAGGGGGTAGACAGAAAAGTCCATTCTTTTTGGATCACATTTCTGCATCACAAGGTTGACAGTAACACTCAGGACTGATTTAGTAACACTCGGGACTGATTTTTCTGTCTGTCCCTAACACCTATGCAAGATTTTTACACTGCTGATACAGGCACTGTTTGGCATGCGAACCATTTTCCTGTTTAACATATAATCCAGTTGCAAAATTGTGCATTTCAACTTTACTGTCACTGGTTACCGTATTACCCCATGTTTTCAGACAGATAGGCCTAAGCAAACAGTGTAGACCCAGACGAGATGCCGCAGAATGCAGCTTCTCATCAGGGTCTACACTGTTTGCCACTTATCCAGCTTTTGTTAGACACAACACCGGGTAATAAATTGTGCTTGTTCAAATTTTAGAAGAAGTACGGTAAGGAGTTAAGGTGTCCGGATATTTAGGGTAAATTCTGTATTCTTGTAAACCGTAGAACTTCTATGGCTCAAACACTGATGGCTGGCTTACCATGGGTGTTTCAAACTTGTTCTGGAGTCCCTAGAAAATTCTTCCTATAGCTCCTAAAGAAGCAGTCTGATCTGGGTCTGCACTGTTTGCTTAGGCCTGTCTATCCTAATACTTAGGATCATTATGGTATTTACTACATGTATTTGGACAGACAGGCCTGAGCAAATAGTGTAGACCCAGATGAGTAGCTCGGTACTAAATTTAACATGTTTAATTTTTTGGAACGAGTATGATAAGGAGTTGCAGTGTCTGAATACTTAGAGTAAATATGGTAACAACTTTGTTTGCCCCCTTGAAGTGTCTATTCTTGCACACCAGACAAGGAAATCCGTGATTTTACCCTGGGATAGAAATTTATGTTCTGACCCTGATGTTCCGACCCAAAATTGAATATAATCGCGTGTTTGATAAATGCACTGGTTGATTGCGACCTAGTATGCACCGTCGTTAAGGTTGACATCACAGCAACGTCACTAAACATTCCTGCAGTGTCAACACAATATGGCGGACGTTGGTAACCGAAGTGACTGCAGCATTAAAAATCGGCTTTAAGAAATGGAAGGTATGCGAGAAAAAGAATCCAATATGAGTGTTAGGGGTGGATAGAAAAATCCTTCCCTCAGGATCACTGTCCGGCATCACTCGGCAAGCCTCGTGATGCTGGACAGTGTCCCTTGGGGCGGATTTTTCCATCCATCCCTCACACCCATATAAGATTCTTATAATATAACACCAGCAGACAACATTTTCAAGTACATGTATTCTTCAGACAAAAAATAAGGTTTAAGATTTCCTGATTGACTTGAAATCTCAAGACTTATTTTCTACAAGAAATAAGGGAAAAAAACACTTTAATCGTGCTGTTGATGACAACACCTACCTTTGCAAACAGTTTGACATTCAGTCCATGAATTTGCAGGAATAAATTACATCAAAAAATCTGATTGGTTCAAAATCAGAAATGGGTGTGAATAAATAAATTATTGAGCAGGATAAGGGTTAAATGTCATCTTCTTGATGTTGTTTGCTAGTTTTGCATGGTGCTTTAAGGCTTGAACATTGGTGAGAAAGGTATGCATCAAGTATAATTCAGTGCAATAAACATAATTTAGTTACAGATTATTTCCTTGTGGTTTTTTTCTTTCACTTCCTTGCTAATATGGCAAAAATACCATTTGGCCCAAGAAAGTTTACTTGATTTTCACAAATAAGGCCCAGGAGAGCTTATGCTGTGGTGTAGTGTGTCATTTAGACTGCACATATTTTCAACTTCCTCTGCTGAACTGCTGGGATTTAGCTGAAAGTTGCTAACAAAGTAACATAGATGTTTTTTAAAAGTGTACAAGCTGTGCCAACCTGCTTTAACTTATTTTATGAAAATGTGCCTATACAAATACAGTGGAAATTTTACCGTGGAAAAAAAACCCGAAAATTTTAAGATGAAAAATCGTGATATTTTTCTTATTTCTGCTCAAAACATAGATTGTGGATACTCGTTAGAACCGCCTCATTGTTCCTTGTACCCACAATCTATGTTTTAGAGCAGAAATAAGAACAAGAGGGCCCAATGGCCCTATATCACTCACCTGTGTACCAGAAAATCATTAGTGTAGGAGACCACTTGACATTGCTACATACTAAATATCTAAGCTCAGGCAAAGCGGTGTCCATGCTTATAAACCCTACTGGTTTCATTGGGCAACAGGGCTTGAGATGTAATTTCATCTCAATGTCTGGTAAAAGTCCCACAAAATTGGAAGAGACATCTCCAAAATGATCTATACAGTGTTGTCGGGGATGTAAAACCTCAAATCAAACAAAATCTGTGCCTTATGATTTTGGAGAAAAAGATTTTTCTAAGTTTTTTCCAGTATAAGTCTATAGAAGCTAATGAGCCCTGGGGCTTGGCCAATTTTGACCCAATGGGCACGGTTGGCAGGATTTATGTAGGCGACCATTTTGTGTTGCTATATACTAAATATCTAAGGTCTGTACTTCATGGTTTTAAAGATGTTTGAAGCTTTTTTTGATTATAAGTTTGTTGGAGTTAAGGGGCCACAGGATTTGGACCCCAGGGGCATGATTGGCAGGATTCATGTAGGCGACCACTTGACATTGCTACATGCTAAATACCTAAGCTCTGGGACTTATGGTTTCAGAGAAGAAGATTTTTGAAGATTGTTTTCCCCATTTTAAGTTGTTATTTTCTTTTGTTTGTTTTTTTATTATAAGGGCCCTGTGGTTTCAGAGAAGAAGATTTTTGAAGTTTCTCCCATTGAAAGTCTGTGGAAGCTAAAGAACCCTGGGGTGGGGCCAATTTGGATCCCAGGGGCATAACTGGCAGGATTTATGTAGGTGGCCACTTGCCATTGCTATATACTAAAAATCTAAGATCTGGGCCTTATGGTTTCATAGAAGAAGATTTTTTAAGTTTTTTTCCATTATAAGTCTATTGGAGGTGACGAGCTTGGGCGTGGCCAATTTTGACCCCAGGGGCAGGGTTAGCAGGATTTATGTAGCTGGCTATTTTATGTTGCTAGATACTAAATATCTAAGTTCTTTGCTTCACAGTTTCTGAGAAGAAGATTTTTGAAGTTTTTTTCCATTATGAGTCTATGGGAGCTAAGGGGGTCCCAGGGTGTGCGCCATTTGGACCCCAGGGGCATGATTGGCAGGATTTATGTAGGTGACCACTTGTCATTGCTACATGGTAAATATCTAAGCTCTGGGCCCTGTGGATTCAGAGAAGAAGATTTTTGAAGCTTTTTAGCTCACCAGAGCCGAAGGCTCCGGGGGAGCTTATAGGATAGGCAATTGTCCGTCGTCGTCGTCTGGCGTCAACACTTTCAAACGACATCTCCTCTGAAGCCACTGGGCCGATTGGGCCCAAATTTTATCTGTAGCATCCTTGGGCTGGGGGATTGAAAGTTTGTGTTTTTTATCAAAATCGGCTCATTAGTTTGGTTGCTATGGCAACTTGTAGTTTCCATAGACTTATAATGGGGAAAATTGAAAAATGGCATTTACTGCCAAGCCTCTGCAGATATTTTGAGAAAACTTTCATAGAAATGTTCCATAGGCAATCTACTACCTGCTGTATGATTTTAAGCTTTTTGCTCATTTTTATTGGTTGCCATGGAAACCAAAATGCAAACAAGAGGGCCATGATGGCCCTGGATCGCTCACCTGATCCTATTGTACAAACGGAATTGTGGGTAATATATGGTGGAGTGGAGGGTTTGAGTGATTTTGGTTGGACCCAAAGACCATTTCTGTGAAATTAATTCAAAATCAGTCTGCCTGTTTAGTAGTAGAAGTCATTTTGAGAAGTAGAAGTCATTTTTGATGAAATGACATCTCAAGCCCTGCCGCCCAATGAAACCAATGGGGGATTAAATGTATTGATGGTTCCACTTGCACCACTTTGCCTAGACAGGCTAAAACCTTCAAAGTGGTTTACCAATACTCCTGTAGAAGCACCTTGCAGCCAAGGTGGGTGGGAGCCAAACCTTTCAAAAGACATCTGTCTCTAAAAGGAAGCAATTTTATAGGAATGTTCCATGAGTGACCCTCTAACAAAATTGCTAAAAATATTTTGCTTAACTGAGCATGATGGCCACCACAGCTAAAAACCTCAAACCTCATTCCTGTCAAATAATTTCATAATCAATCCACTGGTTAAGGAGAAGAAGTTGTTTAAAGGTTTTGTTCACCAGAGCGGCATAGTATGAGCAATTTTGGTGGAGGGTCACCCAAGGAACATTCCTGTCAAGTAATTTCAAAATCCATCCACTGGTTAAGGAGAAGAAGTCGTTTAAAGGTTTTTCTATTTTTAGCTCTGGCAGCCATCTTGTTCACCAGAGCAGAATGGTTTGAGCACTTTTTGTAGAGGGTCACCCAAGGAACATTCCTGTGAAGTTATTTCAAAATCCATCCACAGGTTAAGGAGGAGAAGTCGTTTAAAGTTTTTTCTATTTTTAGCTCTGGTGGCCATTTTATTCAACCGAGCAGAACGGTTTGAGCAATTGTGGTAGAGGGTCACCGAACGAACATTCCTGTGAAATAATTTCAAAATCCATCCACTTGTTAAGGAGAAGTCATTTAAAGGTTTTTCTATTTTTAGCTCTGGTGGCCATTTTGTTGACCTGAGCAATTTTGGTAGAGGGTCACCCAAGGAACATTCTGGTGAAATAATTTCAAAATCCATCCACTGGTTAAAGAGAAAAGTGCATTTAAAGGTTATTCTATTTTTAGCTCTGGCGGCCATTTTGTTAACCCGAGCTGAACAGTTTGAGCAATTTTGGTGGAGGGCCACCCAAGGAACATTCCTGTTAAGTGATTTCAAAATCCATCCGCTGGTAAAGGAGAAGAAGTTGTTTAAAGGTTTTTCTATTTTAAGCTCTGGCGGCCATTTTGTTCACCCGAGCGGAATGGTTTGGGCAATTTTTATAGAGGTATACCAAAGGAACATTCCTGTGAAATAATTTCAAAATCCATCCACTATTTAAGGAGTAGAAGGTTTAAAGGTTTTTCTATTTTTAGCTCTGGTGGCCATTTTGTTCACCCGAGCGGAACTGTTTGAGCAATTTTGGTAGAGGTTCCCCCAAGGAACATTCCAGTGAAATAATTTCAAAATCCATCCACTGGTTAAGGAGAAAAAGTCGTTTAAAGCTTTTTCTATTTTTAGCTCGGGCGGCCATTTTGTTCACCCGAGCGGAACGGTTTGGGCAATTTTGGTAGAGGGTCACCGAAGGAACATTCCTGTGAAGTAATTTCAAAATCCATCCACTAGTTAAGGAGAAAAAGTCGTTTAAAGCTTTTTCTATTTTTAGCTCTGGCGGCCATTTTGTTCACCCGAACGGAACGGTTTGAGCAATTTTGGTAGAGGGTCACCCAAGGAACATTCCCGTCAAGTAATTTCAAAATCCATCCACTGGTTAAGGAGAAGAAGTCCTTTAAAGGTTTTTCTATTTTTAGCTCTGGTGGCCATTTTGATCACCCGAGCGCAATGGTTTGAGCAATTTTAGTAAAGGGGCACCCAAGAAACCTTCCTGTGCAATAATTTCAAAATCCATCCACTGGTTAAGGAGAAGAAGTTGTTTAAAGCTTTTTCTATTTTTAGCTCTGGCAGCCATTTTGTTCACCCGAGCGGAACGGTTTGAGCAATTTTGGTAGAGGGTCACCCAAGGAACATACCTGTCAAGTAATTTCGAAATCCATCCACTGGTTAAGGAGAAGAAGTCCTTTAAAGGTTTTTCTATTTTTAGCTCTGGTGGCCATTTTGATCACCCGAGCACAATGGTTTGAGCAATTTTAGTAAATTGGCACCCAAGAAACCTTCCTGTGCAATAATTTCAAAATCCATCCACTGGTTAAGGAGAAGAAGTTTTTTAAAGGTTTTTCTATTTTTAGCTCTGGCGGCCATTTTGTTCACCTGAGCTGAACGGTTTGAGCAATTTTGGTAGAGGGTCATCCAAGGAACATTCCTGTGAAACAATTTCAAAATCCATCCACTGGTTAAGGAGAAGAAGTTGTTTAAAGGTTTTTCTATTTTTAGCTCTGGCGGCCATCTTGTTCACCCGAGCGGAACACTTTGAGCAATTTTGGTAGAGGATAACCCAAGGAGCAGTCCTGTGAAATTAGATCAAAATCTGTCCAGCAGTTTTGGAGGAGAAGTTGTTTAAAGCAAAAGTTGACGACGGACGGACAGACGCACGCACGGACGACGGACAAAGACTGATCCCAAAAGCTCACCTTGAGCACTTCGTGCTCAGGTGAGCTAAAAATAGACAAAAAATACTTAAAAATCATCTCCTCAGAAACCATATGCTCTAGGAGGCTGAGACTTTATGAAAATATTCACCATATTTGCCTTTACAGGTTTTGTGTTTTTTATGAAATTTGGCCTTTTAGTTTTGTTGCTATGGCAACTTAAGAGTTTCCATTGACTTATAATGGGGAAAACTGAAAAATGGCATTTACTGCCAAGTCATTGCAGATATTTTTACAAAACTTACATAAACATGTTCCTTGAGTAAACTTCTCTCAGCCATATGCTTTTATGTCAACCTGGGGGTCTCCTAGGTTGTGCCGGGGCCATGCCCCGCCCCCTCCACTTCATAAAATGCCTTATATCTCAGAAACCTTACAGATCCAAACCCCTAAACCATATATATTCTTGTTCCTTATGATAAGATGCATTAAGTGACACCAACCTGGGGGTCCCCCGGGATGTGCCGGGGACATGCCCTGCCCCCTCTATTTCATAAAATGCAATTTATCTCAGAAACCATTCAGATCCCCACCCCTAAACTATATATATTCTTGTTCCTTATGCTAAGATGCATTAAGTGACACCAACCTTGGGGTCCCCCCGAGATGTGCCGGGGACATGCCCCACCCCCTCCACTTCATAAAATGCCATTTATCTCAGAAACCATTGAGATCCCCACCCCTAAACCATATATATTCTTGTTCCTTATGATAAGACACTTTCAGTGATACCAACATTGGGGTCTCTCTGGGGTGCGCACGGGCCATGCCCCACCCTTCCACTTCATAAATGCCATATATCTCAGAAACCATTCAGATCCCCACCCCTAAACTATATATATTCTTGTTTCTTATGATAAGACGCATTCAGTGACACCAATCTGAGGGTCCCCTAGGATGTGGCGGGGCTTATGCCCCACCCCCTCCACTTCGTAAAAGGCTGAATATCTCAGAAACTGTTCAGATCCCCACCCCTAAACCATTTAAATTCTTGTTCCTTATGATAAGACACATTCAGTGATACCAACCTAAGGGTCTCCCTTGCCACATGGGGGCTATGCCCGACCCCTCCACTTCATAAAAGGCCCAATATCTCAGAAACCGTTCAGATCCCCACCCCTAAACCATATAAATTCTTGTTCCTTATGTTAAGATGCATTCAGTGATATCAACCTAAGGATCTCCCAGGCCGCACAAGGGCTATGCCCCAACCTTCCACTTCATAAAAGGTGATATATCTCGGAAACCCTTCAGATCCCCACCCCAAAACCATGTATATTCTTGTTTCTTATGAAAAGACGCATTCAGTGACACCAATCTGGGGGTCCCCTAGGATGAGCCAGGGCTATGCCCCAACCCCTGCACTTAGTAAAAGCCCAATATCTCAGAAACCGTTCAGATCCCCACCCCTAAAGCATATAAATTCTTGTTACTTATGATAAGACGCACTCAGTGATACCAATCTAAGGGTCTCCCGGGCTGCACGGGGGCTGTGCCCCACAACTCCACTTCATAAAACGTGATACGTCTCGGAAACCATTCAGATCCCCATCCCAAAACCATATATATTCTTGTTTCATATGATAAGACACATTCATTGAAACCAACCTGGGGGTCCTCTGGGATGTGCCCGGGCCATGCCCAACCCCCTCCACTTCGTAAAAGGCTCAATATCTCAGAAACCATTCAGAACCCCCACCCCTAAACCATATATATTCTTGTTCCTTATGATGAGACACATTCAGTGATACCAACCTAGGGGTCTCTGGGGGTGTGCTGGGGCTATGCCCCACCCTTCCACTTCATAAAATGCAATATATCTCAGAAACTGTTCAGATCCCCACCCCTAAAATATGTATATTTGTGTTCCCTATAATAAGACTCGTTCACTCACATCAATGCGTCTATGTGCTAGGGCAACATGCTGATGCCATGGCCCACGCCTCTACTTCATAAAAGGCCATATATCTCAGACACCATTAAGATCCCCACCTCATAATCATATATATTATTGTTTCTTATGATTAGACACATTCAGTCACACAAACTTGGTGGTCCACAGGGGCCTTTCCTCTCCTCATCATTTCATAAGAGGGCCTCATATCTTGGAAACTGTTCATATCCCCACCCCTAAACAATATATTTTCTTGGTCCTTATTATAAGACACATTCAGCGACAACAATCTTGGCTTTCCTGGGGTCTGCCAGGGCTATGCTCCAATCCCTTCGCAGCTTAAAAGCCTTATATCTCAGGAAAAGTACACATCCCAACCCCTAAACCATATATATTCATGTGCCTTATGTCTCATCCTTCCTCCTCATAAAAGGCCTAATATTTCAGATACAGAGTCCACATGGGTGCTCATTTTGAAATGGGGGTTTGTTTGGGAGACTTTATAATCAATAAATTAAAACCTGAAACCATACATGGCTGCCAGTGGGCAGTGTCCGCCTGAGTTCTGGTGAGCATTGTGGCCCATGGGCCTCTTGTTTCCATTATGAGTCTATGGGAGCTAAGGGGCCCCGGGGCATGGCCCATTTGGACCCCAGGGGCATGATTGGCAGGATTTATGTAGGTGACCACTTGCCATTGCTACATGCTAAATATCTAAGCTCTGGGCCCTGTGGTTTCAGAGAAGAAGATTTTTGAAGTTTTTTTTTCCATAAGGAGTCTATATGAGCTAAGGGGCCCCAGGGCGTGACCCTTTTGAACCCCAGGGGCATGATTGGCAGGAATTATGTAGGTGACCACTTGCCGTTGCTACCTGCTAAATATCTAAGCTCTGGGCGCTGTGGTTTCAGAGAAGAAGATTTTTAAGCTTTTTTCCATTACGAGTCTATGGGAGCAAAGGGGCCCCGGCACGTGGCCCATTTGGAACCCAGGGGCATGATTGGCAGGAATTATGTAGGTGACCGATTGCCGTTGCTACATATCTAAACTCTGGGCCCTGTGGTTTCAGAGAGGAAGATTTTTGAAGCTTTTTTTTTTCATTATGAGTCTATGTGAGATAAGGGGCCCCGGGGTGTGGCCCATTTGGACCCTAGGGGCATGATTGGCAGGAATTATTTAGGTGACCACTTGCCGTTGCTACATGCCACATATCTCAGCTCTGGGCCCTGTGGTTTCAGAGAAGAAGATTTTTTAAGCTTTTTTCCATTATGAGTCTATAGGAGCTAAAGGGCCCCGGGGCGTGGCCGTTTGGACCCCAGGGGCATGATTGGCAGGAATTATGTAGGTGACCACTTGCCCTTGCTACATGCTAAATATCTAAGCTCTGGGGCCTGTGTTTTCAGAGAAGAAGATTTTTGAATCTTTTTTCCATTATGAGTCTATGGGAGCTAAGGGGCCCCGGGGCGTGGCCCATTTGGAATCCACGGGCATGATTGGCAGGATTTATGTAGGTGACCACTTGCCATTGCTACATGCTAAATATCTAAGCTCTGGGCCCTGTGGTTTCAGAGGAGAAGATTTTTGAAGCTTTTTTTTTCCATTATGAGTCTACAGGAGCTAAGGGGCCCCAAGGCGTGGCCCTTTTGGACCCCAGGGGCATGATTGGCAGGAATTATGTAGGTGACCACTTGCCGTTGCTACATACCAAATACCTCAGCTCTGGGCCCTGTGGTTTCAGAGAAGAAGAATTTTTAAGCTTTTTTCCATTATGAGTCTATAGGAGCTAAAGGGCCCCGGGGCGTGGCCGTTTGGACTCCAGGGGCATAATTGGCAGGAATTATGTAGGTGACCACTTGCCGTTGCTACATGCTAAATATCTAAGCTATGGGCCCTGTGGTTTCAGAGAAGAAGATTTTTTAATCTTTTTTCCATTATGAGTCTATGGGAGCTAAGGGGCCCCGGGGCGTGGCCCATTTGGAACCCACGGGCATGATTGGCAGAATTTATGTAGGGGACCACTTGCCATTGCTACATGCTAAATATCTAAGCTCTGGGCCCTGTGGTTTCAGAGAAGATTTTTGAAGCTTTTTTCCATTATGCGTCTATAGGAGCTAAGGGGCCCCGGGGCGTGGCCCTTTTGAACCCCAGGGGCATGATTGGCAGGAATTATGTAGGTGACCACTTGCCGTTGCTACGTGCTAAATATCTAAGCTCTGGGTGCTGTGGTTTCTGAGAAGAAGATTTTTGAAGCTTTTTGTTCCATTATGAGTCTATCGGAGCGAAGGGGCACCCCGGCGTGGCCAGTTTGGACCCCACGGGCATGATTGGCAGGAATTATGTAGGTGACCACTGGCCGTTAATACATGCTAAATATCTAAGCTCTGGGCCCTGTGTTTTCAGAGAAGAAGATATTTTAATTTTTTTCCCATTGTAAGTCTATGGGAGCTATATGTTGCCATGGCAACCAGAATTCCAATCTGATCAGCCCAAAAACCTTATGCAGCCTTTCCCACTACCTGATGATGCTTCTCATGAAATTTGATCACGGACGCATGCACGCAAGACGGACGACGGACAAAAAGTGATCACAAAAGCTCACCTTGTCACTACCCGACAGGTGAGCTAAAAATAAGGTTTACCCTCGTAAACCCCAGTTTACTGTTTTACTTTATAAAAGGGGGTTACACTTATATAGGCATGTTTTCGCGATGTGGCCATTTTGAATGTTTCTGGCATCTGCAGGATCGGCTTTCTGACTGAATTAAAATTTGCAATGGAGCATTGTTACAACCAGCAGATATAAAATTAATCAAATTGTACCAATTTCATATTCAGGACCATGACATCGTTCTGTTAGAATTGAGGTTTTATGTCCCTGTCAGCACTATGTAAGTCACTTTGGAGACATTACACATGTACTTCCAGTTTTGTGGGACTTTTACCCGACATTGAGATGGAATGACATCTCAAGCCCTACCCCCAAACAAACCAACAGAGCTTATATGCAGGGATGTCTGGCTCGCACAGTCCCCCACTTTGCCTGGGCATGCTTAAACCTAAGTGGTTTACCAGTACTTGTGGTCAGTTTCTGCTCTCTGGAAGCACCATGCAGCCCAATCTATTTCTCCAAGCCTTGATGGGCAGGGGTCCTCAGCACAGTGAACATCTTGAAAGGGTCATTTTTCTGTATTGGAATCTGTCTTTAAACTGTGTTACATCCAAAACAGTAGGACTGGCTAATCACGATTATCAGTCCTGCCATTGTGATCGATAATCAATTAGTAATCACTGAAGATTTGGTCATAACTTTACCTTTCTGGCTTTCTGTCTGTGCATGACTCTTACGCCATGCTATACTTTACCGTATGTATTCGGACAGACTGGCCTAAGCAAACAGTGAAGACCCAGATGTGAAACTGCCAAACACAGCATCTCATCAGGGCCAATGCGATTTCCCACTCATCCAGCTATTTTAGACACACTATTGGTTAGTAAATTGTTCCTATTAAATAATTGATTACTGGCAAATCAGTAATGATAATCATTTTTTGTGGAATTTATTGATCATTTAATTGATTATCTGCTAGATCAATTCATTGATTACCCGATTAATCATGCCAGCCTTACAAAACAGTGTAAGATTTTTATGTGCAAATCTGAAGTTGAGAAGTTAGTAAATTGTTGTAGATCTTTCAGGTAACAATGCTTAGAACAACATGCTTTTAAGGGTAATTGATACAACTTCAGGGGAGGCAACTCCTGCAAAAGTATTTTATGGAAAGAATTTGCTCCTGAGGAGCAAAATCTTTCCTTTAAGAGTAGACCCCTTTTTCAGTGGGACAGAGCTTATAGAAAAGCAAACAGGAAGTCCCGAAAGTTGTCTCCTTTTGAAAAATGGCAGAAAATTCTGCCACGTGTTCCCATTCCCCTTAAGCATAGGTAAAAGCAGTGAAAGGAAGTCTTTGTATTCCTGGACTTTATGGCCACCAAGAGATGTTTTATAAAGGCATACAAGGATAAAAAAGAACAAGACTATTTTTTAAAATTCTTTAACATGTAGTAGTACTTACACAACCACATTAATAGATGATCCACATCATGTGAAGTGTCAGAGAACTAATAATAAAGATTTATGGCTCTGATGAGACTATCCAGCAGCACCCTCTTGCATGATGACCCTTCCATCTGTAGACATTCACATGCCTCCTGGTCTAGTGGGTAAGAGTGCTGTCTCTTTGTCATTAGATCTCACACCGCTCTGGGTTTGAGCCATGCTCGTGTCCCATGTGAGATGCCAAGTTCTGCAACAGAAGGTCAGGTGGCTTTTCTCTGGGTACTCGAGTTTTCCCCTACCTCTGACTGACAATTGGCTCCCAATAAGTTAAATAATCTTGAAAGGGTCGTAAAACCAAAAACAAAACATCCATTGACACTTGTACACCTTCAGGGGAGGCAACTCTGAAAATATTCTTTCTTTTACCGATAGTGGTCTACTCTCGAAAGTAAGAATTTGCTCAGTTTCCTTTAAAGATAGACCCCTTCTCTTAGAGGGACTACTCTAAGAAGAAAGAATTTGATCAAGAAGACCAAACTATTTTTTTGAAAAGTGATTTGAAATTGTAGCCATTGACCTTAATTAACCCTTAAGATGCAGAGAAAAACTACATCTGAAAATGTTGTTTGCTTAAGTTGTCTGCTGAAATCTTTTGCAAACTTTTTTAAAATATTTTTGCATACAGGCAAACAGTTTGGACCCAGATCAGACTGCTCCTACAACAGCAGTCGGATCTGGGTCCACATTGTTTGCAAAAAAATACTTTTAACGTAACCGGCAGATGGAAAAGCACACGACAATAGTCGTGATTGGCATTTTATGGGTTAATCTTTATCTCATGTACTATAGAGTACATGCTAATACCTGTACAGAACAACACATCCTCTTTTCACATGATGCAGCCCAGAAACATTATTGCACATAAAACGCTAACAAGTTAGCAAATAGTACCAGAGTCAGCAAATAGCGATTCTCCATCAGCAAATAGTACCAGTCAGTATATATAGTGCTTCTCAAACAGCAAGTAGTACCTGTCAGAAAATAATGCTTCTAAGCAAATAGTGCTTCTCCACAAATACTGCTTCTCAATCAACAAATAGTGATTCTCCATTGGCAAATAGCACCAGACAGCAGATTGTCCTTCTCAATTAGCAAATAGTGTTTCTCGGCAAAAAAACAGTCAGCAATGGTGCATCTCAGCAAATAGTACCAGTCTGCAAATAGTGCTTCTCAGCAAATAGTATCAGTTGGCAAATAGTGCTTCTCAGCCAGCAAATAGAACTAGTCAGAAAGTACACAACAGCTTCTATAACACTATTGTCAGGTCCAAAGCAAAACACCATGTTAGTTAATCAACTGTGTAAAAACCAAACAAAAATGTATAGATTATATATCTAGACATTATGGTCATTTTTCTACATAATCTATACTTTTTTTCACTATTTGCAAAAAGTTCAGCAATTTTCGAAATAAATTAAGAAAGCACAACCTGTCACCCCTAAATTTTGAAATGGGCTCCTGCTTTAAATAAGGAGGAAGATTCCATTTGACACAAACTGGGTTCCCTTTCGTCCATAGTTATAGATAAGGGGTAGAAATGAGGATACTTAAAGAGCCACTTAGAATCATCTCACTGAGGCAATTCTAATTTGCCCACAACACAGAATAAGAGAAATTATCCTTTTACTGCCCCCTTTACTCATTACCAAGAAAATCCCAAAAATTCAGACACCTTGAGGACTTGCTGTAATTCTTCTAAAATTTTAACATTTTTAGCTCACCAGAGCCGAAGGCTCCGGGGGAGCTTATAGGATAGGCAGTTGTCCGGCGTCGTCGTCGTCTGACGTCAACACTTTCAAACATCTTCTTCTCTGAAGCCACTGGACCGATTCAGCCCAAATTTTATCTGTAGCATCCTTGGGCTGGGGGATTGAAAGTTTGTGTTTTTTATCAAAATCGGCTCATTAGTTTGGTTGCTATGGCAACTTGTAGTTTCCATAGACTTATAATGGGGAAAATTGAAAAATGGCATTTACTGCCAAGCCTCTGCAGATATTTTGAGAAAACTTTCATAGAAATGTTCCATAGGCCATCTACTATCTGCTGTATGATTTTAAGCCTTCTGCTCATTTTTATTGGTTGCCATGGAAACCAAAATGCAAAAAATAGACAAAAAATACTTAAAAAATCATCTCCTCAGAAACCATATGCTCTAGGAGGCTGAGACTTTATGAAAATATTCACCATATTTGCCTTTACAGGTTTTGTGTTTTTTATGAAATTTGGCCTATTAGTTTTGTTGCTATGGCAACTTAGAGTTTCCATTGACTTATAATGGGGAAAACTGAAAAATGGCATTTACTGCCAAGTTATTGCAGATATTTTTACAAAACTTACATAAACATGTTCCTTGAGTAAACTTCTCTCAGCCATATGCTTTTATGTCAACCTGGGGGTCCCCTAGGTTGTGCCGGGGCCATGCCCCGCCCCCTCCACTTCATAAAATGCCTTATATCTCAGAAACCTTACAGATCCCAACCCCTAAACCATATATATTCTTGTTCCTTATGATAAGATGCATTAAGTGACACCAACCTGGGGGTCCCCCGGGATGTGCCGGGGACATGCCCTGCCCCCTCTATTTCATAAAATGCCATTTATTTCAGAAACCATTCAGATCCCCACCCCTAAACTATATATATTCTTGTTCCTTATGCTAAGATGCATTTAGTGACACCAACCTTGGGGTCCCCCCGGGATGTGCCGGGGACATGCCCCACCCCCTCCACTTCATAAAATGCCATTTATCTCAGAAACCATTGAGATCCCCACCCCTAAACCATATATATTCTTGTTCCTTATGATAAGACACATTCAGAGATACCAACATTGGGGTCTCTCTGGGGTGGGCTGGGGCCATGCCCCACCCTTCCACTTCATAAATGCCATATATCTCAGAAACCATTCAGATCCCCACCCCTAAACTATATATATTCTTGTTTCTTATGATAAGACGCATTCAGTGACACCAATCTGAGGGTCCCCTAGGATGTGGCGGGGCTTATGCCCCACCCCCTCCACTTCGTAAAAGGCTGAATATCTCAGAAACCGTTCATATCCCCACCCCTAAACCATTTAAGTTCTTGTTCCTTATGATAAGACGCATTCAGTGATACCAACCTTAGGGTCTCCCTTGCTGCACGGGGGCTATGCCCGACCCCTCCACTTCATAAAAGGCCCAATATCTCAGAAACCATTCAGATCCCCACCCCTAAACCATATAAATTCTTGTTCCTTATGTTAAGATGCATTCAGTGATATCAACCTAAAGATCTCCCAGGCTGCACCAGGGCTATGCCCCAACCTTCCACTTCATAAAAGGTGATATATCTCGGAAACCCTTCAGATCCCCACCCCAAAACCATGTATATTCTTGTTTCTTATGAAAAGACGCATTCAGTGACACCAATCTGGGGGTCCCCTAGGATGTGCCAGGGCTATGCCCCACCCCCTGCACTTAGTAAAAGCCCAATATCTCAGAAAACGTTCAGATCCCCACCCCTAAAGCATATAAATTCTTGTTCCTTATGATAAGACGCATTCATTGATACCAATCTAAGGGTCTCCCGGGCCGCACGGGGGCTGTGCCCCACCCTTCCACTTCATAAAAGGTGATACGTCTCGGAAACCATTCAGATCCCCATCCCAAAACCATATATATTCTTGTTTCATATGATAAGACGCATTCATTGAAACCAACCTGGGGGTCCTCTGGGATGTGCCCGGGCCATGCCCAACCCCCTCCACTTCGTAAAAGGCTCAATATCTCGGAAACCATTCAGAACCCCCAACCCTAAACCATATATATTCTTGTTCCTTATGATGAGACACATTCAGTGATACCAACCTAGGGGTCTCTGGGGGTGTGCTGGGGCTATGCCCCACCCTTCCACTTCATAAAATGCAATATATCTCAGAAACTGTTCAGATCCCCACCCCTAAAATATGTATATTTGTGTTCCCTATAATAAGACTCATCCACTCACATCAATGCGTGTATGTGCTAGGGCAACATGCTGATGCCATGGCCCACGCCTCTACTTCATAAAAGGCCATATATCTCAGACACCATTAAGATCCCCACCTCATAATCATATATATTCTTGTTTCTTATGATGAGACACATTCAGTCACACAAACTTGGTGGTCCACAGGGGCCATTCCTCTCCTCATCATTTCATAAGAGGGCCTCATATCTTGGAAACTGTTCATATCCCCACCCCTAAACAATATATTTTCTTGGTCCTTATTATAAGACACATTCAGCGACAACAATCTTGGCTTTCCTGGGGTCTGCCAGGGCTATGCTCCAACCCCTTCGCAGCATAAAAGGCCTTATATCTCAGGAACAGTACACATCCCAACCCCTAAACCATATATATTCATGTGCCTTATGATAAGATGGATTCAGTGATACCATTCAGGGCTCTGTCGGGTCCATGTCTCATCCTTCCTCCTCATAAAAGGCCTAATATTTCAGATACAGAGTCCACATGGGTGCTCATTTTGAAATGGGGGTTTGTTTGGGAGACTTTATAATCAATAAATTAAAACCTGAAACCATACATGGCTGCCAGTGGGCAGTGTCCGCCTGAGTTCTGGTGAGCATTGTGGCCCATGGGCCTCTTGTTGTTTCATGATCCAGCAAGGAGTCCAAAAGGTGCAGACGGAATGGTAAATAGTGAAGACCCTGATCAGACTGCTCCTTCAGGAGCAGTCTGATCTGGGTCTGCACTGTTTGCTTAGGCATATATGTACCAATACTTATGATCATTATTGTATCTGGAGTAATACCATGATCCTCTTGAATATCACAAAAACTTCTCATTCACAGAATAAAATTCACTAACTATACCAGTATCTCAGCAACAGCCATGGAGCTTGATAGCATACTTGTCAGAACTGCCTCGCCGAGACAATTCAGAACAGTACCACAACCTACAGTTTCTAACTGGCCTGTCAAGGAGATAAAACTAAAAGTTAAAATTAAAAACGAGATATCACACTCCATTAAGATCTATATCCATTGGCATCAGGAAGTCATGCATGGCATATTTCCACGTCCATAATCTAGCAATTCTTTCAAATTCATTCCTATTTATTGAATATAATTTTCCTATTGCGGGTTCCATACACACTTGACAATAAGGGTCGGTCAATAAAGATTGTATACTGATTAACACTTTAGATATAGTTAAAGCTAAACTCCAATTATAATGTATTGAGTCGAGTCCTACATCACCATGGCGACTAATATTTGGATGAAAGATCTTTGTGATGAACTGAACTTTTGGTGGTTTCATTGGATAACTGAAAAAGAAAAGAAAAACAAATTACATGTACAGTTCAACCTGTATTAAGCAAGTGCCTAAGGGATAGTCAAAATATGCTTGCTTAAGACAGGTTCTTGCTTAATACAGGTGAAATTTAACACATCTGCCTTTCTTGGGAACTGAATGCCTGCTTGCTTAAGACAGGTTGCTTGCTTAATAGAGGTGGCCACTAAGACAGGTTTTACTGTATATTCAAATCTGAGGGGACCAGATAACACCTGCCATGTTTTCCACCATTTTAACCCTGTCCTGCTGAACAGGTTAACAAGTCTTTGAAAAGAACCTCATTTTATATATAGAGAAAAGTGGTGATTATGGCGGTATTAATTATTTGTCTTATTTTTGTTCAAAAACATGGATTGTGGGTACTTGTTAGAAACACCTCATCGAGGCAGTTCTGACGAGCAAACAAAATCTATATTTGAACAAAAAATAAGAAAAATATCTAACATTTTCATCTGAAAAATGCTAGTTTAAGAGACGGAAGAGACAGAATTTTTACACGTGGGTGTGTTATAATAATGATATCCTGCCCTACTGTTGCAAGCAAACGTAGAGCCTTACATTTCAATTTAAAAGACATGAACATAAAAGAAAATACTGAAAACTAAGCAGCTGACTGATCCAGATCTACCCAGGAGCTGAAACCCCATATTCAACACTGTATTCATTCATTTTAAGGGTACACATTCAGGGCAGGCAACTCCTTCAAAAGTATTTTGGTCTCCCATGTCATTAGGGGTCAACTCTTAAAGGCAGAGTAGATCCCTTTTTCTGTGGGACAGAGTTTATAGAAAGGCCTGTGTCCAGTTGTTCAAAGCATCGTTAGCTTAACAAGCTTATAAGTAATCAAAATGTTAACTATTCTATCCTACTAACCCTAGTAAGTATAATATTTAATACAGAGCTATTTTTGCTGAAAAACAAATGTGAGCAGCTTTTTGCATTTGCAAAAGCTGCTCACATTTTTTTTTTGAGAAATATCAGAAAATTTGACACATAAAACAATCAAACTTTTAACGATAAGTAACTACTGACATTGTTAGTGTTGAACAACTGGCTCCTGGATGCTGTATCGTATCTAGATCTACTTTTCGGTCACATTTGACCATTACTTGCAGGTGTACATTACATACACACCAGATCTGCAGGATGAAAGCCTATACAATAATCATCCAATTGAGGTAGGCATCTTTAACCTGTACAGGGATGATTCTCCCTGCATAGGGGGCCTCCAGTCAATATATTGATCCGAAGCACGGTGCACTTTGGGGCATTCATCTCTGTTTAGCAAGTATGAAAGGAAAGCCTAATCCTTTCAACTGTGTAGATTGGTATACATGTATGTACATATGCAAAAAGTGTAGATCTAGATGAGACAGCTGATAATGAGCTGGATCAACACTGTTTGCTGTCCTGTCCATGATTTTGACCAAACCCCCTTATTTACAAGAAAGGATGCATCCAAATTCAAAGCTGGAAGAGTCCACTTCACAAACCGAGGGGCGAAAGGATTAGAAACATACACAATTACCTATCAGGGATCTGTAAATATAACAAGAACAGTCCTCCTACATATGGGCTTCCTTGGGGCCCTGTTATAGAAGCTTGCCAATGGCAACAATGTCTGTCTAGGGGTTCCGCCCTTATCCCTTCTGGCGGGTCTGACTTTAAAGTTTTCAATTCACTTCTTAATCTTCGGTGTCTCCAAGAGTTCTCCTCTATAGGTGGTGTACTCTACCAAAATAAAAGATGAATATATGATACACCATACGCCAGAGCCCAAAAATGGAATCTTCCTCCTCATATATAGCGGGAGTCTTTCAAAATTTAGCGGTGTCGGGTTGTGTTATCTTCAAAATTTATTTGGAAACTGGCTGAACTTTTTGCAAACAGTGTAGGCCCTGATCAGACGTTGCATTCTGGGCCTACACTGTTTGCCAAGGTACCCGTTTGGGGGTTTCCAGTACAAAAAGGGTCAATGTTCTGCTAAAAGTTTGATCATGCAGTAAGGAAAAACTCTTTTTGCTGAAAAAATGTGTGTATCTACTTACATTTCTTTCCAGCAAAAATATAACATATACGGTAATTTTTCTATATAATCCATACATTTTTGAGATCCACCTTCCTTGTTATATCCGAAATCGTACTGTAAAGAGGTTGTAGTGTAGATCACTCCTCAGCGGTTGTTGTGAATTCTTGAGATGGCTTCTGTTGCTAAATTTAACCCTACCCTACCTTACCGAAACTAGCAGACAACAAATTGGAAGTATTTTTCTTTAAAATAAGGCTTGGCAATATATGTGAACTGTCTGCTAAGAAAGTCTATTTACTCTGAAAAAAAAAAATCTTCTACTGTAGAATTTTTGGTTGCTCTTGAATGGTTAACAAGAAAGATATGTTTTTGAAACACGAACATGTCCCCGGGCAAGGCCTTTTTTTTTCAAAGTTGGTCACACATCAAGGTCATGGTGATAGATCAAAAATTTTTGCATGAATGTGAAGCTCTTGTCACAAGGAACCTACATGCCAAATATGAATACTCTATCTCAAACTGTTCAAAAGTTATGACCAGCATTAAAGTTGTCCACGTACTGTTGTCAGAGGATAAGTTGAGAGTGACGTCAGCGAATGTTTTGTTATTAAGTAGTGTCCACTATTGCCAAAGGGTAACGACGCTTCGGTAATGATAAGTATAACGGTACTGTCTGTCTTGCCAACCAATGATGGGTAAGATAATGATAACGGCACAACCTGTCAAACCTGCCTGTGGTGGTTTATTCTTTCACGTCACTGTTATCTTATCTTCCGAGAGCAGTACAAACAAACAAACCAACAAACAAACAGACATGGCAAAAACAATATCTCCCGATATCGCTACCGGGGACATAAAAAGCTCTTAGCAGCTTTGGGCCAGTCAGCTGAGTGAATCAGCAAGAACATTTTGAAAGGAGAAGTAGTGTCACATAAACAGTGTTGAGTGACACATGTGATTGTTACACCTCAGGAGCAAATTCTTACCATAATGTACCATAATTCTTACCCCTATTGACAAGGGAGACAAAGGTATTTTTGGAGAAAAAAAAGGCTGTCACCCCTTGAAATCTATCTATTCTCCTTCACCCTTTTTGTACCAAATAGAATCTTCCTATTAAGATATGGCAAGATTCCATTTTGAAATTTAGGGGTGACAGGTTGTGTTATCTTTAAAATTTATTTGGAAAACAGCTGAACTTTTTGCAAATAGTGTATGCCCTGATCAGATGCCACGTTCTGTGGCATCTGATCTGGGCCTGCACATTTTGTCAAGGTAGCTGTTTTGGGTGATTATGAGTGGACCAATACAGAAGATTACTAAACAGTCTATATTGAAATGACACTGCTCATAATGAGCTGTCTCATCAGGATAAACAGTCTGCCATTCTATTAACTGTTGTATTTTTACAAGAATGGACATGTTCAAATTCAAAGCTGGATGAGTTCACTTCAGAAACTCTAAGGGTGAAAGGTTACGACCACAGTCATAAAAGTTCATCTCTACTAAAGAGTCTTCCTTTACCAATGAAAGATAAAATAACAACTGAAGCTGCCTCCATCAACCTAACAGATAATCTTACATGAGTGCTCATGTATTATTAAATTTATTAAGCGAGTTGAGGAAAAGGGATAAAATGCAAGGCTTTGCTGTCAGAGCATTTTATTCCTTTTCCTCCACGAGTTTAATAAATTCAATAATACATGAACACGAATTCAAGCTTCTATTTATCGTATGACATTTAAAATGCATTTAATTCGCAATTTTTTATCAGAAATGTCAAAATTCCGCCATTAGTAAACATGACGTTGTTAAGGACGTCGTATGTGTAACATTACGGGATGTATCTAACTACATGTAATTTGCACATTTAATCCACTAGTGGAATAAGGAATTTATTACATGGCTTTATTACACACTCAGATGCGACGTTATATGATAAAACCCCTTCATCTGTGTAGACCAGTACAGATGCCTACGCAAATAGTGTAGATCCAGATGAGATGACTAATAACGAGCCAACTTCAGAAAGGATCAAAAGCTTACCTGTAACATCATACTTTCAAGACAGTATCTACATGGTGAACTCTCTAACCTGGAATACAGAAGACACAGTACAGCAGCTGAACTTTAATGGCTCAAAAAATCTTTGGGAGTATGGAAATTTATTTGAGATAGGGACAGCCAGAGCCAATGCCTGTTACCATATTTATGCTAAATATTTGGATACCTCAAAACATTATTATACTTGTTCTAAAGTTTGAACAAGTGTAATTTACTACCGTGTGTTCTGCCTAAAATCAGCTTGATTAGTGGCAAACAGTGCAGACCCAGATGAGATTATAAGAATCTTATATGGTGTGAGGGGTGGATGGAAAAATCCGTCCCGAGGGACACTGTTTGGCATCACGAGGCTTGCCGAGTGATGCCGGACAGTGATCCCGAGGGACGGATTTTTTCTATCCACCCCTCACACCCATATAGGTTTTTTTTTTCTTGCATACCTTCCATTTCTATTGCGAATTTTTAATACTGCTGTCACTTCGGTTACCGACGTCCAACATTTTGTGATGACACAACAGGAATGTTTAGTGACGTCACGCATGACGCCGCCGCGCATGAGGTTGTAATCAACCAGTGCATTTATCAAACACGCGATTATATTCGATTTGGGATCGGAACACCAGGGTCAGAACATAAATTTCTATCCCAGGGTAAAATCATGGATTTTCTTGTCTGGCGTGCAAGAAGCCACATTCTGCGGCATCTCATCTAGGTCTTCACTGTTTGCTCAGGCCAGTCTGTCTGAATACATACAGTAAATATGGCACTCATAGTGCCAATTCAGAGGAGCTATTTCATATTTGATTTTGAAAAGGTACATTGTATGTGTGTATTCATTACAATCATTCTAATTAATGAGTAACATAAAATACAGGGGACCCTTCTTACAACAACATTAACCCTTGTCCTGCTGAGCCCGGATATGCCTTATCTTTCAAACAATGTAGATCCAGATCAGATGGCTTCTGAAGAAGCCATCTGATCAGGATCTTCATTGTTTACCACCCAGTTTATGAATTTGTTGCAATAAATTGCATCAAGTTATCTGATTGGTTGATAATCAGTAGTGGGTGTGGCATATTTTAATATTCAGCAGGACAAGGGTTAAGTATTTGCTGCTATAAAGAATCTCAAGTAGAAGTATATTAAGTAAGAAGTGTTCTTATTCCCTTTACCCTCAACCTGCTGAATAATTTAATTTAGCCACATCCATCTCTGAATTTCAACGAATCAGATTACCTGATTGTATTTATTCCTACAAATTCATGAAATGAATATCAAACAGTGTAGATACTGATCAGACGGCTTCCTCAGAAGCCATCTGATCTGTATCTACACTGTTTGAAATGGTAGAGCATATCATGGTTCAGTGGGACAAGGGTGAATTACAGCAGCAACAAATGGTGTGTACATCTGAGGTGATGAGGTGATTCACAAAATTTGTTTCTTGGAGTATTAGAGTATCTCCATTAATGCTATGCATGCTGGGTATTTTTTCAGCAGATGACAAGGGTGAATCACACAAGAAACAAATGGTGTGAACATCTGAGGTGATGAAATGATTCACAAAATGTGTTTCTTGGGAGTATTAGAATATCTCCATTAAAGTTCTGAATGCTGGGTATTTTTTTTCAGCAGACAGCATTTTGAAATATTTTTCTTATCTTTCTCAGAAAACAGGATTTGACATTTCATGCAAATTGTCACCAATGGAGACAATTTGCATGGGATATCAAATCTTGTTTACAATCTGCATGGGATGTGAAGTCCTGTTTTCCAGTGAGAATAAGAAAAATATCAACACTTTTCCGTCTGCTGAATTAGTCCAGAGGTTGGCAAAAGTAAATACGTCTCATTTTCATCTGAGGTTTTGTTCCAGTGAAACTGTCATTGTACATCAGGTTAACAAGTCTGTGAAATGAAGACCCCCTCCCACCCCTAAAACCCACTGTGGAGTTTACAGGAGTATTCATTATTTTTCTTATTTCTTCTCCAAGACATAGGTTGAGGGTACTGAAAAGAACCGCTTCAATGAAGAAGTTCTAATGAGCACTCACAGCCTATGTTTGCAGTTTATATAAAATTTCATCAAAAATATTACCATATGAGAGAAATGAAAGAGTGCTCTATGACACACAGATGTGTTATCGAAATGATGTCATTATATCAAATGTCGGTATAAAGAGGGTTGACTCTACCTTTAACTGTATTTAAGGGGAATGGGAACACCTGGCAGATTTTTCTGACATTTTTCAAAGGGAGGCAACTTTCGGGACTTCCTCTTTGCTTTTCTATAAGCCCTGTCCCACTGAAAGAGGGGTCTACTCTTAAGGGAAAGAATCAGCTCCTCAGGAGCAAATTCTTTCCTTAAATAGTGGACCCCTTTTGCCATGGGAGACAAAAAAACTTTTGCAATAGTTGCCTCCCCTGAAGGTATTCAGTGTAGATCCTGATCAGACTGCTTCAGCTATCTGATCTGGGTCTTCACAGTTTGCTAAGGCCTAGCTGCCTCAAACTTAGGTCATTACATTACAGAACTGCTGTCTGCAATAATTCCAAAGCATTTAACTCATTGTAGTCAGACTGTTTTGGCATTTGGTAGAGAGGTACTGTGACAAGTGATTAGACAATTTGACTCAGGTGCTGAAGCTTAACCCTTAAGCTGCCAAGAAAAACTACATTTGAAAATGTCATCTGCTTATGATAACCAGCAGACGGCAAAGCAGACAATCGTCATGATTGGCATTTTATGGGTTTATCCAGTAAAATCTGCCAAAATTCGAAGCATTTTAATCATTTTACAGTCAGTCAATTATTTCCAAACTTTCATGAACTCTGAGATAAGTACGTTCTTTAGCCAGTAACTGACATCTGCCCTTCTGGAACCAGTGTCAGAGGCTACCAGGGTGAGTGCAACAGCTTAATCAGTATTTCTGTAAAGGCTACATGTAGTTAAAAATACTCACAATTTTGTATAAATAGTTTTCCAGTTTTTCACTTTATACTGAGGATTAAAGAGAGGCCAGCGTAACTTGATATATTCCCTCCACTGTGTCTCAGATGTCTCTCCCAGTAACAACTGCTGCCACCTGGGACAAACCATTCCTGCTGTCCACAGAGATATATCATCAAGATTCTTAAACACCACCAACAGAACTGCAATTATAAAAACATTATCAGTTACCCCCTGTATTATTTGCATTGTAATGCATTGAGCTGATAAAGTTATGCTATCTCAGGACAAGTGAGCTTTATCACGTCAACGTGACATTGCACTTTTATGAATGAACCGGACCACAGGAAAATATGACAAAATTACTTGAAAAAAAATATCATAGGAAAAACATGGTCAGCTGATACTAAATATATCGCCCACCAGAATGCTTGGACCCACTGAGGACTGATCGTAAATTGCTAATTTAAGGGTGCACAAGGGGATAAACTGATAAATAGAATACCAGATTCGTGTCATTTGATATCAAGTTTATCAGGCTCGGCTTCGAGAACGCATGTAGAATCGCTCGGCAAGCCTCGCGATTCTAAAAGCGTTCTCGAAGCCTTGCCTGATAAACTTGATATCAAAAGACACCAACCTGGTATTCTCTGTTTAAGATGCCAAGAATCACTGCAACTGAATTTTTTTTTTAAAAATTAGACTGTTGTCTTCTTCGGGAAGGCAAAGGTGGCATGTATCTTGCGTCATGTGGGGGGTCCAACTGATATTGGCTTACAGTTGGACAAGGCCTGCTGTCCTTGCAGCAGGTAAGGGTGGAGGGGGAAATGTTGTTATTTCTTCTGTTTCAACACTGCCATTCATTTTCCTCTTTCTGCTCTGTCCCTCACTTTCATTTCTTCTACTATCTCTTCTGTCTCTTTTCTCCCTTTCTCTGGGAGAGGACACAAAAATGACCCACAAGGGTTGGCGTGTTGTTAAACCCAAAACAATCAACCAATCAATCTTTGGGAATTTGAAAGAATAAGTGAACCCTTAAGACAAAACAACTGACGTCAGTTTTTTTGTCTGCTGGTTATTATAAAGTCATTGTTGCAAACAGTGTGGACCATGATCAGACTGCTTAGAGGAGCAGTCTGATCAGGGTCTACACTGTTATGCCCTAAGGAAAAATATGTTTGAAATGTTTGCATGAAGATGCAGCAGACAGCATAAACAGACATTTTTGGATACACTTTTTCTTGGCATCTTCATGCTAAACAAGGCCCAGTTCTTCAAAGTCGTTTCAGCGTAAGGCTCTGTATGCTGGGAATTTAATTGAAGCAGATGACATTTTTCTCATATATTTCTGTGGTTTCTTCCAGAAAACAGGTCTTGATATCTTATGCAAATTGACTCCGTAGGAGACAATTTGCAGAAGATACCAAGTCCTGTTTTCCATATGAGACAATCTGTGTAAAATGTTAAGTCCTGTTTTCCGAGAAAAATAAGAAAAATATCAAGAATTTGTTGTCTGCTGAATTAGCCTAGAGAGTGGTAAAGGGTAACAAACTTGCTAGTGGTCAAAGAGTGTTCTAGTAAGTGCTTAACTGACCAAGGTCAGTGGTTTTCCTCCCAAATACACCAGTTTCCACCAGTGCATATTAACATATTAAGACGCTAACATCCACCCCACTGAGAACTCAAAAGTAAGTTTGCATAAGCTTTCCGTCTAATTAAAATAAAAATTATAGGGATCAACCATGGTTTTTCATGCATTAACTTTTGCTGGATCCCGAGGAAGCTGTTTGAACATGAGGCCGCTAGGCCGAATGTTCAAATATCTTCCGAGGGATCCGGCAAATGTTAATGCAATGAAATAACCATGGATGATCGTTGTTCTTGCATAACTTACGAATCCGACAACAAATTTTGACGAAAACGCCCAAAAACTCCATATACATGTAAATGCCATATAAAGTCTTCAAATGCAACAGGCAAACCCAAATGGCGGCCAGTTCAGAATGATGTTTGCAATGACTTTGTCATGCAGTGACGTCATCATAGAACCCTAAAACGCTACGTTCAGGGCGATAACGTTACGTCGCTCAATTTAACGTAAACAAAGCAAGGCCCGTCTTGTGATATCAAAAGCTCAAAATCCATGTTCAAACAGCACTCGAATTTCATGATTTGAACATGGTTTTTGCTGTATGAGCATGGCTTTCGGTCCATTTGACAATGGCTTCAAACAGCCATGCACATAGGTTTTTATGCAAGAAATAAAATTTGAACTTAATCAAGAAGACAACAAAGCACACAACAATTGTTGTGATTGGCCTCTTGAGTTTAGGTCAACCCTTATCCTGCTGATCACGACAATCCTTACCTTTGCAAACAGTAGAGATCCAGATCCAGTGGCTTCTGAAGAAGCCATTTGATTGGGATCTTCACTGTTTGTTATGCAGTTTGGTCGCCACGCATCAGGCCTTGCCAAAATAGATTGGGCTGCATGATGCTTCCACCCAGAGCTGAAACTGGCTGCACATGAGTACTGGTAAACTGCTTAAAAGGTCTAAGCCTTCCCAGGCAAAGTGATGCAAGTCGGACCGTCCATACATATTAAGTTTGTAAATAACCCTTTTGCTTTGTTTAGTCGGCAGGGCTTGAGATTTCATTTCATCTCAATGTCGGGTAAAAGTCCCACAAAATTGGAAGCAAAGTCTCCAAAATGTCCTAAAAAGTGTGATGATAAATTTCAGCTCAAACAAACAAAGAAATTGTCATGCAGTTTTTATCAAGTAATTTGATTGGTGGATAGCGGTCATGAATGGGTGTGGTTAACTTAATTTATTCAGCAGGATAAGGCTTAAAAGAAAGCATTGCCTCTTTTGAAATCCGTGCCCAACTTACCTTCTGGTGGTAGTGAATCTACAAGTCCTTCAGGTACATAGTCTGAATCTCTGTCTCTCGGAGTAGTAAGACTGCCTATTCTCTCGGCAAGTTTGTCCAGCTTGTGTGGGTGTGTTGCTCTCACATACTTGGCACTAGGGTGTATGGGGCGGGGGCAGAAATCCTGGGCAACATCAGGCTCCTCATTCCCTGAATCACCCGAGTCAGCCTTCTGTTGGAAAAAAAAACTTAAAAGGGCTGACACCAATGGAGCTGTCTGATTAACCCTTTTTGTATCAAATGGAATCTTCCTCCTTATATAAAGCAGGAGTCCATTTCAAAATTTAGGGGTGTTAGGTTGTGATTTCTACAAAATTTGTTTGGAAAATGGCTGAACGTTTTACAAACAGTGTAGGTCCTGATCAGACGCTGCATTCTGCGGCATATGATCTGGGCCTGCAATGTTTGCCAGGGTACTCGTTTAGGAGTTTCTGGTACAAAACGGGTTAAAGTCTCATTGCTTCAGATACGGATGAGTAATGACGTTAATTTTGGGACAACTTTTCTTATTTCTCCATAAAAACATGTTGTGGGTTGTGGGTACTTGTTAGAATTGCCTCATGGAGTACCCACAAGTACCCACAACATGTTTCTAACAAGAAATAAGTAAAATTATCCATAAATTATCTTCAATACTCCTTCTTAACTCTTAAGACGCTGAGAAAAACTACATTTGAAAATGTTGTCTGCTTATGTCGTCTGCTGAAACTTTTTGCAAACTTTTTAAAAATATTTTTTGCATACAGACAAACAGTGTGGATCCAGATCAGACTGCTCCTAGAGGAGCAGTCTGATCTGGGTCCACACTGTTTGCAAAAATTACTTTTACAGAAACCAGCAGACGACAATACAGACGACAATTGTCGTGATTGGCATCTTATGGGTTAATGCAGTGTATGCTATTCTGTAGCACATCACTAGAGAGCAAAGACATGCAATAAGAAATACTGGTAAATACCATAATGATCCTAAGTATTGGGACAGACAGACCAAAGCAAACAGTGCAGTCCCAGATCAGACTGCTTCTGAAGGAGCAGTCTGATCAGGGTCTACAATATTTGCCATTCTGTCTGCACCTTTTGGACTGCTTGCAGGACAGTGAAACAAATTTGTTAAAATTTTAGGACAATCACAGTCCTCAAGGTGTCCGAATTTTTAGGATATTTACGGTACATCATTATCTCCCTTCTGCTGATTCAAGAAGGCCATTGTCAGTTTCTGGTGAAAGAATGTGCACTGTACTGGTTTAGTCTGGTTAACTGCCTGCGTATAAACCTGCTCAGGAAAAGTGTGGATAGGTAAAACTGACTGGCTCGAAAATGACCTAAAATACCGGTAAATGTTGACCGGGCTGTTAAACTCCAAAACAAACAAAATTTACGGTGCAGTCGAATGTCAATGGGTTAAATACAGAAAGCTGTTCTAGACAGGGATAGTTCTAGTTACTGTGGGTTAATTTCAGTGCAGTAAAAGGAATAATGGGGAAGTTTACCGTAAAAATCCTAAAAATTCGGACACCTTTAGGACTTACTGTAATTCTCATAAAATTTTAACAAATTTGTTTCACGACCCATACATGTAGGTTTTATGGAGAAATGACGAAAGTTATCCTTTAATTTGCACCAAGCGCCCACCTTATCTGCTTCTGTGACTGATCCTGTGATGTTATCTATATAAAATTAAGCATCATGACAGCTAATGACATTCTGAGATAAACAAATGTCTATACTGGTCAATGTAACTTTCCACTGACATCATATCATGATGATTACTGTTTAACCCATAAAATGCCAATCACGACAATTGCCGTCTGCTTTGTCATCTGCCGGTTACATGTACTTTAAAACTCATTTTTGCTAACAGTGTGGACCCAGATCAGACTGCTCCTGTAGGAGCAGTCTGATCTGGACCCACACTTTTTGCCTGTATGCAAAAATGTTTTTAAAAAGTTTACAAGAAGATTCAGCAGACGATATATACAGACGACATTTTCAGATGTTATTTTCCTTGGCAGCTTAAGGGTTAACTACATGGCTGTGTGTGTTGGTAAACATCATTTTCGCACTATGTATTTAGCACCACAGACATTTCACCTTCATAAATAATACACAAAATGATCCAAAAATAAAGTGTGACTTTCCTTTTTCAACTATCCTAATGTCATAAAGTCAGAGGTCACCAATAAAATGCTTTCATGCTTTATGGAATTTTATGATTACCGGTATCAGCCACCATCATCATATCATGGATTTTCAAAAACAAAAATTTATGTACCTCCGTATACACATCCTCGCCCTCTTCTTTATTAATATCAGTGGAGAACAAGAAAAGATGACATGTACTACACACTGGTTGTCCGAAGTTGTTGCCATAGAAACCATTACACATCATACATGAGGAATACTGAAAAAAGACAGAAAACAAAAGTTGTTCTTCCTTTCTGCTCGTACTGTGATCGGTCATATTTAACTGTTACTCGCAGATGTTCATTAGATATACTCCAGACTTGCAGGATAAAAGCCTTCACATTAACCCTTATCTTGCTGTTCACGACAACCCCTATCTTTGCAAACAGTGTAGATCCAGATCAGATGGCTTCTGAAGAAGCCATCTGATCAGGATCTACACTGTTTGGCATTCAGTTTATGAATTTGTAGCAAAAAATCACATCAAGTAATTTGATTGGTTGATATAACGAAATGGGTGTGGCTTAGATGAATATTCAGCAAGATAAGGGTTAATCATGCTACAGTCAACCCTCTTTATACTGACCTTCAACATAACAACAAAATTTGTTATGACGACAATTTCAATGGAACGAATACTTAGCTCAAGATGAAACGATTAATGCAAATATTCAAGAATATTGTACGTGTAATTTTATTTAATACTCCAAGAAACAAGTATCATCCATATTTGCTAGGCGATTCTTACAAACGTCCACAACATTTGTTTCTTGGAATGAAGGGAAAAAAGTCCTATATTAGCCCTTCTCTTGCTGAATATTCAGTTTAGCCACACCCATTTCTGGCTTTGAACCAATCAGATTCCTTCGTGCCTACAAATTCATAAACTGAATGTCAAACAGTGTAGATCCTGATCAGATGGCTTATTCCGAAGCCATCTGATCGGGATCTACACTGTTTCCAAAGATAGGGGTTGTCGTGAACAGCAGGATAAGAGTTAGCTATCATACTGCTCCTCATTGGTATTCTTTTCAGCAGCAAATTCACTATAGCGACAAAATATTAGGGGACATATACAGTTGTTATAGTGAGGGTCCTCTGTATTACAGTAGGGGTCTTTAACCTGCACATGGAATGACTCTCCATGCACAGCCCACCTCCAGCTAACATCTTGATCCAAAGGAGGGCAAACTTTACAATATTCATTCCTGCAAATGATGCCAGTGGTTCATGTTTGGACTTGCTAAATTTTATCGCCGCTGTTGGGGATCATACCTGGGGGGGCGGGACCTCTAGCATTAAAGGCAAGTGCACTAACCACTAAGCTATCAAGCTCCACATAAGTTGTTGCCATAAAACCATATCACAAATGAAATCAAAGTACTGAGAGTGCAGGTGGGTCGATTGTCTCTGAGTGTAGATTGGGAAAATGGGCCTAAAAGGGGACTTAGACTGTTTCCTTTAACCCTTAAATTCCTGTATTATAAGTAGGGCTGGCTAATCGGAGCTGAAAAGATAATTGATTATCAGTCCTGACATTGTGATTGATAATCGATTAGTAATCACTGAAGATTTGATCATAATTTTACCTGTCTGGCTTTGTCTGAGCCTGACTCTCAGCATATGTTGTACTTTACCATAAGTATATAACAGACAGGCCTGAGCAAACAGTGTAGACCCAGATGAGATGCCACAATATGTGGTGTCTCATCAGGGTCTGCACTGTTTGCCACCGATCCAGCTATTTTAGGCACAACTTTGGGTAGTAAATTGTACTTATCAAATAATCGATTACAAGGAAATCAGTACTGATAATCATTCTTGTGGAATTTATCGATCGATTAATCAATTATCTGATTAATCATGCCAGCCTTAATTATAAGCAAACCTGATCAGACGCTGCAATTTTTGGTGTCTGACCCTTAAATTCCTGTACTGTAAGCAAACAGTGTAAACCCAAATCAGATAACACATTTTGAGGCATCTGATCTGGGTCTACACTGTTTGTCAAGCCCAACCCATGATTCCAGCCCAGATTCTACAGATAACCCTTTTACGCATCATGCTGATTTCACAGCGATAAAATTTTATAAATCGGTTACATTTATTTCCTAAAAACCAGTATTAGTCACGTGGACTCAAGCACTAAAAGAGGTTTTGCCCTCATAACTGTGAATCAGCTAATATCTATCTATATACATGTATCTATCTTCTTATACTGAGTTGTCATATTTGGCCATTACCTCAGTTGGTTGGGTGGCTAAATTTATAATTTAGCTAAGAAAAAAAAAAGAAAAAAAGAAGAGGCACTGGATGCATCCTTACAACTATTTACAAGCTGCATAACAGAGGCATCCTAAAATGCATACTTCTGAGTCTCAATCTTACACTGTGCCGGCTTTAAACTCTTCTGCGGACTTGGCATTCACCGCAGGGGAGGGAAGACTATTCCATTAGGGAATAGTTCTAGGAAAGAAGGAGTTCATCAGGGCATCACTACAGGACTGGTATCTACGATATTGTGAGTCGTTTACTTTTGATGCCCTTGTTTGGGTTGTCACTGTTACAGGGGTCAAGTACTTATCTTTATTAATAGACACTGAATCAGATTGTATCTTGTAGAAGAAGGTTAAAGAGGACTGCTCACGATGGGCCTCCAGGGACGGCCACTCTAGCTCATTAAGCATGTCACCGACGCTACTTCTATTTCGACATTGCCTTCAGGTCCATTGAGCAGCTGCCCTCTGCACCTTCTCCACCTGCTGAGTCTGAGTTTTAACATAGGGATGCCAAATGGGTGATGCATGTTCAAGCTGAGGGCGAACCAATGTTTTATATGCAACATCCTTTGTCCGCCGAGGCGCAAAAGCCAAATTTCGTCTAAGGAATCCTAAGGACCCAGTTGCTTTAGATGTTATCTCCGAAATATGTTGACCCCAGTCAAGATCGTCAGTGATGGTGATACCAAGATATTTGGCGGATTGAACATGTTCCAAAATATGCTGGTGAAGTGTATAGTCAAACTTAATTTGCTTGTCCGGAGGGTTTCGTGACACCCTCATTGAGTGACATTTGGCCACATTGAACTTCATCTGCCGATCGGCCTCCCACTGTGCAAGTTGATCCAGGTCATCTTGTAAAATACGACAGTCAGAAGGAGAATATATTTTCCTATACAGGACACAATCATCAGCAAACAAATGGACCAATCACCTGATATTATCGGGGAGATCATTGATGAAAACCAAGAAGAGGACCGGTCCAAGGACTGAACCTTGGGGGACTCCAGATAAAACAGGGACTGGATCAGATGCTTGGCCATCAAGTACAACTTGTTGTGAGCGCCCAGAGAGCCATGAGCTAATCCACCTATGTGTGGATCCTCTTATCCCATAGTACTCCAGTTTATATAATAGCCTTCTGTGAGGTACCTTGTCAAAGGCCTTAGTGAAGTCCATGATGATCAAGTCAGTCTGTTTGTGGCCATGGTTTATGGTCCCATCCAGATTGCTCACAATGTCATGGTAAAATTGAACAAGTTGAGTTTCGCAAGACCTTTGACTCCGGAAACCATGTCGACAGTCAGCAAGAATGCTCTCAAAGACTAAGTGCTTGTTGATGTTGCTTACTAATATATGCTCCAGGATTTTGCAACAGATGCATGTTAGCGACACTGGTCTATAATTAGCTGCATCATATTTTTCCCCTTTTTAACAGACCGGGGTAACATTTGCTTGTCGCCAGTCATCTGGTACAGTGCCCTGCGCAAGTGATTCATTGAAGATAAAGGCCAACACAGGAGAGATTTCAGCACTACATTCCTTAAGTACCCTGGCATTCAGGTCATCTGGCCCAGATGCCTTATGTATCTTGAGCTTACCTAACAGTTTAGTGACCCCATTGGGGTCAACTGTTATGTCCCTCATAGAGGGGAATGGACTTGTGCCTTTAGATGGTAGCTCACCATCAGTTTCAAGCGTAAATGCTGATTGAAACTGTTTATTGCATATGTTAGCTTTATCGAGTGCGTCTGTTTTTAGAATTCCATTTTCCCTCAGCAACTGATCCCAAACGCATCCTTTTCAGGGACTTTATGAATGACCAAAACTTTTTAACTTTACCATACTTTTGGGGGCGATCGGGATCTGTATTGTAATCTTCTATAATAAAACAAATAAACAATCAACCTACATGTGTATAAAAGAAAAGTACCAGGAGCTAACACACTGGCTGTCTGAAGTTATTGTCAAAGAAACCAGTCCATGAGGAATACTCACCAAAAAAGACAAAAGGACCATGGGGTCCTGATTGCTCCCCTTAGCCCTGAGTATTCACCTTATTTGCATTATTTGGAGCATGATAGCTCAGTGGTTAGTGCACTTGCCTCTGATGCTAGAGGTCCCGGGTTCGATCCCCAGCAGCGGCGATAAAATTTCGGTGTCCAAACACGCTCCATTGGCATCATTTGCAGGGATGAATGTCATAAGTGCACCGTCCTTCGGATTGGGACGTTAACTTGAGGCCCCCTGTGCAGGGAGAACCATCCCCTGTGCAGGTTAAAGATCCCTGCCGTAATTACACGATTACTGTGTAGGCTTTCATCCTGCAAAACCTGGAGTGTATGTAATATACACCTGCGTAATGGTCAAATGTGACCGATGCAGTATCAGAAGATAGATAGATAGATAGTCATGGGTTCGATCGCCGGCAGCGGCGATAAAATTTCAGTGTCCAAATACGCTCCATTGGCATCATTTGCAGGGATGAATGTCATAAAGTGCACCGTCCTTCGGATCGGGACGTTAACTGGAGGCCCCCCTGTGCAGGGAGAACCATCCCCTGTGCAGGTTAAAGATCCCTACTGTAATTACTGACCCCAGTGGAGTGGACCTTAACGATGAAATTGAGAAAGTTCAGAATAGAGCTGCTAGATTTGTAACAGGCAATTACTGCTTTGAAACTGGGAGTATGACTGGAATACTTGGAAAATTAAAATGGGAGTCTATCAAGAAAAGGAGAAAAGACAGTAGGCTAATCCTTTTATACAAAGGTCTAAAGGATGCTGCCAGCATACCAACAGATGACCTTGTTCCCCCAGCTAGACACTGTAGAAATCAGCATTCGTTGGCATTTCAGACCCTTACTGCAAGAACTGGCATTTATAAAGAGTCAATCTTCCCCAGAACCATTATAGATTGGAATGCCCTTCCCGATTCGATTAATTCGACAGCTGAAGGTGCTGATGATTGTGTAGCTAAATTTACCTCTTTGGTTAGAGCTACGGACTAACTTCCCACATCACAGGTCCTTGTGTATGAATGTCATTTGACGTGTCACCAGTAACAATTCTGATTCTGATACATGATTACTGTGTAGGCTTTCATCCTGCAAACCTGGAGTGTATGTAATGTACACCTGCGGTAATGTTCAAATGTGACCGACGCAGTATCAGTAGACAGACAGACAGATTTGCTGGCTCCCAGCTTGCACATTGTCAATATTGGAAAAACAGGTAACCAGGAGGTCTGGTTACATGTACCTGTTTTTCCAACACTTATATTCTTCAGACCAGGAACCAGCAGATAATGCAAATAAGGTGAATTATTTACTGGTGGTCTTTTTTTCCTCATCTGAGTGTCTATGGGTAGATTTTGATACTGACAAATATGTCATGGTCAGCCTTGTGTTATTATTTAACCCTTTTTGTACCAAATGGAATCTTCTACTTTATATATTCAGCAGGAATCCATTTCACAATCTAGGTGTGTCAGGTTGTGTTTTCTTCATAATTTGTTTGCAAAATGACTGAACGTTTTGCAAACAGTGGAGGCCCTGATCAGACGCCGCGTTCTGTGGTGTCTGATCTGGGCTTGCACTGTTTGTCAAGGTACCCCTTTGGGGGTTTCTGGTACTGAATGGGTTAATATTTTAGTACTCCGTGACCTGAAGCTGCACATTAAGTTTCAAGAAACTGGCCCAGAGGGCTCAATGACAGCTCGATCCCTGCCACCCAATGAAACAAATAGGTTTTATATGCATGGACGGGGTGACTCGCACCACTTTGCCTGGCAGGCTTGGACCTTCTGAGCGGTTTACCAGTACTCATGTGCGGTCGGTTTCAGCTCTGCGTGGAAGCATCATGCAGCCCTATCTCCAAGCCCCGATGGGCGGGGCCAAACACGAGTAACAAGACTCCATCTGCTCATTATCACGAAATTCATGTTCACATCGACCATACACCAATATTCTAGATTGACAGCAAGTTTTGGACAAATGCATGGTTTCACTGAATTTTTAGAACCAAGTAAAACGATGCCTGGAATAGATTAAATTATTTGGTGTAATGATGTCCGAAAAAAGGCTCACATCAATGCGCATGAACTCAGCTAGATCTCTTGACAGCTCTCGCACACTATATTCACTTCCACATGTCGCCATCTTTGTTTATTCACGCATGCGCTCTAAAAAAATAAATAAAAAATATTAAAGGTGCATTTGCTAAATATTGAATACAGGGCTCATTCTGGGGCATCGTCATATTTGATTTAGATAGATAGATACCCGTGGCATACCCGGTTATAATATTGGTCTCACCAGGCTCTTGTAACATTGTGATTTCATTGAGGACATCGTAGAAAGTTCAAGTTATACATTTTTGGGATCCATCTTGAAACCGTGTTATATCCATAACCGTGTTATAATGAATCGTGTTATAACGAGGTTGTGTTGTATACAGCTGATTATGCCTAGGATTTCGTCTTCTTTGGCAACCACTTTGTAGCACTGCTGTTGGGATAAAGCAGAGACCTTGTTTAATTATTGGCTTCTATCTAATACTGATAATTTTATTATATTTGAGCTTTCGAAATTCATATATGAAGAGTTCCTTATTCATAACTAGTCATTCTGAGCAGTGCCTCACGTGAGGTAAACATATATCAAATATACACCAGAACCTCTTTGTGGCACTATTAATGGGGTCCAAAACAGAAACCGTGATATATCCAAACAAAAATGTATAGATTATATAGAAAAATGACCATTTTTGGAATCCATCTTGAAACCGAGTTATATCCAAAACCGTGTTATAATTAATCGTGTTATAGCGAGGTTGTTTTGTATAGAGCTGATTATGCCTAGGGTTAAGTCTGCTTTGGCAACCACTTTGTAGCACTGCTGTTGGGATAAAGCAGAGACCTTGTTTATTGAACTAATGCATATCCTGATAAATATGTTTAGATCATATTGAGGAGGTTGACCATTATTGTCAATCTTCTGTATAATGTATGCATATTTGGGACCAATTCTGAAACAATGTTATATCCAAAAACTAATGGTGTAACGAGCAGTGTTATAATGAGGTTGTAAGGTATTGATTTTTGTGGTTGTTTGTTCTAATCATGTTCAATCATAGTAGGGAGATTCTTCTCCTTTGATCATAGGTCCTTTAGGGTCCCTTAATTGGTAATAAATCCATTGTCATTGTTGTTTGCCTTCCATGTGTGGTTTCCATGATATGTCTTCTGTAATGAGGACTCCCAACTTATGATGCTAGAGGCTCCCGTTCGCTTTCCGGCAGCGGTAATAAAATTGCGGTGTCCGAACATGCTCCCCTGGCATCATTTGCAGGGATGAATGCCACAAAGTGCACCGTCCTTCGAATCGGAACGTTAACTGGAGCCCCACCCCACCCACCCCACCCCCGGGAGAACCATCCCCTGTGCAGGTAAAAGATCCTGATTACTGTCTAGGCTTTCATCATGCAAACCTGGAATGTTTGTAATTTACACCTGCGCGTAATCCTCACAAGGGGGTGTTGCAGTATATAAAGAGTAGTAGGTGTGTGTGTGTGCCGTCGGCTTTTTAAAAATGGTGCGGCCATGGCAGCAAAAGGTGTTCCCCGAGTGTCAGTGAGAGCGCGAGAGCGGGGTTGCCCCCTCTCGACGGGTTCGAGGGTGTTAACAAGTCCGGGTAGTGAACTATCCTCTAAACCCCACTTTATAAAGGTAAAACCGAGGTTTACAGGTGTATTTTCTTATTTCTGCTCTGAAACATAGGTTGAGAGTACGCGTTAGAACCGCCTCAACGAGGCGGTTCTAACGAGCACCCACAACCTATGTTTCACGAGGCGGTTCTAACGAGCACCCACAACCTATGTTTGGTATTCATAAGAAAAATATCATGAATTTTTATCAGAAAAGTTACCATCTTGGAGAACTGAAAGGATGCAATATGCACATGGGTGTGTTATCGTAATATCTAGAAGCGAGCCTAATGCATTTTCAGACCCCTTTTGTGCTTGTGAAACTCGACCAATTTTATAAGTGGGTCTAGTTGCTGTATTTCAAACGGATCAAAGGATAGATACTTGATCCCTGTGACTCAAACAAGGGTCATCAAGTGAACAAGTCCGTGAAATGAGAAACCCACTTTATATAGAGAAAACTAGGGTTTATGGGGGAATAAATTATTTTCCTTATTTCTGCTCCAAGATATGGGTTGTCGGTACTCGTTAGAACCGCCACATCGTTAGAACCGCCTCAATGTGACGGTTCTAACGAACACACACAGCCTATGTTTGCAGTATAAATAAGAAAAAATATCATTAATTTTCATCAGAAAAGTAGCCATTTTGCAGATGTGAAAAATGCACTATGTCGCACGGGTGAGTTATCGTAATGCATCGAAAAAAGGTCATTTATAAAGGTATGGAAATCCATTAAGAGAAAAAAGACACTGATTCAAGGAATCGAAGAGCGAAACCCAAATCAAATTATCTTCATTAGTCTCCGAGATATTGCAATTTGAAGTTTGAAATATTTCATGAAAATAAAGCAACTTCAAACTGCCTCATTAATATGCATGAGATATTCTATGATGTCATAGATGCACATTATTTAAAAAACACACACACAAATAAAAAAGGTTTTATCGTCCCTAGGAACTGTATAATCACCTATTTGAATTATTGCAATTGATTTCAACTTGTATGCTAAAAGGTATAGAAATACATGTAGATTCCCAGGAAAAGCCATAATCAAAAATTACAAAATAGAAGTGAAGGCAATGATCAGGAATCGATACAATTAAACCACAGCTCCCATCAGAGACGCCATAGGGAAAGAAACACAAATATGAAACGACCAGACCTTAATGGAAACATCAATAGCGGAAAGCCAAAAGGACAGTTACTTTCTCACAAAATGGCCAACTGGCTTTCAAAAACAAAATAATACAAGCGATACAAACGCTCAACGACAACACATAACAAAAATAAACCGCGACAGAAGAACCGCCTTGGAACGGTCAGTGAAACGAATTTCACTGGCGGGGGAAGGGGAGGGGGTGCTTAAATCGATTTTACGTGGCCACAATCCTATATAAAAAATAAACAGCATCAGAACCACCGCCATATGGCGGGCCGATAGAAAACGCAGCCTTTTTTCGCAGCTACCGATATATTAAATACATGCTACGTATATAGGAAAGCGCAGCCATTATACAGGTAATAGGGAATGCAGCAGACATAATACAAGCTATCAAGGGATGTACCTATGTCACCGTTTTTTGAGCAAAAAATGGCGGACTTTGCTGTTCATATCACACCAGAGGGTCACATTGGAGAGGCAAGTGCATATCTTTCTTTTCTAGCTTTAGAGATTTGAAGCGCCTTTGGGTTCCTAAAAGATTTGTCCCTTTATCTGCCTTTACATTTCTGTTCATATATGTCAGTTTTGACTGTTTTGTTTCAAAATGCCCTTGAAAACGGCTATATGCTCAGTAAAACTGACATCGACTTGGCTATTTTATTTCACAGTTTTGACATGGTGAAAATACCTTTTGCCCCGTATTTATTGCATTTTATAACCATTATTAGCTCACCTGGGCCGAAGGCTCCAGGGGAGCTTATAGTATAGTGGGTCCTCCGTCGTCCGTCCGTCGTCCGTACACACTTTTGAGCAGCTATATCTCTGCAGCCTTCAGGCTGATCTCAATCATTTCTCATCTGCAGCATGCCTCTGGTGGGCATTGATGACATAATGTTTTCTTCGAAATCGCTCTAAAACTTTGGTTGTTATGGCAACCACAAGGTCCCATAGACTTACTATGGGAAAATGCTTATCATCACCGTAGCGCCTTCAGTGTTGATTGGATCTTTCTGAAACTTATATGTAAGATTGCGTGGGATAAAAACTCGATTGCGTTCGAAAACCGGCCATGGCCCATTCTTCATAGAGTTACGTCCCTTTGATTGCTGAAAATGACAATTATTGACCTTGTCATCACCGTAGCCCCTTTAGTTTTGATCGGATTTTTCTGAAACTTATATATAAGGTGGCTGGGGATAAAACCTCGGATGAGTTCGAAAACCGACCAAGTCGGCCCATTTATCTTAGTGTTACGTCCTTTTGATTGCTGAAAATAGAGATTATTGACCTTGTCATCATGGAAGTTCCTCCAGTTTTGATCGGATCTTTCTGAAACTTATATGTAAGGTGGCTGGGGATAAAACCTCGGATGAGTTCGAATAACGGCCAAGTCAGCCCATTTATCATAGAGTTACGTCCCTTTGATTGCTGAAAATGCCGATTTTTGACCTTGTCATCACCGTAGCCCCTTCAGTTTTGATCGGATTTTTCTGAAACTTATATGTAAGGTGACTGGAGATAAATCTTGGATGAAATTGAAAACTGGCCAAGTCGGCCCATTTATTATAGAGTTATGTCCCTTTGATTGCTGAAAATGCCTATTTTTGATCTTGTCATTACCGTAGCTCCTTCAGTTTTGATCGGATCTTTCTGAAACTTATATGTAATGTGGCTGGGGATAAAAGCTCGGATGAGTTCGAAAACTGGCCAACTCGGCCCATTTATCATAGAGTTATGTCCCTTTGATTGCTTAAAATGCCTATTTTGGACTCTGTCATCGCCAAATTTATATCTTAGTAAGTTAGAGATAAAAGCTCAGACAAGTTTGAAAACTAGCAATGCAAGTCAATTAATCATGGAGTTATGTCCCCTGCTTGGCTGAAAATGCTTATTTTCGACGTCATCACTGCTGTCCCTTCAGATTTGATCGGATCTTCGTGAAACTTACAAACAAGTAAGTCAGGCAGAAAAGCTCGGAGGAGTTTGAAAACGGGTGAGCTTTGCCTATTTATCATAGAGTTACATCCCTTTGATTGCAGAGTTAATTGCTTATTTTTGACCTTGTCATCACCATAGCCCCTGAATGAGTTTGAAAACTGGTGAGGTCAGCCGATTTATCATAGGGTTACATTCTACTTCATTGCAGAAAATGCTTACCATGTCATCACCTTGTCCTCCAATAAATCCTTCAGTAAAGGTTTGCACTTCCTGAAACGTTCAATCTGTTAGCTCAAGTGAGCGATACAGGACCATCTTGGTCCTCTTGTTTAAGGAGTAAGAAAAAGATATACTAAACAAATTTCAGATTTAAATTGCACGCGAGTTTCGTGGACATTTCAAGACTGTTCACATTCCAAATTTCCCGTTTAAAACTGCCGCGTTTTTCGAGTTGGTGTGGACGAGTATTTCTAGCCGGATAATGTTATAGAGGAAGTGTCAATGGGTCTTTTGTGTAAGGCAAATTAAGCGTGAATTGAACTAAGTAGTTAATGATTTTGTCTCTATTTATACCAAGACATAATTACAAATATATAAAAATATTTTCAGACCTGTATACATGTATATTAAATAAATAAAATAGAAGTGAAGGCAATGATCAAAAGAAAACTAAATGTTTTAGATTTCTAGATGTAAAAAAGAAATTTATGAAGATGAAGAAGAAGAAGAAGAAGAAGGAGAAGGAGAACAACAACAATAAATGTAAAATAGAAGTGGAGGCAATGATCATGAATCGGTACAATCAACTCACGGCTCACATCAGAGACACCAAAGGGAAAGACACACAAACATTAAACAACAGACCCCAATGGAAACACCAACAGCGGAAAGCCAAAAGGACAGTTACCTTGCCACAAAATGGCCAATAGGCTATCCAAAATAAAATAACATATGCGACACAACCACCCAAAGACAAACCATAACAAAATTAAACCGCGACAGAAGAACCGCCTTGGAACGGTCAGCGGAAACTAATTCCACTGGGAGGGGGCGGGGGCTTAAATCGATTTAACGTGGCCACAATCATCGCCCTTACTTCCGTAGCGATTTAGACAAATAATTTGTTCAGTCCGCATGAAAGCATAAGACTATTTTCTCAAGTTGTCTGTAGAAAAAAAGGTATTTTGTCCAAGGGTCTGTGTAATAGCACCTTATAAAATATCTGTTTGTTTGGCGAAAATTTGTGTTTACAAACAAAAGAAAAATAAATGTTTTAGATTTCTAGATGCTCAAAAAAAAAAAAAAAAAAGAAAGAAAAAGAAATCAACGATCCTTTATCTCTTTGGGTATTCTATCATATAGAATAATAATAATGATAACAATAACAACTACAACAATGAAAGTAAAACTATTTTCTCAAGTTGCCTGTAGAAAAAAAGTCATTGCGTCCAAGGGTCTGTGTAATTAGCACCATATAAAATATCACTTTGTATGGCGAAAGTTTGGGCTTACAAAGTATATATTCCTTTTCTAACTTTCGTAATTTAATTGATTAAATTCACTTTGGGTACTCTCTAGCAGCAGAAAAATACATATATGCATTATTATGTCGTCTAAGAGCCCCTTCTTACGTGGCTCTTACATAACTGAGATTTTGTTATTGAATGAAATAAATGTCGCATTTATTTTTATTTCTGCTTTAAACATAGACTTTGGGTGTTCAGTAGAACCGCCTTTTTGAATCGCAAGTATCTATGTATTCGAGCGAAAATAATAGGTTGCATTTCGGTTGCATTTGCTTCAAACTTGCTGCAAATAGAAAGTTTACAAAAGGGAAAATCAGCCGTACAATGATATAAAAAGATTGACACGGTTCTAAAGAGTACCTACAAACGTTTTATTTAAATGATAATAATGCAAGCCTTTTAAGTCCGTTTTCTGAATATGAAGTTGGCTTTTCTGGGGTGTAAAGATAAAGAAGCTTTATTTAACTTCGCATATCCGAAACAAATAACATACGCTCTGTAGAGCTTTTATTGCGACAAACGAAGTATCCGTTGACAAATACTTACCTGCCTTCATTTATCTTCCTAGGACTACCCCTAATAATGCGAGCGTCAGCCAAGAGACCTCCTAATTTTTCACGCCTTTGGTATGGCGCTGTCGGGGATCGAACCCGCGACCTCCCATTCCCGAAGCGGACTCTCTATCACAGAGCTATCGGGCCGGTAAATTTCATAGAGTTATGAATGTGATGTCCTTGGTCCGTTTTCTGAATATGAAGGGTCTTTTCTGGGGTGTAAATTTCATGGAGTATTAACGTGATATCCTGTGCAATTTTTAATACCATGATTACTTTTTAATACCATGATTACTGCCTTCACGCCGTTTTGGATGGTCTGCTCTTTTATCACGTCATTGCTTAATGCATCGTCCTATACAAGATAAGGTTGTTAACGACACGCGTATCGATTAATCTAATTATTGAGGGCCTGTCTAAAACGCTGAAAAACATGCTGAATTCAGCGGGTTGCTGATCAGCAGATAGTGACTAAAACGCTGATCTGCTGAAATGCTGAATATTTATTAAATATGGTGATCTTGTGTATTTTTCACAGTTTATGTGTTTATGTATGTGTTTATTCATTTTTTTAATTATGTATTTATTTATTTGTTTATATTTTATGGCCCAACTGACAGTGTTGGTGCATTCATTATAAATTGCTGACATCACTAGACACCTATATAGAGAGTACTGCCAGTACATATCTACATGGGTTATGGAAACGTTGTGTGTGTGTGGGTGTGTGTGTGTTGAGCTTTGCGCACCACCAACAACTAAGATCATGCGGAGACAATACCTCAGTTTGAAGATTCCTCCGAAAGCCTGGAGAAGCCCGGAATCGACCCCACGACTCCTTAGTTTATGAGGCGAGTAGCTTAACCAATACAACACGGAGATTGCTAGAAGTTGCCAAACTCATGTAAGTACCAAATATATTATGGATACTCGTTAGACCATGCTCCTCTGTAGATGTTATAACGCGTACCAGAACTTTTTTAGAACATAGAAAAAAAATAATGTTAACCTCTAAAAACGCCAGGTTTTTTTTTACTAACATGGGTTTTTGAGGGTTATCATTTCATAGACTTTTTAACTTGATAATTGTCAGCTTAAGATTGTAAACGGAAAACGACTGGACTATTTAATAATTTTGTATTCTTAGTTTTATTCTATTTATACTTAATCTACAAGGTAAGTAGGTAAGTAGAAATAAAAGAAATAGAGAAACTCTCATAACAACATCACCAAGCAGTAACATATTCATGCAATCATATTGTTTTCGTTTCTGATTACGATTAAGGAAGTATGCCTAGTCAAATTATATTGAATTTTTTTACAACCAGAAAAAATCAGATAAAAATGTGATATATTGCAAACTTCTAAGATTGTAGGTATTCGTTAGAGCAGCTTCGGCAAGGCAATTCTAACGTGTACCAGCCAAAATCTATGTTAAGAGCAGAAACAAGAAAAACAATGCATACAATGTTAACCCCAGTTTTACTGTATAAACATTAAGCCCCCGCCCATCGGGACTTGAAGAAATAGATGGGCTTCATGATGCTTCCACGCCCAGCCGAAACCGACCGCACACGAGTACTGGTAAACCGCTTAGAGGAGTTAAGCCTGCCTAGGCAATGCGGTGCGAGTCGGACCGTCCATGCTTATAAACCCTACTGGTAACATTGGACGACAGGGCTTGAGAAGTCATTTCATCTCAATGTCGGGTAAAAGTCCCACATTTCATCTCGATGTCGAGTAAAAGTCCCACAAAATTGGAAGCAACGTCTCCAAAACGTTTACAGTGTTGACAGGGACGTTAAACCTCAAATCAAATAAAAATTTAAAGCATAAAAGTGGTAATAATACTGGCGTACTTTTCGTTGTGCATGATTAATCCAATATCAACATAAATGAATCAGTAATTGGGTAATTGACAGCACGCTTTCATACCAACTCACACCTGACTGACTGGCGGGTCGTCTTTAAATCCGGTGTTTGATCAAATCAATGCGTGATAGTTTACATACTGAATTCCTTCTATTACCTGGATATTCAGACGTAATGCAAACCAGTAAATATGATCACATTTTTTTCGTGTCAAAACAGACTGTCGGATTAAGGACGCGCTTTGTGCAAAATTCTACTAAGTGTGCGATTGCGAAAACACCGCAATCAACACCATTTGTCTGCTTTTGAGTCTCAATTAATATGACTTCCAAATCATGATCGGTGTGTTCCCCATACATTAAACCTAACTGAATTGACAAGCTCGGTGTCATTATGAAGCGGGCCTGTCTGTCGAATCCAAGGCTGTCAAACATAAAAATACTGTTTGTCTCATCCCTAAATGAGATTACCCAGTGATCTCTACCAGTGTGATGAATTTGCAAGCTAGGCTTTTGTCATTTGGAACAGAATATATAACTGTTTGTTTTTGAACATGTCAACGTCTTTCATTCGGGAGATATTATGGGACCTTTTCTGGCAGCTGAAGGCTTGCACCCAATTTCGTAAAATCATTCTTCGATATAAAAAGATTGGGTACAACATGGATATTATACGACAGACTGCATGCATGGTAGTTAACCCAATCACGGTTGGCAACTTTGCTTCCCTCTTTAATTGCACGCCGGTGGGTCAGGCCTCAGATTCTATGACGGCTCCAACGTAAAGGCTTATTGAAAATTAGAGAGATAATGTTGGTTGGTGCCTGATGCTTTGTCTCTGGTCGGGCTCATCGGAGTCTAACTGTTGGTTTTCTTTTGCTCCAGCAATTCAGTGGTTTCTTGCTGTCGAGTCCTCACCGTTGTCTCACCTCTGTGGTTCTTTGATTTTTGTGTTCACGGAGATGTTGCACTGATGAGTTAGGAGGCCTTCATGCGGACTGAACAAATTATTTGTCTAAATCGCGACGGAAGTAAGGGCGAGGATTGTGGCCACGTAAAAGCGATTTAAGCCCCCCAGTGGGGGTCTTCCGCTGACCGTTCCAAGGCGGCTCTTCTGTGGCGATTTATTTATGTTGTTGTTTGTTACTTACTGTGTGTATCACTTGTGTCTTTTGGTTTTGGATGGCCATATGGCCATTTTGTGGGAAAGTAACTGTCCTTATGGCCTTCCTTTGTTTAGGTTTCCATTATGGTCTGGTCGCTTAATGTTTGTATTTCTTTCCCTTTGGTGTCTTTTATGGGTGGAGTAAGTTAATTGTATCAATTCCTGATCTTTGTTTTACTTCTGCTTTGATATCATCGGAAATTGCTTTCTTGCTTAACTGCTTCTATTATTTGTGAATTAAGCTTACCGCTGTTTATAATGGCTTTTTTATCAGTAGAAGTTAAAAACCTAAATACTTTATCCATAAGGGTTCTGATTTTGGCGGGTTTTTTATTTTTCGAAATGAGGTAGGAGGAGTCTTCAGTAGTATCATGGCGGGAATCATTAATATCCATCAGAATCTCTTCACCTATATGATCTTCAGTTACATTTGTCAAGTGTGGAAGTTCAAGTTTCATCCTTTTAGGTGTAGGCGAATCTGCGTTTTCACTTTCAAAGAGACGTTTCTTACAAGATTTTTTTTTTTAAATTGATTTGGGGGTCTGCGTACAGAAACAATGACTACTTTGGGGATCTGAAATTAGAAGTACGGGTGTCATCTTTATAATGTTGAAATTGCTGTTTCCCGATGTTATTTCATAATTCTGCTCTAAACTTAGAATGTCGGTACTTGTTAGCACAGCCACGGCAAAGCAGTTTTAACGAGTACCCACAATATATGTTTTGTGAGAGAAAGAAAAACGTATACCCATGTAAACCTCATCATTTACAGAAGCTATGGGTTCTTGGGTTTCCACTGAGCGCCCTGCTATAATTCTGATCGATAACTAGGGTCTGAAAAAAAACATGGGGTGTTCATTATTTTTTGTTTTAACGAGCACCTACAACATACATGTGGAATATATATAAGAAAAGTATCATTTATTTTATTCAGACGTAAGACAGGTTGTTGGTACTCGTCAGGACAACCTCATTGACACTGTTCTAACGAGCACCCACAACCTACGTGTGGAATATAAATAACAAAAGTATCATTTTTTTTTATTTCGACGTAAGACATAGGTTGTGGGTACTCATCAGTAAGAAAAGTATCATACATTTTCTGTAGTAAAACGTTTTGTAAGTGAGAGTCTAGATAACAACATATTTATTTTATAAATATGGAATTTTTATATCCGATGTTTGTTTTAAAGTTTATTTCATTAATTCTTTAAAACAACAGTATTTTTAGTGTTAAAAATTATGAATGAAATTTTTTTACCGCTACCATAATTATGTATTCTTAAAAGAATGACCATTCATTTTCTCTTTACCTGCCTCAGTCAGTGGCTGGTTATTATCTTATCCTATTAAGGACCGCCTCTGGTCTGCTACAGGGGCAATAAAACGATTATGAATACAGTGTGATTGCTACTGTTTGTTTATACACGGTAGAGCAGTTTTCCGTATATTAATTATGAAAGCGAGCGCTATAGGCTTTAAGAAATCGAACGCAAGCCACAACCCGTATATTGGAGATAACAAAAAAATCATATGTACTTGTTAGCACAGCCTCGGCAAGGGGGTTCTGACGAATACCAATATTACAAGTAACAAACTTATTATTTCATCATTTATAATTATTATTATTAATTTATTTCATTTACCAGACCATACCCGTACCTGAACCAATCAGATAACTTAAGTAATTTATTCCTGCAAATTTCAGTGTAGATCCTGATCACACTCAGAAGCAATCTGATCTGGATCTGCACTATGTGCAAAGATAGGTGTTATCAGGAATGGCATGTTATTGCTTAGACTGGTCCGTTTGTAGTAAACTGTTTTCCATTCATAAAATCATAGAGTGTGAAACGTGTGATAAATAAATAGGCCGTTACTAAGCATGTTCTGCACGAGCAAAAGTAGTAGAAAATGAATGGAATATGTTTACTTCTGAGTGGTAAGTGTAATAATAAGATTATAGAGGTGTGTCTCTCTATATATATACAAACATGTAGACAGATATTCATTACGAAAAGCACGCCATACCCCTGTCACCAAGGTTTTACTTTGTAAAAGTGTTTATAGGCGTGTTTCCGTGATGTAAAGCGACTGCGTATAGAAAAGTATTAAGTGGCCCGGCCGATTGATAATTTCTATTTCTTTTTTACGTGTACTAAATAAACTTATTTATAAATCACATCTTTATAAATGTCTGTTTCTAATGCCAAACAAGTACAACATAGATATCTAACAATAACATAATTAACTTACGTTGAATTAAGTTGTTTAATTCTGTGAGGCGCTTCTAACGAGTACCCACAACCTTCATCTTAGAGGAGGATTCAGAAAAAGGTTTTTAACCTAGAAAGCCCCATTTTACTCTATGAAATGGGTGTAGGGGGGGGGGGGGTTAAATTACGCACAAGTTCACAAGATAGATAGATAGATAGATAGATAGATAGATAGATAGATAGATAGATAGATAGATAGATAGATAGATAGATAGAAAGATAGATAGATAGATGGGTAGATAGATAGATAGATAGATAGATAGATAGATAGATAGATAGATAGATAGATAGATAGATAGATAGATAGATAGATAGATAGATAGATAGATAGATAGATAGATAGATAGATAGATAGATAGATAGATAGATAGATATTCGGCAAGTGTTGTGTCAAGGCAAATTTATCCACAACAAAATCAGTAAAGGAGTACTGTTTTTCATTTCTATACGTTTAGAACAGGGACTCAAGGTTCTCGCCTTTTATAACAAATATTTCACCGTCCGGTACGTAAACCATGCAAACAAACAGCAGCAGCAGCAGCAACTACAACAAATATAATTTCTTCTTTAAAATTGCTTCAAGATGTGTCACCAGTAATATGTCTAGGAAAACCTTTTCTTCAAAACCTTCAGCATCTCACTGTTTATATTCTGTTATATTTGCATACATGCAGCTCGATATGGCAACAATATTAATGTCTGTGGCGTAAAACAAATTAATAAAATTTATAAATATTATAAATAAACATAATATTAACATGCACGGCCGGTTTTCTGGCCCAAAACAATAAAATATACTAAAATTCAGCATTTCAGCAGATCAGCGTTTTAGTCACTATCTGCTGATCAGCAACCTGCTGAATTCAGCAGGTTTTTCAGCGTTTTAGACAGGCCCTAATTATTGATAGGTTAATCGATACGCGTGTCATTAATTCGATCACTGACATTTGAGCAATTTGGGCCATTTGAGCATCCCCATTTGAGCAATTTGCTTACTACAGAATTTTATGAATAAACAACTGTGGAAAAGTTAAACCGTTGAAACATTGAAGAGATATTTAGGTACACCTGTGAACACAAATTTGTTCAAACTTTGATCAGCCTCACTTCATCTTGATTTGAAACATCATTCAAAATATTTTAACACCATGTGTCAATCAACTGCAAGCCAAGAACTATAAATTCAAAAGACATAGTAGTGTACATTCATTGCAGACTCCATCACTGCCCAATAAAATATATCTCAAATGTCAATCAGACCTAAAAATGGGGAAAAATGCTTGTGAAAATGAGACCATCCAATGTATATTGCATGCATCACGAAAACCCGTCTATACATTTTTGAACCCCACTTTTATATAGGTAGTATAACTGGGGTTTACAGGGTTAAACCTTATTTTTCTTATTTCTGCTCTAAAATATAGATTGTGGGTACCCACAATCTATATTTTGAGCAGAAATAAGAAAAAATATCACAACTTTTCAACTGAAATGATTCGTTTTCTTTTCTTTTTTTTCGGCGGTAAACTTTACAATGCATTTATATAGGCGAGTTTTCGTAATGGATCCAGTTTTAGAATTCTTTTATGAATGACAATTGCTTGTCAAACTTACTTGATGCAAAGAGATTAAGGTACTTCTTAGGAGTTTGAACAGATTTTTGTCCACAGGTGTATCTGTTCATTTATGTTGAACTTTCAAAAATGCAATAATATAAAATCGAACAGAATCTCGCACTCGTCACTCAGTCGTGGTAATTTCATACATATGATTGTTTTTTCTTCTTTTCTTTCTCCTATTACTGCTACTCGCTCACATCTGAGCACTACGAGCAGGATTTCCTGTGTGGTAACCAGGATTTCCTGTGTGGTAACCAGTACATTTTTTTAAGCAATGTGGATGAAGTGCCTTACTCAAGGGCACAACATTTTAGTCAGCGTGAGGCTCGAACCCGCAACCTCTTGATCACAAATCCGATGCGCTACCACTGCACCAAAGCGCTCCACGCATTGTACTAAACTCGCCAGAGGTTCGTTTCATAATTTTCATACGAAACGACCACGTGTGTAAGATCCTCTATATCTTGAAACCCAAGATTATAGGCATATAGACGGATCCAATGTTTTGACACGTGACCTTGTTTACTTGTCACTGCGCATGCGCAAAACTACTTTTCCTTTTGATAACGATCTTTCGTGGTTGGCAAAAAGCCGCTGGTTCCATATAAACGCATTATAAATAGGTTAAATATTACGGGCATATATTTGTTGAATGTTACAGAAAATCGATCGAATTACTCTTTAAATGAGTAGATAAATATATTCTAGACTTCATTCCTGCATCTTCCGCATTTTAGTCATTCGTTTTGCGCATTTTTATTACAAATAATTAAGACCATCCCGCATTGTTACCTGCCTAAGTTTAACAGGTAATTACCATCAAAACATACTCAAATATTCTAGAAACCAATAATTACTAGCTATGACATATCTATTTTAAAAGTTTAAAGTTCAATTTTGTCATTTCGATTCCAAACAAAATACAAGTTTACAGAAAATAACATCGCATTTACAATGGCGACAAACGGCCACAGACGTTTCTTGCCCACCACCGGTAAGTCCCGGCAAATAGTATTATTTAGCGATGACGTAGTGTTTGGATGTGTCTATAGCAAGTTTAGCTTTAATTTTGAAATGTGCCCGGTTGAGCAAAAGAACCGCGACACCGGTCGGCATCGGTTTCAGAAGAGTAGGATTACTTTCTGTGTTTTATAATTAACACGCGAACATAAGATAGTCAAAACGATGTCATTCACACCTAAACACGATCAGAATTTTAATTTTGTTTCTAAATCATCGAATGATACACTTTCTTGATGGCTTTTTTACGACAAAATTTCAGTCCAGAGAGCTTGACAACTGTAAACGGGATTAGTAAATTTTATCCGGGATAATATTATCAGTGTAACTTTGTCACTTTGTGTAAGGTAATAAGAGGATAAGCAATGTCTGAGAGTTTACCTAGAAGTCCGATGGGTCCCGGACCAGCCACTATGCCGGCTATGTCATGGTATGAATTTGTTCTGAATGAAAAACTTCTGGAGGAACATCTGTTGAAAGAAAACCCAGGTAACAAGCTGTCCTTAATTATTACCTATCAGAATTGTTATTTATGACATATCTATCTATCTATCTATCTATCTATCTATCTATCTGACACCGAAATTGCCCCTGCCGGGGATCGAACCCGGGACTGCCGGGGATCGAACCCAGGACCTCTAGAAACAGAATTGTTACTGGTGACACGTCAATTGACATTCATACACCAGAGGCAAGTGCACTAACCACTATCACTCTCCACGTCAGGTAACATTTACAATGGCAACATTTCTTTTAGACACATAATGTTTAGGCTAAATCAAATCATGATAGTTCAGTGGTTATAGTGTATGGTTTAACAGTAAGCAAGACTTATGACAACCCATGGTAATGCTACCGCCGCGGTCATTATGACTGTCGCAGGTTTATTAAGTAGCACAGTAGAGGTCACTGGTTTGAACCCCAGGGCCAGCAGGTTGATAAAATTTCAGTCTTTAAAATATGCTTCACTATCATCATTTGCCGGGGTTAATAACATAAAGTGCGCCATTCTTCGTAAGTTCATATCAAGATGTTACAGTCAGGTCCGGTAACATTGCGCGGTCGTTTATTTTCCGCACCCTTTCTTTCTCCTGATACTGTGTCGGTCACATTTGACCATTACTGCAGGTGTACATTACATACACTCCAGATTAGCAGGATGAAAGCCTACATATTAATCATGTAATTAGGGTAGGGATCTTTAACCTGCACAGGGGATGGTTCTTTCTGCACAGGGGCCTCCAGTAGGGGTGTAACGATGCATCGATAGTTCGATGCATCGCGAAAGGGACTGCCTCGATAGCAATGCATCGATAGTACTTTGGACTATCGATAGCTATCGCCGATAGTTCACTCAACTATCGATAGTTTCGATTGTTTTTGTATTTTTCTTGAATATACTTTGAAAATATACTTGTACTGTTGTGTAATTACGCAAGTATTTTTGCTTAGGAAATCCATTCAGCTGTAATCAGGACAGACTGATAAGCCTTCACATATGTGCATGATGATCTGAGTCTTCGCTGGTCGCACATGTGTATCATAGTTTTTTGCCGTGTGGTGAATTTCTCGCGGCGATGAATTTCCCGCCGTCATTTTTGCACGTGCAGTTGAGACAGTCAGAAATTTTCCCGCGTTTTTCAATAACAAAACGTCAATGATAGTTTGATCACGCGTTTGTTGCATGCAACTTTTTGAAAACATGACAGTGAAACCTGTGCGACATGTGAAGGCTCAGATCAGCCTGCGCAGTCATATATAAATGTTTGCTGTTTGTACTATCCTTGCGTAGTATAACTTCTGGGACAAACGCCATTTCCCTGTTCAGTTTCGAAGACATTTGCAAGATGCACAAGCTGATCTTTTGTATGAAGAAATGTTTGTTTTTGCTGTGTGCTGACTTATTCATATAGGTAAATAAATGCGTAATAAATGACGGTATAATGCAGTTTAACTTGTTGTATATGTGACTCTTTTTGCGCATAAGGACCAGACTATTAAACCGCACTTTTGTGGTCTCATTAGAAATGCATTTCTCGAAAAATGCACAGAATGTGCATGCGAGTACATGATAGACTCAGATAAGTCGGCAAGTATGCACAAATGCATCAATGATGATGTCATCAGTTGGCTGGCCTGACCGATTGGGATTGAATTCTTGGGGGAATATTTAAGCAGACAAAGTTTTATTTTCCTTTCGTCATCCTGTAGGGGGAAAAAACGTGCAGCGCGAGGCCTTAGGTCTCCGTCTATCAAGTACTTTCTTAAGGTGATTCTGGACGTTTTGATGGTGGACACTGGACAACCTGGGACAAATTGGCGTTTTTATTTTTCGTGGGTCTTTCTGATTCTATTTTTGGTTGTCTGTATTATAATAGAGGGATATTTCAGAAAAATAACATGTCGAAACGGCCAAATTTCATTACATGAAAACTTTGTTTTATTATTGCTGCTTGTCTTAGCTGTCTTTTGTGCAAGGACTAAATGTCCACAGAGTCAAAGAGCCTAGGTCAAGCCCTGTACATATTGCTAAATGAAAAAAACGACTTGATAATTGCTTTACTTCTATTTTGATAGTCTAGCTTTTGATGCTACTTCAAATAAAAAATATGTAAGTTCAAGTTTTAATGCAGTTTGTTAGATTCATGTCGCCCTTAAAGAGGTGCTAAAATAGCGTGCTGTGATTACGTAATACTATGTAATAATCGGGTTACCTAATTAACTGAATCCACAGATTAATTTAACACAGGCGGCAAACATCAAAGAATCGAAGAACGATCAGCATGTGTCAGTTTTCACAAGCAGAAAATCTCAAACACTGCAAAGGTATTAAAGCTATGATAACCATCACTTACAGGCATATATACTGGAAGCAGCAAACTATTTTTAGGCGGTGGTGGGGATATATATAAAGAGCCGTCTCCCCATGATGTTTTTTCTGGAATAGCCCCGAGGGAATGAATGCTGATATTGAAACACACAATAAACATACAATTTTAGGCCATTGGAATTTTCCTAACTCGTTCTGTTACTCTTAGCCATTTTATGTGAGTGATATAACATCTATGAATCATTTATAAGTGTTCCCGATAGTATCACGATAGTATCGTGATAGTATGCCACGATAGTGATAGTATCGTGATAGTAGTTTCCACGATAGCAATACTATCACAATAGTCAAAATTGGCATCGATAGTCAGCCCTAGCCTCCAGTTATCGTCCCGATCCGAAGGACGGTACACTTTATGACATTCATCCCTGCAAATGATGCCAATGATGCCGAAATTTTATTGCCGCTGCCGGGGATCGAACCTGGGACCTCTAGCATTAGAGGCAAGAGCACTAACCACTGAGCTATCACGCTCTATATTCTGAATTTCTGTAACTGTATCCCCCGTAATCAGTTTCGCTGTTATGAGCGGATCAGTCAGAGGTGTAAAATTTCCCTCAAACTTACTCGCCCTTATCATTTAAACTTTTCATTTAGGTGCTAAAAATGAAGAAAAAGTAAGGTCAGTTTTGAAAATCTTACTCGCCCTGCATTAAAACTTACTCGCAAATGCGAGCGGGCGAGTGGAATTTTACACCCCTGATTCAGCATTAAGTCCAACTTAGCCCACAAAAGATGAGCTTGCACATGCAAATGTGCCACTTCTATGGCATTTTTCAATTTTCTCATAAAACGAAAAATCCAAGGATTGCCAAAGTCAAGATTTGCTTAAATACTAACTAACGTATTCAAACTTACTGCATCTGACAACATTGCAAAAGACCTAATCAACAACTTATTTGTGTCCACCCTTGAGTTTAAAATAGGTCAAAACAGTTGATGTTTGCATTGCAGTTTGTTGGGCGACAAAAATTGCAGGGGATATCCCTGGTCAAAGTATTCTTCATGTGCTAGCCCTGTTCAGTAAGGCTCTTGGATTCATATATAATCTTATTTTCATTTTTATTTCTGACATTTCTTTTATGTAAATAGGCAGAATCCAGATTATGCCTCTTTCCTGAGTTATGGCCCTTTGAAAAAATATAGATGAAATCTTGCCAGCAAAATATAACTGGAATACATTTTGGACCCATGAAAATTTGGTCCAAAATAGGGCTACAGGGTTCTCACAAGGATTTTGAAAATTGGAGTAAAAATGCTGTCCTCCAGAAAAAGTTTTACCATACTTTTCTATTGGGACTTTCCAAATAGTTGGAGTCAGAAATGGAAAAGTTGGAGTAAATTACTCCAAATTTGGAGTTAACGAGAACTCTGGGGCTAGTTTGAACAACTGAAGTTTAACCCATTTAGTACCAGAGACCCCAAAACGGGTAGTTGGCAAACAGTGCAGGCCCAGATCAGACGCCGCAGAATGCGGCGTCTGATCAGGGCCTACACTGTTTGCAAAATTTTCAGCCAATTTCCAAACATTTTTTGAAGAAAAAACACCCCTAAATTTTGAAATGAACTCCTGTTATATATAAGACGGAAGATTCCATTTGGTAAAAATAGGGTTTATCATAGCGCCAAGTCATGAGGAATAATTATGATCACTAGGATATCTTTATAATCTTGTATAAAATAAAGGTATCCATGTTGTATGTTTGATTGATTGTTTGGGGTTAACCCTTATCTTGCTGTTCACGACAACCCTTAACTCTGCAAACAGTGTAGCTCCAGATCAGATGGCTTCTGAAGAAGCCATCTGATCAGGATCTACATTGTTTGGCATTCAGGTTATGAATTTGTAGCAATAAATTACATCAAGTAATTTGATTGGTTGATAGACAGAAATGGGTGTGGCTTAAATGAATATTCAGCAAGATAAGGGTTAAACAACACATCAATCCTTGTGGGTCACTTTGCATTGGCTCCCAGAGAAAGGGAGAAAAGAGATAGAAGAGATAGCAGAGATGAAAGCGAGGGGTCGGACAGAAAGAGGAAAATGAATGGAAGCGTAGAAACAGAAAAAAATTACAACATTCCCTCTCTACCCTTGCCTGCTGCAAGGACAGCAGGCCTTCCCCAAATATAAGCCAATATCAGTTGGACCGCGCAGTGACACAATAACCTCACCCAACCACCCCTATACATGTTAAATTTACTCATTAGAACATAATGACTATATGTGAGCTTTTGGTGAAATCAGTTGAAATAATTAAAATTCAAGGTTTAATACTTGAGCAGGGATATTTTTGGCCTAATATATTGATGGGTCCTAAAAATGGGCCAAGGGCCCATCTTTCATTCATTTACATGAAAAAATGTAAATTTTGATGGGCCTTTTTGAATTTTCATGGGCCTTTTGGAAAAAAAAATGATGGGCCAAAGAGTCCTTAGTACACACCTTACGGCAAAATTAACATCAAATTTGAATACATATGTAGCTTATATATGGGGCGCAAACAAAAATTAAATCAGATTCAGTCTGTAGCTAATAGTTTTCTCATAAAATGGCTCGGGCCCATCCCAGAAATACGTGTACATGTATCCATGCTTGAGTATGATGAGCCAAATTGTTTTTACAATTTCAGTGTATAACAGCAGACTTCTTCGTTAAGTTGAACCTCTACACCTGACAAATTAAAGTTTCAACCACTCACCTAGCAGTCCACAGCTGTGTCAAAATGGCTTGGAATTAAATATTTTTATGTATTCTGTACATTTTTCCGGGCAGGTGAAATGAAAAAAAAAAACGAATTGTCCAGCCAAAGTTTTAACTTTGATTACGTTCATTATATGACGGCCCTCCATGGTGTAGTGGATAAGAGCCCTGACTCTTAATCATTAGGTCGCTCACCGCTGTGGTTCGCACCTGGCTCGGGCCACATAGGAGACACCAAGTTCTGCAACGGAAGGTCAGGAAGGTTTTCTTTGGGCACTCCGGTTTTTGCCTGCCTGATTCACAATGGGCTCGAAATAACTGAAATAATCTTAAAAGGTCTGTAAAACCTAAACAAAACAAAAAAAGTTCACTATAAAAGCCAGCACATGACAAAACCTACAATAAAACCTATGCAACCTGTGAAAAACACAGATCAGCCTGCACATCTGTGCAGTCTGATCAGCCTGTGCGTTTAACCCATTGTATGCGGGAAACCCCTAAAGGGGTACATTGGCAAACTAGTGCAGGCCCAGATCAGACGCCGCAGAATGCGGCGTCTGATCAGGGCCTGCACTATTTGCTAATAGAATTTTCCGTCAAAAATAGAATAAAAACAAAAAAATAGGCCTGACACCCCTTATATGGCAAATGGACTTGACCAACATGTAGCAATGGAAGAGTCCACTAGTATGCAATGGGTTAACCACCTCTGGCTATCCAAACAAAGTTTGATTGATCGTGTTGGGGCCTTTTGTGTCATCTTGTGTCGTCTCTCAGGGAAGGGGTGTAAAGAGACAGTACTAAGATATGAAAGTGAAATACAAGGGAAGAATGTGAATAAGAAGAACTAATATTCCCTCTCTACCCTCACCTGCCACATGGACAGCAGGCCTTGCCCAACTGCAAGCCAATATCATTTGGGTGCCCTGTGATACAAGATGCACAACATCTTTACCTCTCCCAACCACCCCAGTCAAAATAGAGATACATGAAAACCCTTAACTCTTATCCCGCTGAACGTGATAACCCTATCTTTGAAAACAGTGTAGATCCAGATCAGATGGCTTCTTCAGGAGCCATCTGATCAGGGTCTACACTGTTTTTCATGCCCCTGTGAGGCAAGATGCACGACACCTTTGCCTCTCCCAGTCACCCCAAATCAAAATAGAGATACATGAAAACCCTTTACTCTTATCCCGTTGAACGTGTTAACCCTGTCTTTGCAAACAGTGTAGATCCAGATCAGATGGCTTCTTCAGAAGCAATCTGATGAGGATCTATACTGTTTTTCATGCAGTTTCAATGTGAACTGAAAACATACATAATACCGGTATTAAGTAATTTGATTGGTTGATAGTCAGCAATGGGTGTGGCTAATTTAATTTATTCGGCGTGATAAGGGCTAATGTGAAAACTCTTGCTATAATTGGTGGATGGGCTGGCTGATCTGAGTCTTTGCTGGTCTTACTGAAGTTTTTTTTTGTGCTGTGGGTCATATTTTTGTTGATACAGGTTACTTGGAAGCATTATACAGTCGAAATTAACCCTTATCTTGCTGTTCACGACAACCCCTATCTTTGGAAACAGTGTAGATCTAGATCAGATGGCTTCTGAAGAAGCCATCTAATCAGGATCTACACTGTTTGGCATTAAGTTTATGGCTTTGTAGAAATAAATTACATCAAGTAATCTGATTGGTTCAAAGTCAGAAATGGGTGTGGTTAAACTGAATATTCAGCAAGAGAAGGGTTAAATGGCTTGAATACCTTTGTGACCATGAAAATGTGTTTGAGACAAGGTAGTTTGAGCCATTGAAGGTTGATCTTGGAGTCAAGCTAGGATGCATCATATAGACATCTTTTTATTTCTCCTCAAAATAAATGTAAATTGTGTGTACACATTAGAATCTGCAGTTATGGAAATTTTTACCTATGGACTCATCGGCCCCGCCCATTGGGGCTTGAAGAAATAGATGGGCTGCATGATGCTTCCACGCAGAGCTCAAACCAACCGCAAGTACTGGTAAACAGCCTAGAGGTTCTAAGCATGCCCAGGAAAAGTGGTGCGAGTTGGAGCGTCCATGCATATAAACCCTATTGGTTTCATTAGGCGGCAGGGCTTGAGATGTCTTCATCTCAATGTCTGGTAAAAGTCCCACAAAATTGGAAGCAAAGTCTCCAAAATGACCTATACAGTGTTGACAGAGATGTAAACCCTTATCTTGCTGTTCACGACAACCCCTATCTTTGCGAACAGTGTAGATGCAGATCAGATGGCTTCTAAAGAAGCCATCTGATCAGGATCTACACTGTTTGGCATTCAGTTTAAGAATTTGTAGCAATAAATTACATCAAGTAATTTGATTGGTTGACAGATAGAAATGGGTGTGGCTTAAATGAATATTCAGCAAGATAAGGGTTAAACATCAAATCAAACAAACAAAACCTATGGACTCAAGAACAAGTTCAAAACAGCTGTGTTAAAACGGGCCATTGTCCTGCCTCAGTAGCTCAGTAGGATGCACGTATGGTGATCAGGAAGATGCTGGTTCGATATCTGCAGGGGTCGGCAGCATTCTTTCGTGGAGATCATGAAATCCAAAATTCCTTTTCGGTCATCAGAATAAGCACAAGATTTTCTTAAATTTACAGGTTAGGTATCAAAAACCCCTCTCGTGTCTCAAAGTATTCTGTCAAATGTCCACTGATTGGATTATTTCGATGTCTACTCACCAGGGTGTTCCCACCAACCACAACTGCCGGGTATTGATACATTGTAATGGGTGCATAACAGGATCTTTATACACCATATTATTTGTTTGTTTGATTTGAGGTTTAACCTCCCTGTCAACACTGCAAAGGTCATTTTGGAGACGTTGCTTCCAATTTTGTGGGACTTTTACCAGACATTGAGATGAAATGACATCTCAAGCCCTGCCGCCCAATGAAACCAATAGGGTTTGTAAGCATGGACGGGCCGACTCGCACCACTTTGCCTGGGCAGGCTTAGATCCTCTAAGCAGTGTACCAGTACTTGTATGCGGGTCAGTTTCAGCTCTGCCTGGAAGCATCATGCAGCCTATATATTTCTTCAAGCCCTGATGGGCGGGGGCTGAATATGCCATATGAACCATATGCATTTGGATAGAAAGCTCCAAGCAGAATGGGGCATGTCATCAGTGTCTATTGTACAATTTTTTTCCACCCATCCAGCTATTTTAGACACAAGATCTTGTAATCAATTGGGAAGAAGTATGGTAAGGAGTTGAGGTGTTGGAATGCTTAGGGTAAATGCAGTACTTTTTTTCACTATTTTTCAGACCCCAGCCCAGTGGAACTGATCATGCAGTTTCTTCAGGAAGCAGAGTCTCAACTTGCATCAAATGCCAGTAATGATGCTCAAACTTCTGACCCTACCTCTCAGCAACCTGTTTCTCCAGGGACAGGAACACCAATGGCAATGTCTCCACAGGGTGGCTCCCCACAGCCAGGATCACCACAGGCAGTGATGCCACCGGTACCTGTCACAGAACAGAATCATCGAGAAGGCACAGAAGAAAGTATGGATATTCAGCGCGAGAAGTCAGGTATGTCGTGCTTTCAAAAAGCTTGTTTTTTTGCATGCTGGGCAGACAATTCACATGTAATGTCAAGCATTACACCACAACCTCATTATAACACTGTTATGGATATAACACAGTTATGGATATAACATAGTTTCAAGATGGATTCCAAAAATGTAGAGATTATATAGAAAAATGACCATAAATGTTCATTTTTCTATATAATAGCGAGCACAGCTCGCGATGCGCGAAGCGCATCGCGAACGAAGTGAGCTCTACGGTAGAGAATCTGACCAAGAAAATTAACATACAGCCCTACATACTTTAACGCTTAGATCGATCTGACCATTTTTCTTCCATCTGTCTTCCGGAAGTTGTTTAATGGGGCGAAAACGAGGCTGACAGTCTGGTATACCGTGTTTTCAGAACATTCGGATAATGTTCAGAGTTTTACCGAAGACAAGTCTAGCGTATGACAACAAATGAACAGAAACGGACCTAATAAACAGAACGGACTTGCAAAAACAACAAAAATCCCGAAGTGCTTATTTTTCATTGTACTATAAAATACTGTACATAATGAGGTGTACCTAAAACAAGCAGCTAGCAAAATGTACTTACAGAAGTATCTTAACAGACTAGAATAGAATAGAGCCAAAATCATAGCTAATAAAATGGCTAAATGTGCCCAAATCAGTGAATGAACATAGATAGACAATACCCACAATAATGCTGATCTATCTATCTATCTGTCTGTTTTGTTTGATTTGAGGTTTTACGTCCCCATCAACACTGTAAAGGTCATTTTGGAGATGTTGTTTCCAATTTTGTGGGACTTTTACCCGACATTGAGATGAAATGACATCTCAAGGCCTGCCACCCAATGAAACCAATAGGGTTTATAAGCATGCACGGGCCGACTCGCACCGCTTTGCCTGGGCAGGCTTACATGTAGATCACCTAAGCGGTTTACCACCATTACTTGTGTGCGGGTCGGTTTCATCTCTGCATGGAAGCATCATGCAGCCCATCTTTTTCTTCAAGCCCCGATGGGCGGGGGCCGGCTGTCTGTCTATCTATCTATCTATCTGTCTGTCTGTCTGTCTGTCTGTCTAATCTTATCCTATCCTATCTATCGAAGGGTGTTAGCTGAAATAAAGGGAAAGATGAGTTTGTACAGTGTTAGTATAGTTAAAAGATAAAAACAGAGATTGGTCTTTAAAGGAGAAGCATGAACCCCCAGGCAAACAGCACTACTAAACTGGATTTTTATTAACATGCGGGTACAGGGGCAACACCCACATGAATGAGCCCTTTTCCAGGTAACTGGCTTGATGCACGCATGGTAGATATCACACCAGATCTCGAGGTTTGTCTATGATGAGGGTCGGTAGCAGAGAGCTTCCACTCTCTGCAATCTCTCCGTCAGCTGCTTCAATATCATCTTAGGGCCCCAAAGGCCCTTGCTTTTCATCTACCTGTATGTCACAGCCAGCCTCGAATGCACTGTTGGAGTGTTTCAAATGTCCATACCAGCGGAGCCTTCTCTCATTCAGGATAAGGTCAGGTCCTCAATGGACATTGCAGATCTGTCTGATCATTGACATGTCATTCCGCTGCAGAGACGCTGGAGGTTTGGCTTTATCAATGGCCAAGTGTCACTAGCATGGAACACCGCAATCGCACAAGAGCTTTGAAACACGGCAACGTGTCTTGAACGAGACGTGATGGGAAGAGAGAACTGGTAGCCGTTCCTTGATTTTCTTCCAGGCTGTTTCACGTGATGTGGTCGAAAGATCACAGCCATCCGTTGTTGAGAGTATGTCTCCTAGGTAGCAAAAGCTCTAGCTTGCCAGGTCCACCTTGGATTTCCCTATATGGTATCAGACCCAAAAAATATTCTGCAAATTTTAGCATACCCCAAAAATATTCCCAAACTATACAGGTATAGACTTGTCTTCTGTGAAGAAAACGTGTTTTCACTAATTTTTGCCTATAATGATAGTATTTGGTAACAAAAGAGCTTAAAACAGTTCCTAACAGTATAGCTCTGTAATAACTAAAACGCAACTGAATTTTTGTGCAGCAAGGAAAACAAAAACATAATTAAATCAGCTTCTGAGATGGGTGATATAATGTGTCAACAACACGCATTAAGCATTTAAAGCCAAATATACCAAAGATATTTGATAGTCCCCCTACAAAAAAAATATCTGCTAAATGGCCAGACCCATAAAAATACCAAGTTCTTCCTCCCCCCAAAATCCCCACACAAAAAATGCTAAAATATACAATTGTGACCCCCCCCCCACCCCCACCGAAAAAAATAGTCCCAGCCTATGTAGCAGGCAACGTTCATAGTAACCCCCCCCCCCCCCTGGGTCTGCCGTCTAAGGGGTGTGTAGTTCTTTGGCACTGTGTACACCGATAATCAGCATTCTCTGTCAAGCGCATTAGCCCACTGAATTTCTCGTGCTCCCAGAACATGCAGCCATTGCGAAATGTATTGCCCACTCCAGTGTGACATACAACACATGGGAACTCACCTGGCCTCTGCAGTGGGTCTAGGCCAGTACCACAGATGCAGGGGGGGTCTAGGTCAGTACCATAGACCATGATTTTCATCTTTCCGACATTATCTCTCAGTCCTTTCTCCTCCATTGCTGCTTTCCAAGTGAAGCGCCTCCTGGCACTTTCCTCAAGCGATTCAGCTATAATGACAAGGTCATCAGCATACAGGTCCTCCCAGGGGACTCCAGAGTGGAACTTGTGTGTCATTGCCTTCACTTCTGTTTTTCAAGCACACTGATGAAAAGCAGTGGGCTGAGAACAGAGCCTTGATGAACACGGACACGGTTCCCCACATTAGCATACATGTACACCCCATCGACTGGTTGCAAAATCCAGTTGTCCACTCCAAGTTTGCAGTGCCAACCAGATAATCTTCCAGGGTACTTGATTAAATGCCTTCTCCTGGTCTATGAAAGCCATGTAGAGTCTCTTGTTGGCACATTATTGCAGTTGGAAAACTTTATTGAGGAGACTAGGAGATTTGTGTCTTCCAAAACAAAGGAAAACTAAAAATCAGCACATTTTTTTTCTGCATCCCAGTATCTAATATATGTTCTTTATTTGTTGTTTTTATTTTTTTTTCCAGAAAATACATTTGAAAACAAACCATTTGTGGGAATATACAGGAGATGCATTTACCTCTTTCTAGCCTGTAACGGCTTAGAATCAGTGCCCTGATCTAAAAATATTCCATACTTTTTTGGTTACCACAGCAGACTGAACGTAAATCAGAATTAAAAATGTCAGAAAGCCAAAAATTCAAAGACAACGTCTCCTACCATATTCTTTACGGGCCTCAATGGGCCTAGTGGTTAAGAGCGCTGACTCTTGATCATTAGGTGTCTCACCGCTGTGGTTTTAGCCTCGCTTGGGTTACATGTGAGATGCCAAGTTCTGCAACGGAAGGTCAGGTGGTTTTTCTCCAGGTACCCCGGTTTTCGCCCACCTCTGATTAACGATCGACTCAATATAAGTGAAATAATCTTGAAAGGGCCGTAAAACCTAAAAAAAAAAAAACTACCATATTCTAGTTCTGATGTAACTGTGGTGTTACCAGCTTTGATGGCTCAGTGGTGGAGTGTCCGCTTTGGGATGAGGTTGTAGGTCTCGATCCCCGGCTATGTCATGCAGTTGATGTTACTTGTTTCTGAAAGATATCAGAATCAGATATCTTTCAGATATGTTAAGTTAAATAAAGTTTTTATCCTTATCACTGTTTATGAGCTACTGTGCTTTGTTATTACAGCATCAGTTTCGTGGAATTATTTAGTTGCTTAGACTCGTGTATGCTATGCTGTGCTCGCTCCTAGGCTAAGCCTATTTACATATTATATACATTTTTGTTTGGATATAACATGGTTGTTAAATACATGTAGGGGCTTGAAGAAATATATGGGCTGCATGATGCTTCCACGCAGAGCTGAATCCGGCCTGCACACTAGTACTGGTAAACCGCTTAGAGGATCTCAGCCTGTCCAGGAACCGCGGTGTGAGGCAGACCGTCCATGCTAATAAACCCTATTGGTTTCATTGGGCGACAGGGCTTGAGATGTCATTTCATCTCAGTGTCGGGTAAAAGTCCCACAAAATTGGAAGCAACGTCTCCAAAATGACCTTTACAGTGTTGACGGGGACATTAAACCTCAAATCAAACAAACAAACAAACAAACAAACATGGTTGTTAAACTAACATGGTTTCTGCTTTGGACCTCATTAACAGTGTTATAAAGAGGTTTTGGTGTGTTTTCACTGAAATATAAGAAGAAAAAAGAAGGCTTTGAAAATGCCTTCTGCTTGTGATTACTGTGAGGATCCTAACAGATAGGCATAAGCAAACAGTGCAGACCCAGATCAGACTGCTCCTGAAGGAGCAGTCTGATCAGGGGCTACACTGTTTGCCATTCTGTCTGCACCTTTTGAATCTTTGCTGGATCATGAAACAATTTTTTTTTCCAAAATTCAGGAGAATTACAGCAAGTTCTCAAGGTGTCCGAATTTTTAGGATTTTTTCCGGTAGCAGTTGAAGGGTTAAATATATCACACCCTCATTCAGTCCTAACTGTAGAATGTTTTTACATACAAATCAATGTGGTAGTAAAACTACATAACTTCATTGAACAGGAAAATAAATGAGTAAATTTACTCAAGCAGTCTACTGATTTCTTTTTCGCTTCTGCCCAGAGACAATTGTCTGTTGGTATTATTTTTATTTTGGCGGGAAATTCTAACACAACTTGTCTGAACAGTTTGTTTGGTAAAAATTGAAACTGTATTCTTTTAAGCATAGGTTGAAAGTAAAGCCTTTTTGGTTGATTGTTTAACCCATATCCTGCTGAATGAATTAATTTAGCCACGCCCATTACTGACTGTCAACCAATCAGATTACTTGAATACTGAAATCATTCAAATTCACAGACTGAATGACAAACAGTGTAGATCCTGATCAGATGGCTTCTGAAATCAGATGCCTTCTTCAGAAGCCATCTGATCTGGATCACTGTTTGTTGTGTTCATGGGGATAAGGCAAATCTATGGCAAATCTATGCAATTTGCCAACTGACCCACAAGGGTTTATGTGTTGTTAAACCCAAAACAGTCAATCAATGCCAAAGTTATATACAACTGCAGTTACCAGCTGATGTCCATGTCACTATCGCTGACCAGTGGAGTTAGCATTTGTACAAAATCCAGTTACTGTAAAAGTCCTAAAAATTCGGACACATTGAGGACTTGCTGTAAATTTCGTAAAATTTTAACAAATTTGTTTCACAATCCAGCAGTGCGTCCAAAAAGTACAGAAGGAATGGCAAATAGTGTAGACCCTGATCAGACTGCTCCTTCAGGAGCAGTCTGATCTGGGTCTGCACTGTCTCCTTAGGCCTGTCTGTCCCAATACTTTGGATCAATACGGTAACAGTTGTTTATAAACATGCGTTCTTGTCGCTGTGACACCAGAATGCTGTGTAAAGAGGGTTATTTGTAAAACCTGGACTGAACTTGTCTGTCAGATAGGCAAACACTGTAGACCTTGGTGCCCCCCACCCATCAGGGCTTGGAGAAATAGATTGGGCTGCATTGTACTTCCGCGCAGAGCTGAAACCAACCAAACTTGAGTAAGTTGAGTACTGGTAAACCGTTTAGATGTAAGCATGCGCTGGAAAAGTGATGCAGGTCTGACAGCTCCTTGAACCCTAGGGGTTTCTATGGACGGTAGGGCTTGAGATCCAATTTCAACTCAATGTTGAGGTAAAAGTTCCACAAAATTGAAAATGACCGAAATACATGTAAAAGCTCAACTCAGTCAATCAGAACTGTAGACCTAGATTATGATATGCCACAGAAAGTGGTGTCTGGTCTTGGTCTACACGGTTGCTTAAAGAATAGGAATAAAGGTCTTAGCCCTTATTCTGCTGTTCATGACAACCGGTATCTTTGCAAACAATAAAGATCAGATGGCTTCTGAAGAACCTACACTGTTTGTCAGTTACTTTGCAAATTCGAATGAAACATTATACAGAGCTCTCACTAGGATTTTGAAAACAGGATTCCAGGAATCCTTCCTTGTAAAATGTAGGATTCACAGATAAAAAGTTGGATTCCCACATAAAAAAGTTCGAGTTCTGATCTTGATCGCGCATAGAACATAGACAAAAACTTCTTATTATCAGGCTACACGTCCATATGAAAAACTGTATACTTTCATGGCTCCCAAACTCTTTTTTTCGATCCAAACATGTAGATTGTGGGTACTAGTTAGAAATATTTCACTGGTGTGTATACCCCCCCCCCCCCCCCCCACCACAATGCAGTTGCTCAGATTTATTCTCACACTTCTAGTCAAATAATGCCTGATAAAAATAAGGTTGTATTAGGATAACAGCAGATATAATGTAAACCCAGATCAGAAAAGCAGCATTCTATTTAGCTATATTTGTGCTTTCAAATTCGGATGTATGTACGTGAGAGTAGCTCAATTATTTTTGATTGGTGTAAACAAATACGTAGGGGAAGCATCCTAACCATGTCTGACTTCCTGTAATTGATAAAAATGATTGTATTTTGAAGAATTACATACATTTTTGTCACCAGTAAACGTCGAAACACACTTTGACCGAGCGATAAAAAGTATGATCGTGTAGTCGCGAAAATACATGACATTGGTAATTCGTCAATTATATCGTCTTCGCCGTAACCCTGGTTTATCTAAACGTGATATTTTACCGACTCATGCTAATCCGTTGATGATATGAGCTTAGATTAATTAGTAAACTAATTAATTGTAATCCGTAATAACACGGGGATTAGCGCGGCGAGATTAAACAGGTACAATCATTTTTAACACGTGCCGCAAACCGACCACTTTCCAATATCGTCTCTCCCACTGACAGGTGCAAAAATACCTGTCAATATAGGTCACGTCTACTGATTTGTGGCACGTGCGCTTTCAACATAAAAAGCGGCGCCGCATTTGATCTTTTATTGGTATTGCATAAGCAGCCTAAATTAGCTTCTGAATTTACCGCTTCTGTAATTTTGGACGCGTGTCGCAATAAAAACATGCGTACACAAGAATCGCCGGTTGTGAATTTTACGCGTACAACGGCAAAAGTTGGCGTAAAATACGCAGAATCCTGCGTTTCCGAGAGCTCTGATTATATCAAGTAAATTGATTGGTTGATAGTCAGAAATGGGTGTGGCAAAATTCATTTGTTTGTTTGTTTGATTTGAGGTTTAGCATCCCCGTCAACACTATAAAGGTCATTTTGGAGACGCCGCTTCCAATTTTGTGGGACTTTTACCCGACATTGAGATGAAATGACATCTCAAGCCCTGCCACCCAATGAAACAGATAGGGTTTGTAAGCATGGACGGTCCGACTCGCACCGCTTTGCCTGGGCAGGCTTAGATCCTCTAAGCGGTTTACCAGTACTTGTGTGCGCGTCGGTTTCAGCTCTGTGTGGAAGCATCATGCAGCACATCTATTTCTTCAAGCCTCGATGGGCGGGGACCTAGGCAAAATTCATTTATTCAGTGGGATAAAGGTTAACCCTTATCTTGCTGTTCACGACAACCCCTATCTTTGCAAATAGTGTAGATCCAGATCGGATGGCTTCTGAAGAAGCCATCTGATCTGGATCTACACTGTTTGGCATTCAGTTTGTGAAATTGTAGCAATAAATAACATCAAGTAATTTGATTGGTCGATAGACAGAAATGGGTGTGGCTTAGATGAATATTCAGCAAGATAAAGGTTAATGAAATAGTTTCACTCCCCATTCAGGCATTTTCCCAGCCTACTGACTGTCAGAGACAATCAACTCACCAGTGTTTTGATTTACACTTAACCCTTTTTGTTCCAAATGGAACCTTCCTTCTTATACATAGCGTAAGTCCATTTCAAAATTTAGGGGTGTCAGGTTGTGTTTTCTTCAAAATTTATTTGGAAAATGGCTGAACTTTTTGCAAACAATGTAGGCCCTGATCAGATGCCGCATCCCGCGGCGTCTGATCTGGGCCTGCACTGTTTGCCAGGGTACCCATTTTGGTGTTTCCGGTACAAAATGGGTTAATTAATAGGTCTTTAGAATTGTTGATATTTTTGTAATGTAATGACATATCAAATATTTGAAACAATGTACTAATCATGACAATCTAATTAGGTTAGGTGTACAGTATTCAAGCAGACTGACTGAATTTCTTTTAGCTTCTTACGGTAAATGGAATGCATACACATGATGGAATATTTTTTGCCTTTCTTCAAAAGGCAGCCCTGCTTGATTCCTATAAACCAAATCCCACCTACTCCTTAGAAGCAAATTTTTTCATCTGAAGCAGGGGCCAGTAGACTAGATAAGGGGAGTAATTGATGATAAGGATAGCTTTCCTTATCTCTCAAAGAAAACATATGTTGTGGGTACTCATTTTAATATCGCACTGTACCATCACATATTTGATAAATAGGATAACATTCTATTACCTCCAAAATTAAAATAACTGATTCTTGGAGCTTAACTGATTAACTTAAGGCTGCCTTGGCGCCAAAATGACCACGTGACCACTTGCGCACGAATTGACGCATGCGCATCATATAAAATTTTGGAGGACGAAAGAAAACATTCGCCATTGTGTCTTTGGATTTAAAATATTCGTTTTCGGAATATTTAATCACATCAGGCTTGTTTCGTCCTTATTTTTCGTTCTAAACCTCCATTATTCTTTCTATTTACTTTGTTTTTCGACAATTTCTTTGTCATTTTGTTTTTTTTTTTCCTCGCTTTTTCGAAGCGTGTTTTCGTCGCGAGTCGTTTCGGCCTTCTCGTTTTTTCTCTTATGCCCCAACTCAGAGGTTTATGTGGGCATCTTAAACCATCGTATGATAATCATTCAACTTGTGCAGCCTGCTGTTCGTGCTCATTTGATAATAAATGTTCTGTTTGTGTAGATTGGGATCCTTATACCTGGTCTTTATTTCAGAAGAAAAGGTTGTACTCCAATAGACCTAGGAGGATGACTTCCAAAGGCTCTAAGAAGAGTGAGAAATTTACGATGGTTGCGGACAGGACTCGCGGTGCGACTAGGGGTCTTGAGTCTAGTGACTCTGGGACACGCAGGGAGACTCCCAAGCACCCCAGAGATCTCAAATCGACTCAGTCCGTGTCTAGGAGCTCGTCTGATCGGTCTAGCCATCAGCACGCTTCTAGTTCGGAAGCACCACCGGTCACAGATCTGACTGGCTCAAATCCCGGTGACGACCCTGACTCTGATAACCCGGCACCGGGCGATCACCGGGCACCATCGGTCGTAGATGCGGATTCTACTTCCGATACTAATGACCGGGACCGGGCACCGGACCGGTCAATTCCACCGGGTCATAACTCACCGGGTCACCGGTCACCGGGTAGTAACTCGGTACCGGGAAGAGATCAGTCACCAGTCGACGAGCATTCATTCGAAAATGGTCAGTCACTGGGTAGACAAATGATTCTGGGCAAAAATGACCGGTCATCAAATATTCCCGGTCGACATGAGTCTTCTAGGGATCGATCGATCATTACAACCTCAAAACGACATATTCGTAAGAGGTCTCCCAGTCATCAATCTGTAGCTGTTCATAAGACTAAGTCCAACGTTCAGCTTACACAGAAATCTATCCGATCCAGATCGAAACAATCGGGTCGACGATCTCGTTCTCGGTCAAGATCGGTCCATTCGCCTCACAGGCATAAGAAACGGAGGACTAGATCGAGGAGTAAGTCTTATTCCCGAAGATCTAGGTCATCGTCCTCAAGAAGGCATAGGAGGAAACATCGTTCTTCCAGGGGTAGAAGACGTTATGTTTCTTCTCCCAGTACGTCTTCGTCGTCTTCTCTATCTTCGGATAGAGACTATAGAAGACGTCAGCACAAGAGTCATAAACACAAGAGATATCATAAAAGGAAGAGATCTACCTCTTCGGATGACTCTCAGTCAGAGAAGGTAGATTCGTCCAATAAATCTCCTTCTCCAGTATATAAGAGAGTATCTAGTGTGAAACACTCTGCTAAACCTCAAAGTACTCGGCATTCCTCTCCTTCCTTATCAATAAGAGTGGAGGACACAAAGGAACTTGATAATGACTTGGATTCTCGTGCTTCGGTTGAAGATTTTAATGATCTGAATAGTTCCGAGATAGATGATAGGATTTCCTATGCATCTGTTATTGACGCTATTTTGGAAATCTTACCTAGTGATAAATTTCCAAGACAGTCAGAGAGTTCCTCAAAGATTTCAAGACCGAAATCTTGCATTGAGGAAGACATTGGACAGGAGCAGAAAAAGTCTATCTCCTTGCCTCAGTCCCCACTCATCGGTAGTACGATCGATTTTATTCAACACCAAGTTAAGGATAAAATCATCCCTGAAGACTGGTGCATCAAGAAAAAAGATCAAGATGCACTAATCAACTTGAAATACTATCAATCGCACAATGAGAAAGTCCCTACTTCTAGGGATCTTCCTCTTGACTATGATGCTAGTAGACTTGGTATGTCGCTCACTGGTAACACTCAAATACCGGTCAAGAATTTGGCACAGTATGAGAAACAGCTCAGGGATCTTTTGAGAACGTTGTCTCATGCTGATGTATTTTCCTACGCAGCTTTTCGATCTGCTAAACAAGAGGAACCAGATTGTACTCTTTTGCTCAGGATACTTGAGGCCTTAGCAAAATCTATTAATGCGTCGGTCTCCTTAGCATCCATTCTGACAGCAGAAATAGTTCAAATGAGAAGAGAAGCTGCAATTAGATCTGCACCGAAGTCCCTTTCGGACATGGCAAAAAACAAACTCAGATCTACACCTTTCAATTCTCCGACATTATTTGGCGGGAAAATTGAACAGGTATATAAGGAAAATTCAGACACCTTGAGGGATGAATTAGTTACTAAGACTATTACATCTAATCAAGCCAAATCTCAGACTTCCTCATCTACACAAGGCAAGCCCGAGTTCAAAATTCCTAAAATAGGAACTTCCTTTCCGTCAAAGTTCGGCAGGAATAATGATCGTAACCTCGCAAAAGGTTCCACATCATACGGTGGTCGTGGCTCCTTTCGAGGTTCAAGAGGATCAAAATCAGGTAGAGGTAATTTCTCCTCCAGGGGAAAAACCTCTACCCTCAAAAAACAGTGAAACCCCTCCTCCACTGCCCTCCCTTCGACCTCAGATTCCAGTCGGAGGAAGACTAGCTCATTTTGCCGAAAACTGGCAGGAAATTACAGCAAACAAATGGGTTCTATCAGTCATAAAAAGAGGGTACAAGATCCCATTCACAGATCTTCCACCTCTTTCAAGAGAACCCATCTTCTTCAGCCAGTCAGGCAGACCGGAGCTAGCAGAAGAAGTAGAAAAACTACTTTCAAAAAGGGCAGTGGAGAGAATTCAACCGGAATCTCCCGGATTTTATTCCAGAATCTTTCTGGTACCAAAGAAAAACGGAAAAATGAGGCTAATCATAGACCTTTCCAATCTGAACAATCATGTGCTCATTCAAAGTTTCAGAATGGAAACTCAACAAAAGGTCAGAAATGCCATTCACCCAAACGATTGGGCCTTTTCATTGGATCTCACGGACGCATATTTGCATGTGTTGATTCACCCTCAGTCTCGCAAATATCTTCGGTTCACCCTGAACGGAAAGGTCTTCCAATTCAGGGCACTACCTTTCGGGCTCTCCACAAGTCCGTACGTTTTCACTCATCTGATGTCAGTAATAGCTACCCATCTTCACAAGAAAGCTATAACTCTTTTTCCGTACCTAGACGATTGGTTGTCAAAGAACCAAAATCGTCAACTTCTTCTGGAACATATCCACTTCACAGTTCACCTGATTTCATCACTAGGACTACTGATAAATCAGGAGAAATCAGATTTGGTTCCATCGCAGAATTTCAATTTCATAGGGATGGAATTTCTCACTCAAACAAACACAGTCAGAATTCCCCTAGAAAGAATTCAATCTCTTCTACTGTCAATAAATGCATTTCTTCTCAAAAGGATAGTTACAGCCAGACAATTCCTTTCTCTTTTAGGGAAACTCAATGCAGCTGCAGATTTTGTAGTCTTAGGACGCCTACATCTCCGTCCACTACAAATGTCATTGCTAGCACAATGGAGACCTCACAATCTCCCATTAGATCACCAAATTCAGATTTCTCAAAACATAAGACATCATCTAATTTGGTGGAACAATCGTCAGAGGTTTCTGTCGGGAGTTCCGATAAAAATTCCTGCACACACCCATCAACTTTACACAGACGCAAGTGTAACGGGTTGGGGGGCTCATTTAGAACCAGAAGGGATTCTATTTCACGGGATTTGGAACCAGTTTCAAAGGGATCTCCATATCAATCTTCTCGAGTTGATGGCAATATCAATAGCACTGAAATTTGCTCATCCTCATATAATAAACTCAAAAGTGTTAATATGCACAGACAACACGACGGTAGTTTCATACATAAGGAAACAGGGAGGGACTCATTCTCCAGATCTCTGTCTAGAAACCTGGAAAATGTTTCATTGGTGTCAACAAAACAACATCAACATTGTAGTAAGACACATACCAGGAAAATTCAACATTCTGGCAGATCGGCTCTCAAGAATAATAAAACCGATCAAAACAGAATGGTCACTCAAACAATCAGTAGTGAACACAATCTGTCAGATGACAAATTTTCCAAACATAGATCTTTTTGCAACAAGATTAAACCACAAGATGCCTCTGTACGTATCTCCAATACCAGACAGTCAGGCATTGGCGATAGACGCACTATCAATGGACTGGAACAGGATAAGTGCATACGCATTTCCTCCTTTCCATCTTATTCCAGCGGTGCTAAACAAAGTTCAAAGGTCACAGTGCAAAATTGTTCTAATAGCTCCTCTGTGGCCGAACAGGCCGTGGTTTCCAGATCTACTGAATCTACTGATATCTCCTCCAATAACTCTTCCAGTAACACCAGATCTTCTATCTCAGTTACAAGGAAAAATTCTGCATCAAAACCCCCAAATGCTTGCCCTTCACGCTTGGGAATTATCAAGCAATCAATCAGAAATAAACAGTTTTCAGGGGAAGTTGCAGAACATGTCTCCAGAGCTAGACGAGAGTCTACTAGGAAAGTCTATGATGCAAAATGGGAGATTTTTACCAATTGGGCAAATCAGAGGGAAATTGATCCGATCAAGGCCCCCTCTCATGTGATTGCTGACTTCTTTCTTTATCTATTTAATATCAGGAAATATCAAGTCAGCACTATTAAGGGTTATCGATCAATGCTATCCAATACACTTAAGTTTAATGAAGGGTATTGTATAGGTTCAGATCCAGTTATCTCTGAATTGATGAAATCTTTTCAAATTCAAAGACCTGTTACTAGATCTATATCTCCCAAATGGGATCTTGCCTATGTTCTCACATACTTGTCTAAGGAACCTTTTGAACCACTTCCATCAGTTTCATTAACGTTCCTTTCCATGAAAACAGCGTTTCTGCTCTCTATGGCTTCTGCTAAGAGAGTTAGTGAAGTACATGCCTTTTCAATGGACAAACAACATCTTAGATTTAGTTCAATAGATGGTTCTCTTACCATTAGAACTCAAGTAGGTTTCTTAGCAAAGAACCAACTTCCATCTAAGGCACCTGATTCAATTAAAATTCCTTGTCTTTATAATGGGAATCGGAAAACAGGTTTTAACAAGGTCTTATGTCCAGTCAGAGCAGTTAAAATATATCTTAAGAGAACAAAAGCTATTAGGGGTTCCCGAAATAGGCTTTTCATTCCCACAAAAGGAAATCATGATATCAAGAAATCTACTATTTCCAATTGGGTGAAATATACCATTAAGATGGCATATCAAAATATCTCTAAGAGACAGTTATCTTTTCTTAAAATCAGATCTCACGAGTTAAGGGCTTTTTCCACTTCATGGGCCTATTTTAACTCTATCCCTTTAAATGAGATACTTGATGCAGCTGTTTGGTCAAGTTCTTCCACCTTTGCTCAGTTCTATCTTAGGGACTTTCGGCAACAAGCTTCCAATCTAAGCAATCTTGGGCCAGTCGTCGTTGCTCAAAAAGTGGTGGGGGGGCCGTTTCTGAGGCTCCCACAGAACAGCTATAAACCAAATTGAACTAGCACTATCAGGAGCAGAACCTCAGAAGGTATGTGTTAGTTATAACACAGCTGATCAGGGAACAGATAAGAGGATATTAGAGGATTTACTTTCCTCCATATTGTTTTATCAGCAATCCACTCTAACATCTTCTTAACTGTTCTCTGAACATATGTAATAATTATAACTTATTCTTGGATGCTTTAGGGAAATCCTCCCTCCTTATAGTTGTTATTCTATCCTATTTATCAAATATGTGATGGTACAGTGCGATATTAAAATATAATTTTTATAAGTAAAATTAATTTTAATGAGTACTTACCATCACATATTTGAGCAATTCCCACCTCTGACCTCCCCTCATTTCCAATATATAGTTCCTTACTTATATTGAGGGACAAAATTTTATATGATGCGCATGCGTCAATTCGTGCGCAAGTGGTCACGTGGTCATTTTGGCGCCAAGGCAGCCTTAAGTTAATCAGTTAAGCTCCAAGAATCAGTTATTTTAATTTTGGAGGTAATAGAATGTTATCCTATTTATCAAATATGTGATGGTAAGTACTCATTAAAATTAATTTTACTTATAAAAATTATATTTTAACCGCCTCATTGGGAAAGTTTTCCTTATCTTCAAAGAAAACATATGTTGTGGGTACTCATTTTAACCGCCTCATTGGAATAGTTTTCCTTATCTTCAAGGAAAACATGTTGTGGGTACTCATTTGAACTACCTCATTGGGATAGTTTTCCTTATCTTCAAGGAAAACATGTTGTGGGTACTTATTTGAACTACTTCATTGGTATAGTTTTCCTTATCTTCAAGGAAAACATGTTGTGGGTACTTATTTGAACTACTTCATTGGGATAGTTTTCCTTATCTTCAAGGAAAACATGTTGTGGGTACTTATTTGAACTACCTCATTGGGATAGCTTTCCTTATCTTCAAGGAAAACATGTTGTGGGTACTCTTTTGAGCTGCATCATTGGGATAGTTTTCCTTATCTGTCAAGGAAATCATGTTGTGGGTAATCATTTGAACTACCTCATTGAGATAGTTTTCCTTATCTTTGAGGAAAACATGTTGTGGGTACTAATTTGAACTGCCTCATTGGGATAGTTTTCCTTATCTTCAAGGAAAACATGTTGTGGGTACTCATTTGAACTACCTCATTGGGATAGCTTTCCTTATCGGTCAAGGAAATCATATGTTGTGGGTACTCATTTGAACTGCCTCATTGGGATAGTTTTCCTTATCTCCAAGGAAAACATGTTGTGGGTACTCATTTGAACTACCTCATTGGGATAGTTTTCCTTATCTGTCAAGGAAATCATATGTTGTAGGTACTCATTTGAACTGCCTCAAGGAGTGGTTCAAATGAGTACCCACAACATATTTTTTCCTTGAGAGATAATGAAAATTGTTCCTGATTTGTCACCAAATACCCACCTTTTCTAGTTTACTGAGGGGCAGAAACTTTGTTACTAAGACCCCTATTCATAATGGGAGACAAAGTTTTTTTGTTGTTTTTGAAAGAGTTTCCTTCCATGAAAGTACAGTAGAACTTCGATGGCTCGAACACCGATGGCTTGTTTACCATGGATGTGTCGAACCTATTCTTGAGCCCCTAGCGAAATTCTCTACATAAGAAATAGTGGGGGATAACTAAGGAGATTTTAGTCTTTTGTCTTGCAAATGTATGCTGTGTGTACTCATTAGAATCGCCTCGATGAGTAATGAGTACACACACCATACATTTTCATTATAGAACACCGAAAAGGTGTCTAAAAGTATCTCGTTATGCCTCCTGACAGTTACCTCAGTGGCTCGAACTACCCATGTCTCGAACAGATTTTCGTGGTCCCAAAGGTGTTCGAGCCATTGAAGTTCTACTGTACATGTATGTACATGCATGCACACCTTATCCTAAAGCACTCTCTGGGCTATTTCAAAATCCAACAAATTGATTATAGCTTTCCTATTTTTCCCTGAAGACAGATTTTGACATTTAGGCCCCTGCCCGTCTGGGCTTGGACAAATAAACTGGGCTGCACTGTGCTTACATGCAGATCTGAAATCAACTGCGCACATGAGTACTGGTAAACTGATAAGGGGAGTAATTGATGATAAGGATAGTTTTCCTTATCTCTCAAAGAAAACATATGTTGTGGGTACTCATTTGAACTACCTCATTGGGATAGCTTTCCTTATCGGTCAAGGAAATCATATGTTGTGGGTACTCATTTGAACTGCCTCATTGGGATAGCTTTCCTTTGTTTTCAAGGAAAACATGTTGTGGGTACTCATTTGAACTACCCCATTGGGATAGTTTTCCTTATCTGTCAAGGAAATCATATGTTGTGGGTACTCATTTGAACTACCTCATTGGGATAGTTTCCCTTATCTTCAAGGAAAACATGTTGTGGGTACTCATTTGAACTACCTCATTGGGATAGTTTTCCTTATCTGTCAAGGTTAACATGTTGTGGGTACTCATTTGAACTATCCCATTGGGATAGTTTTCCTTATCTTCAAAGAAAACATGTTGTGGGTTCTCATTTGAACCACTTCATTGGTATAGTTTTCCTTATCTTCAAGGAAAACATGTTGTGGGTACTCATTTGAGCTGCCTCATTGGGATAGTTTTCGTTATCTTAAGAAAAACATGTTGTGGGTACTCATTTGAGCTGCCTCATTGGGATAGTTTTCCTTATCTGCCAAGGAAATCATATGTTGTGGGTACTCATTTGAACTACCTCAATGGTATAGTTTTCCTTATCTTCAAGGAAAACATGTTGTGGGTACTCATTTGAACTGCCTCATTGGGATAGTTTTCCTTATCTGTCAAGGAAAACATGTTGTGGGTACTCATTTGAACTACCTCATTGGTATAGCTTTCCATATCGGTCAAGGAAATCATTGGTTGTGGGTACTCATTTGAACTGCCTCATTGGGATAGTTTTCCTTATCTGTCAAGGAAAACATGTTGTGGGTACTCATTTGAACTACCACTTTGGTAGAGCTTTCCTTATCGGTCAAGGAAATCATTGGTTGTGGGTACTCATTTGAACTGCCTCATTGGGATAGTTTTCCTTATCTGTCAAGGAAAACATGTTGTGGGTACTCATTTGAACTACCTCATTGGTATAGCTTTCCTTATCGGTCAAGGAAATCATTGGTTGTGGGTACTCATTTGAACTGCCTCATTGGGATAGTTTTCCTTATCTGTCAAGGAAAACATGTTGTGGGTACTCATTTGAACTACCTCATTGGTATAGCTTTCCATATCTGTCAAGGAAATCATATGTTGTAGGTACTCATTTGAACTGCCTCAAGGAGTGGTTCAAATGAGTACCCACAACATATTTTTTCCTTGAGAGATAAGGAAAACTGTCCCTGATTTGTCACCAAATACCCACCTTATCTAGTTTACCGAGGGGCAGAAACTTTGTTACTAAGACCCCTATTCATAATGGGAGACAAAGTTTTTTTTGTTGTTTTTGAAAGAGTTTCCTCCCATGAAAGTACAGTAGAACTTCGATGGCTCGAACACCGATGGCTCGTTTACCATGGATGTGTCGAACCCCTTCTTGAGCCCCTAGCGAAATTCTCTACATAAATAGTGGGGGATAACTAAGGAGATTTTAGTCTTTTGTCTTGCAAATGTATGCTGTGTGTACTCATTAGAATCGCCTCGATGAGGCGATTCTAATGAGTACACATACCATACATTTTCATTATAGAACACCAAAAAGGTGTCTAAAAGTATCTCGTTATGCCTCCATACAGTTACCTCAGTGGCTCGAACTAACCATGTCTCGAACAGATTTTCGTGGTCCCAAAGGTGTTCGAGCCATTGAAGTTCTATTGTACATGTATGTACATGCATGCACACCTTATCCTAAAGCACTCTCTGAGCTATTTCAAAATCCAACAAATTGATTATAGCTTTCCTATTTTTCCCTGAAGACAGATTTTGACATTTAGGCCCCTGCCCGTCTGGGCTTGGACAAATAAACTGGGCTGCACTGTGCTTACATGCAGATCTGAAACCAACTGCGCACATGAGTACTGGTAAACTGCTTAGAAGGACCAAGACTGCCCAGGCAAAGTGGTGCGAGGCTGAACCCTCAGTGCATATAAGCCCTATTGGTTTCATTTGGCGGCAGGGCTTGAGATGTCATTTTATCTCAATGTTGGGTAAAAGTCCCACAAATTTCGAAGCAACCTCTTCAAAATGACCTAACTAGTGTTGACGGGATGTAAAACCTCAATTTAAACCAAACCAAAGCTAATGATAACAAGTATTTTGGGATAATTAACCCTTATCTTGCTGTTCACGACAACCCCTATCTTTGCAAACAGTGTAGATCCAGATCAGATGGCTTCTGAAGAAGCCATCTGATCAGGATCTACACTGTTTGGCATTCAGTTTATGAATTTGTAGCAATAAATTACATCAAGTAATTTGATTGGTTGATAGACAGAAATGGGTGTGGCTTAAGTGAATATTCAGCAAGATAAAGGTTAAGGGACATTTTTAGCTCATCTGTTTTTTGAAAAAACTTTCGAGCTATTGTCATCACTCCGGCGTCTGCGTTGTTGTTGTCGTCTGGCGTCGTCGTTCCAAAAAAACTTAACCTTGGCTATAACTTAAAAAGTATTAGACCTAGCCTCATGAAACTTCATACACACACTCATCATCACAAGAGCTACATTTTGACCAAGGACCATAACAACATTGTTGATTTTGGCTGAATTATCTCCCCTTTTCCAATTTTTTTCTGAAACACATTTTTTGCTCTCATTTTAATACTATTCACAACAGAGCTTTCAAACTTCACATGAATGTTCCTTGGGACAAGACCTTTTCAGTGATACCACACTTTTTGATCTGTGACCTTGACCTTTGAACTTTGACCTATTTTTCGAAAATTTAACCGAAAACCTTAACCTTGACCATATTTCCAAAAGTATTTGGCCTACCTTCATGAAACTTCATACACATACTCACCATCACAAGAGCTACATTCCCTCCAAGTTTTATAACTCCATCTTGCAATTTGATTGCTCTTGTTTGACTTAGAACTTTTTTTTTCTAAAAGAAACTGCAGACGAGCGTTGGCACCCGCATGCGGTGCTCTTGTTCTTACTTCTTTTTTCCTGATAAGGTATGTTGTAGAGGTGATTATAATGAGTACACACAATATACCTTCATGTTTAAACAAAAAAAAACAAAAAGAAAAAAAAAGATCACAAAGTACACCTCCTGATCTAACCCTCAGTGGCTCAAACTACTATCATCAAGATTAAATTTCCATAGTTCTAAATGTGTTCAAGTCATTCATAGCAATAGCTTAACGTTTGAATTCTGTGATAACTGAAGGATAGTTTTTGTCGATTCTCCATAAAAACCTATGTTGTGGGTATTCTTTAGAACCGCCTCGATGAGGCGGTTGTAATGAATACCCACAACATAGGTTTATATGGAGAAATAAGGAAAACTATCCTTCAGTTATCAAAAAATACCAACCTGATCTGTTGCTATTGTCATTTAAGTTGGGCTGCATATACTTTTCTAGATGATTAACTTAGCTTTCCCCAGTACTCTGTGCACTTAAACCTACCTTTTAAAAAGGACAAATTAAGGACAAGTTGAACTTTTAATCAGCTATGCTTTAATTATTTTACATGCCTTTCTATTGAAAATCAATTTTTTCCGCGCTTACCACAAAGCTAGAAAGTATTGATGAGGTCGACAAAAAAGAAATAGGGTACTGGCACAATTGTACTTACTGTTAAATCTTCTGTTAGATAACCCTAAGCAAGCAGTGTTGACCCAGATCAGACTGATCTTTTCTGGGTCTACACTGCCTGCCCAACACATTTTTGGCACACTTTAAATACCCAACAAGATTAACATGTACAAAATTTAGGAGAAGTACTAGTAGCTTAATAAGTCAAGTACTTGTCTGCTAAGTCAATGAGAAATAGATTGGGCTGTATTGTGCTTCCACACAGAGCCAAAACTGACCTGGTAAATCGCTTAGAAGTACTAAGCCTGCCCAAACAAAGTGGTGCGACTCAGACCATCCATGCATATAAACCCTATAAGTTTCATTGGGTGGCAGAGCTTGAGATGTCTTCTCAATGTCAGGTAAAAGTCCCACAAAATTGGAATCACCTGCGCTAGGGGAAGTTGATTTAATTCACTGAGTTTTACATCAATTTTTGTAGTTTAAGCAAACAGTGGAGTACAGTAAAATTCCTATATTAAGACCATCTTTAGGACTGTTCAAAAGTGGTCTTTAAGACCACTTTTGAACATTCCTAAAGATGGTCTTTTACTAGAGGAAAACACGAAGAAAGAACAGCTGCAACCCTTTAACCCTTATCCTACTGTTAACATCAACTCCTACCTTTGCAAGCAATGTAGATCCAGATCAGTTCTGAAGAAGCCATCTGATCAGGATCTACACTGAAGAAGCCATCTGATCAGGATCTACATGTTCGTCATTCAGTTTGCGAATTTGAATGAATAAATTACATTAAGTAATTTGACATGTTGAAATGTAAATGGGTGCAGCTAAATTAATTTATACAGTGGGATAAGGGTTAAATATTCATTTAAAAGTAGAATTTGTCTTAATTTTTGCTGGTGTTGATAGTGAAATTCAGGGGCTTCACTGTCTGCAGACTACCCATTTTTTTGGATGCTAGACATACAATAGGACCTTCAAATTTCAATATTGAACTGGCTAGATGATTCATTCTAAGTCCAAGTTCAAGATCACCCCCATCCGTCAAGACTTAGAGAAATAGATTGAGCTGCATAGTGCTCCCCTGCACAGCTGAAAATGACCAAACATGAGTAACGGAAAACCGCTTACTCTTAGTAGGCCTAAGCCTGCCCAGGAAAAGTGTTGCAAGTCGGACTGCTCCTTAAACCCTAGTGTTTTCTCTGGGTGGTAGGGCTTCAGATTGAGTATTCTCCGTGTTGGGTAAAAGTCCCACAAAATTGGAAGCAACATTTCTAAAATGACTTACAAAACCAAATTCAGGACCATTTTTCCATATAACACACAAGTGCTCTCAGTGCTTTGATCTGTAATTAGATTGTGTTTTATGACTTTGGTACACCTGTGGACACAAATCCGTTCAAACTGTGATGAGCTTCATTTCATTTTGATCTGATGTTTCATTCAATATTTCCTTACATCCTGTCAGTCAACTGCAAGACAGGAATAAAATCAAAACACAAAGTGTTGTACACTTCATTGTAGACCTGGCACTGTCCAATCAGAATAAATCTCGTGTCAATCAGATCTAAAAATGGGGAAAAAGTGCTTGCCACAATAAGACCAAACAATGTATATTGCTTGATCCAATTTTATACTACTTTGATGAATGACATTTGCTTGTCAAACTAACTTGATGCAAAGAGATTCATCGAAAGGTACTTCAACAGAGTTTGAATGCTTTTGTGTCCACAGGTGTATTTAAATTCATTTTTATATGATAGACAAATAGAAGAACTCATAACGTATTTCTCACAATAGTTAAATTTTGACAAACTCAAATATTCAGTTTAAGCTGGTTTAAATATTGTAGTACGTGTTCAATAGATATGGGCAATTTGTTCACCTGAATAGAATAACAATGGATTTTCAAAAGTGCCAAAATATTTGATATGCAAATAAGACCAGGACAAACACTGCTGACATACTTTATTAATAATTTGAAATACAGCTTACTAAGCCTACTACCTCCAATAATTGTTATCTAGAGTTGGATTTTGTTTGATTTGAGGTTTAACGTCCCCGTCAACACTGTGTAGGTCATTACAAGACATTGCTTCCAATTTTGTGGGACTTTTACCCGACATTGAGATGAAATGACATCTCAAGCCCTGTCACCCAATGAAACCAATAGGGTTTGTAAGCATGGACGGTCCAACTTGCACCGCTTTGCCTGGGCAGGCTTAGATCCTCAAGCGGTTTACCAGTACTCGTGTGCGGTAGGTTTCAGCTCTGCGTGGAAGCATCATGCAGCCCATCTATTTCTTCAATCTCCAGTGGGCGTGGGCCACTATATTGCCATTTGTTGGGTTACTACTGGTAAAGGGTTATAAGACATCAGTCAAAACAACTGTCATCTACTTTGTCGTCTTCTGGTTACTTTAAAAGATATTGTTGCAAACAGTGTGGACCCTGATCAGACTGTTCCTAGAGGAGCAATCTGATCAGGGTCCACACTGTTTGCCTGTATGCAAAAAAAATATGTTTGAAAAGTTTGCAAGAAGATGAAACAGTCAACATAAACATACAGCATTTTGAGATATAGTTTTTCTTGGCATCCTAAGGGTTAAGGCATGCATGGTTACAGCTGCAAGAAATGGGGAATAATGAGGAATAGAATAGAATAGAATAAAGTTTATTTCCAATCATGGGCCACCATGTGGCAGCAATATTAATCACAATTTATAATAATAATGCAACAACTCAAAATAAACTCTGTAAATACTGTAAAACAACTAAAGCTTGATTCTGATTAGCCAAAAAACAATTAAATAAGTAACCCTTTTTGTACCAAATGGAATCTTCCTTCTTATATATAGCAGGAGTCCATTTCAAAATTTAGGGGTGTCAGGTTGTGTTTTCTTCAAAATTTATTTGGAAAAAGGTTGAACGTTTTGCAAACAGTGTAGGCCCTGATCAGACGCCGCATTCTGCGGCTTCTGATCTGGGCCTGCACTGTTTGTCAGGGTACCCGTTTTGGGGTTTCTGAAACAAAATGGGTTAATAATTTTAAATACAGCTTACTAAGCCTACTACCTCCCATAATTAGGGCCCCGCACTGAAAGTGTGGGTGCCCTATAGTAATCACTCTGTCCGTCCGTCCGTCCATCTGTCTGTCTGTCTGTCCATCCGTCTGTCCGTCCACAAATTTCTGATAGCGCTGCCGGGGCCCTAGTCAGTTTCACTGACAGCTCTAGTTGTTATCTAGAGAAAAACCTGCCATATTGCCATTTGTTGGGTTACTACTGGTGTAGTAGGAGGAGAAACATCTGTAAAGAAAAATCTAGTCAGGTGCCCCAACCGGGGATTGAACCCATGACCCTTTGGTTACAAAGCGAGCAACAAAACCACTAGGCTAAAAGGTCTGGACCAGTTAGACTGGCACTGGATCTATACTGTTTGCAAAGTTAGGGGTTGTTGTGAACAACAGGTGGAACAGTCTGATCTGGGGCCGCACTATTTGCAACAATGACTTTTAAAGCAACCAGAAGACAACAGAACGAGTGGATAAGAGTGCTGACTCTTAATCATTAGGTCTCTCACCGCTGTGGGTTCGAGCCTGGCTCAGGTCACATGTGAGACGGCAAGTTCTGCAACGGAAGGTCAGGTGGTTTTTCTCCGGGTACTCCGGTTTTTGCTCACCTCTGATTAACAATCGGTCGATATGAGTGAAATAATCTTGAAACTAAAACTAAAAAAAAAAAAAAAAAAAAGACAACAGAAGTAGGTAGATGACATTTGTTTCGATTGATGTCTTATACTGGTAACCCTTTTACCAGTGTAGTAGTACAGCCATAATAAATATGTATATAGATATATAGAGTGCCAGTCTAACTAGTTCTAATGAGCACCCACAGCCTATGTTTGCAGTATAGATAAGAAAAAATATCACTGATTTTTATCAGAAAAGTAGCCACTTTGAAGATATGAAAGAATGCTCTGTCACAGGGATATGTTATGGTAATTATTACAACAACAGTGTGGTTTTCTACTTCGATTTCAACACTGGATGTCATCAAAACTCCAGTTTTACGGAAATCTTTGGTCCTTTTTCTTGTGTCCAGTACAGTAGTTCTATGTTTCAGGAACTCCCCAGCCACCACCAGCAGAAAATAAGAAAGTGAAAGCCTTGAAGTTGCTATCTTTGAAGATTGCAGCTTTCTTGAAATGGAATCTATCTACATTGATGAAAAGGTGGGTATAAACACCAAATTGTATGAGATAGTAATGGACCGTCAGGTGTTTTTTCACAGGGTTCTCTGGATTTTACCCACCTCTCATTAATGTTTGGCACAAATAAGTGAAATAATCTTGAAAGCTTGCAAAAGCCATAAAACTTGAACCAAAAATAAAAAAACAAAATACAGTACAAAACAACCAAAAAAAACAAGCAGTCTGCATTTCACACTGTCTGGACTCATATAATGCATAAAACTATGTGCTCTGTGACAAATGTAAAACCCCTGTCACACCAGAGCGGCGTCCTCACGGCGTCCAAGAAAAATGCAGAACGCCGAGGTGCGCGCTGTACGATCGCAAACATCGCCGTAGCAATGCAGTGGCATAGCCAGTAGGCGCGTTGGGATCGCATAGAACGCCAAGCGACGGCGCGCATTTTGAGCATGCTCAAAACAAACGCCGTCGCTCGGCGTTCTGATGAGAGCGCAGTGAGGTCGCCGTAAGGTTGCCATAGCCGCGCAGTAAGGTCTCCTTCAACGCTACAGGAGCTCGACAGGGACGCACAGAGGTCTCCTACAACGCCATATAAGCTCTGCTGGTATAATTGATTAACTGATTGATTAATTTGATGTTTAACGTCCCAGTCAACACTGAATAGGTCATTGTGGAGACGTTGCTTCCAATTTTGTGGGACTTTTACCCGACATTGAGATAAAATGACATTTCAAGCCCTGTCCCCCCTTGAAACCAATAGAGTTTACACGTATAAGCATGGACGGTCCGTCTCGCACCGCTTTGCCTGGGCAGGCTTAGATCCTCTAAGCCATTTACCAGTTCTCGTGTGAGGTCGGTTTCAGATCTGCATGGAAGCATCATGCAGCATATCTATTTCTTCCAGTCCCGATGGGAGGGGGCCACCCGCTTGTCTAAACAGTGGCTAGAGTAGAGTTTGATTGTGTACTGTCCCGAAAAACCTACTTCTGAGGTGACTCATCCCGGGTAAGGTATGGGCGGTGGACTTGCTCCTGCTTGCGGTGATTGCGGTGGACTTGCTTCCGACGGCCCAGGAGTACTGGTAAACCGCTTAGGGGATCTAAGCTTGCCCAGGCAAAGCGGTGCGAGACAGACCATTCATGCTTATTAACCCTATTGGTTTCATTGGGTGACAGGGATTGAGATGTCATTTCATCTCAATGTCGGTTAAAAGTCCCACAAAATTTTAAGCAACGTCTCCAAAATGACCTAGAATGTGTTGATGGGACGTTAAACCTCGAATCAAACAATACTGTCCAACTGATGAAGATGTCTGTTTACACTTTGAGAAAGTCTTCAACATGTGAGCGCTGTAAAAGCGCAGTGCACGCATTGGGAACGCCGTAAAAGCGCTGTGCATGCATTGTGAGCGCCGTAAAAGCGCAGAGGAAGCGCCGTGAGAGCGCATACAATCGCCATCAAGAACGCAACAGGATCGCGATAGATCGCCATGTAAGCTCCGTAGCAACGTCTTGGTCGCTGTAGGGATGCCATGACAGGTCCATGTTCACAAAAATATTTCATATTTCATGCGATCTCGCGGCGTTCTGAAAAATTCAACAACGCCGTTCCATCGCAGTGAAAACGCGGTATAGTGTGACAGGGGCTTAACAAACATAATATACATGTAACAAAGCAGAAATTTATTTGATATTTAATAAAGCCATCAGTAGAGATGGCAAATCCCCTGACTGAAAGCCAGTATGATGTTTGTACACATGCAGGAAGTGCACTAGATTGTATACATGCAGAACATGCACCAGAAATATACATACCAGCTAATATGAACTTGTTCTTGAGTCTGGGCTGGTTGGCAGGCTGGCTTGCTTGCTGGCAAATTGATATTGACCATGCCTTTGGAACAATTTGCAACATGTGCCATGGTTGTGACAAGATATTTCTTTTAGTAACAATGCCTTTGACCATGCCTTGACCTTGACTTTAAGCCTGCTGACAAGCACTATCTATTGACATTCATGTTTCACAAACATCTTGTTCCTGCTATGTGTAATTTTTCTTACTATTGCTATAAACATAGATTTTGGGTGCTCAAAAGAACCGGCTCATTGAGGTAGTTGATCTGTGTTCTTAGAAATGGCCTCCAAGGCCTAGTGGGTAAGAGCACGGACTCTTAATCATTAGGCCTCTCACTGCTGTGGGTTCAAGCTTTGCTTGGGTCACATGACATATGTGAAATTCCTGGTTCTGCAACGGAAGGTCAGGTGGTTTTTCTCCAGGTACTCAGGTTTTCTCAACTCTGATTAATGATTGGCTTTAAACGAATGGCTCAAAATAAGTGAAATAATCTTGAAAGGGCTGTATAACCAACTCCCCCACTGCTTAACAAATCTGTGTTCTAGGACAAAAAGAAGAAAAATAATATTATAATTGTAAACAGAACTTTTTATTCCCCCGCCATTCGAAGAATGGTGGAAAGGGCATATAGCGTTGCCCCTGTCCGTCCGTTCGTTCGTGCATCCTTCCGTCCATCCGTCCGTCCATTCTTACAAAATGGGTTTATGTGGCTTCTTTTAGGTACAGAAGGGTTTTGTGTGGCAAAATGGGTTTGTGTGGCTAGCCTCACAAACCCATTTTTCTGTTAGTACAGAGGGGTTCAGGGGGACTAGAAAAATCAAATAAAAAAAAGACACATAAATTTATGTCCATCACCTTGGACATCCTTGGACATGGATGTCCAGGATTATGAGGCTAAACTTTGAGATTATGGGGCTGAGCCACATAAATTTAACTGGCTGTCCTTGGGCTGAATGCTGCAGTAGGAAAAAGTCCCTCTATGTGAGGAGCTAGACCCATAAGATGTATCAGTGCACTATAAAGAAAGTTCTGTTCTGCCTTTAGAGGGCTAGATATCACAACCTCTGGTAGCCACATAAGTTTAGACAAAGACGGTTTCGTACAGACAGCCTTTATGTGGCTGATGTCCAAAGTTTGTGTGGCTAGCCACATTAGATGTACAGATTTGTGTGTCTTATAGCCACATAAACCGTTAGCCACATAAAAATTTTAGCCCCATAAAATATGGACAGGTGCAGCCACACAAACCCAAAATGTGGGTCCGTCCGTCCGTCCGTCCGAAACTTAAACGCAGTCAATAACTTCCTTATTTCTTGATGGATTTTAAAATTACTCGGCAGAAATGTTAACCATCATGAGACGACATGTCACGTGCAAAACCCAGGTCCGTACCTCCAAGGTCAAGGTCATATTTAGAGGTCAAGGTCAAAAAAAGGGTCCGAAACGCAGTCAATAACTTTCTTATTTCTGGATGGATTTTGAAATTACTTTGGAGAAATGTTAACCATCATGAGTCGTTTTGTCACATGCAAAGCCTAGGTCCGTACCTCCAAGGTCAAGGTCATACTTGGAGGTCAAAGGTAAAAAAAAGGGTCCTAAACTTAAACGCAGTCAATAACTTTCTTATTTCTGGATGGATTTTTAAATTACTTTGTAGAAATGTTAACCATCATGAGTCAATGTGTCACATGCAAAATCCAGGTCCGTACCTCCAAGGTCAAGGTCATACTTGGAGGTCAAAGGTCAAAAAAAGGGTCCTAAACTTAAACGCAGTCAATAACTTTCTTATTTCTGGATGGATTTTGAAATTACTTTGTAGAAATGTTAACCATCATGAGTCGATGTGTCACATGCAAAATCCAGGTCCGTACCTCCAAGGTCAAGGTCATACTTGGAGGGCAAAGGTCAAAAAAAGGGTCCGAAACTTAAACGCAGCCAATAACTTAATTATTTTTGGATGGATTTTGAAATTATTTTGAAGAAATGTTAACCATCATTGACAATGTGTCACGTGCAAACCCAGATCCGTACCTCCAAGGTCATACTTGGAGGTCAAATGGCATAAAAAAGGGTCCAAAACTTAAACACTGTCAATAACTTTCTATGGATGAATACGAACATAGACATATTTTCGGGCGGGGGCATCCGTGTCCTATGGAGGCATTTCTAGACTCTGTATAAAATGGGTTTACAAGGGTGGTCGTTCCATGAACTTGTTAACCCACACCATGCTCAACCAGGCCCATCAAGGCTTGAAGAAATAGATGGACTGCATGTAGCTTCCACGCAGAGCTGAAACGGACCGCACTCGAGTACCGGTAAACTGCTTAGGGGATCTAAGCCTGCCCAAGCAAAGCTTTGCGAGTTGCTTATAGACCCATGCTTATAGACCCTGTTGGTTTTCATTGGGCGACAGGGCTTGAAATGTCATTCCATCTCAATGTCGGGTAAAAGTTCCACAAAATTGGAAGCAGCGTCTCCAAAATGACCTGTACAGTGTTGTCAAATCAAACAAACAAAACCAGGATATAACCTTTCATGAAAACTGTATAGATCCAGATCATCTGGCTTCTCAGAAGTCAGCTGATCAGGATCTGTACTGTTTTCCATTCTGCTTCTGAATCCATGTTAAAAATTAAAATCATACAACACAAATGTTTGAGAATCAGGGAGGAGTGTAGCCTATTGAGGGTTGGATTGATGAATGTTATGTTTCCTCTTAATAATCAGAGTAACCTTCATCCTTTTCAGCCTCCCTCCTGTGATGGTGCAGTCTTTGTTGACAGAATTTCTCAAGATTACAATGGAAATTAGTCCTGATGCTGCCAAATATACTGACCTACATTTCGATGTCCTCACAGAAGAAGCCGCCTTTGCTGCCCAGCTCTATCATAGATGGTAAGGTTATCTTTTTCATTCCACTATTCAATGATGTAGCTTTCAATATGCATGTTACATGAATGCATAATGAAAAATACCTGCAATAAAGAGAACCATCTAAAAGGAAAGTTTGCTGGCATCGGAAGCATACCTGCCAACATTGAGAAAATCCAGAGTGAGACTGCGCGCGGCGGACCTTTTTCACCTTCTTTTTAGCTCACCTGTCACATAGTGACAAGGTGAGCTTTTGGGATCACTTTTTGTCCGTCGTCCGTCGTGCGTCCGTGCGTCCGTCCGTGCGTCCGTCCGTGCGTCCGTCCGTAAACTTTTTCTTCAAACGACATCTCCTCCTAAACCACTGATCGGATTTTGACCAAACTTCACAGGAATGATCCTTAGGTGGTCCCCTTTCAAAGTTGTTCAAATGGTTCCGGTCTGTTGCACATATAGGTCACAGGAGCCAAAAATAGATTTTTTTCACCGAAAACTTAAAAAATCTTCTTCTCTGAAACCGCAAGGCCCAGGACATTGATATTTGGTATGAAGCTTCATCTAGTGGACCCCTACCAAGATTGTTCAAATTATAGTGCTGGGGCCAAAAATGCCCCCGCACCCGGGGCCCTTTGGTTTTACAAGGGCTTATATAGGGAGAATCTTTAAAAATCTTCTTCTCTGAAACCGCAAGGCCCAGGTCTTTGATATTTGGTATGAAGCTTCATCTAGTGGACCCCTACCAAGATTGTTCAAATTATAGTGCTGGGGCCAAAAATGCCCCCGCACCGGGGCCCTTTGGTTTTACATGGGCTTATATAGGGAGAATCTTTAAAAATCTTCTTCTCTGAAACCGCAAGGCCCAGGTCTTTGATATTTGGTATGAAACTTTATCTAGTGGACCCCTACCAAGATTGTTCAAATTACTGTGCTGGAGCTAAAAATGCCCCCGCACCGGGGCCCTTTGGTTTTACATGGGCTTATATAGGGAAAATCTTTAAAAATCTTCTTCTATGAAACCGCAAGGCCCAGGTCTTTGATATTTGGTATGAAGCTTCATCTAGTGGACCTCTACCAAGATTGTTCAAATTATAGTGCTGGGGCCCAAAATGCCCCCGCCACAGGGCCCTTTTGTTTTACATGGGCTTATATAGGGAAAATCTTTAAAAATCTTCTTCTCTGAAACCGCAAGGCCCAGGTCTTTGCTATTTGGTATGAAACTTCATCTAGTGGACCCGTACCAAGATTGTTCAAATTATAGTGCTGGGGCCAAAAATGCCCCCGCCCCAGGGCCCTTTGGTTTACATAGGCTTATATAGGGAAAGTCTTTAAAAATCTTCTCCTCTGAAACCACAAGGCGTAGGTCTTTGATATTTGTTATGAAGCTTCAGCTAGTGGACCTCTAACAAGATTGTTCAAATTATAGCCCTTCGACCAAAAATGCCCCCGCCATGTGGCCTTTTGGTTTTACATAGACTTATATAGGGAAAATCTTTAAAAATCTTCTTCTCTGAAACCACAAGGTCTAGGTCTTTGATATTTGTTATGAAGCTTCAGCTAGTGGACCACTACCAAGATTGTTCAAATTATAGCGCTGGGGCCAAAAATGTCCCCGCTCCGGGGCCCTTCGGTTTTACATAGACTTATATAGGGCAAATCTTGTTTTACATAGACTTCTATATGCAGGGTAAACCTTTAAAATCTTCTTCTCTGAAACGACAAAGCCCAGGTCTTTCATATTTGATATGAAGCTTCAACTTGTGGACCTCTACCAAGATTGTTCAAATTATAGCCCTGGGGCCAAAATTGACCCTGCCTGGGGCCCACTTGTTATACATCGGATCAGGTGAGCGAACCAGGGCCCTCTGGGCCCTCTTGTTTAGTATTTGGCTCGCGGGGAATTTTCCGGAAAAATTTGAAAGAGTGAGATTTTTTCCCTAACCGTATGGGGGTGGGGATGGGTGCTATCTTTTTCAAAGACCCACCACCCATAAAAAAAATAAATTGAACCCCACCACCAATAATTTCAATTTTTAACCAGACCAAGCACCCATTAAAAAAGGAAGTGCTAGCTCACCCACCTAGCATAAAACGTGCATTTTTAGCAGGAATGATAAGTATGAAACTGTGTACTGTCCGAATATATGTTACTTAGTTTTAAAGGTCACTTGACAAGTCAGATACAATGATTCATTTTACCACAGAACTTCATCAAATCTTATTAAAAACTGAACATATTTATGCTAAAATTAATAACTGATCAATACTTTGAAATTTTTTGCTAATGTTTACATTTTCATAGATTCATAAACAAAATGCAAGTTAGGCCATCGGTCACCACACAACATTTTGGGTGCCTTGTAAAATGTCAAAAAAAGAGAAAAAGATCATTTTTATGGAAGATTATTAGTATGTAATGAAGAAATTAAATGGCTAAATATGATTTCTGTAATATTTTTGTAACGCAGGGATGCCTCGATATCTGATTATTCTGTGGACTAAACTTAGAAATTTACCGATAGATAGATTATAGACAAGATGGATAGTTTTGTTTATTTTCTGTCCAATAATAGATTTGCTAATAATAGTCCAAATATACCTGTGACCTGAGGTGATTTTCCAATAGTTCTGTATCCCGGCTCTAATTGCATATATTAGCGATTCAGAAAAGCCGATAATAACCAGTTTGCATATGTAAATATCCGGTATGGCGAATTTAGCGAATTTCAAAGCGTGAGATGCATTGAAATTCGTGAGATTTGGGCCATTTTCAAAAAAACGATCGTGGGGGAGTGAGACACACAATAAATCGTGAGAGTCACGCTCAAATCGGGAGTGTTGGCAGGTATGCGGAAGCAAATTTTTCTCTGACAAAAAGTATTCCGCTATTTAGCAAGACAAAATGCTGGCCTAGGTGGCTTAGTCGGATGCTTATCTGACTGGTGATCAGGAGGACTTGGGTTCGTTAAGTGCCAGGGTCAGCAACATTCTTTTGTGGAGATTGATCATGAAATCTTTTCTATAATCATTCTCTACCTTCTGCTGATTCAAGAAGGGCAGTTGTCAGTTTCTGGCGAAAGAATGTGCACTTTACTGGTTAACCGCTTATGTATAAGCCTGTGGATAGGTTAACTGACTGGCTCAAAATGAACTAAATAGTGTTGACTTGGGCGTTAAACTCCAATACAGACAAACAATTTAGCAAGAAAACACCTGTGTTTTCCATTTAACCCTTATCCTGCTGTTCAGGACAACTCCTACCATTGCAAACAATGAGAACCACATCAGATGGCTTCTTCAGAAGCCATCTGATCAAGATCTACAATGTTTGATGTTCAGTTTATGAATTTGCAGTAATAAACTACATGAAATAATCTGATTGGTTAAAAGTCAGAAATTTGGGGGTGGGGGCTTACTTAATTATGCAGCGGGATAAGGGCTAATACAAAAACTGTCACATCATTTTGGTTTTATCACATTCATCGGATCCTAGTTATGCACTGTACCATTGTCACTTTAGAGGTAATGAAAGACTGGTTCCTAATTTAATTTATCAGTCTCACTGCTATTTCGCATTCATCAGATCCTAGTTATGCACTTTAGAGGAAATGAAAGACTAGTCCTTGAATAAATTTATCAGTCTCACTGTTGTTTTGCACAATATCACTGTAGTGTGCCAGGTGATTTCCCACAATATCACAGTAATGTGCCAAGTGATTTTCCACAATATCACATGATGTGCCAAGTGATTTCCCATAGTATCACATAGGGCTGGGTACCGCCTTTGGAAATTGTACCGCGGTATACCTGGGTATTCACCCATGTACCGCGGTACGTACTGTGGTATACCACAGGTTTCAAACACCAAGTGTTTGTACTTCGTAAAATAAAAAACAGACAAATAAGCAGAGAATCATTATGTGTTTTCTAGGGGTTTATGGTCGCGAAAAATGTGACATAATAGTCATTGGCAATGATATTGTCTTTGCAGTTTATCTGGATGTGATCTTTACTGATTGCTATTAATCTGTCCATGGCGTATCACTAATCTTATGCCAATAAATTAGTTAATCCTATTAACAAATAAGACACAATGTATTTTTTTCCAATTTGCTATGTGACAATGAGCGTAAAGTAAGCCAAGATTGCAAGTCATTCTTTTCATGTGTCACTTAATATCCATACCTGCTGGTTCAGGACATGACCACGCCTGATGTTCAACCCAGCGATATAGCGGTTCTTTTGTTTTTGCGTAAATGGCTATAGTTGGCTAAGTATTGAGCATATTTTTAGCTCACCTGTCACGTAGTGACAAGGTGAGTGACAAGGTGAGCTTTTGTGATCACTTTTTGTCTGTCGTGCGTGCGTCTGTGCATCCGTCTGTGCGTGCATGCGTCCGTAAACAATTTCAAATAAGTATATCTCTAATACCGCATGGCCAATCTTGATCAAATTTCATGTGAAGCATCATCAGGTAGAGGGAAAGGCTGCAGAAGGTTTTTGGGCTGATCAGATTAGGAATTCTGGTTGCCATGGCAAATTATAGCTCCCATAGACTTATAATGGGAAAAATTAAAAAAATCTTCTTTTCTGAAACCACAGGGCCCAGAGCTTAGATATTTAGCTTGTAACAATTATAAGTGGTCAGCTATGTAAATCCTGCCAATCATGCTCCTGGGGTCCAAATGGGCCACGCCCCGGGGCCCCTTAGCTCCCATAGACTCATAATGGGAAAAAAAAGTTTCAAAAATCTTCTTCTCTGAAACCACAGGGCCCAGAGCTTAGATATTTAGCATGTAGCAATGGCAAGTGGTCACCTACCTAATTCCTGCCAATCATGCCCCTGGGTCTCAAATGGGCCACGCCCCGGGGCCCCTTAGCTCCCATAGACTCATAATGAAAAAAAGCTTCTAATATCTTCTCCTCTGAAACCACAGGGCCCAGAGTTTAGATATTTAGCAGGTAGCAACGGCAAGTGGTCACCTACATAAATCCTGTCAATCATGCCCCTTGGGTCCAAATGGGCCACACTCCGGGGCCCCTTAGCTCCCATAGACTCCTATTGGGAAAAAAGCTTCAAAAATCTTCTTCTCTGAAACCACAGGGCCCAGAGCTTAGATATTTAGCATGTAGCAACGGCAAGTGGCCACCTGCATATTTCCTGATAATCATGCCCCTGGGGTCCAAATGGGCCACGCCCTGGGGCCCCTTAGTTCCCATAGACTCCTAATGGAAAAATGGTTCAAAAATCTTCTACTCTGAAAGTACAGGGCCCAGAGCTGTGATATTTAGCATGTAGCAGCGGCAAGTGGTTATCTACATAACTCCTGCCAATCATGCCCCTGGGGTCCAAATGGGCCATGCCCAGGGACCCTTTAGCTCCCATAGACTCCTAATGGAAAAAAAAGCTTCAAAAATCTTCTTTCTTGAAACCACAGGGCCCAGAGCTTAGATATTATGCGTATAGCAATGGCAAGTGGTCACCTAAATAAATCATGCCCCGGGGGTCCAAATGGGCCACGCCCCGGCGCCCCTGAGCTCCCATTGACTCTTAATGGAAAAAAGCTTAAAAAATCTTCTTCTCTGAAACCACAGGGCCCAGAGCTTAGATATTTAGCATGTAGCAACGGCAAGTGGTCACCCAAATAAATCCTGCCAATCATGCCCCTGGGGTCCAAATGGGCCACGCCCTGGGGCCATTAGCTCCCATAGACTCCTAATGGAAAAAAGCTTCAAAAATCTTCTCCTCTGAAACCACAGCGCCCAGAGCTTAGATATTTAGCAGGTAGCAACGGCAAGTGGTCACCTACATAAATCCTGCCAATCATGCCCCTTGGGTCCAAATGGGCCACGTCCCGGGGCCCCTTAGCTCCCATAGACTCCTAATGGAAAAGAAGCTTCAAAAATCTTCTTCTCTGAAACCCCAGTGCCCAGAGCTTAGATATTTAGCATGTAGCAACGGTAAGTGGTCACCTACTTCAATCCTGCCAATCATGCCCCTGGGGTCCAAATGGGCAGCGCCCCGGGGCCCCTGAGCTCCCATAAACTCCTAATGGAAAAAGCTTCAAAATCTTCTTCTCTGAAACCACAGGGCCCAGGTCACCTACATAAATACTGCCAATCATGCCCCTTGGGCCAGAATTGGCCACATCCATGGCCCATTAGCTACCATGGATGGACTTAAAATGGAAAAAAAACTTAAAATGGAAAAAAAAAACTTGAAAAATATTCTTCTGTGAAACCATAAGGCCCAGAGCTTAGGTATTTAGCATGTAGCAACATCGATTTGTTGCCTACATGAATCCTGCCTGAGTCTTGCCCCTGGGGTTCAAATTGGCCAAATCCTGTGGCTTCTTAACTCCAATAAACTTATAATGGAAAAAAAAGCTTTAAAAATCTTCTTCTCTGAAACCATGAAGTACGGACCTTAGATATTTAGTATATAGCAACGCCCATAGGGGCTTGAAGAAATATATGGGCTGCATGATGCTTCCACGCAGAGCTGGCCCGCACACTAGTACTGGTAAACCGCTTAGAGGATCTAAGCCTGTCAAGGAACCGCGGTGCGAGGTGGACCGTCCATGCAAATAAACCCTATTGGTTTCATTTGGCGACAGGGCTTGAGATGTCATTTCATCTCAATGTCGGTTAAAAGTCCCACAATATTGGAAGCAACGTCTCCAAAATGACCTTTACAGTGTTGACGGGGACGTTAAACCTCAAATCAAACAAACAAACAAGTATATAGCAACATAAAATGGTCGCCTACATAAATCCTGCCAACCATGCCCTTTGGGTCAAAATTGACCTATGGACTTATACTGGAAAAAAAATCAAAAATCTTCTTCTCCAAAGCCATAAGGCCCAGAGCTCAGATATTTAGTATGTAGCAATGTCAAGTGGTCTCCTACAATTATGATTTTCTGGTACACAGGTGAGCGATATATGGCCATTGGGCCCTCTTGTATAATTATTGACAACATTAACAGGGTTAAAGACGCCGGGTTCTTCAGAAGTCGCCACATGCTATCTCCCTGCATTATCCATTTGAACTGTCCCAGGGCAATTCGTGATAAAATTATTTATTCACAGTTCGACACAGCGCAATAAAATCGTATATATTTATCGTCAGCATAATGATTTTATAAAAGGAAACAGTACAACTTATTCATCTTTTAAAACATTTTTATCCAGAAACAAACGAAATGTATAAGTAAAAAAGTTTTCATACTATGTGCCCGACGTATTTTTACTCCAGACATTTAAGTCAATACAAAGCTAAAGCAAGAACCGCATGTCATTATTATATTACTGCAAACGGAACCGTTTCTTCCTCTCTATTGCTGCACAGACTGATCAACACACAACATGCTGTCTTGCAATGTCATCTTTGTCAGTCGTGTTCTGACAATCAGTGCATATATATGTTACAAAGTTTTCACGCAAGATTACTTTGAGCCCCAATTAGCAGGATTAAACTGTTACGCTTTGGCTATAAATTTATTACCGATTTATCTATGTTAATCCGAAGTGGCCGGCATGCGGAGCATGCTCTATTAATTATTACCGCTATTCGTCTCAAGTATCCGATAATATTAGCGCTCTATCTGTCGTGTCGGCGTCTTTGAACTTAACAGTGCTCAGCATGACTAGCAGCGCACTATAAAAGATACTTTGAGTCCCTGCGAGGTATTTTTTCGCGGCTGACCTTAGTGAAATCGTTTCGTAAACATATTTTTGCAAACAGAACTGTTTCTTCCTCTCCATTGCTGATCAACGTGTCATCTTTGTCAGTCGTGTTCCGACAAGCAGTGCATAAGTATGTTACAAAGTTTTTTGAGCCCCATTTAGCAGGATTAAACTGTTACGCTTTTGTTATAATTTTATTACCTGTTTATCTATGTTGAGACGAAGGGGCCTGCATGCGGAGCATGCTCTATTAGTTATTACCGCTATTCATCTCAAGTATCCGATAATATTAGCACCCTATCTGTCGCGTCGGCGTCTTTGAACTTAACAGTGCTAAGCATGACTAGCAGTGCATTATAAAAGATACTTTGCCTCCCTGCGAGATATTTTTTTTGCAGCCGATGCTAGCGAAATCGTTTCGCAAACATATTTTTGTTCTTACGCAAACACTGATTTATATCATATAAAATTTCCGATAAAATCCGGAACTTGCAGAAAGTACCGGTACGGCCAAAACGTACCGTGGTACGTACCGCCGGAAGAAAATACCACGGTTTACCGGTGCACCGGTTTTACCACGCACCCCTAGTATCACATTAGTGTGACAGGTGATTTCCCACAAAATCACAGTAGTTTGCCAAGTTATTTTCCACAATTTCACAGTAGTGTTCTAAGTGATTTCCCACAATATCACAGTAATGTTCTAAGTGATTTCTGACAATATCACAGTTGTGTGCAAGTGTTTTTTCACAATATCACAGTAACATGCCAAGCAATTTCCCACAGTATCACAGGGACATGCCAAGTGGGCATTTGCTTTCTTTGTTATAGGGTTTGTTTAAAGATCTGAATTTGCTTCTGTTTGGAAGAATTTATTCCACTCTGAGAAGATGTTCAAATATCAATAAAGCTTGGTTCCCTTTTAAACAGGCAGAAGCTCCAGATTGCCAAACAGTCTCCTCAGCATAAATCTGATCAACTTAAGGGGAATAAGTACACTTTCAGGAGAGATAACTCTTTCAAAAATATTTTTGTCTCCCATGTCAATGAAAGTGTGTTCTTAAAGGCTGTCCTGAAAGATGCCTTGCAAAAAAGTCAGAAAATATGCCAGTTATTTTTTTTCCTTAAAAAGCTGTAAAAAGCTGCCAGGATTTTGATTATTTTGATTTTGTCAGTGTCTAGAGCTATAGTATTCATGATTATTCATCTTTTTTGACAGGTGTGTGTTACAAGTAGTTCGACATAGTTTCCCTTCAAAGCCAGTGAAAACTTTCATGCAAGTGTAAGTATCTGCATGTAAACAGTTTATTCTGTTTATTCCAATCCAAAGACATTGCATTCTAATCCATAGACATTACATTCTAATCATTACATTCTAATAAGCCTAGTGGGTAAGAGCACTGACTCTTAACCCTTGTCCTGCTGAGCCTGGATATGCCCTATCTTTGAAACAATGTAGATCCAGATCAGATGGCTTCTGACGAAGCCATCTGATCAGGATCTACATTGTTTGCCATTCAGATTGTTAATTTGTTGCAATAATTTGCATTAAGTAATCTGATTGGTTGATAATCGGTAGTGGGTGTGGCATATATAAATATTCAGCAGGACAAGGGTTAATCATTAGGTATCTCACCACTGTGGTTAGAGCATCGCTCAAGTCACATGTGCGATGCCAAGTTCTGCAAAGGAAAGTCAGAGGTGGTTTTTCTCCGGGTCTTCAGGTTTTTGCCCACCTCTGATCAACAATGGACTTAAAATAAGTGAAATCTTGAAAGGGCAAACCCATAAAAAAAAAAAAAAAAAAAAAAAAACAGAAAGAAAAATATACATTCTAATAGACATTGCATTCTAATCCACAGACTATAAGAATATTATATGGGTGCGAAGGGTGGATGGAAAAATCCGTACCGAGGGTCACTGTCCGGCATTACAAGGCTTGATGAGTGATGCCGGACAGTGATCCTGAGGGACAGATTTTTCTTTCCACCCTCACACCCATATAGGATTCTTTTTCTTGCATACCTCCCATTTCTTAGCGCGGATTTTTAATGCTTCAGACACTTCGGTTACCGACATCCGCCGTATTGTGATAACACTACAGGAGTGTTCAGTGACGTCACGTAACGTGCTGCGACATCAACCTTAACGACGGTGCATATGAGGTTGTATTCAACCAGTGCATTTATCAAACACGCGAGAATATTCTATTCTGGTAAGAACACCAGGGTTAGAACAGAATTTCTATCCCAAGCTAAAACTATGGATTTCCAGATCTGGTGTGCAAGAAATTGCATTCTAATCCGTAGACTTTGCATTCTAATCCATGGACATCACATTCTAATCAATATGCATCGCAATCTAATCCATGGACATCACATTCTAATCAATATGCATCACAATCTAATCCATAGACATTACATTCTAAGTCGTAAAAACTACACTTTTTCTATTTGCTTAATAAATCATAATTAGACAAGAATTATGCCCCCGGAATCTAAGAGATTCGGTGGCATATAGTTTTTGGTCTGTCTGTCTGTTTGTCCGTTTGTCTGTTTGTCCATTTGTCTGTCTACAAAAACCTTAACATTGGGCATAACTTTCGAATGGTAATAGATAGAGCTTTCATATTTCACATGTGTATACCTTATCACAAGACCTTTCCAGTGGTACCATAATTTTTGATCTCGTGACCTTGAACTTGACCTTTGACCTATTTTTTTTCAAAATTTAACATGCGCTGTCCGGGGGCATCAGTGTTTCACAAACACATCTTGTTTTTAATCTGGGCCTGAGGTTTCAAATCTTCTTTAATATGCTAAACTCAAATGAGAATGAAATTTGTTCGAAAATATTAAAATGGCTACAGTATGAGCAACCCAAATATCAGTAAGCTGTCTGAGCCATAAAACAATTTAAATATATGAGCCATACAAGTTTCATACTTTGATGACGAGAGAATGAAAACATTTAACACCATGGGGTTTGATTGGCCTCTGTGACCTAGTGGTTTACAACATTGTCTCTTATTAGGTCTCTCACAGAACCTGGTCTGCTCAGGTCACATGTGGATGCAATGCAAGGTCAGGCAATTTTCTCTCAGGGTACCCCAGTTTCCCCCACCTCAATATTTGTGAAATAATCTTGAATATATCTCTTGAATAAATGTGTAGAACTGATGGTCAGTGTAAATAGAAAAAAAATCCTGACTCATTGACAAACACAGTGCCACCCTGATTACATTTTGTCCACTGCATACTGACCTGGAACAGACCCAACCCAAAGCACATTGGAAAATTTTAGTGCAGTTAGCGCATTTTCTTTCTCTTTTTTGAAAAAAATAATAAAGCTTCACATGTCAAGTGAATTGCATAATTTGCTCTGAAAAAATAAAGTTTGACATTTCATGTGACTTGTAATGTCTAGCTCAATTTTCTCCGAATAATAGAAAAAAATACTTTAGAAATGTCATCAGCTACTCATGCTTGGTTGGTTAAAGCTGACCTAGACATTCTTACGAAACTGCCAAAACGAAGTTGTTCATTTTTTTTCAGCCCAGGTCAGTTAGACCCAGCTTCTTCTATGGCACAAACAGATGCAATAGTGAAATCAGTAAGTACACCAAAACAGTTGCAATAGTGAAATCAGTAAGTACACCAAAAAAGATGCAAAAGTGAAATCAGTAAGTACAACAAAACAGATGCAATAATGAAATCAGTATGTACACCAAACAGATGCAGAAGTGAAATCAGTAAGTACACCAAAACAGATGCAATAGTGAAGTCGGTAAGTACACCAAAACAGATGCAATAGTGAACTCAGTGAATACACCAAACAGATGCAGTAGTGAAATCACTAAGTACACTAAATCAGGTGCAGTAATGAAATCAGTAAGTACACCAAAAACAGATGCAATAATAAATTCAGTAAGTACACCAAACAGATGCAATAGTGAAACAATTAATACCCTAAACCAGATGCAATAGTGAAACAATTAGTACCCTAAACCAGATGCAATAGTGAAATCAGTATGTGCACCAAAAGCAGATGCAATAGTGAAATCAGTAAGTATACCAAACCAGATGCAGTAGTGAAATCAGTAAGTACAGCAAAAGCAGATGCAATAATGAAATCAGTAAGTACACCAAAACAGATGCAATAATGAAATCAGTAAGTACACCAAAACAGATGCAATAGTGAAATTAGTAAGTACACTAAACCAGATGCAATAGTGAAATCAGTAAGTACACCAAAACAGATGCAATAGTGAAATCAGTATGTACACCAAACCAGATGCAATAGTGAAATCAGTAAGTACACCAAACAGATGGAATAGTGAAACCAGTAAGTACACCAAAAGTGATGCAATAATGAAATCAGTAAGTACAACAAAACAGATGCAATAGTGAAATCAGTAAGTACACTAAACCAGATGCAATAGTGAAATCAGTAAGTACACCAAAACAGATACAACAGTGAAATCAGTATGTACACCAAACCAGATGCAATAGTGAAATCAGTAAGTACACTAAACCAGATGCAATAGTGAAATCAGTAAGTACACTAAACCAGATGCAATAGTGAAATCAGTATGTACACCAAATCAGATGCAATAGTGAAATCAGTATGTACACCAAAAACAGATGCATAAGTGAAATCAGTAAGTACACCAAAAGCAGATGCAATAATGAAATTAGTAAGTACACATAAACAGATGCAATAGCGAAATCAGTAAGTACACCTAAACAGATGCAATAATGAAACCAGTAAGTACAACAAAACAGATGCAATAGTGAAATCAGTAAGTACACTTAACCAGGTGCAATAGTGAAATCAGTAAGTACACCAAAACAGATGCAATAGTGAAATCAGTATGTACACCAAACAGATGCAATAGTGAAATCAGTAAGTACACCAAACAGATGCAATAATGAAATCAGTAAGTACACCAAAAGCAGATGCAATAATGAAATCAGTAATGACAACAAAACATGCAATAATGAAATCAGTAAGTACACCAAAACAGATGCAATAGTGAAATTAGTAAGTACACAAAAAAGATGCAATAGTGAAATCAGTAAGTACACCAAAACAGATGCAATAATGAAATCAGTAAGTACAACAAAACAGATGCAATAGTGAAATCAGTAAGTACACCAAAACAGATGCAATAGTGAAATCGGTATGTACACCAAACAGATGCAATAGTGAAATCAGTAAGTACACCAAACAGTTGCAATAGTGAAATCAGTAAGTACACCAAAAGTGATGCAATAATGAAATCAGAAAGTACAACAAAACAGATGCAATAGTAAAATCAGTAAGTACACTAAACCAGATGCAATAGTGAAATCAGTAAGTACACCAAAAACAGATACAATGGTGAAATCAGTATGTACACCAAACCAGATGCAAAAGTGAAATCAGTAAGTACACTAAACCAGATGCAATAGTGAAATCAGTAAGTACACTAAACCAGATGCAATAGTGAAATCAGTATGTACAACAAACCAGATGCAATAGTGAAATCAGTGTGTACACCAAAAACAGATGCATAAGTGAAATCAGTAAGTACACCAAAAGCAGATGCAATAATGAAATCTGTCAGTACACCCAAACAGATGCAATAATGAAATCAGTAAGTACACCAAACAGATGCAATAGTGAAATCAGTAAGTACATTAAAAGTGATGCAATAATGAAATCAGTAAGTACACCAAAACAGATGCAATAGTGAAATCAGTAAGTACACTAAACCAGATGCAATAGTGAAATCAGTAAGTACACCAAAGCAGATTCAATAGTGAAATCAGTAACTACACCAAACAGATGCAGTAGTGAAATCAGTAAGTACACTAAACCAGATGCAGTATGAAATCAGTATGTACACCAAAAACAGATGCAATAATGAAATCAGTGAGTACACCAAAACAGATACAATAGTGAAATCAGAAAGAACACCAAAACAGATGCAACAGTGAAATCAGTATGTACACCAAAAACAGATGCATAAGTGAAATCAGTAAGTACACCAAAACAGATACAATAATGAAATCAGAAAGTACACCAAAACAGATGCAATAATGAAATCAGTAAGTACACCACAACAGATGCAATAATGAAATCAGTAAGTACACCACAACAGATGCAATAGTAATATCAATAAGTACACCAAAAACAGATGCAATAGTGAAATCAGTAAGTACACCAAAACAGATGCAATAGTGAAATCAGTAAGTACACCAAAACAGATGCAATAATGAAATCAGTAAGTACACCAAAACAGATGCAATAATGAAATCAGTAAGTACACCAAAACAGATGCAATAATGAAATCAGTAAGTACACCACAACAGATGCAATAGTAATATCAATAAGTACACCAAAAACAGATGCAATAGTGAAATCAGTAAGTACACCAAAACAGATGCAATAGTGAAATCAGTAAGTACACTAAAACAGATGAAATAGTGAAATCAGTAAGTACACCACATGAGATGCAATAGTGAAATCAGTAAGTACACCAAAACCGATGCAGTATTTAATTCAGTAAGTACACCAAAATAGATGAAATATTTAATTTTTAGCTCACCTGACCGAAGGTCATGGTGAGCTTTTGTGACAGTAAGATGTCCGGCGTCGTCGTGCGTCGTGCGTCGTGCGTCGTCCGTCGTCCGTCGTGCGTCGTCCGTGCGTAAACTTTTTCTTGTGAACACACTAGAGGCCACAGTTTTGGTCCAATTATCATCAAACTTGCTCAGAATGATAATCATGACAATATCTCGGTCAAGTTCGAATTTGGGTCATGTCGGGTAAAAAAGTAGGTCAGTAGGTCAAATCATAGAAAAACCTTGTGAACACTCGAGAGGCCACAATTTTGGTCCAATCATCATCAAACTTGCTCAGAATGATCATTGTGACAATATTTTAGTGAAGTTTGAATATGGATCATGTCGGCTTAAAAAGTAGGTCAGCGGGTCAAATCATAGAAAAACCTTGTGAACACCCTAGAGGCCACAATTTTGGTCCAATCATAATCAAACTTGCTCAGAATGATCATCATGACAATATCTTGGTCAAGTTCGAATATGGGTCATGTCCGGTCAAAAAGTAGGTCAGTAGGTCAAATCATAGAAAAACCTTGTGAACACTCTGAAGGCCACTGTTTTGGTCCAATTATCATGAAACTTGCTCAGAATGACCATTGTGACAATATTTCAGTCCAGTTCGAATATGGGTCATATCGGGTTAAAAAGTAGGTCAGCGGGTCAAATCATATAAAAACCTTGTGAACACCCTAGGGGCCACAATTTTGGTCCAATCATAATCAAACTTGCTCAGAATGATCATCATGACAATATCTCGGTCAAGTTTGAATATGGGTCATGTCCGGTTGAAAAGTAGGTCAGTAGGTCAAATCATAGAAAAACCTTGTGAATACTCAGGAGGCCACAAGTTTGGTTAAATCATTAATCTTGCTCAGAATGGTCATTGTGACAATATCTTGGCTAAGTTTGAATAAAGGTCTTTTCGGGTCAAAAAGTAGGTCAGTAGGTCAAATTAAAGAAAAAACTTGTGAACACTCTAGTTTTACATAGACTTATATAGGGAAAATCTTTAAAAATCCTTTTCTCTGAAACCACAAGGCCTAGGTCTTTTATATTTGGTATGAAGCTTCATCTAAAAGACCCCTAACAAGATTATTCAAATGATAGTGCTGAGGCCAAAAATGTCCCCGCCCCCGGGCCCTTTGGTTTTACATAGGCTTATATAGGGAAAATCTTTAAAAATCTTCTGCTCTGAAGCTGCAAGGCCCAGGACTTTGATATTTGGTATTAAGCTTTATCTAGTGGACCCCTACCAAGATTGTTCAAATTATAGTGCTGGGGCAAAAAATGCCCCCGTTCCGGGGCCCTTTGGTTTTACATGGCCTTATATAGGGAAAATCTTTAAAAATCTTCTTCTCTGAAACCGCAAGGTCCAGGACTTTGATATTTAGAATGAAGCTTCATCCATTGGACCTCTACCAAGATTGTTCAAATTATCGCCCTTGGGCCAAAAATGCCCCCGCTCAGGGGCCCTTTGTTTTTACATAGACTTATATAGGGAAAATCTTTAAAAATCCTTTTCTCTGAAACCACAAGGCCTAGGTCTTTTATATTTGGTATGAAGCTTCATCTAAAAGACCCCTAACAAGATTATTCAAATGATAGTGCTGAGGCCAAAAATGTCCCCACCCCCGGGCCCTTTGGTTTTACATAGGCTTATATAGGGAAAATCTTTAAAAATCTTCTGCTCTGAAACTGCAAGGCCCAGGACTTTGATATTTGGTATTAAGCTTTATCTAGTGGACCCCTACCAAGATTGTTCAAATTATAGTGCTGGGGCAAAAAAAGCCTCCACCTGGGGCCCTTTGGTTTTACATAGGCTTATATAGGGAAAATCTTTAAAAATCTTCTTCTCTGAAACCGCAAGGCCCAGGACTTTGATATTTTGTATGAAGCTTCATCTAGTGGACCCCTACCAAGATTGTTCAAATTATAGCCCTTGGGCCAAAAATCCCCCTGCTCAGGGGCCCTTTGGTTTTACATAGACTTATATAGGGAAAATCTTTAAAAATCTTCTTCTCTGAAACCGCAAGGTCCAGGACTTTGATATTTAGAATGAAGCTTCATCCAATGGACCTCTACCAAGATTGTTCAAACTATCGCCCTTGGGCCAAAAATGCCCCCGCTCAGGGGCCCTTTGTTTTTACATAGACTTATATAGGGAAAATCTTTAAAAATCCTTTTCTCTGAAACCACAAGGCCTAGGTCTTTTATATTTGGTATGAAGCTTCATCTAAAAGACCCCTAACAAGATTATTCAAATGATAGTGCTGAGGCCAAAAATGTCCCCGCCGCCGGGCCCTTTGGTTTTACATAGGCTTATATAGGGAAAATCTTTAAAAATCTTCTGCTCTGAAACTGCAAGGCCCAGGACTTTGATATTTGGAATTAAGCTTTATCTAGTGGACCCCTACCAAGATTGTTCAAATTATAGTGCTGGGGCAAAAAAAGCCTCCGACTGGGACCCTTTGGTTTTACATGGCCTTATATAGGGAAAATCTTTAAAAATCTTCTTCTCTGAAACCGCAAGGCCCAGGACTTTGATATTTTGTATGAAGCTTCATCTAGTGGACCCCTACCAAGATTGTTCAAATTATAGCCCTTGGGCCAAAAATGCCCCCGCTCAGGGGCCCTTTGGTTTTACATAGACTTATATAGGGAAAATCTTTAAAAATCTTCTTCTCTGAAACCACAAGGCCTAGGTCTTTTATATTTGGTATGAAGCTTCTTCTAAAGGACCCCTACCAAGATGATTCAAATTATAGTGCTGGGGCCAAAAGTGGCCCCGTCCCGGGGCCCTTTGGTTTTACATAGACTTATATAGGGATAATCTTTAAAAATCTTCTCTGAAACCACAAGGCCCAGGACTTTGAAATTTGGTATGAAGTTGCATCTAATGGACCTCTACCAAGATTGTTAAAATTATAGCCCTGGGGCCAAAAATGCCCCCACTCTGGGGCCCTATGGTTTTACATAGACTTACATGGGGAAAATCTTCAAAAATCTTCTTCTCTGAAACCACAAGGCCTGGGTCTTTGATATTTGGTATGAAGCTGCATCTAGTGGACCTCTATCAAAATTATTCAAATTATAGCCCTGGTACCAAAAATGTCCCCGCTCCGGGGCCCTTTGGTTTTGCATAGACTTATATAGGGAAATCTTTAAAAATCTTCTCTGAAACTGCAAGGCCAAGGCCTTTGATATTTAGTATGGAGCTTTATCTAGTGGACCTCTACCAAGATTGTTCAAATTATAGCCCTGGGGCCACAAATGCCCCCACCCCGGGCCGGGGCCCTTTGTTTTTACATAGATTTATATAGCCCTGGGGCCATTTGGTTTTGCATAGGCTTATGTAGGGAATATCTTTAAAAAAAATCTTCTTCTCTGAAACTGCAAGGCCCAGGTCTTTGAAATTTGATGTGTAGCTTTATCTAGTGGACCTTTGCCAAGATTGTTCTAATTATAGCCTTTGTTGATGTTTGGTATGAAGCTTCACCTTTAAGACCTCCCTCAACATTATGCACATTAAAACCCTGTGGCCAATAATGGCCCTCTCTGGGGCCCACTTGTTACACTATGGATCAGGTGAGCGATCCAGGGCCATCATGGCCCTCTTGTTTATGACACTATTGTTGGGGTCCAAATTGGGACATGAGACATTTTGTAGTCGCCAATAATGTTTCAGTATTATTATGAAAATGTATGTTGTATGTTATTAGTCGACTGCTTTGGTATCTCAGTTGGATGTTTGGTACCTGCTGGGTTATCAAAATTCTCTCATGGAGATTGATCATGAAATCTTTTCTTCAGTCATCTTCTCCCTCCCGTTGATTCAAGAAGGGCAGTTGTCACTTTCTGGCAAAGAATGTGCTCTGTTCTAGCTGTCCACTTTTGTACAGATGCAGTATGAAATCAGTATGTACACCAAAAACAGATGCAATAATGAAATCAGTAAGTACACCAAAACAGATACAATAGTGAAATCAGAAAGTACACCAAAACAGATGCAACAGTGAAATCAGTATGTACACCAAAAACAGTTGCATATGTTAAATCAGTAAGTACACCAAAACCGATACAAAAATGAAATCAGAAAGTACACCAAAACAGATGCAATAATGAAATCAGTAAGTACACCACAACAGATGCAATAGTAATATCAATAAGTACCCCAAAACAGATGCAATAGTGAAATCAGTAAGTACACCAAAACAGATGCAATAGTGAAATCAGTAAGTACACCAAAACAGATGCAATAGTGAAATCAGTAAGTACACCAAAACAGATGAAATAGTGAAATCAGTAAGTACACCACATGAGATGCAATAGTGAAATCAGTAAGTACACCAAAACTGATGCAGTATTTAATTCAGTAAGTACACCAAAATAGATGAAATTTTAAATTCTTTATGACACTATTGTTGGGGTCCAAATCGGGACATGAGACATTTTGTAGTCGCCAATAATGTTTCAGTATTATTATGAAAATGTATGTTGTATGTTATTAGTCGTCTGCTTTGGTATCTCAGTTGGATGCTTGATACCTGCTAGGTTATCAAAATTCTCTCATGGAGATTGATCATGAAATCTTTTCTTCAGTCATCCTCTCCCTCCCGTTGATTCAAGAAGGGCAGTTGTCACTTTCTGGCAAAGAATGTGCTCTGTTCTAGCTGTCCACTTTTGTACAGATGCAGTATGAAATCAGTATGTACACCAAAAACAGATGCAATAATGAAATCAGTAAGTACACCAAAACAGATACAATAGTGAAATCAGAAAGTACACCAAAACAGATACAATAGTGAAATCAGAAAGTACACCAAAACAGATGCAATAATGAAATCAGAAAGTACACCAAAACAGATGCAATAATGAAATCAGTAAGTACACCAAAAACAGATGCAATAATGAAATCAGTAAGTACACCAAAACAGATACAATAGTGAAATCAGAAAGAGTACACCAAAACAGATGCAACAGTGAAATCAGTATGTACACCAAAAAAAGTTGCATAAGTGAAATCAGTAAGTACACCAAAACAGATACAAAAATGGAATCAGAAAGTACACCAAAACAGATGCAATAATGAAATCAGTAAGTACACCACAACAGATGCAATAGTAATATCAATAAGTACACCAAAATGAGTTGCAATAGTGAAATCAGTAAGTACACCAAAACAGATGCAATAGTGAAATCAGTAAGTACACCAAAACAGATGCAATAGTGAAATCAGTAAGTACACCAAAACAGATGAAATAGTGAAATCAGTAAGTACACCACATGGAATGCAATAGTGAAATCAGTAAGTACACCAAAACCGATGCAGTATTTAATTCAGTAAGTACACCAAAATAGATGAAATTTTAAATTCTTTATGACACTATTGTTGGGGTCCAAATCGGGACATGAGACATTTTGTAGTCGCCAATAATGTTTCAGTATTATTATGAAAATGTATGTTGTATGTTATTAGTCGACTGCTTTGGTATCTCAGTTGGATGTTTGATACCTGCTGGGTTATCAAAATTCTCTCATGGAGATTGATCATGAAATCTTTTCTTCAGTCATCCTCTCCCTCCCGTCGATTCAAGAAGGGCAGTTGTCACTTTCTGGCAAAGAATGTGCTATGTTCTAGCTGTCCACTTTTGTAAGTCTAAATAAGTTTATAACTTACAGTCAAACCTGTCTTGAGAGACCACCTTTGGGAAGAACAAAAAGTGGTCTCTCAAGACAGGTGGTCTCTTAAGGCAGGGAGGATAAATTAAGATGTTTTTTTTTCTTTTTCTTTAAATCACATTATGCAAATATGAGATCATTATTCAAATATATGCATTTACCTACTTAAAAGTGTTGATTCTAAAGGTTATTTAAGATGAATTAAAAAAGTAAAATAAAATAACTGAATATTAATTTAAATGTATGATAATGAGAAAACTATGAATTCAAAAGATTTTGGAAAAAAGTTGTTTTAAAGAGAAACAGTTAAAAAATAGATTACATGAATATGTTCAATTCGCGGTGGTAGTTTGCCGAGGCGCCGATACAAGTCATGGTGGTAGTTTACAAGTCGCAATGGTAGTTTGTTGAGACGACCGTAATTCGTTTTTTTTTTTTTTTTCGCGCCTATTCAAATGGTAAGTTGCGTCATGCATTATGAACAAACAATCCAATTAGCGTCAATCAGTGCATGTATTGATTATAATTGGCAAACAATTAATTTTAATCCCCTCAGTTGTCATAATCAGTGTCATAATTTCGGTTCCCAAACACAACATGAAGAGAGATAATTATTGGTACTGGTGCACCGGTTGATCTTCCGGTGTCACAGTAAACTTATTTGGTTGCACACGGCAGTGAAATTTTACAATTTGGACAAGGTTTAAATGGTCGTTGGTCGCGTTGGGCAGGTGGGCACTCAGGACAGGTAATTTAACATTGAAAATCGCTCGGGGGGATTGCATGACGGTCGTTCAAGACAGGAAATCGCTTAAGACAGGTGGTCGCCACCACAGGTTCAACTGTATATGAAAAGGTAAGCTAAGCCTGGCTAGGAAATATGTGGTAAGGTATTCTAGCTGTATTGATATGACCTAAAATATTGTTGCCAGGGACATTAAACTTTGAAACAGTCCAGTTTCCCTTTGTTGGAACACTTCCACATATTAGTATAAATGATACAGGATTTTATTGGGATTTGTTTTTTTCTGGAATGAGTCGATTAGGTGCTTGGAGAATGGCAAATAGTGCAGACTGAGATCAGACTGGCCTTTGGAGCAATCTGATCTTGATCTGCACCATTTGCTGATGCACTTCTGTCTCATTGAACAGGGTAAAAAATGCTTCATGCAGAGGACCCTCTGTATGTATGTATGTGTTGGAGTTTTACATCCCAGCAACAGCTACTGTCATACGGAGACGGAACCTCAGTTTAAAAGACTCGTCTGAAGGTCTGGAGAAGCCCAGGATGGAACCCATGACCCTGGTTTATGAGTGGAATAGCATAATCACTACTCCACAAAGGTTTCTAAGGACCCTCAGTACAACAACAGTATTTGTTACCTTAACGTTTACCGCTATAAAGAACTTGCCGCTACAGAGAATCCCTATTAAGTGTAGTATAATAGATAATAAAGGTCCCTTTTCTCTTAATACTCCAAGAAACAAATGTTGAGGAGATTTGATAGAATCGACTCATTGAGGCGATTCTATCAAATATCCACAACATTTGCCTCGTTGAGGCGATTCTATCAGATCTCCACAACATTTCTTTTTTGGAACATTAAATTCTATTTCTTTCAGTATCTCCTTAATCAATCTATTATTGAGCTAATGACTTGTTCCATTGAAATTGTTGTTATAGTATATTGAGATTTATCATTATATAGAATGTTGGTATGAAGAAGTTTGGCTTTTTTTCTTTTCATAGATACAAGAAAGGCTGACAGTATCAGTAGACAATTTACACAGGTGTATGCAGTGTGGGCGTATGATCCGTATGCCTAACTTCCAGAGTATTTCAGTACCGGGGGAGTATCAGGACAATCCCGTGTTTCTCTGGGAGAATGGTGTAGAGATACCGGCCGAAGAATATATATGTCAGGTGAGTTTCAAGGAGAAATAAATACAGTGACGGCCATTAAGCAGCAATCCAGGGAGACTGGGGTGGCTGTTTAGCAAAGGGAAGTGTCTGTGATGTAGACAGAAGAAACTGAGTGATGCAGCTCAACATAGATGTATGAAAAGAAAAATATATGATTAAGAGGTGTCAGATGAGTGAAAAATAACTGGTGGAGAGGTGTCAAAATAAATGATAGAAAGCTGTCAAATGAGTTAAAAATAAATGATGGTATCATACATTTTTCCTTTCATTTAAGTATGATTTACTATGTATATTGCTAACAGAATGGTAATTTTGAGAGACATAAACACTCCAGTAATGAAAGAATTCATGTTTTTACCCTGGAATCTTCAATTTATTAAAAATGCCCATATACATGCCGACAGATCGCTGGACCTTTTTGCCATTGAGTTAGCTCTGGCTGTTTAATAGAGGGAATTTAGATTTAGTAAAGAGTGGCTGCTGGCAAGGGGGATGGTGGCTGCTCAGCAGAGGTTAAATATGTATAGAGAAATGCTTTGCAGAAAAAAAAAATTGTGGCTGCTGAAGAGAGGGGGCTGTCAACTAGATTACCACCGGTGGAAGTTTTACTGTAAATTTCCAAAGAAATACACTAGTCTAGTACAAATTTTAGAATGGTTGACATTGGTTTACTATCAAAAGAGAAAGTCATGATCAGTGTTTATTCCAGGATACATAAAGACATCCATACATGTATCTCCATGCATGATAAAAAGACAAACACAGGCCTCCGTGGCCTAGTGGTTAAGAGCGCTGACTCTTGATCATTAGGTCTCTCACCGCTGTAGTTCGAACCACGCTCAGGTTACATGCGAGACACCAAGTTCTGCAACCGAAGGTCAGGTGGTTTTTCTCCGGGTACTCTGGTTTTTGCCCACCTCTGATTAACGATCGGCTCGATGTGAGTGAAAAAGAGACAAACAAAAGCAAGGAAGACCATCAAATTATCTCCCTTTTGGGATATTTTTATCTGATGTATATTTCTACCCCTACACTGGAATTGTGCAGTAAATCCTGGAGTTTGTTTTTGAGCGAAATGCAGTTGAATTTCAGGAAGATAAGAACTGTAGAATAAATGCTGCCTTCTGCTGCCTTTATTTCGCCGTATTTTGGTCCAGTACTTAGCACAAGCCATGCTTCTTTGCCTGGCATACAAATGTTGATCAAATGAAGTATACCAATGTTAAAACTTATGGTTGCATCCATCTCAATCAAATGTTGGTATAGAAAATTAAAAAGAGAAAGGATCAGGAACTGAAAGTTTGAAAAATTGTCTCACCTATTTCAACTGTATGGCATGGGCTTCATGATAAACATAACATGTTTGGTCAGACACAAGGAAATCTCAAGAACATCACAAATAAACACAGATGTGGTAATTTGAGCATAAAAGAACTTTGTCCTTTCAGTTCTTATTAGAAATATGAATTGTGTTTATTAGAACATTTACAAACATAGGGCATGTGTTTTGAATGTAAACAGGGCATGCAGTAGTCTTCATTTTTTATTTGCTAAACTCATTTTCGAATGTTAACCACTTAGAACTTTGAAAAGTACGGCTTGGTGAGCAGCCTGGCTAGATATTACCTTAATAGAGTTGACTGGGTCATTAACCCCCAAACAAATCAAAAGAAAAGAATATATAAATACACATGAACTTCTTTACAATACTGTTCATTATAACATGGTTTTGATACAACTAGTTTAAAAATGGATCCAAAAGAAGTAAAGATTATATAGAAAAATGACCATAAATGGATATTTTTCTATATAATCTACACTTTTTGTTAGGATATAACACATATGTTTAACTAACAGTAACACTGTTTCTGCTTTGAACCGCAACATTAATGTTATAAAAAACACTCTGGTGTTATTGTTTGAACAATTGTTTTATTTTATTTATTTATCTTTATTTTCAGTTATCATATGACCTGGGAACATTTTATTTTTATCAAGAAGCATACCATCAAGCCCTAGAAATGTTCAGAGAAACAAAAGATCTTCTAAAACATGTAAGTTTCACTGACTTTGGGACAAATTTAGGGCAAATTGAGAACAAATTAGTAGGTTAGTAAAGTTTTTATCTATCATTTAACAAATACATAAAAAATATGTTTTAGCAAATCTTCCATAAGGCCTACAATATTTACATATATACATGAACATAACAAGCACAAGAAAATACAAAACAATATATTTTTCTTTTACTGTAATCATGTGTTAGTTTGTAGTGTGAATCTTAGTAAAACACTTCGTTATGACCTCACTGTACAGCACTTCTCATAAAGGGATGTCCTGCTAAAATGAAAAGGGATCTGATGAAGAAGTATACAAATAAGGTGAGCCCCGCCAAGCGAATTTGTGTCTTCGAGCATTCCGTCATGACAAATTTTAACTGCGCATGCCCAGCCATTCAGAGGGACCAGGGATATGGCTTTCTGCCTGAAGGTTCCTCTTGATTCACTGCTTGTATGAGCGAGCAGCGAAGGTTCTGGCGAGACTGCATGGATGCGTAGGCTCGCCAGAACCTTCGCTGCTCGCATAGGCGATAAGTACCAAAATCGCTTGACGGGGCCCAGGTACAATTCCTGCTTATAAAAGAGTAGTATTGATTGTTTGATTATCAAACAAGCACTTAATTACAGCCAGAAAACGGCCCCCGCCCATTGGGGCTTGAAGAAATAGATGGGCTGCATGATGCTTCCACGCAGAGCTGAAACCGACCCGCACACGTCTACTGGTAAACCGCTTAGAAGATCTAATATGTTCTATAAAAGAATTATCCTTTGGAAGCAAGGAATACACCACAGAAGTGAAAAATATGGAGTGTACATGTTTTCTGGGCCAGACTAGCTAGTTTCGGCCAATTAGGCCTCATCAGTGACCCTCAGATATTTTCAAAATTCCACAGTGGAATCAATGATCCCAAAGGACAAGAAAATATAATCTACACTATGATGTAGGGCAGGGAAACGTTTTACCTCAAAATTCCACAATGGAATCAATGATCCCAAAGGACAAGAAAATATAATCTACACTAAGCCTGCCCAGGCAAAGCAGTGCTAGTCGGAACGTCCATGCTTATAAACCCTATTGGTTTCATGGGCGGCAGGGCTTGAGATGTCATGTCATCTCAATGTCGGGTAAAAGTCCCACAAAATTGGAAGCAACGTCTCCAAAATGACCTTTACAGTGTTGACGGGGATGTTAAAACTCAAACAAAACAAAACAGCCAGAAAAGATCAAAATGCCAGTTAGGTAACTCTTCATGACATTAAAAAGCACTGCTAGACTGACTATTGAATCTGCCAATATACATGTGAAGGTCACTGACTTTCCTTGGATGAAAAAAACATCAACTCCAGATGAGAAGTTATTGTCAGTAACATGTTTAGTAACATGTTTTTAGCTCACCTGTCACGTAGTGACAAGGTGAGCTTTTGTGATCACTTTTTGTCCGTTGTCCGTCGTGCGTGCGTCCGTGCGTCCGTAAACAATTTCAAATAAGTATATCTCTAATACCCCATGGTCAATCTTGATCAAATTTCATGAGAAGCATCATCAGGTAGGGGGAAAGGCTGCATAAGGTTTTTGGGCTGATCAGATTGGAATTCTGGTTGCCATGGCAACATATAGCTCCAATAGACTACCAATGGGAAAAAATTAAAATATCTTCTTCTCTGAAACCACAGGGCCCAGAGCTTTGATATTAAGCATGTATTAACGGCCAGTGGTCACCTACATAATTCCTGCCAATCATGCCCCTGGGGTCCAAATTGGCCACGTCCAGGGGCCCCTTCGCTCCGATAGACTCATAATGGAACAAAAAGCTTCAAAAATCTTCTTCTCAGAAACCACAGGACCCAGAGCTTAGATATTTAGCATGTAGCAACGGCAAGTGGTCAACTACATAATTCCTGCCAATCATGCCCCTGGGGTTCAAACGGGCCACGCCCCGGGGCCCTTTAGCTCCTATAGACTCATAATGGAAAAAAGCTTCAAAAATCTTCTTCTCTGAAACCAAAGGGCCCAGAGCTGAGATATTTGGCATGTAGCAACGGCAAGTGGTCACCTACATAATTCCTGCCAATCATGCCCCTGTGGTCCAAATTGGCCACGCCCCGGTGCCCCTTAGCTCCCATAGACTCATAATGGAAAAAAAAGCTTCAAAAATCTTCTTCTCTGAAACCACAGGGCCCAGAGCTTAGATATTTAGCATGTAGCAATGGCCAGTGGTCACCTGCATAATTCCTGCCAATCATGCCCCTGGGGTCCAAATGGGCCACACCCCGGGACCCCCTTAGCTCCCATAGACTCATAATGGAAAAAAAAAAACTTCAAAAATCTTGTTCTCGGAAACCACAGGGCCCAGAGCTTAGATATTTAGCATGTAGCAACTGCAAGTAGTCATCTACATAATTCCTGCCAATCATGCCCCTGGGGTCCAAACGGGCCACGCCCCGGGGCCCTTTAGTTCCTATAGACTCATAATGGAAAAAAGCTTCAAAAATCTTCTTCTCAGAAATTGTGAAGCACAGAACTTAGATATTTTGTATCTAGCAACATAAAATAGCCAGCTACATAAATCCTGCTAACCCTGCCTCTGGTGTCAAAATTGGCCACGACCGAGCTCATCACCTTCAATAGACTTATAATGGAAAAAAAACTTAAAAAATCTTCTTCTATGAAACCATAAGGCCCAAAGCTTAGATTTTAGTATGTAGCAACGTCAAGTGGCCACCTACATAAATCCTGCCAGTTATGCCCCTGGGATCCAAATTGACCCCACCCCAGGGTTCTTTAGCTTCCATAGACTTACAATTGGAGAAACTTCAAAAATCTTCTTCTCTGAAACCACAGGGCCCTTATAATAAAAAAAAAAAAAACCTTTAGTTCCTATAGACTCATAATGGAAAAAAGCTTCAAAAATCTTCTTCTCTGAAACCACAGGGCTCAGTGCTGAGGTATTTGGCATGTAGCAACGGCAAGTGGTCACCTACATAAATCCTGCTAATCATGCCCCTAGGGTCCAAAAGGGCCACGCCCCGGTGCCCCTTAGCTCCCATAGACTCATAATGGAAAAAAGCTTCAACAATATTCTTCTCTGAAACCACACAGCCCAGAGCTTAGATATTTAGCATGTAGCAATGGCAAGTCGTCACCTACATAAATCCTGCCAATCATGCCCGTGGGGTCCAAATGGGCCACACCCCGGGGCCCCTTAGCTCCCATAGACTCATAATGGAAAAAAGATTAAAAAATCTTCTTCTCTGAAACCACAGGGCCCAGAGCTTAGATATTTAGCATGTAGCAACGGCAAGTGGTCACCTACATAATTCCTGCCAATCATGCCCCTGGGGTCCAAACGGCCACGCCCCGGGGCCCTTTAGCTCCTATAGACTCATAATGGAAAAAAGCTTAAAAAATCTTCTTCTCTGAAACCACAGGGCCGAGAGCTGAGGTATTTGGCATGTAGCAATGGCAAGTGGTCACCTACATAAATGGTGCCAATCATGCCCCTAGGGTCCAAATGGGTCACGCCCCGGGGCCCCTTAGCTCCTATAGACTCATAATGGAAAAAAAAAGCTCCAAAAATCTTCTTCTCTGAAACCACAGAGCCCAGAGTTTAGATATGTAGCATGTAGCAACGGCAATTGGTCACTTTCATAATTCCTGCCAATCATGCCCCTGGATTCCAAATGGGCCTCGTGCCGGGGCCCCTTTGCTCCCTTAGACTCATAATGGAAAAAAGCTTAAAAAATCTTCTTCTCTGAAACCACAGCGCTCAGAGCTTAGATATTTAGCAGGTAGCAACGGCAAGTGGTCACCTACATAATTCCTGCCAATCATGCCCCTTGGCCCCTAAAAGGGCCACGCCCCGGGGCCCCTTAGCTCCTATAGACTCATAATGGAAAAAGAAACTTCAAAATTCTTCTTCACTGAAACCACAGGGACCAGAGCTTAGATACTTAGCATGTCGCAATGGCAAGTGGTCACCTACATAAATCCTGCCAATCATGTCCCTGGGGTCCAAATGGGCCACGCCCCGGGGCCCCTTAGTTCCCATAGACTCATAATGGAAAAAAAAAGCTTCAAAAATCTTCTTCTCTTAAACCACAGGGCCCAGAGCTGAGATATATTCCATGTAGCAATGACAAGTGGTCACCTACATAAATCCTGCCAATCATGCCCCTGGGGTCCAAATGGGCCACACCCTGGGACCCCCTTAGCTCCCATAGACTCATAATGGAAAAAAAAAACTTCAAAAATCTTTTTCTCTGAAACCACAGGGCCCAGAGCTTAGATATTTAGCATGTAGCAACGGCAAGTGGTCACCTACATATTTCCTGCTAATCATGCCCCTGGGGTCCAAATGGGCCACGCCCTGGGGCCCCTTAGCTCCCATAGACTCATAAAGGAAAAAAGCTTCAAAAATCTTCTTCTCAGAAATTGTGAAGCACAGAACTTAGATATTTTGTATCTAGCAACATAAAATAGCCAGCTACATTAATCCTGCTAACCCTGCCTCTGGTGTCAAAATTGGCCACGCCCGAGCTCATCACCTTCAATAGACTTATAATGGAAAAAAAACTTAAAAAATCTTCTTCTATGAAACCATAAGGCCCAAAGCTTAGATTTTTAGTATGTAGCAACGTCAAGTGGCCACCTACATAAATCCTGCCAGTTATGCCCCTGGGATCCAAATTGACCCCACCCCAGGGTTCTTTAGCTTCCATAGACTTACAATTGGAGAAACTTCAAAAATCTTCTTCTCTGAAACCACAGGGCCCTTATAATAAAAAAAAACAAACAAAAGAAAAAAACAACTTAAAATTGGGAAAAAAATCTTCAAAAATCTTCTTCGCTGAAACCATAAGTCCAAGAGCTTTGGTATTTAGCATGTAGCAATGTCGAGTGGTCGCCTACATGAATCCTGCCAATCATGCCCCTGGGGTCCAAATCCTGTGGCCCCTTAACTCCAACAAACTTATAATGGAAAAAAGCTTCAAACATCTTCTTTTAAAACCATGAAGTACAGACCTTAGATATTTAGTATATAGCAACACAAAATGGTCGCCTACATAAATCCTGCCAACCGTGCCCTTTGGGTCAAAATTGGCCAAGCCCCAGGGCTCATTAGCTTCTGTAGACTTATACTGGAAAAAACTTAAAAAAATCTTTTTCTCCAAAACTATAAGGCACAGATTTTGTTTGATTTGAGGTTTTACATCCCCGACAACACTGTATAGGTCATTTTGGAGATATCTCTTCCAATTTTGTGGGACTTTTACCAGACATTGAGATGAAATTACATCTCAAGCCCTGTCGCCCAATGAAACCAGTAGGGTTTATAAGCATGGACACCGCTTTGCCTGAGCTTAGATATTTAGTATGTAGCAATGTCAAGTTGTCTCCTACACTAATGATTTTCTGGTACACAGGTGAGCGATATAGGGCCATTGGGCCCTCTTGTTGCTAGATTTCTTTTTTGATTTATGGGAAACTTAACATTCTTTTTATGCCCCCGCCTATTCGGAGAATAATGGAAGGGCATTAAGTTTTACCCCTGTCCGTCCGTTCGTTCGTCCGTCCCGACATCATGGCCGGGCCATAACTCCTAAACCGTATGGAATATATTCATGAAACTTCACAGGTGCATTCATCACACTGAGACGATGTGTTATGAACAAGAAAGACAACTCTTGCATTTTTGGTTTTTGGATTATCTGCCCTTGACTTAGTACCATATAATAAACCGTGTCCGGGCCATAACTCCTAAACCGTATGGAATATATTCATGAAACTTCACAGGTGCATTCATCACACTGAGACGATGTGTCATGAACAAGGAAGCCAACTCTTGCATTTTTGTTTTTTGGATTATCTGCCCTTGACTTAGTACCATATAGTAAACCGTGTCCGGGCCATAACTCCTAAACCATATGGAATATATTCCTGAAACTTCACAGGTGCATTCATCACACTGAAACGATGTGTCATGAACAAGGAAGACAACTCTTGCATTTTTTGGTTTTTGGATTATCTGCCCTTGACTTAGTACCATATAGTAAACCGTGTCCGGGCCATAACTCCTAAACCGTATGGAATATATACATGAAACTTCACAGGTGCATTCATCACACTGAAACAATGTGTCATGAACAAGGAAGACAACTCTTGCATCTTTGGTTTTTGAATTATCTGCCCTTGACTTAGTACCATATAGTAAACCCTGTCTGGGCCATAACTCCTAAACCGTATGGAATATATTCATGAAACTTCACAGGTGCATTCATCACACTGAGACGATGTGTCATGAACAAGGAAGACAACTCTTGCATTTTTAGCTCACCTGTCACGTAGTGACAAGGTGAGCTCTTGTGATCACTTTTTGTCCGTCGTCTGTCGTGCGTGCGTCCGTCCGTGTGTGCGTCCGTAAACAATTTCAAATAAGTATATCTCTAATACCCCATGGTCAATCTTGATCAAATTTCATGAGAAGCATCATCAGGTAGGGGAAAAGGCTGCATAAGGTTTTTGGGCTGATCAGATTGGAATTCTGGTTGCCATGGCAACATATAGCTCCCATAGACTATCAATGGGAAAAAAATTAAGATATCTTCTCTGAAACCACTGGGCCCAGAGCTTAGATATTTAGCTTGTAACAATGTCAAGTGGTCACCTACATAAATCCTGCCAATCATGCCCCTGGGGTCCAAATTGGCCACACCCTGGACCCCTTAACTCCTAATGACTCGTAATGGAAAAAAAAGCTACAAAAAATCTTCTTCCCTGAAACCACTGGGCCCAGAGCTTAGATATTTAGCATGTAGCAACGGCAAGTGGTCACCTACATAATTCCTGCCAATCATGCCCCTGGGTTCCAAATGGGCGACGCCCCGGGGCCCCTTTGCTCCCATAGACTCATAATGAAAAAAAGTTTCAAAAATCTTCTTCTCTGAAACCACAGGGCCCAGAGTTTAGGTATTTTGCATGTAGCAACCGCAAGTGGTCACCTACATAATTCCTGCCAATCATGCCCCTGTGGTCCGAATTGGCCACACCCTGGGGGCCCTTAGCTCCCATAGACTCATAATGAAAAAAAAACCTTCCAAAAATCTTCTCTGTAACCACAGGGCCCAGAGCTTAGATATTTAGCATGTAGCAATGGCAAGTGGTCACCTACATAATTCCTGCAAATCATGCCCCTGGGTTCCAAATGGGCCACACCCCGGGGCCCCTTCGCTCCCATAGACTCATAATGGAAAAAGTTTCAAAAATCTTCTTCTCTGAAACCACAGAGCCCAGAGCTTAGGTATTTTGCATGCAGCAACGGCAAGTGGTCACCTACATAATTCCTGCCAATCATGCCCCTGGGTTCCAAACGAGCCACGCCCCGGGGCCCCTTAGCTCCTATAGACTCATAATGGGAAAAAGCTTCAAAAAGCTTCTTCTCTGAAACCACAGGGCCCAGAGCTGAGATATTTAGCATGTAGCAACGGCAAGTTGTCACCTACATAAATCCTGCCCCTGGGGTCCAAATGGGCCACGCCCCAGGGCCCCTTAGCTCTCATAGACTCATAATGGAAAAAAAGCTAAAAAAAATCTTCTTTTCTGAAACCACAGGGCCCAGAGCTTAGATATTTAGCATGTAGCAATGGCAATTGGTCACCTACATAATTCCTGCCAATCATGCCCCTGGGTTCCGAATGGGCCACGCCCCGAGGCCCCTTTGCTCCTTTAGACTCATAATGGAAAAAAGCTTAAAAATCTTCTTCTCTGAAACCACAGGGCCCAGAGCTTAGATATTTAGCAAGTAGCAAAGGCAAGTGGTCAATTACATAATTCCTGCCAATCATGCCCCTGGGGTCCAAACGGGCCACGCCCCAGGGCCCCTTAGCTCCTTTAGACTCATAATGGAAAAAAAGCTTAAAAAACCTTCTTCTCTGATACCACAGGGCCCAAAGCTTAGATATTTAGCATGTAGCAACGTCAAGTGGTCACCTACATAATTCCTGCCAATCATTCCCCTGGGGTCCAAATGGGCCACACCCCGGGGCCCCTTAGCTCCCATAGACTCATAATGGAAAAAAAACTTCCAAAAATCTTCTTCTCTGAAACCACAGGGCCCAGAGCTTAGATATTTAGCATGTAGCAACAGCAAGTGGTCACCTACATAATTCCTGCCAATCATGCCCCTGGGTTTTAAATGGGCCACACCATGGGGCCCCTTTGCTCCCATAGACTCATAATGGAAAAAGCTTAAAAAATCTTCTTCTCTGAAACCACAGGGCCATGAGCTTAGATACTTAGCATGTAGCGACGGCATGTTTTCACCTACATAATTCCTGCCAATCATGCCCCTGGGGTCCAAACAGGTGAGCGATATAGGGCCATTGGGCCCTCTTGTTGGTATTTGGATTATCTGCCCTTGACATAGTACCATATAGTAAACTGTGTCCGGGCCATAATTCCTAAACCGTATGGAATATATTCATGAAACTTCACAGGTGCATTCATCACACTGAGACGATGTGTCATGAACAAGGAAGACAACTCTTGCATTTTTGGTTTTTTGAATTATCTGCCCTTGACTTAGTACCATATAGTAAACCGTGTCCGGGCCATAACTCCTAAACCATATGGAATATATTCATAAAACTTCACAGGTGCATTCATCACACTGAGACGTTGTGTCATGAACAAGGAAGACAACTCTTGCATTTTTGGTTTTTGAATTATCTTCCCTTGATTTAGTTCCATATAGTAAACTGTTTCATGAATGGCATTTTGCTTGGGCATCCATGTCCTATGGACACTTTTTCTAGTTAAAAAGATAGAATGGCTAGAAAATAATGCATGGGCATAGAGAAAAACTGCATTGCATATTTTCTATACCATAATGATCTTAAGTTTTGGGACAGACCGGCCTAAGCAAGCAGTGCACACCAAGATCAGACTAAGGAGCAGTCTGATCAGGCTGATCAGGGTTTAGACTGTTTGCCATTCTGTATGCACCTTTTGGTCCCCTTGCTGGATCGTGAAAGATTTGTTAAAATTTTTGGAGATTTACTGCAAGTTCTCAAAATTGCTGAATTTTTTAGGAATTTTACAGTATGTAACTTGTAATATCACATAGCAACATTGCGTGACATCATGCTGTCAGTGGCAATGTCACATTTTTATGCTTACAAAGGAAATACAAAGAAAAAATGGTAACATGAAGAAAATCTCACACTCAAGGTCATTTCATATAAAGTTTTTGAAACTCACCAAAGGCTCGTTTCATAAATTTGATATGAAATGACACTGAGATCATCTATTTACGAGGACTGTTCAAATATGAATGCAAGTAGAACATTTTCTCATGCACTAATGCGAAAATCACCTGGAAATAAATATCACAGCGTAGAAAAACATTTTACCTATACATTGATACCAAACCTGTTAAAATCCGTCCACTTTAGCCATGTATATTGTTCGATAAACACTGTCTGCTCTTGTATACTAATACAAAACATGGTTGGAAGAAGGTCAGAGTACACCGTTGAAATACGGTCCTATATTAAGAATCGTTGTATTCTTGGTATACGGTGCAAAGACATTTTTGATGAAATATGTTCGGTTTATGGGCATAATGAAATGTCTTTTCCGACAGTTTTTCATTGGTGTAAGAAATTCAGCTGTGGGCTAGGCATAACAGAAGATGCACCACATGATCGTCGGCCGAAAAGAGCAACATCTGCCATGATGGTTGCTAGAGTGAAAGAAATAGTTGCTACCGATGCAAGATACACCACTAGGCAAATAGCTAGTATGGTAGGCATCTCATTAGGAGCAGCCCATACAATTCTGAAACGCGACTTGAAAATGAGAAAGATCTGTGCTAGATGGATTCCCCATCTATTGACAGATGAGCAGAAAAAGGCACGCGTTCAGTGCACCAAGAAGTTGCTTAAAAAGTTTCCAAATTACAATGCACGGTCTTACGCTAATGTCGTCACAGGTGACGAGACATGGGTTCACTTTTTTGAGCGAAAACGAAAGATTCAGAACAAAATATGGGCAACAAAGTATTGCCAAAGACCATGCATTGCAAAGCGGACCATGAGCGTCAAGAAGGTAATGTATGCCATATTCTTTTCAAATCGGGGCCCTGCTATTCAGGTTGCTGTGCCTAAAGGCAAATCTGTAAATGTGAAAGTTTTCAAGAATAAAGTTTTTCGAAAATTGAAGAAATATTTCAAAGAACGAAGACCTGCAACTGGTTTGGCCAATGTCATATTGCTACATGACAATGCGTCATCGCACAAGGCGTTCATTGTGCAAGACTATCTGAAGCAGGAAAAGGTTGTTGAACTCCCTCACCCCCGGTATTCCCCTGACCATGCCCCGTGTGACTTTTTTTTGTTCCCACGGCTGAAAAAATACCTTTCTGGTCGAAAATTTGTACAGCGCAAACACCTCGGTTCTGCAATATTCCAGTGCCTTCATAGTATACCTCGAAAAGACTACCAAAATGCATTCAATGATTGGATCATAAGACTGAAAGTTTGTATATCTGTTAAAGGGGAATACTTTGAGGGAACAAAATAAATTTTTCATCGAAATCTATCACGGAATTATTTTTATGTGCTTAGTTGCATTCATATTTGAACAGTCCTTGTATAAAGAAAATCTCACACTCAAGGTCATTTCATATAAAGTTTTTGAAACTCACCAAAGGCTCGTTTCATAAATTTGATATGAAATGACCACTCGGGTGAGATCATCTATTTACATTATCTGTAATACATTTTAGATGGATTCTACAGTATACTGCCATGTAGAAGAGAAGAGATTGAATGGTTATTATGTAGCATGTGCCAGTCTACGGGAGTCATCGGCTAAACTTAGTGCTAAACCTGAGAGTCTGTATAAGCGGGCAGAGTCATCTAGGAGGAATTCTTATAGGGTAGGAACTCAGAGTGTAAAGAAGCAATAAAGTTTTCATATCACGTCACAGAAAAAATGTATAATCTTGATATGGGCAAATCTTTAAAAACAAAGAAGTAGCTCTCTGATAGTTCTTCTGCTGTTTTCTTATTTAACCCCTGATATGCGGGGAAACCCCTAAAGGGGTACCTTGGCAAACAGTGCAGGCCCAGATCAGACGCCGCAGAATGCGGCGTCTGATCCGGGCCTGCGCTATTTGCTAACAGAATTTTCCGTCAAAAATAGAATAAAAATGAAAAAATAGGCCTGACACCCCTTATATGACAAATGGACTTGTCCAACATATAGCAATGGAAGAGTTCACTAGTATACAATGGGTATAGTCCTATTTGTAACTTGTATATAGTATATAAACATTAAGTCAGAGTTGGGGAGTTCCTTGGCCAGTTGTTCAAACTAATGATGTTGTTAGATAATCTATCATTAAAACTCAAATTATTTTATATGACTGATAAAGTAATATTTTTTTCTGAAAACCATCACGGAAACACTCCTGTATAATTTTGACCCCGTTGAACCCCACTTTTATATAGTAAAACATGGGTTTACAGGGGTAAAACTTGTTTTTCTTATTTCTGCTCTAAAATATGGATTGTGGGTACTCGTTAGAACCGCCTCGAGTTCTAACGAGTACCTACGATCTATATTTTGAGCAGAAATAAGAATTATATCACAATTTTTATGTCCCCGGTAGCGATAGCGGGGACATATTGTTTTTGCCCTGTCTGTTTGTGGGTTTGTTGGTTTGTACGTGGACAACTTTAACGTTGGCCATAACTTTTGAACCGTTGGAGATAGAGCTTTCATATTTGGCCTGAAGGTTCCTTGTGACAAGACCTTCACATTCATGCAAAAAAATTTGACCTGTGACCTTGACCTTGACCTTTGACCTACTTAAAAGAAAAAAATAACATTGGTCATAACTTTTGAACCACTTGAGATACAGCCTTTATATTTAGCATGTATGTTCCTTGTGACAAAAGCTTTTCATTCATGCAAAAAAATTTGACCTGTGACCTTGACCTTTGACCTACTTAAAATAAAAAAATAACATTTTGGTCATAACTTTTGATCGGTTTGAGATAGAGCCTTCATATTTTGCATGTAGGTTCCTTGTGACAAGACCTTCACATTCATGCAAAAAAATTTGACCCGTGACCTTGACCTTGACATTCGACCTACTTAAAAGAAAAAAATAACATTGGTCATAACTTTTGAACCACTTGAGATACAGCTTTCATATTTAGCATGTATGTTCCTTGTGACAAAAGCTTTACACTCATGCAAAAAAAATTTGACCTGTGACCTTGACCTTGACCTTTGACATACTTAAAATAAAAAAATAACATTTTGGTCATAACTTTTGAACGGTTTGAGATAGAGCCTTCATATTTTGCATGTAGGTTCCTTGTGACAAGAGCTTTACATTCACACAAAAAAGTTTGACCTGTGACCTTGACCTTTGACCTACATAAAAGAAAAAGTTAACATTGGTCATAACTTTTAAACCGTTTGAGATACAGCCTTCATATTTAGCATGTATGTTCCTTGTGACAAAAGCTTTGCATTCATGCAAAGAATTTTGACCTGTGACCTTGACCTTTGACCTACTTAAAATAGAAAATACCATTTTTGTCATAACTTTTGAACGGTTTGAGATAGAGCCTTCATATTTTGCATGTAGGTTCCTTGTGACAAGAGCTTTACATTCCCACAAAAAAATTTTGACCTGTGACCTTGACCTTTGACCTTCATAAAGAAAAAGTTAACATTGGTCATAACTTTTGAACCGTTTGAGATACAGCCTTCATATTTAGCATGTAGGTTCCTTGTGACAGACTCTTTACAGTCATGCAAAAATTTTGACCTGTGACCTTGACCTACTTAAAAAAATAAACATTTTTTGTCATAACTTTCGAACCGTTTGGGATAGAGCTTTCATATTTGGCATGTAGGTTCCCTGTGATTAGAGCTTTTCATTCATGCAAAATGTTTGGACCATGACCTTGACCTTTGACCTGCTTAAAAGAAAAAATAAAATTGTTCATATCTTTTGAACCGTTTAAGATAGAGCCTTAATATTTGGCATGTAGGTTCCTTGTGACAAGAGCTTTACATTCATGCAATTTTTTTTTACCCGTGACCTTGACCTACTTTAAAGAAAAAAAAATATTATTGTTCATAACTTTTGAACCGTTTAAGATAGAGCTTTCATATTTGACATGTAAGTTTCTTGTGTCAAGGGCTTCCCACACAAACAAAAATCTTGAACTGTGAGCAATTTTGAATGAAAAATGACCATGCCCGGGGACATGTTCGTGTTTCACAAACACATCTTGTTCATCTTAAAATTTTCATTTTTTGGAGCTAAAATTTACAGTGTATTTGTATAGGTGTGTTTTCGTAATGACGTGAGCAGTTTACTATAGCTACTCACATTTTTCCTGCAAAAATACCAAAGTATTAGACATCGTACATGCCAGAACAGTTAACATTTTTACTACTGATGAGCTTGTTAAGCTAAAGCTACTTTGAACAACTGGGCCCTGATATTTTAGCTTGATATCTAATGGTTTCGTTTTCTCGAAATTTATTCTTTCTAGCAGATACACAGGATGCTGATTTGATGGGACTTCATTTGTAGTTGAGTTTAACAGCCCAGTCAACTATATTTAGGTCATTTTTGAGCTGGTCCGTATACCTATCCACAATTTTCCTGGGCAGGCTAATACGTAAGCGGTTCGGTTGACCAATACAGTGCACATTCTTTTGCCAGAAACTGACAACTACCCTTCTTGAATCAGTGGACGGAAGAGAATGACCATAGAAATGATTTCATGATCAGTCACTACGAAAGAATGTTGCAGACCCTGGCAGGCATCGAACCTGCATCCTTCTGATCACCAGTCAGGTGCGCATCCGACTGAGTTACTGAGATTGGCAATTTTTGGGACTGTATGGACAGGGGCTGACAAATCCATTGCCCGGCCGCCAGGGACAAGTCCGAAATCGCGCCGGGCAGGTGCACTTTGACCTTTCGACGCCCGGTCGGGCAAGTGCAAAAAACTCGTCTACAATCGTCAGTCTTTTGAGTCCTTAAATACAGTAAAACTAGACCAGTAAGTAAATCACAATAATTCCCACTTTGTCGGCAATTCAGAGACGAAACCATCCATGTTTTTATAACGGTTCATTTATGACACTATTGTTAATCCCTGTCATATAATTACCAATTAAACATTTATTGCCCGGCGGTGCGTGTCTTTCATTTCTGCTGTAGTGTGTACCGCCAGCGCTATCGATAAGCTTGACAAGGTGTGAAAATAAGATTGTCTCTAATTATAGCCCCGCTTGAAAAGTGGGGCTATATTGGATTTGCCCTGTCATTCCGTAATTCTGTAATTCCGTAATTCTGTAATTCTGTAATTCCGTAATTCCGTTATTCCGTTATTTTTTCGTCACAGTTTTCCCCGAAACTAAGAGAGCTAGAAAACTAAAACTTTGTATACACGTGGACAATGGGTGCCTCCACGGACCTTACCGAAATTATGACCAAGGGCCCATAACTCTTGGAGTTATCTCCCCTGATAGGTTTTTTTAAATGAAAATGTTTGGTCACAGTTTTCTCAGGAACGAAAGAAGCTAGAAAGCTCAAACTTTGCATAAATGTGGACAATGGGTGGATATAGGGAGCTTACCAAAATAATGGCCAAGGGCCCATAACTGTTGGAGTTATCTCTCCTGATAGGTTTTTTAAATAAATGAAAATATAGGTTTTTTTTTAAATGAAAATGTTTGGTCACAGTTTTCTCAGGAACTAAAGAAGCTAGAAACCTCAAACTTTGCATAAATGTGGACAATGGGTGGATATAGGGAGCTAACCAAAATAATGGCCGAGGGCCCATTACTTTTGGAGTTATCTCCCCTGATAGTATAGTTTTTTTTAATAAATGAAAAGGTTTGGTGACAGTTTTCTCAGGAACTAAGAAAGCTAGAATACTGAAACTTTGTATGAACATGAAAAGTGGGTGGATGTATGGCCCTTACCAAAATAATGGCCAAAGGCCCATAACTGCTATATTGGATTTGCCCTGTCATTCTGTAATTCTGTAATTCCGTAATTCCGTTATTCCGTTATTTTTTCGTCACAGTTTTCCCCGAAACTAAGAGAGCTAGAAAACTAAAACTTTGTATACACGTGGACAATGGGTGCCTCCACGGACCTTACCGAAATTATGACCAAGGGCCCATAACTCTTGGAGTTATCTCCCCTGATAGGTTTTTTTAAATGAAAATGTTTGGTCACAGTTTTCTCAGGAACGAAAGAAGCTAGAAAGCTCAAACTTTGCATAAATGTGGACAATGGGTGGATATAGGGAGCTTACCAAAATAATGGCCAAGGGCCCATAACTGTTGGAGTTATCTCTCCTGATAGGTTTTTTAAATAAATGAAAATATAGGTTTTTTTTTAAATGAAAATGTTTGGTCACAGTTTTCTCAGGAACTAAAGAAGCTAGAAACCTCAAACTTTGCATAAATGTGGACAATGGGTGGATATAGGGAGCTAACCAAAATAATGGCCGAGGGCCCATTACTTTTGGAGTTATCTCCCCTGATAGTATAGTTTTTTTTAATAAATGAAAAGGTTTGGTGACAGTTTTCTCAGGAACTAAGAAAGCTAGAATACTGAAACTTTGTATGAACATGAAAAGTGGGTGGATGTATGGCCCTTACCAAAATAATGGCCAAAGGCCCATAACTCTTGGAGTTATCTCCCCTGATAGGATATTTTCTGCAAGTAAAAAAATCATTTCACTTTTCTAACCATCAAACCATGAAAAATATTTTCGATACAGTTTTCTCAGGTACTAAGAAAGCTAGAAAGCTGAAACTTTGTATAAACATGAACATTAGGTGGATGTAAGTAAATAATGGCCAACAACATTACTCTTGGGGTTATCTCCCCAGCAAAGAAAAAAAAAAATATTAAAGTTTTCTCTGGAACTAAGAAAGCTCCCCTGATAGGTTAAAAGCTTTTAGAGTCAATGTGTCTTACTCCTCTGATAGCGCTATAGCGGGGCTATAGTCAGATCCTCTGACAGCTCTAGTTTGCGTTTATCCCTGCCATAAAAGTTAATCCACAATCAATGTGAAAATGATTTAATAGCTCCTAAGACGATTTGCTACATCTTTCGGAAGTAAAAACTACTCTACTATCTCGTGAATGGTTATGTTTTGGCGCCAAATAGCAGATGCTGGCGGAAAAAAGTTGAATGTTTTAATGTTGGTAACCGCGGATTAGTCGCGCCTCTATCCACAACCGTTTAGCTATCGAGAAAATATTTTTTACCGGTTCCAAACATTTTTTTCTGAAAGAGATAGGCCCCATTAAAATAAAACAATGATGTTAAACACGTGCGGTGTTGCTGGGGTCGGATGACGTCATTTACCAATCGCGTGCAGAAAAATGGGAGTGGTGGTTTGTGGACGATGATTTGGATGGCGGAAATGATGATCACATTGAACTTGCTTGTAGGGTGGGTGTGAACGTTTGGGTTCCTTTGTGATAGAGTGGGTTCTCGTCTTCTGGCTGGATCATTAAATTCAAGCTAAATAAACTGCATTGTTTTAATCTTTTATCTCGCAGCTTTGACACTTCTGATCTTTTGAGTAGATCTATATCGGCTGCAGCTCGTGTTTATCGTGCGTGTCAAGCTAAATGAGTTTATATAACTGTATCTTAAATTGCTAATCTGTTAAGGTAAATGTCAGCAATTAACTTGAAAGGTACCGTTATTGGCTGTGACAACAACAGTATTTTCTACCGTATTGCCGCACAGAGGGAAATAAATAGAAGTGATTGCAATGATCAGGAATCGATACAATTAACCCTGAGCTCCCATCAGAGACACCAAAGGGAAATAAACAGTAACATGAAATAACTAGACCCTAATGGAAAGTGGTTGTGCTTGAAACTGTACAGAAACCTTGGATTATATTTATAAATGTTGGTCGTCATCATCGTCACGATTATCCCCCCCCCCCCCCACATCCAACCCCACTTTGAGTTCCAAAATCCTGGGCAAGTAGGATTTTGAGCCGGGCAAGTGCAAAAATATTTTACTTGCCCGGTGGGCAAGTGGAACTTTTTTGGATTTGTCAGGCCCTGATAGATCCACAAAAAACAAAGAAGCAGAAACATAATTTGCATACCCCATGGGAAGAATGTATTTCTTACATATACATACAAATGCGTTAAAAGATTGAAAGGGCTTTTAAAGTAAACAACACATGTATCAGATAAATCCAAATAAAAATACAGTGAAACTTCGATGGCTCGAACTCCGATGGCTCATTTACCATGGCTGAGTCGAACCACTTCTTTAGCCCCTGGGGAAATGCTCTACGTAACAAATAGTGGGGGACAATTTCGGAGAGCTTCGTCTTTTATATTACAAATGTATGCTGTGTGTACTCATTAGAATCGCCTCCATGAGGCGATTCTAATGAGTACACACAGCATACATTTTCATTATAGAACACCGAAAAGATGTCCAAAAGTATCTCGTTATGTGTCCTGGCAGTATCCCTCAGTGGCTCGAACTACCCCTGTCTCGAACAAATTTTCGAGGTCCCTTAGGTGTTCGAGCCATCTAAGTTCAACTGTAGTTAAATAAATAAAAAAAAGAAGAACAAACATCAAGACAACAAAACTTACCTTTATCCTATTTTTGCAGGGTTTAGTTGAAGTACTAGTTGAAGACAATCTAAAACAAGAACTCAGTACATTGTATAGATCTAGTCTAGAAGATGAGTTATCAGCAAAAGAAAGGTGAGATGTTGTGTCAGTTGTACAGATCAACTCTGTTTATTAGCCTATGTAGAAATTGTGCTTTGCAGAATATTTTACGTGGGCATGTTTACATAATATGCTCTCTGCATTAATGCAACCAACAGGCTAGAAGGCAAGTTTCAAAGTAGGCTTTTATGGCTTAATGAGGGTATTGAAAAGTGTAGTTAGTTTTGGGGAGGCAAATTGACAATTTTATGATTACAATTCTGTTTTATGGCTTTGCCAATGTGCAGTAGTAAAAAAGAAACACTGATTGTAAAACCGCTGATTTACCTCCCCAGATGATAAATCGCTGATTTACCTCCCCAAATGATAAACCGCTGATTTACCTCCCCAAATGATAAACCGCTGATTTACCTCTCCAAATGACAATTTTAAATACAGTTATTCCCATCCTAAAGGACTTATTTGCTTGTTTTGTAAAAACATTGTTCTATTCGCACAAATTACAAAATTCTGATGTATCAAATAGATCAACTCTAACTGTGATTTGTTGAGTAATAAATCACAGTTTGGAGGTCAGTTGTTAAGTAGAACAAATTACATGCGCGTAGTGCTTGTTTTGTCTACTTTCAAGTAACCGACAAACTGTGATTTTTTACTCAACAAATCACAAACTATAGCTGATCTATTTCGATTCTAACAGGCTGAAAATTGGCAATAATGCTGCTGTTTCCTTCAAAATCTCACAACTTTTCGCCATTGTTAGAAGAAATCCCGCTAAAATTATTGACTGAAACACATGCAATTATATACTTTTCTAACATTTTTGATGCGAGAAAATGATGTTACACCATCCAACGTCAAGGGAATCGACTAGTGACATCATAAATTAGCAGTTTCTAATGACGTCACTCGACACGCTCTTCCTTGCCGTGATTTGTTGTAGGATAAAACACAGTTATTTTCCATTGCCTATATAGGCACGCTGTGTTAGAATACATTCTCATGCATTAGAATGTATAATGATAACAGGCTTTATATATCTACATGTATTTCCAGTTTGACCTTCACCTTCATTCAAGTGAGCATATGCAATGTTGTACGAGGTGTAATGGAGGGAAAAGCTTTCGTCTCACTAATCACAGATGTTCTAGAAGACGCTGACATAGCCACTATCAAATTCTTAGTCAAGGTAATGTGATGTCATTTGTGAACATCTCATTAAATTTTTGTTCATTGAACAGGGCCAATACACTAATAATTGTGCTAAAAACATTTTAGAAGCTTACTTTTTTTTTTCATCAAAAATACAGGCCTCATATTTTTCAGGCATTTGCAGGATTTCAGGCTTTTAGAGCTTGATTTTTGTCTTGCTTTCAGGCTTTCAGATTTTGATTTTTCCTCTTATATTCTCTTTAACCTGCTGAACAGGACAACCCCTAACTTTGCAAACAGTGTAGATCCAGATCAGATGGCTTCTTCTGAAGCCATCTGATCAGGATCTATACTGTTTGTCCTGCCGTTTGTGAATTTTCAGAAATGAAGTGTCTCAAGTAATTTGATTGATTGCTAGTCAGCAATGTGTGTCATGGTGTAGCTAAATTAATTTATTCAACAGGATAAGCATTAAAATGACTACTACTTAAGTATGCAAAATCAGGCTTTCAGGCATGGGAAAGCTGGTCAGTATGAGACCTGAAAATACCATGCCATTAAATATTGTACTTGCTGGAACAATTAACATTTTGACCACTCACTCTATATTGTTAGGGTAAGCTAACTATGCTTTGAACAACTGGACCTTGTTATTACCTTTCAAAAAAAAATAAATAAATAAAAAGAACTTTCAACCTTTGACAATTGCAGACTTGGTTTGATTGTGTACATGTATTTGTAAAATTCTTGAGTCTTGCACTCAGTCCCCTCCCGCTGATTCAAGAAGGATAGTTGTCAGTTTCTGGCGAAATAATGTGCACTGAACTGGTTAACCGCTTACGTATAAGCCTGCCCAGGAAAAGTGGATAGGTAAACTGAACGGCTCAAAAATGACCTAAATAGTGTTGACTGGGAAGTTAAACTCCAATACAACAAACAAAACAAAGCACTAAGTAAAAAATTATCTGATGTAAAAATATTTACTAATGGTGAACTATCTCTTGACAAGTGACACTGTGTCGAATGCTGACTGTTAAACAATCATTCTGCTACAAAAAAAAAAAAAACGAAATCATTTCACAAATAAAAACCAACATACAGCTGAAGGGCAGTGGTTCAAAGAGCATTCAGACCAAGAAAATTTGTTTGAGATAGGGATAGCTTGAATCACTGGTTTAACCCTATTGGTACCTGAAACCCCAAAACGGGTAAGTGGCAAAACGTGCAGGCCCAGGTCAGACGCCACAGAATGCGGCGTCTGATCAGGGCCTCCACTGTTTGCTAAAAGTTCAATCATTTTCCAAATTTATGACGGGTCACCTGGCAGTTTTCATCAAGTATGACTTAATGACAGATAATGTTTAGGGGTCAGTAAAACTACAAGTACTCTATGTTTTCTTTCATTATCTCTCTCTTTATTCCTTTTATATTTTGGCTAAATGGGACCAGCTCAGTCATTGGCCCAGAAGTCCTAGTTCAGACTGTGTACCAGTGTCATCTGTACTGGGCCTGACACTGGCCACGCGGTATGCGGACCATGCTGAACCAGGGGGACGTACTTTTCAGTAGCTGCTGATAGAATGAATCATATGCTCACAAACATGGCACTTGCTCTGATCAGTGCGGCTGGCACAGCGCATTTGCCATGTTGGCGATACTTGCATTTGGCTGGAAAACATGATAATGCTGATTCTCAGTCGAACTACTCAGCCAGTGTGAGTAGCTATCCAGTCAGCCAGTGTGACTGGTCTGCAGTTAATGTCAGTCTAGCTACTCAGCCAGTGTGAGTAACTATCCAGTCAGCCAGTGTGACCGGTTTGCCGTGAAATCCAGCTACTCAGCCAGTGTGAGTAACTACCCAGTCAGCCAGTGTGACTGAGTGTGAAGCAGTATTAACATGAAATTCCAAAGTATCAGCTACATGAAAAGTGATAAATTGTAGCAGGCTGTTGTAGCCTGGTAGAACTTGGGGATAATTTGATGAATGTTTTGTAAAATGAAATGGCATTCCCCAAACAATGCATTAACTTTGAAACACTTTCTGATGACTATGGTCTCATCTGGGACTTGAGCTGATCCCTTACTCCATGACACTGATGCAAGGTGTTGTGGTGGGGTGGTCTCGGTGGAAAGCTTTGCAAATGGAAGAAATGTGGTCTTCCAAGCACAGAAACAGAACTGATGTTGATGCAATGTTTGATCAGCCTTTATAATTCATCAGTGTTTGATTTTTCACCACCTTTCCTATGGCGGTCAGACAGCTCGACCTTTAATATACCATCTATAATACCTTAGCAGAGTATGAGTTTAAAACAAAAGCTATTAGTTGCAGCTTCAAACTAGATTTAAAGGGTACCCCATCACAAACAAAATTTTATCTCCTAAAATTACTATTTATGACGGGTCACCTGGCAGTTTTCATTAAGTATGACTTAATGACAGATAATGTTTAGGGGTCAGTAAAACTACAAGTACTCTATGTTTTCTTTCATTATCTCTCTCTTTATTCCTTTTATATTTTGGCTAAATGGGACCAGCTCAGTCATTGGCCCAGAAGTCCTAGTTCAGACTGTGTACCAGTGTCATCTGTACTGGGCCTGACACTGGCCACGCGGTATGCGGACCATGCTGAACCAGGGGGACGTACTTTTCAGTAGCTGCTGATAGAATGAATCATATGCTCACAAACATGGCACTTGCTCTGATCAGTGCGGCTGGCACAGCGCATTTGCCATGTTGGCGATACTTGCATTTGGCTGGAAAACATGATAATGCTGATTCTCAGTCGAACTACTCAGCCAGTGTGAGTAGCTATCCAGTCAGCCAGTGTGACTGGTCTGCAGTTAATGTCAGTCTAGCTACTCAGCCAGTGTGAGTAACTATCCAGTCAGCCAGTGTGACCGGTTTGCCGTGAAATCCAGCTACTCAGCCAGTGTGAGTAACTACCCAGTCAGCCAGTGTGACTGAGTGTGAAGCAGTATTAACATGAAATTCCAAAGTATCAGCTACATGAAAAGTGATAAATTGTAGCAGGCTGTTGTAGCCTGGTAGAACTTGGGGATAATTTGATGAATGTTTTGTAAAATGAAATGGAATTCCCCAAAAATGAAGGAATGAATATCATGACTGAATGATCCCCAAGTAAAAGGAATAAAGATTAAGAAGTGGGGGTATCAGTGACTAGGAGCAGTAACATATAAGCAAGTATATACAGGATATCTGCACCTGCAGCATGTCATTTGTCACACATAATCAGTAAATTATTAGAACTTGTTTACCCTTCAAGTACCACAGAAAATCCCGAGCAGATGACTGACAGTTTGTTGATTGTTTGATTTGAGGTTTAACATCCCCGTCAACACTTTAAAGGTCATTTTGGAGACGTTGCTTCAAATTTTGTGGGACTTTACCGGACATTGAGTTGAAATGACATCTCAAGCCCTGTCACCCAATGAAACCAATAGTGTTTAGATGATAGACAGATTTGAATTTGCGCTCTTAATGTCTTCATATTCCAGTGAAAAAACATGGCCCAACATCTCATGCGAATCAGACAATTCACATGCAATGTCAAGCCTATGTTGCCTAACATCTGCCACTAACAAAAGAACATGTACAAGCCATCCTCAAGATGTGCTATGCACCAGAAGGATTAAATTGTAAAAGAGTAAACTGTGCATCTTTATGACTTCAGTTCATTTTATAATGGATGACCATTGTCCTAAGGTATGGATCATACATGATCTTCTCAGCTGATGTAGCTGCGTGTCCAGAATTTAAATAACTGTCATAGCCCACATGAGCAAGAATGTTCCTTTCCTATCATTTGCACAAGGCAGTTCAGAAAAGTGTGTTAAATTATTCTTCTAGTAAATGTTGGCATCACCAAATTTTATGTCACTTTGTAAGGAAATGCGTCTTTGTCAATTGAACTTCAATACTGTACCAATCCATAACACTAGCTTGATCCTCATGTTGGATATACAAAACACCTGACCTGAACAAGACTGGAACTACCAGGATTGCTCCATCCTGAAACTGACACAAAAAGATCATAAACATGGTACTAGGAATAAATACAAGAGTCCAGGATGACTGCCACTATATTGGCACAATGCAGTTTTGTTCTGAGTCCAGTCAACACTATTAAGGTCATTTTTGAGCCGGTCAGTTGGCATGTACTGCATAAGCGGTTAACCGGTACAGTGCATAGTATGTAAGCGGTTAACCAGTACACTGCACATTCTTATGCCAGAAACTGACAACTGCATGCCCTTCATGAATCAGTGTGTGTAGCAGTGGGATTGGTCTGCAGTTACCATAAGTCTAGCTACTCAGCCAGTGTGAGTAACCATCCAGTCAGCCAGTGTGACTGGTCTGCCTTTAATCCCAGCTACTCAGCCAGTGTGAGTAGCTACCCAGTCAGCCAGTGTGACTGAGTGTGAAGCAGAACAGTCCCTTGCAGCTACATGAAACGACTGACATGATATGAAGGGATTGAATGAACGCAGAAAAGATTTCAAAATTATGGTGCCGACCCAGGCAGGTATCGAACCCACGTCCGCCTGATCTTCAGTCAGACGTGCATCCGACTGAGCTACCGAGGCTGGCGGCCCCCGCCCATAGGGGCTTGAAGAAATATATGGGCTGCATGATGCTTCCACGCAGAGCTGAATCCGGCCGGCACACTAGTACTGGTAAACCGCTTAGAGGATCTAAGCATGTCCAGGAACCACGGTGCGAGGCAGACCGTCCATGCTAATAAACCCTATTGGTTTCATTGGGCGACAGGGCTTGAGATGTCATTTCATCTCAATGTCGGGTAAAAGTCCCACAAAATTGGAAGCAACGTCTCCAAAATGACCTTTACCATGTTGACGGGGACGTTAAACCGCAAATCAAACAAACAAACAAACCGAGGCTGGCCCAATCCATTGAGGAAGGAAAATAATCGGTCCAGACTGCAAGATGTGGACATTAATCTCTTTGCCTTGTACTAACTATGTCAGCCAAAAAATAATAAACAAAATTAAAAAGAGAGGTTTTACAAGATACCCAAATATTCTATTATGTTTGTTTGTTGTACACGTGGTTTAACGTTCCCATCAACACTATTAAGGTCATTTGGAGATTTTGCTTTCAGTTATGTTAGAAAAATCTTATCATCGTCTCACAAAACGAATTCTGATCAACCTTACTAGAGACTGATCGGTCTCTGTAAACTGGAGACCTAGCTATGTTTCTGTTAAGCTTAGTTTTAAACTGAATTCACAGCCATGCAATCTGGTTGTCTTATACCCTTAGAATGGGAGACTAAGCCATGCAGTCCTATCATCTTCCACTGTAAGGATTTGAGATGTCAACACAGCGTTTCTACTAGCATTAAAATGATAGCCATGATTGTCAAAACTCCTTTGTTAAAGATGTATAAGTGGCAAATTGAGAAATCAGCCACACAGTTAGATAACTTAGATCGCCATGCATTGTCTTGCATAGTCTGCATTGTCAGAAGTGGTGACCAACCCACTTGTGCTGTAAGACTTCAAGCTTTGGCCAAACAGTCAGATTGTACTACGGACCCTGTCATATGCAGTCTGATCAATGTCTTAAATTGCTGCTGGTACTGTAGACACTGTCAGCAAAACTCCTTTTTTTTTTTTTTTTTTTATGGCCCTTTCAAGATTATTTCACTCATATTGAGCAGATAGTTAATCAGAGGTGGTCAAAAAACTGAAGTACCCGGAGAAACCCACCTGGACTTCCTTAGCAGAACTCGGCTTCTCACATGTGACCCGAGCAGGCTCGAACCCATAGCAGCAAGGGACCTAATGAATGAGAGTCAGCATTCTCATCCACTAGGCCACTGAGGCCCGTTTCATCATAACTGTTTACCACCTGTTACCAACATGGACTGGCCAATAAAATCTGCTCATAAGGACAGAAAATCGGGTATGTCTGGAGTCTTCACAAAATCAGACAAGACTTGTGCTGATATTATTTCTGCACTTGGAAGACTTAAGTCTGCACAGTATGACAAGAGCTCTACATCTTGTTAGATAATTGTTATTTCTAAGCTTCTCTTTAAAATTCACTTGCTTTCTTTTATGTTTTCACTTAAAGTGCAAAGTCACAATCAGATAGGGGGGGGTCTACTGGTTGATATACGAGTAGACCTGACATGAACCCCAGTGAAAAGCCGGAGGAGAGGCGATACATGTAGCAGTTTCTAGGCTGGGGAGGCATGCAAATGCTTGCAGCTTTGCATCTACAGCTAGCAGAAATCAAGTGAGGGCTGAGTGGCATTCTATATGAGGCCTGAATAAGGTTGTGCATCTTGATTAGATTAGATGACTACAACACACTGAATGGCAGGCACCTTACAATGAAACATGAAAACCGATGCAAACCTGAGGCCTTATGAGACACAAACGAGCTAAGCAGATAATGAAATTCAGACTGTATTCATGACTTTAGCCATAATGAATAAAGGCTAGACCTAGCTGCAAGTAATCCTTATGTGAGGATGATGCAGTATAAATAGATGCCCTGAGGGAAGGCATGTCATATCAAGTCCCAATAAAGGAACATTGGATGAGCATGATGCTTTCTTAAACATTGAACATGGCAAAGGTAACTCGGTTGCAGGTGAAAATTAGAGTACTTGGAGCAAAACTACCTGACTTTTAATTGCAGAACTTGGCGTACCGTGGTATGAACAAGAAAACAAGCATATTTTCAAGAATAATGAGTCGCTGTTATTAATGTGCAGCACGGCGAGATTATTGATTTGGAGCTTTAAGACCCAGTCAGCACTAATTTAGTTCATATCGAGCTGAGGGCAGCGATTACCAGAATAGAAGCTAAGTTCTAGTGGCAAACAGCAGCTGCACATCAAACAGGCATGGTTGTCTAAACTTTAATCACCCGATTTGAGTAGGTATGGGAAAGCAATGAAAAATACTTATCTTTGACATCTGTAACAGTTTCAATGCACACCCTGATGCGATTGTCCAGAGGCCATGGTTTTTAAGGTGACTACACAAGTAACGTCACGTGAACTTGGTGGTAGTAGAATCCTATAAGTCCTGTTGACTTGTCTTCTACGTCTCTTCTTTCCCGACTTCCAAAGTCATTTTCAAAGTTCAGATTTGAAATGTTGTTAGACCCGGTTTCAGATAAACGACACACACTTCAATCTCAGCATATGGCATTGTTCATAAAGTATTATCAGCTCTCAGCAAACAGATTTTTTCATACATTTATAAAAACGCCATCAGTGAGATTCGAACTCGAACTGTCAGCATGACAAGCAGCTTTGACATCCCCTCGGCCGTTGTGACTGCTGTTGGAAGATGAAAATAGCGGCTGCATTATCTTGAAAAGTCATTTTCTATGTAAAGTCCACCATTGAAAGAAATTCCAATCTGGCATTTTTAACATGCTCAAATGTTATCCTTTTCAGTGAATTCTCTCCAGACAAGTGTTCATAATCTTTCATAATCTTAACTAGGCCAGAAAAGCTTAAAGCTTTGCAAATGGAAGAAATGTGGTCTTCCAAGCACAGAAACAGAACTGACGTTGATGCAATGTTTGATCAGCCTTTATAATTCATCAGTGATTGATTTTTCACCACCTTTCCTATGGAGGTCAGCCAGCTCGACCTTTAATATACCATCTATAATACCTTAGCAGAGTATGAGTTTAAAACAAAAGCTATTAGTTGCAGCTTCAAACTAGATTTAAAGGGTACCCCATCACAAACAGGGCCTCCGTGGCCTAATGGATAAGAGCGCTGACTCTTAGTCATTAGGTCTCTCACCGCCGTGGGTTCGAGCCTCGCTCGGGTCACGTGTGAGACGCCAAGTTCTGCAACGGAAGGTCAGGTGGTTTTTCTCCGGGTACTCCGGTTTTCGCCCACCTATGATTAACGATCGGCTCCATATGAGTGAAATAATCTTGAAAGGGCCGTAAAACCCAAACCATAAAAAAAAAAAAAAAAAATCACAAACAAAATTTTATCTCCTAAAATTACTATAAATTTTGAAGAAAACACAACCTGACACACCTAAATTTTGAAATGGACTCCTGCCATATATAAGGAGGAAGATTCCATTTGGTATAAAAACGGTTAAGCATAGCACAAGATCAGGAGGCATATTGTGGATTATTAAGGGATATCTTCTACTATAAACTAACCCTTTTTGTACCAAATGGAATCTGCCTCCTCATATATGGCAAGAGTCCATTTCAAAATTTAGGGGTGTCAGGTGTATTTTCTTCAAAATTTATTTGGAAAATGGCCGAACTTTTTAATTTGTTTCACAATCCAGCAAAGAATCCAAAAGGTGCATACCGAATGGCAAACAGTGTAGACCCTGATCAGACTGCTCCTGAAGGAGCAGTCTGATCTGGGTCTGCACTGTTTGCTTAGGCCTATCTGTCCCAAATACATAGGATCATTATTGTATATTTTATAAAGAGATCTCAGGAGGTGCTCTACTTAATGAAAGTTATCTCCTGTATACAACACTACATATCTAATGTTCACTATATTTTTCTGTTTTTAGGTACTTGCATTAGCTCTGAATGGAGCCTCATTTTCCCAAAAGACAAATCTCATCTATTTCATATGGTAAGTTGCTCTCTCTTCTATTTCATATGGTAAGTTGCTCTCTCATCTATTTCATATGGAAAAGTTTATCTCCCATCTATTTCATATGGTAAGTTGATCTCACACCTATTTCATATGGAAAATTTGATCTCTCACCTATTTCATATGGAAAAGTTGATCGCTAATCTATTTTATATGGAAAAGTTTATCTCTCATCTATTTCATATGGAAAAGTTGATCTCTCATCTATTTCATATGGTAAGTTGCACTCTCTTCTATTTCATATGGTAAGTTGCTCTCTCATCTATATCATATGGAAAAGTTGATCTCTCATCTATTTCATATGGTAAGTTGCACTCTCTTCTATTTCATATGGAAAAGTTTATCTCTCATCTATTTCATATGGTAAGTTGATCTCTCACCTATTTCATATGGAAAAGTTGATCTCTCATCTATTTCATATGGTAAGTTGATCTCTCACCTATTTCATATGGAAAGTTGATCTCTTACCTATTTCATATGGTAAATTGATCTCTCATCTATTTCATAAGGTAAGTTGATCTCTCATCTATTTCATATGGTAAGTTGATCTTTCATCTATTTCATATACTAAGTTGATCTCTCACCTATTGTATATGGAAATAACGGGCCTGGCCTAGTGGTTAAGAGCTCTGACTCTTGATCATTAGGTCTCTCACCGCTGTGGTTCGAGCCATGCTCGGGTCACATGTGAGACGCCAAGTTCTGCAACGGAAGGTCAGGTGGTTTTTCTCCGGGTACTCCGGTTTTCGCCCACCTCTGATTTACGATCGGCTCGATATGAGTGAAATAATCTTGAAAGGGCCGTAAAACCCAAACCAAAAAAAAAAAAAAAATTGTATATGGAAAAGTTGATCTCTCATCTGTTTCATATACATGTACTAAGTTGACCTCTCACCTATTTCATATGGAAAAGTTGATCTCTCATCTATTTTATATGGTAAGTTGATCTCTCACCTATTTCATATGGAAACGTTGATCTCCCATCTATTTCATATGGAAAAGTTGATCTCTCATCTATTTCATATGGTAAGTTGATCTCTCATCTATTTCATATGGTAAATTGCTCTCTCATCTATTTCATATGGGAGGTGGATCATCATAATTATTTTGCAAATAATACCCAACATCAACATTTACATATTTTGTGATGCATTACGTGCGCTCACATATAATACGCACACAATTTTCAACATCAGATTGGCAGAAAAACAACATGTTTGTGTGTATTACCCACACCAGTTTTGTCCAGACATCCCATTTTCAACATCAGATTGGCAGAAAAACAACATGTTTGTGTGTATTACCCACACCAGTTTTGTCCAGACATCCCAGTTGGTCAGGACACACCAAAAAATGGTTTTCCTTCTTTAAAAGTTGTCTGTTCTGAAAAGAACCATTGAAATCCATGATGTCACTGGACATTTCCCATTCTCAACGTGAAAGGACAAAATGGGAGTGTGACAAGGTGACATTATAAGGGTAAACTTGTTTCTTTCTTTGTGAAAGGTTCCGACCATATGCTGGTACTTTTTCCCTTTTTTCGACCTTAAAGAACAAAATGGGAGAACAACTAGAGGATATCATAAGGGTAAAATTATTTCTTTCTTTCTTTGTGAAGATACTCTTTTGCAATGAATGATAGTTCAAGGCCCAGGATGTAAAATAAGTCTGTCCTGTGACAGACTGTTGAAGATCATTAAATTGTGTATATTGTGTCTGTCTTTCTGGGACATTCATACACAAGTAGTGAGTAGCTTGTCACATCTCAATAGTGTTACACTCCTAATCGAGGCATTAACAAGTCAATGCAAACATCAATGGGTGTTGATACATTTTCTCTTTAGAATTTAGTTAACATATTATTAATGGCACACTTCATAACAGTTTCCTTTGATAGTGAACACTGCTGACATTCAGAATCATTAACAGGTGGACAAATATTGTGGTGGATCTTCATGGGACTATAAGAATCTGATTTGGGGTTCTGTTGTAGATGAGCCTTTCCAACCCAAGGATGACAATGCTGAGCGGAACCGAGGCTACGCCGAGGTTCCGCTCAGCACGGTCATCCCGAGGGTTGGAAACGCCCATCTACAACAGAACCCCATATTGGATTCTTTTTCTTGCACAACACCTCCGGTTAGTTTTGACAGCTCGCACTTGTATACTGTTTACAAAATAAAAGTTGTGCGGAAGTAGTTCCGGCAGTTGAATAGAATTGAAGCGCATTTATGTTAGTTGCCTGCGTCGGAACACCAGGGTCAGAACATAAATTTCTATCCCAGGGTAAAATCACGGATTTCCTTGTCTGGTGTGCAAGAAAGCTTGTTATGACATAACAACAGATAAGGTGCTTATTATGTGATAATAGAAGGATAGTTTTCCTTATTTCTCCATATAATCCTATGTTGTGGGTATTCATTAGAACCACCTCGCTGAGGCGGTTCTAATGAATACCCACAACATAGGTTTTTAACGAGAATTGACAAAAACTATCCTTCCGTTATCACAAAATACACACCTTATCTGTTGCCATGTATGAGCAGTCTCATCTGGATCTACAACGTTCACATAGCTATCTGTAATGGTGTGCAGACTTAAAGTGTTCATGGCTACCAGGTAGTGAAGTTCATATGTGTCTTTTCATCTTAAACAAGCATATGTGGTGTTATGATTTAGAGAGTTGATTCTTAAAAATTAGGTCTCTCATTTCTGTTGGTTCGAGCCTTGCTTGCCTCACGTGAGATGCGAAGTTCTGCAATGGAAAGGTGGGTGCTTTTTCTCGCGGTACTCCTGTTTTCGCCCACCTATGATCAACAATCGGTTTGATTTACTTGACAGGGTTGTTAAACCTAAGTACAATAAAAAATAAATGTATTCATCTTAGTACTTGATTGTGCACAAGAAGCAAGAAGCTCCTTAATCTGGTTTAGAATTTTGCCTTTGATTTTACAAAATTCAGCTTAATTAAGTTATAGATAGCTTTATGAAGTTCAAAAATCACAATGAAAAAACAGCACAATGAAAGATGACAATTTTTTTAAGTTATCATAGAACTACAGTAGAACTTCGATGGCTCGAACACCGATGGCTCGTTCACCATGGATGTGTTGAACCCATTCTAGAGCCCCTAGCGAAATCCTATACATAAGAAATAGTGGGGGATAATTAAAGGAGATTTTAGTCTTTTTACCTTGCAATGTATGCTGTGTGTACTCATTAGAATCGCCTCGATGAGGCGATTCTAATGAGTACACTCAGCATACATTTTCAATATAAAACACCGAAAAGATGTCTAAAAGTGTCTCTTTATGCCTCCTGATAGTAAAGTCAGTGGCTCGAACTACCCTGTCTCGAACAGATTTTCGAGGTCCCAAAGGTGCCATTGAAGTTCGACTGTATTATTTTATCCTGACAGGCATGTAGCAGAATTAGCACCACCACATTCCCATTTTGTGCCCATGATTCTCTCCAGTGATATTCGAAAACATTTCTCCGGCATTGAGTGTGATCAGCTGAGGCGACTGGAGAACAAGAACAATGATAACATGTCATTTGGAACCACTCTGGATGACCTGACAACAGTAGCCAGTAGTTACCCATCAACTAGAGGTGAGGGTTTTACAGAAATCTGGGGCCATTTGTTCAAAACTAACAATGTCATTAGCTAACATATTGTTAAAACTTGGATCATTTGGTGTCACAAATATACTATTTTTGCTGAGCAAAAAAGTGAGTAGCTTTTGCATTTGCAAAAGCTACTCACATTTTTTTCAGCAAAACTTCCACTACTTTGGATATTGTACTTGCTAGAATGTTGCCGACCCCCGCAGGTAACATTTTGGCCACTGATGAGCTCATTAAGATGAGGATGCTTTGAACAACTGGGCCACAAAAATGTAAAGGGGTCTTTGAGCATTTCTGCGCTGCCAAGTCTCAAATCACTGTACACAAACAGTCAAAATACAGCTCACCCAGTCAGCATGATGAATCTTTATGTCAATGGTAGTGCATATAGCTCACAATGAGGACTGACTGGAATGCACAGATGCACAGGCTGCTCTGAGTCTTCACTAGGTACACATGCTTGAAGACTATTTTTTCCCTGGGTGCAAGCTATTTACAACTCAGGGACAACCTAGGCCCAATGCCGGCCTCGGTAGCTCAGTGGTATACGCGTCTGACTGGTGATCAGGAGGACGCGGGTTTGATACCTGCCTGGGTAGGCAACATTCTTCCGTGGAGATTGATCATGAAATCTTTTCTGCAGTCATTCTCTCCCTTCTGCTGATTCAAGAAGGTCAGTTATCAGTTTCTGGCAAAAGAATGTGCAATGCACTGGTAAACCACTTGCGTAAGCCTGCCCAGGAAAAGTGTGGATAGGTAAACTGCCCGGCTAAAAATGACCTAAAATAGTGTTGACTGGACCGTTAAACTCCAATACAAACAAACAAACACAACCTAGGCCTAATACAAGAAAACCTGTCTTTGTGGTTTGCAAACAGGTAAAACACAAGCCAGCCTGCTCAGCTAGCAGACTAAGGGTCTTCAGAAATTCTATATACAAGAACTTGAGATACTGTAGGTTCCAAGCAGTGAACACTAAGGTGGAGATCAGCCTGCAATCACCGGCCTTGGTAGCTCAGCAGGATGCACGTCTGTCTGGTGATCAGGACGACGCCGGGTTCAACCCCTGCCGGGGTTGGCAACATTCTTTTGTGGAGATTGATCGTGAAATCTTTTCTTCGGTCATTCTGTTCCTTCCGCTGATTCAAGAATGTCAGTTTCTGGCGAAAGAAAGTGCACTGTACTGGTTAACAGCTTATGTATAAGCCTGCCCAGGAAAAGTGTGGATAGGTAAACTGTCGGCTAAAAAATGACCTAAAATAGTGTTGACTGGGCCATTAAACTCCAATACAAACAAACAAACAAACACAACCTAGGCCCAATACAAGAAAACCTGTCTTTGGGGTTTGCAAACAGGTAAAACACAAGCCAGCCTGCTCAGCTGCAAAGACTAGCAGGGGTCTTCAGAAATTTTATATACAAGAACTAGAGATACTATAAGAATCTAATGTGGGTGTGAGGGGTGGATTAAAAAATCCGTCCCGAGGGACACTGTCTGGCATCACGAGGCTTGCCCAGTGATGCCGGACAGTGATCCCGAGGGACGGATTTTTCTATCCACCCCTCACACCCATATTGGATTCTTTTTCTTGCATACCTTCCATTTCTATTGCAAATTTTTAATGCTGCTGTCACTTCGGTTACCGATGTCCGCCATTTTGTGATGACACAACAGGAATGTTTAGTGACGCCGCGCATGACGCCGCCGCGCATGAGGTTGTAAGCAACCAGTGCATTTATCAAACATGTTTTTGATAAATGCACTGGTTGATTACAACCTCATGTGCTCGTCATGCGTAACGTCACTAAACATTCCTGTTGTGTCATCACAAAATGGCGGACGTCCGTAACCGAAGTGACAGCAGCATTAAAAATTCGCAATAGAAATGGAAGGTATGCAAGAAAAAGAATCCAATATGGGTGTGAGGTATGTATAGAAAAATCCGTCCCTCGGGATCACTGTCCGGCATCACTCTGCAAGCCTCGTGATGCCGGACAGTGTCCCTCGGGACGGATTTTTCAATCCACCCCTCACAACCATATAAGATTCTTATATTCTAAGCAGTGAACACTAAGGTGCAGACCAGCCTGCATCTCTGTGCAGTCAGGTGTTGTTGTTTTTTTTTCTATGGGTACACTGGTTTTTTGCCCACGTCTGATTAATAATTTGTTTATACTAATTCATTTTAGTTCGACTGTGATGCAAGCTTCAAGCTTATTTGAATCAGTCTCAAACACTCATTCTGATGTTATCATGATGCGAGAGAGAGGCAGTGACTTTCACACCACTGCTAATCATTTACACCTGGGTGGAGTGGGGCAGTGACAATATATGTCATGCCCAAGGACACACTTCGCCTCTGGTGGCAGGATTCAAACCCACAATGTCTCGATCATAAGTCAAATGCGCTAACAACTGAGCTTTCGAGGCCGTTGATTAATAATTGACTCAAAATACGGTAAGTGAAATGATCTTAAAAGGGCTGTATAATCAAATAAAAAAGAATGAATGAAAAATGTCTTATAACCTTGGGCCACAGTGGTAAAAGTTGTTCTTCATTCTTGTTTGACAGGCCTCAGTAGTTAAAGGCATTTATTCTTAGACAGTAGGACACATCGTGTGTTCATAATTGTTTTATTGCCCCCTGTGATATACAGTATATAGCAGATCAAAGGCGGCCCTTATTAGGGTGATCAGTAGCTCCTGTTGAATACCCTGACTGAGGCACTAAAGGGGAAAATCAATAAGGTACACTCTAGTTGACAGCTAGTCAATTATTGATTTTCCCCAAGGAGGCCCCTTACCTGTTGCAGGCAGATGACTTCTCTTCAGTCAGCACTGAGGGCTACATAATATTATGTAATGAAATGGTAGTCCTGAAATAATCTTGAAAGGACCATAAAACAAAACAAAAAAAAAACATCCTTGTTTTCTTGCAGATTCCTCAGTCACCTTAGTAAATGTAGAACATCAACTTATGTATATGTATGATGCAGACGTCATCCGCCACCTTGTTGCTGAACTAATGCAGAATCAGGGGAAAACCCCTCAGAATGTGATGTCATTAAATGAAAAGGTAAATGATCTGTCTGTTGCTTTTGAAATTGCTTATTTTTTTCTTCATTTCTCCCTAGATTTTTCTTTCATTTTGATTGGAATAACAGCAAATTAGTCAAGTAACCTGTTTAACCCTTATCTTGCTGTTCGCGACAACCCCTATCTTTGCAAACAGTGTAGATCCAGATCAGATGGCTTCTGAAGAAGCCATCTGATCAGGATCTACACTGTTTGGTATTCAGTTTATGAATTTGTAGCAATAAATTACATCAAGTAATTTGATTGGTTGATAGACAGAAATGGGTGTGGCTTAAATGAATATTCAGCAAGATAAGGGTTAAGAGCAACAGAATCTTCCACATAGTTTTTGGACAAGTCCTGTTACAATATAAGGCGTGTCAGGTTGATTTTATTTGTTGTAAGGTTTTGCAACATTCTCTGTTCTATAGGGACAGTGAAGACCCTGATCAGTTACCACATTCTGTAGCTTTTTTGGGATGCTAGACAATACTTCGGCTAACCATTCAGCTGCCGAGAAAAACTGCATCTTAAAATGTTGTCTGTTTATGTCATCTCATCTGCTGAATCTTCTTGCAAACTTTTCAAACATATTTTTAGGTACAGGCAAACAGTGTTGACCCTGATCAAACTGATCCTAGAGGAGCAGTATGATCTGGCTCCACAAAGTGGCAAACTGTGGACCCTGATCAGACTGCTGCTACAGGAGCAGTCTGATCTGGTTCCACAAAGTTTTGAACACAATTACTTCTAAAGTACCCAGCAGACGACAAAACAGATGGCAATTATTGATATTTGCATCTTAAAAGGTTAATTGAAAATGTATTCAGTTACGTTGTTATTACAGTAAACCCTGTCTTAGTGGCCACCTCTATTAAGCAAGCAACCTGTCTTAAGCAAGCAGGCATTCAGTTCCCAGGAAAGGTGAATGTGTTAAATTTCACCAGTATTAAGCAAGCACCTGTCTTAAGCAAGCACATTTTGGTTATCCCTTAGGTGCTTGCTTAATACAGGTTGGACTGTAGTTTAATTTTCACATTTAGTAATAACCAGCATTCCATATCAAACTTTTGCCTGCGATGTAGACACTGATCATTGCTGCTGATATGCACTTCTTAGATTTAAAATGGAACTGTCGAAAATGTAGTAGAGAATCTGTTTGGCTCTGATGGGTTAAGTAGCATTGTTTGCCTTGATGATGCTGCCCTTTTGTATTTCGCATGTAAATGCTAAAAAAAAAATTGGGGCCTTAGCCATTTACAGTATAAAACTGTTTTTAACCCTTAAAATGCTGAGAAAATCTACATCTGAAACTGTCGTCTGCTTATGTTGTCTGCTGGTATTGTTTTGCAAACATTTAAAAAATATTTTTGCATACAGGCAAACAGTGTGGGCCAAGAACAGACTGCTCCTACAGAAGCAGTCTGATCTGGTTTAACACTTTGCAAAAAAATTACTTTTAAGGTAAATGGCAGATGGCAAAGCAGACGACAGTTGTCCTGATTGGCATCTTATGGGTTAAAATTTGATAAGCTTCTTGTTGCTTATGTCGGTATAAAGAGGGTTGACTATAGTTACTTGACTGATGTCTTACTAGAGGATCTTTCAAGAGTGTTCATGTATTATTGAATTTATTAAATGAGTTGAGGAAAAGGGATAAAATGCGAGGCTTTGCCGAGCATTTTTTCCCTTTTCCTCAACAAGTTTAATAAATTCAATAATACATGAGCACAAATGCAAGATTCTATTTATCATATGACATTTAGAACGCATTTTATTCATGATTGTTTACAAAAATGTCAATATTCTGCCATTAGTAAACAGGACGTTGTAAAGGACGTCGTACATGTAAAGTTACATGGGACGTATCTAGCTAATTTGCATATTTAATCCACCAGTGGATTATCGAAAATAATACATGACGTTATTACACTCTCAGACGTGACGTCATATGATAAATAATGTTTATTTCATGTGATATAAAGAGAATAAAAAAAACTAATTTGTATCAAGTAATTTTCAAATGTTTCCTATTTCAGTGGCGAGTACCGTATGAAATAGCAGAAATTATCCGTCAGATGCAACCTAGTGAGGATCAAGCATATGCCTATGTTCTGATTGGTAAAGCCTGTCATTGTATGGATGTCAAGGTACTAGTTTCAAAATACATGTATTTGAATTTGTATTAACCTTCTAACAATGTTGTTAGTTAACTTATCTTTAAAACTTTGATTATTAAATATGCATGTGAGACGCCAAGTTCTGCAACAGAAGGTCAGGTGGTTTTTCTATGGGTACTCTGGTTTTTGCTCCCCTCTGATTAACGATCGATTCGATATGAGTGAAATAAGTTTTTGAAAGGGCCGTAAAAAAAAACAACAACCGAAAAACATTTAATATGACATATACACTAATATTTTTGTTTGATTTCAGGTTTAATGTCTCCGTCAGCACTGTATAGGTCATTTTAGAGACGTTGCTTCCAATTTTTTGGTTTTTTACCCGACATTGAGATGAAATGACATCTCAAGCCCTGTCACCCAATGAAACCAATAGGGTTTATAAGCATGGACGGTGAGACTCTCATCGCTTTGCCTGGGCAGGCTTAGATCCTCTAAGTGGCTTACCAGTACTCACGTGCGGTCGGTTTCAGCTCTGCATGGAAGCACCATGCAGCCCATCTATTTCTCCAAGCCCCGATGGGCAGGGGCCTAGATCCAGATCTACATCGCATGATGTCACTAAATGTTACAGGATTGTCCACACTATATGGCAAATGTTGGATACCGAAATGACTTCATTATTAACCCTTATCTTGCTGTTCACAACAACCCCTATCTTTGGAAACAGTGTAGATCCAGATCAGATGGCTTCTTCAGAAGCCATCTGATCAGGATCTACACTGTTTGACATTCAATTTATGAATTTGTAGGAATAAATTACATCAAGTAATCTGATTGGTTCAAAGTCAGAAATGGGTGTGGCTAAACTGAATATTCAGCAAGAGAAGGGTTAAAAATCCACATCCAGAAAGAAAAGATAGCCAAGAAAAAAAATCTTACATTGGTTTGACCGGTACATAGAAAAATCTGTCCCTACGGATCACAGTCTCGCATCATTTCACAAGCCTTGTGATGCTGGATAGTGACCCTCATGATGCCTTCTTTCATCTAACCATCCTACCGATGTAAGGTTCTTTTATTCTATCCCAGTTTAGCATATGACTAACAGTGTAAGTACTGCCGGAATATAATGAAATATTACTTCTAGGAACCACATAATATCACCAAGCAACATGGGAAAACATAATGCCATAATGATAAGGTAATATTTCCTGAAAGACATATTTCTATGCAGAAATACAAAGAAACATTGTCATATGATTAAAGGAATCCCTTACTCATGGTTATTTAATATGAAATTTATTGAACTCACCAAAGACTTGCTTACGAAATGAGCTTTCCTCTGAGATTTTGTCTTTATATGGTATTTAAGGTTCCTTATGTATTTCTTGTATGTGTTCAGACAGACTGGCCTGAGCAAATAGTTCAGATCCAGAAGAGATGCTGCAGAATGCGGCGTCCCATCAGGGTATACACTATTGGCCACGCATTCAGACATTTTAGACACAACATCATAAATTGTACTTTTTTCATATTTTTAGAACTTGTAAGGTAAGGAGTTCAGGTGTCCAAATACTTAGGATAAATACGGTATTTTTTCTTCCAACAGATCTTTGAGAGAGCGAGAATTTTGCTGACAGTTGCTGACAATGTGGTCTCACAGCTGTCCTATGTTCTGTCTAAACATGTCCGCTGGCAGCTGTTAATGGCCGACTTACAACAGTACTTCCTCAACGAGACGTTCGGTGAGAATTCATCAATGCAAGACCTCATTAAGAAGACAAAGACATGCATAACAACAGTACGATTGGGACAAGGTGAGAAACTGAGCATATGTGACAAAACTAAGCTGCTTCAGGAAGGTCTCACAGTTTATAAATGGGTAGTCTGGCCCATTAAACTAGGCCTCCTTGGCCTATTCATCACTGTGGCTTCGAGCCTTTCTCAGGTCACACTGATGATACCAAGTTCTATGACGGAAGGTCAGGTGATCTTTTTCCCACCATTGATTAAAGATGAGCCCAAAATGTGTGAAACAACCCCCCCCCCCACACACACACACACACACATCCTAAAAAGAATATATATATCCAACCTATTAGAGATGAATTACTGGCTCATATTTATTGAATACACCACAAACTATAAGACTTTTGTCGGGGCCAAAGCAGAAGCTGTGTTAGTTTAACAACCATGTTACATCCAAACAAAAAAGTATTGATTATATTGAAAAATGACAAAGTCCATAAAGGGCTATTGCACTACCCCTGGCATTGGTGGGGGTGTCGATGTTGGTGTAAGTGGGTTAAAGTTTTTTTAGGAGCTAATAATTTAGTCCTATTGTTCAAAGATTTGCTTGCTTAAACCGTATCCTGCTGAATAGATCAATTTAGACACACCCTTTTCTGACTAGCGCTGTGTTGCAGTGGTAAAGCATCGGATTTGAGATCAAGAGGTAGCCGGTTCGATCCTCATAAGCGCCAAGTGTTGTTTCCTTGAGCAAGAGACTTGATCCACATTGCTCGGTACTGGTTTCTACCCAGGAAAAGAGGGCCGCATGGAAGATTAGTACTAGTACTAAATGGGTTACCCTCTATAAATAAGGTCGATTATTATTATACCCGCTTTTTCGAAGAAAAATCGGGTATATTGTTTTCGTACCAGAGTTGAGTGGGCGTCTGTCCGTCACATTTCTTGTAAATGGATCTCCTCTGCAACCACTGAAGTTACATTTTTGAAACTTTGCATGTGGATAGTACATGGTATGGCAATGGGCTACTTTTTTGTGACCTTGACCCCAACATGACCCCACGGTCAAAGTTCAGAAAGTAGGACATTATCATATCTTCTAAACTGTTGGGATTGCACTTCCGAAACTTGATTATTGGATAGCCCTTGGAATGTAGAACATATTGGAATACTTTTCGTGTGACCTAGACCCCAACATGGACCCAGGGTCAAAGGTCAAAAAGTAGGACTTTTTGTTATTCATAGAAAAAGCGGGTATTTGCAATGGTATACCATCGGCTGCGCCATCTAGTTATTATTATTATTACTATCAACCAATCAAATTACTTGATTTAATGTATCCATTCATTTCACAAACTGCATGAAAAGCAGTGTTAATTCAGAAGCCACCTGATCTGGATCTACACTGTTTGATTAAATATTCTTGCAAGAAAAATATCTGATGTGGTATTTTTGCTAGAAAAATGTGAGTAGCTTTTGCAAAACCTACTTGCATTTTTTCAGCAAAAATATCAGTGTATAGGTCATTTAATGATCAAAGTTTTAATGAGGAAACCTTTATAGACGGTCCAAAGCTCTGTTGTATATCTGTCATGCCATCTTTAAGAAATAAAATTTCTTATTTTATCGTAATGATATGTGGAGCGTGATAGCTCAGTGGATAGTGCACTTGCCTCTGATGCTAGAGGTCCTGGGTTCAATCCCCGGCAGCGGCGATAAAATTTCGGTGTCCGAACAAGCTCCATTGGCATCATTTGCAGGATGAATGTCATAAAGTGCACCGTCTTTCGGATCGAGATGTTAACTTGAGGTCCCCTGTGCAGGGAGAACCCTCCCCTGTGCAGGTTAAAGAACCCTACTGTAATTACATGATTACTGTGTAGGCTTTCATCCTGCAAAACCTGGAGTGTATGTAATGTACACCTGCGAGTAATGGCCAAATATGACCGATCGCAGTGTCAGTAGAAAGAAAGATAACTAAAGACATTGTTAGATTTGAGCAACTGGGCCCAGGGAATTCTCTGGGGCTGTTTCTCAGGTGTCTCATATTATAAGTATGTTTACTACTTCTTTCTCCAGATATTCAGCCCAGCCCTGATGTCCTTGAACACTGTGCCGCCTTCTTGTTGAATGTTAAGGACTGGACCTATCTCAGTAACATGCAGAACACTGATAGTGGTCATATCGAGGTAAATTGATTTACTTTCAGTCGGTTATAGTATTTTTTAAAAAACAAGCTAAAAACTGTTGTAGTCATATTTTACTATGATCTTATTTTCTATGTTTTAGCATGTTCATTCAGAAAGTTATTTAGGAGGTCTGCAAACATTCATACCCCTTGTATTATATATAGAGATTTCTTTAATTTCCAGATTTTCTCATTCCACAAGTCCTGCATTGATGGTCTGTTTTGAAAATTTGTTGTCTCTTCAGTGCTTGACCAAATGGTAATAATTTGCGTTGTTTAAATGCATCCCATGTTTCTGATACATCAATTCATATTATGAAACAAAAATATTTAAATGCTGTATCATATTCTAGATTTTAAAAATTTGTTTAAGTGTAGACTACTGTTTTATAAAGGCTGGCCAATTATTTACTTTGAATGACAGAATTCAACTTAGTTTTCATCAGAAAATTTAAAAAGTGGGAAAATTTCATCAGATTAGAACACCAAAGACATATGGTTGAAAGCTGATTTTTTTTCTGAAAAAATGTGAGCAGCTTATGCATTTGCAAAAGCTGCTCACATATTTTTTTCTGCCAAAAAATCAGTATATTTGCCAGAATTTTAACAATGTTAACTAACAACATTGTTATTGTTTAACTACTGGCCTCAGGAGGTCATGGGATTCATCCTGAAATCTTCTCTATGATCATTTTGCTATTTCCAGAATGCAGTTTTCAGAGTCTTGCAAAAGAATATGCAAAGTACTAATTAATCTTTTAGTATAAATCTGCCCAGGAAAACTGCAGGGGCCAGTTGTTCAAAGCATCGTTAGCTTAATGAGCTCGTTAGTGGTAGAATTGTTAACTGTTCCAGCAAGTTCAATATTGAAAATTTTGGTATTTTTGCTGAAAAAATGTCTGCTCACATTTTTTCAGCAAAAATTTTAGCATATTTTCCATACTTAATGATCAAAGTTTTAGCGATATGTTAACTAACGACGCCATTAGTTTTGAACAACTGGCCCCAGATATGTACTAAACTGGCCAGCTCAATTTGATCTAAATAGTGTTGACAGGGCTGTTAAACTGCAGACAAATAAAGAAAAATACTGCCTACTGGTGTCAAAAGCCAAATTGTGGCTATTGTAAAATTTTTAATGGACATTCTCTTTCTTCACAGACATGTCGTCTCATGTCAAACATGTTAAAAGAACTTCCATCAATCAAGAATGCCAGGAAGCCAGCTAGGGAAATATGGGAAGCTGTAGTCAGTATTTATAGCACAAATGCCCAACATAAGAGGACCTCCAGTGGAAGAGAGAGTGCAATGTACAGGGACTCACACCTAGGAATACTGCCAAGAGATTTCTTTAAACAGTTTATGCAAAAAATAAAGGTAACAGAAGTTAATTATATTTCTTGGGCCAGTTATTCCAAACTAACAAAGTCATCTGTAAACCCTTAAGGTGCCAATTACATCAATTGTTGTCTGCTTAGTTGTCTGCTGGTTACTTTAAAAGTCGCAGTTGCAAACAGTGTGGACCAAGATCAGACTGCTCGCAGTCTGATCAGGGTACACACTGTTTGCATGTATGTGAAGTCTGCTAGCCAGAAGCTCAGCAGATGACATTTTCAGATGCTGTTTTTCTTGGCATCTTAAGGGTTACCATTATATAAAAGCTTTAAAGGTGCTGGAAAAAATGCTTCCAAAAATAAAATACATATAGCCGGTATTTTTCTTTAAAACAATACAAATGAATGCATTTTATGCAAAAATGCGAAAAATTATGATGATAGGTAAACGAGTATGAGAGGGATTCTTTAACTAGGTTTCGAACACTAGTTAGATCTATTTTTAGTTCGTGACAAAAATAGAATCCCCATATATGATGTTATGCGACGTTCATTTTTGGCCTTGTTTGCTTAGGCCATGCCTGAATCGGAAAAAAATATGACGCTGAATACCATGCCATAAGTAACAACACTCAGAGACGATACTGTCGCCATGTATGTGTAAAGTGACAAATTTATTTTTAGTACAGAAATTATGAACACATGTTCAGAGCGAAGGGTAAACACGAATGAAAACAACCATTTTCACAAAGTTCTGAAGCTGTATTTGGCTCCAAAAGTGTACACATGACAAAGGAGTATGCATTGAAGATAAAAACCAGAAAAAAAAAAAATTGAGACCCGGTGTAACAGGCCGGTTCTTCCCCCCAGTCAGTTTCTTCCCCGGGGAAGAAACTGACTAGTCAGTTCCTTCCCCACCCAGTCAGTTTCTTCCCCCCCCCCTAAAAATTTTTTAGAACCATTGTAAACGAGCTATTAATGCCTCACAATTTGTTCAAAATGAGAAAAGAAACCATTCTGAATATGGTTTGAGCCTTTATTGCACAAATGGCAAAATTTGCTAGATGCCCTACAATACATGGTGATCTAATGAAATATGCATCCCTATTCCAGTATCTGTGATTAATTTTCTCAGCTTTCTAATACATAAATTGGTATTAAATTAATAGATATATTAAGCAACAAATCTTTGGTGCTCAATTCCAAATAGAATCTGGAAAATGGGGGTGGGGAAGAACCGGCCCACCCCCAGACATTTAATTTTCTAGTGCATAGAGCTGTCAATTTTTATTACTTTAATTAAAGTATTAATTCATAGCATGAAATGGCAATGTTGATTTGTTTAGAAAGATAAATCTACAGTAACCTTAGGGTGGGGAAGAACTGGGCCGGCCCAGTTCTTCCCCCCACCATCTTCACCCACCCCCAGCTATTTCCTTTTTGTAGTTCATACCGCTGTATGTATTTGTTATTTGAACTCAAATATTAAATTCATAGCGTAAAACATTGTAGATTTGTTCAGAAAAGCTAATACATTGCAGCCTTAGGGTGGGGAAGAACTGGGCCAGCCCAGTTCTTCCCCGACCCTCCCCCCCCCACCCCCAGTATTTTCCTCTTTTTATGCCCCCGGAATCTAAGATTCTGGGGGGCATATAGTTTTTGGTCTGTCCGTCTGTTTGTCCGTTTGTCCGTTTGTCTGTTTGTCCGTTTGTCTGTTTGTCCGTTTGTCCGTTTCTCCGTCTGCAAAAACTTTAACATTGGGCGTAACTTTTGAATGGTAAGTGATACAGCTTTCATACTTCACATGTGCATTCCTTGTCACAAGACCTTTCAAGAGGTACCATAAATTTTGACCTCGTGACCTTCACCTTGAGATTTGACCTACTTTTGGCCTCATTTTTAAAAACTTTAACATTGGCCATAACTTTTGATTGGTAAGTGATAGAGCTTTCATATTTCACATGTGCATTCCTTGTCACAAGACCTTTCTATTGGTACTATAATTTTTGACCTCATGACCTTGACCTTGGCATATGACCTACTTTTTTAAAAACTTTAACATTGGCCATAACTTTTGATTGGTAAGTGATAGAGCTTTCATATTTCACATGTGCATTCCTTGTCACAAGACCTTTCTATTGGTACTATAATTTTTGACCTCATGACCTTGACCTTGGCATTTGACCTACTTTTTAAAAACTTTAACATTGGCCGTAACGTTTGATTGGTAAATGGTAGAGCTTTCATATTTCACATGGGCATTCCTTGTCACAAGACCTTTCTAATGGTACCATAATTTTTGACCTCATGACCTTGACCTTGATGTTTGACCTACTTTTTAAAAACTTTAACATTGGCCATAACTTTTGATTGGTAAATGGTAGGGCTTTCATATTTCACATGTGCATTCCTTGTCACAAGACCTTTCTAGTGGTACTATAATTTTTGACCTTGTGACTTTGACCTTGATGTTTGACCTACTTTTTAAAAACTTTAATATAGTCCATAACTTTTGATTGGTAAGTGATAGAGCTTTCATATTTCACATGTGTATTCTTTCTCACAAGACCTTTCCAGTGGTACCATAATTTTTTACCTCGTGACCTTGTGGCCTCAACCATGACATAATTTAGTGATGGGGCTTTCATATTGCACAGGCGCTGTCCGGGGGCATCGGTGTTTCACAAACACATCTTGTTTTTTTTTTTCATACCGCTGTAGTTGTTTATTATTTGAAATCAAATGTTAAATTCCCAGCGTAAAACATTGTAGATTTGTTCAGAAAAGCAAATACATAGCAGCCTTGGGGTGGGGAAGAACTGGGCCGGCCCAGTTCTTCCCCACCCCCATTCTCCAAATTCTATTTAGATTTGAGCTCCAAACGTTTGTTGCTTATTATATCTTTTTAGTTTATACCAATTTATGTCTTAAAAAGGGAAGAAAATTTATCACAAGAATTTTTTGTAACAGAAAAATCTGGGTTGGGGAAGAAACGGGCCGGCCCAGTTCTTCCCCACCCCCAGTCTCTAAATTCCATTTAGATTTGAGTTCAAAGCATTTGTTGCTTATTATATCTATTTAGTTTATAGCAATTTATGTCATAAAAAGTGATGAAAATTTATCACAATTTTTTTGTAAACAGACGACTCTGAGGTGGGGAAGAAACGGGCCGGCCCAGTTCTTCCCCACCCCCAGTCTCCGAAGTCTATTTAGATTTGAGCTCCAAACATTTGTTGCTTATTATACCTTTTGAGTTAAAACCAATTTATGTCTTAAAAAGCAAAGAAAATTTATCACAAGAATTTTTTGTAAACAGAAAAATCTGGGGTGGGGAAGAAACAGGCCGGCCCAATTCTTCCCCACACCCAGTCTCCAAAGTCTATTTAGATTTGAGCTCCAAACAGTTGTTGCTTATTATATCTTTTTAGTTTATACCAATTTATGTCTTAAAAAGCGAAGAAAGCTTATCACAAGAATTTTTTGTAAACAGAAAAATCTGAGGTGGGGAAGAAATGGGCCGGCCCAGTTCTTCCCCACCAGCAGTCTCCAAATTCTATCTAGATTTGAGCTCCAAACATTTGTTGCTTATTATATCTTTTTAGTTTATACCAATTTATGTCTTAAAAAGCGAAGAAAATTTATCACAAGAAATTTTTGTAAACAGAAAAATCGGGTGGGGAAGAAACGGGCCGGCCCAGTTCTTCCCCACCCCCCTGTCTCCAAAGTATATTTAGATTTTAGCTCCAAACATTTGTTGCTTATTGTATCTTTTCAGTTTATACCAATTTATGTCTTAAAAAGGGAGAAAATTTATCACAAGAATTTTTTGTAAACAGAAAAATCTGGGGTGGGGAAGAAACGGGCCGGCCCAGTTCTTCCCCACCCCCAGTCTCCAAATTCTATTTAGATTTGAGCTCCAAACATTTGTTGCTTATTACATGTATATCCTTTTAGTTTATACCAATTTATGTCTTAAAAAGCCAAGAAAATTTATCACATGAATTTTTTGTAAACAGAAACATCTGGGGTGGGAAAGAAACGGGCTGGCCCAGTTCTTCCCCACCCCCAGTCTCCAAATTCTATTTAGATCTGAGCTCCAAACATTTGTTGCTCATTATATCTTTTTAGTTTATTCCAATTTATGTCATAAAAAGGGAAAGAAAATTTATTACAAGAATTTTTTGTAAACAGAAAAATCTGGGGTGGGGAAGAAACGGCCGGCCCAGTTCTTCCCCACCCCCATTCTCCAAATTCTATTTAGATTTGAGCACCAAACATTTGTTGCTAATTATATCTTTATAGTTAATACCATTTTTTGTCTTCAAAAGCAAAGGAAATTTATCACAAGAATTATTAGTAGACAGAAACATCTGGGGTGGGAAAGAACTGGGCTGGCCCAGTTCTTCCCCACCCCCAGTCTCCAAATCCTATGTAGATTTGAGCGCCAAACATTATTTTGTGCCTTATTATATGTTTAGTTAATACTAATTTATGTCTTAAAAAGCAAAGAAAATGTACCAAAGATGCTTGAATATTGATGCATATTTTATTGCATCTCCATGAATGGTGTAGCATCGAGCACATTTTGTCATTCAAGCTAAAAGGACTCAGAACTTATTCAGATGGTCTCATTTCTCATTTATAACAAATTGTGAGCTGAAAATTACTTGTTGACTATGGTTCTAAAAATATTTTTAGGGGGAGAAGAAACTGACTGGGTGGGGAAGAAACTGACTAGTCAGTTTCTTCCCCCGGGGAAGAACCGGGCCGGCCCAGTTCTTCCCCGGGGGAAGAAACGGGCCGGCCCAATTCTTCCCCGGGGAAGAACCGGGCCGGGGGAAGAAACTGACCGTTACACCGGTAGTTTAATAATGCACCTTTAATGGGAAAAACTGATACTTTTGCCAGGAAAAAAAATGTGAGTAGCTATTGCATAAATACCATATGGCTGAGTATTGTACTTGCATTACACTGTTTGCTCAGGCCTCCCTGTGTGAATACAGAAGTGATTTTATCTTATAGCTATCACTATTGAATGATATGAAATGAATGATAAAATCCAAGGAACAATCATGAAGCTACGAGTATCTTTCGATATCAGCATGCTAACTTGAGATTGGCACACTTACTTGGATGACTTCTTTGCTGTCTTTCTCTCATTTCCACTGCTTAAAGAAGGACAGTTATTATCAGCTATGCGTATCAGCCCTATTGGTTTCATTGGGTGGCAGGGCTTGAGATGTCATTTCATCTCAGTGTCAAGTCCCACGAAATTGGAAGCAACGTCTCCAAAATGACCTATATAGTGTTGACAGGGTTTTAAACCTCAACTCAAACAAGCAAGCCAGCTGATTCATGAAGGGCAGTTATCATTTTCTTTCAAAAGAATGTTCTCTGTACTGTTGAACCACTTTATTTTTAGGAAAGTGTGGTTTGGTAAACTGACCGGTTTGACATGACCTAAATAAATGTTGACTGGGCTGAAACAAACAAAACTAACGAAATTAAAAAAAAATAAATAAAAAAAAAAAATAAAAAAAACTATCAAGTTTTAAGTTCTATCATATTTGCTTTTCAGGAAACTCAGGCTTTGAGTGTGTTCATATCTTTGATGACGAAGTTCTACAATATTCTCAAGGTAGGAGACAATGTTTGCTCGTCTTTCAGAAACCAGGCCTGAGGTTATTAAACTTATTTCATGCTCAGCTCATTTGAGGATCATTTGTCCTGCTCATAAATTTTAAAATGCCAACAGATGTTGGCATTTTAAAATTTATAAGCAGGACAAAAAACATTCTCTGCTGATCCAAGCAGGAATATTGTCGGATTTGTTTGCTGTTTATTACTTTAGAGCATTGCAAATTTCATGCTCAGGTGAGTTGAGCACGAAAAAAGATTTATTGGCTCAGGCCCAGACATCTTCAGAATACATTGTTTACAGTGATTGATTTAAGCAACCACCTGAGGGATATTCAAAAGGTGCTTGCTTAAGATAGATGCTTGCTTAAGACAGGAGAGGTTTTTTGGGAAATGAATGCATGACTGCCTTAAACAGTTTGCTTGCTTCAAACAGGTGGCCACTATGACAGGTTTTGATGCAGTACATGTACACTGGCTGTGTCACTCTACTGTCATCATGACCTTTTTTGGTGTGTGTGTGGGGGGATGTTTATGGCCCTTTCAAGATTAATTCACTTATTTGGAGCCAATCCTCAATCAAAGGTAGGCAAAAACCAGAGTACCAGAAGAAAAACCACCTGACCTTCCATTGCAAAACTTGGCATCTGACATGTGGCCCGAGTGAGGCTCAAACCACAGTGGTTAGAGACCTAATGATTAAGAGTCGCGCTCTTACCCAGTTGGCCACAGAGGCCCGTCATCATGACTTACTGTTCCAGCCTTTTACAGCCAGATAAGGGTGGTCTAGCAACATTCTTTCCTTGAAAAAGAATATGCATTTAAAAAATTAACAACTTTTATAGGAAGGATTAAACTTGCCCAGTCAGATTAATTGACTTGCTCAAAATGACCTCAGTAGTATTGACAGGGCTTTTAAGCTCTGAAAACAATACAAATAATTTGCATCTTGAAATTCTTCAGACAACATTGCGTAGTACTGGTTTCTACCCAGGAAAAGAGGGCCACATGGAAGATTAGTACTAGTTTACTAAATGTGTTACCCTCTATAAATAAGGTCGATTATTATTATTATTATTATTATTATTATTATTATTATTTAACATCCCCTGAACCAAAAGACAAATTGAGCTGAAGCTTGATGGTAGGCATCAGGGCAACATGGAGATGCAGAATTGCTAAAATCTTTCTGTTCAGCTATCTAACCCTTGTCCTGCTGAATATTCATATATGCCACACCCAATACCGATTATCAACCAATCAGATTACCTGTAGCAAATTATTACAACAAATTCACAATCTGAATGACAAACAATGTAGATCCTGATCAGATGGCTTCTTCAGAAGCCATCTGATCTGGATCTACATTGTTTCAAAGAAAAGGCATATCCGGGCTCAGCAGAACAAGGGCTAAGATTGCTACCATGTCTTGGAATTCCTTAAAAGACATCTCCTCCTGAACTGAAAGTCTGATTTAGCTGAAACTTTATAAAAGGCATCGGACCCTCAGAAAAGACTTCAAACCACATGTGTTCCTGAAAAATAAGTTGAATTGAGCTGAAATGTGGTGAGGCATTTGGATGACATGGAGATTTAGAAGGCATTTGGGCAACATTGAGATTCAGCAATGCTGATATCATTCCATTCAGATATCCACGATGGCATCCATCATGAAACTCTTAACACACATTTGCTCCCAAACAGGTAGTGGCATTGAGTCGAAACTTGGTGAGAGGCATTGGAGTGACATGAAGATTCAGAATTGCTAAAATCCTTGCACTCTTATATCAGATAGCATCTATGGCATCTACACCTTCCATTCTCACCAACATCATCTCCTGAATCCTATGTCAGATTGAGCTGTTAAGAAACTTAACCCTTGTCCTGCTGAATATTTATATATGCCACACCCACTACCGATTATCAACCAATCAGATTACTTGATGCAAATTATTACAACAAATTCACTATCTAAATGGAAAACAATGTAGATCCTGATCAGATGGCTTCATCAGAAGCCATCTGATCTGGATCTACATTGTTTCAAAGATAAGGCATATCAGGGATTAGCAGGACAAGGGTTAATCTGAGGCATTAAGGCATCATGCAGATTCACATAACCAAGATGGCTACCATAATAATCTCATCTTGATGACCACTGTTTTCAATCCTTATTATTGTGAACCCTTATTTACAGGAAAAAGACATGTCCAGATTCCAAGATGGAAGAGTCCACTGCATAAACTGTAAGGGTTAAGCCTTGTTCTGCTGAAGAAATCTATTTAGCCGCACCCATCGCTGACTATCAATCAATCAAATTACTAAATGTAATATATTCGTTCATTTCACAAACTACATGACAAACAGTGTAGATCCTGATCAGATGGCTTCTTCAGAAGCCATCTGATCTGGATCTATGCTGTTTGCAAAGGTAGGGGTTGTCTTGGATTAAATATCTTCACCTTTTGACCTTTTTTGTGTGTATATCTAACTATCTGAGCACTAGTCATGACCAGCAAACAGCATTTTCAAAGCAATTTTTCTTGTTTTGCCGAGGAAAAGCGGTTCAACATTTTTGTTGAGCCTCTTTGTCTCTGAAAAATAAGAAAAAAAAAAAAAAATGTCATCTGCTCTTGAATTTTCCATAGTGCTTGAAGGGTTAAGAATATTTTAGTTTCTATATTTTGACAGGATGACATCACCGTGGAGATAACAAGTGAATATCTGGCAGTATGGCCGTCAGCTTTGCCAAAGTAAGTCAGATTTTTCTTGATCATACCCCAGTGATCCTCATAATCTTGACGTTCTTGTTACATACAACTTCTGGGGGCAGCTGTTAAAGGAGCCAGTGCCGGCCGCGGTAGCTCAGTCGGATGCGCGTCTGACTGGTGATCAGGAGGATGCGGGTTTGATCACTGCAGGTGTCGGCAACATTCTTTCGTGGAGATTGATCATGAAATCTTTTCTACGATCATTCTCTCCCACTGAGTCAAGAAGGGCAGTTGTCAGTTTCTGGTGAAAGAGTGCACTGTACTGGTTAACCGCTTATTATAAGCCTGCCCAGGAAAAGTGTGGATAGGTTAACTGACCGACTAAAAAATGACTTAAATTAGTGTTGACTGGGCCGTTAAACTCCAAATACAAACAAACAAACATAAAAGAGGCAGCTTCAGGTGCATATGTGTGTGGTGATCAGGAGTTTGTGGGTTTAATCATCTCTGTATTTGGCAACATTCTTTTGTGAAGATTGATCATGAGATATTTTCTAGGATCATTGCCCCATTCATGTAATTCCAGAAGCGCAATTATCAGTTTCTAGTGAAAGAATGTACATGTTCAATGTACTGGTTAACTGCTAATATATAAGCCTGTCCAAGGTCACAAGTGACACGCGAAGTTCTGCAACTAGTGAGACGCGAAGTTCTGCCATTGAAGGTCAGGTGGTTTTCCTCTGAGTATTCCGGTTTTTGCCCACCTCTGATTAACAATTGGCTCGATATGAGTGAAATAATCTTGAAAGGGCTGTAAAACGAAAACCAAATGAAAAAAAAAGAAAGTAAGCATGCCCAAGAAAAAGTGTATTTGTGTAAACTGACACGCTGAACATAACCTTAATAGTGTTGACTGGGCTGTTAAATGACAAACCAAGCCAACCCAAACACAAAACAGTATCATTAGGGGTGGACTTTCTTTTGGAGCAAATTCTTTCCTTGAAAAATAGACCCCTTTTGGGGAGGCATCTAGTGTACAGATAAGCAAACAGGAAGCCACATAAGTTGTCTCCCTTAGAATAAAGATGGCAGAAACTAGTCATTATGGTGTATATGAAACTGCTGTGAAACACTGGTTGGTTCCAGCCCCTACCTATCAGGGCTTGAAGAAATAGATGGGCTGCATGAAGCTTCCACGCAGAGCTGACACTGACTGCACATGAGTACTGGTAAACCGCTTAGATGATCTAAGCCTGTCAAAGCAAAGAGGTGCGAGTCAGACCATCCATGCTTATAAACCCTATTAGTTTCATTGGGAGACTGGGCTTGAGATGTCATTTCATCTCATTGTCTGGTAAAAGTCCCACAAAATTGGAAGCAATGTCTCCAAAATGACCTATACAGTGTTGACGGGGACGTTTAACCTCAAATCAAACAAACAAAAACACTGGTTGGTTCACCTTAGTCTATTGTTGAAAGTAAAACCATCTCAGTAAAACAACTGTGTTGTATTCCTGCAAAAATGTATAGATTTTGTAGAAAAAAGACCATTTGTGGTCATTTTTCTATATAAGTTATACATTTTTGGGATCTATCTTTGATCTGTGTTATACCCATATTATAAAACATTGCAGTGTACATATATATGTATATAGACATTTCATGGCCACTGTATAAACTGAAATATTTTCTAGATTCCTTAAACCATGTTGTATAAAACTGAAAGTCTTCTTAAAGGAAAAACATTGTGAAAAATAAATTGTCAAAAAATTGTCCTTGTTGCTTCACATTATCTTCATCGTTAACCCATTGTATGCTAGTGGACTCTTCCATTGCTATATGTTGGACAAGTCCATTTGTCATATAAGGGTTGTCAAGCCTATTTTTAGCTCACCTGTCACGTAGTGACGAGGTGAGCTTTTGGGATCACTTTTTGTCCGTCTTCTGTGCGTGCATCCGTCCATGCATGCGTCCGTCTGTGCGTGTGTAAACTTTTTCTTCAAACGACATCTCCTCCTAAACCAGTGAATGGATTTTGATATAATTTCACAAGAATGTTCCTTGGATGACCCTCTTTCAAAATTGCCTAAATTATTCCGCTCCGTAAAACAAAATGGCCGCCAGAGCTAAAAATAGAAAAACCTTTAAATGACATCGCCTCAGAGGTGTAAAATTTCCCTCAAACTTACTCGCCCTTATCATCTAAACTTTTATATAGGTGCTAAAAATAAAGAAAAAGTAAGGTCAGTTTTGAAAACCTTACTCGCCCTGCCTTTAAACTTACTCGCAAATGCGAGTGGGCGAGTTGAATTTTACACCCCTGCTCCTCCTAGGCAAATGGCCCGATTTGAAAATAATTTCACAGGAATAGCAAATAGTGCAGGCCCTGATCAGATAATGTGCTCTGCGGCTGCACTGTTTGCCAAGGTACCCCTTTAGGGCTTTCCCTGCATTCAATGAGTTAAAGAGCATGATGTGTTTACTGTTTCAGTACGAGTGGTATCCATGTGAATGCCGTGGAGGAGCATGTGTCCATTCTGATGCAGCATGCACTACAGGTCTTCCCCTCCAATCCCTCTTTCCTCAGGACACAGGCCGATCTCTTGTTTGGTAAGTTCATATTGTCATAAAAGGATTTTAAATAGATCCCCATTAGATCATGGTGTGGGACTTGGGATATTTTAAAAGAAGATATACAAAAATCGAACCATTCAAACCATGAATGCCAGAGGAGGTAAGAATTGAGCTGAAAATCTGTTAAATATTGCAAGGATTATAACTTGCAGTTATGTTATTTCTCGTGTATAAAAGGTTGCATGTTATTGTTTACACTTGCAAATTAGGGACCTGAAAAGTAGGTCCGGTGGTCACTAGAAGGTCAGTAGAAGGTATTATAGGTCATTACCGATTATAGTGTGCAGTTTTCTGACCCCCTTTATTAGGTTACTAGAATGGCTCATTGCAGTATAAATTAAGAGGAAGATTCCATTTGGTTGAAACTTTATCCCAGTAAAGGCGGGAAACACCCAAACCTGCAAACTTGTGACTGGTGAACAATGCAGGCACATATCAGATGCTGCAGAATGCTGCATCTGATAGGGCCTTCCCTGTTTACAAAAAAACAACAAAAAAACCTTCAGCCATCTTCTAAATAAATTTAAGTAACTCATCCCTATACATGTACTTTTAAAAGGACTCCTACTACAAGTCCCTTCAGTACAAAAAAATGGGTCAACAGCTTGTTCAAATATTCTTTTTCTTTCCCTGTAGCCAATAACCAATACTCAGCAGCTTTGAAGTTCTACATGGAGGCTGGTATTGTATCATCTGATTTCTTTGCTAATGCTGTACCCAAGAGTATCTATGACGACAGTGTGTACAGGAAATTAATGAAATGTTGCTCATATCTACAGTGCTACACTCAGGTAAACTCGTGAACCCTTAAAGCACCATGAGAATTTTTTAGAGCAGATTGTAATTTTATTTCTTAAATTGTTTTTAGCTCACCTAAGGTGAGCTTTTGTGATCACATTTCGCCCGCCGTCCGTGCGTGCATAAACAAGTTCTTGTCCGCATGATAGCATCTTCATTTATGATTTGATTTTAACCAGACTTGCACACAACTTGTACCACCATGAGATCTGGGTTCCTTTCTTGAACCAGCCATATCCCATCATGTGTTACGGAGTTACAGCCCCTGAAAGGGCAAAAGTTGCCTATTTTGGTCTTGTCTGCATGATAGCTGTTTCATTTATGATTTGATTTTAACTAAACTTGCACACAATTTATACCACCACAAAATCTTGGTTCCTTTGTTGAACCAGCCATATCCCATCATGGGTACCAGAGTTAAGGCTCCTGAAAAGGCCCAAATTTCCTATTTTGATATTGTCTGCACAATAGCCGTTTTATTTATCATTTGATTTTAACCAAACTTACACACAATTTGTACCACCACAAGATCTTGGTTCCTTTCTTGAACCAGGCATATCACATCAAGGGTACCAGAGTTATGGCCCCTGAAAGGGCAAAAATTGGCTGTTTTGGTCTTGTCTGCATGATAACTGTTTTGTTTATGATAGAATTTTAACCAAATTTACACACAACCTGAAGCACCATAGGATCTTGGTTCCTTTGTTGAACCACCCATATCGCATCATCTGTTCCAGAATTATGGCCCCTGAAAGGGCACAAATTGTCTACTGTGTTCTTATTAGCTCACCTGTCATCTAATGACGAGGTGAGCTTTTGGGATCACTTTTCGTCCGCCGTGCGTGTGTGCGTAAACAATTTCTTCAAACGACATCTCCTCCTAAACCACTGATCGGATTGTGACCAAACTTCACAGGAATGATCCTTAGATGGTCCCCATCAAAGTTGTTCCAATGGTGCCGGTCCGTCGCACATCAAGTTCATGGGAGCCAAAAAAAGATTTTTTTTAATGAAAACTTAAAAAATCTTCTCCTGAAACCGCAAGACCTAGGTCTTTGATATTTGGTGTGTAGCTTCATCTAGTAGACCTCTACCAAGATTGTTCAAATTATAGCCCTATGGCCAAAAATGCCCCCGCCTCAGGACCTTTTAGTGTTTTACATACTTATATAGGGAAAACCTTTAAAACTCTTCTTGTCTGAAACTTCTTGTCTGAAGGCTTATGTTTGATATATGGTATGAAGCTTCGTCTTGTAGACCACTATCACACTTGTTCAAATTATAGCCCTGGGGCCAAAAATGCCTCCGCCCCAGGGCCCTTTGGTTTTACATTGACTTACCTTAAAATTTCGGCTATAAGGCGAATCGGCTATAAGACGGGACCCCTTTTTCAGTTTTTCTAAGGTGGGATTTTGCTTATACTTTTTTATAAGACGGGTCAAATTTTTGCCATATCTGTTGGGGCCTATCTGCTACCGCCAGATGCCATTTAGATGTGAGAAATCGGCCTTTTTTCGTCAGAAAACCCATCTACTCACCCCTAACATGGCTTGTTTGGCCGCTTCTTTATGTCTGTTGACATTCTGTGTCTTTGTTTGTAAGAGTTACAAAGAGAGACAACTCTTTTTGAATCTGAATAGGTACATCTATTAAGCATTGGGAAAGGGGGAAATTCGTTTCCATCCACAAAATTTAGAAATATTTGTTGCAGCCTTTTTATAAGTAACTGAACTTTTTTTTTTTTATCGGGGAACACAACACCTAGCTATTCAGTTTCAGAACCAACGCCCCAGCTAGCACAAAATAGCGGCAAACGTCGGGCCGATGCGTCGTATCGTTGTCGGCCCGGTACATGCTTTTCTTGCCTAGGCTACACAGACCTCATTTTAATAGACGACAGGGGCTGACAAATCCATTTCCCGGCCGTCCGGGACAAGACCGAAATCACGCCGGGCAGGTACACTTTGACCTTATGACACTCGGTCGGGACAAGTGCAAAAAAAAAAAAAATCGTCTACAACTGCCAGTCTTTTTGAGTCCTTAAATACAGTAAAACTAGACCAGTAAGTAAATCGCTGTCAATTCAGAGACAAACTGTCTGTGTATTTATTACGGTTCAAGTATGACACTATTGTTAATCCCTGTCATATAATTGCCACCCAGCGGTGCGTGTCGATATGGTGTGAAAATATGGTCAAGTTATGTCTCTAATTTGCGTTTATCCTCCAGTCATAAAATTTAATCCACAATCAATGCGGAAATGATTTAATTGCTCCTCAGCCTATTAGCTACATCTAATGGTAGATGTTTGCATTATAAAATCGGACTATTCTACGATCTCATGAATGGTTATGTTTTGGTGCCAAATAGCAGACGTTGGCGGGAAAAGTCAAATGCTGTTGTTGGTTATTGACACGGAGCTTCTGGGGATAATTCGGGAGCTGTGCAAAGCGCTGGTTTTCTATCCACTTCTATTCACAACCGTTTAGCTATCGGGAAATTATTTTTTTACCGGTTCCAAACATTTTTTTGTGAAAGAGATACATGCAATGACATTAAACATGTGTGGGGACAGTGGCTTAGGATGAGGTCATTTACTGATCGCGTGCAGAAAAATTGTAGCAGTGGTTTGTGGGCGGTGATTTATATCAATTCAAAAATCACCGATTGGCTTTTTCCGTATGTCTGGTCTTCGCCGGACATTGCCGGAGAAAAGCCTGCAGTCCATGACCTCGCCTATAAGACAGGGTCATTTTTCTGGGCTCATTTTGGAGGGAAAAATCCTCGTCTTATAGCCGAATTTTTACGGTATGTAGGAAAAATCTTAAAAAATCTTCTCTGAAACATCAAGGCCAGGTCTTTGATATTTGGTGTGTAGCTTCATCTAGTGGACCTCTACCAAGATTGTTGGGTCCAAAAATGCCCCCCCCCCCCTTTGGTTTTGCATAGGCTTACATAGGGAAACCTTTAAAAATTTTCTTGTCTGAGACCAGAAGGCTCATGTGTTTGATATTTGGTATGAAGCTTCATCGTGTGGACCTCTATCAAGATTGTTCAAATTATAGCCCCGGGGCCAAAAATGTCCCCACACTGGGGCCCTTTGGTTTTACATTGACTTATACATGTATAGGGAAAACCTTTGAAAATCTTCATGTCTGAAACCAGAAGGCTCAGTTCCTTGATATTTGGTATGAAGCTTTGTCTAGTGGACCTCTACCAAGGTTGTTCAAATGATAGACCTGGGGCCAAAAATGGCTCAGCCCCCTGGGCCCACTTGTTTTACATAGACTTATATAAGGAAAACCTTTAAAAATCTTCTTGCCTGAAACCAGAAAGCTCAGGTCTTTGATATTTGGTATGAAGCTCTGTGTAGTAGACCTCTACCAAGATTGCTCAAATTATAGCCCTTGGGCCAAAAATGGGCCCAGCCCGGTGCCCACTGGTTTTACAGAGACTTATATTGGGAAAACCTTTAAAAATCTCTTCTTGTTTGAAACCAGAAGGCTCCGGTCTTTGATATTTGGTATGAAGCTTCATCTAGTCGACATCTACCAAAATTATTCAGATTAAAGCCCTGGGGCCAAAAATGACCCCGCCTCGGGCCCACAGGTTTTATATATAGACATATATAAGGAAAACCTTTAAAAATCTTCTTGTTTGAAACCAGAAGGCTCCAGTCTTTGATATTTGGTATGAAGCTTCACCTTTTAGACCTCCCTCGAGATTATGCAAATTATAGCCCGGGGCCAATAATTCCCCTCCCCGGGGCCCACTTGTTACAGTATGGATCAGGTGAGTGATCCAGGGCCGTCATGGTCCTCTTGTTCAGAGAAAATAAGGCATCACATATGAACTGTCTATGTGAATCGTCTGCCTAGCACATATCAAGTCTTAAGGGGAATGAGTACCCCTTGCAGATTTTCCGCCATTTTTCAAAGGGAGACAACTTTCGGGACTTCCTGTTCGCTTTTCTATAAGCCCTGTCCCACTGAAAAAAGGGGTCTTCTCTTAAAGGAAAGAATTTGCTCCTTAGGAGCAAATTCTTTTCTTTAAGAGTTGACCCCTATTGACATGGGAGACAAAAATACTTTTGCAGGAGTTGAATACCCCGAAGGTGTTCCCATTCCCCTTAAAGCACCCTGAAATTTTTTAGAGCAGATGGCATTTTTATTAGCTCACCTGTCACGTAGTGACGAGGTGAGCTTTTGGGATCACTTTTTGTCCGTCGTGCGTGTGTGCGTGCGTAAACTTTTTCTTCAAATGACATCTTCTCCTAAACCACTGATCGGATTTTGACCAAACTTCAAAGGAATGATCCTTAGGTGGACCCCTTTCAAAGTTGTTCAAATGGTTCCGGTCTGTTGCACATATAGGTCGCAGGAGCCAAAAATAGACTTTTTTCACTGAAAAATTTAAAAATCTTCTTCTCTGAAACCGCAAGGCCCAGGTCTTTGATATTTGGTATGAAGCTTCATCTAGTGGACCCCTACCAAGATTGTTCAAATTAAAGTGCTGGGGCCAAAAATGCCCCTGCCCCGGGGCCCTTTGGTTTTACATGGGCTTATATAGGGAAAATCTTTAAAAATCTACTTCTCTGAAACCACAAGGCCCAGGTCTTTGCTATTTGGTATGAAGTTTCATCTAGTGGTCCCCTACCAAGATTGTTCAAATTATAATGCTGGGGCCAAAAATGCCTCCTCCCTGGGGCCCTTTGGTTTTACATGGGCTTATATAGGGAAAATCTTCTGCTCTGAAACCGCAAGGCCCAGGTCTTTGATATTTGGTATGAAGCTTTATCTAGTGGACTCCTACCAAGATTGTTCAAATTATAGCGCTGGGGCCAAAATGCCCCCACCCCGGGCTTCTTTGGTTTTACATGGGCTAATATAGGGAAAATCTTTAAAAATCTTCTTCTCTGAAACCGTAAGGCCGAGGTCTCTGATATTTGGTATGAAGCTTCATCTAGTGGACCCCTACCAAGATTGTTCAAATTAAAGTGCTGGGGCCAAAAATGTTTCCGCCCCGGGGCCCTTTGGTTTTACATGGGCTTATATAGGGAAAATCTTTAAAAATCTTGTTCTCTGAAACCGCAAGGCCCAGGTCTTTGATATTTGGTATGAAGCTTCATCTAGTGGACCCCTACCAAGATTGTTCAAATTATAGTGCTTAGGCCAAAAATGCCTCTGCCCCGGGGCCCTTTGGTTTTACATGGGCTTATATAGGGAAAATCTTTAAAAATCCTCTTCTCTGAAACTGCAAGGCCCAGGTCTTTGCTATTTGGTATGAAGCTTCATCATCAGGTCACATGTGAGACGCCAAGTTCTGCAAAGGAAGGTCAGGTGGTTTTTCTCCGGGTACTCCGGTTTTCGCCCACCTCTGAAAAACAATCAGCTCGATATGAGTGAAATAATCTTGAAAGGGCCGTAAAAACAAAACCAAAAAAAAAAAATGAAGCGTCATCTAAGGGACCCCTACCAAGAATGTTCAAATTATAGTTCTGGGGCCAAAAATTCCCCCGCCCCGGGGCCCTTTGGTTTTACATAGACTTATATAGGGAAAATCTTTAAAAAAATCTTCTTCTATGAAACCACAAGTCCTAGGTCTTTGATATTTGGCGTGAAATTTCATCGAGTGGACCTCTATCAAGATTGTTCAAATTATAGCCCTGGGGCCAAAAATGCCCCCGCCCCGAGACCCTTTGGTTTTACATAGACTTATATAGGGAAATCTTTAAAAATCTTCTTCTCTGAAACTGCAAGGCCATGTCTTTGATATTTGGTATGGAGCTTCATCTAGTGGACCTTTACCAAGATTATATAAATTATAGCTCTCGGGCCACAAATGCCCCGCCCGGGGCCCTTTGGTTTTACATAGACTTATATAGAGATAATCTTTGAAAATCTTCTTCTCTGAAACAGCAAGGCCCAGGTCTTTGATAGTTGGTGTGAAGCTTCATCTAGTGGACCTTTATCAAGATTGTTTAAATTATAGCCCTGAGGCCAAAAATGCCCCCGCCCTGGGGCCATTTGGTTTTACTTAGGCTAATATAGGGAATATCTTTAAAAAAATCTTCTTCTCTGAAACCGCAAGGTTCAGGTCTTTGTTCAAATTATTGCCTTTGTTGATATTTGGCATGAAGCTTCACCTTTTTATAGCCCCGCTTTGAAAAAGTGGGGGCTATATTGGATTTGGCTTGTCCGGAATTCCGTCTGTAATATTTGATTTGTCCGGAATTCCGTCTGTCTGTCTGTCTGTAATATTTGATAGTGGGTACCTTGTTACCGCAACTCCTCTTACAGTTCTAGGTCAATCCTTTTGAAACTTTTTTCATATAGGTCTGAAGATGTACATATTCTTTTTTCATTATCCTTAAATAATTGTTTTCACTTATTTCACCTTTTTTAACTTAGACAATTTTTGAGATCTACTAATGTTAAAATGTATAGGGAGTAGCTACCTTGTTACTGCAACTCCTCTTACAGTTCTAGGTCAATCCTATTGAAACTTTACAGGTGTTATTATATAGGTCTGAAGATGTGCATATTTTATTTTCATTATCCTTAAATAATTTTTTTCACTTATTTCACCTTTTTTAACTTAGACAATTTTTGAGATCTACTAATGTTAAAATGTATAGGGAGTGGCTACCTTGTTACTGCAACTCCTCTTACAGTTCTAGGTCAATCCTTTTGAAACTTTACAGGTGTTTTCATATAGGTCTGAAGATGTGCATATTTTAACTTAGACAATTTTTGAGATCTACTAATGTTAAAATGTATAGGGAGTAGCTACCTTGTTACTGCAACTCCTCTTACAGTTCTAGGTCAATCCTATTGAAACTTTACAGGTGTTATTATATAGGTCTGAAGATGTGCATATTTTATTTTCATTATCCTTAAATAATTTTTTTCACTTATTTCCCCTTTTTTAACTTAGACAATTTTTGAGATCTACTAATGTTAAAATGTATAGGGAGTAGCTACCTTGTTACTGCAACTCCTCTTACAGTTCTAGGTCAATCCTTTTGAAACTTTACAGGTGTTTTCATATAGGTCTGAAGATGTGCATATTCTTTTTTCATTATCCTTAAATATTTTTTTTCACTTATTTCACCTTTTTTAACTAAGACATTTTTTGAGATCTACTAATGTTAAAATGTATAGGGAGTAGCTACCTTGTTACCGCAACTCCTTTTACAGTTCTAGGTCAATCCTATTGAAACTTTACAGGTGTTTTCATATAGGTCTGAAGATGTGCATATTCTTTTTTCATTATCCTTAAATAATTTTTTTTCCCTTATTTCACCTTTTTTAACTTAGACAATTTTTGAGATCTACTAATGTTAAAATGTATAGGGAGTAGCTACCTTGTTACTGCAACTCCTCTTACAGTTCTAGGCCGATCCTTTGAAACTTTTCAGGTGTTTTCAAAGAGGTCTTAAGATGTGCATGTGGTTTTTTCATTATCCAAAACTTATTTTTTAACTTAGACAGTTTTTCAGATCTAATAACGCGAAAAGTCTATAAGGCGTAGGTACCTTGTTAGGGATTTAACCCTCTCACAAGTCTTTACCTTTAATTCATGAGTCTTTCTCCTCTGACAGGGCTATAGCGGGGCTATAGTCAGATCCTCTGACAGTTCTAGTTAGACCTCCCTCAACATTATGCACATTATAACCCTAGGGTCAATAATGGCCCTCCCCGGGGCCCACTTGTTACTCTATGGATCAGGTGAGCGATCCAGGGCCATCATGGCCCTCTTGTTTCTTAAATTGTTTTTCAGAGAAAATAAGGCATTGCATGTGGATTGTCGATGTGAATAGTCTGCGTAGCAGACAGTTCCAATGTAACATGTCAAGTCTTAAGGGGAATGAGAACCCCTTGCAGATTTTCCACCATTTTTAAAAGGGAGACAACTTTTGGGACTTCCTGTTCGCTTTTCTATAAGCCCTGTCCCACTGAAAAAGGGATCTACTCTTAAAGGAAAGAATTTGCTCCTTAGGAGCAAATTCTTTCCTTTAAGGGTGGACCCCTTTTGACATGGGAGACAAAAATACTTTTGCAGGAGTTGCCTCCCCTGAAGTTTCAGAGAAAGTAAGGCTTGATATCACTCCTGAATCATCTCCCCAGGAGAGGATTCCCACAAAACTAAGAATAAATATTGAAAATGATGTCTGTAAACAACATTATTGTTTGGCTTACTTTACTGAAGATCCTATTTCAAAAAGCAATAAGCAAATCTTTTCCTTAATGCATAAGCCAAAGGAGACAAAAATAGTTTTAAAGACATTTTTAAAGAGTTGCATTCCCTTGATAGTGTATCTGTCCTTTTAAGGGGAACATTTATACCTACAAAGGAGATAACTCTATCAAAATATTTGCATCCCTTGGCATTATGAGGATTGATTGATTGTTTGAGTTTAATTACACATCAACCATTGTGGAAAATTTTGTGTCTCTCCTAGAAAATGGGAAGAGAAAAGGTAGAAGAGATAGTAGAGCAGATAAAAGAGAGGGATGGGGGAAAAAAAGGAAGATGAAACAGAAATAAGAACATTTTTTTTGCACACCAGATAAGGAAATCCATAGTTTTATCATGGATAGAATATAAGAACCATATATGGGTGTGGTGGGTGGGCGGAAAAATCCGTCTCAAGGGTCACTGTCTGGCATCACGAGGCTTGCCGAGTGTTGCCGGACAATGATCCCTAGGGATGGATTTTTCTATCTGCCCCTCACACCCATACAGGATTCTTTTTCTTGCATACCTTCCATTTCTTAGCGCGGATTTTTAATGCTTGAGTCACTTCGAGTATCACCGTCCGCCATATTGTGATGACAGTACAGGAACATTTAGTGACGTCAGGTAACGTGCTGTGACATCAACCTTGACAACGGCGCATATGAGGTCGTAATTAACCAGTGCATTTATCAAACATGCGATTATATTTGATTTTGGGTCAGAACACCAGGGTCAGAACATAAATTTCTATCCCAGGGTAAAATCACGGATTTGCTTGTCTGTTGTGCAAGAAATTCTGCTCTAACCCTGGTGTTCTTACAAGATTCAAGGTTATTAAGAGTCTCCAGGGATTTTGTAAGATAAGAGAGCACATTAGCCCAGTCCAGATACTACATATATAACGCTCTGACTTCACAGTGAAAGGAAGGTGCAGCTAGATATAACTGTTAACTGGATTTCCTACAACAGCTTTCATTTCTTTATTTTCAATTTAAGATTCTTACCATCATACAGTGGAACTTTGGTTGCTCGAACACCTTTGGGACCACGAAAATCTGTTCGAGACAGGGGTAGTTCGAGCCACTGATGGTTACTGCCAGGAGGCATAACGAGATACTTTTAGACATCTTTTCAGCGTTCTATAATGAAAATGTATGTTGTGTGTTCTCATTAGAATCGCCTCATTGAGGCGATTCTAATGAGTACACACAGCATACATTTGCAAGATAAAAGACTAAAATCTCCTAAATTATCCCCCACTATTTCTTATGTAGGGGATTTCGCTAGGGGCTAAAAAATGGGTTCGACACATCCATGGTATACGAGCCATCGGTGTTCGAGCCATCGAAATTCTACTGTATTTTTGTTCCCACAGGTTGCAGTATTAAGCCAGTTTTTGGATGAGGTGGACTACGCTGCAGCTTTCAAAGCCTTACAGGAGAGAAATACCTATGACGCCATGGACACCTACTATGTCTGTATCTGGGATATCAGTATTCTAGAATATCTAGTCCGTATCCTTTTCATGTTTTATCTAATTTACTGTCAGTGTCATGTTAGCTATCAAGAGATTTCATGCACACATGGAATTTTTATTGACTTTATTGTTCAAAGCATTGTTAGCGTAACAAGTTAACTGGTGGACAAAGTATTGACTGTTCTAGCAAGTACAATATCTAATACTCTGGTATTTTTGCTGGAAAATGTGAGTAGCTTTTGCATTTGCAAAAGCTACTCACATTTTTCAGCAAAAATGTGAGCATATTTGCTATATTATATGACAAGAAATTTAACAATTCTTTAACCAACAACATGTTTAAGGTCACCTGAGCATGAAGTACTCATGGTGAGCTATTGTGATTGGTCAGTGTCTATCAACAATTTGCCTTAAACGACTGCCTCTATACCCTGGAGCCAATTTGATTCAAACTTTACAGGAATGTTGCATAGGTGGCTGTCTACAAAAAAAGTCAAAATTAATTTGCTCCAATGAATAACATTACAAACACATGTGTGACATAGTGCATTCTTTCGCATCTCAAAAAGTGAGTTTTCTGTTACAAGTTTGTGATATTTTCCTTATGGATACTCAAAGACATGAGTTGTTGGTACTCATTCATTGAGGTGGTTCTAATGAGTACCCACAACCTATATTTTGGAATATAAATTTAAAATAGATATAACCCTATAAACCCCAGTTTTCTTTACAGGGGTTTCCTTCACACAAACTTATAACCAAGATGGATGGGCCCAATAGTGTAAAATAGAAAAAGAAAGTTTAAATGACTACTCCATTATTATCCATGGGCCTATGTCATTCAGACTTTGCAAAAATGTTTCCTAGGTGACCTCCAGGAAAATAGCTTAAATGGTTCCATTCCAATGAACAGGATGGCTGCCAGAGCTAAAAGCAAATTTTTCTTCAAATAAATAGTCTTGGGCCAATTACATTTAAACTTCACAGGATTGTTGCGTAGGAGGCCCTCAACCAAATAAGCTTAAATGGCTGTGCAATTATTTAAAATTGAAATAATAATCAAATGACAACTCCTAATATACCATTGGGCATATTTTTTTCAAACTTAACATGAATGTTGTCTAGATGGCCCTCTACCAACAACAACGGCTTGAAGAAATATTTGGCTGCATGATGCTTCCACGCAGAGCTGAATCCGGCCTGCACACTAGTAATGGTAAACCGCTTAGAGGATCTAAGCCTGTCCAGGAACAGCGGTGCGAGGCGGACCGCCCATGCTAATAAACCCTATTTTTTTCTTTGGGCGAAAGGGCTTGTGATGTCATATCATCTCAATGTCGGGTAAAAGTCCCATAAAATTGGAAGCAACGTCTCCAAAATGACCTTTACAGTGCTGATGGGGACGTTAAACCTCAAATCAAACAAACAAATCTACCAACAACAGTTTCAGATCAGTCTGTGCATCCACTTCATCTGATCAGCACCTTAGTGTTCAATGCTAAGATAGTGTAATACCATTAACCTTTACCACTCTCTAGGCTAATACAGCAGACGACAAATTGTTGATAATTTTCTTATTTTTCCCAGCAAACTTAACTTGATATCTCATACAAATAGGAGACAATTTGCATGAGATGTCAAGTCCTGCTTTCTGGGAAAATAAGAAACATATTTGAAAATGTCGTCTGCTGCAAAAAAAAAAATACCCAGCATGCAGAGCATTAATTTCTATAACTGAAAATTCTATAATGTTGCTAGTCTGTCCAGCTGAGCAGGCATCTCATTGGCAAGGTACTCGGAAACAGTGCTTATGTTTTTCCACCATTATTCTGTATCTATGGTAACCCTTAACCCGATTTTAGATTTACACACTAAAAGAGGAGAAATGGATAAACGACAATCAGCGGTAAGTGGTACAATCACTGTCATAAGATGGTACCGTAAAAATCCTAAAAATTGGGACATCTTGAGGACTTTGTGTAATTCTTCTAAAATTTTAACAAATTTGTTTCATGATCCAGCAAGGGGGGCAAAAGGTGCAGACAGAATTGCAAACTGTAGACCCTGATCAGACGGCTCCTTCAAAGAATTTTTGGAAAATAGCTGAACTTTTTGCAAACAGTGTCAGCCCTGATCAGATGCCGCATTCAGAACATGGCGTCAGATCTGGACCTGCACTGTTTGCCAATTACCTGTTTTGGGGTTTCCGGTGCAAAATGGGTTAATCTATACATTTTGTTTGGATATAACATGGTGTGTGTGTGTGTTTGAGTTTTAGATCCCACCAACAGCTAAGGTCAGATGGAGACGGGACCTCAGTTTAAAGACTCATCCGAAAGTCTGAAGAAGCCCAGGATCAAACCCACAAGGATATTATGTGGTTGTTTAGCTAACTTTGTTTTGGTTTTGGACCACAACAATAATGATATAAAAAGGTTGTGGTGTACAATCAGAGTTGCAAGGTTCTGGCACTGTATCTTCACAGCTAAAAGCATTCAGAGTGCAGAAACCAAGAGCCAAATTACATTTTATAGAGCATGGGTTGCCAAAATGGAGAGTTATAATAGGACATTAATTTGCACTTGGCAGTAGGTTGGTAAATAAGGTTCTGTTTGTTTGAGTTTTACATTCCACCAACAACTAAGGTCATATGGAGGTGGGACTTTGTTTAAAAATGCATCCAAAAGCCTGAAGAAGCCTGGAAGTGAACTCACAATTCATGGTTTATGAGGCACATAGCTTAACTACAACAAAATAGAAGCTTCTGGTTAATCAGGTTAACAAAAGCCTGGAGAAGCCCTGAATTGAACCCATGACCCCTGGTTTAGGAGACAAATAGCTTAACCACTTCACCACGGAGGCTACTGGTTAATAAGGTTAAACCTACACAACTCACAAATATATACTCAACTACAGTCAGCGCTCTTTATAGCAACATTCAGTATAACACCAAAACTTGTAGGAATGAGGACTGTAATGGAACATAGGTTCTCAAAATACTCGAAAGAAAAATAGAAATGTTGTGGATATTTGTTAAAAATCGCCTCTGTAAGGCGATTCTTACAAATGTCTGCATCATTTGTTTTGTGAAGTATTAAAGGGAAAAAGACCCTTTATTGCTTATTAAACTATTCCTTATCAGAATCCTATATGGGGAGCAGATTTGCTGTAACAGCAAAATATAAGCGAACAAATTCTGACATTAAATTGAGTGTTTTCTGTATCTTCTTGTTCCAGATGCGAGCACTGACCCAGTTAGATTTAAATAGTAATAATCCAGATGACATCATACAGAGAGCAATACAGATCAGAAAAAGAAAGTTTCTCAGAGCTATGGCCAAACAGTATGTATGAGATTGGTTGGTAATGACATTCAGACTGATAAATGTAAATGACAGTTTCCGCAACATGGTTAGAATTAAACAACGAAAGCAAAAGTAGATCCAGCACATTCTTGTTCCTCTGTAATGGTAGAGACAGTTCCAGAACAAGAGGCAAACAGAAGAAACGGTGCAACAACATCAAAGACTGAACTAGCCTTTGCTTCTGCAGCTCACAAGGAACAGTTGAAAATAGATTAAAACCCATCTCACAAAGGGCAGTGGAAAACAGGTTAAAACCCAGCTGGCAAAGGACAGTTGAACCCAGCGGGCAAAGAACAGTTGAAAACAGGTTAAAACCCAGCTCAAAAAGAACAGTTGAAAACCCAGTTCACAAATAAGTTGAAAGTAGGTTAAAACCCAGCTCGCAAAGAGCAGTTGATAGGTCAAAACCCACCACACAAGGAACAGTTAAAAGCAGGATAAAACCCAGCTCATAAAGAACAATTACCCAGCTCACAAAAACAGTTGTAAACAGCTCACAAAGAAACATTGAAAGTGGGTTAAAATGAAAAGTAACAATCTGAAAAATATAAAAGATGCTTTCAGTTATGGGACTGAGGTGAATCACAGGAGCTTAAAGTTCTGTCCATAAATAGTTCATAAGGTTCAAACTCAAAAATGACACTAAGGCATTTACGAAATGGCTTAGAGTTAGTTCACTTGATTTTGAACCTTATGAATTACTTATGGACATAACTTCAAGGGCTTGTGGGTGAATTGCTTCTTGATAATTGTGAAATATTGGTGTTTATTTTGTTCATTTGTTTGTTTTGAGGTTGACAACACTATTTAGCTCATTGTAGAGATGTTGCTTCTGATTGTGTGGGGCTTTTACATGACATTGAGATGAAGTGATAATTCAAGCCCTACTGCCAAAAGACACCGCTAGGGTGTAAGGGTCGGTCCGACTTGCACCACTTTTCCTGAGCAGGCTTTAACCTTTTAAATGGTTTACCAGTACCATTTTGTTTGGTCTGTTTCAGCTCTGCAGAGAAGCACCATGCAGCCCATTCTATTTCTGTAAGCCCTGATGGGCAGGCCCACATTCGTGTTTGCACTCTGTAGTATGATATGGGCCCCGTCAAGCGATTTTGGTACTTATCGCCTATGCGAGCAGCGAAGGTTCAGGCGAAATCTCGCCAGAACCTTCGCTGCTCGCTCATACAAGCAGTGAATCAAGAGGAACCTTCAGACAGAAAGCCATATCCCTGGCCCCTCTGAATGGCTGGGCATGCGCAATTAAAATTTGTCATGACGGAATGCTCGAAGACACAAATTCCCTTGGCGGGGCTCATATAATGTTCAAGAACTGACTTTTGAAAACTAAGCTGTGGTTTGTATATGGGATATGTTGAATATCATCAAGCCTCGCCCCCACCCACACTCCTTCACCCCAACCTGGAAAAAAACATTTTCTACAAAATGCATGGACATGTACATCAGTTTGGTACTTATGGAATCAATGTCATCATTTACAACATTCTGAATATGCTGCCATGTTGATTGTCGACAAAAGCATTGTTGACAAAAAATGTTGATTTTCCAAGCATTTTTGACAAATTTATGTTGATTTTATAAGAGTTTCAACAAAAGTTGTTTATGGGATAGTATATGTTATGCAAGAAAGGAGAATAATTCATATTTGTTTCAATGCATTGACATGAACCAAGGCCCACAGAACATTTGAATGGTTGGCCTGTGGCGTGGCTATCAAACATCCTTGCCACTGTGCAAATGTTAATGCATGAAAAAAAAAACATGAATTTCCACACATACACAACCTAATGACAGTATTTGTTGCCTAACATTTTCCCATTATAAAGAACTTGCGGCTCTTTAGAATCACAATAAGTAGTGGCATAATGTGTAGTAAAGGGTCTTTTTCCCTTAATAAGTCCAAAAACATTTGTTAGAATCGTCTCGCTGAGACAGTTTTAACAAGTGTTCACTGCATTTGTTTCTTGGAATATTAAATATGATATTCTTGAAATTCTCCATTAATTTGTCTAAACTTGAGCTGAGCTAAGAATTAACTCCATTTAGATGTCATTTTTAATTAGGCGCATTGTGAGAAAATCTCCTTTACCACTTTTGAACAACAAAGGCGATCATTTTGACAAGCACTCATTCCTTTTTTAGGACTGATGTATGTTCTTGACATGACTTGCTGATGCATGGGTCTGCAGTGAAAGGTACAATACCTTATGTTTTGCATTTTTACCTGGCTAGCAGTTGATTGACAGGACGTTAGCATATACAGTACAACCTGTCTTAGTGGCTGCCTCTTATAAACAAGCAACCTGTCTTTAGTTAACATGTATTTGGTTCCCGAAAAGGAAACTGAATTAGAATCCACTTGTATTAAGCAAGCATCTGTCTTAAGCAAGCAAATTTTGATTTTCCTTTAGGTACTTGCTTAATACAGGTTCAACTATAATAGAAAATATGTCATATCAAATTGAAATTAAGCCCATCAAAGTTTGTACGGTTTTGTGTCCACAGGTATATACGAGGGGTGATCAATAAATTTGAGAACTTTTGCTATAACTTAATAATGAAAAACAATACTAACGAATACTGTTTATTATTTCTCGACATAGGATCCCTTGTCTTTGATACACTTTTGACATCTGTTCATCCACGTGCCGAACGCATGACGTAAGCCGTCACGTGACACCTCCCTAAGCGCCACCGTTATAGCAGCCCCTAGTTCATCTCACGTCTCATATTTTACTCCACGCAGCTGATCCTTCACATTTGGAAACAGGAAAAAGTCACAGATATCCAAGTCTGGGCTATACGGTGGATGCGGTAGAGTTTCAATACCCAGTTCCTTGAGGGTGGATGTCACAAGTTGACTCACAAGCACTGGAGCATTGTCTTGGTGCAAAATGAACCCGGACCTTACAAGTTCAGGACGTTTATCTCGAATAGCTCTCTGCAACTGGAATTTAATTAGATGTGCGTAGTATTCACTATTGGATATAGTTGTAGCTGGCACCATGTGATTCAACACAATTCCTTTTGTGTCACAGAATATGATGGACATAACTTTACCCACTGACTTGGAAAGTCGGGCTTTTACAGGCGATGGTGACGATGCATGCTTTGAACACGGACCTCTGTTGCTTGCTTTACGGCTCAAAGAAGTGGAACCATGTTTCATCACTTTATTATTTTATTCAGGAACCCATCACTTTCCTCTGCATATCGGTTGAGAATATCTCTACAGATCTGTTTCCTTACTCTCTTCTGGTCAGGCTGTAGTAGACGGGGTATCCACCTTGCACAGACGCGGCTTAATTCAAGCTTTGCGGCTTAATTCAAGCTTTTCCGTCAATACAAGATTTCGAAAATGCTGCTTCTGTGTATAATTGTTGGAGATCCTCTTTGATTTTGTTCATAGTCTTCCCTAATTTTACGTAGAATTTAATGATAGTCCTCTGTTCTACAACAACGTCGTCAGCCATTTCTGAACGGTGAACGTGAAGTATGACGTCAAAAATATGACGTCATTGAAAAATTGGTGACATCACGAAAGTAATACCTCGATGACGTTGTCGGTAACGTGCTATTCTATCGACCATATAAATTTTATTGCGATTGGTTGTATATTAAAAAAGTTATAGCAAAAGTTCTCGAATTTATTGATCACCCCACGTATCATTATAAACTGTCAGCCGTATCATATGGCAAATCACATTAGATTCACAAATGCATTAGAACTGATGTTGTATTTCACTGTTAGTTATGCAAAGATGTATTTGATTGCATAATAAATCTATGAATTATTCCTGCATTTGTGTTGTATTTTGAGACGATCTGTGTTTAGCAGTTACAGGTAAAATGGTAGAACATTAGTCTGCAGGGTTGGCTGTCCCGTGTGGCTTACTCGTTTTCAAAAGCTACTCACAATTTGATAGCGTCAAACTGAAATTGCCCTCTGCACTTTGTAGAAGGTAGAGACTAACTGTAGAAAATATGCTGTATTCAGCCTCCACGAAAGTACTGTCAATGTTCTGCCGTTAGTAAACGCGACATTGTAAAGACGTTGTACGTGTAACTTTACGGGGCATATCTAACTAATTTGCATATTTAAACCACCAGTGTATCATCGAATATATTACATGGCATTATTCATTCTCAGATGCGACGTCATATGATAAATTCAAGAATATTGTATTTATTACTCCAAGAAACCCGATGTTGTAGATATTTGTTAGGATCCCTTACAGGGGATTCTAACAAATGTCCACAACATTGGTTTCTTGGAGTAACTGAGGGGAAAAGGCCCTTTATTACCTGTTGTACTACTACTTAGTGTTTTTTTTTTTTTAACCCTTCTCTTGCTGAATATTCATTAAAGCCACACCCATTTCTGTCTATCAACCAATCAAATTACTTGATGTAATTTATTGCTACAAATTCATAAACTGAATGCCAAACAGTGTAGATCCTGATCAGATGGCTTCTTCAGAAGCCATCTGATCTGGATCTACACTGTTTCCAAAGATAGGGGTTGTCGTGAACAGCATGATAAGAGTTAAAGTGGCAAATTCTTTATAACGTTAAAGTGTAAGGGAACAAATACTGTTGTTATAATGAGGGTCCTCTGTACTGGTGCTTCGTAAGAGAAGGAAAACATGTACTTGATTGCCAGGGTCGGCAACTTTCTTTTTAAGTTCATTCTCTCCCTTCCGCAGATTCAGCGGATTCAGCCGATTCAAGAATGGCAGTTGTCAGTTTCTGGCGAAAGAATGTGCACTGTACTGATTAACCGCTTACTTATAAGTCTGCTCAAGAAAAGTGTGGATAGGTAAACTGACCGGCTCAAAAATGACCTAAATACTGTTGACTGGGCCGTTAAACTCCAATACAAACAAACAAAACCAATATTAAACAGATTGAAAACATAAAACAGGCCTGAAACAGTGGAGAATAAGATTAAAACAAGACAAGCTGTTGCTACAAGTTTATTGGTCAATCATTAATGTGTGCTCCCCAACTAAAAAGTAAACAACTCTATAACTCCTACTTAAGGGGATGAGTACACCCTCAGGGGAGAAAACTCAAAGTATTTTAACACCCATAACAAATATGGGTCTACACTTAAGAGTAGACCCATATTTGTTAAGGGTGTTAAAATACTTTGAGAAAGAATTTACTCCTGAGGATAGATTGATTGATTGTTTTGGGTTAAATGACACGTCAACGCTTGTGGGTCATTTTGCGTAATCTCCCAGAGAAAGGGAGATAGTACTCCCAGAGAAAGGGAGATAGTAGAGATGAAGGAGAAGGGACAGTGGAGAAAGAGGAAAATAAATGGAAGTTTAGAAACAAGAAATAACAACACTCACCCTCTACCCTTACCTGCTACAAGGACAGCAGGCCTTGCCCAACTGTAAGCCAATATATGTGGGATGCCCCAGTGACGCAAGATACTCGTCACCTTTGCCTCGCCCAACCACCCCCTTACTCCTGAGGAGCAAAATTCTTTCCTTAAAGAGTAGACTCTTTTTTCAGAGGCTTTTACATTATATGAAAGCAAACAGGAAGTCCCAAAAGTTATCTCCCTTTGAAACATGGCATAAAATTAATGTGTCATATTTATCAATTCCTCTTTAACTGAATAGTTGCACATTCATGTACTTTTCACTATCTTTTACCAGGGAAACAACTTCATTAATCTCCTGTCTGGCTTACTTTACTCAAGATCCTGTCTCAAAAAGCAAGAATTTGATTCTAAAAAGCATATCTTTTTCCTTGAAGCATAATCCACTATTACTAAGGGAGACGAAAACATTTTTAAATAGTTGCATCTCTTGATAGTGTATCTGTTCCTTTTAAGGGGAACGTTTTCACCTACAAATAAGATAACTCTATCAAAACATTTCCATCCCTTGCCATTATGAGTCTTGATTGATTGGGTTGGAGTTTATAAATGACACATCAACCCTTGTGGGAAATTTTGTGTCTCTCCCAGAAAAAAGGAGGATTGAGGGAAATGGGAACACCTTCATGGGAGGCAACTCCTGCAAAAGTATTTTTGTCTCCTATGTCAAAAGGGGTCAACTCTTAAAGGAAAGAATTTGCTCCTGAGGAGCAAATTCTTTCCTTTAAGAGTAGACCCCTTTTCCACTGGGACAGGGCTTCTATTAAAGCGAACAGGAAGTCCCGAAAGTGGTCTCCCTTTGAAAAATGGTGGAAAAATCTGCCAGGTGTTCCCATTCCCCTTAAAGATAGAAGAGATAGTAGAGGAGATAAAGAGAGGGATAGGGGAGAAAAAGGAGGACAAAACAAAGAAATAAGAACATTCCCCCTCTAACCTTACCAAGGAGGCCTTACCAAACTGTAAGCCAATATCAGTTAGCCGCCCCAGTGATGCAAGGTACACGACACCTTTACCTCACCCAAGCACCCCCTTCATTATGAGACTACTATGAAAGAAAATTTGTTCCCTGTTGAAAATTTGGTACTCTTTGTTGGTGAAGATTCTTATAAAGGCTTTCAAGCATGTATGCTCAGAAGTCTCAAATCAGTCTGTACACAGTCAGAACACAAACGTCTCTGCTAAGAAGCCTCTGTTTTGTAGTTATTAAGCTACTCGCCTCATAAATTGGGGATCGTGGGATCTATTCCAGAATTCTCCAGACTTTCAAATGAGTCTTTAAACCGAGGTTCCATCTCCATATGACCTTAACTGTTGATGGGGCATAAAACTCATAACACACACACACAACCTTCACTGACTGCATGAAGGTTTGTGTCAATGACAATCCATATAGCTCACAGCGAAGAATCTGGGAAGACTGTTTGTCATTCAGTTTGTGAATTTGAATGAAAACATATCATGTTGGCTGATAATGGGCAATGGGTGTGGCTAATTAAAATATTCAGCAGGATAAGGGTTAACTTATGTGCAGGCTAATCTGAGTCTCGACTGGGTGCACATGCTCAAAGAGCCCATTTTGCTTGGCACGGCCCGTTTTACAGAAGATCGAAATTTCCACTCTCTAGGCTAACTCAGCAGACGACAAATTGTTGATATTTTTCTTATTTTTCCTAGAAAACAGGACTTGACATTGCATGCAAATTGTCTCCATAGGAGACAATTTGGATGAGATGTCAAATCCTGTTTTCTGGAGAAAATTAGAAAAACATTTCAAAATGTTGTCTGCTGTGAAAAAAAAAAACAGCATGCAGAGTCTCCATAGGAGACAATTTGCATGAGATGTCAAATCCTGTTTTCTGGGAAAATTAGGAAAATATTTCAAAATGTCGTCTGCTGAAAAATAATACCCAGCATGCAGAGTGTTAATGCCACATTGCCTGGCATTATGATAAAACCTCAGTGGCCGAGAACTTCCCAGTATTTACCCTATGTATTCGGACAAATAGGGCTGAGCAAACCGTGTAGACCCAGATGAGATGCTGAAGGGTGTGGCTTCTCATCTGGGTCTTTGGTTTTGGTTTTACGGCCCTTTCAAGATTATTTCACTCATATTGATCCGATGGTTAATCAGAGGTGGGCAAAAACTGGAGTACCCGGGGAAAAACCACCTGACCTTCCGTTGCAGAACTTGGCGTCTCACACGTGACCCGAGCCAGGCTCGAACCACAGCGGTGAGAGACCTAATGATTAAGAGTCTGCACTCTTATCCACTAGGCCACGGAGGCCAATCCCTTCTGGGTCTATATCGGGTAGTAACATAAATTTTATGTGTTCAAATTTTAGAGCAAGTATGGAAAACAGTTTGGGTGTTTGAATACTTAGGGTAAATACGGAACTGTCAAGAACAGGGAACTGTCAAGAACACATTATCATAGTCCCAATAGTCATCGGAGTTCAGGGTCCAGTTGTTCAAAGCATTGTTATCTTAATGAGCTGGTTAGTCGCCAAAATGTTATCTATTCTAGCAAGTACTCGATCTAATACTTTGTACTCTATCTAATACCGTACTTTTGTATTTTTTTTTTCTGAAAAAAAATATGAGTACCTTTTGCAGATGCCAAAGCTACTCACATTTTTTCAGAAAAAAAAAAAAAAAATTAGTGTACATGCCATATTTAACAATCAAAGTTTTAACTAAGCTAAGGAGGATTGGAACACCCGACAGATTTTCCCACCATTTTTCAAAAGGAGACAACTTTCAGGACTTCCTGTTTGCTTCTGTTCGGTTTTCTATAAGCCCTGACCCACTGAAATAAGGGTCTACTCTTAAAGGAAAGAATTTGCTCCTCATAGGAGCAAATTCTTTCCTTTAAGAGTTGACCCCTATTGGCATGGGAGACAAAAATACTTTTGCAGGAGTTGCCTCCCCTGAAGGTGTTCCCATTCCCCTTAACTAATGATGTTAGTTTTGAACAGTTGGACCTGGCTGTATATCAGAAGATGGTGCTGAAAGTACAAAGCCATAAATATGAAAGAAGCAAAACAATAAAATAAAATGCAATGAAAAAATATCACAAAATATGTAAACATAGTCCTTTGGAACAAAATGAGGAAAAAAAGTGTAAATAACGTAACAGGAAATAAGATCAATCTATGAATTTAAAACAGCAGTTTAAATAAAGAATAAATGCAAGAGTCCAACCTAATACAAGTACCAGCTGCTTGCAAAATGAACACAATTTAGTGACAAAAATCAAAGAAAAAATAATAACAATAATATCTTTGTTAATATAGTAACATTATAACTTTACATTTAACAACACAGCCTCTAGGCCATCTCATTACGATAACCCACCTGTGTGCTAAAATAACATCTTTCAAATCAAGAACTAGTATTTTTCAGTTGAAAAGGTTTGATATTTTTCGTATTTCTGCCACAAACATAGACTGTGGGAGCTTGTTAGAACTGCCTCTAACGAGTACCCACAATCTACGGTTATGAGCACAAGGAAAATAATGTATACCAATCTGAACCCACAAGGAAAATAATGTATACCTCTCTGAACCCAGCTTTTTGCTATATGATCAACAAAATCCGGTGACCAGATGCTCATTTCATAAAATTCATCAAAATGACCACTTGTGTAAGATCCTCTACATATAACGTGTTTGGTAATCAGTGGGACAAAACAAACATTACCCTATTTATAACACTGTTCATTATAACATGGTTTTGAATATAATATGGTTTAAACATGGATCCCAAAAATGTATTGATTATATAGACAAATAACCATTAATGGTTATTTTCTATATAATCTATACATTTTAATCCCGAAAAATATGTACATGTAGATTATGTAGAAAAATAACCATTAATGATCATTTTTCTATGTAATCTATACATTTTGTTTGGATATAACATGGTTGTTTAACATGGTTTCTGCTTTAGACCCCAACAATAGTGTTATAAAGAGGTTATTGTGTAAAAGGAGAGCTACTGTTGTCCCTTCAGCATACACACTGTAAAAGTCTGCATCCAAATCCATGTGTCACACATATGTAGGCCCCGTCAAGCGATTTTGGTACTTATCGCCTATGCGAGCAGCGAAGGTTCAGGCGAGCCTGCGCATCCGTGCAGTCTCGCCAGAACCTTCGCTTCTCGCTCATACAAGCAGTGAATGAAGAGGAACCTTCAGACAGAAAGCCATATCCCTGGCCCCTCTGAATGGCTGGGCAGGCGCAGTTAAAATTTGTCATGACGGAATGCTCGAAGACACAAATTCGCTTGGCGGGGCTCATGTAAAGTGTAGTCAGACCTACATAAATTAAATTTTTTTTGCCCTTTCACTTGATTGAACTCTTACTTCTCTGAATTTGCACATGTCCATAGTTGAAGATTTAGTCAAAATTATTAACTGGCTGGCAAACAGTGTAGATCCTGATCAGACGACTCATCCTGGGCCACTCATTTGGATCTACAGTTTGCATAGCTTCCTGTACCAGTCTACAGGGCTAAAATCGTTAAAAGCTTGTAATTTCATGACACTTCAATGGATCTGGTTCACGCTTGGACTGATGAAAGATATCGGTCCGAAGTCTAATGGCTCCTTCTACCTCTTCTATGCCTTGCTCTGGCTAACTGGCCCTGAAGGGCTGACATGTAGTTAACCCACTACATGCTGGAAACCCCTAAAGGGGTATACCTTGGCAAACAGTGCAGGCCCAGATCAGAGGCCACATAATGCGGCGTCTGATCAGGGCCATGCACTATTTGCAAACATAATTTTCTGTCAAAAATAGAATAAAAACAAACAAGAGGGCCATGATGGCCCTGGATCGCTCACCTGATCCATAGTGTAACAAGTGGGCCCCAGAGAGGGCCATTATTGGCCCCAGGGTTTTAATGTGCATAATGTTGAGGGAGGTCTTAAAGGTGAAGCTTCATACCAAACATCAACAAAGGCTATAATTAGAACAATCTTGGCAAAGGTCCACTAGATAAAGCTACACATCAAATTTCAAAGACCTGGGCCTTGCAGTTTCAGAGAAGAAGATTTTTTTTAAAGATATTCCCTACATAAGCCTATGCAAAACCAAATGGCCCCAGGGCTATATAAATCTATGTAAAAACAAAGGGCCCCGGCCCGGGGTGGGGGCATTTGTGGCCCCAGGGCTATAATTTGAACAATCTTGGTAGAGGTCCACTAGATAAAGCTCCATACTAAATATCAAAGGCCTTGGCCTTGCAGTTTCAGAGAAGATTTTTAAAGATTTCCCTATATAAGTCTATGCAAAACCAAAGGGCCCCGGAGCGGGGACATTTTTGGTACCAGGGCTATAATTTGAATAATTTTGATAGAGGTCCACTAGATGCAGCTTCATACCAAATATCAAAGACCCAGGCCTTGTGGTTTCAGAGAAGAAGATTTTTGAAGATTTTCCCCATGTAAGTCTATGTAAAACCATAGGGCCCCAGAGTGGGGGCATTTTTGGCCCCAGGGCTATAATTTTAACAATCTTGGTAGAGGTCCATTAGATGCAACTTCATACCAAATTTCAAAGTCCTGGGCCTTGTGGTTTCAGAGAAGATTTTTAAAGATTATCCCTATATAAGTCTATGTAAAACCAAAGGGCCCCGAGACGGGGCCACTTTTGGCCCCAGCACTATAATTTGAATCATCTTGGTAGGGGTCCTTTAGAAGAAGCTTCATACCAAATATAAAAGACCTAGGCCTTGTGGTTTCAGAGAAGAAGATTTTTAAAGATTTTCCCTATATAAGTCTATGTAAAACCAAAGGGCCCCTGAGCGGGGGCATTTTTGGCCCAAGGGCTATAATTTGAACAATCTTGGTAGGGGTCCACTAGATGAAGCTTCATACAAAATATCAAAGTCCTGGGCCTTGCGGTTTCAGAGAAGAAGATTTTTAAAGATTTTCCCTATATAAGGCCATGTAAAACCAAAGGGTCCCAGTCGGATGCTTTTTTTGCCCCAGCACTATAATTTGAACAATCTTGGTAGGGGTCCACTAGATAAAGCTTAATTCCAAATATCAAAGTCCTGGGCCTTGCAGTTTCAGAGCAGAAGATTTTTAAAGATTTTCCCTATATAAGCCTATGTAAAACCAAAGGGCCCGGCGGCGGGGACATTTTTGGCCTCAGCACTATCATTTGAATAATCTTGTTAGGGGTCTTTTAGATGAAGCTTCATACCAAATATAAAAGACCTAGGCCTTGTGGTTTCAGAGAAAAGGATTTTTAAAGATTTTCCCTATATAAGTCTATGTAAAAACAAAGGGCCCCTGAGCGGGGGCATTTTTGGCCCAAGGGCGATAGTTTGAACAATCTTGGTAGAGGTCCATTGGATGAAGCTTCATTCTAAATATCAAAGTCCTGGACCTTGCGGTTTCAGAGAAGAAGATTTTTAAAGATTTTCCCTATATAAGTCTATGTAAAACCAAAGGGCCCCTGAGCAGGGGGATTTTTGGCCCAAGGGCTATAATTTGAACAATCTTGGTAGGGGTCCACTAGATGAAGCTTCATACAAAATATCAAAGTCCTGGGCCTTGCGGTTTCAGAGAAGAAGATTTTTAAAGATTTTCCCTATATAAGCCTATGTAAAACCAAAGGGCCCCAGGTGGAGGCTTTTTTTGCCCCAGCACTATAATTTGAACAATCTTGGTAGGGGTCCACTAGATAAAGCTTAATACCAAATATCAAAGTCCTGGGCCTTGCAGTTTCAGAGCAGAAGATTTTTAAAGATTTTCCCTATATAAGCCTATGTAAAATTAAAGGGCCCGGGGGTGGGGACATTTTTGGCCTCAGCACTATCATTTGAATAATCTTGTTAGGGGTCTTTTAGATGAAGCTTCATACCAAATATAAAAGACCTAGGCCTTGTGGTTTCAGAGAAAAGGATTTTTAAAGATTTTCCCTATATAAGTCTATGTAAAAACAAAGGGCCCCTGAGCGGGGGCATTTTTGGCCCAAGGGCGATAATTTGAACAATCTTGGTAGAGGTCCAATGGATGAAGCTTCATTCTAAATATCAAAGTCCTGGACCTTGCGGTTTCAGAGAAGAAGATTTTTAAAGATTTTCCCTATATAAGGCCATGTAAAACCAAAGGGCCCCGGAACGGGGGCATTTTTTGCCCCAGCACTATAATTTGAACAATCTTGGTAGGGGTCCACTAGATAAAGCTTAATACCAAATATCAAAGTCCTGGGCCTTGCAGCTTCAGAGCAGAAGATTTTTAAAGATTTTCCCTATATAAGCCTATGTAAAACCAAAGGGCCCGGGGGCGGGGACATTTTTGGCCTCAGCACTATCATTTGAATAATCTTGTTAGGGGTCTTTTAGATGAAGCTTCATACCAAATATAAAAGACCTAGGCCTTGTGGTTTCAGAGAAAAGGATTTTTAAAGATTTTCCCTATATAAGTCTATGTAAAACTAGAGTGTTCACAAGTTTTTTCTTTAATTTGACCTACTGACCTACTTTTTGACCCGAAAAGACCTTTATTCAAACTTAGCCAAGATATTGTCACAATGACCATTCTGAGCAAGATTAATGATTTAACCAAACTTGTGGCCTCCTGAGTATTCACAAGGTTTTTCTATGATTTGACCTACTGACCTACTTTTCAACCGGACATGACCCATATTCAAACTTGACCGAGATATTGTCATGATGATCATTCTGAGCAAGTTTGATTATGATTGGACCAAAATTGTGGCCCCTAGGGTGTTCACAAGGTTTTTATATGATTTGACCCGCTGACCTACTTTTTAACCCGATATGACCCATATTCGAACTGGACTGAAATATTGTCACAATGGTCATTCTGAGCAAGTTTCATGATAATTGGACCAAAACAGTGGCCTTCAGAGTGTTCACAAGGTTTTTCTATGATTTGACCTACTGACCTACTTTTTGACCGGACATGACCCATATTCGAACTTGACCAAGATATTGTCATGATGATCATTCTGAGCAAGTTTGATTATGATTGGACCAAAATTGTGGCCTCTAGGGTGTTCACAAGGTTTTTCTATGATTTGACCCGCTGACCTACTTTTTAAGCCGACATGATCCATATTCAAACTTCACTAAAATATTGTCACAATGATCATTCTGAGCAAGTTTGATGATGATTGGACCAAAATTGTGGCCTCTCGAGTGTTCACAAGGTTTTTCTATGATTTGACCTACTGACCTACTTTTTTACCCGACATGACCCAAATTCGAACTTGACCGAGATATTGTCATGATTATCATTCTGAGCAAGTTTGATGATAATTGGACCAAAACTGTGGCCTCTAGTGTGTTCACAAGAAAAAGTTTACGCACGGACGACGCACGACGGACGACGGACGACGCACGACGACGCCGGACATCTTACTGTCACAAAAGCTCACCATGACCTTCGGTCAGGTGAGCTAATTAGCCAATCAAAACATACCAAATATAAACCAAATGGTTAAGAAGTTACAAAAAAGAAGGTCACATAGCTAAGGTCAAGGTCACAGGTCAAAATTTTATGTATAAGTGGGAAGGCAATGTCACAAGCAACCTACATGCCGAATATGAAAGCTCTACCTAAAACAGTTAGAGAGTTATGATAAAGTAGGTGACAGGTCAAGGGTCTAAGTCACAGATCAAAATTTATTGGAAAGGCAATGTTATAAGGAATCTACATGCCAAATGTATAGGCTCTATGTCCAATGATTAAAACTTTATGACACAGTAGGTCAAAGGGCCAGGTAAAGGTCAACATTTTTTTATGAGTGGAAAAACAATGTCGCAAGGAACCTACATGCGAAATATGAATGGTTAGAAAGTTGTGATAAAGTAGGTCAAAGGTCACAGGTCAAAGTCACAGGTAATTTTTTGTGCGAGGGATAAGGCAATGTCGCAAGGAACTTCCATGCCAAATATGAAGGCTCGATCTCAAATGATTAAAAAGTTATGGTAAGTAGGTAAAAGGTTCAGGGTCAAGGTCACAGGTCAAAATTTTTTGTATGCAAGGAGAGGCAATGTCACAAGGAATCTACATGCCAAATATGAAGGCTCTATCTAAAACAGAAAGTTACAACAAAAGTCGGTCAAAGATCACAGGTAAAGGTCACAGGTAAGTTTTTGTATGAGTGGTAAGGCAGTATCACAAGGAACCTACTTGCCAAATATGAAGGCTCTATCTCAAATGGTTAAAAAGTTATGATTAGTAGGTCATAATGTTAGGGGTCAAGGTCACAGGTCAATTTTTTGTATAAATACAAAGGCAATGTCACAAAGAACCAACATGCCAAATATAAAGGCTCTACCTCAAACGGTTCTAAAGTTATGATAAAACAAAAACTAGTGTTCACAAGGTTTTTCAATGATTGACCTACTGACCTACTTTTGGACCCGACATGAGTCATATTCAAACTTGACTGAGATATTGTCATGATGATCATTCTTAGCAAATTTTATGATGATCGGATCAAACCTGTGGCCTCTAAAGTGTTCACAAGGTTTTTCTATGATTTGACCTACTGACCTACTTTTTGATACCACATGACCCATATTCGCACTTGACTGAGATATTGTCACAATGATCATTCTGAGCAAGATTGATGATGATTGGACCAAAAATGTGGCCTTTAGAGTGTTCACAAGGTTTTTCCATGATTTGACCTACTGACCTACATTTGACCCGACATGACCAATATTCAAATTTGACCGAGATATTGTCATGACAATCATTCTGAGCAAGTTTAATGATGATTGGACCATAACTGTGCCCTCTAGTGTGTTCACAAGGTTTTTCTATGATTTGACCTACTGACCTACTTTTTGACCCAACATGACCCATATTCAAACTTGACTGAGATATTGTCAGGATGATTATTCTGAGCAAGTTTGATGATGATTGGACCATAACTGTGCCCTCTAGAGTGTTCACAAGGTTTTTCTATGAATTGACCTACTGACCTACTTTTTGACCCGACATGACCCATATTCAAACTTGACCGAGATATTGTCACAATGATCATTCTGAGCAAGTTTGATGATAATTGAACCATAACTGTGCCCTCTAGAGTGTTCACAAGGACTATCTATGGTTTGACCTACTGACCTACTTTTTGACCCTACATGATCCATATTCGAACCTGACCGAGATATTGTCATGATAATTATTCTGAGCAAGTTTGATGATGATTGGACCAAAACTGTGCCCTCTAGAGTGTTCACAAGGTTTTTCTATGATTTGACCTACTGACCTACTTTTTCACCCGACATGACCCATATTCGAACTTGACCGAGATATTGTCATGATGATCATTCTGAGCAAGTTTGATGATGATTGGACCAAAACTGTGGCCTCTAGTTTGTTCACAAGAAAAAGTTTACGCACGACGGACGACGGACGACGGACGACGCACGACGACGCCGGACATCTTACGGTCACAAAAGCTCACCATGACCTTCGGTCAGGTGAGCTAAAAATAGGCCTGACACCCCTTATATGACAAATGGACCTGTCCAACATGTAGCAATGGAAGAGTCCACTAGTATACAATGGGTTAAACCACAACACACACTCATTCAAACTGAGAGCCAGAGATTTTATACTAATCGGTAGCAGTGTGTTTGAGTGATCACTGAATATGCAGTATATACCTATCTCACACATGCTATTTCAAATACATGAAATATAAACAGAAAAGAAAATGTCGCTGAAAATGCACTGCGTAGTTCATTTTATGAAAACCACATCTTTATGCATGATTATGCTTCCAAACCCTTTTTTATCAATATAAGACACACAAAGGGAAAATGTGTCTTTGAACTTTGAATGTGCTCAGTGAAGACTCTGATCAGCCTGCACAGTTTTGCTGTGCACTGTATGGATACTGTAAAGATCCTAAAAATTCAGACACCTTGAGAACCTGCTGTAATTCTCCTTAAATTTTAACAAATTTCATGATCCAGCAAGGAGTCCAAAAAGTGTAGACAGAATGGCAAATAGTGTAGACCCTGATCAGATTGGTCCTTCAGGAGCAGTCTGATCTGGGTCTGCACTGTTATCTGAGGACTGTCTGTCCCAATACTTAGGATTATTATGGATACATTGATGGAAAATCTGTGTTTTGAGTGTATGTGCAGACTGATTTATGTTGTCACTATGTATGTCCAAAGTTACATTTTTGCTTGTTGTGGCTCTCATGACATCACTATAATACTGTGACATCATGTCATCTCATGAAAATGGATATGGCCATCTGTTACATAACACTTGAATTTGAATACAGTGACATTTTGTTACTGCTCGTTTATCATGGCTGTTTCAAACTCGTTCTTGAGTCCATTGGCGAAAATTCACATACTGCATATATTGATATATTTGACATAATTTAGGGAGAATTTTCTTAATTTGAAACTTGATAATGTATGTTGTGTGTACTCTGAAATTAGAAAATAAAAAAAAATCCCTATTATGCTACTTGACTGGGCACTATGCTTAACCCTCAGTGATTTAAACTACCCCCTTTTAACTTTACTTGTATATGACATGATGCTGCTGAAATAGACAACAGTGATGAACTACATGTAATGATGTGCCAAAAACTGTATATTATATCAGACCAAATGAGCCATGTCATTAGAAACCCTGAAGAGTTTTTGACCAGGTAGGACATAAGCGAGCCTGCTCAGCCACACATACTTGCAAGAATAACAAACAATATTTCTTCCTGACAATAATTCTTTCTAATATAGACTGCACCGGTCTTGAACATAAGGATGAAAAGGTTGTCACAAAGCTTGATGAACAAAAAAAGACAGAAAACCAGACTCCTGTATCACGCCATGCTCTACCCCTGGATATGTCTTATCTTTCAAACAATGCAGATCCAGATCAGATGGCTTCTGAAGAAGCCATCTGATCAGGATCTTCATTGTTTGCCATTCAGTTTATGAATTTGGTGCAATAATTTGCATCAAGGAATCTGATTGGTTGATAATCAGTGGTGGGTGTGACATATTTAAATATTCAGCAGGTCAAGGGTTAAAGGAGGTGTGACAAAGATAGAGGCATTGTACTGTCCAAGCAGCAAACAAGGTGTTGATCAGACTGTGCAGATGCACAGGCTAATCTGCACCTTTGTTGTTTTTAAATTACAAAAAGATTTGTCATGATATGACTTGTACGATAAACAGAATCTTACATTTGTGGTCATTTCATGGTAAATTTAACCCATTGTTGCCAATGGACTCTTCCATTGCTATATGCTGGACAAGTCCATTTGTCATAAAGGGGTGTAAGGCCTATTTTCTCATTTTTATTCTATTTTTGACCGAAATTTTTTTTAGCGAATAGTGCAGGCCCTGATCAGACGCCGCATTCTGCGGCGTCTGATCTGGGCCTGCACTGTTTGCAAAGGTACCCCTTTAGGGGTTTCCACGCATGCAATGGGCTGAGAGCCCTGCTGAGGTGTTGTTTGTTATTATTATTATATAAAATGACCATTGATTTAATTTCATCTGTTTATAACCCAATGAAATGAATAAATATTTCAGGAATGTGCAATTAAAGTGGTCCTGCTAAAACTGATCCCTATATGAGTAGGGAGCCAAACATCCAAGATTGGAGTAATCTCCCTTGAGTTTGTGTTCATTCACCGTTTAATTGGTCCCATGATTCTTGATGCCTCAAATGAGTAAATTGTATGACAATAAAATATATGCTTTGCATCTCCAGTATTTTACCATAAAAGGCAAAAATACACTTGAAAGGTCTTGCGATCATTTTCAAAGGGAGACAAATCGCAGGAACATGAAGTCTCCTCCCTAATAACCCCTTTTGACCCATATCTTGCTGTTCACAACAATCCCTATCTTTGGAAACAGTGTAGATCCAGATCAGATGGCTTCTGAAGAAGCCATCTGATCAGGATCTACACTGTTTGACATTAAGTTTATGGCTTTGTAGGAATAAATTACATCAAGTAATCTGATTGGTTCAAAGTCAGAAATGGGTGTGGCTAAACTGAATATTCAGCAAGAGAAGGGTTAAAAGAACGCTACTTTTAATAAAAAGAATTTCCTCCTTCTTTAAGAGTAGCTTCAGAGGGAGAAAACTAAACAAATGATTTTTACAACAGCAGCCCCATTCACTTTTGAGGGGAGGCAACTCTTTCAGAAATATTCTTACTCCCTTAACATCAGCTGTCAACCCTTAAGGGGAATGGGAACACCAGGCAGATTTTTTTCCACCATTTTCAAAGGGAGACAACTTTCGGGACATCCTGTTCGCTTTTCTTTAAGGCCTGTCCCACTGAAAAAGGGGTCTACTCTTGCTCCTGAGGAGCAAATTCTTTCCTTTAAGAGTTGACCCCTGTTGACATGGGAGACAGAAATACTTTTGAATGAGTTGCCTCCCCTGAAGGTGTACCCATTCCCCTTAAAGAGAAAAATGTTACTAAATACTTAGGAACAAATTCCCTTTGAGAGACAACTTTTCAGAGGGCTTTATGTAATAAGTACCATTAAAGAAAAAAAAACCAAAATGTCTCCATTGCAAACCCCCCAAAAAAGAAAGGGCAGAAAATATGGAGTGTATCCTTTTACCTTAAAAACAACATTTGGAATGACTCTAGTATATATCTAAACATTATGTAACAACTATAGCTTAGCTATAAAGAGTATGAACATAAATACATGTATACAGTGAAACCTGCAGTCACCTCTTAACAACAGATACCTGTCTAAACTAGCCAGGTTTTGAATTTTCAAAAATGATGATGCAATATGTATATAATCTATCACCTCTCAACAACAGCCACCTCCCTATAACAGGGAAATTGGGATTAGAATTAATATAAATGAAGATGCAATAAACAGGTATTAAATTTGCAAAGCAATTTCCTCCCTACAACAACCAACGTCTCATCTTCCAAATGGCAGTTCTTGTTTGTATGGAGTTTAACAGCCAACCAATTTAAGTTAAACTGAGATGGTCAGTTTATGCCCACACTTTTTCTTGACAGACTTTAACATGTGCATAAAAGGCTAACCAGTTAAGTGCACATTGTTTTGCCAGATACTGACAACTGCCCTTTTTGAATCAGCGGAAAGGAGAGAATGACTACACAGAAAAGATTTCATGATCAATCTCTACAAACAAAATTAATGTTGCCAACCCAGCAGGTATCAAACCCAGAACCTCCTGATCCAAGCCAGATGCAAATCTGACTGGGCCACAGGTTGCTGTTGTAAAGAGGTTGCATTGCACAAACATACAAGTGCCTATATGATACAAAAGACAAACAGTAATTTTATTTTACTTCTTTGGGGTAATGTAAGCTCATCACCGGGTCATCAGGTTTACAAGTCTGTGAAATCAACACCCCCATAAACTGAGAAAACTGGGGTTTATGGGGGTATACATTATTTTTCGTATTTCTGCTCCAAGACATAGGTTGTGGGTACTCGTTAGAACCACTTCAATGAGGCTGATCTATCGAGCACCCACAACCTAAGTTTGCAGTGTAAAAAAAGAAAAATGTCACGCATTTTCATCAGAAAAGAGCTATGTTGGAGATGTGAAAAAATGCACTATGTCCCACAGGTGTGTTTTTGTAATGTATGCATGAAGGGTTTTAATCCTTTCTTCCGAGAGTTTCCAAAGTTGCCTCCTCTATTTTTGAATTTGGACATGTCCACTTTACGAATTCGGGTTAACAGAATAGCAAACTGTGTAGATCCAGATGAGATGGCTCCTTGTGAGCCGTCTCATCTGGATCTACACTTTTTGCAAAGGTTTCTGTGTTGAACTACAGGGTTGGAAGGGTTAGTCATATGTGAATCCCTGCATAACAAAACACATAAAACTTTGGGGTCTTTCCCAGTAGGCACATGACGTAATTGTGACATCACATCAACGTCAGCACAACGTCATGACCTTTATGCAACGTCACATCAACGTCGGTGCAACGTCATGATGTTGCACCGACGTTGATTTGACGTTGCCCTAGCGACATGTGCCTGCTGGGTTGAATCAGTCAAGACATAGATGACCCCTATGTTTGCAGGTGTTGATTACTATAAACCCTTCAACTTGCGTGGATATTGCCCCTGTACCTGCATGTTAATCAAAACTCATGATGATGATGATTCAAGTGCTAATTTTCTATAGTGCTATTAAGGGTTAACAGTGTCAATTTGATGAAAACAAGGACCATACTGGCAAATGTCACTTCTGTTTGTTGAGGCAGCTGTAATAAATCAAAGCACTGAGAGTACTGGTCGGTCAATTGTCTACGAGTGTAGGTTGAGAAAATAGTCCTGAACTGAGGCTTAAACTGTTTGTTTCAACCCTTAAATTCCAGTTTTTTTAGCAAAACCTGTAGACCCTCATCAGATGACACATTCTGCAGTGTCTAATCTGGGACTGCACTGTTTCCAAATAAATTTTGATGAAACACAACCTGACACCCCTAAATTTTGAAATGAACTCCTGCTATATATAAGGAGGTAGATTCCATTTGGTACAAAAAGGGTTAGGGTTGCCAAAATTGAATGTAACCATGTCAAGAAACAGCACCACAGTATGGCAGACATATAGGTATTTTATCCTAGTGTGTTCCACTATTAACCCTTTTTGTACCAAATGGAAGCTTCCTCCTTGTATATAGCAGGAGTCCATTTCAAAATTTAGGGGTGTCAGGTTGTGTTTTTATCAAAATTTATTTGGAAAATTACTGAACTTTTAGCAAACAGTGGAGGCCCGCATTCTGCGGCGTCTGATCTGGGCCTGCACTGTTTGCCTGGGTACCCATTTTGGGGTTTCTGGTACAAAAAGGGTTAAGGATAATTATGGAACAAGGTCAAGGTCAATGTCATTTGTGGTATTGATAGCCCAATATGTAGTCCAATATGACAAGACTGCAGTCCTACAACAATGAAACAGAAGAATGAACCCTGCTATCACAAAATAGCCACATCACAAGAAAACCTGTCTTATAATATGTGCAGCCAGCAAAAGTTGAGGGTCCAGTTTTTCAAAGCTAACAAAGTAATTATTAAACCTTTTAAGACACCAAGATAAAGAAACTGCATCTGAACATGTCTTGTTATGTCATCTGCTGTATCTTCTTGCAAACATTTCAACCATAGTTTTGCATACAAGCAAACAGTGTGGACCCTGATCAGACTGCTCTGGGTCCACACTGTTTGCAAAAGTGACTTAATAGTAAACAATAAAGGAGATGCTAATTGTTCTGATCGGCAGACTAAGGGTTAAAGTTACGTACATCAATCCTTCAGTATGGAGAAAAACTTACGTCACTGTTGAAAAAAAAATGTGTTCAGCAAAATTTGAACACGAACAAGTTTGTTAAGCTAACAATGCTTTAAACAACTGGACCCAGATCACCCGGCACATCCCTGCAGGCTAATCAGAATCTTCTCTGGCAGCAGCAAGGTATTTTTGAACCTTTAGAGTGCAAAAGAAAATCCTGTCATATTACAAACATTACAATAACACATCTGTGTGACATACAGCACTTTTATTTCTCTATAATGACTAATTTTTCTGATGAAAATTTGTATTTTTTCTTTTTATTTATACAGAAAACATGGGCAAAACATGGGTTATTGGTGCTCAATAGACTTCACTGAGGTGGTTCTATCGAGTACCCATAACCAATATCTTAAGCAGAAATAAGAAGAATAAAAATTACATACCCCTGTAACCCCCAGTTTCTCTATATAAAATGGGTTTTACAGTGGTGTGCATAACAGGAACATATTAATGTGAAGAGAAACACAAACTGATCTGTGTCTACACTGCTCATACACTTCATTGAAGATAGGTTTTCTCGCAGTACAGCCCAGTTCTAATTGTCTAAAGTACTAATATCCCTCTGTGGAATGTAGCATTTCTTCTGCTATCCCGCTTTCCATTTATTCATATTGTCTTTTAACATCTGAATTCGCTCTGAAAAATAAGATAAGAAACAGCACGTGAGTCAGCTCATGAAAAATGGGTACTCAGCGCACAGGCAACCAGCAAAGAGGAATAGGAACAACTGACAGGTTTTTTTTTTCCAAGGGAGACAATTTTCAGGACTTCCTATTCTCTTTTCTACAAGCTCAGTCCCACTGAAATAAGGGTCTTCTCTTAAAGGAAAGAATTTGCTCCTTAGGAGCAAATTCTTTCCTTTAAGAGTTGACCCTATTGTTTGTTTGTTTGATTTGAGGTTTAAGGTCCCTGTCAACACTGTAAAGGTCATTTTGGAGACGTAATTTCCAATTTTGTGGGACTTTTACCCGACAATGAGATGAAATGACATCTCAATCCCTGCCGCCCAATGAAACTAATAGGGTTTATAAGCATGGACGGGCCGACTCGCACCGCTTTGCCTGGGAAGGCTTAGATCCTCTAAGCGGTTTACCAGTACTCGTGTGCGGGTCGGTTTCAGCTCTGCGTGGAAGCATCATGCAGCCCATCTATTTCTTCAAGCCCCAATGGGCGTGGGGGCTGTGACCCCTATTGACATGAGAGACAAAAATATTTTTGGCAGAAGTTACCTCCCCTGAAAGTGTATCCATTTCCCTTAAGCACAGTCTAGCGTGAGTCTTTACTGCTCGCAGACATGTGGAGGAGACCTTGAGTCAGCTTGGTACAAGGCATAGCAACATATAAGGTGGCTATTTGGTGATTTTCTTTATTTCTCCATAAAAACCTTTCTTGTGGGTATTTATTGGCACTGCCTTGGTTGTTGTGGGTACTTATTGGCACTGCCTTGGTTCAAATGAATACCCACAACATAGGTTTTTATGCAGGATTGACAAAAATTATCTGCGTGAGTGTGTTTGAGTTTCACGTCCCACCTTCAACTAAGGTCATACAGAGATGGGACCTCGGTTTAAAGACTCATCCAAAAGTCTGGAGAAGCCCGGTATCAAAACCACAACCCTGGTTTATGAGGCAAGTAGCGTAACCACCGCACAGCACGGAGGCTTCTTCCCACCTTATGTTTCGATGGCTAGGAGTTGTGTGTCTAGCCCTATTAGTTAGCTTAGCATGTGTAGAACATAAATCCGAGAATGTCAAGGTCACTTTTCCTCATCTGCCAGGCCACCAAGGGAGACAATTTTCGGGACTTCCTATTCTCTTTTCTATAAGCTCAGTCCCACTGAAATATGGGTCTTCCCTTAAAGGAAAGAATTTGCTCCTTAGGAGCAAATTCTTTCCTTTAAGAGTTAACCCCTATTGACATGGGAGACAAAAATATTTTTGGCAGAAGTTGCCTCCCCTGAAAGTATATCCATTTCCCTTAAGCACAGTCTAGCCTGAGTCTTTACTGCTCGCAGACATGTGGAGGAGACCTTGAGTCAGCTTGGTACAAGGCATAGCAATAGATAAGGTGGATATTTGGTAACTTTCTTTATCAGTTACCCCCTATATATTATATTGCATTGCAATGCATTGACCTGATAAAGATATGCTATCTCAGGTCAAGTGAGCTTTATCACGTCAACAAGACATTGCACTTTTATGAATGAACCAGACCACTGAAAAAATGACAAAAATGTTATTGCTACTGAGAAAAATGGAAGAATTACATGAAAAAAGATATATCATAGGAAAAATATGGTCAGCTGATACTAAATATATCGACCGCCAGAATGCTGGGACGCACTGAGGACCATCAATGACTGATCTTAAATTGCTCATTTAAGAGTGTACAAGGGGATAAACTGATAAATAGAATACAAGATTCGTATCATTTGATATCAAGTTTATCAGGCTCTGCTTCGAGAACGCATGTAGAATCGCTCGGCAAGCCTCGCAATTCTATAAGCTTTCTCAAACCCTTGCCTGATAAACTTGATATCAAAAGACACTCACCTGGTATTCTCTATTTATTTCTCCATAAAAACCTTTGTTGTGGGTATTTATTGGCACTGCCTTGGTTCAAATGAATACCCACAACATAGGCTAAGGTGGTTCAAATGAATGCCCAAAACATAGGCTGAGGTGGTTCAAATGAATACCCACAACAAAGGCTGGGGTGGTTCAAATGTATACCCACAACATAGGCTGAGGTGGTTCAAATGAATACCCACAACATAGGCTGGGGTGGTTCAAATGAATACCCACAACATAGGCTGGGTGGTTCAAATGAATACCCACAACATAGGCTGGGGTGGTTCAAATGAATACCCACAACATAGGCTGGGGTGGTTCAAATGAATACCCACAACACAGGCTGAGGTGGTTCAAATTAATACCCACAACATAGGCTGAGGTGGTTCAAAAGAATACCCACAACATAGGCTGAGGCTGTTCAAATGAATACCCACAACATAGGCTGAGGTGGTTCAAATGAATACCCACAACATAGGCTGGGGTGGTTCAAATGAATACCCACAACATAGGCTGGGGTGGTTCAAATGAATACCCACAACATAGACTGAGGTGGTTCAAATGAATACCCACAACATAGGCTGAGGTGGTTCAAATGAATGCCCAAAACATAGGCTGAGGTGGTTCAAATGAATACCCACAACATAGACTGAGGTGGTTCAAATGAATACCCACAACATAGGCTGAGATGGTTCAAATGAATACCCACAACATAGGCTGAGGTGGTTCAAATGAATACCCACAACATATGCTGAGGTGGTTCAAATGGATACCCACAACATATGCTGAGGTGGTTCAAATGAATACCCACAACATAAGCTGAGGTGGTTCAAATGAATACCCACAACATAGGCTGAGGTGGTTCAAATGAATACCCACAACATAGGCTGAGGTGGTTCAAATGAATACCCACAACATATGCTGAGGTGGTTCAAATGGATACCCACAACATAGACTGAGGTGGTTCAAATGAATACCCAAAACATATGCTGAGGTGGTTCAAATGAATACCCACAACATAGACTGAGGTGGTTCAAATGAATACCCACAACATATGCTGAGGTGGTTCAAATGAATACCCACAACATATGCTGAGGTGGTTCAAATGAATACCCACAACATAGACTGAGGTGGTTCAAATGAATACCCAAAACATAGGCTTAGGTGGTTCAAATGAATACCCAAAACATAGGTTTTTATGCAGAATAGCCAAAAATTATCTGTTTGTGTTTGAGTTTCACATCCCACCAACAACTAAGGTCATACAGAGATGGGACCTCGGTTTAAAGACTCATCCAAAAGTCCTGAGAAGCCCAGGATCAAAACCACGACCCTGATTTATGAGGCAAGTAGCGTAACCACCACACAGCACGAAAGCTTCTACCCACCTTATGTTTCGATGGCTAGGAGTTTTGTGTCTAGCCCTATTAGTTGGCTTAGCATGTGAAGAAGATAAATCTGAGAATGTCAAGGCCACTTTTCCTCTTCTGCCAGGCCACCAAGGGAGACAATTTTCGGGACTTCCTATTCTCTTTTCTATAAGCTCAGTCCCACTGAAATATGGGTCTTCTCTTAAAGGAAAGAATTTGCTCCTTAGGAGCAAATTCTTTCCTTTAAGAGTTGACCCCTATTGACATGGGAGACAAAAATATTTTTGGCAGAAGTTGTCTCCCCTGAAAGTGTATCCATTTCCCTTAAGCACGGTCTAACCTGAGTCCTTACTGCTCGCAGACATGTGGAGGAGACCTTGATTCAGCTTGGTACAAGGCATAGCAACGGATAAGTTGGGGTATAGATAAATGTTAAAACTGATTTCCAATCCCCGATTCAAAATTAGTCTAGTATACCTAAAGATGGGTTTTTGAATTTCTTCTTTTATGTTGAGCAAAGGACTCTGTCAAGTCCCGCCCCAGAGGTTGCAAATTTAATGAAAGTGATGCTCACTTATTAGAGCAAGAGTGCTGATTATGACAAATATGATCTAACCAAGATATCTGATTTCAACGACATATCTGTGTCCTGTATGTCATTTACTTGTCGTTTATTTCTAATCAAGCACAAGCATTTTTAAGCATCTCATATGGCTTTCATGTTTCTCTTATTTTTAAACTTACATTTCCCTTATTGTTAAACTGCCAGTCATGACATTTGGCAATAATCATTTTCAAATATGTTTTTCTTATTTTTCAGAGAAAACGAGGCTTGACATTAAATGTGAATCATCTGGTTCTCGGCAGATGATTCACACATGTCAAACATTATTTTCTAATAGAGTAAGAAGGGCTCTAAGAGTTGAGCTGAATTGTTTTCTGTTGGGCTATTAACCCATTTCAGACTGGAAACCCCTAAACAGGTACAGTTGCAAACAGTGCAGGGGGGGGGGGGGGAGGGGGGAACTCCTACAAAGGTATTTTTGTCTCCCATATCAATGGGGGTCAACTCTTAAACAAAAGGATTTGCTCCTAAGGAGCAAAATCTTTCCTTTAAGAGTAGACCCCTTTTTCAGTGGAACAGGGCTTACAGAAAAACAAACAGGTTCCGAAAGTTTTCTTCCTTTAAAAAATGGCGGAAAAATCTGCCGGGTGTTCCAATTCCCCATAACCACATTTTTCCTGGGCAGGTTTATACAGAGGGACCTCGTTATAAAAGTCTTTGTTCCCTTACTTTTTGTCATTATAATGCATTTGCCATTGTAAAGAAACCCAATAAAGAGTAGTTTTTAGATAGGTATTAACCCTTATCTTGCTGAATATTCATTTAAGCCACACCCATTCCTATCTATCAACCAATCACATTATTTGATGTAATTCATTGCTACAAATTCATAAACTGAATGCCAAACAGTGTAGATCCTGATCACAGAAGCCATCTGATCTGGATCTACACTGTTTCCAAAGGTAGGGGTTGTCGTGAACAGCAAGATAAGTGTTAAAAAGGACCATTGTCCCCTCAGTTACTTCAAGAAACAAATGTCGAAGTCTGTAAGAATCGACTCTTCTTGAATCAGTGGAAGGGAGAGAATGACTGTAGAAAATATTTCATGATCAATCACCATGGAAGAATGTTGCTGGACAAGTGGTGATCAGACCTGTGGCCTCCTGATCACCTGTAGGATGCTCATCCAACTGAACCACTGAGGCCAGCCCAACCTATGTGGATAATTATCACACATAGACCAGCTACAGTATAGGTTTGGCGGCCTCGGTAGCTCAGTTGGATGCGGGTCTGACTGGTGATCAGGAGGACACGGGTTCGATACCTGCCGAAGTCGGCAACATTCTTTTGTGAAGATTGATGAGAAATCTTTTCTACGGTCATTCTCTCCCTTCCGCTGATTCAAGAAGGGCAGTTTTCAGTTTCTGGCGAAAGAATGTGCACTGTACTGGTTAACTGCTTACATATAAGCCTGCCCAGGAAAAGTGTGGATAGGTAAACTGGCTGGATCAAAAATGACACAAATAGTGTTGACTGGGCTGTTAAACTCCAATACAAACAAAATACAGTATAGGTTCAGACAACCCTGTGCATACATGCAGTCTAAACAGAACCTTATGTTCAATACCCACTTACATGACACTGTAATATGGGCCTAGATAAAGGCTAGACCAATAACCTGGAATTTAGACCTGAGGTTATAAGACTGTTTTCATGCTCAGACAAACTACCGTCAAACTCCTAAAAGTTCGGACACCTTGAGGACTTGCTGTAATTCTCCAAAAATTTAACAAATTCATTTCATGATCCAGCAAGGAGTCCAAAAGGTGCAGACAGAATGGCAAAGAGTGTAGACCCTGAGCAGTCTGATCTGGGTCAACAATGTTTGCTTCTGCCTGTCTGTCCCAATCATTAGGATCATAAGGATTATTGCAAAGCTTGTACATATAGTGAAATTTCAATGGCTGGAACACGAATGGCTTGTTTACCATGGCTATTCAGTCCCCTCCATATGTGGGATAATTTAGGGAGACTTTTCTTTTTTTATCTTGAAAATGTATGTTGTGTGTACTCATTAGAATCTCCTCAATGAGGCGATTCTAATGAGTACCCACAACATACTTTGTTTTAAAGGAAATCGAAAAAAATCCCCATTATGCCTCATGATCTGACGCTATAATGAACCCTCAGTGACTCAAACTACCCTTGTCTTGAACAAATTTTCATGGTCCCAAAGGTGTTTGACTCATTGAAGTTTGACTGTATTAAAATGACTGAGCTTATGAAAATAAAAGGCCAATTGTCCCCAGACGTTTGAAATGTCAGGGTGTGGTGAATATGTCTAAAACATATACGTCGTAAACAATGTTTTGGGATTTTACAACCCTTTCAACAAACTAATTTTTTAATTCTCCAAAATGTTGTATGGAACAATTTACCGAAAAAAGTGATCTCCAAAGCTGTAAATGATGATTATTGAAGATGAAAGAAGAGTTGCAGAGATAACAATTTTGGCAACATTCATGGGAACAATAACTGACAGGTCTCATCAAAATTCATTGAAAACTGCAGACAGAGTTGCTGGGCCAACACTTCATTTGGAAAGAAAAAAAATAACGGAGAAAACTTTGGTAAAAATCATTACAGCATGACCAAAATCAATTATCATCATCTTCAGGTCATGGGAATAATAACTGGAAAATTTCATCAAAATCCCTTGAATAATGGTGGAGGAGTTGTGGAGACAAGAATTTTTTGTTGACAGAGAGGTTAAAACTGACAAAGGGCCAGAACCCTAGCAAAATTCAGTAATCAGTTGAGCAGGACCTTGATAAAATATGATCATATTCAGGTCATGGGAACAATAACTGGAGTTTCATCCAAAACCCTTGAAAAATGTGGGAGGAATTGCGCAGACAGGAACTTCTATTGATAAAATGGCTAAAGGCCATAACTCTGGTGAAAGGTAGTCAAGCATGATCTCGGTATACTATGATCCTCTTCAGGTCATGGGAACAATAATTCGAAGGTTTCACTAAAATCCACTGGTACTAGCTGCTCCTCGTTTGGCACTCAGATTTACGGGGTAGAGCTAGGACTGGTCGATCCAGTGTCAGGATAATGTGACTGGGTGTGGTATCATGTAATGTGTCTGGGACATGATACTTCAGTGAGGCAGCACTATAAATGTGAGCATTGAGCTCCCTGTCGCAACCAGACACCATCGTGATATGACTGAAAAATTGTTGAAAGCGACGTTAAACCCGAATTCACACACACGCACTAAAATCCACTGAAAACTGCAAGAGGAGTTGCAGAGACAAGACGGACTGTTGAAAAACTGCCAAAGAGCCATAACTCTGTTAAAAATCAGTCAGGCATGACCTCGATAAAATATGATCATCTGCAGGTCATGGGAACAATAACTGGAAAGTTTCATCAAAATCCCTTGAAAACTGTAAGAGGAGTTGCCGAGGCAAGATTGTGTCTACAGATGGACAGACGGACTGATGGACAGACGTTCTGACGGACAGACGGATGAACCCATTACTATAGTCCCCTTCACACAAACGTCAGGCGGCAAAAAGGGTATATATTATATATTCACCATATGGGTGCCTATCAAAAACAACCAGCAAAGGTTCTGGTTAGCCTGCACTTAAGAACAGTCTCACCAGAGCCTTTGCTGCCAATAGACATGTTGAAAAGACCATCAGGTAGATTCTTACAAGAGGTCATGCATCTAGCCATATTAGCTGGTTGTGCATGCGCATCTGAAGAAAGGAATGACAGCATACTAAGGGCTTTTTCTGGAGTATCAGCTTAAGTATAAAGTATAAATAAAATACAGTAAATTCCGCTATTAAGACCACCTAGAGTTCAGACTATTTCTGCTTTAAAAAGCTTATTTTGAAAACTTCACTTAATTTTTGTTTGTGAATTCTGCCCATAGTGTCCTCTGGTCATGGACCACCTTTGGGACTGTTCAAAAGTGGTCTTAAAGACCACTTTTGAACAGTCCCAAAGGTTGTCTTAATATAGGAATTTTACTGTAGCTCATTCTCTTGGTCACACCAACAGAAAGTAGTATTCATCCTCAAGAGCCTTACCATCTTTTAAATTTGCTATAGTTGATTGTTTCCTCAAGAATTCCACACACAGGTCCTTTGACAAACCAAATGCTCTCATGTTACATGTAAAAGTTCTGAAATAGTGAAAAAATCAACATGTAAGTACTTTGGTAATGTGCATGTGTAAGGTTTAAAAAAAATAGATTTCTGACAAACTCAGTTGCATAAAACCTTTTCCAGTCCATGAAAAGTGACATTATGTGATGGCATTGGATTTCTGAAAGTATATGGCCCTGATAGCTCAGTGGTAGAGCGTCCGCTTCGGAAATGGGAGGTCCCGGGTTCGATCCCCGGCCGCGCCATACCAAAGGCGTGAAAATTGGTACTAGGAGCTCCCATGGCTGACGCTTGCATTATCAGGGGGTAGTCCTAGGAAGAAAAATGAAGGCAGGTAAGTATTTGTTAGAGGATACTTTGTTTGTCCCAATAAAAGCTCTACAGAGCTTATGTTATTTGTTTCGAATATGGGACGTTAAATAAAGCTTCTTTATCATTATCTTTATATGGCAGAATACCCTGTTGCCAGTTTTTTATGTTATCCAATCGGACATGGCGTTACATAAGCATGCACATTTGAATGTGGATTCGTTGCCTGTGTTTCTTCAAGCATGCTATTAAATGACATCTACTAAGAGGGTTGTAAGGGGTAAAGGATACACCTTCAGGGGAGGCAACTCTTTCATAATTATTTTTTGTCTCCCTTATCAAAGGGGGTCTTCTCTCAGAGAAAAGAATTTGCTCCTGAGGAGCAAATTCTTTCCTCTAAGAGGAGACCCATTCTTAAGAAAGATTCTGTTTTTAGAAAGGCAAACAAAGTCATGAAAATTATCTCCCTTGAAACAAGAGGGCCCAGAGGGCCCTGATTCGCTCACCTGTGAGTCACCCTCTCGAGTACATTCTATTATTAGCTATGGTGGCCATCTTGTTCATCAGCAGAGTGATTTTAGCTCATTTGGTAGAGAGTAACCTAGGCATTCCTGTGAAGTTTGAATCAAATTAGCCTTAGGGTTTAGGAGAGGTTCACGTTTGAATCAAATTGACAATATTTTTTCTATTTTTAGGGATTGTTTTAGCCTTTTTGGTAGAGGGTCATCTAAGCAACATTACTTCAAAGTTTGAATGAAATTGGCCCAAGGGTAGAGGAGGAATTGTCGTTTGAAAATGATCAGACCAAAACTGGGGCCTCTAGTGTGTCCACAAGGTTTTTCAACAATCTGACCTACTGACCTACTTACTGACCAGATTTGACCCATATTCGAAATTAAATGAGATATTGTCAAATGATCATTTTGAGCAAGTTTAATGATGATCGGACCAAAACTGTGGCTCAAGTGTGTTCAGAGGGTTTTTCTATGATTTTACCTACTGAACTACTTTTTGGACCAACATGACCCATATTCGAACTTGACTCAGATATTGTCAAGATGATCATTCTGGGCAACTTTGATGAGGATCTGACCTAAACTGTGGCCTCTAGTGTGTTCACAAGGTTTTTCTATGATTTGACCTACTGACCTACTTTTTGACCTGACATGACCCATATTCGAACTTGACCGATATATTATCAAGACAATCATTCTGAGCAAGTTTGATGATGATTGGACAAAAACAGTAGCCTCTAGTTTTTCACAAGGTTTTTCTCTGATTTGATCTACTGACCTACTTTTTGACCCGACATGACCAATATTTGCACTTGACCAAGTTGAAGCTATTATCAAGATGATCATTCTGAGCAAGTTTGATGATGTTAGGACCAAAACTGTGGCCTCTATTGTGTTCACAAGGTTTTTCTATTATTTGACCTACTGACCTACTTTTTGACCCGACATGACCTGTATTCAAACTTGATCGAGATATTAGCAAGATGATCATTCTGGGCAAGTTTGATAATGATTGGACAAAAACTGTAGCCTCTAGTGTATTCACAAGGTTTTTCTATGATTTGACCTACTGACCTTCTTTGTGACCGGACATGACCCATATTCAAACACTACCAAGATATTATCAAGATAACCATTCTGAGCAAGTTTGATGATGATCGGACCAAAACTGTGGCCTCTAGTGTCTTCACAAGTTTTTTTTTATTTGACCTACTGACCTACTTTTTGACCCGACATGACACGTTCAAACTTGACCGAGAAATTTTGTGGCGGTACAAACTGTGTGCAAGTTCAGTTAAAATCAAATCATAAATGAAACAGCTATCTTGCAGTCAAGACCAATATAGGCAATTTTTGCAATTTCAGGGGCCGTAACTCTGTAACACATGACGGGATATGGCTCCTTCAAGAAAGAAACCAAGATCTCATGGTGGTACAAGTTGTGAGCAAGTCTGGTTAAAATCAAATCATAAATGAAGATGCCATCGCCGGGACAAGACCAAAATAGGCAATTTTTGCCCTTTCAGGGGCCGTAACTCTGTAACACATGATGGGAGATGGCTGATTCAAGAAAGGAACCCAGATCTCATGGTGGTACAAGTTGTGTGCAAGTCTGGTTAAAATCAAATCATAAATGAAGATGTTATCGTGCGGACAAGACCAAAATAGGCAATTTTTGCCCTTTCAGGGGCCGTAACTCTGTAACACATGACGGGATATGGCTGGTTCAAGAAATGAAGATGTTATCGTGCGGACAAGAAATTGTTTACGGATGCACGGACGGACGCACGGACGACAGACAAAATGTGATCACAAAAGCTCACCTTGTCACTACGTGACAGGTGAGCTAAAAATGGTGGAAAATATATCTGGTATATCAATTCCACTAAAACATAGGCGTATCGTTCATCTTTCGTCCGGATCTCGGCTAAATAACTTCCACTTTTGTTGCAGATAATTAAGTAATAATTCATGCAACTCAAACTAATCCCCGGCTTTATCTTGTCTAATAGGATATCTTAAACCTGACCATATTCTGTATAACAGGATAGGCAAAAGACAATTTCCGTCTCCTTGGTAACACAACTTAACCATTCAATCTTTCCGAACAGTTTTCAAAGAGTTTTTAATCTAGAAAACTCTTTACAACACAGTTGTTGTGGTCCAAAGCAGAAACTGTGTATATAAAACATGTTGTATCCAACCAATAAATAGCCTCCGCCCATAGGGGCTTGAAGAAATATATGGGCTGCATGATGCTTCCACGCAGATCTGAATCCGGCCCCCACACTATTACTGGTAAACTGCTTAGAGGATCTAAACCTGTCCAGGAACAGCGGTGGGAGGCGGACCGTCCATGCTAATAAACCCTATTGGTTTCATTGGGCGACAGGGCTTGAGATGTTATTTCATCTCAATGTCAGGTAAAAGTCCCACAAAATTGGAAGCAACGTCTCCAAAATGACCTTTACAGTGTTGACGGGGAACTTTAAACCTCAAATCAAACAAAAATCCAACCAATAAGACGTCATTGGAAACTGCATCTGAAAATGTTGTTTATGTTCTCTGCTGCATCTTCTTGCAAACATTTCAACCATATTTTTGTATACAGGCAAACAGTGTGGACCCTGATCAGACTGCTCCTAGAGGAGCAGTCTGATCTGGGTCTGCACTGTTTGCAACAATGACTTTTTAAGTAAGCAGCAGACAACAAAGCAGACGACAACTGTTGCAATTGGCACCTTAACCCTTATCCTGCTAAGCCCAGATATAATTATGTCTTATCTTTCAAACTATGAAGATCCAGATCAGATGGCTTCTGAAGTAGCCATCTGATCAGAGTCTTCATTGTTTGTCATTCATTTTATTAATCTGTTGCAATAATTTGCATCAAGGTATCTGATTGGTTGATAATCAGTAGTGGGTGTGGCATATTTAAATATTCAGCAGGTCAAGGGTTAAAGGTTAACCTTCCCAGACAGCATAAAGAAGCTGTTGTGTCAATGGCCGTCCAACCATACAGCACACAGAGAAAACTGATCAGAATGTATAGCTGTGTAGCATGATCCGTCACTTCCCTTGCCAAACCCATTAGGATTGGTGCAACACATATAGGGAAACGTGGGTTAACCATAAAGATGCCAAGAAAAACTACATCTTAAAATGTCGTATGTTTATGTTGTCAGCTGCATCTTGTGAACTTTCCAAACATATTTTTTTCAAATAGGTAAACAGTGTAACCAGCAGATGACAAAACAGACAACAATAATTGTTGTGATTGGCATCTTATGGGAGAAGTAGGGTATACATGATGTTTCTTATTTCCATTCCAAAACAGATTGTGCGTGCTTGCTATATACACCTCAATGAGAATGGTCTTACAGGTGGCAACAAATGTACAACAAATGCTTGTTATAACACAGTTCATTATAACAGGGTTTGGGATATAACAGTTTTAAGATGGATCCTAAAAATGTAAAGATTATATAGAAAAATGACCATAAATGATCATTTTTCTATATATATAATCTATACATTTTTGTTTTGATATAACATGGCTGTTTAACTAACAGTTTCTGCTTTGGATTCCATTAATAGTGTTATAAAGAGGTTGTGGTGTATTTGGAGCAAAACTAAGAAAACTGTTGCAGAATGCTAGTCTATGAAGCATAAATGAAAGCATTACTTAACTCTTCTACCTCTGCGTTTCTGAAGTGGGCTCCTCCATCTGTGAGTTTGGACATGTCCATTTTATTTACCACTTTTTGTACCAAATGGAATCTTCCTCCTTATATATAGCAGGAGACCATTTTAAAATTTAGGGGTGACAGGTTGTGTTTTTCTTCAAAATTCATTTGGAAAATGGCTGAACTTTTTGCAAACAGTGGAGGCCCTGATCAGACGCCGCATTCTGCGGTGTCTGATCTAGGCCTGCACTGTTTGCCAGGGTACCCATTTTGGAGTTTATGACACAAAAAAGGTTAATCAATAATCATTAACAGGAATAATAATCATTAACAAGCAAGCCGTGAAGATCCTGATGAGAAAACTAAATATGGAGCAGCCTGATTAGGATCCACACTGTTTGCATTGTATGCAAATAATATACTTGAAAAGTTTCATCACGTGATAAGTCCATGAAATGAAGACCCCCTAAACCCCACTTTATATAGAGAAAACTGGGGTTTACAGGGGGTATACATTATTTATCTTATTTCTGCTCCAAGAGATAAGTTGTGGGTACTCGTTAGAACCACCTCAATGAGGCGGTTCTAACGAACACCCTCAACCTATGTTTTTGAACAATTACAACAATAATATCAAAGATTTTCATCAGAAAAGTAGCCATTATGGATATGAGGAAAATGCACTATGTCGCACGGGTGAGTTATCATAACGGCAAGAAGATCCAGAGATGACAAAAACAGAGAACATTTTAAGACCCAGTTTTCTCGGCAGCTTAGGGGTTAACATGTTGTCTGACTCACCCTAGCTGGCCAAAAGTGATATTTTCCTGGAACATGTTGTCATCTGACTGGGAATCATGGCCGTCTTCACTGAAAATAGAAATCAAAGCACTGACAGTACTGGTTGTCTTTAACCCATTGTATGCTAGTGGACTCTTCCATTGCTATATGTTTGACAAGTCCATTTGTCATATTAGAAGCCTCCATGGTGTAGTGGTTACGCTACTCGTCTTGTAAACCGGAGGTTGCAGGATCGATCCCGGGCTTCTCCAGACTTTCGGATGAGTCTTTAAACCGAGGTCCCGTCCCAGTATGACCTTAGCTGTTGGTGGGACATAAAACTCAAACACTCCCCCCCCCCAACTTTTATTCTATTTTTGATGGAAAATTCTGTTAGCAAATAGTGTTGGCCCTGATCAGTCTCCGCATTCTGCGGCGACTAATCTGGCCCTGCACTGTTTGCCAAGGTACCCTTCAGGGGTTTCCCGCATGCAATGGGTTAAGAGTACCTTGGGAAAATGGTCCTGAACCATTTAATTTTTGTAATTTAAGCAAACTGTGTATACCCGGATCAGATGCCACATTTAGGTTGCATCTGATTTCTATCTACACTGCTTGCTGGCCCCCGGCCATAATAGATGGGCTGCATGATGCTTCCACGCAGAGCTGAAACCGTCCCGCACACGACTACTGGTAAACCGCTTAGAGAATCTAAGCCTGCCCAGGAAAAGCGGTGCGAGTCGGACCGTCCATACTAATAAACCCTATTGGTTTCATTGGGCGACAGGGCTTGAGATGTCATTTCATCTCAGGGTCGGGTAAAAGTCCCACAAAATTGGAAGCAACGTCTCCAAAATGACCTTTACAGTGTTGACGGGGACGTTAAACCTCAAATCAAACAAACTATAGCTTGTACACTGTACAGCCAATGGAGTGGCTATGTAAACAAACCCTACCCCACCCACTTCTGCTGCTTTTTTTTTACAAAATTGGAAACACGTCTCCAAAATGACCTTTACAGTGTTGACTGGGACGCTAAACCTCAAATCAAACAAACAAATCTACACTGCTTGCAGATGACCCCTTTTAGGACCCTAGGTATACACGGGTTTACCAATTCAATATTAAAACACACCATAGATAGTCCTATTTCCATTCAAGTCCAAACACTGTGAGGACATTAGCAAACTCCAGGTTTTACAGATAATCCTCTTTGCAAAGCACTCTGAAGTCATAGCAACAAAAATAGCGTGGCCATAAATTACCGTTACCTGGATTTCATACAAACACAATTTGTGTGGTTCAGCTTTATTGATTAGTGATAGTCATGTGGACATCAGCAGTGTAACTCAGACTCTAACCCATTGTATACTGGAGGACTCTTCCATTGCTATATGTTGGACAAGTCCATTTGTCATATAAGGGGTGTAAGGCCTATTTTTTCGTTTTTATTCTATTTCTGACTGAAAATTCTGTTAGCAAACAGTGCAGGCCCTGATCAGACACCGCAGAACGGCGCCTGATCTGGGCCTGCACTGTTTGCCAAGGAACCCCTTTTGGGGTTTCCCACATGCAATGGGCTAATGCAGTTGGTTCTGCTTGGACAACATCAAAGATTTGCGACAGCATATTCTGGTATATACTGTCAGGAATCCGATGTCATCATTTAACATCGCTTTTCATTGGAGAGCATTTAGTTTTAAGTAGCTCACAATGCTTGGCGCTTTGAGCAAAATAGTACAATTTTTTTAACAAAAGAACTGAATAAGTACATTAGAATGGGGATAACTGTATTAAAAATTCCTATTTGGGGGTTGTAAATCCCCAGTTTTAAGGTCGCAAATTCCACCGCGTCGCCTTAAAATGAAATTTTCGACCAAAGCAGTCAACCAAAGCATACACAATCTGGCCAACTCTGAATATTCAAGAAATGTTCCATGTAGAAAATACTCTGGGCATTAAAGGCAGAGCCTTGACCAATATAAGGTTTTTGAATGCTTGCTTGGACCACAACATGCAAAAAGGGATCTTTGAGCATTATATGCTCACCAGAAAAATTCAAAATTAAATCAATGTGCATATCTGTTCAGTAACTATACATTCTTCAGAGCCTTTTTGAAGAGACTGAGCCAACGGCCATCCATATAGCACACATACAGCACACAGCTAAGACTATGATCAGATTGTTTGAATGTGCAGGCTTTGTTTGAATGTGCAGGCTTATCTGAATCTTCACTGGGCAAATTTGCTTGAAGGCCCCTTTCTGCTTGCTAAAGCCCATTTTAAAAACAGTAATAGCTGGCCTCGGTAGCTCAGTCAGATGCGCATCTGACTGGTGTTCGGGTTCGACTCACACTGGGGTCGGCAACATTCTTTCATGGAGATTGATCATGAAATCTTTTCTATGGTCATTCTCTCCCTTCCGCTGATTCAAGAAGGGCAGTTGTCAGTTTCTGGCGAAAGAATGTGCACTCTACTGGTTAACCGCTTACGTATAAGCCTGCCCAGGAAAGTATGGATAGGTAAATTGACTGGCTCAAAAATGACCTAAATAGTGTTGACTGGGCCGTTAAACTCCAATTCAAACAAACAAACAGTAATGCTCCTAAGTATTGGGACAGAAAGGCCTAAGCAAACTGTGAAGACCCAGATCAGACTGCTCCTGAAGCAGCAGTCTGATCAAGGTCTGCACTGTTTGCTATTTTATCTGCACCTTTTTTACCTCCTTGCTGGATAATGAAACAAATTTGTCAAAATTTTAGGAGAATTATGGCAAATCTTTTTTTTTGGTACCCGGTATATAGTTTCCAATAGGACTATGGGAGATTGTCCTTGACAGGGGCACCTAGTTTGAGCCACTGAGGGTCAGAGATAGAGGCATAATGAGGATTTTATTTCACTCATTCAAATATTTTGACTTTTATAAAATAAAAGAATGCTGTATTACTCGCTAGAACCACCTCAATGAGGTCATTCTAATAGTATGCATTTCAATCATAGGGAAAAAATATCTACATAACGTAAAATTAAAATTTGTTATACTGCAAAGAAATTTCCAGGCTTTTGATTGGGCAATTATTTTCCATATACCCCATGAGCAAAAATATATTAAACTCTTGCGCTTGCTTTTGCTGAATTGCAATGTCAGCCATTTTGGATTTACGACAATTGATAGGAAATATATACAAAATAATTTCATGCGCCACATTAATTTCTAGTCAATAAAGAAATAAACAAAAACTTTTTTACTGTTTTTCATTCATTCAGTACTTTATTTCATTGTTTTCCTATATGAAACTCATTCTACCATTATGTAAACCTTTTCACACTGAGTACAGTGATCAACATAGTGTCTGCAGATGGGTGTGTTGTAAACATGTACTTCAGACGGTATCCACCACAAAAGAATTCTTTGGAAAACATTGCACAATGTACAAAATATCATCAAAAAGCTTTCAAGTAAAATAAATTCGTTACTTTGGTTCTTGACAGGGAACCCCATCTGATAGCGATATTTACCCTCGCCTAATGGCTCGGGCAAAATTGCTCTCAATGGTGAATGTAATCCCATGTTCCCCAGCAAGAATCAAAATAACTCATAGTATAGTTCGAACAAATTGACCTGATACTGACCATTATGCAAGAAATAAATTAGTAAATGCTATGGCCTAATACATCGGCTTTCATAAACCTCTCGTGAATTGTCGGCATCTCATGCAAAGCGACCCATTTACCGACCTCTATGTATTGTATAACAATATCGCTATCTTCGGAAAACGACGAAGATAAATACGTGCATTCAGTCGGGTGTGAAATAATGTTAATAGAGTTCACCAGTCTCAGGTCAATTTGTTCGAGGTATATATATATGTATTTGTTATCTACAGCTATGGGAACTCATGAACAAGTTTGAAACAGCCACCGTAAATACCACTGGTGTTCGAGGAATTCAAGTTTCACTGAATAAAAATCCTCATGAGATGTTCAGCTTCATTTGCTTCCTTTCATTAATGTCCAATGCGGTTTAGGATGTAATTTTGTAGATACCAGTATACATGTATTACAAGTGTATACAAATCTGCCAGCTTTCCCAAGGGACTGTAGAATTTCCTCCCAAATCAATTACACATATCATTCCAAGACATTGATATTCATATTGTTGGTATATCATCTGAGGTGTGTTACACCTGTGGACACAAAAGGTTCAAACTGCTATGAAATAACTTTCAAAGAATCTCTTTGCATCAAGTTAGTTTGACAAGCAAATGCCATTCATCAGAGAATTCTAAAACTATATCAAGCCATTGATTGGTCTCATTTTGGAAAACAATATCTGATTGACATTTGAGATGTATTTTGATTGGACAGTGCAGGAGTCAGCAATGAAATGTACACCACCTTGTGTTTTGAATTTATTTCTGTTGATAGGATGTTAGGATATATTGAATGATGTTTCAAGTCAGAATGACATGAAGCTCATCAAAGTTTGAACGCTTTTGTGTCCACAGGTGTACAAACTGTTCAGTCATTCTCATTTTCAAAGCATTGTTTTTATTTTATTTTTTTTTTATTTTTTTAATTGAGGTTTAAGGTCCCCATTAACACTAAGTCATTTTGGAGATGTTGCTTCCAATTTGGTGGGACTTTTAGACAACACTGAGATGAAATGACATTTCAAGCCCCGCCCCCCAAATCAAACCAATAGTGTTTGTATGCACAGACAGTCCAACTTGCACCAATTTGCCTGGGCAGGCTTGGACCTTCTAAACGGTTTACCAGTAATCATGTGTGGTCAGTTTCAGCTCTGTGTGGAAGCACCGTGACCATGCATCAAAGCCAAGATGGGTGGGGACCCAATTTCTCACTCCGGATTACTTCTCAAATTTGAAATTTTGTCTGAGACTTTACATCTCCCATTGTCATCTGCAGGAAAATAAATTACTGTATACAATCATAAGCTCCTTATGCCAACTTTGGACATGTTTGGTTCCAACATGTCCCATTGGCATAAGGAGCACATATATTGCATCTCTTCCACTGCTATATGTTGGACAAGTCCATTTGTCATTTTAGGGACAAATATGTCAGTTGCCTGAAAATGTCAGCCAATACCCTCAAATTGACTTTGCAATTGTTTTGCCTACCTTTAAAAACTCCATAACTGGTTCAGAAGCATGAGATGCAAAGTTCAACATGGTGCAACCAGGCTTTCGACACGCCTCTGATTTTGGTTGCAAACAACATCAAAATTGCTTTGGAGAGAAGACTTGTTGCCAAATTGCTGGTTGCCTGGTCGTACCATACTGAACCCAGATACATCATTCTTTGAATACAGTATAGATCCACCAGATCAGCGACTGTTTTTCTTTCTGCTTTGAATGCTCTGGATTTTGGGTATTCTTTCGCAGCGGATGACATTTTGAATTATTTTTCTAATTTTCCGAGCAAACAGGATTTGACATCTCATGCAAACTGTCTCCATAGGAGACAATTTGCATGAGATGTCATGTCCTGTTTTCTGAGAAAAATATCAACAATATGTTTTGCTTTTAATGCTCTGCATGCTGGTATTTTTTCGCAGCAAATGACATTTTGAAATATTTTTCTAATTTTCTGAGAAAACTGGGTTTTTAATCTCATTTGCAGATGTCAAGTCCTGTTTTCTGAGAAAAATAAGAAAAATATCAACAATATGTCGTCAGCTGAATTCTCCTAGAGAGTGGTAGAGGTTAAATCCATGGTAAAAATGCAATCATGCAAAACAAAGGAGAAGTATAGCCATCATGTTAGCAAGTCCGTGTAATAAACACTCCTGTAAATCCCACCCCATTTTATATAGAGGAAACTGGGGTTTACAGGGGTATACATTATTCTTTTTTCTTATTTTTTCTCCAAGACATACGTTGTGGGTACTCGTTAGAACTGCCTCTAGAGGCAGTTCTAACAAGCACCCACAACCCATGTTTGGAGTATAAATAGGAAAAATATTACAAATGAAAGAATGCACTTTGTTACACAGATGTGTTATAGTAATGATATTGCAAGTTTCAATATGGTAAGGGTTAATAATTCAATATAGACAAATCTTTTGAAAAAAATTGCCTCCCCTGAAATTGTATTTATTTGCCTCACTGTATAACCTATATCAGTACAAAGTAATTTGAAGACACTATCTTTGAAGCTACTGTGTTTCAATTAAGAAGGAGACATTTTATTAAATATCTCTCTTGGGATTCTCTTGAAACAGAAATTAGAAAGTGTCTGATCTAATGTAATAGCACATAAACCTTCATAGGATGTAGCCTAGTTTGAAGATGGATAAAGTAATATAAAAAAAAATGAAGATTATATAGAAAAATTACCAAAAAGGGTCTTTTCTATAAGAACAGATCCCCTTTTCAGAGGCACAATATACCATTACACAAACACGCCTATACAAATACATTGCCACCTTTATCGCCGAAAACATGAAAATTTTAAGATGAAAAATTGTGATATTTTTCTTATTTCTGCTCCAAATATAAATTGTGGGCACTCGTTAGCACCGCCTCATCGAGTACCCACAATCTATATTTTAGAGCAGAAATAACAAAAATAAGGTACACCCGCAGAGACCCCAGTTTTACTATATAAATGTGGGGTTCAAGGGGGTCAAAATTAAATAGGTGTGTTTGCACGATAATAGGAAAGCAGGATATTTTTTTCTCTGCCAGAATCACAGATCAATCTAGAGATTTCCTTGTTAAGATGAATGCAAAAGTTAACCTACTATTGGACACTTACTGCTCCCAATCCCAGCTTCCACCACTGACCCCACTCTCCCACATCATCATTCTCTCACCCACAAAAAAAGAGAGAATATTTATGGGGAATGGACTTGACCCACCTGGCATATTTTCCGCAATATTTTTAAGAGAATTCCTTTTTCACTTCCTGTTCATTTTTTTAAAAAAAATTGGGCCTTCTCTTAATGGAAAGAATTCGCTCCTTAGGAGATCCATACTATTGATTAAGTAGACAAAAAATTCTGAAAGAGTTGTCTCTCAAACAGGTGTTTCAATGCCCCTTTTGTATGTGTTGAGATCCTGTGGACCAAACTTAAAGTCATGTCCACACAGGACCAAACTTAAAGTCATGGCCACACAATCACAACTTAAGGCTATGACAACACAATTATAGTCTTTCAAAACGCAGTGAGACGTGACTGCACTTTTAATTTTGTACTAGTCTGTGTTTTAGGTGAAACGCCTTGTGTTGGGATTTTACATTGGGAGAAATAGTTTTACTGAGATTCGTACTGCATACTAACCACTTGGCCACGTCTTCTACATTAAATGGCATTGTCAAAAAAAAATATTTATAACTTTAAAATCCTGTGAAAGAAGAAATCCGAAACCTGCTTCCCCTAAAACATGGAATTGTCTTGGCACGCTTGAACGTTGAACTCTCAAAGGTCGTTGATAAACTATAATTTTGGGTTGACTGTTTACTAAATACAGTTTCTTGCCTGTCCACATATCTATTGGCTATTTGCTGACCATGTATAAAATTCAGGTAAAGGTTATTTATGGCAGTGATTGCCCCCTCTGACATAAGAGCGGTGTGTGAAAAGAGTTGGTTGACTGTAAAATCTAGATTGGGCTCTTGTGCTGGGACACTAGCAATAAGTGTAGACTGACTCAGATCAGATGCCACAGAATGCGGTATCAGATCAGGGTCAACACTGTTATTTAAAGGTGCATTATTGAGCTACCGGGTCTCAAATTTTTTTTCTGGTTTTTATCTTCAATGCATACTCCTTTGTCATGTGTACACTTTTGGAGCCAAATACAGCTTCAGAACTTTGTGAAAATGGTCGTTTTCATCCGTGTTTACCCTTCGCTCTGAACATGTGTTCGGAATTTCTGTTCTAAAAATAAATCTGTCACTTTACACAAACATGGCAACAGTATCGTCTCTGAGTGTCGTTACTTATGGCATGGTATTCAGTGTCATATTTTTTCCCATTCAGGCATGGCCTAAGCAAACAAGGCCAAAAATGTACGTCGCATAACGTCATATATGGGGATTCTATTTTTGTCACGAACTAAAAATAGATCTAACTAGTGTTCGAAACCTAGTTAGGGAATGCCTCTCAAACTCGTTTACCTGTCACCATAATTGTACGCATTTTTGCATAAAATGCATTCATTATACCCCCGCAAACGAAGTTTGAAGGGGGTATATAGGAGTCAGCTTGTCGTCTGTCGTCGTCTGTCGGTCCATTACAAAAAACTTTAACATTGCTCATAACTTCCTTATTCTTTGACCGATTTCTTTAATATTCACACACCACACACCTTGCCACTAGTACTTAAGATTGATATACACAAACCTGACCTTGACCTTTACGTTGACCTTCCTCAAGGTCAAATACTTGTAAAAATTTGTCTGACAACGCATGCGGGGGTATAATTGGCGCCCGTTAGGCGGCAGCTCTAGTTTGTATTGTTTTAAAGAAAAATACCGGCTATATGTATTTTATTTTTGGAAGCATTTTTTCCAGATAGCTCAATAATGCACCTTTAAGGGTTAAACAAAACAATTTACGTCACTGTTCAGGACCATTTTCCAAGGTTACACTCAGAGGCAATTAACCCATTAGTACTGTAATGATCCTAAGTATTGGGACAGATAGGCCTAAGCAATCAGTGCAGATCCAGATCAGACTGCTCCTGAAGGAGCAGTCTGATCAGGGTCTACACTGTTTGCCATTCCACCTGCACTTTTTGGACTCCTTGCTAGATCCTGAAACAAATTTGTTAACTTTTTTAGAGAATTACAGCAAGCTCGCAAAGTATCCAAACTTTTAGGATTTTTAAGGTACCCTCAGTGCTTTGATTGTTAAATTTCAATGCTGCCTAGCTTATTCTTTTTCTAGTCAGCTCTGAGAATCTAAACATAATCAAAAGCAACTTCGTCATCTGTAATTAAATTTGTTGTCAACCTGTCAAATTCTACAATAACAAAGTATGACAGAGTGTCAGGCAGGACTTTTTTCCCACAAGAAATCACAGATTGGTATCTTGAGATATGCTTTCAAGATCCTCAGGATATCAGAAGGAATGTACAAGATACCTGTTGGAAATGAATCCCTTAAGTTTTAAACAACCCTAAGTGAACTTTTTACTCTTAAGCAGTGCCGCCTATTCCAAGGATAAATTTGGATAATTCCTTTACAGTTTTGTTGTTTGTCAATTAACCCTTATCTTGCTGTTCACGACAACCCCTATCTTTGCAAACAGTGTAGATCCAGATCAGATGGCTTCTGAAGAAGCCATCTGATCAGGATCTACACCGTTTAATTTTGGCATTCAGTTTATGAATTTGAAGCCATAAATAACATCAAGTAATTTGATTGGTTGACAGACAGAAATGGGTGTGGCTTAAATGAATATTCAGCAAGATAAGGGTTAACACAAAGTTACAAAGCACAGAAGCCTTTCATTGTTAATGTCCATGCGACTATCAATCCTGGTAATGACTGTATATAGAAAATAGCCACCATATCCTTATCACTGTGAGGTCAGAGTGTTGCGAGGGTTATCTATAGAATCTGGACTGGAATCATGTGTTGGGTTTGGCGAACAGTGTCAGACACCACAGAATACAGTGTCTGATCAGGGTCTCCACTGTTTGCTAACAGTACAGGCATTTAAGGATTAAACAATACAGTCAAAGTCCCCCATTCAGGACCATTTTTCCAGCCTTCACTCAGAGACAATCCACCCACATTACGATAATAAGCCTGTGTGACATTGTGCATTCTTTCAAATCTCCAAAATGACTACAGTAGAACTTTGATGGCTCGAACACCGATGGCTCGTTTACCATGGATGTGCTGAACCCATTCTTGAGCCCCTAGCGAAATCCTCTACATAAGAAATAGTGGGGGATAATTAGGGAGATTTCAGTCTATTATCTTGCAAATGTATGCTGTGTGTACTCATTAGAATCGCCTCGATGAGGCGATTCTAATGAGTACACACAGCATACATTTTCATTATAGAACACCGAAAAGATGTCTAAAAGTATCTTGTTATGCCTCCTGACAGTAATCTCAGTGGCTCGAACTACCCCTGTCTCGAACAGATTTTTGAGGTCCCAAAGGTGTTCGAGCCATTGAAGTTCGACTGTACTTATCCTATGAAAATTTGATATTTATCTTATTTATACTAGAAACATAGGTTGTGGGTGCTTGTTAGAATGGCTTCATTGACGTTCACGGAGTTGTTCACGTGATGCTCGATATCACTGCATAGTTCAGTCACTCATCTCCGGTTCTATACCATAGTATAGTATTGGCTGGACTGGAATCTGCAAGGGCAGGAGTCAACATTTTTTTTTTTTTGATCTTTGTCAGTCATTATCATTTCAGCAGGAAGACAGTGTTACCCCTATTTACAATTATTTTCAAGCCTTGGCACTAAAGGGGGTTAAAGCTACAGTAAATACTTTCAAAAGTAATGTGCATTCATATTTCTTTCATATTCATGACAAATAGCTATAACATTTGTCAAGAAGCATAGATACTCATGCTGTAACTTTCTAAAACCTTCAGAACGATCATTTAAGTATAACAGTTCTGTTAATTCAAACAGTAAAGCAGCATTTTTCCATACATTTGAGAATCTTTCCACAGTTTGATGCCAAGGCATTTTATTGTTTTCTTTACATATGTGGATTCATCTCGATATTGGAATGAAGCCTTGAAAACCTGGAATGCCCAGCTTGATATCAGTGTATTTGTTACATATTATAGATACTATATTCTGGCTGAAATCTTCTGTATGCATCAAAAAATTACTGAAAAAAAGTCTGGTTAAAAGACGATTTATAGCCAAAAGACGATTATATATGGGCCCCGTCAAGCGATTTTGGTACTTATCGCCTATGCGAGCAGCGAAGGTTCAGGCGAGCCTGCGCATCCGCGCAGTCTCGCCAGAACCTTCTCTGCTCGCTCATCCAAGCAGTGAATCAAGAGAAACCTTCAGACAGAAAGCCATATCCCTGGCCCCTCTGAATGGCTGGGATGTGCAGTTAAAATTTGTCATGACGGATTGCTCGAAGACACAAATTCGCTTGGCAGGGCTCATTTTCTTCAGTGAAGGCCAACCTGGAGAGCAATTTTATGGCACCCATTTATGCTGGTAGTTTCATAAAAAAATATAAACAATGGGGAACATTTTGGTATGCGACATATTATTGTATAAGGAGGGGTGGGGGTCGTGTTAACACTATAAATGAATAGAATATATGGTCAAATGTACAGATTAGGTAAAGCGGTGCGAGTCGGACAGTCCATGCTTATAAACCCTAATGGTTTCATTGAGCGACAAGGCTTGAGATGTCAATTCATCTCAGTGTCGGGTAGAAGTCCCACAAAATTGGAAGCAACAACTCCAAAATGACCCGTACAGTGTTGATGGGGATGTTAGTTTATACTAATTTATTTTAGTTCGATTGCGATGAAAGCTTTTTAAGCTTATTGAATCACTCTCGAACACTCATTCCGGGTGTTTTCACGCGCGCGCGAGAGAGAAGCAGTGGCTTTAAGACCACTGCTACCCATTTACACCTGGGTGGAGTGGGGCAGTGTCATAAAGTGTCTTGCCCAAGGACACACCTCGATACCGGTGGGGATGTTAAACCTCAAATCAAACAAAACAAATACAGATTATATAGAAAAATTATCATTTTTCTATGTAATCTATACATTTTTGAGATCCATCTTTAAATCATGTTACATGTATATCCAAAACCGTATTAAAATGAACCGTATAAAAAGAAGTTATGGGTATTACATAACCCACACAACAAAATAATGCATAACCTTAGTGCACTTCTTCTCATTAAAACAACAAAACCAATGACAAATTTCCTGTTATAGGCAAAACCGACAAGTCTAGGTGTCTAAATAAGCTCTTCAGCGTCGGAATCAATGTGAATCTGCCAATATTTGCATTTTCCAATTACCCTGATTGATTTTTTAGAAACTTATGAAGTGTTTTTAGCAGATATGTAGGAAGTAATGACGATACTGTGAACATGTGTGTGAATAAACATAATTCAAAACAAATATTTTTCCAGGGATGTGATAATTAAGATACCCTTTCCATTTTCTAAATCTGGGTATTTTTTTTCAACAGACTATTTTTTTAAATAATTTTCTTGTTTTTTACCCAGAAAATCCTGTTCCCACAGTCTATGTTTCGAGCAGAAATATAAAGAAGAGGCCCATGGGCCACTGCGCTCACTAGAGGTAATGTGGTTTATACCATTTGCAGGCATGGTGCCCATCTTGGTCATGTGACTATAATCCCACAAATAACTTTTCATTGCCTCATCCCACAGAGGCCTTCATGTAATTTGGTTTCAATCAGCACAGCAGTTTTAGTGGAGAAAGAATCTATGCCATCCAGGACAAAGGTCAGCCAATAACCTTGACCTTTGGAATTGATAAACTTTCATTCAGCTGATTGCAAATATCAATTCTGATGCCACAGAATCAGAAAATTTCATTGTTTTGCCTTTTTTTTCCTGACACATGTCTAAGTGACCAAATTTTCTTTCCCCCTTCCCATAGAGGCACCATGTGTAATTTTGGTTTCAATCAACCCTGCTGTTTAAGTGGAGAAGAACATAAAAATACTGAATCTGAGCCATCCAAGACAAAGGTCAGTAATGACCTTGACCTACTGTCATTCAGCTGACTGAAAATAATCTTTTGATGTGGCAGGCTGTCATGCAATCCAAACAAGATGTGTTTGTGAAACACTGATGCCCCTGGACAGTGCATGTGAAATAAGGAAGGCCTATCACTAACCAATTAAAAGGTATGGCTAATGATCAAGTTTTTAAAAAGTAAGTCAAGTTCAAGGTAACAAGGTAAAACATTATGGTACCACTGGAAAGGTCTTGTCACAAAAAAGGCACACATGAAATATGAAAGCCATAACACTTATCAATTGAAAGTTATGGTCAATGTTAAAGTCTTTAAAAAGTAGGTCAAACATCAAGGTCAAGTTCACAAATTGTGGTGTCACTGAAAAGGTATTGTGAAAAGGAATGCACATGTGAAATATTAAAACCCTTTCACTTACCAATCGAAAGTTATGGCCAATAATATGTTTTTAAAATGTAGGTCAAATGTCAAGATCACGGTCACAAGGTCAGAAATTATTATCCCGCTGAAAAGGTCTTGTGACATGGAATGCACATTTGAAATATGAAAGCCCTATCACCAACCAATCAAAAATTATGGCCAAAGTTAAGGTTTTTAAGTAGTAGGTCAAACATCAAGGTCAAGGTCAGGAGATTAAAAATTATGGTACCACTGGAAAGGAATTGTGACAAGGAATACACATGTGAAATATGAAAATCCTATAACAAAACAATCAAAGGTTATGGCCAATGTTAAAGTTTTTTTAAAAAGCAGGTCAAATGTCAAGCTCAAGATCACAAGGTCAAACATTATGGGTCTGCTGGAAAGATCTGGTGACAAAGAATGCACATGTGAAATATGAAAGCCCTATCAGTTACCATTCAAAAGTTATGCCCGATGTTGCCAATGTTAAATCTTTTAAAAAAGTAGGTCAAGGTCACAAGATGAAAAATTATGATACCACTGGAAAGGCTTTATGACAAGGAATGCACATGATACATATGAAAGTCCTATCAGTTACCATTCAAAAGTTATGCCCAATGTTAAGGTTTTTGCAGACAAACAGAAGTAGGTTAAAAGTCAAGGTCAAAGTCATGAGGTCAAAAATTATGGTACCACTGGAAAGGTCTTGTGACAAGGAATGCACATGTGAAATATGAAAGCCCTATCAGTTACCATTAACAAATTAAGCTCAATGTTGCCAATGTTAAAATTTTTTTAAAAAGTAAGTCAAAGGTCAAGGTCAAGAGATCAAAAATTATGGTACCACTGAAAAGGTCTTGTGACAAGAAATGCACATGTGAAATACCAAAGCCCTATCAGTTACCATTCAAAAGTTATGCCCAATGTTAAGGTTTTTGTGGAAAGACAAACAGATGGACAGACTTACAAAAACCTATAATTATGCCCCCAAATCTTTGATTCTGGGTGCATAAGAGTCCACTGTTTTGCCTTTTTTTTCCATACAAATGTCTAAGTGACCTATTTGACCGTGACGTTAAACAGGTCAAGGTCAACCAAAGGTCATCATTTGAACAAATTTGGTAGGGCCAGAGTCCCCGATGCTACATAGCACATTTTAAGGTCATCGGCCATTTGAATCCTGAGAAGGAAATTTAAATGTTTTTATCATATATGAGCATGGCGCCATATACTGGCCGTGTGACCCAGTCCTTACAAACAACCTTTTGTTTCCCCTTCTCATAGAGGCTCTACATGTTATTTGGTTTCAATTTTCCAAGTAGTTTCAGAGATGTCATTTGAAAATGTTGACGCAGACGCAGAGGCAGATACAGAAGCCGTTGACGACGGACCACTACCTATACTATTAGCTCGCCTGGAGCCTTCGGCTCTGGTGAGCTAAAAATATCGGAATTTTTTATCTGAAAATTTTTTTTTCTTATTGGTAAAACTTTCAATATATTTGAATAGGCATGCTTTTTTAATGAGTATCTTTTTTCTCAGGAGCTGGCTTATTGGCCATATTTGCATTATTTGCTGGCTCCCAGCTTGCACATTGTCAATATTAGATAAACAGGTAACAAAACCCCCCTGACCTTGAAAGGTCAGGGGGGTCTGGTTACCTGTTTTTCCAACACTGATAACCTTCAGACTAGGAACCAGCAGATAAGGCAAATAAGGTGGATATACTTTTGTGACTTAGCTCTGATGATTAATATCAGACGTACTCAGAACGAAAAAATTATATTTTTGTACAAAATAATGACTGGTGAAGGACAAAATATGACAAACTATTCAGCACAAAGGAAATTGCTTTCCTTATTGACTGTCTCAGTTGCTTTAGAAGTATCATTTTCAGAGGGTGGATATATAATGGACTTTGATTAAAGCTCGCTATAAGTGAAAATTACTCCAGGCAAGTTAAGCTTTTCAAAACATCTCACCACTTTGGATGTGTGTGTTTTTGTTCAGCTATATAATGAGGGAGGACATGTCTCTCAACCACATTAATAGCCTACAAAATATCATATCAATTTACCTTACATACAGTAAAGTTCCCCTATTAACCCCTATCCCACTGGTAATTTAGCCACACCCATATCTGACTTTAAACCAATCAGACAACTTGGTGTAATTTATTACAACGAATTCACAAAATGAATATGAAATAGTGTAGATCCAGATCAGATGGCTTCTTCAGAAGCCATCTGATCTGGATCTACACTGTTGGCAAAAGTAGAAGTTGTCGTAAACAGCAGGATAAGGGTTAAGACCAACTAAAATTAACCCATATATGACAATGGAATCAGCAAGGAGTCCAAAAGGTGCAGATGGAATTGCAAACAGTGTAGACCCTGATCAGACTGCTCCTTCAGACACAGTCTGATCTGGGTCTGCACTGTTTGCTTAGGCCTGTCTGTCCCAATACTTAGGATCAGTAAGGTATAAAGATGAGGGGGTATATTCAGAAAAAAATATGGTTAAAGTCTATGAAACTTTTCATCGTGAGAGCCCCTGAGCTTTGATCTCCACGAGACTGTAATTCTATGATACCATAAATAGACAGGAGACAGAAATAGCCGGCTATCAGACAAAGCTGATCATACCCATGGCAAAAGATGTTGTGGCTTCAGATATACGGGGGCAGTGAAAACATTAATCAGTCTACTGTGTCCAGTCAGTCAGAACAGAGCCTTTTTTGTCTGGCCAAAGAAGCTCAATATGGCTAAATTTATCCATCTAGTGCACAGCAAAGATTCAGATCAGACTGCACAGATGTGCAGTCTGATCTGAATGTTTGCTGAGCGCACATGTATGAAGACAGACTTGTTTTTAAGATAAATACCCATCAAGAGGATCATGTTAACACCACCAGCTGTGCAAAGTCTATCATTTACGTCAAACGACAAAAATAAACCAACTTGCAGGAACAAAGACAGACTGGTTCTAGAACAAAAGTGCGAAAACTACATATTTTTTGACCGTAGTTTTCTTTTTAAAACTAGAAATGTGTCCAGACGACACAGATGCCCCCACCCACCCCGAAAATCCATGTTGCAACAAAATTTTCTAAGTGTGTGACCTTGACCTTGAGGTCATGGGCAGGTCGGTGGTATGGCTGAATGAGACTTGGGACCTGTATCTATCATCATTCCAAATATGAAGCCAATCTATAAATATGAGCCCTAAAACTTTAAAAGCATAATAAAACTAAGTCTGTTACCTTGACCTTGAGGTCACGGGTGGGGGTATATACAACTTTGGAGCTGTAACTATCAGCATACCAAATATGAAGCAAACCTATATGGCTTGGTGAGTATGAGCTCTTAATAAACTTTAAATACACCCGGACCTCGTTATAGCATGATTCGTTACAGCACGAATTCGGATATAACACGGTTTTGGTTTGGACCCCAAATTTTCCCCAACCAACATTCATAAATATTATCCATGGATTGTATCAGGTTTTAAGCACAACAACTTTATTGTCCTCTCACTTTTAACTGCGGCAATACGGTAGCTAACACGGTAGCTAACACGGTTTATAACGGTACTTTTTGATATTTATTGCAGGCCTCCCGCAGAGTTGAATATACAGTATATAAACTTGTTTAGCTTGACACGCATGATAAACATGAACTACCATCGGCACAATCAAAAGTGTTGGCTTAGTGAGATAAAGAGATTAAAGAATTCAGTTACGCAACCGGAAAAAAATATTTATCACGCTCTGTTAAGGATCACTGCTCAGACAATGTGATCGGTCAACTGCAATAAAACTCATTTTCTAGAGCCGCATGTAAAAGAAAGTCAAATTTATTCCAGCTTAAAAGCAAATGATAAAACATATTCAAGAATGATTTTCGCGGTAAAAAAATCATTCAAAGACATGTGCGCCATTAAAAATCGTTTCAAATGACTAAAATATTAAGGGTAAGACATTTCAAGGGAAGTAATTCAAATTTCTTGTAAGCGTTGATCATTGTCCTGTTCCGAACCCTAACCCGGTAATTTCACCATTGAAATGTATTAACGGTACTGTAGTTCGGTACGGTTCCGGACGCTTAGTTACAACAAAGTTAGCCGGGAACCAGCTATCAAAATGGCGTCATACTCGCTGTCAGATCGGACGATTTCTGGATATAAAACATGGTTTATCAGCTGGTTTTGATTAAAGTGACTTGTTTGACTTGATGGGCCATGGTATTTACTGCCATTGATTAGTTCTAAACACATTTTAGTCGGGAAATACGGTCATTAACCGGACCGCACATCATCATGTTTGGGAAAGTATTGGTCACCATTGTGTCAATGGTTGATCTGTGGCAAATACGGTCGGCGTTTATAACACGATTCGGTTAACTAACACGGTCCGTTGGTTGGACCCGGAGTTCCGTGTTATAACGAGGTTGAGGTGTATTTATTTTTTGTCTGTGACCTTGACCCTAAGGGCACGTGCATGGGTGGGGGTATTGGACCAGTATCAATCATCATGCCAAATATAAACTTAATTCATCATACAATTTGGAAAATATAAACTCTTAAAATATGTAATTAAAATTTCTAAGTTTGTGACCTTGACCTTGAGCTCTTGGCCATGGGTGGGGGTATCGCTGAATAAAACGGACAGGTATGTAACATCATACCAAATATAAACTCAATCCATCGTACGATTTGGAAAAAATCAACTCTTAAAAAATCTCATTTAAAATTTCTAAGTCTGTGACCTTGACCCTGAAGCCATAGGCATGAGTAGGGGTATTGCCAAATAAACATTTGGACCTGTATCTATCACCATAGCAAATATAAGCAAAATCCATAATATGGTTGGAAAATTTGAGCTCTTTAAAATTTTAAACATTAAAATTGTCTAAGTCTCTGACCTTGACCTTGAGGTCATAAGCATGGGTGGGGATATTGCTGAATAAAACATTGTACCAACATCTATCATCTTATGAACCAAAGCCATCATAAAAGTTCAGGTTCTACCAGGTACAAATACCTTTACTGGAGTCTTTAACATGGAAAATTTCTGAGTCCATGACCCTGACCTTGAGGTCATGGGCATGGGTGGGGGTATCGCTGAATAAAACTTCGGACCTATATCTATAATCATACCAAATATGAACCAATTCCATCAAATGGTTTGGAAAATATGAGTTCTAAAATGTTCAGGTCTACCTGTTACAAAAACCTTAACCTGAGTCTTCAACACTGAAAATTTCTAAGTCTGTGACCTTGACCTTGAGGTCACAGGCATGAGTGGGGATATTGCTTAATAAAACTTTGGACCTACCGGTATATCTATCATCATACCAAAGATGAACCAGTTCCATCAAATGGTTAGGAAAATATGAGTTCTAAAAGTTCAGGTTCTACCTGTTACAAAAACCTTAACCTGAGGTTACACGATCACGTACATACGTACGTATGTGCACACACACGTACAGACGGATGTATACATGTACGCACGTACGGAAAACTGAAAAACTATATGCCCCCGGCATCATGCCCATGCGGGTGCATAAAAATTCAACCCCTACACCATCTGCAAAACAAAAAGCATTATAAAACTCTATAAACATCAGGCAATACTGCCTATTTTTTCTGATTGCAGTGAAAAGCATGCTTTTACATTTCATGTAATGTTGGTTGGTGCTTGATGCTTTGTCTCTGTTCAGGCCCATCGAATTCTAACTTTGCCCCAGCATTTCAGTGGTTTCTTGCTGTCGAGTCCTCACTGTTGTTTTATCTCTGTGGTTGTTTGATTTTTGTGTGCTTGGAGATGTAGCACTGATGAGTTAGGATGATTCATGCAGACTAAACAAATTATTTGTCTAAATTGCCATGTAAGGGCGAGGATTGTGGCCACGTAAAATCGATTTAAGCCCCCAAGTTCATTTTTTTTCACTGACCGTTCCAAGGCGGTTCTTCTGTCGTGGTTTATTTTTGTTATGGTTTGTCTTTTAGTGTGTGTATAGCTTATATTTTTTTTGTTTTGGATAGCTGATTGGCCATTTTTTTGAAAGAATCTGCTCTTTTGACTTTCCGCTATTGATGTTTCCATTAGGGTCTGTGTTTGTGTTTCTCTCCCTTTGGTGTCTCTGATGGGAGCTGTGGGTTAATTGTATTGATTCCTGATTATTGCCCTCACTTCTGTTTTGACATTTCATGTGAGTCATTTGCCAGGCACAGGATTCACATACAATGTCACGACTAATTTTCTCAGAAAAGTATTTACAACTTTTGTATGCCTAACCCACTTAAATCCAAACAGAAGCTTCAAAGAGAGTCCATTTGAAAGGTTGAACTGGCAAAATGAAGTCCCTGATCCAATGGGCCTGCAATGCACTGTTTGCAAACATCCTGGTTTCCCATCTAAAAGTTGCGATGGGTGTTATTTACTGTTTGTATTTGGACAGTTTGTTTGATTTGAGGTTTAACCCTTATCTTGCTGAATATTCATTTAAGCCACACCCATTTCTCTCTAACATCCAATCAAATTACTTGATGTAATTTATTGCTACAAATTCATAAACTGAATGCCAAACAGTGTAGATCCTGATCAGATGGCTTCTTGAAAAGCCATCTGATCTGGATCTACACTGTTTGCAAAGATAGGGGTTGTCGTGAACAGCAAGATAAGGGTTAATGTCCCCGTCAACACTATTTAGCCTAAATTTAGGTCATTTTGGAGACGTTGCTTCCAATTTTGCAGGACTTTTACTTGACATTGAGATGAAATGGCCGCATCTCAATCCCTGCCACCCAATAAAACCAATAGAATTTATAAGTATGGATGGGCCGACTTGCACCACTTTTCTTGGGCAGGCTTAAACCTTCTAAGCGGTTTACCAGTGCTTGTATATAGTCGGTTTCAGCTCTGTGTGTAAGCATCATGCAGCCCAATCTATTTCTCCTAGCTCTGATGGGGTGGGCGTTGGGGGGGGGGGGGCAGTATTTTGACAGACAGGCCTGAGCAAATAGTGTGGACCCAGATGAGATGCTGCAGAATTCAGCATCTACTGTTAGCTGTTAGCCACTAATCCAGCTATTAATACAACATGGGGTAGTAAATTGTACTTATTTAAATTTTATGAAAAGTATGGAGTCTAAATTCTTAGGGTAATTAGAGTAATTTAATGCCATTTCTGTGCACCCATGTCTAATACTTTTCTTCAGACATCCTGATTTTCTATGCCATCAATATTAGGGGAAAATTTCTAAGTTAACCCATGTCTTGCTGAATAAATTAATTTTTTCAAACCCATTCCTGACTATCAGCCAATCAAATGCTTGATATATGGTAATGTATTCATTTAATGCACAAACGAATGATAGACAAAGTAGATCCTAGATGGATCGCACACCAGTATAGTGTATATTCTTTCACAAGAGACTGACAACTGCCCTTCTTGAACCGAAATGAGAATAGCCATATTCAACTGATAGTTGCCATGAAATTTTGTGTATGAATAGGAATGAATATGTTATCTTCTTAAAACAGTCAGTCTCATTATCTTTTATATGTGTTTCACGCTCTTTCATCAAACTTATAGCTTACCAGTCAAATATGGCTAATGTCACTGACCTAGAAGGTATTGAACCCACAACTTCCTGATCATCAGTCAGATGTGCATCCTACTGGGCTACCAAGGCCAAACAGATGCATGTACGGGCAAGGGCAATCAGTGATTTTTTTACAAATTTGCCATTATAATATGAGTCCTGGGACCCACTGGGTCCAGAATTAATGCATCCCAGACCCAAACCATGTATCCAACCCAGGACCCATGGTGAAACCTTCTTTTGCACCCTAGAGTAAGTCTTGCAGTCTGGAATGCATGAATTCTGGATTGTAGCAATTCCTGATCATTGCCCGTTTTCAGTTTTATTTAAACTTGTGTATATACCTTATTCAGGCGTGTATTACCCGCAGTTTTTTTCCCTCAAATTACAGGCACAAGTTCAGGGTGAGGGTAACCCGCCCAAATTATTTTTGGACCATTTTATTTTTACTTTTGTCAGCTGAAAATACGATGCATCTCATGTTATGCTCTATCATTTTACAATCCCGACATAAATAACGTTTAATTGAATAATTGTCCACTCAATTTTACTTACACATGAGTAATATAACAATCTCCATTACTAAGCAAGCCCGATTTTCGTGAGTATTATTCCTTAAACTCTTATTTTAAACTAAATAAACAAGCAAGTTCAATGCGAACATCGAATTCCGGCATCAAAACTGCGGCCCACAAACCACCGTTAGTTTTTTCCTTCACGCGATCGGTAAATGACGTCATCGGACCCCAGCAATCCCATACGTTTCTATTGTTTTATCTTAATGGGGTGTACCTCTTTCATAAAAAAATTGTTTGGAAACGGTAAAAAAATTCTCGATAGCAAAACCAATAACCAACAACAGCATATAGATGTGTTAACACAAATTAAGCGTTCAACTTTTCTCGCCAAGCTTCTGCTATTTGGCGCCAAAACATAACCATTCATGAGATAGTAGAATAGTCGTAGCAACTCGTCTTAGGAGCAATTAAATAATTTTCACATTGCTTGGGATTAAATTTTATGATTGGGGAATAAACGCAAACTAGAGACATAACTTGACCATATTTTCACACCTTATCGACACGCACCGCAGGGTGGCAATTATATGGCAGGGATTAACAATAGTGTCATTATTGAACCATTATAAATTATCAAACAGTTTTAATCCAAATCAGAGGTCTGCGGCGTCTTTCTGAGGTTTCTGATCTGGGACTGCAGTGTTTGCCCATGTCCCCAAAAAAGGGTCGCCGGCATACATGTATGTGGGTTAATAAATAAATAACACTGGTGAACAGGTAAAGTTTTTTCCAACATTTTAATATAAAATACATGCTTTCTGGTGATACCGTCACGCACGTGCATTTGACCGCCTTTTGAAGACGATCGCGAGTTCCATTGTGTGTTATAAAAACTGGCCAAATTCTTACTTTTTCTCACTTAGGCATCATTTAATTTTTGTAGCGAATTTTTTATATTTTATATTGACTTGTTTTTGTTACTTCAGTTGTCTTAGGTCTTATACATCTATTAGACTATTACTATCTATCTTCTTGCACTGAGTTGGTCATATTTGGCCACTGTAGTTTGATTACGAGCTGGGACTGTCTAAATTAATCACGTGGCTGAAATGGGTTGAGTACTTTAAGCAGTTTAAATTAGATGATCGCCGTCACGATCGGCTGCCTCAGACTGAGATGCCTTGTTGTCAGACTGCTTTTGCCCTAGCAGACTGAACAGGGTTTGCTGTTTGGGGTCTAGTTTTACTTTTTCAGGAGGCGGCATCTATCGCAGCTTCTTCAGACCCTCAGTTTGACAAGTGCAAGGTCAAACGGTGTTAGGGTAAAAGTTCTCAACGGATTAAAAACCAGTACTCCAGTTCTCGCATAAGTCTCCTAACCCGGTATTGATTATTGGACTGCACAGGTAGAATTGGTTAACCGTAGAACTACGACGCCTCTGAGGACTGGGTTTTATCAAATATTGTACTTAAACACCGTTTTTGCATTCCGAAAACGAAAGTAAGAGTTCATAAAGCAAACGTACATTCATTCAAGAATTTTTATGCGTCCCAGGACCCGCCGACGATATTTTTATGCGTCCTCTTGCGAAATTATGCGTACAGGACGCAAGACGCACCCTAAAAAAATCACTGGGCAATAACTATAAACCCACCTCCCCTTCATGACAGGTGCAAAGAAAATTTACAATATCATCTGCTCTGCAATTTTGCCTGGTGCTTTAACCCTTGTGCTTGAGTTTTACGTCTCACCAACAGCTAAGGTCATACCTCAGTTTAAAGACTCATCCGAAAGTCTGAACTTGCTGAACCGAAACTATATCTTTTGCAAACAGTGCAGATACAAATCTGATGGCTTCTGAAGAAGCCACCTGAACAGTTTCAACACTGTTTGACACTCAGTTCCTGATTTTGTAGAAAAAAATATATATCAAGAAATTTGATTGGTTGAAAGTCAGAAATGGGTGTTACTAAATTAATTGATTCAGCAGGACAATGGTTTAGGTATAACACACTTCTTGTTTGCTTCATGTATTTACTGACCTTGTACAGACTGGTTTCCTCGCTCTCTCATTCTGGACAGCATCAAAGAAGGCAGCATTCCAGAACCGCAGTGACTGCCATATTGGCTGTTCTTTCAAATAGCTGTACAGGAAGTTTTTGTAGCGCTGCTTACCATGATTTACTGCAAACAGATTTGAAAAAAATAATATGAAAACAAGAGCCTTCACTGATATGAAGATTCAAAGCATTGTTAGTTTAACAAGCACATTTGTGGTCAGAATAGTAAAATATCAATACACAGATATTTTTGTTAAAAAAAATGAGAGTCAACACGTGAACAAGTCCGTGAAATAAAGAACCCCCTAAACCCCACTTTATATAGAGAAAACTCGGGTTTAAGGGGGTTAACATCCTTTCCCTTGTTTCTGCTCCGAGACATAGGTTGTGGGTACTCGTTAGAACCTATTTTTTGAGTACAAATAAGAACAAGAGGCCCATGGGCCACTACGCTCACCAGAGGTCATGTAGTTTACACCATATACAGGCAAGGTGCCCATCTTGGTCATGTGACAACAATACCACGAATAATGTTCAATTGCCTCATCCCCATAGAGGCTTTTAATGTAATTTGGTTTCAATCATCACAGCTCTCTTACTGGAGAAGAAGATAAAAATACTGAATCTGAGCTATCCAAGACAAAGGTCAGTAATGACCTTGACCTTTGGAATTAACTTCCATTCATCTGATTGTAAATAATATCTATGATGGATCCGGCTGCCATGCAATCAGTAAAATCCACTGTCTTGCTCTTTTTCGATACAAATGTCTAAGTGACCAAATTTGACCTTGACGTAAAACAGGTCAAGATCAGCTAAATGTCATCAGTTGAATAAATTTGGTAGGGCCTGAGTCCCCAATGCTACATACCAAATTTCAAGGTCATCGGCTATTTGGTTCCTGAGAAGAAAATTCTTAATAGAGGCTCCAAATGTAATTTGGTTTCAATCATCCCACCAGTTTAAGTGGAGAAGAAGATAAAAAAAATAACTGAATCTGAGGCATCCAGGATAAAGATCAGTAAATGACCTTGACCTTTGGAATTGATAAACTTCCATTCAGCAAACTGCAAATATCATTTTTGATGTCACAGCCTACCAGGCAATCAGAAATATCCACTATTTTGCCTTTTTTTTCCATACAAATGTCTAGGTGACCAAATTTGACCTTGTCATAAAATAGGTGAAGGTCAAACAAAAATCATCATTTGAACAAATTTGGTAGGGCCAGAGTCCCCGATGTTGTATACAAAGTTTCAAGATCATCAACTATTCGGTTTTTGAGAAGAAGATATTCAAAGGTTTATAACCATATATGGGCATGGTGGCCATATTGGTCATGTGACCCAGTCCTCACACTCAAACTTTCGTTCCCCCATTCCATAGAGGCTCCACATGTAATTCAGTTTCAATTGGCTGAGTAGTTTAAGTGAAGAAGAAGATGAAAATACTGAATCTGAGGTGTCCTGGACAAAGGTCGGGAAATGACCTTGACCTTTGGAACTTATAAACTTCCATTCAGCTGATTCCAAATACCATTTCTGATGCCACTAGCTACCATGCAATCAGAAAAATCCATTGTTTTGCCTTTTTTCCATACAAATGTGTAAGTGACCAAATTTGACCTTGACGTAAAACAGGTCAAGGTCAATCAAAGGTCATAATTTGAACAAACTTGGTAGGGCCCGAGTCCCCGATGCTGCATACCAAGTTTCAAGATCATAGGCTATTCATTTCTTAAGAAGAAGATTTTTAAAGGTCATAATTTGAACAAACTTGTTAGGGCCCCGAGTCCCTGATGCTGCATACCAAGTTTCAAGATCATCGGCCATTCGGTTCTTGAGAAGAAGTTTTTTAAAGGATTTTACCATATATGGGCATGGCGGCAATCTTGGTCATGTGACCCAGTCTTCACGAACAAACTTTCGCTCCCCCTTCCCATAGAGCCTCCACATGTAATTTGGTTTCAATTGGCCAATTAGTTTCAGAGGAGAAGTCGTTTGAAAATGTTGACGCAGACTCGGACGTGGACGCGGACGACGGACGGCGGATCACTGCCTATACTATAAGCTCCCCCGGAGCCTTCGGCTCTGGGGAGCTAAAAATATCACAAATTTTCATCATAAAATTACCTTTTTTGAGGTATGAAAAAATGCACTGTATCGCACGGATGTGTTATCATAATGTAGAAGCTACTCACATTTTTTTTCGCGAAAATATTGATATATTTGCCATATATATGAAGTGTGCAAAGTTTTAATGATACCCTAACTAATGATGTCAATAGTTTTGAACAACAGGCCCCTGATCTTATAGACACATCCAAAGTCTATGTCACACAAGGTCAAAGGTCATTAGCCTCGTTTTATCTGGTGGGCAAAAAAACTTCCGGTTCCATACTCTACCGTTGATGTAGCACGAATTATTTTCTGTAATAACCTTTGTTAAATCGTCTTTCTATCAAAACTGTTTGCCACAAACCATTTTTGACATTAAACTGCTTCTTTTTCATAAAAAATTAGATAGAAAATATACATGCTTTAATCTTATTTCCATTCGTTAAATAAAGATGTTTTGGCATGATGGTGGGTAGTTTTATAACGCTTTTTAGGCAACAAAATGTGCAATAAAATGTCAGAAGAGACTGGTTCTATATCATTTATTACTTCAAAAACACAAACTGACAAGGATCAGTTAATTTTTTGGAAAAGAAATGAGTTTAATCACACGATAAATATTCGAAATTCTCATTGACACTGTACGGCAACAGCAATGTTTTGCCAACCAGATAGAAGAGTACCTCGACAGGGGAGGTAATTGGCACATGCGCAGTGAAATGTAAACAAGGTCACGTGTCAAAACATTGGATCCGTCTATAAAGAGAATGGATACATCTGACATATTTTTGCCATTTATATAAGGGAGACAACTCTCAGGACTTCCTGTTTGCTCTTCTCAGGACTTCCTGTTTGCTCTCCTGCACATTTAACCTACCAGAAAAGAAATCTACTCTTAAAAGGAAGAATTTCCTCCTCAGTCAGAAAGCACAAGGTTATCGCGAATGGTGTACCATAAAAATCCTAAAACTTCAAGCACCTTAGGGTCTTACTGTAATTCTCCTAAAATTTTAACAAATTTATTTCAAGATCCAGCAAGGAGTCCAAAAGATGCAGATGGAATGGCAAAAAGTGTAGACCCAGATTAGGATTGTTCTGTAATAATGTTTCAATGTTGTTTTTTTTTTGCAGTTTAAAGGCTCAGTCAACACTATCCAGGTCATATTTGAACCAGTCTCTTTATCTGAAAGCAGTCAACCAGTACAGTGCACATTCTTTTGTCAAAAATTGACAACTGCCCTTCTTGAATCAGAGGAGAGAATAACCATAGAAACATTTTCCTGACCAGACTATGAAAGAATGTTTGAAGATATTGAACCCTGAACACCAGTCAGATGCGCATCTTACTGGGCTACCAAGGCCAGCAATAAGACATCGTATCATATACTGTCACTGTGGAAGGCTATGTTGTGCCTGTGGGGGCACAAAGTCACCAAACCATGATGACATCTAGGCCAAGGTCAAACACAGATGCTTGCATAAAAGTTAAAAATGCAAGCTTGTACTAAGTATCATTAATGAAGCTCTAATTATTCTTGAGAAATGAACTTAACCATTAGGGTGAACGCTAGGGTGGTGCAATATTTTACAAAGTCAGTGAACCATAAAATGTAGGTCAAGGTCAAATATGGATGCTTGTATTTAAGTTGCCATCCCCAGATACAAGTTTGTACCCAGTATCATTAAAGAAGCTCTTATAGTTCTTGAGAAATTAACTTGACCATTTGGGTGAATGCTAGGGTGGTCGCAATATTTTACAAAGTCAGTGAACCATAAAATAATGTACACCTGTGGACACAAAAGCGTTCAAACTCAGATGAAGTACCTTTCAATAAATCTCTTTGCATCAAGTTAGTTTGACAAGCAAATGTCATTCATCAAAGTAGTTTAAAACAGGATCAAGCAATATACATTGATTGGTCTTATTGTGGCAAGCACATTTATTTTCCATTTTTAGATCTGATTGACATTCGAGATGTATTCTGATTGGACAGTGCAGTGTCTACAATGAAATATACAACACTTTGTGCTTTGAATTTATTCCTGTCTTGCAGTTGACTGACAGGATGTAAGGAAAAATTGAATGAAACATCAGATCAAAATGAAATGAAGCTCATCAAAGTTTGAACGGATTTGTGTTCACAGGTGTAGGTCAAGGTAAAATATGGATGCTTGCATTTAAGTTGCCATCCCTAGATATAAGTTTATACCAAGTATCATTAATGAAGCTCTTATAGTTCTTGAGAAATAAACTTGACCATTAGGGTGAACACTAGGGTGGTCACAAAAAGTTGATGCCTTGACAAACGGATGGACAGAGGAACGAATGAAAACCGGACGACTATATCGTGCCATGCTAATAGCAGGCACGACAAAACTGATATGGCCACAAGTGTAACATATAGTTACTGGTGCGTACTGTCATGATGCAATCTGTGACAGTCCTTTGTTTTCTATTTTACTTCCTTGGCAACAAAATCCAGTTAAAAAAAATATGATAAAATTATATGATAACGAAATCTTACATGTGTGGTCATTTTACATGAAATTAATGAAACTTGCCAAAGGCTTGTTTCATAAATGTCTTATGAAATGACCACTCATGTACGATCCTCTATTTCATATTACATATCACATACTGAAAATACCGAACAACGTTATTAGAGTCAGAATAATTAGGATGACCAAAATAACAATCAGAACAATATTCGTCTGCCTTGTCATCTGCCGGTTACGTTAAAAGTCATTGCTGCAAACACTGTTGACGCAGATCAGACTGCTCTTCTAGGAGCAGTCTGTTCTGGATCCACACTATTTGCCTATAGGCGAAAATATTTTTGAAAAGTTTGCAAAAAGATTCAGCAGAGGACATAAACAGATGGCATTTTCAGATGCAGGTTTTCTCAGCATCTCTAGGGTTAAAACCACTTATTAAAACTTATTTACCTTCATGATAAAAAGTAAAACACATGTTCATTAAATTCTTGGCAGGGGTAAAGTCTTCGGACTCATTACATTCAAACAGCACCACTGCAAAGTATTGCACAAGTTGAAAGAAGATTTGCTCATCCACCTTTTTACTGTTCGCTCTCTGAAAATAAACAAAACAGAGCATACAGTATTTACTCTATGTTTTCAGACACCTTTAACCGTTCTCTACTTGTTACCATACTTATTCTAAAATTTAAACAAGTACAGTTTACAACTTCATGTTGTGTCTAAAGATAGCTAGATGAGTGGCAAACAGTGTAGACCCTGATGAGATGCCGCATTCTGCGGCATCTCATCTGGGTTTACACTGTTTGTTCAGGGGTTTACACTGTTTGTTCAGGCTTATCTGTCCAAACTCATAGAGTAAAGAGTGTTATTTTACTGTATGTATTTAGACAGACAGGCTTGAACAGTGTAGACCCAGATGAGATGCCGCATTATGCATCATCCCATCAGGACCTACATTGTTTGCCACTCATCCGACACAACATTGGGTAGTAAATTGCACTTGTTCAAATTTTAGAACAAGTTTGGTAAGGAGTTCATGGGTTATCCAATACAGCTGTAACCGGATTAACCGTCACACTATAGATGATGAAAGATTTCATGATCTGTATATTGAGACTGCCTTCCTCTTCATATTCAGAGTGACTTCCCCTGGCAATGTATAAATTCACCTGAATGTTTTGAGACTGATTTAAAATCATTTTTAGGCATGCTTAGTATCCCAAACAGGCACTGGCCAACAGTGTAAACCCAGATAAGATGCAGCATAATGCGGTATCTGATCAGGATCTACAATGTTTGCTTCAAGCAAATATATCTTTGAAAACTTACTACGAATAAAACAAATCTGATACCCCTTAAAATGGAAATTAATCTGTCCTAAACTTCGTTACCCTTAAACTGCCATGAAAAAAATGGATCTGAAAATGACATCTGTTTATGTCGTCTATTGAATCTTATTGCAAACTTTTCAAACTTATTTTTGCATATAACCAAACAGTGAGGACCCCGATCAGACTGCTCCAAGAGGAGCAATCTGATCTGGGTTCAATATGTTTGCAACCATGACTTTTAAAGTATCCAGCCAATGACAAAGCAGATGACAATTGTTAAGATTGGCATCTTAAGGGATAAACAGAAGACATGGACAAATGCTAAAACTAAATTGGTTTTTATGGACATTCAGTTATGCTATAATCATATCATATGACAGCAAGCTCATGGGAGAATTTAGAATTTCACAGCAATAATTATTTACCATAGTTTTCAACAGTTGCAGCAAGAGCTGTCCCCGGACAGCTCAGCTTGCCTTCTACAAGGTCTATCTGTGTTTTCCTAGTAACAGACCGAAAATTTTATTTCAACTCTTAAGGAGGGCCCCTAGAGAAATAAATTGGGGTGCATGATGCTTCCACATAAAGCTGAAATTGACCGCACCATGATGAGTACTGGTAAACTACATAGAGGGTCGGACTGTCCCTTTGGTTTGTTTGGTCAGCAGGACTTGCGATGTTATTTCATCTCAGTGTCGGGTAAAAGTCCCACAAAATTGGAAGCAACATCTCCAAAATGACCAAAATAGTGTTGACAAGGACATCAAACCTAAATTCAAACAAAACAACTCTTATGGAATAGAAAGTTATATGATTTTCTTCCAAAATTTACAAGAGTTCTGGCCAGTGGTTACTAAGTTATAAATTTAAAAAAAAAATTTTTTTGTAAAGCTAAGAAGTGGTTGTGTTGTGGTTTTTCAGCCCACTCAACAGCTTCCATCATGTTGGGGTCATCAGTTGCCTTTACTGTTCCTGGACAGGCTTAGACCCTCTAAGCTGTTTACCAGAACATAGTAAAACCACCCCCTGGAGACAGTAACTGACAATAGTCCGTGGGTCAAGTGTGAATCAAGTTCTCAACCAACCGTACATCTGAAGCCATTGAAAGAGTAACTTGCTTGGTGGATAGTCAGCAATGGGTCTGGCTAAATTAATTCATTCAGCAGGATATGGGTTAATTTGAATTCTTGAGATTTTTTAATTATCAAGGGTTAAAAAAACATTTAATCACTTCTGATAATTTTGGGACTTAAATCACTTTATTACAAATATTTCTGAATTTATATGGGAGTTTGATTATTAAGGTTTTCTGCAAATTAGTTCAGCTACTTAAATTATACCTTTTTATCATATGACGTCGCGTCTGAGAGTGTAATAACGCCATGTATTATTTTCGATAATCCACTAGTGGATTAAATATGCAAATTAGCTAGACACGTCCCGTAACGTTACATGTACGACGTCCTTAACGACGTCGTGTTAATTAATGGCGGAATATTGATATTTTTGTAAACAATTGTGAACAAGAGGGCCATGATGGCCCTGGATCGCTCACCTGATCCATAGTGTAACAAGTGGGCCCCAGAGAGGGCCATTATTGGCCCCAGGGCTTTAATGTGCATAATGTTGAGGGAGGTCTTAAAGGTGCATTATTGAGCTATCTGGAAAAAATGCTTCCAAAAATAAAATACATATAGCCAGTATTTTTCTTTAAAACAATACAAATGAATGCATTTTATGCAAAAATGCGAACAATTATGATGACAGGTAAACGAGTTTGAGAGGGATTCCCTAACTAGGTTTCGCACACTAGTTAGATCTATTGTTAGTTCGTGACAAAAATAGAATCCCCATATATGACGTTATGCGACATTCATTTTTTGACCTTGTTTGCTTAGGCCATGCCTGAATCGGAAGAAATATGACGCTGAATACCATGCCATAAGTAGTGACACTCAGAGACGATACTGTCGTCATGTATGTGTAAAGTGACAGATTTATTTTTAGAACAGAAATTCCGAACACATGTTCAGAGCGAAGGGTAAACACAAATGAAAACAACCATTTTCACACAGTTCTGAAGCTGTATTTGGCTCCAAAAGTGTACACATGACAAAGGAGTATGCATTGAAGATAAAAAACAGAAAAAAAAAATTGACACCCGGTAGCTCAATAATTCACCTTTAAAGGTGAAGCTCCATACCAAAAATCAACAAAGGCTATAATTTGAACAATCTTGGCAAAGGTCCACTAGATGAAGCTACACATCAAATATCAAAGACCTGGGCCTAGCGGTTTCAGAGCAGAAGATTTTTAAAGATTTTGCCTATATAAGCCTATGTAAAACCAAAGGGCCCCGGGACGGGGGCATTTTTTGCCCCAGCACTATAATTTGAACAATCTTGGTAGGGGTCCACTAGATGAAACTTCATACCAAATATCAAAGTCCTGGGCCTTGTGGTTTCAGAGAAGAAGATTTTTAAAGTTTTTCCCTATATAAGCCTATGTAAAACCAAAGGGCCCCGGGTTGGAGGCATTTTTGGCCCCAGCACTATAATTTGAACAATCCTGGTAGGGGTCCACTAGATGAAGCTTCATACCAAATATCAAAGACCTGGGCCTTGTGGTTTCAGAGAAAAAGATTTTTAAAGATTTTCCCTGTATAAGCCAATGTAAAACCAAAGGGCCCCGTGTCGGGGGCATTTTTTGTCCCAGCACTAAAATTTGAACAATCTTAGTAGGGGTCCACTAGATGAAGCTTCATACCATATATCAAAGTCATGGGCCTTGTGGTTTCAGAGAAGAAAATTTTTAAAGATATCTCTATATATGCCTATGTAAAACCAAAGGGCCCCGGGGCGGGGGCATTTTTGGCCCCAGCACTATAATTTGAACAATCTTGGTAGGGGTCCACTAGATTAAGCTTCATACCAAATATCAAAGACCTGGGCCTTTTGGTTTCAGAGAAGAAGATTTTTAAATATTTCCCCAATATAAGCCTATGTAAAACCAAAGGGCCCCATGGTGGGGGCATTTTTTGTCCCAGCACTATAATTTGAACAATCTTGGTAGGGGTCCACTAGATGAAGCTTCATACCAAATATCAAAGTCCTGGGCCTTGTGGTTTCAGAGAAGAAGATTTTTAAAGATTTTCCTTATATAAGCCTATGTAAAACCAAAGGGCCCCGGGGCGGGGGCATTTTTGGCCCCAGCACTATAATTTGAACAATCTTGGTAGGGGTCCACTAGATGAAGCTTCATACCAAATATCAAAGACCTGGGCCTTGTGGTTTCAGACAGGAAGATTTTTAAAGATTTTCCCTATATAAGCCAATGTAAAACCAAAGGGCCCCGTGGCGGGGGCATTTTTTGTCCCAGCACTAAAATTTGAACAATCTTGGTAGGGGTCCACTAGATGAAGCTTCATACCAAATATCAAAGTCCTGGGCCTTGTGGTTTCAGAGAAGAAGATTTTTAAATATTTTCCCTATATAAGCCTATGTAAATCCAAAGGCCCCCGGGGCGGGGGCATTTTTGGCCCCAGCACTATAATTTGAACAATCTTGGTAGGGGTCCACTAGATGAAGCTTCATACCAAATATCAAAGTCCTGGGCCTTGTGGTTTCAGAGAAGAAGATTTTTAAAGATTTTCCCTATATAAGCCTATGTAAAACCAAAGGGCCCCAGGGCGGGGCATTTTTGGCCCCAGCACTATAATTTGAACAATCTTGGTAGGGGTCCACTAGATGAAGCTTCATACCAAATATCAAAGACCTGGGCCTTGCGGTTTCAGAGAAGAAGATTTTTTAAGTTTTTGGTGAAAAAAATCTAGTTTTGGGTCCTGTGACCTAGATGTGCAACGGACCGGAACCATTTGAACAACTTTTAAAGGGGACCACCTAAGGATCATTCCTGTGAAGTTTGGTCAAAATCCGATCAGTGGTTTAGGAGGAGATGTCGTTTAAAGAAATTGTTTACGCACGCACGGACGCACGCACGGACGGACGCACGACGGACGACGGACAAAAAGTGATCCCAAAAGCTCACCTCGTCACTACGTGACGGTGAGCTAATAAAATGCGTTTTAAATGTCATATGATAAATACAATCTTGCATTCGTGCTCATGTATTATTGAATTTATTAAACTTGTTTAGGAAAAGGGATAAAATGCTCGGCAGAGCCTCGCATTTTATCCCTTTTCCTCAACTCGTTGAATAAATTCAATAATACATGAACACTCATGTAAGATCCTCTATGAACGTGATCTAAACTCTTTGTCATACAGTTTGTAGAGTAACTTGCTTGGTGGATAGTCAGCAATGGGTCTGGCTAAATTAATTTATTCAGCAGGATATGGGTTAATTTGAATTCTTGAGATTTTTTAATTATCAAGGGTTAGAAAAACATTTTAATCACTTCTGATAATTTTGGGACTTAAATCACTTTATTACAAATATTTCTGAATTTATATGGGAGTTTGATTATTACGGTTTTCTGCAAATTAGTTTAGCTACTTGAATTATACCGTTGACTAATATAAAATAAGCATTCATTTAATGTTATGAGCTCGCTAGAACTAACAATAACACAAATATGCACTGATCTTTGTTAAATGAACAAGTTTAATGTGACTTCCATAAATAGAAATTCATTTAAAATATCAGAGTGATTTTATTGAGCTCTGCTTCCCCAAAAATATATTTCTTCAGTGATATAATAAGTTCCAGTGAAAACAGCTTATTATGGAAGGAAATAATAATTTATCAAGGGACATGAATGACATGATAATGATGCTATACAGCTTCTATGTAAGAAGCTCAGCAGATGACAGTTAACCCATAAAATGCCAATCACAATAATTGTCATCTGCTTTGTCGTCTTCTGGTTACTTTAAAAGTCATTTTTGCAAACAGTATGGACCGAGATCAGACTGCTCCTCTAGGAGCAGTCTGATCTGGGTCCACACTGTTTCCCTGTATGCAAATTTTTTTTAAAAAGTTTGCAAGAAGATTCAGAAGACGACATAAGCAGATGACATTTTCAGATGCACCTTTCATGGCATTAAAAAATCCTTTTCTAAATTTCTCAAGAGAAAATGAGGCATGACTTTTCATGGGAATCATCTGCCTGGCAGACAATGCCCATGGAAGATCATGCCAGATTCTTCCGAAAAAATGGCAAAAATTTTAGACTATGCAGCACAACTTTGCTTGGTAGTGTAAGCACTAATGGATTTCATACCTTTGAAGACACTGATTATCGCATCTAGTAATTTTAGGAGATAAAATTTTGTTTATGATGGGGTACCCTTTAAATCTAGTTTGAAGCTGCAACTAATAGTTTTTGTTTTAAACTCATACTCTGCTAAGGTATTATAGATGGTATATTAAAGGTCGAGCTGTCTGACCTCCATAGGAAAGGTGGTGAAAAATCAAACACTGATGAATTATAAAGGCTGATCAAACATTGCATCAACGTCAGTTCTGTTTCTGTGCTTGGAAGACCACATTTCTTCCATTTGCAAAGCTTTAAGCTTTTCTGGCCTAGTTAAGATTATGAAAGATTATGAACACTTGTCTGCAGAGAATTCACTGAAAAGGATAACAATTTGAGCACGTTAAAAATAGATTGGAATTTCTTTCAATGGTGGACTTTACATAGAAAATGACTTTTCAAGATAATGCAGCCGCTATTTTCACCTTCCAACAGCTGCGTCACAACGGCCGAGGGGATGTCAACGCTGCTTGTCATGCTGACAGTTCGAGTTCGAATCTCACTGATTGCGTTTTTTATAAACGTAAAAAAAAAACCAGAAATTCAACTTCGGTGAAGTTGATGTCGCACCTGCTCCCCACCTGCCCCACACAAAAAAATAAAAGTTTATTTAAGGCAGAAGAAATGAATATAGGGCTTTGAGAAGAATCCATAGCCTATATATGTGAGGTAAAAAACTGACTAAGTTCACAATGTGGAAAAAGTGATAAAAATTGATCCCAAGATAAAGTCAAAACCACATGCACATCCTCATACCATAGGTAAAAACACACACAAAGTTTTAAAATGATCAATATAAAACTGTAAGAGAAGTTGCGATGACAAGAGGTACCTATTGTATATCAACTAAAGCTTAAAATTGGCTAAGTTCACAATGTGCAAAAGTGAAAAAAAAAATATTCTGAGAATTACGTCGAAATCACATGCACAACCTCATACCATGGCGAAAGCACACGCAAATTTTCAAAATGATCGGTATAAAACTGCAAGAGGAGTTGCGATGACAAGAGGTACCTATCATATATCAATTGAAGGTTAAAAATGACTATGTTCACAATGTGGAAAAAGTGAAAAAAAAATGATCCGACGATAAAGTCCAAACCACATGCGCATCCTCATACCATAGCAAAAGCACACGCAAAGTTTCAAAATGATCGGTATAAAACTGCAAGAGGACTTGCGATGACAAGAGGTACCTATCATATATCAATTGAAGGTTAAAAATGACTAAGTTCACAATGTGGAAAAAGTGAAAAAAAATGATCCGACGATAAAGTCCAAACCACATGCGCATCCTCATACCATAGCAAAAGCACACGCAAAGTTTCAAAATGATCGGTATAAAACTGCAAGAGGAGTTGCGATGACAAGAGGTACCTATCATATATCAATCGAAGGTTAAAAATGACTAAGTTCACAATGTGGAAAAAGTGACAAAAATTTATCCGATGATAAAGTCCAAACCACATGCGCATCCTCATACCATAGCAAAAGCACACGCAAAGTTTCAAAATAATCGGTATGAAACTGTAGGAGGAGTTGCGATGACAAGAGGTACCTATCATATATCAAATGAAGCTTAAAAATGGCTAAGTTCATAATGTGCAAAAAGCGGAAAAAAATATTCTGAAAATTATGTCGAAACCACATGCACATCCTCATACCATGGTGAAAGCACATGCAAAGTTTCAAAATGATCGGTATAAAACTGCAAGAGGAGTTGCGATGACAAGAGGTACGTATCGCATACCTAAAAATGACTAAGTTCACAATATGGAAAAAGTGACAAAAATTGATTCGAAGATTAAGTCCAAACCACATGCGCATCCTCAGACCATGGCGAAAGCACATGCAAAGTTTCCAAATGATCGGTCTAAAAGTGTAGGAGGAGTTGCGATGACAAGACATCCAGTGTAAAATGTTGACGGACGGACGGACGGACGGACGGACGGACGAACGGACGGACGGACGAACGGACGAACGGACGGACGGACGGACGGACGGAAACTTGCACGCCTATGTCTTCCTGCTAAAGCAGGTGCGACAAAAAAACTCTGTTTGCTGAGAGCTGATAATACTTTATGAACAATGCCATATGCTGAGATTAAAGTGTGTGTCGTTTATCTGAAACCGGGTCTAACAACATTTCAAATCTGAACTTTGAAAATGACTTTGGAAGTCAGTAAAGAAGAGACGTAGAAGACAAGTCAACAGGACTTATAGGATTCTACTACCACCAAGTTCACGTGACGTTACTTGTGTAGTCACCTTGAAACCATGGCCTCTGGACGATCTCATCAGGGTGTGGGACAAGAAGCAAGCATTGAAACTGTTACAGATGTCAAAGATAAGTATTTTTCATTGCTTTTCCATACCCACTCAAATCGGGTGATTAAAGTTGAGACAACCATGCCTGTTCGATGTGCAGCTGCTGTTTGCCACTAGAACTTAGCTTCTATTCTGGTAATCGCTGCCCTCAGCTCGATATGAACTAAATTAGTGCTGACTGGGTCTTAAAGCTCCAAATCAATAATCTCGCCGTGCTGCACTTTAAATAACAGCGACTAATTATTCTTGAAAATATGCTTGTTTTCTTGTTCATACCACGGTGACGCCAAGTTCTGCAATTAAAAGTCAGGTAGTTTTGCTCCAAGTACTCTAGTTTTCACCTGCAACCGAGTTACCTTTGCCATGTTCAATGTTTAGAAAGCATCATGCTCATCTTATTCATTCCTTTATTGGGACTTGATATGACATGCCTTCCCTCAGGGCATCTATTTATACTGCATCATCCTCACATGAGGATTACTTGCAGCTAGGTCTAGCCTTTATTCATTATGGCTAAATTCATGAATACAGTCTGAATTTCATCATCTGCTTAGCTCGTTTGTGTCTCATAAGGCCTCAGGTTTGCATCGGTTTTCATGTCTCATTGTAAGGTGCCTGCCATTCAGTGTGTTGTAGTCATTTAATATCTAATCAAGATGCACAACCTTATTCAGGCCTCATATAGAATGCCACTCAGCCCTCACTTGATTTCTGCTAGCTGTAGATGCAAGCTGCAAGCATTTGCATGCCTCCCCAGCCTAGAAACTGCTACATGTATCGCCTCTCCTCTGGCTTTTCACTGGGGTTCATGTCTTCATGTCAGGTCAACTCGTATATCAACCATTAGACCCCCCCCCCCCCCACTACCCCCTATCTGATTGTGACTTTGCACTTTAAGTGAAACATAAAGCAAGCAGTTAATTTTAAAGAGAAGCTTAGAAATAACAATTACCTAACAAGATGCAGAGCTCTTGTCATATTTTGCAGACTTAGGTCTTCCAAGTGCAGAAATAATATCAGCACAAGTCTTGTCTGATTTTGTGAAGACTCCAGACATACCCGATTTTCTGTCCTTATGAGCAGATTTTGTTGGCCAGTCCATGTTGGTAACAGGTGGTAAACAGTTATGATGAAACGGGCCTCAGTGGCCTAGTGGATGAGAATGCTGACTCTCATTCATTAGGTCTGTCGCTGCTATGGGTTCGAGCCTGGCTCGGGTCACATGTGAGAAGCCGAGTTCTGCAAAGGAAGTCCAGGTGGTTTTCTCCGGGTACTTCAGTTTTTTGACCACCTCTGATTAACCATCTGCTCAATATGAGTGAAATAATCTTGAAAGGGCCATAAAACAAAAAAAAAAAACAAAAAAAAAAAAAACCCAAAGAGTTTTGCTGACAGTGTCTACAGTATCAGCAGCAATTTAAGACATTGATCAGACTGCATATGACAGGGTCCGTAGTACAATCTGACTGCTTGGCCAAAGCTTGAAGTCTTACAGCACAAGTGGGTTGGTCACCACTTCTGACAATGCAGACTATGCAAGACAATGCATGGCGATCTAAGTTATCTAACTGTCTGGCTGATGTCTGAATTTACCAGATTGCACTGCCACTTATACATCTTTATCAAAGGAGTTTTGACAATCATGGCTATCATTTTAATGCGAGTAGCTGTGTTGACATCTCAAATCCTTACAGTGGAAGATGATAGGACTGCATGGCTTAGTCTCCCATTCTAAGGGTATAAGACAACCAGATTGCATGGCTGTGAATTCAGTTTAAAACTAAGCTTAACAGAAACATAGCTAGGTCTCCAGTTTACAGAGACCGATCAGTCTCTAGTAAGGTTGATCAGAATTCGTTTTGTGAGACGGTGATAAGATTTTTCTAACATAACTGAAAGCAAAATCTTCAAATGACCTTAATAGTGCTGATGGGAACCTTAAACCACAACAAACAATTATAATAGAATATTCTGGTATCTTGTAAAACCTCTCTGTTTAATTTTGTTTATTATTTTTTGGCTGACATAGTTAGTACAAGGCAAAGAGATTAATGTCCACATCTTGCAGTCTGGACCGATTATTTTCCTTCCTCAACGGATTGGGCCAGCCTCAGTAGCTCAGTCGGATGCACGTCTGACTGATGATCAGGCGGACGTGGGTTCGATACCTGCCTGGGTCGGCAACATAATTTTGAAATCTTTTCTGCGTTCATTCAATCCCTTCATATCATGTCAGTCGTTTCATGTAGCTGCAAGGGACTGTTCTGCTTCACACTCAGTCACACTGGCTGACTGGGTAGCTACTCGCACTGACTGAGTAGATGGGATTAAAGGCAGACCAGTCACACTGGCTGACTGGATGGTTACTCACACTGGCTGAGTAGCTAGACTGATGGTAACTGCAGACCAGTCCCACTGCTACATACACACTGATTCATGAAGGGCATGCAGTTGTCAGTTTCTGGCATAAGAATGTGCAGTGTACTGGTTAACCGCTTACATACTATGCACTGTACTGGTTAACCGCTTATGCAGTACATGCCAACTGACCGGCTCAAAAATGACCTTAATAGTGTTGACTGGACTCAGAACAAAACTGCATTGTGCCAAAATAGTGGCAGTCATCCTGGACTCTTGTATTTATTCCTAGTACCATGTTTATGATCTTTTTGTGTCAGTTTCAGGATGGAGCAATCCTGGTAGTTCCAGTCTTGTTCAGGTCAGGTGTCTTGTATATCCAACATGAGGATCAAGCTAGTGTTATGGATTGGTACAGAATTGAAGTTCAATTGACAAAGAAGCGTTTCCCTACAAAGTGACATGAAATTTGGTGATGCAAACATTTACCGGAAGAATAATTTAACACATTTTTCTGAACTGCCTTGTGCAAACGCTAGGAAAGGAACATTCTTGCTCATGTGGGCTATGACAGTTTTTTAAATTCTGGACACACAGCTACATCAGCTGCGAAGATCATGTATGATCCATACCTTAGGACAATGGTCATCCATTATAAAATGAACTGAAGTCATAAAGATGCACAGTTTACTCTTTTACAATTTAATCCTTCTGGTGCTTACCACATCTTGAGGATGGCTTTTACATGTTCCTTTGTTAGTGGCAGATGTTAGGCAACTTAGGCTTGACATTGCATGTGAATTGTCTGATTCGCATGAGATGTTGGGCCATGTTTTTTTGTTTTTTTTTTTCATTGGAATATGAAGACATTAAGAGTGCAATTTCAAATCTGTCTGTCATCTAAACACTATTGGTTTCATTGGGTGACAGGGCTTGAGATGTCATTTCATCTCAATGTCCGGTAAAGTCCCACAAAATTTGAAGCAACGTCTCCAAAATGACCTTTAAAGTGTTGACGGGAACATTAAACCTCAAATCAAACAATCAAACAAACTGTCTGTCATCTGCTCCGGATTTTCGGTGGTACTGAAGGGTAAACAAGTTCTAATAATTTACTGATTATGTGTGACAAATGACATGCTGCAGGTACAGATATCCTGTATGTTACTGCTCCTAGTCACTGATACCCCCACTTCTTAATCTTTATTCCTTTTACTTGGGGATCATTCAGTCATGATATTCATTCCTTCATTTTTGGGGAATTCCATTTCATTTTACAAAACATTCATCAAATTATCCCCAAGTTCTACCAGGCTACAACAGCCTGCTACAATTTATCACTTTTCATGTAGCTGATACTTTGGAATTTCATGTTAATACTGCTTCACACTCAGTCACACTGGCTGACTGGGTAGTTACTCACACTGGCTGAGTAGCTGGATTTCACGGCAAACCGGTCACACTGGCTGACTGGATAGTTACTCACACTGGCTGAGTAGCTAGACTGACATTAACTGCAGACCAGTCACACTGGCTGACTGGATAGCTACTCACACTGGCTGAGTAGTTAGACTGAGAATCAGCATTATCATGTTTTCCAGCCAAATGCAAGTATCGCCAACATGGCAAATGCGCTGTGCCAGCCGCACTGATCAGAGCAAGTGCCATGTTTGTGAGCATATGATTCATTCTATCAGCAGCTACTGAAAAGTACGTCCCCCTGGTTCAGCATGGTCCGCATACCGCGTGGCCAGTGTCAGGCCCAGTACAGATGACACTGGTACACAGTCTGAACTAGGACTTCTGGGCCAATGACTGAGCTGGTCCCATTTAGCCAAAATATAAAAGGAATAAAGAGAGAGATAATAAAAAGAAAACATAGAGTACTTGTAGTTTTACTGACCCCTAAACATTATCTGTCATTAAGTCATACTTAATGAAAACAGCCAGGTGACCCATCATAAATAGTAATTTTAGGAGATAAAATTTTGTTTATGATGGGGTACCCTTTAAATCTAGTTTGAAGCTGCAACTAATAGTTTTTGTTTTAAACTCATACTCTGCTAAGGTATTATAGATGGTATATTAAAGGTCGAGCTGTCTGACCTCCATAGGAAAGGTGGTGAAAAATCAAACACTGATGAATTATAAAGGCTGATCAAACATTGCATCAACGTCAGTTCTGTTTCTGTGCTTGGAAGACCACATTTCTTCCATTTGCAAAGCTTTCCACCGAGACCACCCCACCACAACACCTTGCATCAGTGACATGGAGTAAGGGATCAGCTCAAGTCCCAGATGAGACCATAGTAATCAGAAAGTGTTTCAAAGTTAATGCAATGTTTGGGGAATTCCATTTCATTTTACAAAACATTCATCAAATTATCCCCAAGTTCTACCAGGCTACAACAGCCTGCTACAATTTATCACTTTTCATGTAGCTGATACTTTGGAATTTCATGTTAATACTGCTTCACACTCAGTCACACTGGCTGACTGGGTAGTTACTCACACTGGCTGAGTAGCTGGATTTCACGGCAAACCGGTCACACTGGCTGACTGGATAGTTACTCACACTGGCTGAGTAGCTAGACTGACATTAACTGCAGACCAGTCACACTGGCTGACTGGATAGCTACTCACACTGGCTGAGTAGTTAGACTGAGAATCAGCATTATCATGTTTTCCAGCCAAATGCAAGTATCGCCAACATGGCAAATGCGCTGTGCCAGCCGCACTGATCAGAGCAAGTGCCATGTTTGTGAGCATATGATTCATTCTATCAGCAGCTACTGAAAAGTACGTCCCCCTGGTTCAGCATGGTCCGCATACCGCGTGGCCAGTGTCAGGCCCAGTACAGATGACACTGGTACACAGTCTGAACTAGGACTTCTGGGCCAATGACTGAGCTGGTCCCATTTAGCCAAAATATAAAAGGAATAAAGAGAGAGATAATAAAAAGAAAACATAGAGTACTTGTAGTTTTACTGACCCCTAAACATTATCTGTCATTAAGTCATACTTAATGAAAACAGCCAGGTGACCCATCATAAACTTATATATTACTCTATTTTATACCCCAAAATGGGTGCAAGCAAGCAACGATTAGATGCCACAGGACATGGTGTCTGATCAGGGCTTTAATTATTGGCCAAAAGTTCACCCAGTTTTTACATTCATTTTGAAAATCAACTCTATCTGGAACCCTTAATGCTCTGCATGCTGTTTTTTTTATGTTTTCTTTCGCAGACGACTTTTGAAATATTTTCCCAAATTTTCCCAGAAAACAGGATTTGACATGTCATGAAAATTGTCTCCTATAGAGACAATTAGCATGAGATGTCAAACCTTGATTCCTGGGAAAAATATCAACACTTTATCATCTGCAGAATTAGTCTAGAGAGTGTTTAATAGACTCCTATATATAGGGCAGAAGATACCATTCACTACAAAAAGGCTTATACTCCATGCTTTCTCATGTCTAAACAAAATGTCAGGGGCAACTTGCAACTGGAAACCTTTGGGAACATGACAGCAAGCAAGGATATTTCATTTTTAACCCTTATCTTGCTGAATATTCATTTAAGCCACACCCATTTCTGTCTATCAACCAATCAAATTACTTGATGTAATTTATTGCTACAAATTCATAAACTGAATGCCAAACAGTGCAGATCCTGATCAGATGGCTTCTTCAGAAGCCATCTGATCTGGATCTACACTGTTTGCAAAGATAGGGGTTGTCGTGAACAGCAAGATAAGGGTTAATGCTCTTCCTAACCTGAGTTAGGTCAATATCCAGGCCAGTAAAAACAAGAGCAGTTGTTAGACAACAGATGGTACCAAGAGTTCTCTTGGACAGTAATGTTATGCCGAATCCAACTCATAAAGCGCTATGTAAATTTCTGGAGCAGGTGGCAATTTAATTTTTCAATTATTTTTTTTCTGAAAAAAATAAGGTCTGACATTATAATGAGCCCCGCCAAGCGAATTTGTGTCTTCGAGCATTCCGTCATGACAAATTTTAACTGCGCATGCCCAGCCATTCAGAGTGTCCAGGGATACGGCTTTCTGTCTGAAGGTTCCTCTTGATTCACTACTTGTATGAGCGAGCAGCAAAGGTTCTGGCGAGACTGCGTGGATGCGCAGGCTCGCCTGAACCTTCGCTGCTCGCATAGGCGATAAGTACCAAAATCGCTTGACGGGGCCCATATGTGAATCTGTCTGCCCAGCAGATGGTTCGCATAAAATGTCAAGAATTATTTTCTCAGAAAAATACATGTGCAAAGAAACTATTTATTGAAAATATGATGTCTGCAAAATTAATGTTGTCAATTGCAGTTAAAGGTTAAAATAAAATACAGTCAACCCTCTTAATACTGACATCCATTAATATAGTGGCAAAACTAGATATAACAACAATTTCAATGGAATGAATTCTCAGCTCAAGACTAAGCCTCAATTCCGTGCCACATGGGCTTCCCTCGGGTTTGAAATGACCAAAACGAATCCATAGTCAGGAAAGATTCTTGTAATTTAATACTCCAAGAAACAAATTATATAGATATTTTGTGAGAATCGCCTCACAGAGGCAATTCTAACAAATGTCAATAACATTTGTCAACTCACCGAGGCGATTCTAACAACTGTCTATAACATTTGTTTCTCGGATTGGGAAATGACCTTTTATAACTGGGATTGTTTACAATGGCAAATTCATTATAACGGCACAATAAAAGGGAACAAAGACAGTTGTTATAAAGCAGGTCCTCTGTAATTACACACGGCATCTGACCTGGACTTTAACATAACAGAAGGAACAGAAGTTGCTTTCCTATATCTACAATACTTATCCTAATATGGTCAGACACCTTAACACCTTACCATACTTGTTTTAAAATTTGAACAAGTACAATTTATTGCCCGATATTGTGTATTGAAATAGAGGGATCAGTGGCAAACAGTGTAGACCCTGATGAGACAATGCACTTTGTGGTGTCTCATTTGGGTATACACTGTTTTCTCAGGTCTGTCTCTCTAAATATGTATGCTAAATACCCATCTTGGCACTCACAGAACAAAGACACTATAGACACACAGTATGAAGATCTGGGACTGTCTTGTACCCACCATACACAAAAGCCTGGGTTCAAGATGAACTGGAACACCGGTATGTATCTTTGAGGTCAACATCGTAGTGTGGATTATATTTTCTAGTCCTTTGGGATCACTGATTCCACCACGGTATTCTGAAAATGATTTGAGGGTCATGGATGAAGCCTAAATGGCCAAAACCAGCTAGGAAGTGTGGCCTAGAAAAAAAATTATATAATCCAAAGTTGTTCAGTAGTAGGGAATAAAGAGAAAAGAGCAACAAAGACTTCTCAGTTCCCGAAGCTACATACCAAGTTTCAAGGTTACCTAGCAGAGAAGAATTTTTAAAGTTTCAACACATATAGTCATGGTGGACATTTTGGTCATGTGACTTAGCTCATCTGAACATTTTTAGCCCTGTGTTTTCCTTGGGCATTTCACATACTTACTGCATAATGAAAGTCGGCTTTAAGAAGAGTTTGTATGAGAACAGGAACTGGGAAAGCTCTGGTGGGACTGCACAATGTGCAGTCCCACCAGAGCTTTCCCTGTTCATCTAATGAGAATGACATGTCATGGTGGCTTGCAGTACAATTACTTTGCATCTCGGTCTTTGTCTATATCTGACAGCTCGGAATCAATAAAATCCAATTAGTGTCTGTGCAAAGCAGCAATTTTGAGAAGATAACGAGCATTCAAGTCTTTCAGTAAAAATCATGTCATTTCTCAACAAACTCATCATGTCATTTACATGATAGGCACCATGATGTAGGCTTAATGGGCCTAAATATTGACAAGAGGTCTAAAAGCAGCCAGTGATGATGCTTAAAGTCTGTGGACAATCCTAGGAAGTACTCAATCTATTACGGTTCTAAATCTTTTTTCATGGCCAATTCAATAATGAACACAGTCAGTTGTCTTCTCATTACATGGACCTAAAACCTCAACATAAACAAACAAAGTAGTCCTATAATGCTCTAAATTATGGAACCCTGGAAAGGACATGAATTTTTTTTTAATATGTTGTGTGAACAAGATATTAAGTTGTGCGAACAAGATATTATCTTGTGTGCACCAGATAATATGTTCAATGCACACAAGATATTATCTTGTGTGGACATATCTTGTGCGAAAACATAATTTATCTTGTTCAGACAACATGTTTATCTTGTGCACACAAGATAATATCTTGTTCCCACAACTTAATATCTTGTTCCCACAACTTAATATCTTATGCACACAACATATTATCTTGTTTGCACAACATATTATCTTGTTTGCACAACATAGATCTTGGGAAGTTGTGCAAATAAGATATTATCTTGTGCGAACAACTTATATATAAAAAAAGTCATGTCGCTTCCCAGGTTATGTACTAAATACTTCAGATTTTATGATGAAACTACATGGTGTATATTTGATAAATATGCATATTCTGGTTGACTGTTTATCAAATGACCCAAAGTTAAAGTGCAGCAGCTTTTCAGCACTGAAGTCCATGTGACTATCACTGGCTTGTAGGATTATAATCCAGGAAATGGTTATTTATAGAAAACAGTCATGATGTTGTTATCCCTCTGAGGTCATAGTTTCGCATAAAAGGGGTTATTTAAAGAAAGCAAACATTCTAGACCAGATCAGGTGCCACAGAACATGGCATCTGATCAACGTCTTCACTGTTTGCTTAAAGTACAGGGGCCAGGGGCCAGTTGTTCAAAGCATCGTTAGCTTAACGAGCTCGTTAGTGGTCATATTGTTAACTCTTCTAGTAAGTACAATATCGTAACTTTTGGTATTTTTGCTGAAAAAATGTGAGCAGCTTTTGCGTCCGCAAAAGCTGCTCACATTTTTTCAGCAAAAATTTCAGCATATTTGCCATATTTAATGTATCATTATTTAATGTATCATTAAATAGCTAATGTATCATTAAAACATTGATCATTCAATCTGGTTAAAATACTAATATTTGTGCTGAAAAATGAAAATGCAAAAGCTGCTCACACTTTTTTCAGAAAAATTAAAAAATTTTAGATATTGAATTTGCTAGAATGGTTAACAAAATTTGACCACTAACAAGCTCATTAAGCTAACGATGCTTTGAACAACTGGACCCATGAATTTAAGGGTTAAACGAAACAGTCTAAGTCCCCATTCAATTTTTTCAGCCTACACACAGAGACAATAGACCCACCAGTGCTCTTAGTACTTTGATTTAGAATCATTATGACATGAAGCCAGACAGAAATGAATACAGCTGATTCTTTATTTAAAACTGTTCTTAGATGTGAAAGTTAAAGAAGAAAACAAGGCAACGCAAGCGTAGCATCCCCTCGCAACTGCATACCATTCATTAACATGAAAATCCAATCTGAATATGTTAGACCATTGTGACCTTGACCTTTGATCCCTGACCTTGAAATTCAATAGGGTTCATCCTCTGTACATGATGAACATTTGTGGAAGGTTTGATGCTTCTACGATGAATACTGTGTCGTCTATCCTGCTCACAAGGTTTTCAAGGTCAAGTCCATTGTGACCTTGACCTTTGACCCCTGACCTTGAAATTCAATAGGGTTCATCCTCTGTACATGGTGAACATTTGTGGAAGGTTTGATGCTTCTACGATGAATACTGTGTCTTCTATCCTGCTCACAAGGTTTTCAAGGTCAAGTCCATTGTGACCTTGACCTTTGACCCCTGACCTTGAAATTCAATATGGTTCAGCCTCTGTACATGGTGAACATTTGTGGAAGGTTTGATGCTTCTACGATGAATACTGTGTCTTCTATCCTGCTCACAAGGTTTTCAAGGTCAAGTCCATTGTGACCTTGACCTTTGACCACTGACCTTGAAATTCAATAGGGTTCATCCTCTGTACATGGTGAACATTTGTGGAAGGTTTGATGCTTCTACTATGAATACTGTGTCTTCTATCCTGCTCACAAGGTTTTCAAGGTCAAGTCCATTGTGACCTTGACCTTTGACCCCTGACCTTGAAATTCAATAGGGTTCATCGTCTGTATATGGTGAACATTCCTCTGTACATGGTGAACATTTGTGGAAGGTTTGATGCTTCTACGATGAATACTGTGTCTTCTATCCTGCTCACAAGGTTTTCAAGGTCAAGTCCATTGTGACCTTGACCTTTGACCCCTGACCTTGAAATTCAATAGGGTTCATCGTCTGTACATGGTGAACATTTGTGGAAGGTTTGATGCTTCTACGATGAATACTGTGTCTTCTATCCTGCTCACAAGGTTTTCAAGGTCAAGTCCATTGTGACCTTGACCATTGACCCCTGACCTTGAAATTCAATAGGGTTCATCCTCTGTACATGGTGAACATTTGTGGAAGGTTTGATGCTTCTACGATGAATACTGTGTCTTCTATCCTGCTCACAAGGTTTTCAAGGTCAAGTCCATTGTGACCTTGACCTTTGATCCCTGACCTTGAAATTCAATAGGGTTCATCCTCTGTACATGGTGAACATTTGTGGAAGGTTTGATGCTTCTACGATGAATACTGTGTCTTCTATCCTGCTCACAAGGTTTTCAAGGTCAAGTCCATTGTGACCTTGACCTTTGATCCCTGACCTTGAAATTCAATAGGGTTCATCCTCTGTACATGGTGAACATTTGTGGAAGGTTTGATGCTTCTACGATGAATACTGTGTCTTCTATCCTGCTCACAAGGTTCCGGACAGACACACACACAGAAACACAGACACACAGACACACGGACACACGGACGCACGGCACCGATGCTATATCCCCATTCGCAACGTTGTTGCGAGGGGATAATAAAGGCTGATATGATTGACAAGCACACAATACCGTAATGATCGTAAGTATTGGGACAAATAGGCCTGAGCAAACAGTGCAGACCTTGATCAAAGGAGCAGTCTGATCAGGGTCTATACTGTTTGCCATTCTGTTGCACCTTTTGGACTCCTTGCTGGATCCTGAAACAAATTTTTCAAAATCTTAAAAGAATTATAGTATGTGAAAGCTCAAGAAGAAAATAAAGTAGAAGTAAAACAAAGATCAGGAATCGATACAATTAACTTACTCCACCCATCAAAGACACCAAAGGGAAAGAAATACAAACAATAAGCGACTAGACCATAATGGAAACTTAAACAAAGGAAGGCCATAAGGACAGTTACTTTCCCACAAAATGGCCATATGGCCATCCAAAATTAAAAGACACAAGTGATACACACAGTAAGTAACAAACAACAACATAAATAAATCGCCACAGAAGAACCGCCTTGGAACGGTCAGTGGAAAGATTTCCACTGGGGGGCTTAAATCGATTTTACGTGGCCACAATCCTCGCCCTTACTTCCGCCGCAATTTAGACAAATAATTTGTTCAGTCCGCATGAAGGCCTCCTAACTCATCAGTGCAACATCTCCGTGAACACAAATAATCAAAGAACCACAGAGGTGAGACAACGGTGAGGACTCGACAGCAAGAAACCACTGTATAGTCTTAAATGATCTTTTGTTCTGCCTTATATATAGCAGAAGTTCATTTCAAAATTTAGGGGTACCAGGTTGTGTTGTCTTTGAACTAAAGTTGGGAAAATGGTGGAATTTTTTGCAAACAGCTGCAGGCCCTGATCAGATGCCACATTCTGCATCATCTGAACTGCACTGTTTGCCAGTGTTCCGTTTGTGGATTTCCCATATAAAATGATTAATGAATATAAATGTAATGTTAACCATAAGCTGCTGAGAAAAACAACATCTGAAAATGTCGTCTGCTGAATATTCTTGCAAACTTTTAAAAAATATTTTTGCATACAGGCAAACACTGTGGGTCCAGATCAGACTGCTCCATCTGGTGAAATAAGAATAGCCATCGGAAGAGATGGCAAATCCCCCGACCAAAAGCCAATATGGCCACCAATAGATAGTGCACCAGAATTAAACCAGCAATATATCACAAAAGTATTGCAGTTATGCCCATCACAAGATTATACTGTCAGGGGAGAAAACTGAAAAAAACCAGGGCACTCAGAATTGTGGTTCTAGCGCATGACATGTCTTCTTGCTTAAGCTCATGTATTTCTGTATGAAGTACCATCAATATGTCTCAAAGCGTATTGGAGACATGGTGAGCACAAGCTGGTCATACTGTTACATTGGAAGGGTAGATAACTCAAATACCACAGCACCAATAGTTGTGGTTCTTGCACATGACACCCCCTTCTGTACCTTGTACATGTATACAATTGCGCCAAGTTCCTTCAAAATATCTCAAAGGGTGTTGGAGTTATGGCCATCACAAGGTTATATCGTCAGGGGAGGTAACTAAACCAGAGGACCAGTGGTCCTGAACCGCTCACCTGTCTGGTGACAATTTTCCTACTTAGATCAGCAGAAAATGTCATTTACGGACGACGGACCATGGCTATACTATAAGCTCACCTATGAGCCTAAAGGCTCAGGTGAGCTAAAAATCCATTATTTATACTTTTTCCTATGCAAAAGCCTAAGTCAGCATATTTGACATTACTGTAAAATAGGTCAAGTTCAACCCAGGGTCACCATTTGAACAAATTATGATAGGCCCGAGTACCATATGCTACATGCCAAGTTTCAAGGCCATTGGCCTTACGGTTCTTGAGAAGAAGAATTTCGAAGTGTTTTTACCATATATGGGCATGGTGGCCATCTTGGTCATGTGATCTAGACCATATTGGCAGCTTTTCATTTGTTCAACTCCCAAAGGCTCCATATTGAATTTCACTTCAATTGGCTCAGTAGTTTCTGAGAAAAAATGTTTGAAATATGGAACCTGCGTGACCTTGGTCTAAGGTCAATTAATGACCTTGACCTTTCTTACACATAGATCTTCATGTATTCAGCTACTTTACCTTATCTACTAATTTTGGTGACAGTGTCTTCAATGGTTTCCTATAAATCCATTATTTTCACTTTTTCCCATGCAAAAGCCTAAGTCGGCAAATTTGACATTGCTGTAAAATAGGTCAAGGTCAACTCAGGGTCACCATTTGAACAAACTATGATGGGCCTGAGTACCATATGCTACATGCCAAGTTTCAAGGCCATTGGCCTTACGGTTCTGGAGGAAAGAATTTTTAAGGCTTTTTACCATATATGGGCGTGACGGCCATTTTGGTCATGTGATCTAGACCATATTGGCATTTTTTCATTTGTTCAACTCACAAAGGCTCCATATTAAATTTTACTTAAATTGGCTCAGCAGTTTTGGAGAAAAAAATGTTTGAAATATGGATCCTGAATGACCTTGGTCTAAGGCCAATGAATGACCTTGACCTTTCTGACCCATAGATCTTCATGTATTCAATTACTTTACCTGATCTACAAATTTTGGTGACACTGTCTTCAATGGTTTCCTATAAATCCATTATTTTCACTTTGCCCCATGCAAAAGCCTAAGTCGGAAAATTTGACATTGCTGTAAAATAGGTCAAGGTCAACCCAGGGTCACCATTTGTACAAATCATAATGGGCCCGAGTACCATATGCTACATGCCAAGTTTCAAAGCCACTGGCCTTATGGTTCTGGAGAAGAAGATTTTTGAAGGCTTTTTACCATATATGGGCATGGCGGCCATCTTGGTCATGTGATCCCGACCCGCAAACAAGGCCAATGAATGACCTTGACCTTTCTGATCCATATACATTCATGTATTCAGTTACTTTACCTGATCTACAAATTTTGGTGACACTGTCTTCAATGGTTTCCTATAAATCCACTATTTTCACTTTGCCCCATGCAAAAGCCTAAGTCGACAAATTTGACATTGCTGTAAAATAGGTCAAGGTCAACCCAGGGTCACCATTTGTACAAACCATGATGGGCCCGAGTACCATATGCTACATGCCAAGTTTCAAGGCCACTGGCCTTATGGTTCTGGAGAAGAAGATTTTTGAAGGCTTTTTACCATATATGGGCATGGCGGCCATCTTGGTCATGTGATCCAGACCCCGCGAACAAACTTTCGTTCCCCCATCCCACTGAGGCTCCATATGAAATTTGGCTTTGATTGGCCCTGCAGTATAGGAGAAGAAGATCTTTGAAAATGGTGGACGGACGGACGGACGGACGAACTGACGGACGCCGGACCATGGCTATACTATAAGCTCACCTTTGAGCCTAAAGGCTCAGGTGAGCTAAAAACCAGAGCACCCAGAGTTGTAATTCATGAGCATGACACACCCGCTTAACCTCATGTACATCTGTACCATGTACCAACAATATGTCTCAAAGGGTTTCGGTGCTATGGTGATCACAAGGTGGTTATACTGTTATATTGGAATAGGAGATAACTCAAATACCATTGCACCCAGAGTTGTGGTTCTTAGGCATGAAGTGCCATCTCAACCTTGTAATGTATATAATTGTGCCAAGTACCCTCAATATATCTCAAAGGGTATTGGAGTTATGGCCATCACAAGGCTATATTGACAGGCCTCCGTGGCCTAGTGGTTAAGAACGCTGACTCTTGATCATTAGGTCTCTCACCGCTGAGGTTCGAGCCTCGCTCGGGTCACATGTGAGACGCCAAGTTCTGCAATGAAAGGTCAGGTGGTTTTTCTCCGGGTACTCCGGTTTTCGCCCACCTCTGATTAACGATTGGCTCGATATGAGTGAAATAATCTTGAAAGGGCCGTAAAACCAAACAAGAGGGCCATGATGGCCCTGGATCGCTCACCTGATCCATAGAGTAACAAGTGGGCCCCCAGGAGGGCCATTATTGACCCTAAGGTTATAATGTGCATAATGTAGGCTATAATTGTCCATTAGATGAAGCTCCATACCAAATATCAAAGACATGGGCCTTGCAGTTTCAGAGAAGATTTTTAAAGATTTCCCTATATAAGTCTATGTAAAACCAAAGGGTCTCAGGGCGGGGGCATTTTTGGCCCCTTGGCTATAATTTGAACAATCTTGATAGAGGTCCACTAGATGAAGCTTCACACCAAATATCAAAGACCTAGACCTTGAGGTTTCACAGAAGAAAATTTTAAAAAATTTTTCCTATATAAGTCTATGTAGGACCAAAGGGCCGCGAGGCGGGGGCATTTTTGGCCTCAGGGCTATAATTTGAACAATCTTGGTAAAGGTCCAATAGCTGAAGCTTCATACCAAATATCAAATACCAAGCCTTGTGGTTTCAGACAAAAAGATTTTCCAAGATTTTCCCTACATAAGCCTATGTTAAACCGAAGGGCCCCGGGGCGGGGGCATTTTTGGCCCCAGCACTTTAATTTGAACAATCTTGGTAGGGGTCCACTAGATGAAGCTTCATACCAAATAGCAAAGACCTGGGCCTTGCAGTTTCAGAGAAGAAGATTTTTAAGGATTTTCCCTATATTAGACCATGTAAAATCAAAGGGCCCTGGGGAGGGGGGGCATTATTAGCCCCAGCAATATAATTTGAACAATCTTGGTAGGGGTCCACTAGATGAAGCTTCATATCAAATATCAAAGACCTGGGCTTTGCGGTTTCAGAGAAGAAGATTTTTACAGATTTTCCCTATATAAGCCCCTGTAAAACCAAAGGGCCCCGGGGCGGGGGCATTTTTTGTCCCAGCACTATAATTTGAACAATCTTCGTAGGGGTCCATTAGATGAAGCTTCATACCAAAAACCAAAGACCTGGGCCTTGTGGTTTCAGAGAAGAAGATTTTTGAAGATTTTTCGTATATAAGCCCATGTAAAACCAAAGGGCCCTGGGGCGGGGGCATTTTTGGCCCCAGCACTATAATTTGAACAATCTTGGTAGGGGTCCACTAGATGAAGCTTCATACCAAATATCAAAGACCTGGGCCTTGTGGTTTCAGACAAAAAGATTTTCCAAGATTTTCCCTACATAAGCCTATGTTAAACCGAAGGGCGCCTGGGCGGGGGCATTTTTGGCCCCAGCACTTTAATTTGAACAATCTTGGTAGGGGTCAACTAGATGAAGCTTCATACGAAATAGCAAACACCTGGGCCTTGCAGTTTCAGAGAAGAAGATTTTTAAGGATTTTCCTTATATTAGACCATGTAAAATCAAAGGGCCCTGGGGAGGGGGGCATTATTAGCCCCAGCAGTATAATTTGAACAATCTTGGTAGGGGTCCACTAGATGAAGCTTCATATCAAATATCAAAGACCTGGGCCTTGCGGTTTCAGAGAAGAAAATTTTTAAAGATTTTCCCTATATAAGCCCCTGTAAAACCAAAGGGCCCCGGGGCGGGGGCATTTTTGGCCCCAGCACTATAATTTGAACAATCTTTGTAGGGGTCCATTAGATGAAGCTTCATACCAAAAATCAAAGACCTGGGCCTTGTGGTTTCAGAGAAGAAGATTTTTGAAGATTTTTCGTATATAAGCCCATGTAAAACCAAAGGGCCCTGGGGCGGGGGCATTTTTGGCCCCAGCTCTATAATTTGAACAATCTTGGTAGGGGTCCACTAGATGAAGCTTCATACCAAATATCAAAGACCTGGGCCTTGCGGTTTCAGAGAAGAAGATTTTTTAAGTTTTTGGTGAAAAAATCTATTTTTGGCTCCTGTGACCTAGATGTGCAACAGACCGGAACCACTTGAACAACTTTGAAAGAGGACCACCTAAGGATCATTCCTGTGAAGTTTGATCTAAATCCGATCAGTGGTTTAGGAGGAGATGTCGTTTAAAGAAATTGTTTACGCACGAATGACAGACAAAAAGTGATCCTAATATAAAACACAAGAGGGCCATGATGGCCCTGGATCGCTCACCTGATCCATAGAGTAACCAGTGGGCCCCGGGGAGAGCCATTTTTGACCCCAAGGTTATAATGTGCATAATGTTGAGGGAGGTCTAAAAAGGTGAAGCTTCATACCAAATATCAACAAAGGCTATAACTGTCCACTAGATGAAGCTCCATACCAAATATCAAAGACATGGGCCTTGCAGTTTCAGAGAAGAAAATTTTTAAAGATTTCCCTATATAAGTCTATGTAAAACCAAAGGGTCTCGGTGTGGGGGCATTTTTGGCCCCAGGGCAATTATCTGAACAATCTTGATTTAAGTCCACTAGATGAAATTTCACACCAAATACCAAAGACCTAGGCCTTGTGGTTTCAGAGAAGAAGATTTTTTAAAGATTTTCCCTATATAAGTCTATGTAAAACGAAAGGGCCCCGGAGCTGGGGCATGTTTGGCCCCAGGGCTATAATTTGAACAATCTTGGTAGAGGTCCACAAGATGAAGCTTCATACCAAATATCAAAGACCTGTACCTTGCAGTTTCAGAGAAGAAGATTTTTATAGATTTTCCCTACATAAGCCTATGTCAAACCAAAGGGCCCCGTAGCGGGGGCATTTTTGGCCCTAGCACTATAATTTGTACAATCTTAGTAGGGGTCCACTAGATGAAGCTTCATACCAAATAGCAAAGACCTGGGCCTTGCAGTTTCAGAGAAGAAGATTTTTACAGATTTTCCCTATATAAGCCCATGTAAAACCAAAGGGCCCCAGGGCGGGGGCATTTTTGGCCCCAGCACTATAATTTGAACAATCTTGGTAGGGGTCCACTAGATGAAGCTTCATACCAAATATCAAAGACCTGGGCCTTGCGGTTTCAGAGAAGAAGATTTTTTAAGTTTTCGGTGAAAAAAAAAAACTATTTTTGGCTCCTGTGACCTATATGTGCATGGGACCGGAACCATTTGAACAACTTTGAAAGGGGACCACCTAAGGATCATTCCTGTGAAGTTTGGTCAAAATCGGATCAGTGGTTTAGGAGGAGATGTCGTTTGAAGAAATTGTTTACGCACGGATTACAGACAAAAAGTGATCCTAATATAAAACACAAGAGGGCCATGATGGCCCTGGATCGCTCACCTGATCCATAGTGTAACAAGTGGGCCCCAGAGAGGGCCATTATTGGCCCCAGGGCTTTAACGTGCATAATGTTGAGGGAAGTCTTAAAGGTGAAGCTTCATACCAAACATCAACAAAGGCTAAAATTTGAACAATCTTGGCAAAGGTCCACTAGATGAAGCTACACATCAAATATCAAAGACCTGGGCCAAGCTGTTTCAGAGAAGAAGATTTTTAAAGATTTTGCCTATATAAGCCTATGTAAAATCAAAGGGCCCCGGGACAGGGGCATTTTTTGCCCCAGCACTATAATTTGAACAATCTTGGTAGGGGTCCACTAGATGAAGCTTCATACCAAATATCAAAGTCCTGGGCCTTGTGGTTTCAGAGAAGATTTTTAAAGATTTTCCCTATATAAGCCTATGTAAAACCGAAGGGCCCCGTGGCGGGGGCATTTTTTGTCCCAGCACTATAATTTGAACAATCTTGGTAGGGGTTCACTAGATGAAGCTTCATACCAAATATCAAAGTCCTGGGCCTTGTGGTTTCAGAGAAGAAGATTTCTTAAGATTTTCCCTATATAAGCCTATGTAAAACCAAAGGGCCCCGGGGCGGGGGTATTTTTGGCCCCAGCACTATAATTTGAATAATCTTGGTAGGGGTCCACTAGATGAAGCTTCATACCAAATATCAAAGACCTGGGCCTTGTGGTTTCAGAGAAGAAGATTTTTAAAGATTTTCCCTATATAAGCCAATGTAAAACCAAAGGGCCCCATGGCGGGGGCATTTTTTGTCCCAGCACTAAAATTGGAACAATCTTGGTAGGGGTCCACTAGATGAAGCTTTATACCAAATATCAAAGTCCTGGGCCTTGTGGTTTCAGAGAAGAAAATTTTTAAAGATTTTCCCTATATAAGCCTATGTAAAACCAAAAGGCCCCGGGGCGGGGGCATTTTTGGCCCCAGCACTATAATTTGAACAATCTTGGTAGGGGTCCACTAGATGCTGCTTCATACCAAATATCAAAGACCTGGGCCTTGTGGTTTCAGAGAAGAAGATTTTTAAAGATTTTCCCTATATAAGCCTATGTAAAACCAAAGGGCCCCGGGGCGGGGGCATTCTTGGCCCCAGCACTGTAATTTGAACAATCTTGGTAGGGGTCAACTAGATGAAGCTTCATACCAAATATCAAAGACCTGGGACTTGCAGTTTCAGAGAAGAAGATTTTTAAAGATTTTCCCTATATAAGCCAATGTAAAACCAAAGGGCCCCGGGACGGGGGCATTTTTTGTCCCAGCACTAAAATTTGAACAATCTTGGTAGAGGTCCACTAGATGAAGCTTCATACCAAATATCAAAGTCCTGGGCCTTGTGGATTCAGAGAACAAGATTTTTAAAGACTTTCCCTATATAAGCCTATGTAAAACCAAAGGGCCCCGTGGCGGGGGCATTTTTTGCCCCAGCACTATAATTTGAACAATCTTGGTAGGGGTCCACTAGATGAAGCTTCATACCAAATATCAAAGTCCTGGGCCTTGTGATTTCATAGAAGAAGATTTTTAAAGATTTTCCCTATATAAGCCAATATAAAACCAAAGGGCCCCATGGCGGGGGCATTTTTTGTCCCAGCACTAAAATTGGAACAATCTTGGTAGGGGTCCACTAGATGAAGCTTTATACCAAATATCAAAGTCCTGGGCCTTGTGGTTTCAGAGAAGAAAATTTTTAAAGATTTTCCCTATTTAAGCCTATGTAAAACCAAAAGGCCCCGGGGTGGGGGCATTTTTGGCCCCAGCACTATAATTTGAACAATCTTGGTAGGGGTCCACTAGATGAAGCTTCATACCAAATATCAAAGACCTGGGCCTTGTGGTTTCAGAGAAGAAGATTTTTAAAGATTTTCCCTATATAAGCCTATGTAAAACCAAAGGGCCCCGGGGCAGGGGCATTTTTGGCCCCAGCACTGTAATTTGAACAATCTTGGTAGGGGTCAACTAGATGAAGCTTCATACCAAATATCAAAGACCTGGGCCTTGCAGTTTCAGAGAAGAAGATTTTTAAAGATTTTCCCTATATAAGCCAATGTAAAACCAAAGGGCCCCGTGGCGGGGGCATTTTTTGTCCCAGCACTATAATTTGAACAATCTTGGTAGGGGTCCACTAGATGAAGCTTCATACCAAATATCAAAGTCCTGGGCCTTGTGGTTTCAGAGAAGAAGATTTTTAAAGATTTTCCCTATATAAGCCTATGTAAAACCAAAGGGCCCTGGGGCGGGGGCATTTTTGGCCCCAGCACTATAATTTGAACAATCTTGGTAGGGGTCCACTAGATGAAGCTTCATACCAAATATCAAAGACCTGGGCCTTGTGGTTTCAGAAGAAGATTTTTAAAGATTTTCCCTATATAAGCCTATGTAAAACCAAAGGGCCCCAGGGCGGGGGCATTTTTGGCCCCAGCATTATAATTTGAACAATCTTGGTAGGGGTCCACTAGATGAAGCTTCATACCAAATATCAAAGACCTGGGCCTTGTGGTTTCAGAGAAGAAGATTTTTTAAGTTTTTGGTGAAAAAAATCTATTTTTTGCTCCTGTGACCTAGATGTGCAATGGACCGGAACCATTTGAACAACTTTGAAAGGGGACCACCTAAGGATCATTCCTGTGAAGTTTGGTCAAAATCCGATCAGTGGTTTAGGAGGAGATGTCTTTTAAAGAAATTGTTTACGCACGCACGCACGCACGCACGGACGGACGCACGCACGCACGACGGACAAAAAGTGATCCCAAAAGCTCACCTCGTCACTACGTGACGGTGAGCTAACAAGAGGGCCATGATGGCCCTGGATCGCTCACCTGATCCATAGTGTAACAAGTGGGCCCCAGAGAGGGCCATTATTGGCCCCAGGGCTTTAATGTGCATAATATTGAGGGAGGTCTTAAAGGTGAAGCTTCATACCAAACATCAACAAAGGCTATAATTTGAACAATCTTGGCAAAGGTCCACTAGATGAAGCTACACATCAAATATCAAAGACCTGGGCCTAGCTGTTTCAGAGAAGAAGATTTTTAAAGATTTTGCCTGTATAAGCCTATGTAAAACCAAAGGGCCCCGGGACGGGTTTTTTTTTGCCCCAGCACTATAATTTGAACAATCTTGGTAGGGGTCCACTAGATGAAGCTTCATACCAAATATCAAAGACCTGGGTTTTGTGGTTTCAGAGTATAAGATTTTTAAAGATTTTCCCTATATAAGCCAATGTAAAACCAAAGGGCCCACTGGCGGGGGCATTTTTTGTCCCAGCACTATAATTTGAACCCCGCACACTAGTACTGGTTAACCGCTCAGAGGATCTAAGCCTGTCTAGGAACCAGGGTGCGAGGCGGACCGTCCATGCTAATAAACCCTATTGGTTTCATTGGGCGACAGGGCTTGAGATGTCATTTCATCTCAGTGTCGGGTAAAAGTCACACAAAATTGGAAGCAACGTCTCCAAAATGACCTTTACAGTGTTGACGGGGACGTTAAACCTCAAATCAAACAAACAAAACTATAATTTGAACAATCTTGGTAGGGGTCCACTAGATGAAGCTTCATACCAAATATCAAAGACCTGGGCCTTGTGGTTTCAGAGAAGAAGATTTTTAAAGATTTTCCCTATATAAGCCAATGTAAAACCAAAGGGCCCCGGGGCGGGCGCATTTTTTGTCCCAGCAATTTAATTTGAACAATCTTGGTAGGGGTCCACTAGATGAAGCTTCATACCAAATATCAAAGACCTGGGCCTTGTGGTTTCAGAGAAGAAGATTTTTAAAGATTTTCCCTATATAAGCTTATGTAAAACCAAAGGGCCCGGTGGCGGGGGCATTTTTTGTGCCAGCACTATAATTTGAACAATCTTGGTAGGGGTCTACTAGATGAAGCTTCATACCAAATATCAAAGTCCTGGGCCTTGTGGTTTCAGAGAAGAAGATTTTTAAAGATTTTCCCTATATAAGCCTATGTAAAACCAAAGGGCCCCGGGGCGGGGGCATTTTTGGCCCCAGCACTATAATTTGAACAATCTTGGTCGGGGTCCACTAGATGAAGCTTAATACCAATTATCAAAGACCTGGGCCTTGCGGTTTCAGAGAAGAAGATTTTTAAAGAATTTCCCTATATAAGCCAATGTTAAACCAAAGGGCCCTATCGCGGGGGCATTTTTTGTCCCAGCACTAAAATTGGAACAATCTAGGTAGGGGTCCACTAGATGATGCTTCATACCAAATATCAAAGTCCTGGGCCTTGTGGTTTCAGAGAAGAAGATTTTTAAAGCTCTTCCCTATATAAGCCCATGTAAAACCAAAGGGCCCCGGAGTGGGGGCATTTTCGGCCCCAGCACTATAATTTGAACAATCTTTGTAGGGGTCCACTAGATGAAGCTTCATACCAAATATCAAAGACCTGGGCCTTGTGGTTTCAGAGAAGAAGATTTTTACAGATTTTCCCTATATAAGCCTATGTAAAACCAAAGGGCCCCAGGGCGGGGGCATTTTTGGCCCCAGCACTATAATTTGAACAATCTTGGTAGGGGTCCACTAGATGAAGCTGCATACCAAATATCAAAGACCTGGGCCTTGTGGTTTCAGAGAAGAAGAATTTTTAAGTTTTTGGTGAAAAAAATCTATTTTTGGCTCCTGTGACCTAGATGTGCAACGGACCGGAACCATTTGAACAACTTTGAAAGGGGACCACCTAAGGATCATTCCTGTGAAGTTTGGTCAAAATCCGATCAGTGGTTTAGGAGGAGATGTCGTTTAAAGGAATTGTTTACGCACGGACGCACGGATGGACGGACGCACGACGGACGACGGACAAAAAGTGATCCCAAAAGCTCACCTCGTCACTACGTGACGGTGAGCTAAAAAAAAAACAAGGTTATATAGTCAGGGGAGATAATTAAAAAACCAGGGCACCCAGAGTAGTGGTTCTGGCACGTAACACACCTGCTTAAACTCATGTACAACTGTAGCAAGTACCATCAATATATCTCAAAGAGTATTGGAAATGTGGCCATCACAAGGTAGTGATTCTATTTTATTGGAAGGCGAGATAACTCAAAAACCATGGCACCTAGAGTTGTGGTTCTTGTGCATGACACACCGTCTTAGCCTTGTGAACAACTGTGCCAGGTATCATCAATATATCTTAAAGGGTATTGGAGTTATGGCCATCACAAGGCTGTCACTCTATTTTATTTGAAGGGGAGATAACTAAAAAACCATGGCAACCAGAGTTGTGGTTCTTGTGCATGACACGCCGTCTCAGCCTTGTGAACAACTGTGCCAGGTACCATCAATATATCTCTAAGGGTATTGGAGTTATGGCCATCACAAAGTAGTCATTCTATTTTACTAAAAGGGGAGATAACTCAAAAAGTATGGCATCCAGAGTTCTGGTTCTTGCGCATGACACGCCGTCTCAGCCTTGTGAACAATTGTGCCAAGAACCATCAATGAATCTCAAAGGGTATAGGAGTTATGGCCATCACAAGGACAGACAGACGGACAGACACCAGGCTGACCACTATATCCTCCGAACCTATTCGGTCGGGAGATAAAAATTGAATTAACACTGAAAAATCAAATATCCTATATTTCATTACAAGCATTAAACTACAACTTCTTTGAAACACTACTGTTGGGGTCCAATGCAGAAAGAGTGCAGTCAAAACGAAATATACTGAAGGAAAACTTCTAACAAATATGTGAGCATCCAGTGCAGCCTCAAACGTTACCACAACTGGAGCAGGCACCCAATCAAGAGAGAAAAAATCTGCGGTTGAATGATATATGCCTTCTGCAATGGAAGGCAAGATGGTTTTTCTCCAGTAATCCGGTTTTCACATACCTCTGATCAATGATCGGCTCGGAATTAGTGAAGTAATCTTGAAAGGGCCATACCCTCCCCACCCCACACACACAAAAAATGTTATATGCCCTTTTGCTGAGTCAAGGGGTTGTCGATGAGCAACACTTATCACTGCTGCTGGTGACCATACCAGGTACTGTGATTTTGTATCGAGCTTGTGTTATTTGAATTGACCCCTAATTTGTGTCTACGCTTTGTGCTACATGTATGCGATACGAGACTTTCTTACACTTTTATCAGCTATAATTTTATTCTTTGCTTATGCTGACTTTGGTTTCAATTTATGCAAAACTAAATAAAATATAAAAGAATTGAATTTCATTTTGCGTTGGAAGTTTCTTTCAGTATATATATATATAGATGATGTGTATGGTCCCTAGACTTTTGGGGATCGATCTTTAACCCATTGTATGCAGGAAACCCCTAAAGGGGTACCTTTGCAAACAGTGCGGGCCCAAACCAGACGCTGCAGAACACGGCCTCTGATCAAGCCTTGTACTATTTACTAACAGAATTTTCTGTCAAAAAAAGAATAAAAACGAAAATATATGCCTGACATCCCTTATATGACAAATTGACTTGTCCAACATATAGCAATGGAAGAGTCACTGGCAAACAATGTGTTGAACCATGTAATTTCGAAAGTCTTGTTATAATGAACAGTGTCATAAATAAATCCATCTGTATTACTATAGTCTCTAGACTATGTCCAAAGTCCCTAGAAAATAGCTACTAGACAAACTGTCAAACTATGTCTGGATTTTTTTTACGGCATAGCCGTTATAGTTTTGCTTTTGTCCTACATTTTTCGTTATTCCATTGGTCAATAAAACCACATGTCCAAGGAGATGACCATTTCATTGGTCAATGATTTGCATAAATAAATCTACTCAAAAGTACGACAGTTTACTGAAGTTTTAACCTAGGAAATGTTTCGTTTTTTATGTGAGACATGAATGAAAAATATATATACAGTTTCGGCTTGCTCACCGTCTTGTCCTTTGATGACCATACGTCATATGTATAATTGTGTTTCTAGTGAATTCTGTAACTGCTGCGGTGAATAGCTATTTTGACCTAATTTTCACATGGTTGGTCTATATAGCGAAAGGAACCATTTCGCGAAAGGAAGGTTCCTTTCGCGCGAAAGGAAAAATTTTCTGCGAAAGGAATTGTTTGTTTGATTTGAGGTTTAACGTCCCCATCAACACTGTGTAGGTCATTTTGGAGACGTTGCTTCCAAGTTTGTGGGACTTTTACCCGACATTGAGATGAAATGACACCCGTTGCCCAATGAAACCAATAAAGAGATATAGCATGACAAAAACATGTAATAATCGCATTACAAATTGACAGATGTTTAATTTACAATATATGCTAAATAAAAGTTGCAGTGTATCATTTGTCTTCAGCATACTTTATGTCCTCCATTTTAACACAAAATGGACATTTTCGAATATCATTAATGTTCTATTAATTCTGAAAAGGAATAAGTGTAATTTGAGTTTTAATTAGGTGCACAGAAGATCAAGTTTCCGTCCGTTTGTCTGCTCGTCCGTTTGTTCGTCCGCCTATGCGTTTACGTTCACCATAGCGACAACCCGAAATGTTAACCCTAGAATTTGTGTTCAAAAACAGTAAATGATAACGTTTTCTTATTTGTTGTGCATATACTTGAGATCATATGCTCTTGAAATGAGGTCATGTTTTTAACCTTGACCTTTTACATTGACCTTAGCTCAAACAGGCGGGACACCGCCCTCTGCAAAGCTATTTTTCCTCGCGTGACATCTGAATTGTTTGAATATAGTAAACCAGTTCATAGCTAGACAATTGTTGCTGTCACTATTGTAGCTCATATTGCACGACCCGCAGAAAAAGCGACCGACTGAAGTCGGTTGATTTTCTAAGAGTGCCCTAAAATCACCGTGTCATTCTGTCAGTCTGTCTGTCCGTCCGTAACCCGTTTGTGAAAATTGGTGATAGTGACTTAACCGCTTGGAATATTTAAACAATTTTTGGCATACTGATAGATATCAATGAGATCTAACCAATGAACTTACGAAATATTATATTCCATTTAGTATAGGCTCGCCGAGGCGAAAAAATGTGGAAATTTTCGAACTGCTTCTCCTCGGAAACCGTTTGGGCCGATTGAAGTCAAATTTCATATGGAGCCTCTATGGGATGGGGGAAACCAAAATTTGCTCATGGGGTCCAGGTCACATGACCCAAATGGCCGCCAAGCCATATATGGTCTGTCTGTCTGTCCGTCCGTAACCCGTTTGTGAAAATTGGTGATAGTGACTTAACCGCTTGGAATATTTAAACAATTTTTGGCATACTGATAGTATCAATGAGGTCTAACCAATGAACTTGCGAAATATTACATTCCATTTAGTATAGCCTCGTCGAGGCGAAAAATGTGAAAATTTTCGAACTGCTTCTCCTCGGAAACCGTTTGGGCCGATTAAGGTCAAATTTCATATGGAGCCTCTATGGGATGAAGGAAACCAAAATTTGCTCATGGGGTCCAGGTCACATGACCAAAATGGGCGTCAAGCCATATATGGTAAAAACCCTTCAAAATAGTCTTCTCCAGAACCACTTGGCAGATTTCCACGAAACTTGATAAATAACATCTGGGACGTAGGTCCATCATAAATTGCTAAAATGGTGACCCTGGGTTGACCTTGACCTTCTTTGTACCTAGGTCAAACTTTGACACATATGCTTTTGTATTGGAAAAGTGAGAATTCATTTTATCCTGCAAACGATTCAGAATACAGTACTAAAGTATTAGATATATTTTTGCTCCTTACGATAAGGCGCATTTATTGGGGGAACCGTTTTAGGTCCAGGTCACATGACCAAAATGGCCGCCATACCCATATATGGTAACACTCATCAAGCTAAAAGCATCCGGCGGGTCGTGCACTTCAGCTGAAGCACTGGTTTCTAAACGACCTTCCAATTAAATCTACGCCGCATATCTTTTTTAAAGATATTTCTTGTTCCATCTCTCTGGACTTCAATCCATACAAGAGGCCCAGTTGGCCACTATGCCCACCAAAGGTCAATTGGGCAAAATTGGCCCCAGTCCACTGGTAGACATGTTTTTCAACAAACCCTCAAGGGTGGCTACAGGCCCACCCAAGGATCATTGCTGCCAAATTATTTTGAAATCTGACCATTGGCTTTTTAAAAATTTGGCCACAATAAGGTTTTTGAAGTTTTTCTCTGGTAGCAACAGATTTTCATTTAAATAAAATAAAACTTTAAAGTCCCGAACCCATGACTGCTGCAAAGAAAATGGGGCCAAATTGTCCAAGACAATGGCTTCAGAGGTATCATTTGAAAGTTTTAATGAATACGACAACAACAAATGATGATGGACAACTGATTATTCAGGTCTAAAAATCTACTAGTTTTACTCTTTTTTTTCCAAGTACATGTTAGTCTAAAGACCTTCTTTGACCTTGATGAAAAATATCATACCAAGTTTCATGGCTACCTGAGAAGATTTTAAGTGTTTTAACCGTATATAGGCATGGCGGCCATCCTGTAGTCATGTGACCCAGATCCCATAAGCAAACTCCCAGATCCCATGAGCAAACTCCCAGATCCCATGAGCAACTTATTTTCATTCTCATGCCCATAAAGTCTACATCAATGGTTGTTTGTTTTGTTTGAATTGAGGTTTTACGTCTCTGTCAACACTTGACATCTCTGTCAACACTTGACATCTCTGTCAATACTATTTAGGTCATTTTGAAGATGTTGCTTCCAATTTTGAGGGACTTTTACCTGACATTGAAATGAGATGACATCTCAAGCCCTACGACCCAATGGAACCAAAAGTCTTATAATATGCATTGGATGGTCTGACTCACACCACTTTGGTATGGGCAGGCTTAGTCCTTCTAAACAGATTATCAGTACTATTTCCGCCCTGCATGGAAGCATCATGCAGTCCAATCTATTTCTCCGAGCCCTGATGGGCTGGGTCCATCATTGAACCTGAGGCATCCAGGATAAAGATCAGTAGATGACCACCTTTGGTACCGGTATTTATAAAAGTTCATTCAAGTAATTTCATGTACAGTCCAACCTGTGTTAAGCAAGCACCTCAGGGAAAATGAAAATGTGCTTGCTTATGACAGGTGCTTGCTTAATACAGGTGAATTTCAATGCATTTGCCTTTTTGGGAACTAAATGCCTGCTTGCTTAATACAGGTTGCTTGCTTAATAGAGGTGGCCACTAAGACAGGTTTGACTGTATTAAAATGATCTTTATAAATACATGTACATGTACCAAAAGTATCAGAAAAAATCAAATGTTTGCCTTTTTCCCCATAAAAAAATGTTCTAAAATAGGTTAATGTCAACCAATGATCATCATTAGAACAAACTAGGAAGGGCCAGAGCGCTTATCATATTTCAAGGTCATCTGCCATTCTGTTCCTGAGAAGAAGAAAATGTTTTTACTATATATGGGCAAAGTGACCATCTTTGTCATGTGACCCTGACATCACAAACAGACTTTTGTTCCCCTCCCCTTGGCGGTTACACATATAATCTGGTTTTAACTGGCTCACCTGTTTCAAAGAAGTCACTTGGAAATGTTGAAGATGATGTGTGTGTGTGTGTGTGTGTGTGTGTGTGTGTGTGTGTGTGTGTGTGTGTGTGTGTGTGTGTGTGTGTGTGTGTGTGTGTGTGTGTGTGTGTGTGTGTGTTTGTGTGTGTGTGTGTGTGTGTGTGTGTGTGTGTGTGTATGTGTGTGTGTGTGTGTGTGTGTGTGTGTGTGTGTGTGTGTGTGTGTGTGTGTGTGTGTGTGAATTCGGGTTTAACGTCGCTTTCAACAATTTTTCAGTCATATCACGATGGTGTCTGGTTGCGACAAGGAGCTCAATGATCACTTTTATAGTGCTGCCTCACTGAAGTATCATGTCCCAGACACATTACATGATACCACACCCAGTCACATTATCCTGACACTGGGTCGACCAGTCCTAGCTCTGAGTGCCAAGCGAGGAGCAGCTGGTACCATTTTTAACGACTTTGGTATGTCGCGGCCCGGGATCGAACCCGTGACCTCCCTTCCCCAGAGCGGACACTCTACCAACTGAGCTATCGGGACCGGTGATGATGATGCAGACAATGACACTGGATCACTGTAAGCTACCCAGCAGCCTTCAGTTCTGGGGCCAGTTCTTCAAAGCATCCTTAGCATAACGAGCTCATTAGCAGTCAAATTGTTAACTGTTCTAGCAAGTATAATATCTAAAATTCTGGTATTTTTGCTGAAAAAATGTAAGCAGCTTTTGTATTTGCAAAAGCTGCTCACATTTTTTCAGCAAAAATATTAGCATATTTGCCATATTAAATGATCTATGTTTTAACAATGTGTGTGTGAATTTGGGTTTAATGTCAACAATTTCAGTCATATTACGACGGTGTCTGGTTGCGACAGGGAGCTCAATGCTCACTTTTATAGTGCTGCCTCACTGAAGTATCATGTCCCAGACACATTACATGATACCACACCCAGTCACATTATCCTGACACTGGGTCGACCAGTCCTAGCTCTACCCCGTAAATCTGAGTGCCAAGTGAGGAGCAGCTAGTACCATTTTTAACGACTTTGGTATGTCGCGGCCCGGGATCGAACCCGTGACCTCCCGTTCCCCGGAGCGGACACTCTACCAACTGAGCTATCGGGGCCGGTATGTGTTTTAACAATACGTTAACTTACTGCGTGGTTAGTTTTGAACAACTGCCCCCTGGTGAGCTTGATGTTCATATCCCCGAACAAAAGACAAACTGGCACATTGCCAAATAAGTCTGGTCACTGCAGTAAAGCAATTTGTAAACATTTGTCTCCTGCAGATGATTAGCTCTATCCCATGATGCTAGCAGTCAGACTTAAAATGGTCATTTCTTTTTGGCTGATCGTTTGTCAATTAACTCTTATTCAGAGGTAGCACGTTATGCTGGATTCAAGCCTTTCTCAGCAACCGTTGACAGAAGGTTGTCATAGAGGGGGAGGAGTTGGATTCTGTCCCAGTAACCTCTGGAGTCCCTCAGGGCTGAGTTCTGGGCCCCATCCTGTTTCTTGCATTCACTAATGACTTTTCACAGGACATAGTCTCACAGGTTCGCCTCTTCACGGATGACACTGCTGTATTCCTAACTCTTATCTTGCTGTTCACAACAACCCATATCTTTGCAAACAGTGTAGATCCAGATCAGATGGCTTCTGAAGAAGCCATCTGATTCTGAAGAAGCCATCTGATCAGGATCTACACTGTCATTCAGTTTATGAATTTGTAGCAATAAATTACATCAAGTAATTTGATTGGTTGATATAACGAAATGGGTGTGCCTCAGATGAATATTCAGCAAGATAAGGGCTAATGCCTGAAGACAGGAGTGACAGTGAGACATTACAAAGAGACCTTGACAGGCTGCAGGCTTGGGAAAGTAACTGGGATATGGAGTTTAATCCCTCCAAGTGCCAGGTCATAAAGGTGACATCAGTCAGGACCATACTAGAGTCTCAATATGCACTTCACAGACAGGTCCTGGAGGTTGTCAGTAGTGCCAGGTACTTGGGGTGGATATCTCCAGTAACCTCAACTGGAACATGCATGTGAACTAGGTTGCAACCAATGCAAATAAGTCACTCGGATTTATAAGATGCAACATCAAAACTAAGTCTCCTAAAAACCGAGAAATGGCATATCAGACCCTTGTTTGGCCCAGCTAAAATATTCTTCAGCTGTGTGGGACCCCCATACCAAGGGCTGCATGATACTTCCATGCAGAGCTGAAACCAGCCGCACACGTCAGTACTGGTAAACCGCTTTGAGGATCTAAGCCTGCCCAGGCAAAGCGGTGTGAGTCGGACCGTCCATGCTTATAATCCTTATTGGTTTCATTAGGCATCAGGGCTTGAGATGTCATTTCATCTCAATGTCAGGTAAAAGTCCCACACAATTGGAAGCATCGTCTGCAAAATGATCTTTACAGTGTTGATCATCAGTGTTAAACCTCAAATCAAAGAAATACCAACCCGAAAAATAGAAATGGTGCAATGAGCAGCCCCCTGAACCATGAATGATTGGAACAAGACAACTAGTGTCTCTTCAATGGCAAACCCTACATTCTGTGGCATCTGATCTGGGCCTGCACTGTTTGTCAGGGTACCTGTTTGAGGGTTTCCAGTACAAAATGAGTTAATTAAACATTGTTTCTGCTTTGGATCCCAAGAATTTTAGTGTAATAGAGAGATTTTGGTGTCCTTGGCATATAATGACAAATCCTGGAGTGTTCTTATCAGACAACCATATGTTTCAAACAGAGCTAAATCTGAGACAGCCTCCAGTTAAAAGTCACAGGAAAATGGATGGATCTTTCTAAAACACCAAGCATTTCTTAACAATCTCATCAATTTCTAATACAAATTGTTCAGCAGGCATTATTTGTCTCTGAGCACTGGAAAAATATATGTCTACTAGTAATAACAGTAATGTTTTGGTCAAAAGCAGCAGGTTTTAGACCCAAAACAAGAACTGTCATTAGACAGCATTGCTGGCCTTGGAAAGTGTCTCTGAGGTCATAGGCATTGCCTAATAAGCCTTTGGACCTATATCTATCATCATACCAAATATGAACCAAATCCATTAAATTACATAAGTTTGGAAAATATGAACTCTAAAAAAATCTTAAACATGAAATTTCCAAGTCTGTGACCTTGACCTTGAGATCACTGGCAGCTTGAGCTGTGGCTCATTTCAGGAATGTCAACTTGTCAAGCAAAGACTCAGATCAGCCTAAGTATCCGCAGTCTGGTCAGTTCTCACTTGATATTACAGTCAAACTTCCTGTGGGACCATGAAAATTTGATCTGCACAGGGACAGTTGGAGCGTTAAGGGTGCATTATTGAGCTACCGGGTCTCAAAATTTTTTTATCTGGTTTTTATCTTCAATGCATACTCCTTTGTCATGTGGAGCCAAATACAGCTTCAGAATTTTGTGAAAATGGTCGTTTTCATTCGTGTCTACCCTTCGCTCTGAACATGTGTTCGGGATTTCTGTTCTAAAAATAAATCTATCACTTTACACATACATGGCGACAGTATCGTCTCTGAGTGTCGTTACTTATGGCATGGAATTCAGCATCATATTTCGTTGGATTCAGGCATGGCCTAAGCAAACAAGGCGAAAAATGAACGTCGCATAACGTCATATATGGGGATTCTATTTTTGTCACGAACTAAAAATAGATCTAACTAGTGTGCAAAACCTAGTTAGGGAATCCCTCTCAAACTCGTTTACCTGTCATCATAATTGTTCGCATTTTTGCATAAAATGCATTCATTTGTATTGTTTGAAAGAAAAATACCAGCTATATGTATTTTATTTTTGGAAGCATTTTTCCAGATAGCTCAATAATGCACCTTTAATTTCAAAGACATCTTTTCAATTTCCTTTGAAAATACCTCCTTATAACACTAATGATGGGGTCCAAACCAGAAAATATGTTAAAGCTCTGTCACACTATGCCGCACTTCCACTGAATGGAACTGCGTTGTTTAATTTTCTAGAACGCTGCGAGATCGCAAGAAATATCTGACACTTTTCTTGAAAATAGACCTGTCATGGCATCCTTACGTCGACCAAGACATTGCTACGGAGCTTACATGGCGTAACTACGGCGTTCTTGATGGCGAGTGTATGGGCTCTCACGGCGCTTCCACTACGCTTCCATTGCACTCACACTGCGTGCACTGCGCTTTCACCGCACTCACACTGCGTGCCCTGTGCTTCCGTGACACGCTCACTGCGTGCCCTGCACTTTCGCTGCACTCACACTGCATGCACTGCGCTTTTAAGGCGCTCACACTGACGGCATGTTGAAGATGTTCGTTTGCACTATTAATCAAAGTGTATACAGACATCTTCATAAGTCCAACAATTAAAGAGGTAAAAAGTTGCAAGATGAATTGAAAGAAAATTGCCCATCGTAAACAGAGCCAGTCCACCACCATCACCGCAAGCAGGAGCAAGTCCACCGCCATTAACTCATCAACCCCCGGGATGAGTCACCTCAGAAGCAGGCTTTTCGGGACAACACTCAAAAAACCTGTATGTCCCACAGTCTTCTCTAGCCACTGTTCGTACAAGCAGAGCTTATATGCCTTGTAGGAGACCTCTGTGCGCCCCTGCCGAGCACTTATGGCATTGTAGGAGACCTTACTGCGCTGGTATGGCAAGCTTACAGCAACCTCACTGCGCTCAGATCAGAACGCCAAGCGACAGTGTTTGTTTTGTGCATGCTCAAAAGGAGCACCGTCGCTTCGCATTCTATGCGATCCCAACGCGCCTACTGGCGATGCCAATGCGTTGCTACGGCATTGTTTGCGATCGTAATGTGCACACCTCGGCGTTCTACATTTTTCTTGGACGTCGTGGGATCCCCATGAAAACGCGGCCCTGGTGTGACAGGGGTTTTACTTAACCCTTTTTGTACCAAATCGAATCTTCCTCCTTATATATAGCAGTAGTCCATTTTAAAATTTAGGGGTGTCGTGTTGTGTTTTCTTCAAAATTGATTCGGAAAATGGCTGAACTTTAAGCAAACAGTGGTGGCCCTGATCAGACGCCGTGTTCTGCGGCGCCTGATCTGGGACGCCGTGTTCTGCGGCGCCTGATCTGGGCCTGCACTGTTTGTCCGGGTACCCATCTTGGGGTTTCCAGTACAAACCGTGTTATATCCAAACAAAAATGTATAGATATATGGTCATTTTTAGCTCGCCTAGGAGAGCTATAATTGTTGTCACCTCGGATGGCGTGCGCGTGCGCGTGTGCGTTTGCGTTTGCGTTCCCGTCACACAGCGTTAAAGTTTTTCAAATGCTTATATCTCAACAGTCACTCATCACAGACCACTCATATTTGGAACTTAAGTACCTGGGAGGGTCCTCTGATGTTCAAAGAGAACAGACCCCTGGGTTCATGCCCCGGGGTGGGGCTAGGGGTCAAAATCTAGAACACCTTTGTAATTCTGTGTTAAAGTTTTTGAAATGCTTATATCTCAACAGTCACTCATCACAAAGCATTCATATTTATAACTTGGATACCTGGGAGTGTCTTCTGAGATTCCAAGACAACACACCCCTGGGTTCATGCCTGGGATTGGGGATGGGGTGGGGCTGGGGGTCAAAATCTAGGACACCTTTGTAATTTGTTGTATACCTTTCCATTATACTAACGAGTTATAGACACAATTGGTTATACATCAGCCAATCAAGTGACATTGGTTCAAGTGTAAAAGGGTGAAGGTCATGGTGACCTACATTTCACGGTCCAGTGATTTTGCCTTATATCTTGAATTCTATTTGATGGAGAAATGTTATACCTGGGTTATTAAATGCAGGTGACCCCATTATTGACCTCAAAATATATCTAGGTCACTGTGACCTATATTTTATGGTTCAGCAATTTTGCCTATTATCTAGAATACTATTTGATGGAGAAATGTCATACCTGGATAATTAGTTCCATATGACCCAATAATTGACCGCAAAATATATCTAGGTCATGGTGACCTACATTTCACGGTCCAGTGATTTTGTCTATTATCTTGAATACTATTTGATGGAGAAATGTTATACCTGGGTTATTAAATGCAGGTGACCCCATTATTGACCTCAAAATATATCTAGGTCACTGTGACCTATATTTTATGGTTCAGCAATTTTGCCTATTATCTAGAATACTATTTGATGGAGAAATGTCATACCTGGATTATTAGTTCCATATGACCCAATAATTGACCGCAAAATATATCTAGGTCATGGTGACCTACATTTCATGGTCCAGTGATTCTGTCTATTATCTTGAATACATTTTGATGGAGAAATGTTATACCTGGGTTATTAGTTGCATGTGACCCCATTATTGACCTCAAAATATATCTAGGTCAGTATGACCTATATTTCATGGTTCAGTGATTTTGCCTATTATCTTGAATACAATTTGATAGAGAAACGTCATACCTGGATTATTAGTTCCATGTGACTCTATAATTGACCGCAAAATATATCCAGGTCAGTGTGACCTATATTTCATGGTTCAGTGATTTTGCCTATTATCTTTAACACTATTTGACGGAGAAATGTCATACCTGGATTATTTATTCCATGTGACCCCATGATTGAGCTTGAATTAATATCTAGGTCAGTGTGTCCTATATTTCATGGTTCAGTGATTTGTCCTATTATCTTGAATACTATTTGATGGAGAAATGTCTTACCTGGATAATTAGTTCCATGTGACCCGATGATTGACATGGAAATATATCTAGGTCCTTGTGACCTATTTTCATGGTTCAATGATTTTGCCTTATAATTCAGATACAATTTGATCCTGAAATGTAATATCTGGAATATATGTGCCATGTGACCTGATTATTGATCTCAAATATATCAAGGTGAGTGTGACCTATATTTCATGGTTCACAAATTTTTCCTTATATCTTGAAGTCGCGAAACAGGCGAGCTATGCTGTCTGGCGACAGCTCTTGTTCTATATACGAGGAGGAGTCAATATAAAACCAGCTAACTCATTTATAGGTGAGATCGATCATTTCTTTTTCGATTGCCCAATAAAATGATGGACATGGATCAACGCTGTTCTAGTGCCATCAGCTCAGAACTGAAGAAGCCAGTGTCCTTGACTTCGACCCACTCCTCAACTGCCGCCACGACTTCTTCGTTGGACCGCAAATGACGTCCCCAGATATCCTTTTTCAGGTTTGGGAATAGGAAATAGTCACTAGGAGCTAAGTCTGGAGGATAGGTGGGGTGCAGTATTAGCTCGTACCCATTCAGCTCTACAGCATCCATTGCAATTCTGCAAGTGTGGACTCTTGCAATGTCCTGTTGGAGCAGAATCCCTTTGGAGAGTTTACCTGAAGTTTTTCACATCACATTTCTCAGTTGGTCGAGCAACTTTGCATAATACGCACCTGTTATTGTACTTTTCTTTGCTAGAAAGTCCAACATAATAATGCATTGTGCATCCCAATATACAGCCAGCAGAGGGTTGTGTTTTGAACTTCTTTGGCCTCTGAGGCCCCCGCCCTACCCACTGGGTACTTTTATTCTCTGGCTCATAATAATGGAACCAGGTCTCATCTACAGTCATCAGACGTGAAAGAAAATCATCTTCCTTTGACCTAAACCGCTTTAACCCTTATCTTGCTGTTCAAACAAACCCTATCTTTGCAAACAGTGTAGATCCAGATCAGATGGCTTCTTCAGAAGAAGCCATCTGATCAGGATCTACACTGTTTGGCATTCAGTTTATGAATTTGTAGCAATAAATTGAAGAAATATATGGGCTGCACGATGCTTCCACGCAGAGCTGAATCCGGCCCGCACACTAATATTGGTAAACCGCTTAGAGGATCTAAGCCTGTCCAGGAACTGCAGTGTGAGGCGGACCGTCCATGCTAATAAACCCTATTGGTTTCATTGGGCGACAGCGCTTAAGATGTCATTTCATCTCAATGTCGGGTAAAAATCCCACAAAATTGGAAGCAACGTCTCCAAAATGACCTTTACAGTGTTGGCGGGGACGTTAAACCTCAAATAAAACAAACAAAACATCAAGTAATTTGATTGGTTGATAGACAGAAATGGGTCTGGCTAAAATGAATATTCAGCAAGATAAGGGTTAATAATGTGCTACATACTGATGCTCTGCTCTGTCATTTGCTCATCACTAAGAGAGTATGGGACCCAACGGGCTGTTAGATTGCGCATACCCAATCGATCATGTAAAATTTTTTAAACGCTACCATGTGAAATGTATAATGCATTTGCTATTTCTTCCATCTTAATTTGCCTATCTGAGTACAGCAGATCCCATCCTTTGTTCCACATTTCTTCATGAGTGGCATCTGGTGGGCGTCCAGACCTGGTTTTGTTTGAATTCCCAAACCCAGAATTTAACTTACCGGTATGCATATGATGGTGCAGAGGAACCATAAACATCGGTCAACTCGCAATGTATTTCCTGACCTGGTTTCCCTTTCAAATACAAGTACCAAATTACAGCATGGTACATGTACTTAACTTTTGACGAAAAGCTTGCTTTTGCAATGCTAGCCATGATGTTTGACATTCAATATCTTTTGAGTGAATGACACAATATAAAGGGTGCAATTTTGCCTTCAGGCCTTAAACATGTATTGAAACAAGGCATGTGGGTGTCTCAATCAATTGGATAGGCTGGTTACTTATCGACTTGCGCTCGCAATCTATACATTTTGGGATCCATCTTGATTTTGTTTGTTTGTTTGAATTGAGGTTTAACGTCCCCGTGAACACTTTTTAAGTCATTTTGGAGATGCTGTTTCCAATTTTGTGGGACTTTTACTCGACAATGAGATGAAATTACATCTCGTGCCCTGCCACCGAATGAAACTTGGATCCATCTTGAAATTGTGTTATATCCAAACAAGAAATATCTTTAAAAAAGATATGCGGCGTAGATTTAATTGGAAGGTTGTTTAGAAATATGAGCTACAATAGTGACAGCAACAGTTGTCTAGCTATGAACTGGTTTACTGTATTCAAACAATTCAGATGTCACGCAAGGTAAAATAGCTTTGCAGAGGGCGGTGTCCCGCCTGTTTGAGCTAAGGTCAATGTAAAAGGTCAAGGTTAAAAACATGACCTCATTTCATTTATGATCTCAAGTATATGCACAACAAATAAGAAAACTTTATCATTTACTGTTTTTGAACACAAATTCTAGGGTTAACATTTAGGGTTGTCGACATGGTGAACGTAAACGCATAGACGGACGAACAAACGGACGAGCAGACAAACGGATGGAAACTTGATCTTATGTGCACCGAACAATAACTCAAATTACACTTATTCCTTTTCAGAATTAATATAACATTAATGATATTCGAAAATGTCCATTTTGTGTTAAAATGGAGGACATAAAGTATGCTGAAGACAAATGATACACTGCAACTTTTATTGGGCATATATTGTAAATTAAACATCTGTCAATTTGTAATGCGATTATTACATGTTTTTGTCATGCTATATCTCTTTATTGGTTTCATTGGGCAACAGGGCTTGAGGTGTCATTTTATCTCAATGTCGGGTAAAAGTTCCACAAACTTGGAAGCAACGTCTCCAAAATGACCTACACAGTGTTGATGGGAAAGTTAAACCTCAAATCAAACAAACAATTGCTTTCGCAGAAAATTCTTCCTTTCGCGAAAGGAACCTTCCTTTCGCGAAATGGTTCCTTTCGCTATATAGACAAACCACGTAAAATTAGGTCAAAATAGCTATTCACCGCAGCAGTTTCAGAATTCACTAGAAACACAATTATACATATGACGTATGGTCATCAAAGGACAAGACGGTGAGCAAGCCGAAACTGTATATATTTTTCATTCATGTCTCACATAAAAAATGAAACATTTCCTAGTTTAAAACTTCGGTAAACTGTCGTGTTTTTTTTTTTAGTAGATTTATTTATGCAAATCATTGACCAATGAAATGGTCATCTCCTTGGACATGTGGTTTTATTGACCAATGGAATAACGAAAAATGTAGGACAAAAGCAAAACTATAACGGCTACGCCGTAAAAAGTGTTTGATGAACAGTGTTAAAATGAGTTGTGGTGTATGTAGTGTGTACTCAACAGAACTGCCCCTAGAGGTGATTCTTATAGTAGAGTAAACACATTTTTAAGATAAAATAAGAAAATTCTCCATAAATTATGTTAATATTTTGTAGTTATTGGAAATTTTTCAAAAGGACTCAAGAAAACGTTCGAAACAGCCATGGTTTTGTTTGTTTTTGTTTGAGCTGAGGCTTAACGTCTCCATCAACACTGTAAAGGTCAATATGGAGGCGTAGCTTCCAATTTTGTGGGACTTTTACCTGACACTGAGATGAAATGACATCTCAAGCCCTGTCGCTCAATGAAAACAATAGGGAAACAACCATGGTAGAAAAGAACTAAATAAGGTCTCATGCTTTCATTCTAATCATATTGTTGTAACTGTTTATATGTTGTATTTGTACAGATATGGAAAAAGGTACCAATATGCTTAAGGGGAATGGGAACACCTAGCAGATTTTTCCGCCATTTTTCAAAGGGAGACAACTTTCGGGACTTCCTGTGCACTTTTCTCTAAGGCCTGTCCCACTGAAAGGGGTCAACTGTTAAAGGAAAGAATTTGCTCCGCAGTGTTGACCCCTATTGGCATGGGAGACAAAAATACTTTTGAAGGAGTTGCCTCCCCTGAAGGTGTTCCCATTCCCCTTAAACCAAATGAGCTATCAGTGTTCGAGCAATCTAAGTTTCATTGCATTTGGATACCTTTGGACCAAGAGCTTCATCATGTCATCACGAAAATATTCCTATATAATTTTGACCACCTTAAACCCCACCTTTATAAAACTGGGGTTTGCAGGGATACACATTATTTTTCTTATTTCTGCTGAAAAACATAGACTGTGGGGTACTCGTCAGAACCAATGGGCCGAGGTGATTCTAATGAGTTCCTAAAATCTATGTTTTGAGCATATATATTAAAAATATCAGAATTTTTATCTGACAATTTCATTTTTGGTGTTAAAATTTTCAATATACATGTATCGGAAAAGGCGTGTTTTCATAGTGCAATCCAGAGAGGTTGTATTCGGATAGAATGGGCATGACATTTTTTTCTGTACGATGTGTGTGCAAGTGTCCAAAGACACACTTTTGCTTAAGGTGGCTCAGCTAATGGTGTATTATTACTGGAATGACCATTAGGAGACCTCCTGGCAATGTCTAATAAGGTTCTGCTGCCAAACTGATGATGAACAATGGCTGCACTGAGATTTATAAGAATGGAATACCTATTATCTACTGTTACTTGCTGATTAATTGTCTGAGAGCATTGAGCTGATCTTGCAGATAACTATACCTACCAAAGATTCTCTAAGTGTGTTTAACCCTTTGTATATGCCGGCCTCGGTAGCTCAGTCGGATGCGCGTCTGACTGATGATCAGGCGGACACCGGATCGATACCTTCTGGGGTCGGCAACATTCTTTCCTGAAGATTGATGATGAAATCTTTTCTACGGTCATTCCCCCCTTCCGCTGATTCAAGAAGGGCAGTTGTCAGTTTCTGGTGAGAGAATGTGCACTGCACTGGTTAGCTGCTTATGGATAAGCCTGCTCAGGAAAAGTGTGGATAGCTAAACTGACCGGCTCAAAAATGACCTAAAAATAGTGTTGAATGGGGAATTAAACTCCAAAACAAACAAACCCATCTTAAACTGATGCACTCTTCAATTGCTATATGTTGGACAAGTCCATTTGTCATGTAAGGGTTGTCAGGCCTATTTTTCATGTTCATTCCATTTCTGACAGAAGATCCTGTAAGCAAACAGTGCAAACCCTGATCAGATGCCACATTCTGTGGTGTTTGAGCTGGGCCTTTGCTATTTGCCAGGCTACCCTTTTAGGGCTTTCCTGCCTAGAATGGGTTATGACACCCAACAGTGACCATTACATATGGAACATAGTGGAATAAAGCAATTTAGCCATACCCATTTCTAACTATCTACCAATCAAAATACTTGATATAATGTATTCATTCAATTAACCCTTATCTTGCTGAATATTCATTTAAGCCACACCCATTTCTGTCTATCATCCAATCAAATTACTTGATGTAATTTATTGCTACAAATTAATAAACTGAATGCCAAACAGTGTAGATCCTGATCAGATGGCTTCTTCAGAAGCCATCTGATCTGGATCTACACTGTTTGCAAAGATAGGGGTTGTTGTGAACAGCAAGCTAAGTGTTAATAAACTGCAAGGCAAACAGTTAGATTCTGATCAGATGGCTTCTTCTGAAGGAGAAGCTATCTGATCAGGATCTACACTGTTTGCAAAAGGTAGGGGCTGTCATGTTTAGCAGGATAAGGGTTAAATTCTTCAAAACTTCATTTAACCCTTAACTTGCTGAATATTCATTTAAGCCACACCCATTTCTGTCTATCAACCAATCAAATTACTTGTTGTAATTTATTGCTACAAATTCATAAACTGAATGCCAAACAGCGTAGATCCTGATCAGGTGGCTTCTTCAGAAGCCACCTGATCTGGATCTACACTGTTTGCAACTGACTCAGGCCCGCACACTAGTACTGGTAAACCGCTTATAGGATCTAAGCCTGTCCAGGAACCGCGGTGCGAGGCGGACCGTCCATGCTAATAAACCCTATTGGTTTCATTGGGCGACAGGGCTTGAGATGTCATTTCATCTCAATGTCGGGTAAAAGTCCCACAAAATTGGAAGCAGCGTCTCCAAAATGACCTTTACAGTGTTGACGGGGACGTTAAACCTCAAATCAAACAAATACACTGTTTGCAAATATAAGGGTTGTAGTGAACAGCAAGATAAGGGTTAATATTAAATGACCACAAGTTCAAAATTCATTCTCTGTGATGAACATTATTGTGTTGCTTGTTTGTTCAATTAACCCATTTGGTACCAGGCACCCCTAAAGGGGTACCTTGCCAAACAGCGCAGGCCCAGATCAGATGTCGCAGGATGCGGCGTCTAATCAGGACCTCCACTGTTTGCCTAAATTTCAGCCAACAGCTGCCATTTTCCAAACAAATTTTGAAGTAAACACAACCTGACACCCCTAAATTTTTAAATGGACTCCTGTTTTATATAAGGAGGAAGATTCCATTTGGTACAAAAAGGGTTAATAATACTGATGGCTGTTCACTGCAATTGTCCACATGACTGTCCTTGACCAATAAAGTTAACTGTGAGCAAATTTGTTTTTGTGTACCATAATGAAAAGAGAGTTGTTTAGCCCTGCTTCTGTGCTATCAGTAAGACCCGTAGTGTTGAAATACAGTAGAATTTCTATACAGTAGAACTTCGATGGCTCGAACACTGATGGCTCAAACACTGATGGCTCGTTTACCATGGATGAGTCGAACCCGTTCTTGAGCCCCTAGCGAAATCCTCTACATAAGAAATAGTGGGGTGATAATTAAGGAGATTTTAGTCTTTTATCTTGCAAATGTATGCTGTGTGTACTCATTAGAATCGCCTCGATGAGGCGATTCTAATGAGTACACACAGCATACATATTTATTATCGAACACTGAAAAGATGACTAAAAGTATTTTGTTATGCCTCCTGACAGTAACCTCAGTGGCTCGAACTACCCCTGTCTCGAACAGATTTTTGAGGTCCCAAAGGTGTTCGAGCCATTGAAGTTCGACTATATTAATACAATGAATGCTTGACAGTGTCAAATCCTTGTCTATATTTTAACCTTTATCCTGCTAAACACAACCCCGACCTTGCAACCAGTGACAATCCAGTTGAGATCGCTTCTGACCAGAATCTACAATGTTTGTCATGCAGTTTGTAAATTGAACGATAACATAATTTATCATATGACGTCGCGTCTGAGAGTGTAATAACGCCATGTATTATTTTCGATAATCCACTAGTGGATTAAATATGCAATTTAGCTAGATATGTCCCGTAACGTCATATGTACAACGTCCTTAACGACGTCGCGTTTACTAATGGCTGAATATTGATATTTTTGTAAACAATCGTGAATAAAATGCGTTTTAAATGTCATATGATAAATAGAATCTTGCATTCGTGCTCATGTATTATTGAATTTATTAAACTCGTTGAGGAAAAGGGATGAAATGCTTGGCAAAGCCTCGCATTTTATCCCTTTTCCTCAACTCGTTTAATAAATTTAATAATACATGAACACTCATGTAAGATCCTCAAGATATCAAGCAATCTGAATGGTTGATAGTCAGAAATGGGTATGACATAATTAATTTATTTAGCAGAATAAGGGTTAATGCAGACTTCAATGTATTGGGTCTCTCATCACCACAAAATAAGATTACTAATAGACATGTCTCAATGGCCAGAATAGTCTCATTTCTCAGACCTGAAAATGAACATCTAATTGGGTATAATTCAAGTTGCACACTTCGTAAGTGCCAATCTTTCTGCACTGCCAGGGGCAAATGCAAGTTGTAAAATTCTCATACCCATTTTGTACTGAATGGAACCTTTCACACTGTTTCGCAGTTACTTTCTTATTGAAATTTACCTGTTTTCTCCCTAAGTCGCTGATACTTGCATTCATCATCCTTGGTGAAACATTGCTGATAATTGTATAATATCTAGCATAGCACTATACTATCAGAATACTGCTTGTCTGAATATCACTCCGCATGCGTTGCAGAACTGCAATATTTCTGCGCGCTCGGCAGAAATGCAACAGCAAATATTTCGGCGCGCTCGGCAGAAATGCGACAGCAAATATTTCTGCGCGCTCGGCAGAAATGCGGCAGCATATATTTCTGCGCGCTCGGCAGAAATGCGGCAGCATATATTTCTGCGCGCTTGGCAGAAATGCGGCAACATATATTTCTGCGTGCTCGGCAGAAATGCGACAGCAAATATTTCTGCACGCTCGGCAGAAATGCGACAGCGTGCTTCTAGGTAGTCTAGTATAGTGCTCATGTTACACAGCATAGAATTTTCTTAGTCAGCAGTTTTTGGCCGGGTTCACCAAATACTAGCTTCTTTCGCTAGGCTTAGACCACCTTTCGTCCAAGCGATCTGCGCGCCATGCAGGTTCCGGCTTGGTCCCGCGTGATAAGCTAGTATCTTTGTTTCACTGGGCTGGTTCTCCTGATGCCAAATATATTTACTATATATATATAAATAAAGAAGTAATACTGCGTAGACTTGCTAGTTTTCATTAATTGGTAGCTCAAAATAAAACACTATTTTTGAAGAAAGTTTTTTTTTATAAAAATTATTGTGCATCAGCAAGCATGTTCAGATAACTAAAGTACAGCAAATTAACTAGATTGATGGGATCATAAAAGTTAATAATGATCAGCATGATCCATAATTTATAAGTTGGCGGCTAGCACATTGATCTATTGACTGAATAAGGATTTTAAGGTGACAAACTGCCTCATCTGATAAGGTACTGAGACTTGCTGGAGTCTGCACTAGGGCCTAAGACTGGGGTAAAATAAGTATACTCCATGAACCTGGTAGATCACATATCAGACTCAAATTCAACTTCTATTCCATCTATAAAATTTGACAAAGGTGTTTAACAGTGTCAGGTTTGTCAAGTCTGACGGTGTGGAGTCATGAACACCAGAAATTACCAAAGCTAGACTACAACAATCTTCAACAGGTTTCAGGTATCAAAAGAAACAAAGCTTCTTAGTTACTAGACCATGGTCCTAATTTGAAATTGTTTTTTTTTAGGATGGAGCGTATATTGTGATGTTTTAAATGCAGTCATTTTAGCTGTTCTGTTTACTTGATGTGAAATTTTTTTCTCAACGATCTCTCAACAATGCCACCACTTGAGTCTTTTGGTAAAATAAAACATTTTCTATTTTAATGAATGTCAATATTAAATTTATTCACCTGTCTCAACATCCTTTGTCTCTATGACAGCAATTTTCGTCTTTTTTGAAAATCACATTTTCAACTAACAAGATTTGTTCACATGTCTTTAAACAAGAGGGCCCAGAGGGCCCTGATTCGCTCACCTGAATGTCACTGTCTCTAGTACATTCTATTTTTAGCTCTGGTGGCCATCTTGTGGATCAGAGTGGAACCATCTTAGCTATTTTGGTAGGGTGTCACCTAGGCAACATTCCTTTGAAGTTTGAATCAAATTGACCAAAGGGTTAAGGAAGAGTTCACATTTGAAGCAAATTTACAATGTTTTTCTATTTTTAGCTCTGGCGGCCATATTGTTCATCGGAGCGAGACCATTTTAGCTAGTTTGGTAGAGAGTCATCTAAGCAACATTCCAATGAAGTTTGAATGTAATTGGCCCAAGGGTACAGATGGAGTTGTCGTTTGAAGATTTTTTTCTATTTTTAGCCCTGGTGGCCATCTTGTTTATCAGAGTGGAATGATTGTAACTATTTTGGTAGGGAGTCACCTGGGCAACATTCCTGTGAAGTTTGAAGCAAATTTACAATGTTTTTCTATTTTTAGCTCTGGTGGCCATTTTGTTCATCAGAGTGGGATCATTTAAGCTAATATGGTAGAGGGTCAACGACATAATATTCCTGTGAAGTTTGAATCAAATTGGCCCAAGGGGTAAGGAGGAATTGTCATTTGAAGAATTTTTCTATTTTTAGCTCTGGCGGCCATCTTGTTAGTCAAAGCTGAGCAATTTTAGCTATTTAGGTAGGGGGTCATCGACATATTATTCCTGTGAAGTTTGAATCAAATTGGCCCAAGGGGTAAGGAGGAGTTGTCGTTTGAAGATTTTTTCTATTTTTAGCTCTGACGGCCATCTTGTTCGCCGCGTTGAACGATTTTAGCTATTTTGGAAGGGAGTCACCTAACTAACATTCCTGTGAAGTTTGAACCAAATTGGCCCAAGGGTTGAGAAGGAGGTCAGGTTTTGACGTAAATTTACAAAGTTTTTCTGTTTTTAGCTATGGCGGCCATTTTGCTCATCAGAGCGAAAACGTTAAGCTATTTTGGTAGTGGGTCATCTAAGCAACATTCCTATGAAGTTTGAATGAAATTGGCCCAAGGGTAAAGGAGGAGTAGTAGTTTGAAGAATTCTACTATTTTTAGCTCTGGCGGCCATCTTGTTAGTCAGAGCGGAATGATTTTAGCTATTTCTTTAGGGAGTCATCTACCTAACATTCCTGTGAAGTTTGAATCAAATTGGCCCAAGGGTTAAAGAGGAGTTCGTGTTTGAAGCAAATTTACAATGTTTTTCTATTTTTAGCTATGGGGGCCATTTTGCTCATCAGAGCAGAACCTTTTCACCTTTTTTGGTAGATGGTCATCTAAGCAATATTCCTATGAAGTTTGAATAAAATTGGCGCAAGGGTACAGGAGGAGTTGTCGTTTAAAGATTTTTTCTATTTTAAGTTCTGGCGGTCATCTTGTTTGTCAGAGCACAACGATTTTAGCTTTTTTGGTAGGGAGTCATTTGGGCAACATTCCTGTGAAGTTTGAATCAAATTAGGCAAAAGGGTTGAGGAGGATTCTGTGTTTGAGGAAAATTTACGATGTTTTTCTCTTTTTAGCTATGGCGGCCATTTTGCTCATCAGAGCAATACCGTTTTAGCTATTTTAGTAGATTTGAGGTTTAATGTCCCCGTCAACACTGTAAAGGTCATTTTGGAGATGTTGCTTCCAATTTTGTGGGACTTTTACCCGACATCGAGATGAAATGACATCTCAAGCCCTGTCGCCCAATTAAACCAATAGGGTTTATTAGCATGGACGGTCCGCCTCGCACCGCGGTTCCTGGACAGGCTTAAATCCTCTAAGCGGTTTACCAGTACTAGTGTGCAGGTCGGATTCAGCTCTGCCTGGAAGCATCATGCAGCCCATATACTGCTTCAAGCCCCTATGGGCGGGAGCTTCTATTTTAGTAGAGGGTCAAGTAGAGGGTCACCTAAGCAACATTCCTATGAAGTTTAAATTAATTTGGCCCAAGGGTACAGGAGGAGTTGTCGTTTAAAGAATTTTCTATTTTTAGCTCTGGCAGCCATTTTGTTCATCGGAGCGGAAATGTTTTAGCTATTTTGGTAGAGGGTCACCTAAGCAACATTCCTATAAAAATTGAATGAAATTGGCCTTAAGGTACCGGAGAAGTTATCATTTAAAATTTTTTCTTTTTTTAGCTCTGGCGGTCATCTTGTTCAGGGGAGCAGAACAATTTTAGCTATTTTGTAGAGGGTCACCTGGGCAATATTCCTATGAAGTTTTATTGAAATTGGCTCAAGGGTTAAGGAGGAGTTAGCATTTAAAGCAAATTGTTGACGCTGCACGACACACAACGGATATTGACCGATCACAATAGCTCACCATGAACACTTCGAATTTGAAGCAAAGAAGCAGTCTCTATAAGGCTGTTTTCATGGCCACAACTGATTTCCTTTAAACTTTGTAGCTTCAAATTGGTACATATTGACTGTCTAATGGTGAATTTTTAGACTCTTTGGTCCACTGGTTTTTGCTGTATACACTATTAAATTTGGTGGGGTAATGTCACCCCATCAAGGGTATACCAACAAAAATGCTATTATTTTTGTTCAAAGTGCATGAATGGAGGCGATGTTTGCCGTATGCTTACTACCCTTTTTGGCATAACAGCCGGTGATAACAGTCTTATAAATATCAAACAAGAGAAGAGTTTATGCGCGGTTGTAAGTTGTACCCAAATATTAGTAATTTTTATTCCCCAACTTTACGAAAACCACAACACCTTTACAGTTTTCAACTTATTTCAAAGATCTTTCATAAATATAATGTTGATGTAATAGTCATTCTAGGTATATGTCAGAATTATTGTTAGTTCATAAAACTTAAAGAGTTACCTGCCCCTGAAATTGGATTTTACCCATTTTTTTAAATCTGAGTGCATTTATCCCTTTGTAGTACTTACAACTTCATTTGGAAGTGAATAAATCGATTCCATGCAGATATTATTAAATAGATATGGACAAGGAAGTCATTTGATTTAATAGTGCATGCTAGTATTTCTTTTTTTTTTTTTTTTTTTGGTTATTTATGAACTCTTAATTTCCACGTGCAAATGGAACAGTTGTCAACTGTCAAACATTTTTGACCACCAAAGCAAGCTTTGCTCATGTTGTGGAACCTCATTCTAGACTGATACTGTGCTTAAATATAATAAAAATCAAAAATTAGTTCCTTTAAGAGCAATGAAAACATTCATAAGAAAGAAGATGGGTCATACTACGTAGTTTCGGCTAATAAAGCCTCATCAGTGACCCTGTAATGATCCGGCAAAGAAAGCCAGAGGAAACGTAATGCAATTTTGCGAATTTCGAGTAGGCAGTCGATTCAAAGACTGATTTAATCAAAATGGGGTCCAAATTATTAAAAATCTGTCTAGCATATGAGTCTAAACAAATAATTTATTTCTGATTTCTCAGAATATTCACGCTGATCTCAAAGGACTAAAAGTAAAATATAAACTGCACTATGGTTGATGTACGGGGAGATGTTTTACTGCCGCCACACGGCACAACACCAGCTGCAGTGAAGGCAAATAAAAATCAAAAATGAGTTCCTTTAAGAGCAATGAAAACATTCATAAGAAAGAAGATGGGTCATACTACGTAGTTTCGGCTAATAAAGCCTCATCAGTGACCCTGTAATGATCCGGCAAAGAAAGCCAGAGGAAACATAATGCAATTTTGCGAATTTCGAGTAGGCAGTCGATTCAAAGACTGATATAAATCAAAATGGGGTCCAAATTATTAAAAATCTGTCTAGCATATGAGTCTAAACAAATAATTTATTTCTGATTTCTCAGAATATTCACGCTGATCTCAAAGGACTAAAAGTAAAATATAAACTGCACTAAGCCTGTATGGTCTCACGACATGTTTAAGAAATTGTTAATTTACTGATCTTCCACTGAATCACTAGATGTACTCCATGTGTTAACAGCAGCATCATAAACAAAATCAATATGTTCCCCAGCTTGGTTTTGCTTCACTATTTTCTGTTTTGTTCCGGTAATATCCCAAATACCAGAGAACAGAAGCCACATGTGCGCAACATCCCACGGTACGAGCTCCACTTCTGCTGTTTGTTTCAGCTGGTAAATACCCAGTTTCAAATCCCTGAGTTCATCCACAGTCATCTCTGGGAAATTCTCAAGTTTCTCATCATCGATCTTTTTCCAAAAAATATGTTTTTTATCCCAGCCATTTTTTTTGTCGCGCCTGCTATTAGCATGGCGCGATATAGGCGCCCGGTTTTCCGTACGTTCATTCGTTCGTCAAGGCGTCAACATTTGCGACCACCCTAGAGTTCACCCTAATGGCCAAGTTTATTTCTCAAGAACTATAAGAGCTTCATTAATGATACTTGATACAAACTTGAATCTGGGGATGACAACTTACATGCAAGCATCCATATTTGGCCTTGACCTACATTTCATGGTTCACTGACTTTGTAAAACATTGCGACCACCATAGCTTTCACCCTAATGGTCAAGTTTATTTCTCAAGAACTATAAGAGCTTTATTAATGATACTTGGTACAAACTTGTTTCTGGGGATGGTAACTTAAATGCAAGCATCCATATTTAACCTTGACCTACATTTCATGGTTCACTGACTTTGTAAAATATTGCAACCACCCTAGCGTTCACCCTAATGGTCAAGTTTATTTCTCAAGATTTATAAGAGCTTCATTAATGATATTTGGTGCAGACTTGAATCTGGGGATGGCAACTTAAATGCAAGCATCCATATTTGACCTTGACCTCAATATGGGGTTCTGTTGTAGATTAGCGTTTCCAATCCGAGGGATGACCGTGCTGAGCGGAACCTCGGCATAGCCTCGGTTCCGCTCAGCACGGTCATCCCTCGGATTGGAAACTCATCCCTCGGATTGGAAACGCTAATCTACAACAGAACCCCATATCAGATTCTTATAATCTCACGTGGGTGTTTCTTCCAATTCTAGGCATAGCCATAGACTACATCACATCTTTACATATGAAATCTGATCTTTTGAGCATATGTCAAGGGACATAATTTCCAAAGTTGTTTGCACTTTGGATACTCTCTGAACTCCATTAGGATTTTTGTCTTAAAAGATAAATAAACTTACTTGGCTACTAACATATCTGGCAAACCATTGTCTTCCTGGAATTTGCTAGAAAAAAGTTGGAATGAAATGAATAAGAATGATGTTATAGGGACATACTTTCCCAAAATAATTGAGCCATCTGGCTAGATGGCTCAATTTTTACCACAGCAGGTAACCAGTTATATTACAGTCAAACATCAAAAGCATGAACAGTTTTTGGTCCATAAATATTTGTTTGAGATATAAGACTTAGTTTTATTAAGTGTGTGTGTGTGGGGGGGGGGGGGGGGGGTGGGGGGGGGGGGGGGTGGGGGGGGGGGGTGGGGGGGGGGGTATAATAAAGATAATGTTAGGATATAGTGCGAACAAACTGACCTGAGACTGGTGAACTCTATTAACAAAATTTCACACCCGACTGAATGCATGTATTTATCTTCACCATCTCCCGAAGATGACGATATTGTTATTCAATGCAAAGCGGTCGGTAAATGGGTCGCAATTCACGTGATGCCGAAAACTCACGAGAAGTTTATGAAAGCCGACATATTAGGAGATAGCAGTAAGTAATTTATTCCTTGCATAAAGGTCAGTCTCAGGTCAATTTGTTCGCACTATATCTATTAAACAATAGTCTGATACATACATGTATATTCATTGGAATCAATGAAGCAATTCTAATGAGTAAATACATTGTTCATTTTCTGGATCCAAAAAGAAAATCTCACAGGGATATTCTTAAATATTTGTAAACTGGAGCTACGAGTATGGGCAATCAGAAACCGGGGCCCAGTTGTTCAAAGCATTGTTAGCTTAATAAGCTCGTTAGTGGTCATATAGTTAACTATTCTAGCAAGTACATATCTGAAATTTTGGTATTTTTGCTGAAAAAAATGTGAGTGCAAATGCAAAAGTTGCTCACATTTTTTTTTCAGCAAAAATATAAGCATATTTGCCATATTAAATGATCAAAGAATTAATGATACATTAACTAACAACATTGTAAGTTTTGAACAACTGGCCCAAGGTGCTTAACACTCTGCATGCCAGGTATTTTTTTCAGCAGACAACATATTTTCCGCAGAAAACAGGATTTTCTACGAAAAAATATGAAAATACATCAACAATTTGTCATTAGCTGAATTAACCCTTGTCCAGCTGAGCCCGGATATGCCTTATCCTTGAAACAATGTAGATCCAGATCAGATGGCTTCTGAAGAAGCCATCTGATCAGGATCTTCATTGTTTGCCATCCAGTTTATAAATTTGTTGCAATAATTTGCATCAAGTAATCTGATTGGCTGATAATCAGTGGTGGGTGTGACATATTAAAATATTCATCTGGACAAGGGTTAAACCAGATTGTGGTAAAGGTTAAGTCATGGAAGTTTCACTACATAAAACACAGACCAGCCTGAGGAACTGTGCAATCTGGTCTGAGCTTCCAGTTTTAACATGAAACTTCAATTAACACTTAAAATGCCAGAGAAAACTGATTCTGAAAATGTTGTCTATTTCTGTCATCTGCTGCATCTTCTTGTAAACTTTTCACATATATTTTTGTATCCTGGAAAACATTGTGGACCCAGATCACACTGCACCTCTGAACACAGTATGGACCCTGATCAGACTGCTCCTAGTCTGGGTCCACACTGTTTGCCATAGAAACTTTTAAAGTTACTGGCAGATGACAAAGCAGTTGATTATTGTTGTGTTTGGCATATTAACAATTCATCTGCTAATCATGACTAGCAGACGTCATTTTGAAAGTGTATTTTTTAATTTTGAGTAAATATAAGGCTTGACATTATATGTGAATCATCTGCCCAGCAGATGATTCACATATAATGTCAAGCCTTATTTACTCTGCCCAGCAGATGATTCACATATAATGTCAAGCCTTATTTACTCTGCCAAGCAGATGATTCACATATAATGTCAAGCCTTATTTACTCTGCCAAGCAGATGATTCACATATAATGTCAAGCCTTATTTACTCTGCCCAGCAGATGATTCACATAAAATATCAAGCCTTATTTACTCTGCCCAGCAGATGATTCACATATAATGTCAAGCCTTATTTACTCTACCCAGCAGATGATTCACATATAATGTCAAGCCTTATTTACTCTGACAAGCAGATGATTCACATATAATGTCAAGCCTTATTTACTCTGCCCAGCAGATGATTCACATATAATGTCAAGCCTTATTTACTCTGCCCAGCAGATGATTCACATATAATGTCAAGCCTTATTTACTATGAAAAATATTTCAGAGAATCAGATTGTCGTCTGCTTCAGATCATATACAGAAAGGTTGGCCATTTTCTGTAAATGACTCAACCTGGGAAATGGACACTTGCAATACATGGCATGCATGATGCTGTAAAAAAACAAAGTCCAGATTTTTATAATTTAGGATCACTGGTCATGAAGTCTATATCTGACTTGTGTTTTTGAAAACTTCTGGGACAATTTGTTCAAAACTTAGCAATGCTGGCAGAAAACATACTGTTCACCCTTATCCTGCTGTTAATGACAACCCCTAATTTTTGCAAACAGTGAAGATTCAGATCAGAAAGATCTACACTGTTTCACATTCCAATTTATGAATTTGCAGGAATAAATTATATCAAGTAATCTGACTGGTTCAAAGTCAGAAATGGGTGTGGCTAAATTAATTATGCAACGGGATAAGGGTTGACATATTTCACAATCCAGCTAGCAGTCCAAAAGTGCAAACAGAATGGCAAACAGTGTAGACCCTGATCAGAATGCAGTCTGAACTGGGTCTGCACAGTTTGCTTAGACCTAACTGTCCCAATACTTTGGATCATTACGATACTCACAGTTTTTTTTTCAACATTAGAACAGATAAAATTTTGATGGCTAACATGCTTGTTAAATTACAAATTCTCTGACATGTCAAATTCATAGCAACTTACCTGGCAATATTCTCCAAATTTAGCTTTTTCCATCTGAGATATTTCTTCACTGAAAGAAACATAAAATGAAACATCACTAATCATGGAATTTCTCAAGCTTATTATACTCAAGATTATTATACCAAGGACACAATGGGGTTGATGGCAAGACTCAGTATAGACCATTTGGTCACTACTAAAAACAGGCACTTTGTTAAACATATCAAAAACTTGCACTTTAAAGGTGCATTATTGAGCTACCGGGTCTCAATTTTTTTTTTCTGGATTTTATCTTCAATGCATACTCCTTTGTCATATGTACACTTTTGGAGCCAAACACAGCTTTAGAACTTTGTGAAAATGGTCGATTTCATTCGTGTTTACCCTTTGCTCTAAAGATGTGTTAGGAATTTCTGTTCTAAAAATAAATCTGTCACTTTACACACACATGGCGACAGTATCGTCTCCGAGTGTCATTACTTATGGCATGGTATTCAGCGTCATATTTTTTCCGATTCAGGCATGGCCTAAGCAACAAGGCCAAAAATGAACGTCGCATAATGTCATATATGGGGATTCTATTTTTGTCACAAACTAAAAATAGATCTAACTAGTGTTCGAAACCTAGTTAGGGAATCCCTCTCAAACTCGTTTACCTGTCATCATAATTGTTCGCATTTTTGCATAAAATGCATTCATTTGTATTGTTTTAAAGAAAATACCGGCTATATGTATTTTATTTTTGGAAGCATTTTTTCCGGATAGCTCAATAATGCACCTTTAAATTGCCATTGCAACTAATGCAAAATTTTGCAAAATTAAAAAAGTTAATTTAGATAAAAAAAATATTTGTTAAAAAAGTCAGTTTCTGAGGAATAAATTTAATTTACACAACGCCAATCATAATCATGATAGTTGATATTTACAGCCATAAAATGGCTTTAAATGACAATGTAAGAACTCTTAGTATCAGGATTAAAACTATAAGACTGTCTGATTCAACAGTGTTTTGTTTGTTTGATTTGAGGTTTAATGTCCCCGTCAACACTGTAAAGGTCATTTTGTGGGACTTTTACCCGACATTGAGATGAAATGACATCTCAAGCCCTGTCGCCCAATGAAACCAATAGGGTTTATTAGCATGGACGGGCCGCCTCGCACCGCGGTTCCTGGACAGGCTTGATTCAACAGTGTAGCCCAAATGTAACTCTCAAAGCTTCTATACTGGTTTTCACGGAGCTTGCACATTCTAACATGACACACTGATGACCGGTGAATTAAGTGAACCATATATAGCAACTACCTTTAAATGATCTTTTCCAAAGATTTAAAAAGAACACAATGTGTTTGTGAAACATGAACATGTTCCCGGGCATGGTCATTTTTTTTTTTTCAAAGTTTGTCCCAGTTCAAGGTCAAGGGTCAAGATTTGTTGTTTGAGTGGGAAGCCCTTGACACAAGGAACCTGTGTGTGTGTGTGTGTGTGTGTGTGTGTGTGTGTGTGTGTGTGTGTGTGTGTGTGTGTGTGTGTGTGTGTGTGTGTGTGTGTGTGTGTGTGTGTGTGTGTGTGTGTGTGTGTGTGTGTGTGTGTGTGTGTGAATTCGGGTTTAACGTCGCTTTCAACAATTTTTCAGTCATATCACGACAGTGTCTGGTTGCGACAAGGAGCTCAATGCTCACTTTTATAGTGCTGCCTCACTGAAGTATCATGTCCCAGACACATTACATGATACCACACCCAGTCACATTATCCTGACACTGGGTCGACCAGTCCTAGCTCTACCCCGTAAATCTGAGTGCCAAGCGAGGAGCAACTAGTACCATTATTAACGACTTTGGTATGTCACGGCCCGGGATCGAACCCATGACCTCCCGTTCCCCGGAGCGGACACTCTACCAACTGAGCTATCGGGGCCGGTGGGAACCTGTATGAAGGCTCTATCTTAAACGGTTCAAAAGTTATGAACAATAATATTTTTTTTCTCTTAAGTAGGTCATAGGTCAAGGTCACAGGTCAAAATTTTTGCATGAATGTATAGCTCTTGTCACAAGGAACCTACATGCCAAATATGAAGGCTCTAACTCAAAAGGTTCAAAAGTTATGACCAATGTTAACTTTTTCTTTTAAGTAGGTCAAAGGTCAAGGGCACAGTCAAATTTTTGGTGTGAATGTAAAGCTCTTGCCACAAGGAACCTACAAGCAAAATATGAAAGCTCTATCTCAAACGGCTCATAAGTTATGACCAAAATGTTATTTTTATTTTAAGTAGGTCAAAGGTCAAGGTCACAGGTCCAAAATTTTTGCATGAATGTAAAGCTTTTGTCACAAGGAACATACAGAAGGCTGTATCTCAAGGGGTTATAAATTTATGACCAAAGTTATTTTTTTCTTTTAAGTTTGTCAAAGGTCAAGATCACAGGTCAAAATCTTTTGCATGAACGAATAGCTCTTGTCACAAGGAACCTACATGCCAAATATGAATGCTCTATCACAAACAGTTAAAAAAATATGACCAACGTTAAAGTTGTCCACGTACAAACAAACAAACATACAAACAAACAAATAGACAGGGCAAAAACAATATGTCCCCGCTATTGCTACCGGGGACTTAACCCTTATCTTGCTGTTCACGACAACCCCTATCTTTGCAAACAGTGAAGATCCAGATCAGATGGCTTCTGAAGAAGCCATCTGATCAGGATCTACACTGTTTGGTATTCAGTTTATGAATTTGTAGCAATAAATTACATCATGTAACTTGATTGGTTGATAGACAGAAATGGGTGTGGCTTAAATGAATATTCAGCAAGATAAGGGTTAAAAATTGCATATGGTGTATCAGGTTAACTGTACAAGAAAACTTTCTTTCATTGTATTCCCATTGCTGAAACTTATTTCTTCTTTTAATGAAGAAATAAGAAAAATTATCCCTGAAATATCCTTTTTACATCTCTGGATCTGGAGCTACTGTAATGATCCTAAATTAAAGTAATGGGACAGATTGGCCCAAGCAAACAGTGAAGGAGCAGTCCGATCAGGGTCTAAACTGTTTGCCATTCTCTCTGAACCTTTTGGACACCATGCTGGATCATTAAACAAATTTGTTAAAATTCAAGGAGAATTACAACAAATGTTCAAGGTGTCAGAGTTTTTAGGACCAGGCCTCATACTGACCATGATTTTCCATGCCTGAAAGGCCCGTTTTTGCAGCTTCAACCCTTATGCTGCTGAACAAGACACAACTATTACCTTTGCACCTTATGCTGCTGAATAAGACACAACTATTACCTTTGCACCTTATGCTGCTGAACAAGACACAACTATTACCTTTGCACCTTATGCTGCTGAATAAGACACAACTATTACCTTTGCAAACAGTGTAGATCCAGATCAGATGGCTTCTGAAGAAGCCATCTGATCAGGATCTACACTGTTTGTAATGCAGTTTGTGAAAATACCAAGTAATTTGGTTGACTAATAGTCAGAAATGGGTGCGGGTAAATAAATTTATTCAGCAGGATATGGGTTAAATAGTTTTTTAAACAGACTAAAGGAACAAAAAATCAAAATCTAAAAGCCTGAAATCAAGAAAAATTAATATCAAGCTCTAAAAGCCTGAAATCCTGCAAATGCCTGAAAAATACCTGTAGGACTTTTAGGGTATTTACCATAAAGAGACTATGGAAAATTTTGGGTGCCATTCTTGAATAATCTGCATAAAGAGCAATTTTTATAAACTGAATAAAAGAGGCATTTTTTGGAATACACAAATGAACTGAGAAGTATGGAGTGAATAAGTTTTTTCGGGCCAGACCAGCCAGTCCTGGTCAATTGGGCTTCATCAGCACCCTCAGATATTTTCAAAATTTCACAAAATTGAATCAATGATCTCAAACGACTAGGCTATGATGAAGGGAAAGGAGACTTTTTGTGGTCGCCATAAGTAGCCCCTTTCTGAAAACTTTGAGAATAATGTCTGCATTTGCCAAGTTAATAGTTAACAGAACTGACTCCATTGCTGCATGAGGCAATTCAATTTGTCTCGAATGCATTTGATCTGTGCAAAACTAAAGTGCCAAGAAAATTCAATAAATAATACTGCAAATTCTTCCAAGTCACTTACATTTTTATTCATAATATAATATCACTGTGGCTAACATGCCAGTCAACAAAATAAAGTTTGTGGTTCATCCAATTAAATAATCATTCAATTATGTTAAGGCCCAGTTCTTAAACAATAAAACATTGGCCAATAATTCAGGTGTTTTACGGTAAAAGACTTCATCAAATATTTTAACCCTTATCTTGCTGTTCATGACAACGCCTATCTTTGCAAACAGTGTAGATCCAGATCAGATGGCTTCTGAAGAAGCCATCTGATCAGGATCTACACTGTTTGGCATTCAGGTTATGAATTTGTAGCAATAAATTACATCAAGTAATTTGATTGGATGGTAGAGAGAAATGGGTGTGGCTTAAATGAATATTCAGCAAGATAAGGGTTAATGCTATCAGAACTTAGGCATGGAAAAATACCCATGTACCTGAAAATATGGAGACAGAATGAAAGTGAAGAAGAACATGTTGCATTATATTTAATGTTGCATGTAAAGTCTGATGCAAGCGCTGCGGAAAAGGCAGAGAAAGGCCTGAGGAAATCTTTTAGCGCATGCAATGGATTAATTAATAAATTGTTGAAACTTTGAACATTTAATGCTGCAAAAAGTCCAATATCTTTGCTGTAAAATGTTTGTAGTTACTCACATTATTTTTGCAAAAATACCACTATATTTTAGATATCAAACTTGCTTATGATCACTAATAATTTAAATTAAGCTAACGATGCTTTGAATAACTGGGCTCTGCAGGTTTGCTACTGCAGTTCCATACAGGAATAGATACTTTTTCGCCTGCCTCGGTAGCTCAGTCCAATGCACATCTGACTGGTGATCAGGAGGATGCAGGTTTGATCATGAAATTTTTCTACGGTCATTCTCTCCTTTCTGCTGATTCAAGGAGGGCAGTTGTCAGTTTCTGGCCAAAGAATGTGTACTGTACTGGTTAATCCCTTACGTATAAACTTACCGGCCCCAATAGCTCAGTTGGTAGAGTGTCCGCTCCGGGGAACGAGAGGTCACGGGTTCGATCCCGGGCCGCGACATACCAAAGTCGTTAAGAATGGTACTAGCTGCTCCTCGCTTGGCACTCAGATTTACGGGGTAGAGCTAGGACTGGTCAACCCAGTGTCAGGATAATGTGACTGGGTGTGGTATCATGTAATGTGTCTGGGACATGATACTTCAGTGAGGCAGCACTATAAAAGTGAGCATTGAGCTCCCTGCCGCAACCAGACACTGTTGTAATATGACTGAAAAATTGTTGAAAGCGACGTTAAACCCGAATTCATACACACACACACACACGTAAACTTGCCCAGGAAAAGTGTGGATAGGTAAACTGACCGGCTTAAAAAAGACCTAAATATTGTTGTCTGGGTCATTAAACTCCAAAACAAACAAACAAACAAAACAGATACTTTTTCGGGGTTGCATATTTCATACACATTTTATCTCTCTTCCCAACTACATGCCTATAAAATATATTGAAAAATTTGACCACCACAAAATAACATTTTTTTTGGATGAAAAAAAACTCTGCTATTTTTTTTTATATTTCTGCTCAAACATAGATTGTGGGAACTCATTAGAACCGCCTCGATGAGGCGGTTCTAATGACTACCCACAATCTATGTTTTTGAAACATAGATTGTGGGAACTAATTAGAATTGCGTCAGCAAGGCGGTTCTAACGAGTACCCACAAACTATGCTTTTGAGAAGAAATAAGAAAAAATGTATACCTTGTAAACCCAAGTTTTATTGTATACAAGTGGGATTTAAGGGGGTCTAAATCATAAAGGTGTGTTTTTTGTGGTGGAAGAAAGGAGTTGCTCCTGAGCTTACTGTCTTTAACCCATTTTGTACCGGAAACCCCAAAACGGTTAGCCTGGCAATGCGGCGTCTGATCAGGGCCTACACTATTTGCAAAGTTCAGCTATTTTCTGAAGAAATTTTAAAGATAACACAACTTGTCACCCCCCTCAGCCAACGCCCATAGGGGCTTGAAGAAATATATGGTCTGCATGATGCTTCCACGCAGAGCTGAATCCGGCCCGCACACTAGTACTGGTAAACCGCTTAGAGGATCTAAGCCTGTCCAGGAACCGCGGTGCGAGGCGGACCGTCCATGCTAATAAACCCTATTGGTTTCATTGGGCGACAGGGCTTGAGATGTCATTTCATCTCAATGTCGGGTAAAAGTCCAACAAAATTGGAAGCAATGTCTCCAAAATGACCTTTACAGTGTTGAAGGGGACATTAAACCTCAAATCAAACAAACAAAACTTGTCACCCCCAAATTTCAAAATGGACTCCTGCCATATATAAGGACGAAGATTCCATTTGGTACAAAAAGGGTTAAGATTAGTTGCAAAAAAAAAAAGAAAACCAGAAATCATGGAAATTGTCTCCCCTGAAATTAACAGTGTGCATGATACATTAAATTAAACATATTTTATTGCATAAACATACAAAGGGATTGGACACAAGTTATGACAACATTAGATAGTCCTTTCCCTAAACATAACAACAAATCATTTCAATGGTACAATGGTGGATGCAATTTAACATATAATTTATACCGGCTCAGGTTTAATACACACATGTGCAAGAATTAAAGCACGTCTCATGCACGCACATGCACGCACGCACACATGCACACACACACACACACACACACACACACACACTAATACATCATTTCACACATGAAACCCCACCCGTTGTGGTAGCGCTGTTCTTGAAATCATTAAGATGCATGTATTTGGGCCAGCAAACTAATGAACCGAAAAGGAAATTAATCTACGTATTTTCTTCAAACCTGCGTGTATCCTTAATGAATTTAGTGATGGACTGTATGATTGATCTATTAGTAATGTCGCCATAATTTTGAGATCCTGTTGTCAGGATCTCAACATTAACATCTTGAAGATTCAATAAAGTTTGTAAATTATGCATAAGAACGTTTCGTTGATTTGTGTATAGCTGACATTCGAAGAAATAGTGTTCTGCACTTTCACTTGAAGCACCACAGCTGCATACAGGACTCGGAATAATATTTACATGGAAAAGATCAGCCTTTAAACTGCTGCTTCTGTGTCTGATACGAGCAAGTATTATGCTGTACTTTCGCTCGCTTATATTTGTATAATCAGCTATTTTGTCTGTTGTGAACTAAATATTAGACTTAAATTGTGAAAGAGTTGGGAGTAATCGAATCTGTGGGTCAAGTTCATTCCACAATTTTAAGGTAGAAGGGAAGTATGAACTTTCATATGAACAAAGTCTAGAAAAAGGAATTTCGAAATTGTTCCTATTTCTTAAGTTATAAGAACTAATATCATTTACTCTATTTGGTAATAAGTCAGTGAGGTAAGATGGAGCATCGCCATTGACAATTTTGTACATCAAAGTTATTTTTTACGTTTTCGTCTATTCGCCAAGGTTTCCCAACCAGTTTCATAATAAAGAGAACGTAACGATGCAAACACTGGTAGACCTGTAACAATTCGTGCTGCATTAAGTTGTATTTGCTCCAAGCGATTGGCGTCAGTCATCGTACAGCCATCCCAAACTTCCGACCCATATTCTAACAAAGGCCTGATATAAGTACAGTATAATCTATCAAGTGTACTTTTTGATAACTGGTTCTTTAGTTTTCTTAGATATGAAACTTGCCTTGATGCTGAATCAATTATAAAATCGATATGTTTTGTCCATTTATTGTTGGATGTTAAATATATACCTAAGTGTTTGTGGATTTCGACTATATTTAATGCGATGTCGTCGTAAGTAAGCCGTAGGTCATAATCATGGAAAATGTTAGAAACTAATACAACTTCCGTTTTCGCAGGATTGAAACTTATCTGCCATGTGTTTGCCCAATCTTTTAATTTCTTAAGGTCGTTATTTAATAACGTTTCAATTTCTGCTAAGTTAGACGACGAATAACCAATGGAGGTATCATCTGCATAAAGACGCGTTTTTCCCTCTAATTCATCTGCAATATCATTTATATACAATAAAAATAATAACGGACCTAAAACCGACCCTTGAGGAACTCCTGCGTTTAATTGGAGATCGTCAGATAGTTCCCCATTTACAAAAACTTTTTGTTTTCTGGAATGCAAATAACTTGTTATCCACATTAAAATATCTCCCTTTATGCCATATTTTTCCAATTTACATAATAAACCCTTATGCCAAACACGGTCAAAAGCTTTCGAGATATCACAAAAAACTTGACAATTTGCTTCATAGTTCTCAAGAGACAAGCATGTGTTATGTGTCAATTCAATTAATTGGTGAACAGTTGAGTGACCTGGCAGAAAACCAGATTGATATTTTATATAAAAGGTTGTTTTCTAAAATATGATTATACAGATGTTTAAAAATAATGCGTTCAAAAGACTTGCCAACATTACTTGTTAATGATACTGGCCTGTAATTACAACAGAGTGATTTTTCCCTTTTCTTGAACAGTGGCATTACATGTGCAATTTTCCATAATTCTGGATATGTATGAGCTTTCAGCGAAAAATTAAACAGTTTAGCCAGGGGAACACAAACAGTACTACAAGTTAATTTTAACATTCTATTGCTGATTCCGTCAGGACCTGTTGCCTTATTAAGTTTTAGTATTTTCAAAATATCGGCCACTTCAGTTTCCGTGATCCTCATTTGTATAAAATCTACATTACAACGACTTCCAAAATTTGGAATTTCAATATTTACATCATTAATGGTGGAAATAGAGGCAAAATACCTGTTTAATTCTTCAGCTTTTTCATAGTCTGTAAATGCAAAATTATTATCGCTTTTCAGTATAGGGGGTATTTTGATCGAAGTGCCTGTTTTTCCCATGAATCGCCCCATGACTTGCCAAAATGTTCTACACGAATTTCCAGTTCCCTGGTTTTGAATTATATCATCGATTTTATTAACAAAGTTATCTTTTGCATATTTGATCATATTATTAACTTTGTTGCGCTGTCGCTTATAAGATATATGATCAATTTCCCGTTTTGTTTTAAAATAACGTTTCCGAAGTCGATCACGTATTCTTAAGTTAAATCTAAGCTCAGAATTAAACCACGGTTTATCATTTTGTCTTATTAGAACTTTTCTACAGGGAATGCATTCTTTACAAAATTGCAAAAATATATCTGTAAAATTGACACAGGCTTCATCTGCCGAACAATTTTCATTTATAATTGAATCCCAGTCATGTGTTCTTATTAACTGATTTAACCTTTCAGTATCTACATTTTTATAATTCCAGACTTCTCTATAGTAAGAATTTGATATATTAATATTTATCTGAAGAGAGACATATGTAGCTTTATGGTCACTGATAAACTCATCCACACTCGGGGTTCCAGAATCTAAAACAATACAGACATCAGAAACAATTACTGGATTGATCAATGTGGCCGAATTTGCACTGACCCTTGTTGGCTCGTTAAGAACATTTCTCAAATTAAAAATCGATAAGCAATCTCTCATTTGACTGTTAGTCAGATTTATAAAGTCGATATTAATATCACCGGTCAAAATAACGTATGGCGTATAATCTAAAGCAATCTCAATTGAATTTTGAATATCTGTGATGAACAGGGACTGTGACGCATTAAAGTCGCTCCTGTTAAGACAGCATAATAACAAATTCCTGATGCATTGGAGCAGATAGTCCTACTATCATTCCAATTCTCGATCTTTATGTACATTTCGAGTGATTTGATTGGTTGCAGGAAAAATGTTGTATTCTGGTATTCCATGCACCTGCAATACTCTCGATCTAGATTATTTATCTCCCCTCGTTTAATATAGCCTCTGATCTGTTCGTTTAACCCATTTTGTACCGAAACCCCAAAACGGATACCCAGGCAAACAGTGCAGGCCCAGATATGACTCCGCAGAATGCGGCCTGATCAGAGCTTACACTATTTGCAAAAAGCTAAGCCATTTTCCAAATCAATTTTGAAGAAAACACAACTTGACACCCCTTAATTTTGAAATGGACTCCTCCCATATATAAGGAGGAAGACTCCATTTGGTACATTCAAAAAGGGTTAATAAAAAAACATCATATTGTGCACATCTCAATGTAACCTAACTTAATACCATGAGCTAATTCTTTTGCAGCGTGTAAGTTATACATGTACATGGCCATGGTTTTTTTTTTTGCTTTGCCAATCTATGAAAGTTCTTCAGAAGCTACATATAATTTCAATAAATTATAACTGATTACACAGTGAAATAGCTCATCACACAGAAGGTCGCAGTTTCTCGCGCCACGTCTTTAATCTCTTGAATTAGGTCCCGAATTGCGAATTGCGTTAACTCTTAAAGTGCCTATTACAACTGTAGTAGACTGATGCCTGTTTCAAACACTGACAATTAGCCGACCTACGTTTTGTGCAAACTCATATTTCAATAGTTGTGTAAACAAACGCCTATGCTAGCTAAAAATGACAGATAAAATCTGTCATTAAAAACCAATGAATTAATTGTGATTGTCTGTAAGAAAAATCTGATTATTTCCGTAGTGGGCGCTATAAGACTGGACTTGGACGGGTCTGCTTCAAATGTGATAGTGTCCGCTGTGCATCTACCACAGGATAGTGACTTGCACATGATGCATTTCTAGCCAATAAGTCTTTTTTCTGGCTTTTTCTCTGAAATCACATTTTTAAAGTGCAATTCCACACCAGTTTGCAATTATTATTCTATTTTGGTATATTTATTCTTGCCTTTAGCGATTAAATTCTTTAGATTACATGATTACCATTGCTGGAGATGGATTAAAGCTGCTTTAATCAAAATTCATTTTAGCATTTCACAGCAGAAGGGGTTTCAGGGCAAACAAGTGCCTAATTGGTGTTCAGCAAACAATAGGCAGGCGCCAATAACTAATTTAACCGCTTAGAGGATCTAAGCCTGCCCAGGCAATGCAGTGCGAGTTGGTCCATCCTTCTATGCTTACAGGTTGGTTACTGACCTTGACCTTTGGAATTGATAAACTTCCATTTAGCTGACTGCAAATAGCATTTCTGTTGCCACAGCCTACCAGGCAATCAGAAATATCCACTGCTTTGCCTTTTTTTCCATACAAATGTCTAAGTGACCAAATTTTACCTGGGCATATAAAAGGTCAAGGTCAACCAAAGATCATCATTTGAACAAACTTGGTAGGGCCAAAGTCCCCAATGCTGCTGGCCAAGTTTCAAGGTCATCGGATATTTGGTTCTTGAGAAGAAATTTTTAAAGGTTTTTACCATATATGGGCATGGCTGCCATACTGATCATGTGACCCAGTCCTTACGAACAAACTCTCATTCCCCCCTTCCCATAGAGACTCCAGATGTAATTTGGTTTCAATCAACCCAGCAGTTTAAGTGAAGAAGAAGATAAAATACTTAATCTGAGCCATCCAGGCTGATGGTCAGAAAATGACCTTGACCTTTGGAATTGATAAACTTGGATTAAGCTGATTGCATGCCACAAGCTACCATGCAATCAAAAAAATCCACTATTGCCTTTTTTCCATACAAATGTCCAAGTGACTAAATCTGACCTTGCCGTAAAACAGGTGAAGCTCAACCAAAGGTCATCATTTGAAGAAACTTGGTAGGGCCAGAGTCCCCAATGCTGCATATCAAGTTTTAAGGTCATTGGCCGTTCCATTCCTGAGAAGAAGATTTTTAAAGGTTGTTACCATATATGGCCATGGCCGCCATATTGGTCATGTGACCCAGTCCTCACGAAAAACTTTTGTTTCCCCTTCCCATAGAGGCTCCAAATGTAATTTGGTTTAAATTGGCCAAGTAGGTTCAGAGGAGATGTCGTTTGAAAATGTTGATGATGCGGATGCAGGCACAGACCCAGATGCAGACGACGACGGACAATGTACCACTGCCTATACAGCTCCCCGGAGCCTTCAGCTCCGGTGAGCTATAAATATATTTGAAAATGACATCTGAAAATGGTGTTTGTTTGTTTGAATTTGTACTTTGTAATCCCATCAACAACTTAGGTCATTTGGAGACAGGACCTTAGTTCATAGACTCATTCGAAAGTCTGGAGAAGCCCAGAATCAAACCTACGAAGGTACAACCTATGGTTAGCAAGGCATATAGCTCAACCACTACACCTAGGAGGCTTCTACTACAAACTTTTGTTGTGATCGGTAGTTTAAGAGTTGAGTTCTAAAAACTACTTATTGTGATATTGAATTTCCAGTCTTTCAGCATTTCAATCTGCCTTGTAATTCAAGCATCCATTATTCAATTCCCAACATTTTCCAGCTTGAACAATCCAAAAAGGCAATAATATTTTTTTTCTCTCATCAACCTTTCAATGGACCTGTCTTTATTTGAGTGCAGTGCCCTGGTACTGGTGCAATTTTCTGAGTTTTGTAATTGCAGAAATCTGAAAAGCCACTTTCATTGCAAATAAGGGAGGATTTTATGGAAAGAAACGGCCAAATCTCAGGCATATATAGAAGAGTTAACCCTTAAGAGTTAAGACGCCGAGAATAACTACATCTGAAAATGTCGTCTGCTTATGCCGTATGCTGATTTTTTTTGCAAACTTTTTAAAAATATTGCTGCATATAGGAAAACAGTGTGGGCCCAGATCAGACTGCTCCTACAGGAGCAGTCTGATCTGGGTCCACACTGTTTGCAAAAAAAATTGCTTTTAAGGTAACTGGCAGACGGCAAAGCAGACAACAACAATCTTGATTGGCATTTTCTGGGTTAAGGGGGGTATTAGGGTAATATCTGTCATTTCTCCATAAAAACCTGTGTTGCAGGTATTCATTATAGAACCACCTCCACCAAGGCTTGTGTCAAATTTCTAATAAAATGACCGGAAGTGTAATATCCAGTATTACAGACCCAGACCCCATTGGGGCTTGAAGAAATAGATGGGCTGCATGATGCTTCCACGCACAGCTGAAACCGACTGGACACAAGTACTGGTAAAACCGCTTAGAGTATCTAAGCATGCCCAGGCAAAGCGGTGCAAGTCGGACAGTCCATGCTTATAAACCCTATTGGTTTCATTGGGCGGCAGGGCTTGAGAAATGTCGGGTAAAAGTCCCGCAAAATTGGAAGCAATGTCTCCAAATTGACCTTTACAGTGTTGACGGGGACGTTAAACCTCAAATCAAACAAACAATATATTAAACATGTTTGTTAACCTAATCCACAGAGACAGATGTCTTAACCCTTAAGACCCCGAGAAAAACTACATCTGAAAATGTCGACGACTTATGTCGTCTGCTTAACTTTTTGCAAATGTTTTAAGAAATATTTTTGCTTACAGGCAAACAGTGTGGACCCAAATCAGACTGCTCCTATATGGTAGGAGGCCATGTTGAAATTCAGGTGTGACATGTTGTGTTACCTTTAAAATTCATTTGGAAAATAGCTAAACCTTTTGCAAATAGTGCAGGTCCTGATCAGACGACAATTTAGCAGAGGACAATTGTCATGATTGGCATTTTATGGGTTAATTTTATTTAAACCTCACAATATCTGTCATCAGACAGCATAGCTCACCTGGAAGTGTCCTTGCCATAATGGGCATAGGTGGGGCTATTGCTGAATAAACCTTTGGACCTGTATCTATCGTCATCCCAAATAAGTACCAAATCCATCTTATGCTATGGAAATATGAACTCTCATAAAAAAATTTAATACAAAATCCTTAAGTTTCTGATCTTGACCTTCACCTTGAGTGAGTGAGTGTTTGAGTTTTTCGTCTCACCAACAGCTATCTATCTATCTACTGATACTGCGTCGGTCACATTTGACCATTACCGCAGGTGTACATTACATACACTCCAGGTTTTGCAGGATGAAAGCCTACACAGTAATCATGTAATTACGGTAGGGATCTTTAACCTGCACAGGGGGTGGTTCTCCCTGCACAGGGGGCCTCCAGTTAACGTCCCGATCCGAAGGACGGTGCACTTTATGACATTCATCCCTGCAAATGATGCCAATGGAGCGTGTTCGGACACCGAAATTTTATCGCTGCTGCCGGGGATCGAACCCGGGACCTCTAGCATCAGAGGCAAGTGCACGAACCACTGAGCTATCACCCTCCTAAGGTCATACAGAATCAGAACCTCGGTTTAAAGACTCTTACCAAAGTTTGCAGAAGCCCGGGATCGATCCGGCAACCCCTAGTTGACAAGGCGAGTAGCATAACCACTGTACCATGGAGGCATCTACACCTTCACCTTGGGGCCATGGGCATGTGCAGGGGTATTGCTAAATAAAATGTTTCACCCTTTTCCATCATCATGTCCTGATCGAGGGCTTAGACTGGTTTAGTTAACTCTTAAGCAAACAGTGTAGACCCTGATCAGATGCTGCACATCTGATCTGGGTCTACACTGTTTGCCAAACTCAACACATGATTCCAGTCAGATTCTACAAATTATGCCCTAGGCCTATCATGCAACTTGCTGGCCTAACAGCCATTAGAATAACGTGACTATTTTGCATAAATAACCATTCCCTGGATTTCCGGCAAATTGGTGATAGTCACATGGACTTTAGCACTGAAAAATTCCTAAGCTTGGTAACTTTGGGTAGGCTGACGAGCAATCAACCCAATAAGACCTGTCACCGGACAGGATAGCTCACCAGAAGTCGCGCTTTGACTCAGTTGTGCAAAGGCAAATTTTCAGATCCATAACAGAAACAAAGTCACAAAGAAAGAATCCAGTGCTATATCAATATAGTTATATTAAATTCTATCAATAAATGTAGCTGCTAGAGCAAAGACAAAGTTTTTCTAAAAATAGCCACAGTGACCTTGACCTTGACCTGAGGACCCTGAAAGTCAAACTCCCTTGAGATATCATCATACCCAACATTTGTATGAAGTTATAGAGTGATGACAAAGTTTTTTTAAAAATAGCCACACTGTTGTTAACCTTGAGGTCATGACCTTGAAAGTCGAACTTGCTCGAGATATTATCATAAGCAACATTTGTGTAAAGTTATGGCAAAATTCATCAACAAATGTAGCCCATACAGCCATGACAAAGTTATTCTGAAAATAGCCAGGGACCAACCTCTACCTCAGGACCCTGAAAGACAAACCTGCTCAAGATACTATCATACCCAACATTTGTGTGAAGTTATATTAAAATCTATCAATAAATATAGGTGCTAGAGTGATGACAAAGTTTTTTCTAAAAATAGCCACAGTGACCTTGACCTTGAGGTCATGACCTTGAAAGTTGAACTCGCTTGAGATATCATATGCAACTTTTGTGTGAATTTATACAAGAGGGCCATGATGGCCCTGGATCGCTCACCTGATCCATAATGTAACAAGTGGGCCCCAGAGAGGGCCATTATTGGCCCCAGGGCTTAAATGTGCACAATGTTGAGGGAGGTCTTAAAGGTGAAGCTTCATACCAAACATCAACAAAGGCTATAATTTGAACAATCTTGGCAAAGGTCCACTAGATGAAGCTACACATCAAATATCAAAGACCTGGGCCTAGCGGTTTCAGAGAAGAAGATTTTTAAAGATTTTCCCTATATAAGCCTATGTAAAACCAAAGGGCCCCGGGACGGGGGCATTATTTGCCCCAGCACTATAATTTGAACAATCTTGGTAGGGGTCCACTAGATGAAGCTTCATAACAAATATCAAAGTCCTGGGCCTTGTGGTTTCAGAGAAGAAGATTTTTAAAGATTTTCCCTAAATAAGCTAATGTAAAACAAAAGGGCCCCGGGGCGAGGGCATTTTTGGCCCCAGCACTATAATTTGAACAATCTTGGTAGGGGTCCACTGGATGAAGCTTCATACCAAATATCAAAGACCTGGGCCTTGTGGTTTCAGAGAAGAAGATTTTTAAAGATTTTCCCTATATAAGCCAATGTAAAACCAAAGGGCCCTGTGGCGGGGCATTTTTTGTCCCAGCACTATAATTTGAACAATCTTGGTAGAAGTCCACTAGATGAAGCTTCATACCAAATATCAAAGTCCTGGGCCTTGTGGTTTCAGAGAAGAAGATTTTTAAAGATTGTCCCTTTATACGGTAAATAAAATGTTTCACCCTTTTCCATCATCATGTCCTGATCGAGGGCTTAGACTGGTTTAGTTAAACAGTGTAGACCCTGATCAGATGCTGCACATCTGATCTGGGTCTACACTGTTTGCCAAACTCAACACATGATTCCAGTCAGATTCTACAAATTATGCCCTAGGCCTATCATGCAACTTGCTGGCCTAACAGCCATTAGAATAACGTGACTATTTTGCATAAATAACCATTCCCTGGATTTCCGGCAAATTGGTGATAGTCACATGGACTTTAGCACTGAAAAATTCCTAAGCTTGGTAACTTTGGGTAGGCTGACGAGCAATCAACCCAATAAGACCTGTCACCGGACAGGATAGCTCACCAGAAGTCGCGCTTTGACTCAGTTGTGCAAAGGCAAATTTTCAGATCCATAACAGAAACAAAGTCACAAAGAAAGAATCCAGTGCTATATCAATATAGTTATATTAAATTCTATCAATAAATGTAGCTGCTAGAGCAAAGACAAAGTTTTTCTAAAAATAGCCACAGTGACCTTGACCTTGACCTGAGGACCCTGAAAGTCAAACTCCCTTGAGATATCATCATACCCAACATTTGTATGAAGTTATAGAGTGATGACAAAGTTTTTTTAAAAATAGCCACACTGTTGTTAACCTTGAGGTCATGACCTTGAAAGTCGAACTTGCTCGAGATATTATCATAAGCAACATTTGTGTAAAGTTATGGCAAAATTCATCAACAAATGTAGCCCATACAGCCATGACAAAGTTATTCTGAAAATAGCCAGGGACCAACCTCTACCTCAGGACCCTGAAAGACAAACCTGCTCAAGATACTATCATACCCAACATTTGTGTGAAGTTATATTAAAATCTATCAATAAATATAGGTGCTAGAGTGATGACAAAGTTTTTTCTAAAAATAGCCACAGTGACCTTGACCTTGAGGTCATGACCTTGAAAGTTGAACTCGCTTGAGATATCATATGCAACTTTTGTGTGAATTTATACAAGAGGGCCATGATGGCCCTGGATCGCTCACCTGATCCATAATGTAACAAGTGGGCCCCAGAGAGGGCCATTATTGGCCCCAGGGCTTAAATGTGCACAATGTTGAGGGAGGTCTTAAAGGTGAAGCTTCATACCAAACATCAACAAAGGCTATAATTTGAACAATCTTGGCAAAGGTCCACTAGATGAAGCTACACATCAAATATCAAAGACCTGGGCCTAGCGGTTTCAGAGAAGAAGATTTTTAAAGATTTTCCCTATATAAGCCTATGTAAAACCAAAGGGCCCCGGGACGGGGGCATTATTTGCCCCAGCACTATAATTTGAACAATCTTGGTAGGGGTCCACTAGATGAAGCTTCATAACAAATATCAAAGTCCTGGGCCTTGTGGTTTCAGAGAAGAAGATTTTTAAAGATTTTCCCTAAATAAGCTAATGTAAAACAAAAGGGCCCCGGGGCGAGGGCATTTTTGGCCCCAGCACTATAATTTGAACAATCTTGGTAGGGGTCCACTGGATGAAGCTTCATACCAAATATCAAAGACCTGGGCCTTGTGGTTTCAGAGAAGAAGATTTTTAAAGATTTTCCCTATATAAGCCAATGTAAAACCAAAGGGCCCTGTGGCGGGGGCATTTTTTGTCCCAGCACTATAATTTGAACAATCTTGGTAGAAGTCCACTAGATGAAGCTTCATACCAAATATCAAAGTCCTGGGCCTTGTGGTTTCAGAGAAGAAGATTTTTAAAGATTGTCCCTTTATACCGGTAAGCCTATGTAAAACCAAAGGGCCCCGAGGCGGGGGCATTTTTGGCCCCAGCACTATAATGTGAACAATCTTGGTAGGGGTCCACTAGATGAAGCTTCATACCAAATATCAAAGACCTGGGCCTTGTGGTTTCAGAGAGGAAGATTTTTAAAGATTTTCCCTATATAAGCCAATGTAAAAGCAAAGGGCCCCGTGGCGGGGGCATTTTTTTGTCCCAGCACTATAATTTGAACAATGTTGGTAGGGAAACACTAGACGCAGCTTCATACCAAATATCAAAGTCCTGGGCCTTGTGGTTTCAGAGAAGAAGATTTTTAAAGATTTTCCATATATAAGCCTATGTAAAACCAAAGGGCCCCGGGGCGGGGGCATTTTTGGCCCCAGCACTATAATTTGAACAATCTTGGTAGGGGTACACTAGATGAAGCTTCATACCAAATATCAAAGACCTGGGCCTTGTGGTTTCAGAGAAGAAGATTTTTAAAGATTTTTCCGATATAAGCCAATGTAAAACCAAAGGGCCCCGTGGCGGGGGCATTTTGTGTCCCAGCACTAAAGTTTGAACAATCTTGGTAGGGCTCCACTAGATGAAGCTTCATACCAAATATCAAAGTCCTGGGCCTTGTGGTTTAAGAGTAGAAGATTTTCCCTATATAAGCCTATGTAAAATCAAAGGGCCCCGGGGCGGGGGCATTTTTGGCCCCAGCACTATAATTTGAACTATCTTGGTAGGGGTCCACTAGATGAAGCTTCATACCAAATATCAAAAACCTGGGCCTTGTGGTTTCAGAGAAGAAGATTTTTAAAGATTTTCCCTATATAAGCCTATGTAAAATCAAAGGGCCCCAGGGCAGGGGCATTTTTGGCCCCAGCACTATAATTTGAACAATCTTGGTAGGGGTCCACTAGAGGAAGCTACATACCAAATATCAAAGACCTGGGCCTTGTGGTTTCAGAGAAGAAGATTTTTTAAGTTGTTGGTGAAAAAAATCTATTTTTGGCTCCTGTGGCCTAGATGTGCAACGGACCGGAACCATTTGAACAACTTTGAAAGGGGACCACCTAAGGATCATTCCTGTGAAGTTTGGTCAAAATCCGATCAGTGGTTAAGGAGGAGATGTCGTTTAAAGAAATTGTTTACGGATGCACGCATGCACGCACGCACACACGGACGGACGGACGGACACATGACGGACGAAAAGTGATCCCAAAAGCTCACCTCGTCACTACGTGACGGTGAGCTAATAAAAATATGTCAATAAATGTACGAGCTAGAGCGATGACAAAGTTTTTCTTAAAATAGCCACAGTGACCTTGACCTTAAGGTCATGACCTTGAAAGTCGAACTCACTCGAGAAATTTAAAGCAGTATCTACACCATTCCAAGGCCCAAGTTATTTCATCTGAAGGCAACCAAGTAATGATCTTAAATCTTCAGTGCAAAAACATAAAAGTCCTTAGTATGTGACCTTGACCCAAAGGTCACAGTCATGTATGATGTTGCTGCTGATAAAAACTTTTGACTAGTACCTATCACCAGCCCAAGTATGAACTAAATCTATCAAAAGGTAAATAAGTAATGCGCTCCAAAAAATTTTAACATAAGAATTCTAAGTCAGTGACCTTGACCCAAAGGTTATAGTCTTGAGCGCTGATGCTGCCGCTAAAAATTTGAGACAAGTATCTATAACCATACATCTTATCCAAACTGAGTATAAACTAAATCCATCCAAAGAGAAAGAAGTAATGAGCTCCTAAAAACTTTAGCACAAAAACTTTAACATTAAAATTCTAAGTCTGTCACCTTGACCATAAGGTCACGGTCATGGATGCTGATACTGCAGATAAAAACTTTAGCCCAGTATCTATCACAATACCAAATATGAATTTAATCCATGTTCACATGAAGAAGTTATGAGCAATAAAAGACTTTAACGCAAAAACTTTAACATTTGTGAATGCCCCTTGGGTAGTAGAATAGCTTACCGGAACGAAGTTCCGGTGAGCTAATAAAAAGCCTTCCATAAGGTCAGATTAATGCTCTGCATGCTGGGTATCTTTTAGCAGCAGACGACATTTTGAAATATTTTTCTCATTTTCCCAGAAAGAGGATTTGACTCTCATGACATGTCAAGTCCTGTTTTCTGGGAAAAATAAGAAAAATATCAACAATATGTCATCTACTGAATTTGCCTGATAAAGGTTAAGACCAGTCTTTATTTGTTAAAATCTATTTTAGCCTCCTTAGCCTGGTTTCTGTCAGAATTTAATTCCATCTCAAGACGAAATTGGTTTTGTTACTTGGCGCCCCAACTAATCTGTCGTATTTTAACAATAGGGTTTGAAACTCTGCCAATACTATTCAATACTTGAATACTTATTCTGAAAGATTCTCCAATTCTATAAAATTTGTTCTGTAGAATTAATCATAGTAGAACCGTACAGTTATTGTACAGTCATCGAATCTTCACAAGATGGTGTCAACCTTGTAAATTATGGAGCATCTTTGTGCACTTATCCTTCTGGTGGGGCAAGCTGACCACAGAAAATTCAAGCTCATCATGTAAATACACCACAACCTCTTTGTAACACTATTGTTTGGGCCCAAAGCAGAAACCGTGTTAGTTAAACAACCGTGTTATATCCAAACATAAATGTATAGATTATATAGAAAAATGACCATATATGGTCATTTTTCTATAATCTATACATTTTTGGGATCCATCTTGAAACTGTGTTATATCCAAAACTGTGTTATAACGAACAATGTAATAATGAGGTTGTGGTGTAACTAGAGCTGTCAGAAGAGCTGACTATAGCTCCACTGAAGCACAACTGGAGGAGAAATTTTTAAGACCCCTAGTGTAGAAATAGAGTAAAATTCCTATATAAAGACCACCTTTGGAACTCTTCAAAAGTGGTCTTTTAAGACCATTTTTGAACAGTCCTAAAGATGTTCTCTGAGAAGAGGATACAGTATGCAGAAAACACAAAGAAAGAATGACTAAAGCCTACTAAATGAGCTTTTTTAAAGCAGAATAACTAGTTTTAGGTGGTCCTAATAGCAGAATTTTGCTATTTTGAATTCATGCTAACCATGTACATCACTATATTCTTTTCTTTGTATGTATCAAGCATTTATACCTCTACCCCAGTCCTGCATTGTAAATATCATTTTCATATTTATATAATGTTTTTGTAAATATTCTTCACCATATTTTTCATTGATCGTCTTTTCATGATGTTTGTATATATTGTTACACATGTACATATTGTTGTGAAAGAAGGCCCCATGGAAGACTGGTTTAAACCAAATGGGTCACCCTCTTAAAATAAAGAATTTACTTACTTACTTACTTACTTACTTACTTACTTACTTACTTACTTACTTATAGGACTGGGTAATTTTCAAGACTGGCAAAAGTTGAAAACCTGAAGAGTTATGGCTCTTGACCACTATTCCAGTATGCACAATACATCCAGTCATTGTCAGGTCAGGTTCGTTCCCTGATACTGGTAACATGTAAGCCAGTACAACCTGTTGCATGCAGGCAAATAGGACTCGATACCTTCCCCTGCGAAATGGACTTCTTAACTTAATCTGTTCATGAAGGTTTTCAGAACACTTGCACTTGACCTATTCAAGAACACATTCTAGGAACAGTTCAAGAACTTTTTATGAATTTTTGATATTCTTGAACTATTCTTAAACTTTTCATGAAAACTTTAAAGACTTTTCATGAACAACATGATGACTCTGATGTTCTTGAACTGTTCTAAAATTTGTTCTTGTTTACTTCAAAGACTTTTCTTGAATGAAGTGTCTTGAAAGGCATTCTTAAATTGTTCTTAAATTTTTTCTTGTTTATTTCAAAGACATTTCTTGAACAAATTGTAATGCAAGTGTTCTGAAACAGTTCTTGAACATGTGTTCTTAAAATGTTCTGAAACTTTTCTTGAATTTTTTTTTTCAAGAACACTTAATGAACAGTTTCAAAACTTTGTCACATGATTTAAGTCACATGATTGATGATGTCATTCAGATCTCAGCTTTCATTGGCCAGTTTTCCAACTTTCCTTTTGACAATGGATTCTAGTTAGATTTATTGTTAGGGTAAGCAAAATGATTTTGATTTTCAAATATTGTTTTTATTTCTGATTATTGATCAGCCTCTGTTTGCCAAAGACTTCTTTCTAACAGTTTCCACGATTTGTTTGTGTTTTGTTAAATATGGTTGAGCAAATGTTTAAATCTACTGCTGTCCACAAAAGGCAGCACCATTTATCTGATGTGTGGGTGGGGTATAATTTCTTCCTGCAGCACAAGATGAGCCCATCAAAGACACAAAGTCCGATCAGAGCTTTTGCTGACTGTCCTCAATGTGTAAAAAAGGGTCTTATTTTCTTCATGTAAACAGTAACTGAGCAAAGACTCTGATCAGCATGGGCAGTGCCAAGACTTATCTCAGTCTGGGCTGGACACACATGCCATTTTGTCAGTTTTGTCACATTTGTTAGCCCATAAAATATAATGTCTGGTATTATAAAGTGAAATCTGTCCAACTCCACAGATGGATTCAACATGATTGGACAATGTCTCATGCAAAAGAATGGCAACTCTATCTTGCTGCATTTATGAGTTACCTGCCCTTGCCAAAATTTTGTGCCCGGGCTGAAACTCTTTGACCAATGTGACTGATTTGAGTTATGACCTTGAACTTCAAAGGTGGATACAACACCATGGGACAATATGGCTTACACAAGAATGGCAACTCTACCTTGCTTAATTGATGAGTTATCTGCCCTTACCAAACTTTGGTGTCTACTGTACTGTTTAGACCTACTTCTCATAAAAAAGTATACAATAGCATATATTGATTAAAAGCAGTTCTTGAACAGTTCTTGAGCAGTTCAAAATGTGAAGAACAGTTCAATAACACCTGTTCTCAAAGTGGTTGAAACATGTTCTTGAAGTATGCTAGAACTATTATGTTCTGGAACAGTTCTTGATCAGTTGAAGAACTAATGTTTCTCTTGAACTGTTCATGAAATGTACATGAGCTGCTCTTGAAGTGTTCAAGAACTTTAGAAATGTTTTTTTAAGAACATGTGTTTTTGAAGTTTTAAGAACATTGTAAGATTGTTCTTGAATAGTTCAAGAACAAAAGTTCTTTAAAGAGTTCAAGAACTGTTCTTGAACTGTATGAGAACTTCATTCTTGAACTGTCCAAGAATATTTTTTTCATTACTTGTTCTTAAAAATTGTTCAATTTAACATTTCTTAAAATGTTCTTGAGCTGTTCTTGAACACTTTAAGAGCAATTCATGTCCAGTTCTGGAACTTTGTTCTTGAACTGTGAAAGAACTTTTATTGAATTGTTCTTAAAAATTTCACAGGGGTTGGGAGGGCAACCAATCTAGGAGTTGCTAGATCTCTAAAACAAAGCTAGCTTGGGTAAGTGGAACCCGCAGCCTTGATTTGCAATCCACCTTGGGGTTAAAGATCCTTAAACAAAACCTAGCCTGGGAAGATGGAACCCATGGCCTTGGTCAGCATTCCATCAAGGAGTTGGTAGGTCTCTAAACAATACCCAGAAAATATCCTTTTACTTGATAGCCTTTCATCGTGGCAGGCATGCTACCTGCCTTAATTGCTAACGTCAGTTTTTCCATATGAAATATCTTAAGCCTTATTTTTTGCTGAAAAACAATGAAAAAACTGGACAATCACATAAGGTGGTGAATGGCCCCACCATATGCCTCACTAGATGAGTAATTTGTTTGACATATGCAGTAGGCACACATTCTAAAATTCTCTTAGCAAATAGTGCAGGCCCTGATCAGACGCCACATTCTGTGGCGTTTGATCTGGGCCTACACTGTTTGCAAAGGTACTGGAATGCAAACAAATTTGGTACATGGCTTCCTTACATAATAAGGGCATACAAGAACAGCGTTATATTTGGCTGGGGATTTGTGATGGCGTGCCATCAACTGCATGCTCTAGTTAGTAACTTTGGGTTGACTGATAAAAAAATTAACCCAAAAATGGATTTTTGTCCGCTCTAGAATTTTCTGCACAGTGTGAGCACTATTTTACAAGTTCCTTACATCTCTCAGAGTGTCAGTGTGATTAACCCAAAAAATGCCAATCACGACAATTTTTGTCGTCTGCTTTGCCATCTGCCGGTTACCTTAACCCTTATCTTGCTGTTCACGACCGCCCCTATCTTTGCAAACAGTGAAGATCCAGATCTGAAGAAACCATCTGATCAGGATCTACACTGTCTGACATTCAGTTTATGAATTTGTAGGAATAAATTACATCAAGTAATTTGATTGGTTCAAAGTCAGAAAACGGTGTAGCTAAACTGAATATTCAGCAAGAGCAGGGTTAAAAGTAATTTTTTGCAAACAGTGTGGACCCAGATCAGACTGCTCCTGTAGGAGCAGTCTGATCTGGGCTCACACTGTTTGCCTGTATGCAAAAATATTTTTAAAAAGTTTGCCAAAAAATATTCATAAACGACATAAGCAGACATTTTAAGCTGTGTTTTTTCTCGGCATCTTAAGGATCAAGCAGCAGTCTAAAAGCACATTCTGTTTGGCTAAACCACTAATATGGAATTTGATAACTAACTGCTAATCCTTATTATGTTTTTACATGTCAAACCAGCTCAGCAGCACTTAGAAGCCCATAATAATACCAGTAATTATGCACAAAAGCACTATTTATTTAGCAGCTGTCTATATTTCTGTCCTTACAAAACAAATATTGATATTAACCCTTTTTGTACCAGAAACCCCTTAGCGGGTACTTGGCAAACAGTGCAGGCCCAGATCGGACGCCGCAGAACGCGGCGTCTGATCAGGGCCTCCACTGTTTGCAAAAAGTTCATCTATTTTCCGAATAAATTTTAAAGATAACATAACCTGTCACCACTAAATTTCAAAATGGACTCCTGATATATATAAGGAGGAAGATTCCATTTGGTACAAAAAGGGTTAAGGCAACTAAAAAAGAGCAATTACCTAGAAAAAAAAATAGCTGTAGGTGTCATGCATGACCTTTTACATTTCCAAGCAGCTTGAGATTAATAATGGATGAGCCCATCATCTCTTTTGACAGTTTTCTATGATTCTTTTACGTCACAGCAGATCTATTCAAAGATGAGCTGTACGCACTTTCATTAATCCTTATAAGCCTGACATTCTCATTCCTCAGAGTGTGGGCACATAATGGAGTTTCTAATCTCTAAAATGGCCAGCAAGTCAAAACAGGCGTGACAGACACTGTCGATCAGATGCTGTCAATTAACCCTTGTCCTGCTGAGCCCGGACACGCCTTATTTTCCAAACAATGAAAATCCAGATCAGATGGCTTTGTAAGAATCTACATTGTTTGCCATTCAGATTGTGAATTTGTTGCAAGAATTTGCATCAAGTAATATGATTGGTTGATAATTGGTAGTGGGTGTGGCATATATAAATATTCAGCAGGTCAAGGGTTAAGAAAGTCTCTAACACTGTGTGTCAATTTCTAGCCATTCATAAATACAAGAAACCCCATACATCCCGGCACCCTGTGATTTCTTTTGTGAAGTGTCGAGATCTGATCTGAGTCTACACAGTTTGCTCAAAATACAGGTATTTTTGTAAACCTTACAACTAATAAAATAAACCAGACGCCCCTTTTATTAGAAATGGACCTTCATGACCCAAGTCATTTTGTGGATGCATAATCCTTAAGACCTGGAATTGGTTGGTTGGTTCGGAGCTTTATGGTCCAGTCAACACTATTAAGGTCATGTCTTAGCCAGCTAAATTACCTAACCACACTTTTCCTGCTTTGATTTGGGGTTTTATGGCCTTTTTAAGATTATTTGTATCAAGCCAGTAGTTGATGAGAAGTTGTTTTTTTGTTGTTGTTCTGTTTTGGAGTTTAAAAGCAGTCAACATTTTTTAGGTCAAATCGAGCCAGTAAGTTTACCTTACCGCTCTTTTGCTGGGCAGGCTTATATATAAGCATCAAGGCCTGGAGAAATATAGAGGGTGACTCATTTAACAAACTAGTACTAATTTTCCATGTGGCCCTCTTCCTCTTCCTGGGTAGTAACCAGTACTAAGCAATGTTGATAAAGTCCCTTGCTCAAGGAAACAACATTTGGCGCTTGTGGGTATCAAACCGGCTACCTCCCATTGCAAATCCAATGCTTTACCACTGCACCACAGTGCTCCAAAAATAGAGAAAAAAAAAACAGCTATCAGAAGAGATGGCAAATATGGCCTTCAGAAGATTTTTCACAAATGGAAAGTGCACCAGAATTAATGTATATGTAATGTTTATTGAGATTATCTTCACATAATGATACTAAGGATCGCTTCACAACATGATAAAGATCCAAAATTTCCAATGCACAAAGTATAAGTGTACCGCAGAGTTCTCGTTAACTCCAAATTTGAAGTAATTTACTCCAACTTTTTCATTTCTGACTCCAACGTTTTGGAAAGTCTCAATAGAAAAGTATGGTAAAACTACAACTTTTTCTGGAGGACAGCATTTTTACTCCAATTTTCAAAATCCTAGTGAAAATCCTGTTATACCGAGTTGTGGTGCTTGCACATGAAATGCCTTTTCAACCTTGTTTATACAATTGTGGCAAGTACCAGCAATATATCTCAAAGGTATTAGAGTTATGGCCATCACAAGATTATACTGTCAGGGGAGATAACTCAGAAACCAGGGTACTCAGTATTGTGGTTTTTGTGCTTAACCTCATGTATTATCTGTACCAACTACCACCAATATGTCTCAAAGGGTATTGGAGATTATATTGGAAGGGGAGATAACTCAAATACCACAGCACCAAAAGTTGTGGTTCTTGCACATGACATGCCTTCTGTACCTTGTATACAAATGCGCCAAGTTCCTTCAATATATCTCAAAAGGTATTGGCCATCACAAGATTATATTGTCAGGGGAGATAACTAAAAACATCAGGGCACCCAGAGTTGTAATTCTTGTGCATGACACATCTGCTTAACCTCATGTCAACTACACCAAGTACCATCAATATGTCTCAAAGGGTATTAGAGATATGGCGATCATAAGGTGGTCATACTGTTATATTGGAAGGGGAGACAACTCAAGTACCATAGCACCCAGAGTTGTTGCTCTTAGGCATGGCACGCCGTCTCAAACCTGTATCCAGTTGCTTTAAACTTTATTTTAATTGCTTCAATGACATGTATATGTAACAGACATATATATATTATCCAGGATTTGACATTAAGCCAAAGGCTTGTGCAGTGGCCATCTCCTGGTTAGAATAAATACAAAAACAGGCAATGATATCTGAATGGTCAGGGAGTGTTTAGAAGCATCAAATGTATAAAAAATAGACAGGAAACAGACATACAGACAGTTCGAGAAAAACAAACACAGTCGACAGATAAACGAGGTACAGACACAGACAGACAGATGGACAGACAGACAGACAGACAGACAGACAGACAGACAGACAGACAGACAGACAGACAGACAGATGGACAGACAGATGGACAAACACAGAGATTATTCCAGTTCTCATGAAGGATAATATCGGATATCTTTCCTCATAAAATTTGTGAGATAGTACCAAAAATAGCGCTCTCTTTAACCAAAACGCTTGGATTTTAAAATATATTCTTGCACACTCAGGAATAAAGATTCATTGTCAATGTCGGTTGACATTTCTTTACCATAAAGTAACTCATGTGTAGAATGATTGTGAAGGTAATTGTTCAGGTAAGTATTTCTGATTGCCGAATACCTGGCACATTGGAAGAGAAAATGGTAAGGACTTTCAAAGGCACCACATTCGCATGAAGGGCTTGAAACAATGTTTTTACGATATAGATGTGAGTTAAGTGACCTGCATTCCATGCGTAGGTGGGCATGTAAAATTTGGCCTTTTCTTGAACCGGCATTAAAATATTTCGGTGGTTTTTTAATATTTCTGTTTAAGCGATATTTAAAAGATGCAACGGAATTGGCAGCCCTGATATCTTCAGCCAAATCATTCCAAGCTCTTATAGTGGACAGGAAAAATGAGTTGAAGAACAAGTAAGTGCGAGTACCAATTGATTGAATATTGTTTGCATTGCGTACATTATAAGGATTCAAGTCTCTTACAAGGGGTGGCAGTATGTCAGAGAGGTCTTCGGGTGTTAGGCCATTGGAGATTTTATAAAGAATAACAAGTTTGTGCTTGGTCCTCCGTTCTTGTAGGGTTTCCGATCCAAGTTCTGGTAAAAGTTTTTGGATACTGCAGAGCTTTGTTGCTCCGGCTACTATTCTTGCTCCCTCGTTATGAATAGACTCTAACTGCGTTTTGCATTCATTGGTACAGTTGTCCCAGACTGCGTCGCTGTACTCGAGTAAAGGCTGTATAAAAGCAAAGTACATATTACGTTCAAGTGCATTCCTATGAATTCGAAATTTAAGTGCACGAAGAAGGTTTATTGTAGACCATGCTGTCTCGGATATCCTATTGATATGCTCAGTCCAGTCACAGGTGTTTGAAAAGGTAAGGCCAAGATGCTTATGGCAGGTAAATTCGGTGAGAGGGGTATTGTTCATTATAAGAGGTGGGTGGGCCACATGATTGAGTTTTTTAGATATTAAGAGTGATACTGTTTTGCGTTCGTTGAAGTCGACAAGCCAGTCCGAAGCCCATTTGGATATAGTTTCTAGATCTAAATTTAAAGTAATAACAGCGATCTGTGGATGTTCAAGGACAATCTACAAACTCGTGTCATCTACGAATAGGTGGATAGAGCAGTTTATATTCATCACAATATCATTAATAACAAGAGGCCCATGGGCCACTATGCTCACCAGAGCTCAGGTGGGCACTGCCCAATTGCAGCCATGTATTTTAACATGATATCATTTTAATCTGCCAAATGAACCCCCATATCCAAATGAACACCCATGTGGACTCAGTATATGAAACATTAGGCCTTTTATGAAGTAGAGGGGGTGGGGCATGGACCCAATGGAGCCCTGGTTGGTGTCACTAAATGTGTCTTATCACAAAGAACAAGAATATATATGGTTTAGCAGTGGAGATCTGCATGGCTGGAGATATAAGTGGAGGGGTTGGAGCATGCCCTGTCGTTCCCAGGAAAGCCCAAGATTGTTGTCCCTAAATGTATCTTATCATAAGGACCAAGTATATATATGGTTTAGGGGTGGGAATCTAAACGGTATCCAAGATATCCTTTCATGAAGTGGAAAGGAGAGGACTGGCCCCTGCAGACACCCCTACAGTAGGTGTGCTAATAATAAGGAACAAGAACATATATGAATATGGGGTGGGGATTTGAATGGTTTCTGAAATATATGGCCTTTTATGAAGTGGAAGGGCGGGGCACATTGCCTCAGCACAAAGAGACCCCCAAGTTGGTGTGACTGAATGAGTCTTATCATAAGGAACAAGAATATATATGGTTTAGGGGTGGGGATCTGAACTATTTCTGAGATATGTGGCTTTTAATGAGTCAAGCGGTGGAGCAAGGCCCGGGCATGCCCCGGGGACTCACAAGCTGGTGTTAATGAATGTGCCTTATCATAAGGAAGATGAATATATATGGTTTAGGGGTCGGGCTCTGAACAGTCTCTGAGATATAAGGCATTTTGTGAAGTGCAGGGGTGGGGCAAGGCCCAGGGAGACCCCCAGGTTGGTGTCAATGAATGTGTCTTATCATAAGGTACAAGAATATATATGGTTTAGGGGTGGGGATCTGTAAGGTTTCCGAGATATTGTGATATTATGAAATGGAGGGGGTGGGGCATGGCCCCAGCACATCCCTGGGGACCCCCAGGTTGGTGTCAATGAATGTGTCTCATCATAATGAACAAGAACATATATGGTTTAGGGCTGGGGATCTGAACAGTTTCTGAGATATATGGCCTTTTGTGAAGTGAAGGGTTGGGGCATGGCTCCGACGCACCCCGGAAGACCCCCAATTTGGGGTCAATGAATGTGTCTTATCATAAGGAGCAAGAATATATATGGTTTAGGGGTGGGGATCTCTAAGGTTTCCGAGATATTGGGCCTTTTATGAAATGGAGGGGCGGGACATGGCCCCGGCGCATCCCGGGGGACCCCCAGTTTGATGTCACTGAATGGGTCTTATCATAAGGAAAAAGATTATATAGGGTTCAGGGGTGGGGAACTGAATGGTTTCCGAGATATTGGGCCTTTTATGAAGTGGAGGGGGTGGGGCATGGCCTCGGCGCATCCCGGAGGACCTCCAGGTTGGTGTCAATGAATGCGTCTTATCAATAGGAACAAGAATATATATGGTTTAGGGGTGGGGATCTGTAAGGTTTCTGAGATATAAGGCATTTTATGAAGTACTGGGGGCGGCGCATGGCCCCGGCACAACCTACTGGACCCTCAGGTTGACATAAAAGCATATGGCTGAGAGAAGTTTGCTAAAGGAACATTTCTATGAAAGTTTTGTCAAAATATCTGCAAAGGCTTTGTAGTTAATGCCATTTTTCAATTTTCCCCATTATAAGTCTATGGAAAATCTAAGTTGCCATAGCAACCAAACTAAAGAGCCGAATTTCATAAAAAACAAGAAACCTGTAAAGGCAAATATGGTGAATATTTCCATAAACTCTCAGCCTCATAGAGCATACGGTTTCTGAGGAGATGATTTTTAAGTATTTTTTTTTCTATTTTTTCATTTTGGTTTCCATGGCAACCAATACAAATGAGCAGTAGGCCTAAAATCATATGGCAGATAGTAGATTGCCTAAGGAATATTTCTATGAAAGTTTTGTCAAAATATCTGCAGCGGCTTAGCAGTAAATGCCATTTTTCAATTTTCCCCATTATAAGTCTATGGAAACTCTAAGTTGCCATAGCAACAAAACTAATAAGCCGAATTTCATAAAAAACACAAACTTTCAATCCCTCAACCCAAGGATGCTACAGATGAAATTTGGACTCAATCGGCCCAGTGGCTTCAGAGGAGATGTCGTTTGAAAACGTTAACGCCAGACGACGACAACGACGGACAACTGCCTATCCTATAAGCTCCCCCGGAGCCTTCGGCTCTGGTGAGCTAACAACATATAAGGTCATCTGGAGCCTAAATTTGTGGCTGGTGAGCTAAAATAACCCAAAACCTATTCAGTGTATTGTGGTGAATGTTTACATCATAGAGCATATGGTTTCTGAGGAGGCGATTTTTTCTAAGTTTTTTTTTTTATATTTTTTTTTTCATTTTAGTTTCCATGGTAACCAGAAAAAATTGAGCAATAGGCCTAAAATCATATGGCAGATGGTAGAGTACTTAAGGAACATTTCTATGAAAGTTTTGTCAAAATATCTGTGAAGGCATGGCAGTAAATGCCATTTTTCAATTTTCCCCATTTGTGAGTCAATGGAAACTCTAAGCTGCCATAGCAACCAAACTAAACAGCCCAATTTCATAAAAAACATACAAACCTGTAAAGGCAAATATGATGAATATTTCCAGAAACTCTCAGCCTCATACAGAATAAGTTTTCTGGGGAGATGATTTTTAAACTATTTTTTTTTCTATTTTTTTATTTTGGTTTCCATGGCAACCAATACAAATGAGCAGTAGGCATAAAATCATATGGCAGATAGTAGATTGCCTAAGGAACATTTCTGTGAAAGTTTGGTCAAAATATCTGCAGAGGTTTGGCAGTAAATGCCACTTTTCAATTTTTTCCATTGTAAGTCTATGGAACCTATACGTTGCCATAGCAACCAAACTAATGAGCTGATTTTCATAAAAAACACAAACTTGCAATTCCCCAGCCCAAGGATGCTACAGATAAAATTTAGACCCAATCGGCCTAGTGGGGTCAGAGGAGATATCCTTTGAAAATATTGACGTCATAGGACAGACGGAGACAACGGACAACTGCCTATCCTATACATGACAAAGTCTTTCTAAAAATAGCCACAGTGACCTTGACCTTGAAAGTGGAACTCGCTAGAGATATTATCATAAGGAACATTTGTGTGAAGTAATGTTGTAACGGCGTCTGGCTATTCTCTGTTACTTTCTATCTTTTTGCAACTAGATACATCGATGTTCTGTCTAAATGACAGAGGCCGGTTCGAATGTGTGCCAACTTTGCCCGACATTTGTCATGTAATTATCTTTTGACATGCTGAATCCTCCGCTAAATTATGAGTGGAAAGCTGAACTGAACTAAGCTTACCGGTAACAGTTTGTTTACTTCAGTTTGCTAGCCATATTTTCCATTTATTCCTGTCAAAAACTTGATTTCTCAATGTTGCCGTTCGTAGACATTATATGGGTGTAAACCGTAAGTGCCGAAAGTTCCGAATGCTTCTTTTTGTTTTGCTGACGCATTTCAGCGCGTGCTTTGAAAAGTAGAAGTAAAACAAAGATCAGGAATTGATACAATTAACTTACTCCACCCATAAAAGACACCAAAGGGAAAGAAATACAAACATTAAGCGACCAGACCATAATGGAAACCTAAACAAAGGCCATAAGGACAGTTACTTTCCCACAAAATGGCCATATGGCCATCCAAAATTAAAAGACACAAGTGATACACACAGTAAGTAACAAACAACAACATAAATAAATCGCCACAGAAGAGCCGCCTTGGAACGGTCAGTGGAAGATTTCCACTGGGGGGCTTAAATCGATTTTACGTGGCCACAATCCTCGCCCTTACTTCCGTCGCGATTTAGACAAATAATTTGTTCAGTCCGCATGAAGGCCTCCTAACTCATCAGTGCAACATCTCCGTGAACACAAAAATCAAAGAACCACAGAGGTGAGACAACGGTGAGGACTCGACAGCAAGAAACCACTGAAATGCTGGAGCAAAAGAAAACCAACAGTTAGACTCCGATGAGCCCGACCAGAGACAGAGCATCAGGCACCAACCGACATTATCTCTCTAATTTTCAATAAGCCTTTACGTTGGAGCCGTCATAGAATCTGAGGCCTGACCCACCGGCGTGCAATTAAAGAGGGAAGCAAAGTTGCCAACCGTGATTGGGTTAACTACCATGCATGCAGTCTGTCTTATAATATCCATGTTGTACCCAATCTTTTTATATCGAAGAATGATTTTACGAAATTGGGTGCTGAAGTCATTGCGGTTATATATTTTTCTGAATTTATATGCCAAGTCACCATAAAATTCGGGTTCCGATAGACCTTGTTGCAGAAGAGATTTAAGTCCAATATTGAATTTTGAAATTAAATCAGAATGGCGTCTATAAAATTTTGAAAAGGCTTTGCGTAGTTTATGGTACCGATAACCCTGATTAAGGAGTTTAGCCGTTAATAATTTATTACGAGTGTTGAAGTCAGTTACATGACTACACACTCTAGCAAATCGAATTAATTGCGAAATATAAACGCCATAGGATGGCGCACGAGGAACATCACCATCCAAAAAAGGAAAATTTACAATCTCAAAATCAAAGTCATCGCGTTTATCATAAATTTTGCACGAAACAAATCCATCTACAATAGACAGATGTAAATCCAAAAACGGGGCCTCGGTATCAGAAGAATTTGCTTTATTTAACTGAAGTTCTAGGGGGTAAATCTGACTGATCAAACCATCAAAATAGGTATTATCAATATTTAATAAATCATCTAAATATCTAGAAGTAGAGCTAAAAGCTTCAATAATTTCAGATTGGTTATCAATGGAAAGCGACAAAATGAAGTCTCTTTCATAACAATACAAGAACAGATCAGCCACAAGAGGTGCGCAATTAGTACCCATCGGAATACCCACAATTTGTCTAAATAACTTAGTACCGAATCTAATATAAATATTGTCAAGTAGAAAGGTGAGGGCATCACACACTTTCTGACATGACCAAAGTGTATAATTCTTATGCTCTTTAGAAGTGAAAAATGCATTTCTGACATTACATGCAAGATAGAGAGAATCTTCTCTGTGAAAAGAAAAGGCTGGTTACCGCTTTCTCTGTTCCAGAACATGCAACCGATAGAATTCCCGGAGACCTGCGTCACCTGCGCTCCAGACTATAAACTGTAAACTGACATGACATCCTTAACAGATGTCAGTATACAGATGATTGAGCCAGAAGCCAATTACTTGGAAAGTCTCCAGCCAACAATGAGAAGACCAGAATATTGGTCCAATTTAGGCTCGTCCAAGTCTAGAACCAAGGCACAGGAACAAGAGTCCAGAGAAGTAGTGGAAGGTCTTTTACATGGTATTTCCAGTAACACAGTGGTGGCTTTTACAGACGGATCATGTAGAGGAAATCCTGGTCCATGTGGAGCAGGTTCCTGCATAATCTTACCAAACAGTGACAAAGTGGAACTTAAGCAGCCTGTCTCTAAACTTGCCTCAATTCTTATGGGTGAGCTAGTAGCCATAAAGATTACCCTGGACTTCATTCTCGAGGAGAAAACAAGACGCCAAATTGATTCAGTTATGATCTTCAGCGATAGTCAGACCTCTGTAGGAATCTTGCAACTTGGCTGGGAGAACAAGACACATAAAAAGACCAGCTCTGACATCCTACAAATTATGAAAGATCTACAACAGAGTGGCACAGAGGTAAAGATACAGTGGACACCAGGTCATGCGGAGATAGCTGGTAATGAAACAGCTGACAAATTAGCCAAGGAGGCAGCTAAAGAGGCAGAGGACATGCCTGAAGACAATGGAGAGACAAGCCAGGCAGAAATACAGCAAGGAGCCAGGGAAGCGGTAACTACAAAGTGGCAACGTAGATGGAAAATATCAGAAAAAGGGAGAACACTGTATGAACTGAAACCACTAGTTAAGCCAAAGAAAATCAGCTTCAAGGCACAAAAACATCAGAGAGCTTTACTACAGTTGCAGAATGGATACAGTCAACTAAAGGAATACAGACACAAGACAGGTGTAGCAGACGATCCATTCTGCGAGTGTGGTGATATTGAAGATGTTCAACATTATTTACTTCACTGCCCAAAATATGAAGGACCAAGGGAGAAAATGAAACAAGAACTGCTCCTGAAATACGGCCTAAGGTACTTGACAGTTGAGCAATTCCTGGAAGAGAAAGAGGATGAAGATGAATCCAAATACATACAAGAAGAAATCCTAAGCATACTTGACAACTACATTGACTCAACAAAGAGATTTTAAAAGATAATGCTAAAAAAAAAACAAAAAAATAAAAAAAAAATAAGTAAATAAAACTAACTTCTGAACTTCACAAATGCGTCTAACAATGTACCCAGAGATTATATAATTAGATGACGCTTACGAAGACAAAGACAATACCTGAGAGTTACCGCGGCCGAATGGCTATGAACCAAACCAAACCAAACCAGAATCTCTGTTGTTGTCGATGATAGCAACCGACTGGTAGGCTTTGCCTAAATCAGAACGACTGGAACAGAGATAGCCCAGATTGGAGATAAGATCGCCCAGATTGGAGAAAGCTCGCCTAGATTGGGGTTGACTGACTATCTGAGCCTAGATTGTGGCACAATGCCTTTAATCAAGGGAATGAAAGGCCCAGAACAGGTCTCATAATCTATCTGTTTACAAAAACTTACCCCACCTCTCTAGTATCTGTACGGTCGCCTATACAGGCGAAGACCTATTCTCTCTCATTATTTCTTATTCAGGCAAAGTTGGCACGGGTTTAATTATTCTATATTCTCATTGTTATATTGTTCTTATAAATTCACAATATTGAATTAATAAGAGTTTATTAATAGTTTACCAGAAAGCTAAAAGGTCCGCATATTTACGTACGTCGCCCACATTGAGGCAGATTCACGTCGCCTATATTGAGGCAGATGTGAAACACCTTCATTGGGGCAGGTACACTCCACACACGTTGAGACATACACACTACACACATTACGACCTACACTCCACACACATTAAGACAGGCACACCTCGCATACTAGTACGTTGAGGTAGATTCGTCGCCTATATTGAGGCAATTCATATTACACACACTGACCCTGCATTGGGGCAAACACACGTCGCCTATATTGAGGCAGATGCAACTCACCATCAGTGGGGCACCTACACACTACACGCATTGAGACAGAATCACCTCCCATATATTGAGGCAGATTCGTCGCCTATATCGATGCAAATACTTATTGCATACACTGACTCTACATCGGGGCCCACATCGCCTATATTGAGGCAAACACACATTGCCTATATTGAGGCAAATGCAAGTCACCTACATTGAGGCAAATCCGCGTTACACATACTAAGGCAGATTTAGGTCGCCTATATTGTGGCATAGCCTATATTGTGGCATAGCCTATATTGTGACATAGCCTATGTTGGGGCAGATGCGAGTCACCTATTTTAAGGCATGTACACGTCGCATGTATTAATGCAGATATATATGAATAGCGATCATGCTCGATAGTACATGCTGATAGCATGTGTAAGGTATCTGCTTGAATACATGTGTGTTACATGCAGCCTGGTTGATGTTAACTTGCCACAATATCGGCGATTTGTCAAATAGAAAGGAGCATTGTAGTAAATAGTTTACCAAGGTTATATCAAATTATGCATCAGGTAAACTTAACTGAAATCATACTTAATAACTAGGGTTTTCATATTATAGGTATCCATTTATAAGTGTTGAGGTATTGTTACGCATAACTGGTATACCAGTTGTTCAAGATCCATTATAGGTGCAACTGCAACTTCCAGCATTAATAAGGGCATACACTAACTCATTCACCTGTATTGCTACTGTTGTAACTTGACTTACAAGTACGAGATATATATCTGCACAACTTGGGTTAAGAAGTGATAATACAATTTATTGTAGACCGAGATATATATACACCACCTCATAACGTCATATTTTCAAGTATAACTACAACTGCAGTTAATGGAGTTTGCTTGCATAATGAGTAGAATCTGCCTAATACTTGTCTTTTGTTAAACCAATAGCAGTATTTGAAATATATAGAATCATAAAATATTTGCCTACAATAGAGTTAATTTAATAAATCATAAATATTTCAGAACATTGTTCTTCGTCTGTTCTCTTCCAGGTAGTTTTGAGCACGGCCCAGGTCGAACTCACACAATCCCATTGTAACCGTGTCACCTCCTCCTGGCCATTCAAAATATTTCACTTATATACGCTCGTCAAGGTGGTGCCGTTGCAATCTGGTGTCGCAGAAGTGGGATACATTGTTGAATAAATAGATGCTGGTGTGGTATAAACTAAACACAACAGTATTTTGTATCGGCTGCATTACTGATTCATAATTAAGCTGATCTTGGGGTATGTGGTTATAGTGTGGTACCCTGGTTGGAAAACATAGGGGATAGTTTTGAACCTTGTGGTATCCCATTGGAAAACATAGGAGATAGTTTTGAACCCTGTGGTATCCCAGTGGAAAACATAGGGGATAGTTTTGAACCTTGTGGTACCCAAGTGGAAAACATATGAGATAGTTTAGAACCTTGCGGTACCCCATTGGAAAGCATAGGAGACAGTTTTGAACCTTGTGTTATCCCAGTGGAAAACATAGGAGTTAGTTTTGCACCTTGTGGTACCCCAGTGGGAAATTAATAAATTGTATTGTTCATAAAATCCTGGTGTTCGGTCTTTGCTGCTTTGGAAGTGAACAGACTTAAACCTAGCAAAACTACAACAATGACCACTGAAAATAACTCAGATAATTTAGCTTCTGGAGAGAAAATAAATACCCCCTCGACCTCACAACAAAATACTGGTAATGAGGCATTTGATGATGTGCATTCTGTTGCAAGCTCAGCCAGTACACTGCAAATGTCTTTACTAGAAAGTAAAATGGAATCGGAAATGACAAAAATGAGTCAGATAGTTAAAGACACTGTCTCATGTCTGACTGAACATATGAATCAAAAACTAGGTGAGGTAGATTCCAAATTCAATAATTTGCTTGCCGACCTTATGCCAAGTATTAATAATTCAAATGTCAATTCCTCGGAGGCCCAACCGTTGAGCAGTAATGTAGGTTCAGGTGACACAAATATCACATGTAACTCACAATCTAAAGAAGAAAATTCACACTTCAAAATGAAACCTCAAAATTTCAATGGTTCCAGTGACTTTGAGGAATTTCTCTCTCAGTATGAGATCACTTGTGAAATAAATGGTTGGAAATACAGGGAGAAATCTCTATATTTGGCAAACTGTTTGACCGGGGATGCTCGCTCCATCCTAAGTGAACTTGATCATGAAGGAAAACGAGATTACAAAACCTTAGTGGAAAAACTGGCAAATAGATTTGGTTCTGTGAATCGGTCAGAAATATATAGAGCACAGTTAAAGTCAAGGGTTCGAAATAAGGGGGAATCTATTCCTGAGTTGGCCCAGTCCGTCAAGAAACTAGTGCGTCAGGCCTATCCTGGTGTTACAATGGAGGTGATTGAGACCTTGTCCGTTGATAATTTCATTGACGCATTAACAGATTCTGAAATCCGTTTGAGAGTTAGAGAACTTGGTCCTAAAACTTTAGCTGATGCCGAACGTACTGCTCTGCGTTTGGAATCCCATAAAATTGCTGATAAGCAGCGTTCAAGGTTAATTGGTCAGATAGATGTAGACAGTAAGTTTGCCAAAACTGAAGACCACGAAGAGTCAAACAAGCACTTAAAGGCACTAGAACAATCGTTAGAATTGCTTACAAAGCAGGTGAATGACCTTAAATCACAAAATCGGCCTGCTAAAAATAATAACAATTTCACCAATGCAAAGATACAAGGCAATAACAACAGGCACAATAGGCCATATCGAAATAATCCTCCACCATCTAATGGCTTTCAACCAAGACATGCTGGGTTTAACAGGGGCAACAACTCACATCCTAGTAGGTTTTCAACTGAATTTCAAAACCACCCAACACAAAGTCTGCATGCTGATGCGAATAACTTTGTGCCAAGAGATGGGGGAGGCAATGTGCGACAGTTTCCTCATAACGTGAGAAATAGAAATAATCCGGGAAACTGGAATCAGTCGGTTTGGGGGGCCACAACCCGACGCCATTAAATGGGCCCGCTGAAGTACCACTTAGAAGCATGGAGGATGGTTATTTCGTTTCCGGCCGTATTTTTGACAATTCTCTCGCTTTACTTGTTGATACTGGCTCATGTTGCACTATTCTAAGTAAAACACTGTTGGAGAGATTGCCACAAGAAACACAGTCAGATTTGACACCTGTAAACTTGCACTTGGTAACTGCCACAGGTGAAAGCTCGCCATTTTTGGGAAAAACTGAAGTTGAAATTACCATTGGTAGTCAAAAGCTCTTGCATGATGTGCTATTTGCAGATGTCAAAAATGATGGAATTCTTGGCATGGATTTTCTTACAAAACACAGATGTGACATGTTTTTAAGTAAGAACCATCTTCTCTTAAATGGTGAGAAAATTACTTGTTTTCATAGCAGCACTGATATTACTCGAACCTGCTGTCGGGTCGCTATCCATGAGAGCGTTGAAGTACCGCCTGAGTGTGAGATGATCATACAGGGCCGACCTCTGGATAGGATTGACAAAGATAGCATAGGTATCCTTGAAGCAAATGAATTCTTTGTTGACCGCAGTGGATTATTGATTGCTAGAGCTTTAGTAAGTCCTGAGAATGGCACTGTCCCATTGCGCATTATGAATTTGACTGATACGCCTTTCAAACTATATAAAAACACAGTAGCAGCTATATATGAGCCAGTGGAAACAGAAAAGTTTGAGAATGTCAAATGTCGTAGCACTGATGCAACCTTGAAGGAAGGATCTTGTTCTCATATTGACGAGCTCCTTATTCAAAGTTCTTCAAACCTGAGTGAGTCACAAAAAGAAAGTTTTAAGTCTTTGTTGTACGAATACAAGGACCAATTTTCTAAATCTTCTCATGATTTAGGCTGCACTAATTTAGTGGAACATACAATTAAAACTTTACCTGAATGTAAGCCAGTAAAACTCAGACCCTACAGAATACCGCTTGCTAAAAGGGAGTTTGCTGAAAATGAAATCAAGGCTATGGCTGAAAAAGGGTTAATTGAGCCATCACATTCCGCATGGAGTGCTCCGGCCGTTTTGGTACCTAAGCGCGACGGTACCACGAGGTTCTGTATAGATTATCGGCGATTAAATCAATTAACAGTACCTGACAGTCACCCCTTACCAAGAATTGATGACACCTTAGATGCTCTTGGTGGCTCAAAATGGTTTTCAACCTTAGATTTAAAAAGTGGTTTCCACCAGGTGAGCATAGCTGAGGAAGATAGACCAAAGACTGCATTCTCCATTCCAGGCAGCGGCTTATGGCAGTGGCGTGTTTTGCCATTTGGTTTGATAAATTCTCCGAGTGTATTTGAACGACTCATGGAGAGGGTATTTGCTGGTCTTACTTTCCTAGTCTTGCTCATATATTTAGATGATATTATAGTTTTCTCAAAAACCTTCCAAGAGCATCTAGAAAATTTAAAAGTGGTCCTGGAAAGACTCAAGAAAGCTAACCTTAAACTCAACCCAAAGAAATGTAGTTTGCTGTGCAAAAAGGTTAGTTTTCTTGGGCACGAAGTGTCTGAAGAAGGTATATCTACAGACCCATCAAAAATACAAGCTGTAAAAGAATGGCCACAGCCAAAATCTGCAACTGAAGTTAGGCAATTTGTTGGTTTGGCGTCCTACTACAGAAAATTTATACCAAATTTTGCCACTATTTGTAAACCTTTGCACAGGTTGACTGAAAAGAACACGCAATTTGCTTGGACTGAGCAGTGTCAAAATGCCTTTGACACCATAAAACACTTATTAATCAGTGCACCGATTCTCAGTTACCCATTACTTCAAGGACAGCCCTACCTTCTTGATTGCGATGCTTCAAATGTAGGTATAGGGGCGGTTTTGTCACAGATACAAAATGGTGAAGAAAAAGTTATATGCTATTTCAGTAAATGTTTGTCCCGCTCTGAGAGACAGTATTGCACAACCAGAAAAGAACTACTGGCTGTGGTCATAGCAGTAAAACACTTCCATCATTACTTGTTTGGTCAAAATTTCACAGTTAGGACCGACCATGGGTCTTTGCAATGGCTCATGCGATTTAAAAACTGTGAGGGGCAAATTGCTCGTTGGATCGAGACCCTGTCCACATACACATTCTCAGTTATACATCGGGCAGGCAGGGTACATAACAACGCTGATTCATTGTCACGTAGACCATGCCACAATAACAACTGCAAATATTGTGACAGATATGAGAAGAGACATCTTCCTGAAAAGCTGACAGAATCAAATAAATTAGTAGGAGATGTAAGTGCTGTGTTGAGTGTTGCTTCAAATGGAGGCAACTTAAAAGGTGACGAAAAAGTCACTAAACTTATTACTGGGCAAGACAATAAGGTCGGTCGACCCAATGATGGGAACGGCTCCTATATTGTGCAGCCTGGTGACGGTACCGTCGAGACAAATGATTTGTGTGATGAGCAGGACGAAAATCCTGAACATCATGGGCCCACTTATAATGACGACAAATTCTGTGGTAGACATGATCAACCTACCACTTGTTTAGGACCTAGAGTAGCTGAGGTGCTCTCTCCGGAGATGTCACATGGAATGTCCCAGATCGGGGTTCCGCACTTCACACATGCAACGCTTAATTCTGTGTGTGATGGGGTGGACGCAAAAACTCACGAAATTTTTAACAGTCGTCATATAAATTGCTGTAAAACTGCAGCACATGATATTGAAGATTGGTTAGATCATTTTGAAGGCGAGTCTTTGTTTGGGTGTTTGTTCGAAAATGGAGACTCTCAGGTTAGACAGTGTGTTGCTCATGCTGGCGTGGCAACTGTAGTAAAGGCTACAAGTGACAAGCCATGGTGTCCTTGTGAGCATATGTGTACGGTGAGTACAAACACCACAACCCCAGACTGCTTTCAAAATAATCAAGGATGTATATACAGCACTTGCAATAGAAATGTTGGTAGGAATACAAGTCAGCAACCTGGTGGATCTGGCCAATCCACCTCTTCATGTGATGAGACATGTTGTGATCTAACACAGGAAAACATTCAATTGAAGCAGGAAAATGACCCTGTGTTAAAACTCCTTATCCAATGGAAAAGGGAGGGTGAAAAACCTGTATGGTCTACGGTGGCGCCATTCTGCCCTGAAATTAAGACCTATTGGCATGAATGGGATACGATAGAACTAAGAGATAACATTCTTTATAAGAAACGCTTAAGTGATGTTGGTAGCAATGTTGAATACTTTTTCCTTTTACCAGTTGTTTTGAGGAAAGAAGCTTTCCGACATTTACATGAAAATATAACTGCTGGACACCTGGGCAGGAGAAAAACTTATGATAAAATTAGAAAAAGGTTTTACTGGTATGGTATGTATAAGGACGTATCATACTGGTGCAGGATTTGTTCGACCTGTGGTGCCAGGAAGCAGCCTTACAGAAATGCTAAGGCACCAATGTGTCAATACAATGTCGGCTATCCGATGGAACGTATTGGGTTAGATATCTGTGGCTCTTATCCAGTATCGAATAAGGGTCACCGCTATCTAATGGTGGTGTCCTGTTATTTTACTAAATGGGTTGATGCAATACCATTAAAAACTCAGGAAGCAACTTATGTGGCTTCAAAATTGGTGAACAAATTTATATCTGTATTTGGAGTGCCACTGCAACTTCATACCGATTTAGGGACAAATTTCGAGTCAAAGGTCTTTAAGGAAGTATGTAGACTTCTGGGGATCGATAAAACTAGGACCACTGTCCGGAGGCCCCAATCTGATGGCATGGTTGAGAGAGCCAACCGTACTATCCAAAATATGATTTCATCGTATGTTACAGAAAAGCAAGATGATTGGGATGAAAACATACCTTTGCTTATGTTGGCATACCGATCATCTGTTCATGAGTCTACCGGGGTGTCACCTGCAATGATGATGTTTGGTAGGGAACTGACTCTCCCTGTGGACCTTACCCTTGGTAGACCTGCTGCAGATGACAGGTTGTGTGCAACTGACCATGCCTATCAGTTGGAGCAGAAACTTTTAGATGTTCATGATTTTGCTAGAAGGCACCTTAATCTTTCTAGTGAAAGCATGAAAAAGAGGTATGACCTAAAAGTGCACAAAATTCCGTTCAAGGTTGGGGATGCTGTTTGGTACTTTAATCCTAAACGTAAAGTAGGTTTCAACCCTAAACTTCAGAGACCGTGGAAAGGACCGATGGTTGTGGTTGAGCGTCTCAATGATGTTCTGTTCAGGATTCAGTCGGGACCGAAGGCAAAACCCATCATTGTGCATCACGATAAGCTGAAGCTATATTTAGGGGAGGACAAACCAGAATGGTTTGATAAAAAGTAAAACAAAACTTAGGAATCAACAGTAAAGGAAGTGAACACATAAAAAAAAAAAAAAACGACTTTATTTTAAAAAGCATGTATCAATGCATATTAACATTTATAACTAACATCAAAACATCTAAAAATACAAATTTATGATGAAAACCTGTGCCAACTACCTGAAAATATCAACTCTGTTCTATCCTTATCCTCCATGAACATCACTCTCTTTATGAATAAAAAAAAAAAAAACATGATGATTACTCACTGACACATGCCTTTGCCTTCGTTTATTACTTACATTTACAATGATGTAAGTAGGTTTGGTTATGACATGCTACTGCACTGATATATTTTTCTATGTAAATAATTGTTGACATTACCGCATAAGAGATATTGTCATACCACCATAATTGTCATTCTACCATGTTTTCTTTTTACTTTAAGTGTGGTTTACCAATGTCTGTGTAAAATAGTAGTAAGTTTGAATGTCATAGTTGCATATTTTCCAAGTCGGCAAAGAGTAATGTCTTTGTAATCATAGCTTATTAGATAAAGAGCATGACTTCTAGAGGGTCAGTTCATCAGTGGGTGTGCTTGGTTACTGGTGGCTCAGATCGTGTTTCTTCAAGCTGATTCTGCCTGAAATAGAAAATGTGAAAGTAAAGGTAAATTAAGCTGTGAGAAATTGGAGGCTGAAATATGATGCCCGTTCCGAATTGACACAATAATTAGATAAAAATACAGCTGGTGTCTGGTTAGAGCACAATAGCACTTGTGGTTATTGAGTGAACAATGTCCGTGTTTCATGCTGCCTAGCTTAATGTCTGACTAGTATTGGTACCTGATGTCACATCATAATCGCACCAGAAGTGATAGCGGACATGTGGTAAATATGTGTTCTTATATTTTTCAGGGATACAACTACCTTTGCCTAATATGCACCAACCACTTCTTCAGAAGACGGTATGAGGTCCAGCGTCATCTGCAGGGACAGCACACGGGCATAGGCTACCAATGTTCTGTGTGCAAGATGCTTTTCCAGATGAGGAACTATAAACATTCCTGTAATGTGAGGGAAGCAGACATGCTCTACATACATAGAGAGACCGGTGTGCGGGGTGAGGAAGCCAGACAGATGATGATTAAGTTCATCAAAGAAAGACAGGACACTCTATGGAAGTACGTTGAGCGGTTGGAGGATTTGGATGAATCTGAAAGTCCATTCCCCAGTGTAAGGTCAGTGGTACAGAAAGTAAATGACTCACCTAGGATACCCAGACCTAGGAAGGAGAAGAGGGGATCGTCAGTACTGTCTGTGCCACCACTAGAAGAGCCAGATTCAATTTTCATTGAGGAGCCGCCCGTGAAAGTCGCCAGGAAGGAGGTTACAACATCAGACACACCTCTCCTGGCAGATCTTGAATGTAGTCCCTATCAATCTGACAGTGGATCAGACTCTGAAACAGAAATAAGTACAGAAATAGATTTAGACTACAATGATGATGTATGTGACATTATTGAGAATGAACTAAATCAGTGTGAAGGCAAAAGAGATGAAGTTAAGGAAGGTTGTGAAAAGGAAAAAGAAAAGGAACACAGAAAGGATAAAGTGGTTAAAGAAATAAGTAATGAAAGAGTGAAACAAACACAAATAACTGAAGGAAATAAGAAAGACAAAAACGAGAAAAGTGATATAGATAGTGTAAAGGCCAAAGATGTGGATAAACGTTATGTGAAGGAAAAGGAGAAAATGAAAGAATCTGAAATAGACAAAATGAAAAAGGGGAGAGAAGAAAAGAGTACGGACAAAGAAAATATGAGAAAAGAAACCAAAAGTACAGAGATTGAGACACACAATGATAGTATGAAAAGGAAAGAAAATGTAACTGAAACTAAGAAAGACAAAATGAGAAACAGTGGTGGTGAAAAGAGAAAAGAGAAAAAGGATCAACTGAGTGTAGGGACTGTTAAAGATAAGGAAGGTCATAGTGATAAGGTAGATAAAGATAAAAAGAGAGAAACTAAAAAGGACAAAGTGAAAGATAGACAAACAGAAATCACAGGTGATAAGCAACATAAAAATAAGAATGGAAATGAAATTGATAAACTGAAAAGTAGAAAAACAGAAGGAAGTAGCATCAAAAGAAATAAGAAAGATAGTAAAAATGAGAAAGACTGTACAAAGGAGATAATGGCAAAAGAGGCAAGTGAAGGTGAAAGTGAAGGGATGATTAGCAAAATGGACAAACACAATGGCAAGAAAGAACGCCAAATTGTGACAAACAAGGAACAAGAATGTGACAACAGTAAAAATACAGAATGTGAAGGAGCTGCAACATTAGATACAATTTTAAATGAAATGAACCATACATTCAGTGCTAGCGTATGCCTTACACCACTCCGAATCTCTGCACAGTATGACTTTCAAGAGACTGTAAATGCCGTTGCTAGCATTACAGAATCCTCTGTACAAGAAGTTGCAGAGGAAGGAATTGACAATGTTGTTGAACATGCAAGCAATTATATTCAAGAGATGGTGATAGAAAAAGAAATGAAGGAAGGAGAGAATGTAGTGTCAGAAGAAATAGTTAATGCTAGAAGTGAGGTTGAAGAAATAGTAGGTCAAGAAATTACAGAAGAAATGGAGAAAATAGTTGAAGAACATGTGTTAGGTTGTACTTTAGAGAATGCAGGAAAGAAGGAATTAGAGAAACAACAGAAAGCAGAGAAAAGAAAACTAGAAACAAATGGAAATATGGAGGACAGCACAATTAGAGAATGTGAAGCAGAGGAGCAAAGTAGGAAAAGACACAAACGTAAGGAACACAACATCAGAGAAGTAAATGTACAGTTAGACGTAAGCGAAGAAATAAATGAAGAAGAGGATGAAAAACTTGAATATTTAAAAACAATTCAAGAAAAACATGTGGTACTGAATGTCGGTGGGGTGCGCTTTGAGACCACAAGAATGACACTCAATAAGGATCCCAACTGTTTACTTGCCAAGTGCTTTAACAGCAGGTCACCTGTCATTCCAAAAGGAAACTGTCTTTTTATAGATAGAGACCCCTCCCACTTTAAAATTATCCTCAATTATTTAAGGAATGACTGTACAATAACCAGCCCAACTATTCTACCAAGGGAAGTGAAATATCTACAGGAGCTGAAAGTTGAATGCCAATATTACTGCATCAGAGGGCTAAAGAAAATTGTAAAGCGGCGTCTCAAAGCACTTGCAGAAATCTATGGAATGGAGTAGGTAGTTTATGTTATACACATGAACTAAGAATGTGGTAGGCCATACATAATGGTCTAAGAAAGCTGAACCATGATGGATGAAACAGATGAAGAATCGCGATACACGCTTAAGTGTTTAATCTAATAATTATCTAAGTAATAAAATTTCTACGCGCACTTCAGTTTAATTTTATCATTTCCCAAAAAGTTAAATTTCTACGTGATTAAGTAATTTAATAAGATTCTAATAAAATTAATATGAGAATGGACATCTAAAGAAGAGCCTCAACAGAAACTAATGACATTATTATCGCGTACCATCCCAGATGAAGAAGACCAAGGAATTAGTTTAGTTAAATTTTAGGATAAGTGTATTAGAACTTTTTATTTACATGTTTTAAAGATCATTTGATGTACAGTGAAGTTCTGCTATTAGGACCACCTAAAATTCAGACTAATTCTGCTTTTTAAAGCTTCTTTTGGTTATCCTTAGTTTGTGTTTTCTGCACCCTGTTTCTAATAATAGGAGATCAACTTTGGAACTGTTCAAAAGTGGCCTTAAAGACCACAAGTGAACAGTCCCAAATGTGGTCTTAATAAGGGAATTTTACTGTATTAAAAGGAAACACTTCATCAATCAAGGTAATTTTTCTAAGAATAACTGATAATATTTACCTTCATGCATCATTGTCCAGCTCTCAGGTCGTATTTATTGATGGTTAAGTACTTCAGCACCTTTTTATCTGTAATGGTAAAGGCATATTTGTATCTTATGTAACTACAGAATAATCATGCAGGAAATCACTTGAAATATGGCATTCAATTTTACTTGTGTCTGTGTTAGAATTTTACATCCCATCAATATCTAAGGTCATATGGGGATGGGTCTATGGCTTGCAGATCCTAGCATCCCTGGTTTTAGGGTAAGTAGCTTGTCCACTACACAGGCTTCTGAATTTTTAGCTTACTATAACTCCCTTATGTATAGCTTTTGCCTCTCATCTAATATGAGTTGAATAATCAAGAATGTTTTAATGATAGTGGGAAAAGTAATCAATGATGCTTTACTCATTTGATGTTATAGTTTGCTTCTTAAGAATCTAAGGTACGTAATGATGAAAGTTATTTGTAAAACATGTATTCTTCTACTCGTCAGAGTTATGGTAGACTCAATGCCTCAGATAGGAGGGGATATCCAAATATTATTTTTTCCTGCATCTGCACAGGGGCATGTGATGTGGGTGCTCATTAGAGGTGTCTCGATGCGGCGCCACTTATGGGTACCGGCGGTGTGTTTTGTGCGGAGGTAGGAAGAATGTCAGTAATTTTCGGAGGGAAAAAGCACCTTATCTGAAGCTTTTAGACTGGCATTTCAGTATTGTATGCATTTGAAATTTTTTAAAAAAAAGGGGAACTTAGCTATGATTGCACCGTGGCTGTCATAAAGCAAACTTTACATAAATTATTATTGAATTGTTCTGTGTGAATGTACTTTCTATGGTTTTCATGAAAATATGTTATGTGATCAATGATTAGGATTTTCCCTCGGGGATTCCGGGGAACTCCCATTATGTGGGTCATTCATGATTCAGGGGTTTGTTGTTTTGATATGGTTAACCCCTGGGGCACTAATAGCAGCTGCTGCAGACAACATGTTTATTTACATTGTTTTGTTTTTGCATGAATATATTGGGCTTTACATTGCATGTGAATTGTCTGTTATGCTGATAATTTGCGTGAAATGTTGTCTTGTTTTCTCTAAGATGAGGAGTAGATTAAGGAGGATAACTCTTTCTAGAACATGTTGTTTGCTGGGTTCTGCTTGGAGCTTTGAGTGTTAACTATTGTCAAAATATTTGCAATCCTTGCCTTTTGGCAAGAAATATGTCCAGATTGGAATTCATCTACAAATAAAACTGTTTAGGGGTTGATCAAATATGTCCCTCTCAGGACCCCTTCCCATAAATTTTGAGTATTAAACAAGGTTTTTGTGGTACAAACTGCCAAAATATGAGTACGAATTTGAAAGGATTCGCCCCATTTTACAATGTTTATCATTATATGATTATATTTGATAATATGATTGACTCTTTGGCATATGTTGTATTAGTATATTGATATTTTCAAGGGATGTAGTGACAGTACATGTTCAAATGATGTTTTAACATTCATTTCTAATTTTATGATATCTGATGAAAAGGACAGTGTTTCATATTGTTGAAAAGGTATGAGGCACCACCAGTCTAACCTACCTTGGTTTTGAGTGAACTTGTACTGGCCATCTGTGCAGTTCATTTGCAATCAAGAAGGTGCATCTTGTAGATAGCATTGGTTAAGTATTTTGAAAATTTTAATTGTCACTGCTTTCCCCCAGAAGAGATCTGAAATTGGAGATATATAATGAATATGCATTTGTTTGTTGAGACTGTTTTATCAAGTTCATTGTATTTAACATTTCAAATTGAGGTATTTTTAGCCCCCACCTATGTGGGATGCATGATGCTTCCATGCACAGTTGGGGCCGACCGCACATGAGTACTGGTAAACCACTTTGGAAGATCTAAGTCTGCAGTGCGAGTCCGACCGCAGATGCTTATAAACCCTGTTGGTTTCATTGAGATGTCATTTCATCTCAGTGTCTGTTCAAAGTCCCACGGGGCTGGAAGCAATGTCTCCAAAGTGACCTATACAGTGTTGACGGGGACGTTAAACCTCTTATCAAACAAAACAAATATTGATGTATCTCAGATACAGCTGCATTTTAAATTTACATTTTGTCCAAACTACGCTATATTTATGCTCATGTAATGTTTAATATGTCTCATGTTTTGCAATATGACATTAATTGAAAATCCATTCTAATATGTGCTTTGTTGCAAACTTGTTGCTCTGTAAACACTATGTAATGTTATTTTTGCAGAGTTTGTCACTGATGTCTGTAAGGTAACAGAATAATAGCCAGTTGCCTCCCTTTAAAATTGTTCTAGAACAGGCAATAAGATATCAGTATAATGTTAACCTACTTTCCAAGCCGTATACTTACATAGCCTTCTACATGGGGTCCATGTCCTTTCAGGGTAGGGGGTTGTTGTAACGGCGTCTGGCTATTCTCTGTTACTTTCTATCTTTTTGCAACTAGATACATCGATGTTCTGTCTAAATGACAGAGGCCGGTTCGAATGTGTGCCAACTTTGCCCGACATTTGTCATGTAATTATCTTTTGACATGCTGAATCCTCCGCTAAATTATGAGTGGAAAGCTGAACTGAACTAAGCTTACCGGTAACAGTTTGTTTACTTCAGTTTGCTCGCCATATTTTCCATTTATTCCTGTCAAAAACTTGATTTCTCAATGTTGCCGTTCGTAGACATTATATGGGTGTAAACCGTAAGTGCCGAAAGTTCCGAATGCTTCTTTTTGTTTTGCTGACGCATTTCAGCGCGTGCTTTGAAAAGGCTGGTTACCGCTTTCTCTGTTCCAGAACATGCAACCGATAGAATTCCCGGAGACCTGCGTCACCTGCGCTCCAGACTATAAAAGGGAGCGCAGGCGCAGAATCTCTGTTGTTGTCGATGATAGCAACCGACTGGTAGGCTTTGCCTAAATCAGAACGACTGGAACAGAGATAGCCCAGATTGGAGATAAGATCGCCCAGATTGGAGAAAGCTCGCCTAGATTGGGGTTGACTGACTATCTGAGCCTAGATTGTGGCACAATGCCTTTAATCAAGGGAATGAAAGGCCCAGAACAGGTCTCATAATCTATCTGTTTACAAAAACTTACCCCACCTCTCTAGTATCTGTACGGTCGCCTATACAGGCGAAGACCTATTCTCTCTCATTATTTCTTATTCAGGCAAAGTTGGCACGGGTTTAATTATTCTATATTCTCATTGTTATATTGTTCTTATAAATTCACAATATTGAATTAATAAGAGTTTATTAATAGTTTACCAGAAAGCTAAAAGGTCCGCATATTTACGTACGTCGCCCACATTGAGGCAGATTCACGTCGCCTATATTGAGGCAGATGTGAAACACCTTCATTGGGGCAGGTACACTCCACACACGTTGAGACATACACACTACACACATTACGACCTACACTCCACACACATTAAGACAGGCACACCTCGCATACTAGTACGTTGAGGTAGATTCGTCGCCTATATTGAGGCAATTCATATTACACACACTGACCCTGCATTGGGGCAAACACACGTCGCCTATATTGAGGCAGATGCAACTCACCATCAGTGGGGCACCTACACACTACACGCATTGAGACAGAATCACCTCCCATATATTGAGGCAGATTCGTCGCCTATATCGATGCAAATACTTATTGCATACACTGACTCTACATCGGGGCCCACATCGCCTATATTGAGGCAAACACACATTGCCTATATTGAGGCAAATGCAAGTCACCTACATTGAGGCAAATCCGCGTTACACATACTAAGGCAGATTTAGGTCGCCTATATTGTGGCATAGCCTATATTGTGGCATAGCCTATATTGTGACATAGCCTATGTTGGGGCAGATGCGAGTCACCTATTTTAAGGCATGTACACGTCGCATGTATTAATGCAGATATATATGAATAGCGATCATGCTCGATAGTACATGCTGATAGCATGTGTAAGGTATCTGCTTGAATACATGTGTGTTACATGCAGCCTGGTTGATGTTAACTTGCCACAATATCGGCGATTTGTCAAATAGAAAGGAGCATTGTAGTAAATAGTTTACCAAGGTTATATCAAATTATGCATCAGGTAAACTTAACTGAAATCATACTTAATAACTAGGGTTTTCATATTATAGGTATCCATTTATAAGTGTTGAGGTATTGTTACGCATAACTGGTATACCAGTTGTTCAAGATCCATTATAGGTGCAACTGCAACTTCCAGCATTAATAAGGGCATACACTAACTCATTCACCTGTATTGCTACTGTTGTAACTTGACTTACAAGTACGAGATATATATCTGCACAACTTGGGTTAAGAAGTGATAATACAATTTATTGTAGACCGAGATATATATACACCACCTCATAACGTCATATTTTCAAGTATAACTACAACTGCAGTTAATGGAGTTTGCTTGCATAATGAGTAGAATCTGCCTAATACTTGTCTTTTGTTAAACCAATAGCAGTATTTGAAATATATAGAATCATAAAATATTTGCCTACAATAGAGTTAATTTAATAAATCATAAATATTTCAGAACATTGTTCTTCGTCTGTTCTCTTCCAGGTAGTTTTGAGCACGGCCCAGGTCGAACTCACACAATCCCATTGTAACCGTGTCACCTCCTCCTGGCCATTCAAAATATTTCACTTATATACGCTCGTCAAGGTGGTGCTGTTGCAATATTGAAATTGTAAGTTTTTCTAAAAAAAAGCCACAGTGACCTTGACCTTGAAAGTCGAACTCGTTCGAGGTATTGTCATAAGGAACATTTTTGTGAAGTTATATTGAAATCAGCTAAGAAATGTAGGCGCTAGAGCGATGACAAAGTTTTTCTAAAAATAGCCATAGTGACCTTGACCTTGAAAGTGTAACTCGCTAGAGATATTGTCATAAGGAACATTTGTGTGAAGTTATATTGAAATCGGTGAAGAAATGTAAGCGCTAGAGCGATGACAAAGTTTTTCTTAAAATAGCCACAGTGACCTTGACCTTCAGGCCATGACCTTGAAAGTCAAACACGCTCGAGATATTTTTATAAGGCACATTTGTGTGAAGTTCTATTGAAACTGGTGAAGAAATGTAGGCGCTAAAGCGAAGACAAAGTTTTTCTAAAAATAGCCACAGTGACCTTGACCTTGAGGTCATGATCTTGAAAGTCGAACTCGCTCGAGATATTGTCATAAGGAACGTTTGTGTGAAGTTATATTGAAATCAGTGAAGAAATGCAGAAGCTAGAGTGATGACAAAGTTTTCTAAGAATAGCCACAGTGACCTTGACCTTGAGGCCATGACCTTGAAAGTCAAACTCGCTCGAGATATTTTTAAAAGGAACATTTGTGTGAAGTTATATTGAAATTGGTCAAGAAATGTAGGCGCTAGAGCGATGACAAAGTTTTTCTAAAAATAGCCACAGTGACCTTGACCTTGAGGTCATGACCTTGAAAGTCGAACTTGCTCGAGGTGTTGTCATAAGGAACATTTGTGTGAAGTAATATTGAAATCAGTGAAGAAATATAGGCACTAGACCGATGACAAAGTTTTTCTAAAAACAGCCACAGTGACCCTGACCTTGAAAGTCAAACTCGCTTGAGATATTGTCATAAGGAACATTTGTGTGAAGTTATATTGAAATTGGTGAAGAAATGTAGGCGCTAGAGCGATGACAAAGTTTTTCTAAAAATAGCCACAGTGACCTTGACCTTGAGGTCATGACCTTGAAAGTCAAACTCGCTAGAGATATTGTCATAAGGAACATTTGTGTGAAGTTATATTGAAATCAGGGAAGAAATGTAGGTGCTAGAGCGATGACAAAGTTTTTCTAAAAATAGCCACAGTGACCTTGACCTTGAGGCCATGACCTTGAAAGTCGAACTCGCTCGAGATATTTTTATAAGAAACATTTGTGTGACGTTATATTGAAATTGGTGAAGAAATGTAGGCGCTAGAGCGATGACAAAGTTTTTCTAAAAATAGCCACAGTGACCTTGACCTTGAGCTCATGACCTTGAAAGTGGAACTCGCTCGAGACATTGTCATAAGGAACATTTGTGTGAAGTTATATTAAAATTGGTCAAGAAATATAGGCGCTAGAGCGATGACAAAAGTACGTACGTACTTACGTGCGTACATACGGCACAAATGCTATATCCCCCCTCACAACTATTTTGTGCGAGGGGATAATAAGGAACAAGAATATATATGGTTTAGCAGTTGGGATCTGTATGGCATGAGAGTGTCACAGAATGCATCTTATCATAAGAAACTAGACAAAGTGCCCAGTGGGGCACGTATACCCCCAGCCGGGGCCATTGCCTCAGCTGAAACAAGAAGTACAAAGGGAAATAACTCTAAAAGGCCTGACCCCTTGGCCCTTATTTTCTTTCCCACAATACAAGTAGTCATAGTGATCATGTGTGCAAAATTTCAAGTTTCTATGTGAAGCAGTTCCTGAGATATCTTTGACACAAAATAATTGTTTACGGACACACAGACAGACAGACAGACAGACGGAAAAGACAAAAACTATATACCCCCATTGCATACTTCGTATGCCGGGGGTATAACAAGAAAATATATCATATAGGGGTGGGGATTTCAATGGTTTCCGAGATATATGGCCTTTCATGAAGTGGAGGGGCTGGGGCATGGCCCCGGCACAACCTGGGAGACCCCCCATGTTGACATAAAAGCATATGGCTGAGAGAAGTTCACTCAAGGAACATTTCTATGAAAGTTTTGTCAAAGCATCTGCAATGACTTGGCAGTAAATGCCATTTTTCAGTTTTTACTCATTATAAGTCTATGGAAAATCTAAGTTGCCATAGCAACCAAACTAAAGAGCCCAATTTCATAAAAAACACAAAACCTGTAAAGGCAAATATGGTGAATATTTCCATGTACTCTCAGCCTAATAGACCAAACGGTTTCTGAGGAGATGATTTTTAAAGCATTTTTTTTTCTATTTTTTTTTATTTGGGTTTCCATGGCAACCAATAGAAATGAGCAGTAGGCCTAAAATCATATGGCAGGTAGTAGATAGCTAACAAACATTTCTATGAAAGCTTGGTCAAAATATCTGCAGCGGCTGGGCAGTAAATGCCATTTTTCAATTTTCCCCATTATAAGTCTATGGAAACTATAAGTTGCCATAGCAACCAAACTAATGAGCCAATTTTCATAAAAAACACAAACTTTCAATCCCCCATCCCAAGGATGCTACAGATAAAATTTGGGCCCAATCAGCCCAGTGGCTTCAGAGGAGATGTCCTTTAAAAATGTTGACGTCATAGGACAGACGACGACGACGACAACGCCGACGACGACGACGGACAAATGCCTATCCTATAAGCTCCCCCGGAGCCTTCGGCTCTGGTGAGCTAAAAATGTGAAATAGAAGGGGACCAAGAATGGAACCTTGGGGGATGCCAGCATGGACTGGTGCCCAGTATACAGTTGTACCAAGTAACATCAATATATCTCAAAGGATATTGGAGTTCTGGCTATCACAAGCTTATATTGTCAGGGAGGTAATTAAAACACCAGGACACCCAGAGTCATGGTTCTTGCACATGGCATGCCTGCCTAACATCATCTACAAGTTTACCAAGTTCCATCAATATATCTCAAAGCGTATTGGAGATATGGCCATCACAAGGTAGTAATTCTGTTTTATTGGGAGGGGAGATAACTAAAAGACCATGGCATCCAGAGCTGTGGTTCTTGGGGATAACACACCATCTTAGCCTTGTAAACAATTGTGTCAGGTACCATCAATATGTCTCAAAGGGTATGGCCATCACAAGGTAGTCATTCTATTTTATCAAAAGGGGAGATAACTATGGCACCCAGGGTTGTGTTTCTTGCACATGACACCCTGTCTCAGTCTTGGGAACAATTGTGCCAAGGACCATCAATGAATCTCAAAGGGTATTGGAGTTATGGCCATCACTAATTTGGGTCAAAGAATGGACAGACGGATGGACGACAGGCTGATCACTATATTGCCAGGCTGATCGCTATGTCTCCTGAACCTATTCGTCGGGGGATAAAAAGAAATAGATTGGGCTGCATGGTGTTTCCTTGCAAAGATGAAGCCAACCAAATGTTTGAGTATTGGTAAACCGCACAGAAGGTCTAAGGTCAGACCATCTATTAAACCCTAGTAGTTTCTTTGCGCAGTAGGGCTTGAGATGTCATTTCATTTCAATGTCAGGTAAAGTACCACAAAATCGGTAGCAACATCTCTAAAGTGACCTAAATAGTGTTGATGGGGACCTCAACACAAACAAAGAAGCTGACAGCTGCTCGTCTGTGCAGAAAACTGAGAAAATGACCATAGAAATATTTCATGACCATGTAAGAATATATTGCAAATCATGGTGGGGACTGAACTTGCACCGGAGAGTCAACTGTCTTTGATTGAAAGCTTGAAAGTAGTTTTGAATGAAGATTTAAACCTTGTTTCCACAGTATGTTTTCCAAGTACAGTAGAACTTCGATGGCTCGAACACCGATGGCTCGTTTACCATGGCTGAGTCGAACCCGTTCTTGTGTCCCTAGGGAATTTTTGTACATAAGAAATAGGGAGGGTAGAAATTAGGATATTTTCGTCCTTTATCTTGCAAATGTATGCTGTGTGTACTCATTAGAATCGCCTCGATGAGGCGATTCTAATGAGTACACACAGCATACATTTTTCATTATAGAACACAGAAAAAGATGTCCTGAAGTATGTCGTTATACCTCCTGGCATTAGCCCTCAGTGGCTCGAACTACCCCTGTCAAGAACATATTTTCACGGTCCCAAAGGTGTTCGAGCCATTGAAGGTCGACTGTAAGTTTTTAATGCACATGAGGAATTCAGTGCAGATGTGGAAGAAAAGCATAATGTTCTACTCCTGTAAAAAAATTTAAATAGAGCCATTGGCTTATACAGGAGATGACCTGAGATGTCATTCAAAGATTTTTGACTAGAGAAAGCGACCAGTGGGTCACGTATACCCCCAGCCAGCGCCATACTCTGATATATCTTTTGAGCTTGTACGTAATTTGAATGACGATGTGAAGAAGCTATAAGAATCTATAAATGTGCTTGTAAAAGCTAAATCAATCATAAAATTTCTAAATGGACCAAGGGAGTGAGGGCATCAAAGTTACTAAAGGGGTGGGGGTATCAATTTTACTGAAGCAGCAGGGTGGGGTATGCATCAATGAATCTTTGGACTGGTACATTGATGCAAGTATCACCTGAATTTGTCTTAGAGTTTAGAACATACAGGCATCTATAAACTTTGTCATAAAAATTTAACCGAAATGTTAACGGACGGACGGACGTGTTTACAAGAGGACATTTGTTGGGTACCTCCATGTTAATTTTCCCATTCAAAATTACCCAACAAGCGACAAAATACCAAACAGGCTACTGGCTACTTTTCTTGGACAACAACGGAATAAACGGCAAGTACCCAAGAAAGGCCTACCCAACAAGTGTCCTATCATCCGCCCGGACAGACAGACTGATGGACAGACGGACACACGGACGGACGAACGGCAGGACGAAAACATTATACCCCCATAGCATATTTCGTATGCCGGGGGTATAATTATGGTGGCCATCTTGTACAGAGGAGTTGAACCATTTTAGCAATTTTGGTACAGGGCTATGAGAGAACTGTATGTGTAAAATTATTTCGAATTGAAGCCATTGGCTTGAAAGGAGATGTTGTTTAAATATTTTCTGTTTTTAGCTGTGGCAGCCATCTTTTTCAATGGAGTAGAACCATTTTAGCAATGTTCAGGTACTGGGACAAAAGAGAAACATTAATTTTGTGTGAATGCTTAGTGGTTTAAGAGGTGGTTCCATTTGAAGATGGTAGACACATAGGGACCACAAAAGCTAACCTTGAGCACATTCTGCTCAGGTGAGCTAAAAATAACTCTTATCATGCTGTTCACGACAAGCCCTATCTTTGGAAACAGTGTAGATCCAGATCAGATGGCTTCTGAATCTGATCAGGATCTACACTGTTTGGCATTCAGTTTATGAATTTGTAGCAATAAATTACATCAAGTAATTTGATTGGTTGAGAGACAGAAATGGGTGTGGCTTAAATGAATATTCAGCAAGATAAGGGTTAAATTGGACTGTCATCTGCTCTGGGTTTTTTTTTCTGTAGTGCTTGAAGCGTTGAAGCAAGTATCCTCTACATTATAAAGCGGAACTTAATCTTCAGACCTCCTTAATCAGCTATTATACAAATCAATAGCTATTTTGCCTTGATCAAGATTTTTTTTTCTCTACAAAAAGGGTTCCAGATTTGACAGACAGCTTTCACAAGTATTACATCTAGAAAGCAATCCTCTTACTACAAATTAAAAGCTTGCATTCTTTCATCAGTAATTGCTAGCTGAGTGGCCCCGGAAAGAGCAAATAATTTTCTTCAAGTTTGTCAGGCTAGCATAGGTGCCTTGGATGGGTTTGTTTGATTACAGGTTTAATGTCCCCGTCAACACTGTAAAGGTCATTTTGGAGACATTGCTTCCAATATTCTGGGACTTTTACCAAAAATTGAGATGAAATAACATCTCAAGCCCTGTCGCCCAATGAAACCAATAGGGTTTATAACCACTTTGCCTGGGCAGGCTTAGATCCTCTAAGCTGTTTACCAGTACTCGTGTGTGGGTCGGTTTCAGCTCTGCATGGAAGCATCATGCAGCCCATATAGGCTCAGATGGGTGCACAGGTAACCTGTGCACAGATGGTCATAGGCCTGATACTCACAGGAATACAGAGTGCAATATAACCACTATTGCTGGCATTAGATTAACCCTTTTTGTACCAAATGGAATCGTCCTCCTTATATATAGCAGGAGTCCATTTCAAAATTTAGGGGTTGTCAGGTTGTGTTATCATCAAAATTTATTTGGAAAATGAATGAACTTTTAGCAAACAGTGTAGGCCCTGATCAGACGCCCCATTCTGCGGCTTCTGATCTGGGCCTACACTGTTTGCCAGGGTACTGGTTTTGGGGTTTCTGGTACAAATGGGTTAAACAGAACAAGAATCCTGGCATATGCTATGTCATGCCTATATGGTTTTGTTTGTTTGATTTGAGGTTTACTGTCCCTGTCAACATAGTATAGATCAGTTTGGAAATGTTGCTTCCAATTTTGTGGGACTTTTACCCGACATTGGGATGAAATGACATCTCAAGCCCTGTTGCCCAATGAAACCAATAGGGTTTGTAAGCATGGACGGTCCGACTCGCACTGCGGTTCCTGGACAGGCTCAGAACCTCTAAACGGTTTACCATTACCAGTGTGCGGACAGTTTCAGCTCTGCGTGGAAGCATCATGCAGCCCATCTATTTCTTCAAGCCCCGGCGGGTGGGGTCGGCATATGCCTATATGGACTTGATTATTTGGGCTGAAGTTTAAAGTTGATACAATTGTTGACGGCATGACAAATGGATGAATGAATGGATGGAAAACCAGACTCCTATATCATGTCATGCTTAAAGCACTAGGCATGACAAAAATGACCTACCGTATTCGCCCTAATTACCGCACATGCTCCTATAAGCGCACACCAAAGCTATTTTTGAAAAGGAAATGCATAAGCGCACACTTAACAGTAACCTCATCTTGAAGCACTCACGGTAAATCTATAAAAACTTACCGTTATTTCTTCAACAGGGAAAGCAATGCTTAAGTATCCTTTTTTCCGTCCAATTAAATATCAGTATACATCATCTCGGAAGCTATTGTTTTCGTATCAAGTGTGCGCTAATTAGGTAAATTTTTCACCACGATTTTTTGACACAATTTTGAAAAAACTAAGCGCACGGTGCGTTAATTAGGGCGAATACGGTATATATAGTTTATCCATTTTTGGGATCCATCTTGAAACAACAGTGTTATAATGAACAGTGTTATTACAACCATGCAACTAGCAGTTTAGCAATACGGCATCTGTCATTGATTCATTAAAGTGCAAAAATATGTTAAAACACAATGGCACGCTGAACAAGAATTTGCATCATAAGTTATATGTTTTTCAAAATACAAAGAAACTGGAATCCATATACCTGTACATTCCGCTTCACACTGAAAGTGGGGGCAGAAGCCCCCGCCAATAGGGGCTTGAAGAAATATATGAGCTGCATGATGCTTCCACGCAGAGCTGAATCCGGCCTGCACACTAGTACTGGTAAACCACTTACAGGATCTAAGCCTGTCCAGGAACTGCGGTGCGAGGCGGACCATCCATGCTAATAAACCATTGGGCGACAGGGCTTGAGATGTCATTTCATCTCAATGTCGGGTAAAAGTCCCACAAAATTGGAAGCAACGTCTCTAAAATGACCTTTACAGTGTTGACGGGGACGTTAAACCTCAAATCAAACAAACAAAACAAAGTGGGGGCAGAGCTTAGAGACTGTCAAAAAATCTATACCACTGCAATCCCGCCTTCTTCATATTTGTGCTGCATATTATATTATTAAAATATTATTAATATTACATCAGTTGTCTGAAAGTTTTGGCCAATTAACTGAAAAGGACTAGCTATAGATCCTCCCATGTTGTCAGTCATCTCCAAGATTTGTTCAGAAGCACATGATAGAAAGTTCAACATGGTGCGAAAAAGATTTCGGAGCATCTTTGATTTTTGTTGCAAAAAGCATCAAACGGGTTGAAGTCTTATTGCTAAACTGCTGGTTGCCTGGTTGTCAGAGGTCAGGTGAATCAAAGGCAAATGAATATACATAAACTCTTTAGACACCAATCACAGCTACCACCTGCTTTGTTGTCTTTTAGTTATTTTAAAGTCATTGTTGCAAACAGTGTGGACCCAGATCAGATTCCACAATGTTTGCTGGCACCAGATCAGCTTCTCTAGCAGCAGACAACATAACAGATGACATTTTCTGATACAGTTTTTCTTGGTGTATTAAGAGCAACTGTTCCCAAAACACATGTATTTTGTCATATGCTTAAAGGAAACAATTTGCTAAGGATTAAGAGAAAATTCCTTTTTCAGGGGGTTTAGGTTACAGAAAAACATATGCTAACACAGTAAATGATCAAGGAACCAATCTAGGATTTCAAATGTAGAATTATTCTGCCTCCGCCTCCTGTTCCCCTTCCCCAACCTCCAACCAAACCGGAACATACACATCAAAGGGAAGAGGGACATTTTTGGTGCAAAAAGCTTGTTTAGTTTTGGTGACCTTGGTATAATTTTCAAGGTCACATACCGGTAAGTGCAATGTTGTGAATTTTTGCCCTGTTTGCACTATATTTCCTGATCCAACTGATCATCCAGCAAAATCTGGTGAAATATATCAGTAAAAAAATACATTAAACCTGATTAGATTATGGTGACCATGACCTACTTTTCAAGGTTACACATCTAAAATGGATTAAATTTTACTTGTCAGCACCATATCTCTGGAACCATTTGAAGAGTCCTGGTGACCTTGAATGCATTTTCATTTTCAAGGTCAAATAATGCTTGTGGGCATATAGAGTTGGGTGGGAGATAATTTTCTTCTGAAAACATTTCTAAAACCTGTTCTTCCTGATTTAAATTTCCTTGCACATAAGGGAAAACACAAAGGGGATTTCAAATGTCTGGCACTGTGTTGTATATTGCTTAACCCTTTAGTACCAAATGGAATCTTCCTCCTTATATATAGCAGGGGTCCATTTCAAAATTTAGGGGTGTCAAGTTGTGTTTTCATCAAAATTTATTTTTTCATCAAAATTTATTTGCGAAATGGCTGAACTTTTGGCAAACAGTGTAGGCCCTGATCAGATGCCGCATTCTGCGGCGTCTGATCTGGGCCTGCACTGTTTGCCAGGGTACCTGTTTTGGGGTTTCTGGTACTAAATGGGTTAAAGTAGTTTAAATGCAAAAGAAAAGCAATTTGTTTGATGTTGGATTTCTAATATAGTCATCTCTGAGAAATCAATGTGTCTAAGGATAAGATAGAAGATTTCCTTTTAAATGCAGGGAAAAAGTAATTTGTTGAACATTGTACCGAGAATACAAACAGAAGTAAGAAATCCTGATGACATTTCAAAGAAATCAATGAGTCTAGGGAAAAGTTTTTTTTTTAACCAATCTTTGATGGGAAACAAAAAACAACAAGAGGGCCATGATGGCCCTGGATCGCTCACCTGATCCACACTGTATCGATGAATTGGTAGATAATACAGTAAGGTGCCTTGTCAGAAGGAAAATACATGCCAAATATGAAGGCTCCATCTCAAATGGATCGAAAATTATGATAAAGTAGGTCAAAGGTCACAGTTCAAACTTTTTGTATGGATGTGAAGCCATTGTCACAAGGAATATACATGCCAAATATGAAGGCTCTATCTCAAATGGTTCCAAAGTTATGATTAAGTAGGTCACAGATCAAGGTCAAGGTCACAGTTCAAATTTTTTGGCATGAGTGGGAAGACCTTGTCACAAGGAACATACATGCCAAATATGAAAGCTCTACCTTAAATGGTTCAAAAGTTATGACAAAAATGATCAAAGGTCAAGGTCATAGGTCAAAAATTTTGCATGGTTGGAAAGCCCTTGTCACAAGGACCCTACATGCCAAAATATGAAGGCTCTATCTTAAATGGTTCAAAAGTTATGAGAAAGAAGGTCAAAGATCAAGGTCACAGTTCAAAATTTTTGTATGGGTGAAAGTCGTTGCCACAAGTAACATACATGCCAAATATGAAGGGTATACCTCAAATGGTTCAAAAGTTATGATAAAGTAGGTCACATGTCACGGTCACAAGTCATTTTTGTATGACACAAGGAATCTGCATGCCAAATATGAAGGCTCTATCTCAAATGCTTCAAAAATTATGACAAAGTAGGTCAAAGGTCAAGGTCATAAGATAATTTTTTTTATGCGTGGGAAGACCTTTTCACAAGGAACATACATGCCAAATATGAAGGAACTATCTCAAATGGTGCAAAAGTTATGATAAAGTAGGTCAAATGTCAAGGTAAAGGTCACAGATCATTTTATGTATGAATAGGAAACCCTTGTCGCAAGGAACCTACATGCCAAATATGAAGGCTGTATCTCAAATGCTTAAAAGGTTATGACAAAGTAGGTCAAAGATCAAGGTGATGGGTCAAAATTTTTGAAAGCTTGGGAAAGCCTTTTCACAGGGAAGATAAATGCCAAATATGAAAGCTCTATCTCATATGGTTCAAAAGGTATGATAAAGTAGGTCACGGGTCAAGGTCACAGGCCAATTTTTTTATATGAGTGGGAGGAACCTACATGCCAAATATGAAGGCTCTCTCTCAAACGGTTCAAAAGTTATGACAAAATAACCTACTGATCTACTTTTTGATTTGACATGACCCATATTCGAACTTAACTGAGATATTGTCCAGATGATCATTCTGAGCAAGTTTTATGATGATTGGACTAAAATTGTGGCCTCTTAGAGTGTTCACGTTTTTCTATGATTTGACCTGCTGACCTACTTTTTGACCTGACATGACCCATATTCAAACTTGACCCAGATATTGTCAAGATGATCATTCTGAGCAAGTTTGATAATGATCAGACCAAAACTGGGGCCTCTTGTGTGTTCACAAGGTTTTTCTATGACCTGACCTACTGACCTACTTATTAACCAGACATGACCCATATTCGAAATTAACCGAAATATTGTCAAATGATCATTCTGAGCAAGTTTGATCATGATCAGACCAAAACTGTGGCCTCTAGAGTGTTCACAAGGTTTTTCTATAATATGACCTACTGATCTACTTTTTGACCCAACATGACCCATATTCGAACTTGATTGAGATATTGTCAAGCTGATCATTCTGGGCAAGTTTGATGATGATCGTACCAAAACTTTGGCCCCTAGCGTGTTCACAAGGTTTTTCTATGATTTGACCTACTGACCTACTTTTTGACCCAGCATGACCCATATTCAAACTTGTCCTAGATATTGTCAAGATGATCATTCTGACCAAGTTTGATGATAATTAGACTAAAATCGCAGTCTCTAGAGTGTAAACAAGTTTTTTCTATGATTTGACCTACTTTTTGACCCCCATTACCCATATTCCAACCTGACCTAGATATTGTAGAGATGATCATTCTGAGCAAGTTTGATAAGATTCGACTAAAACTGTGGCCTCTAGAGTGTCAACAAGGTTTTTCTATGATTGGACCTACTGACCTACTTTTTGACCCAACATGACACATATTCAAACTTGACCGAGATATTGTCAGGATGATCATTCTGAGCAAATTTGAGGATGATTGGACCAAACTGTGGCCTCTAGAGTGTTAACAAGGTTTTTATATGATTTGACCTACTGACCTACATTTTAACCCGACATGACACATATTTGAACTTGACCGAGATATTGTCAGGATGATCATTTTGAGCAAGTTTGAGGATGATTGGACCAAAACTGTGGCCTCTAGAGTCTTAACAAGGTTTTTCTATGATTTGACCTACTGACCTATTTTTTGGCCGACATGACCCATAATCGAACTTGACCGAGACAATGTCAGGATGATCATTCTGAGCAAGTTTGAGGATGATTGGACCAAAATTGTGGCCTCTAGAGTGCCAACAAGGTTTTTCTGTGGTTTGACCTACTGACCTACTTTTTGACCCGAAATGACATATTCGAACTTAAGCGAGATATTCTCAGGATGATCATTTTGAGCAAGTTTGAGGATGATTAGACCAAAACTGTGGCCTCTAGAGTGTTAACAAAGTTTTTCTATGATTTGACCTACTGACCTATTTTTTTTGCCGACATGACCCATAATCAAAATTGACCGTGATATTGTCAGGATGACCATTCTGAGCAAGTTTGAGGATGATTGGAGAAAAACTGTGGCCTCTAGAGTGTTAACAAGGTTTTTCTATGATTTGACCTACTAACCTATTTTTTTTGCCAACATGACCCATATTTGAACCTGACCTAGATATTGTCAGGATGATCATTCTGAGCAAGTTTGAGGATGACTGGACTAAATCTGTGGCCTCTAGAGTGTTAACAAGGTCTATCATCTGACCTGCTGACCTACATTGTACTTCAAACTTGACCAAGATATTGTCAGGATGAACATTCTATCAAGTTTGTGGAAGATTGGACCAAAACTGTGGCCTCTAGAGTGTTAACAAGGTTTTTCTATCATCTGACCTGCTGACCTACATTGTACTTCAAACTTGACCGAGATATTGTCAGGATGAACATTCTATCAAGTTTGAGGAAGATTGGACCAAAACTGTGGCCTCTAGAGTGTTAACAAGGTTTTTCTATGATTTGACCTACTGACGTACTTTTTGATCCGACATGACCCATATTCGAACTTGCCTGAGGTATTGTCAGGATGATCATTCCGAGCAAGTTTGAGGATGATTGGACCAAAACTGTGGCCTCTGGAGTGCTAACAAGGGTTTTTTTGTGGTTTGACCTACGGACCTATTTTTTGACCTGACATGACCCATATTGGAACTTGACCGGATATTATCAAGATGATCATCCTGAGCAAGCTCGAGGATGATTGGACCAAAATTGTGGCCTCTAGAGTGTTAACACAGTTTTCCTTTGATTTGACCTGGTGACCTACTTTTTGACCCGACAAGACCCATATTCGAACTTGACTGACGTATTGTAATGATGATCATTCTGACCAAGTTTGATGATGATTGGATTAAAACTGTGGCCTCTAGAGTGTTAACAAGAAAAGTTTACGCATGCACGACGAACGATGACGCCTGACATCTCACAGTCACAAAAGCTCCCCATGACCTTCGGTCAGGTGAGCTAAAAAAAACAACAAACAAAAACATGATACTGGCAATCAGTGCAGGCCCAGATCTGACATGCAGCACACGGCATCTGATCAGGGCATTCAATGTTTGGAAAAGAGTTCAACCACTGTCTTAAGGATTTTGTAACAATAACTCAATCGGAAATCATGGAATCCGGCTAACATATATTGAGAAAAAGTCTGTTCGGTGGAAAAAGAATTAAATGCAGCAAGAAGTAATTTTGTATCTAGTGTTGTATAAGGAGGTCAAACAAAAGAAAGAAATCCTAATGTCTGATGCTAACGCCACCGAGAAATCAATGGGTATAAGAATAAGATAGAGATATTGTTGGGACTATTGATGTTTTTACACAGCTCAAGATATTGAGAGTGATTAGGACAATTTGCCTTATTTCTTGAATAAAACATGCATTGTTGGTACTCATTAGAATTGCCTCAGTGAGGCGATTCTAATGAGCATCTACAATGTATGTTTTAAACCAAACAATAAATGTTTATCTCTCTAAGTTATCCCTGTTCTTGTTCATATCTGGAGTCATGTTTTTTGCAGCTGAAGAAAAACAGAAATACCAGGAATATATAAATATTTTTTTAGCATTTTTCCATCACAAAAATGCAAATGAGGCCATTCCAACAAGCTTCCATAATGTATGTCTTTACTATGGACTTGAAAGCATATAAGAATTGACAGCACCGGTGGGTCAGTCGTTTCTGAGTGTTGTTCCTGAACACAGACTTAGATTGTTTTGTTTAAATTCCAGTATTTTAAGCAAACAATGCAGATATGTGTCATGTGATCTGGGACTACTGTGTTTGCCAATGCCCCAATACATGAGCCCAGTCCAGATTTTACAGACATTAATACCCCTTTTTTAACACAGAACTAAGAATAGTGTGGCCATAAATAAACTTTACCTGGATTTCGTACAAATGTTATTTTCGCGATCTGTATATAGTCGCTTAGACATTAGCAACTGAAACTTTGGAGCTTTAATTTCTTAAACAATTGACCAAAAATTATTCAAAGAGAAACATCAAATGCATCCCTTATCTATGTCTCCAGTTCCGAAATTCTGGCCGAATATGTTATACATGAGAGAGAAGATTTGAACATGGCAAGCACCATCCTTCCTTAACCCTTATCTTGCTGAATATACATTTAAGCCACACCCATTTCTGTCTTTCAACCAATCAAATTACTTGATGTAATTTATTGCTACAAATTCATAAACTGAATACCGAACAGTGTAGATCCTTATCAGATGGCTTCTTCAGAAGCCATCTGATCTGGATCTACACTGTTTGCAAAGACAGGGGTTGTCGTGAACAGCAAGATAAGGGTTAGAAGCACAGATACACAGAAGTCTGCACATCAAAGATGGTTAGAGTTTGTTTCATTCATTTTCTTGATGACCTAAAGTGCACTGTTGACGGGGACATAAAGCCTCAATACAAACAAATATATTATCTCCATGCACTGATGTAATGGAAAACTACAATAAATCTCTACTGACATGGGGGCGCCCCACCCATCGGGGCTTGGAGAAATAGATTGGTCTGCATGGGCATCCATGCAGAGCTAAAACAGACCGCACACGAGTACTGGAAACTGTTTAGAAGGCCTAAGCCTGCCCAGGCAAAGTGGAGTGAGTCAGACCGTCCCTGCATATAAACCCCATTGGTTTCATAGGACAGGCAGGGCTTGACCTATCATTTCATTTCAATGTCTGGTAATAGTCCCACAAAACTGGAAGTAACATCTCCAAAATGACCTGGGATGTAACAAGCATCTACTGACATGATTGGCAATGTGTGGCTTTTCACCATGCTGAAACCAGTTATATCCTTTTTTGAAAACAGTGTAGATCCAGGTCAGCAGAAGCCAGCTGATCTGGATCTATACTGTTTTCCATTCGGCATTTGAATCCTTGGTGAAACGTACCGGTAAAAGCAGGCAACACAAATAGCTGAAAATTGGGAAGGAGTGTAGTGGAGAAAATTTCAGCATGGTGAGGGTTAACCCATCTCTTGCTGAATATTCAGCTAAGCCACACCCATTTCTGACTTTGAACCAATCAAATTACTTGATGTAATTTATTGTTACAAATTCATAAACTGAATGCCAACCAGTGTAGATCCTGATCAGATGGCTTCTTCAGAAGCCATCTGATCTGGATCTACACTGTTTGCAAAGATAAGGGTTGTCGTGAACAGCATGATAAGGCCTAAGGTAATGTTGTCCAAATACGGCTAGTAATTAATAGCTACCTTACGACACCAGCATAGATCGGTACAATAGAAAGTCAATTCATCTATGGGATGGTTGAGATCAATATGTACTTGAGTAGACAAAAAGCTGGACAATACCGCCTTAAAAGGTCAACAATTTCTGACTAACACTGGCTGAGAAGTTTACAATAGAAACCAAAGTATATAAGAAACAGTTAATATTATGAACAGTCTCAACTGGATCTGTATCAGTCTACTGGGTTGAAAGGGTTAAGGAACTTTTTATTTGAGGGGATCGGGGGTTACAGCCCTTACTTACTAGATCATTTCAATTATTTTGAGATGATCATTAATCAAAGGTTTGCAAAAACTGGAGTACCCACAGAAAAACAACCATGAGTAAAAGCCAGTGCTTTTACCCACTCGTCCAAAGAGGCCAGTGTTTAGGAACTTTATAATATCATCCTTACAATGGCTGAGCTTTTGTGAAATCGCAATAGCATGGGGATAGGGGAGATCATTCCACCCTAGAACATGATATTTAGGCTGGTTGGCATGATCTCAAAAGAAGCAGGTCAAAATGAAAATTTCAGACATTGTTTTTTTTTTTTGTCTTTTTGGCTAGTTTTGGAAGCTTCTGGTCTTCTAGTCTCTTTTAGAGGGCTGATATTAATGCTGTGAACAGTTGTGGGAATACTGTATTCGGAAAGAATGGTTGAATATGTGACGGAGTGAGGGTCGTTCAAAAAGTGTTGAACAGCAATTATGCAAAAATACGCTGTGGTTAAGTCGAACTGCTTTCAAGTCTAGCTGACATGGCCCAACTTCCTTAACTCTTATCCTGCTGTTCACAACAACCCTTTCCTTTGCAAACAGTGTAGATCCAGATCAGATGGCTTCTGAAGAAGCCATCTGATCAGGATCTACACTGTTTGACATTCAATTTATGAATTTGTAGGAATAAATAACATCAAGTAATCTGATTGGTTCAAAGTCGGAAATGGGTGTGGTTAAACTGAATATTCAGCAAGAGAAGGGTTATTACATTACTGTATGAATCCAAAGCCGAAACCCTGTAAATGAAACAACTAAGCTATATTCAACTGAGCTGGTAAATGGCTTAGAGGATCTAAGCCTGTCCAGGAACCGCGGTGCGAGGCGGACAGTCCATGCAAATAAACCCTATTGGTTTCATTAGGCGACAGGGCTTGAGATGTCATTTCATCTCAATGTTGGGTAAAAGTCCCACAAAATTGGAAGCAATGTCTCCAAAATGACCTTTACAGTGTTGACAGGGATCAAATCAAACAAACAAAACAAGGCGAGTAGCGTAACCACTACACCACAGAGGCCTCTAGAAAATATCTATACATTTTGTTTGGATACACCTCAAATCAAACAAACAAACAACTGAGCTTAGTGGTCATTTTCTATATACAGTAGAACTTCGATGGCTCTAACAGTGATGGCTCATTTACCATGGATGTGTGGAACCCATTCTTGAGCCCCTAGGGAAATCCTCTACATAAGAAATAGTGGGGGATCATAAAGGAGATTTTAGTCTTTTATCTTGCAAATGTATACTGTGTGTACTCATTAGAATCGCCTCGGTGAGGCGATTCTAATGACTACACACAGCATACATTTTCATTATAGAACACCGAAAAGATGTCTAAAAGTATCTCGTTATGCCTCCTGGCAGTCACCTCAGTGGCTCGAACTACCCCTGTCTCGAACAGATTTTCGAGGTCCCAAAGGTGTTCAAGCCATTGAAGTTCAACTACATGTAATATACACCACAACCTTGATATAGATACTGTTAGTTATAACATGGTTTTGAATATATAATGGTTTAAAGATCATGCCTTATATAGAAAAATATCTGATTGAGTGAGTGTTTGAGTTTGACTTCCCACCAACAGCTAAGGTCATACTGAGACGGGACCTCGGTTTAAAGACTCATCTGAAAGTTGGAGAAGCCCGGGATTGATCCTGCAATCCCTGTTTTACTGCCCATGCAAGGCGGTGTATGTCGGTCTGTCCATGCTTATAAACTCTATTGGTTTCATTGGGCGACAGGTCTTGAGATGTCCTTTCATCTCAATGTTGGGTAAAAGTCCCACAAAATTGGAAGCAACGTCTCCAAAATGACCTATACAGTGTTGACGGGGACGTTAAACCTCAAATCAAACAAACAAAACAAGGCGAGTAGCGTAACCACTACACCACAGAGGCCTCTAGAAAATATCTATACATTTTGTTTGGATACAACATGGTTGTTTAACTAACATAGCCCATTAATACTGTGTTATAAAGAGGTTGTCATGTACATTTTTGGAACCCAGGGTTTTCAATAGCAATCAGACAAGCCATATTATCCCATTTTAACCCTTGACCTGCTGAATATTCAAAAATGCCACACCCACCACTGATTATCAACCAATCAGATTACTTGATGCAAATTATTGCAACAGATTCACAATCTGAATGATTTTTGTTTGTTTGATTTAAGGTTTAACGTCCCCGTCAACACTGTAAAGGTCATTTTGGAGACATTGCTTCCAATTTTGTGGGACTTTTACCCGACATTGAGATGAAATGACCAATAGGGTTTATTAGCATGGATGGTCCGCCTCGCACCGCGGTTCCTGGACAGGCCTAGATTACCAGTACTAGTGTACTGGCCGGATTCAGCTCTGCATGGTTTACCAGTACTAGTGTGCTGGCCGGATTCAGCTCTGCATGGAAGCATCCTGCAGCCCATATGACAAACAATGTAGATCCTGATCAGATGGCTTCTTCTTCAGAAGACATCTGATCTGGATCTACATTGTTTGAAAGGTAAGGCATATCCGGGCACAGCAGGACAAGGGTTAAGCTGACAAGAATTGTCCTCATTTTGAAATTTAGGAGTTTCAAGTTCAGTTACTTACTGAAATTTATCTCAAAATATGAAGATTACTCATTTGTTTTTGCAAACATGAAGGCCCTGATCAGAAGCCACATTCCATGGCTTCTGATCTGTGCCTGCAATGTTTTTTGCTGCAAAAATGGGTTATCGTCTTGAATGTATTTTGCTAATTATATCAATGTGTTCTTTCTCTAATCATCTAATTGGTTCATGTCATACCAAACTGGCCTATATCGATTCTCATTTAGAATAGGCTGGAATATAATGTGATCAGAAAAAATTCAGGCCACATGCCTGTCACAGTGGAAGTAGAGATCCATTTGTCAGGCCAGGGCTTGGTTTTCCTATTTCTTTTCACAACTTTATTAACCCTTGTCCTACTGAGCTCGGATATGCTTTACTTTCAAACAATGTAGATCCAGATCAGATGGCTTCTGAAGAAGCCATCTGATCAGGATCTACACTGTTTGTCATTCAGATGGTGAATTTGTTGCAATAATTTGAATCAAGTAATCTGATTGGCTAATAATCAGTAGTTGGTGTGGCCTATAGTAATATTCAGCAGAACAAGGGTTAATACCGGTATACATGTAGATAGATAGAGAGCAGTTGGGGTCGGGGTTGGATTATGCCAATCATCCAACGGAAGACTAAATGACAATGAAAATTTAAAAGTAAGGTGCTATTTATGCTTGGGTTCGTAAACAAAATTTTCTGGCCCATATCCAATTGCTTGCACTTTAACCCTTGTCCTGCTAATCCCGGATATGCCTTATCTTTGAAACAATGTAGATCCAGATCAGATGGCTTCTGATGAAGCCATCTGATCAGGATCTACATTGTTTGCCATTCAGATTATGAATTTGTTGCAATAATTTGCATCAAGTAATCTGATTGGTTGATAATCGGTAGTGGGTGTGGTATATATGAATATTCAGCAGGACAAGGGTTAAAGAAAGCTAACAAGAGCACTGCCAGGAGGTACCATGCTGGTCTGTTGCATTTTTGGCATGTCACAAAGGGAAATAAATCAGTCAAATTGCAGGACAGAGTTATGGAACTTGGTCTGAATGTAGGTCTTGTGAGGATACAGATGTGTGTCAAGTTTCGTGAGGCTGGGCCTTATACTGTTGGAAATATGGCCAAGGTGAATGCTACAGTCGAACTTAGATGGCTCGAAACACCAATGGCTCGAACACCAATGGCTCGTTCACCATGGATGTGTCGAACCCATTCTTGAGCCCCTAGCGAAATCCTATACATAAGAAATAGTGGGGAATAATTAAGGAGATTTTAGTCTTTTACCTTGCAATGTATCCTGTGTGTACTCATTAGAATCGCCTCGATGAGGCGATTCTAATGAGTACACACAGCATACATTTTCAATATAAGACACCGAAAAGACGTCTGAAAGTATCTCGTTATGCCTCATGACAGTAACCTCAGTGGCTCGAACTACCCCTGTCTCGAACAGATTTTCGAGGTCCCAAAGGTGTTTGAGCCATTGAAGTTCGACTGTATTTTATTAAAAATAGGTCAAAGTTCAAAGGTAAAGGTCACAGGTAAGAAAGTTTGATATCAATGGAAAGGTCTTGCCCCAAGGAATACACATAAATTTCGAAAGCTGTATTGTCTGTGGTATTAAAATGATAGACCAAAATGTTTTCTTGAAAAAGGTGTTTTTTCGTATCTCACAAAGGGAGATAAATCAGTCAAATCACATGATAGAGTTATTGAACATTAAATCACATGATAGAGTTATTGAACTTTAAGTAAGAATGTTGCTCTTGTGATCAAAAAGATTTATGTCAAGTCTCATGAGGCTAGGCCGAATACTTTTGACAATATGGCCAAGGTTTATTTTTTTTGTTTTGGGTTTTACTGCCCTTTCAACATTATTTTACTCATATCGAGCCGATCGTTAATCATAGGTGGGCGAAAACCGGAGTACCCGGAGAAAAACCACCTGACCTTCCGTTGCAGAACTTGGCGTCTCTCATGTGACCCGAGCGAGGCTCGAACCCACGGCGGTGAGAGACCTAATGACTAAGAGTCAGCGCTCTTATTCATTAGGCCACGGAGGCCCGTATGGCCAAGGTTTAAGATTTTGGTTACATTTTGAAAAACAGGTCAAAGTTTGAAGGTCAAGGTCACAGGTCATAAAGTAAAAGTTTCATATCAATGGAACAGTCTTGTCCCAAGGAACAGCCACGTGAAGTTTGAAGGCTGTATAGTTAGTGGTATTAAAATGAGTGACAAAAACCTTGTTTTTTTTTTTAATGGAGAGAAAAGTCAAATTGCAAGAAAGAGTTATGGAACTTAGAGTCTTGGTCTTGTCCCAAGGAACAGCTACGTGAAGTTTGAAGGCTGTATAGTTAGTGATATTAAAATTAGTGACAAAAATGTTGTTTTTTTTTTAATGGAGAGAAAAGTCAAATTGCAAGAAAGAGTTATTGAACGTGGAGAGAATCTTGGTCTTGTCCCAAGGAACAGCCATGTGAAGTTTGAAGGCTGTGTAGTTAGTGGTATTAAAATGAGTGACAAAAATGTTGTTTTGTTTTTTTTTAATGGAGAGAAAAGTCAAATTGCATGAAAGAGTTATGGAACTTGGAGAGAATGTAGCACTTTCGATTGAGTACTGGTATGTGTGTGAACTACACATGTATTAATGTTTCTCTATTTTGTAGAGATCTATATACATGTACATGTACATGGATTTTAATGCTTTGTTTAATGTTTCTCTATTTTGATGCATAAAATGCCAATCACAACTATTGTCGTCTGCTTTGCTATCTGCCGGTTACCTTAAAGGTATTTTTTTTTGCAAACAGTGTGGACCCCAGATCAGACTGCTTCTGTAGATCTGGGCCCCATACTGTTTGCCTGTATGCAAAAATATTTTTAAAAAGTTTGCAAGAAGATTCAGAAGACGACATAGCAGACAACATTTTCAGAGGCAGATTTTCTCAGCGTTTTAAGGGTTAAAATAAATTGGAACTGTTAATCACACTGTAGAGTCGTTATAACCCTGACGCTTAAAACGCGGAAATCGTTATAACGCTATTGGTCTGTGGCTCCCGTTTTTTTTTTTATGTTTTTTTTCCCAGTTTTGAAAGTTTGGCTGAAAATTTTGCCCTTTTCTCGCGGAACTCGGCAGTCAAAACATCGTCAGCCATGAAGAGACATGTATACTGGCCAATTTACTCAAGCTGTCAACACTTATGGAACTGTGAATATTCGCCTAAGGCATTAAAAATAAGCTGGGAAAGGTGTGAAATTAAATTGACACCTGTATATGCTAAACATTTTTTGCGCCAAAACAGAGCAATGCAGACGCTATTTTCATCCGTGCATCTGCATGCGGTAAATCCGTGGGGGCGTTTGTTGGGTGGAAATCGTTATAACGCAGTTGGTCTGTCGCTCCATTTTTTTGCTTTTGTCCGCCAGTTTTGAAAATGGTAATTTTTTTTCCCATTTTTCCACCGAACTCGGCAGTCAAAATACCATCAGCCAAGACAATACCTGTATTCTTGCTTATTTACTCAAGTTTTCAACACTATTAAACTGTGAATACTCGCCTATGGCTTATTGATAAGACGGCAATTAACTGTGTGGTAAGGTGTGAAAACTAGGTAATCAAGGTATTTGTACCTGTTTGTCTCAATTAATCCCTTTGTAATTGTCACTTGCAGACCCTAAATATTTTCCCGCCAAAACAGAGCATAGCAGACGGGTTTTTTTTTTTTTTTATATATTTATTTATTATTCACTAGATAAAAACAAAGAAACGGAAATCAAGCAAGGTACAACAATAAACATTCATAATCACCATGTTAAACTTGGTTCGCTTACATTATTAGCCCCTCTTTCAAGCTAACCTTTCGGAATTGTCAAGTTGCATTTTACTTCACTATTTAGTGATACCCTCTTGAGACCGGAAGAGGTAAATAAATATGGACGCCAGAGATACAGAAACGAAAGTACAGTAATAAATAAATTCAGCAATGGTTTGAATGAAAAGCTAAATGACCACTAGAAGTATAGAATCAGATAATTATTTAATCTAGTAACTATATAATTTATAAAATACATGCGGTATCTAATATTCATAAGAAACTGGCAGAAACAGTAGCCATGCATGCAGAATAAGTGGGTGGGGTAACAATATAACGCTATATTTTCGGGATCAATATAGCGCTGGATCACATATAACGCGGTCGGCGTCGATGGATCCCGATGACAGCGTTATAACGACGCTACAGTGTACTTGTATTTAATTTTTGTCACTTCTTCAACATTTGGTTCAATCATGCTGCTCAAAAAACACCCACAAGTTAACTGATTTTTCAACTTGGGGGGTGTAAAGCTCGATACTGATAATACTGACATCAAAGCTGCAGCCAATATTGAATTTTCTGGTGCTATAACTATTATGTTTTGTTGTGGTTTTTCAATACCAGTATTCTATACACCAGCAAAAGAACTTATCATATATTTACTTAAAAATACTTTGTTTTTAAATATGTGTTACGTACGTGGAATCCGGAAACAAAATTTTTACAAAAAATTTTAAAGGGGCATAAGTCTATTAATATTAGGCGGACCACAACCTTGAAACAATATGCCCTGCCCCACATCATGGTCTAACTAGGTATAAAGTTTCAGCTTGATCTGATGTAAACTGTAGAAGGTGTTATCAGGAAATTTCAAAGGGGTATTTTACAAAAAAATTTAAAGGGGCATAACTCTATTATTATTTGGTGGACTGTAACCTCGAAACAATATGCCCTGCCCCACATCATGGTCTAACTATCAGGGCCTGACAAATCCATTGCCCGGCTGCCCGGGACAAGTCCAAATTTTGGCTGGGCAAGTTATTTTTCATTTCACTTGCCCAGAAAAATGTATAGAATATATAAGGAAAATTGTAATTCCAAGAAATTTCCAAGATGCTGTTGACTGCCGGGGCAAGTGGTTGAACTTTGGATTTGTCAGGCCCTGCTAACTATGTATGAAGTTTCAGCTTGATCGGATGTAAACTGTAGGTGTTATTAGGTAATTTTAAAGGGGCATAACTCTATTATTATTTGGTGGACTGTAACCTCGAAACAATATGCCCTGCCCCACATCATGGTCTAACTATGTATGAAGTTTCAGCTTGATCGGATGTAAACTATAGAACTAACAACTGCCCTTCTTGAATCAGTGGAAGGGAGAGAATGACCGTAGAAAGGTTTCATCACCAGACTCCATGACAGACTGTTGCCGACCCTGGCAGGAATCGAACCCGCGTCCTCCTGATCACCAGTCAGATGTGCATCGGACAGAGCTACCGAGGCTGGCGCCATTTATTGGTCCCAGGGCTATAATATGAACAATCTTGGAGAGGTCCACTAGATAAAACTTCCAACCAAATATCAAATACCTGGGCCTTCAGGTTTCAGACAAGATTTTCCCTATATATAAGTCTAAGTGAAACCGGTGGGGCCCTGGGCCATTTTTGGCCCCAGGACTATAATTTGAACAAACTTGGTAGAGGTCCACTGGATGAAGCTTCATACCAAATATCAAACACCTGGGCCTTCTGATTTCAGACAGACAGGAAGATTTTTAAAGGTTTTCTCTATATAAGTCTATAAGCCAGGACTAAGAAGAGTCAGTGCTCTTACCTAATAGGCCACAGAGGCCAATGCAACTCAGTCTCATTAGATGCATCAATTCTAGAAGAGGGATGACGCCAATCTCTGAGTTACGATGTTTGCAGATATGATTCTGCACTATAAATTATGTAGTATAGACATTCCTAGACACGGGACCCATTAACATAATAATCAATTTATAGAAAATAGTCTGCCAGGTCCAAAATCCAATCTAAAGAGACCACTATTGAATAAGATCATATCAATATTCATAAAAGACAAACTGGCAATTATAGTAGGAATCAATATAATGTTTTGTTGGCGGATAGCTTTCAGGCGAGGTAATTCTACAAAAAGTACAAATTACTGTAGCTTTGCTTCCCTTTTCGACAGAGGCCTACTTTTAAAGAAAAGAATTTGCTCCTCAGGAGCAAATTCTTTCCTTTAAAAGTAGGTCCCCTTCTTCAGAGGGGGAAGGTTGAAAATTCTGAACAGCCAACAGGAAGTCATGTAAGTTTTCTCTCTTGTAAAAATGGCAGTAAATAGGACAGAAGTGTCAAATCACCTCAATTTTCAGCGTGCAGTATTAAACAGGCATTTATGAGGCTCAATAATCCCGACAGGAGCTTCCTTAAACCCCTGTCACACCAGGGCTGCGTTCTCACGGCGTCCAAGAAAAATGCAGAACGCCGAGGTGCGCGCAGTACGATCGCAAACATCGCCGTAGCAACGCAGTGGCGTCGCCAGTAGACGCGTTGGGATCGCATAGATCGCAATTGATTGATTTGATATTTAACGTCCCAGTCAACACTGTATAGGTCATTTTGGAGACGTTGCTTCCAATTTTGTGGGACTTTTACCAGTTTGAGATGAAATGACATCTTAAGCCCTGTCGCCCAATGAAACCAGTAGAGTTTACACGTATAAGCATGTTTACATCAACAGAGTTTACACGTATCTCGCACCACTTTGCCTGGACGGGCTTAGATCCTCTAAGCGGTTTACCAGTACTCGTGTGAGGTCGGTTTCAGCTCTGCGTGGAAGCATCATGCAGCCCATCTATTTCTTCCAGTCCCGATGGGAGGGGGCCGCCCGCTTGTACAAACAGTGGCTAGAGTAGAGTTTGATTATGTACTGTCCCGAAGAACCTACTTCTGAGGTGACTCATTCCGGGTAAGGTAATGGCGGTGGACTTGCTCCTGCTTGCGGTGATTGCGGTGGACTTGCTTCCGACGGCACAGGAGTACTAGTAAACCGCTTAGGTGATCCAAGCTTGCCCAGGCAAAGGGGCGCGAGTCGGACCATCCGTGCTTATTAACCCTATTAGTTTCATTGGGTGACAGAGATTGAGATGTCATTTCATCTCAATGTCGGGTAAAAGTCCCACAAAATTAGAAGCAACGTCTCCAAAATGACCTATAATGTGTTGATGGGACGTTAAACCTCAATCAAACAAAACTGTTCGACTGATGAAGATGTCTGTTTACACTTTGAGAACGTCTTCAACATGTGAGCGCCGTAAAAGCGCAGTGCACGCATTGAGAGCTCCGTAGAAGCGCAGTGCACGCATTGTGAGCGCCGTAAAAGCGCAGAGGAAGCGCCGTAAGAGCGCATATAATCGCCATCAAGAACGCCGCAGCATTGCGATAGATCGCCATGTAAGCTCTGTAGCAACGTCTTGGTCGCTGTAGGGACGCCATGACAGGTCATTGTTCACAAAAATATCTCATATTTCTTGCGATCTCGCGGCGTTCTGAAAAATTAAACAACGCCGTCCCATCGCAGTGAAAACGCGGCATAGTGTGACAGGGGCTTTATTGCAGTATGTGTTGAGGAAAACATACAGTGTGCATATGTATTCATTAGAATCACCTCAATGAGACAATACTAACAAGTGCCTTAACATATATTTTGTATGCAGAGGTAGAAAAACTATGACATTATTAGATTTCCTCTTTACCTGTTTTGTTTGGTTTTGAGTTTAATGTCCCAGTCAACACTATTAAGGACATGTTGAGCTGACTCAATACCCATTTGTCTGAAAATCTGTTGCTACCAGAAGCTGTGAATTTGTGAGAAACCTAGCTTCTTGTAACTAAAGTTTCTGTGAAAGGATTAGAGATACACATAAACCTTTTTATAGCAAAGTCATTATAATAACTAAGAATTGTTCCCTATAGATTATAGAATTCCGTGGAAGGCTATGTAGCTTCACAAGGTCAGTGAACTATGAAAAGTAGATCAAAGTAAAGTTTGCACCAAGTATGATTAACGATGCTCTTAAAGTTCTTGAGCTAAGGACCTGGGGCCAGTTGTTCAAAGCATCGTTAGTTTAACGAGCTTGTTAGTGGTCACATTGTTAACTCTTCTAGCAAGTACAATATCATAAATTTTGGTATTTTTGCTGAAAAAATGTGGGCAGCTTTTGCGTCTGCAAAAGCTGCTCACATTTTTTCAGCAAAAATTTCAGCATATTTGCCATATTTAATGATCAAAGTTTTAACGATACGTTAACTAACGATGTCGTTAGTTTTGAGCCAAGGAACTGAACAATAAGGGTTGATGCAACAGTTCACAAAGTTAGTGATCCATAAGATGTAGGTCAAGGTCAAATATGGATGCTTGCACTAAAGTTGCCATCCCTAGATGCAAGTTGTGCCAATTATCATTAATGAAGCTCTTATAGCTCTTGAGAAATAGACTCTTACATGAGAGTGAATGTTGGGATGCTTGTATTAAAGTTGCAATCCCTAGATGCAAGTTGTACCAATTGAAAACATTCTTGTTTCACTAACATGGTTTTGACTTTTGGATCCCAACTGTTGCAGTGTTATAAAGAGGTCTTGGTGTTTTGACACAATAATATCTGACAAGAGACAATATTTTTGCATAGCTTATACAGACAGATGCCGGAATGTACATGTATTTATCACAACAATATGATGGACCTGTATCTGTCAACAGTTAAAAAAATCCCATCAAGGATCATACAAACCTTTTCAACTGTTCTGGCAGTAATGCAGTAAGACTATCACTTGCTTAAGATAGGTGGGCACCCCTAGCAGCCAACTGGAAACATTTGATCTTACAGATATTTCAATCTGTTTCTGAAGAGACTGTACTCCAAAAGGTAAGAACCTGCTTCCCTAATGGTAGCAAACACTTGCTTTAACGTCAAAATTCTTCCATGGCAATGGAGGAGATTTTTTTCTCCCTTCTGCTGATTCAAGAAATGCAGTCAAAAAGAATGTGCATTTTACTGGTAAACCACTTATGTATAAGCCTGCCCAGGAAGGTTGACAAATTCCACATGACCTAAATAGTGTTGATCAGAGCATTAAACTCCAAATAAACAAAATCCAAAAAGAACTACATGTGTCTTGTATTCTGAGAAAATGGATGTTCCCCCCCCCCCCCCCCCAACAACATACCCCTTTCAAAACAAGCTTAATTAAACCTTGAAAAAAAGGTCAAGGTCACGAAAATCTAATCAGTTCTTCATCCTGACAAAATGTTATATCCATACAAATTTGAGTAAAATCTGCCCAGTAGTTCATGAGATATCTTGCACACAAGAAAGTGTCATGCTGATGCAGACATAAGCCAAACCAAAACAATATTGCCCCATCCCCTTCAGTGGGAGGACATAAAGAAGCTACTTAACTTTTGAAGCAAAAATATCTGAGTATTAGATATAAAACTTGCTAAACCATTTAATGTTTTGGTCACTACTGAGTTTGTTGAGCATAAAGGATGCTTCCAATAACTGGGCCTAGTTTATGAGGATCTACTTACTTTGGATTAAAAATCTTCTCCACGAAAAACTTCATAAAGCCCATACACTCCAAGGTCAGATCATCAGGCTGGCTATCCAAACTGTATGATGAACTCCATGATTTCTCTGATCCCATCGACCCTAGTCGTCTGATATTATCACCTCCAAAGTCCATGTCAGAAGAATCAACACTTGTCTGAAACTCAAGCTCTGATGATCCTACACTGCTTACACTTGCATATTCTCTTTCTCCACTTTTATTTTCTTTATCTTTCTTAAGATTCCTTCTATTTACTTTTTGGTTTGGGTGAAAATCCTCTAGTTCTGGTTCATCAAATGATATTAAGTCACCCATGGGAAGAAGAGTTTTTCTCTTAGTAAACACACTATCTGAGTCATCTTCTGGTGCTGGTGCCGGCTCTGGTTCTGGTTCAACATAATCATCAAATAACATCTCGTCTACAGTACTAGATCGTCGCTTTGTGGCTGCAAACTTTGGCGCCTTTTCTCTTTCTTCAGTAACTGCTTCTGAGACAACAACAGCTTCAGAAGCCTTTTCCGTTTCTTCAACTGCTTTATACCTTTGCTCAGAATCACTGGAATGTCCACTTGAGCTCATTCTGGGCGAGTCTGTTCGACTTCTTCTTCCATTTCTTTTTGAAGGAGGGGGTGGAATGGGCGGTGGTGGACTTTGCCTCTTCCAGCTTGGACCAACTCCAACAGATTGTTCTTTTGCTGAAATTATTTTACTAGGGGAGTATAAGGGTTCATCAAAGCTAATGTTGGCCCCAACTCCTGGGTAGTTTTCCTCATTACCACTACAATCGCTGCTAGCATGTTTCTGAAGTTTCTTTGAAACTCGACCATTAGAGGCAGAGGACATTTTGGCAGGAACACTGCCAGTGTCATCGGATTGTTTTTGTGTTGCATAGGAACTCCTTTCTTGGCCTTCAGCCTCACTGTTCTCGCTACTTCCACTTGGACTATTTTTCATTAACGTTGCACCGACACTTTCAAATTTATTTGAAAGATCACTAAGTAATCCATTTTTCTTTGCACTTAAGGAGCTGAAGAATCTTGAAGTCCCCTCAGTCACACTTGATGAGAATGAAGGGGAATCTGAGTCACTGTCACCACCCTGTGATAAACGTCGCCGTAAAAACTCCATCTTGAATAATAGCTCAGAAGCGTAGTCTCAAAAGCATATGAAGATGATTCTTTTCCTTTTAAAAGCCATGTTTCTTTTCTGAAATTAAAATTAATAAACATTTGCCATAGAAATTTTTAGAGTAGAAAATAATTTTATTTTAAATTATTTTCCAGAGAATATAAGGTTTGGCATTTCAAGTGAATCATCTGCCTAGCAGACAATTCACATGAAATGTCAAGCCCATTTTTCTATGAAAAATAAGAAAGAAATATGAGCCCCGCCAAGGAATTTGTGCCTTCGAGCATTCCGTCATGACAAATTTTAACTGCGCATGCCAAGCCATTCAGAGGGGCAAGGGATATGGCTTTCTGTCTGAAGGTTCCTCTTGATTCACTGCTTGTATGAGCGAGCAGCGAAGGTTCTGGCGAGACTGCGCGGATGCGCAGGCTCGCCTGAACCTTCGCTGCTCGCATAGGCGATAAGTACCAAAATCGCTTGACGGGGCCCATATTTAAAAATGATGTGACTGGCTGTTTATTGGTTAACAAACATTTTTAAGGAAACAAGAAAGCAGTCTGAGGGACAGCCAAATCCCCCACAGCACTTTGTATCAAGGTTCAACCTTGTGACCTTCACCTTAGACCTTGATCTTGAGTTGGCATGGTTTATTCATAGATTCTGCATATCAGCTCACTGAGGGGGTATATTTCACAAATGTTTAATGAAAATCCTTCCAGGGGTAAAGGAGATATAGAGTGGACACAAAATTACAAGTTTCAAACTCGTGACCTTCACCTGTGACCTTTACCTTGAGTTGGCATGGTTAATTTATGTGTTCTGCACATCAGCTCACCGAGGGATGACATTTAAACAAAGTTTAAAGAAAATCCTTTGAAGGGTAAAGGAGATATGGGACAGACATGAAATTCAAAGTTTCAAACTTGTGATCTTTCAATGTGACCATGAGACCATGATCTGGTGTCAGCATGATTCATTTATAGGCTCTGCACATGACCTCAGTGAGGGGGATAATTGACCAAAGTTTAATGAAAATCCTTAGAGGGGTATAGGAGATATGGAATTGACACAAAATGCAATGTTTTTAACTTGTGACCTTCAAATGTGACCTTGACCTTGAGTCGGCATGGTTCATTTATGGGTTCTACACATCAGCTCACTGAGGGGGATAATTGACCAAAGCTTAATGAGAATCCTTGCAGCGGTAAATGAGATATGGAATGAACACAAAATTCAAAGATTCAAACTCTTGACCTTCAAATGTGACCCTGAGCTTGAGTCTGCATAGGTCATTTACGGGTTCTGCACATCAGCTCACTGAGGGGGATAATTGACCAAAGCTTAATGAGAATCCTTGCAGCGGTAAATGAGATATGGAATGAACACAAAATTCAAAGATTCAAACTCTTGACCTTCAAATGTGACCCTGAGCTTGAGTCTGCATAGTTCATTTACGGGTTCTGCACATCAGCTCACTGACAAAGTTTAATGAAAAGCCTTCCAAGGGTAAAGGAGATATGGAACGGACACAAAATTCAAACTTTCAAACTCCTGACCTTCAAATGTGACCTTGACAGCTGTCAGTATGATTCATTTATGGACTCTGCACATGAGCTCACTGAGGGGGATAATTGACCAAAGTTTAACAAAAATCCTTGAGGGGTAAAGGAGATATTGAACGGAAACAAAATTCAAAGTTTCAAACTCTTGACCTTCAAATGTGACCTTGACTTTGAGTCGGCATAGTTCATTTATGGATTCTGCACATCAGCTCACTGACAAAGTTTAATGAAAAGCCTTCCAAAGGTAAAGGAGATATGGAATGGACACGAAATTCAAGGTTTCAAACTCGTGACCTTCCAATATGACCTTGACCTGGTGTCAGCATGATTCATTTATGGGCTCTGCACATTAGCTCACTTAGGGGGATAATTGACCAAAGTTTAATGAAAATCTTTTGAGGGGTAAAGGAGATATTGAACGGAAATAAAATTCGAAGTTTTAAACTGGATACCTTCAAATGTGACCTCAACCTTGAGACAGCATGGTTCATTTATGGGTTCTGCACATCAGGTCACTGAGGGGGATAATTGATCAAAGTTTAATGAGAATCCTTGCAGGGGTAAAGGAGAGTGAGTGAGTGAGTTTTAGTTTTACGTCCCACCAACAGCTAAGGTCATACGGAGACGGGACCTCGGTTTAAAGACTCATCCGAAAGTCTGGAGAAGCCCGGGATCGATCCTGCGACCCCTGGTTTACAAGGCGAGTAGCGTAACCACTGCACCACTGAGGCTTCTGGGTAAAGGAGAGATGGAACGGACACAAAATTCAAAGTTTCAAGCTCTTGACCTTCAAATGTGACCTTGACCTTGAGTCGGCATGGTTCATTTATAGGTTCTGCACATCAGCTCACTGAAAAGAATATTTGACCAAAGTTTAAAGAAAATCCTTCCAAGGGTAAGGGAAATATGGAACAGACACAAAATTCAAAGTTTCAAACTCTTGACCTTCAACTGTGACCTTGACCTTGAGTCAGCATGGTCCATTTATGGGTTCTGCACATCAGCTCACTGAGACCAATCATTGACCAAAGTTTTATGAAAATCTATCAAAGGGTTCAGGAGATATGGAGCAGACAAGAAAGTGTTATGGACAGACAGATGGACAGACAGACAAAGGCCATTCCTATAATCCATGCGCCACTTTGCAGCGGAGGATTAAAAACAGACACTTTCAAGGGAGGCAATTCTTTTAAATTGTTTTGTTGATCTTGTCAAAAAATTAAAATAAATTACTCTTCAGGGGCAATTTTTTTCCAATCTGAGAAGACCCTGAAGAACAATTTTTTCTTATTGTTGTTCTATATCTAACCACGGCACTACCGTCATTACCAATTATGTCATGGTGCTCATTCCTTTCTGAGAAGACACTTTTTTGGATGGGCAGTGGGTACAGGATATCAAGCTGAAGTCATACAAGAAGTCTTCCTGATGAAAACAGAGAGAAAATCTGCAATCTATATCTGGTCTGCACATCTTGGAATCTCATCTTGATCTGAACCCTTGTCCTGCTGAATATTCATATATGCCACACCCACTACCGATTATCAACCAATCAGATTACCTGTAGCAAATTATTACAACAAATTCACAATCTGAATGACAAACAGAAGCCATCTGATATGGATCTTCAAAGAAAAGGCATATCCGGGCTCAGCAGAACAAGGGGTAACCCTTCAGTTGCTAATCATGTCTAGCAGACAGCATTTTCTAAGTACACCACAACTTCATTATAACACGTTTTTTTATAACACAGGTTTGAATATAACATGGTTTCAAGATGGATCCAAAAATGTGAAGATTATATAGAACCAGGGCACCGCATGCAGATGCCAACACTCGGCTGCAGCCCCTTTATGAAAAACTAGTCCAAGTTTCAAGTAAATATGTTCAGTAATGACAGAAATATAACACAAGAGGCTCAATGAGCCTAAACCGCTCACCTGAGGAACTTAAGTTTTAACAATTCACAGACTTGACTACTAAATCTGCTAATAGAATCCAGCCCATTGACCCTTACAGGATATAAGTCATCATTATTGCATTGCATTCCAAGTTTGAGACTTCTAGCTTCTATAGTTCCTGAGAAATCTTTGACGAAAATTTAACATTGGTCAAAATGGAGAGAAAGAAGAATGAAAGAACAGATGAACAAATAAGCTGAGAAAGCCCAATGTCTCTTACACAAAATAAGTCATCATTATTCTATTGAATACCAAATTTGATGCTTCTAGCTTTTATAGTTCCTGAGAAATCTTTGATTAAAAATTTAACATTGGTCTATTATCTCTATATGGCGAGAAAGAAGAATGAAGGAACAAATGAACCAGACTAGCTCCAAAACCTAATGCAGCCTTTCCCCTTGCCCAATGGTGCTACACATAAAATTTAAACAAGATTGGTCGACCGCCTTCTGAGATATGCTTCATTGAAAGTGTGGACGACGGATGGACGGACGACAGACGACGGACTCCGGAGCCTTGGTATACTATCGGCTCACTGGAGCCTTTGGCTCAGGTGAGCTAAAAATTCAAGTCGCTATTTCTGTCACAACATTTTCCCTACGTTAAGTCTATGGGCAAATTGTTTTGTCTCTCAAGGTCACGTTACTCCGAGGTCAATATTCCGATTCGGCCCAAAATCGAACTTAACCGAGATTTTATGCCTGTCCTCGTTACCTGCAAGTTTGAAGCTGATATGAATAAAAACTAGAGCCAGTGTTTATGAAACACAATGCCCCCAACTGCTTGACCCTAACACTGCTTGACCCTAACACTGCTTGTCCCTAACAGTAATTGAGATATCTTTTTTTTATTTGGCTGCAATGCTGAAATTTTAGAAGAACCAGAAAGAAACACAATTGAGAGGCAAAAAATTATAAAGGGCCATAACTTTAACAAAATTTTATAGAATTGGTTGAAACTTTAATCAGGTAGTCTCCTCCTTAGTCCCAATCACTATACCATGTATCAGGGCTGTAGCTTAAATACTTTTTGAGATATCTTGCTAACGAGAATTCTATGTTTTTTAATTAAAGGGGAAATAATTCAAGAAGGGGAGATAATTTGGACAAGAAAAAAAATACGGGTCAACTATTTTTTCATGAGGAACTCATATATGAAATTTCAAAACACTAGCATACACGGTTCTGAAGATATGCTATGCACCAGAAAGCAACACAATTGAGTAGCAAAAAATTACAAAGGGCCATAACAAAATTTTATCGAATTGGTTGAAAATTTAATCAGGTAGTCTCCTCCTTAGTCCCAATCACTATACCAAATATCAAGGCTGTAGCTCAAATACTTTTTGAGATATCTTGCTAACGAGAATTCTATGTTATTTAATTAAAGGGGAAATAATTCAAGAAGGGGAGATAATTTGGACAAGAAAAAAAATACGGGTCAACTATTTTTTCATGAGGAACCCATATATGAAATTTCAAAACACTAGCATACACGGTTCTAAAGATATGCTATGCACCAGAAAGCAACACAATTGAGTGGCAAAAAATTACAAAGGGCCATAACTCTAACAAAATTTTATAGAATTGGTTGAAAATTTAATCAGGTAATCTCCTCCTTAGTCCCAATCACTATACCAAATATCAAGGCTGTAGCTCAAATACTTTTTGAGATATCTTGCTAACGAGAATTCTATGTTATTTAATTAAAGGGGAAATAATTCAAGAAGGGGAGATAATTTGGACAAGAAAAAAAATACGGGTCAACTATTTTTTCATGAGGAACCCATATATGAAATTTCAAAACACTAGCATACACGGTTCTAAAGATATGCTATGCACAAGAAAGCGTGACGTACGAACGGACGAACGGACGGACAAGCCAGAAGCAATATGCCCCCCAACTTTTTTAAAGTTGGGGGCATAATAAAGTTGCTATCGTGGTCACAACGTATTTTTTTATGCTCAAGGGCAGGTAACTCCAAGGCAAATAATCCGATTCGGCCGACAAAATCGAACTTAACCGAGATTTTATGTCTGTCCTCGTTACCTGCAAGTTTGAAGCTGATCTGAAAAAAATTCAAGTCGCTATCGTAGTCACAACATTTTCCCTATGTTAAGTCTATGGGCAAATTTTTTGTCGCTCAAGGTCATGTAACTCCGAGGTCAATATTCCGATTTGAACTTAACTGAGATTTTATGCCTGTCCACGTTACCTGCAAGTTTGAAGCTGATCTGAATAAAAATAAAGTTGCTATCGTGGTCACAACGTATTTTTTTATGCTCAAGGGCAGGTAACTCCAAGGCAAATAATCCGATCCAGCCCAAAATCGAACTAAACCGAGATTTTATGTCTGTCCTCGTTACCTGCAAGTTTGAAGCTGATCTGAAAAAAATTCAAGTCGCTATCGTAGTCACAACATTTTCCCTATGTTAAGTCTATGGGCAAATTTTTTGTCGCTCAAGGTCACGTAACTCCGAGGTCAATATTCTGATTTGGCCCAAAATCGAACTTAACTGAGATTTTATGCCTGTCCTCGTTACCTGCAAGTTTGAAGCTGATCTGAATAAAAATAAATTGCTATCGTGGTCACAACGTATTTTTTCATGCTCAAGGGCAGGTAACTCCAAGGCAAATAATCCGATTCGGCCCAAAATCGAACTAAACCGTGATTTTATGTCTGTCCTCGTTACCTGCAAGTTTGAAGCTGATCTGAAAAAAATTCAAGTCGCTATCGTAGTCACAACATTTTCCCTATGCTAAGTCTATGGGCAAATTTTTTGTCGCTCAAGGTCACGTAACTCCGGGGTCAATATTCCGATTCTGCCCAAAATCGAACTTAACCGAGATTTTATGCCTGTCCTCGTTACTAGCTACAGTGATGACAACATTTTCCCCATGTTAAGTCGATAGGCAATTTTTCGGGCGCTCAAGGGGACGTAACTCTTGAGTGAATTATCTGATTCGGCCCAAAATCGAACTTGACCGTGATTTTATGCCTGTACTGGTTATCTGCAAGAATGAAGTCGATCAGAAAAAAATTGACGGAGCTAGAGTGATGACAAGCTTTTTCCTATGTGAAGTCTATGGGAGCTAGATGTTGCCATGGCAACCAGAGTTCCACTCAGATCTGCCTGAAAACCTAATGAAGCCTTTCCACTTGCCCAATAATGCGACACATGAAATTTGATCAAAGTTGGCCAAGTAGTCTTTAAGATATACATTTTTTAAATTCCCATTAACCCTAATGCAAAAACACACAAGGGCAGGTAACTCCTAAGTGAATGATCCGATTCTGCCAGTTATCGAACTTGACCGAGATTTCATGGCTGTGCTGGTTATCTGCAAGAATAAAGCCAATCTGAAAACTAGAGCTGTCAGAGGATCTGACTATAGCCCCGCTATAGCGCTATCAGAGGAGTAAGACACATTGACTCTAAAAGCTTTTAACCTATCAGGGGAGCTTTCTTAGTTCCAGAGAAAACTTTAATATTTTTTTTTTCTTTGCTGGGGAGATAACCCCAAGAGTAATGTTGTTGGCCATTATTTACTTACATCCACCTAATGTTCATGTTTATACAAAGTTTCAGCTTTCTAGCTTTCTTAGTACCTGAGAAAACTGTATCGAAAATATTTTTCATGGTTTGATGGTTAGAAAAGTGAAATGATTTTTTTACTTGCAGAAAATATCCTATCAGGGGAGATAACTCCAAGAGTTATGGGCCTTTGGCCATTATTTTGGTAAGGGCCATACATCCACCCACATTTCATGTTCATACAAAGTTTCAGTATTCTAGCTTTCTTAGTTCCTGAGAAAACTGTCACCAAACCTTTTCATTTATTAAAAAAAACTATACTATCAGGGGAGATAACTCCAAAAGTAATGGGCCCTCGGCCATTATTTTGGTTAGCTCCCTATATCCACCCATTGTCCACATTTATGCAAAGTTTGAGGTTTCTAGCTTCTTTAGTTCCTGAGAAAACTGTGACCAAACATTTTCATTTAAAAAAAACCTATATTTTCATTTATTTAAAAAACCTATCAGGAGAGATAACTCCAACAGTTATGGGCCCTTGGCCATTATTTTGGTAAGCTCCCTATATCCACCCATTGTCCACATTTATGCAAAGTTTGAGCTTTCTAGCTTCTTTCGTTCCTGAGAAAACTGTGACCAAACATTTTCATTTAAAAAAACCTATCAGGGGAGATAACTCCAAGAGTTATGGGCCCTTGGTCATAATTTCGGTAAGGTCCGTGGAGGCACCCATTGTCCACGTGTATACAAAGTTTTAGTTTTCTAGGTCTCTTAGTTTCGGGGAAAACTGTGACGAAAAAATAACGGAATAACGGAATTACGGAATTACAGAATTACAGAATTACGGAATTACAGAATTACGGAATGACAGGGCAAATCCAATATAGCCCCACTTTTCAAGCGGGGCTATAATAATTGAAGCAGCTACGGTGATGACAACATTCTCCCCATGTTAAGTCAATAGGCAATTTTTTCAACGCTCAAGGGCACATAACTCCTGAGTGAATAATCCGATTCAGCACAAAATCGAACTTGATCAAGATTTCATGCCTGCCCTCGTTATCTGCAAGAATGAAGTCGATCAGAAAAAAATTGATGGAGCTAGAGTGATGACAAGTTTTTTCCTAACGCTCAAGGGCACGTAACTCCTGAGTGAATAATCCGATTCAGCCCAAAATCGAACTTGATCGAGATTTCATGCCTGTCCTCGTTATCTGCAAGAATGAAGACAATCAGAAACTAGAGCCAGTGTTTATGAAACACAATGCCCCCAACTGCTTGACCCTAACACTGCTTGTCCCTAACAGTAATTGAGATATCTTGTTTTTATGTGGCTGTAATGCTGAAATTACACAAGAAAAGCTGTAGTTAATCATCTACTCATCATCCCTGACCAGTCTGTGAAGTTTCGGGGAAAAACCTAAAATAGTTTTTTAGATATCTTGCTTACAAACTTAAAACGCGAAAAATTTCAAAGGGCCATAACTCAAGAAAAAAATTTCGGATTTTTTTCAAAAGTTAATCAGTTCATCTACTCATCATCCCCAACCAGCATGTAAAGTTTCAGGGCAATAGCTCAAACAGTTTTTGAGATATCTTGCTTACAAGATTTCATAGTATTTTTTGCCACATCATCCCAAACCAGCTTGTAAAGTTGCAGGGCAATCGCTCAAACAATTATTGAGATATCTTGCTTACAAGCTGAAAACACGAAAAAAATCTAAGGGCCATAACTCAAGAAAAAAAAATCGGATTTTTTTCAAAAGTTGATCAGTTCATCTACTCATCATCCCCGACAAGTCTGTGAAGTTTCGGGGAAAAACCTCAAATAGTTTTTTTAGATATCTTGCTTACAAACTTAAAACGCGAAAAATTTCAAAGGGCCATAACTCAAGAAAAAAATTTCGGATTTTTTTCAAAAGTTAATCAGTTCATCTACTCATCATCCCCAACCAGCATGTAAAGTTTCAGGGCAATAGCTCAAACAGTTTTTGAGATATCTTGCTTACAAGATTTCATAGTATTTTTTGCAAAGGGGCATAACTCAAAAAAGGGGCATAATCCTGACGAGAAAAAAAACACGGGTCAATTATTTTTTCATGAGGAATCCATATATGAAATTTCAAAAACCTAGCACCCATGGTTCTAAAGTTATGCTATGCAGTAAAAAGTGGGACGGACGTAAGGACGGAAGGACGGAAGGACGGACGGACGAACAGGGCAAAACCAATATGCCCCCACAACTTCTTCGAAGTTGGGGGCATAAAAAATTGACGGAGCTAGAGTGATGACAAACTTTTTCCTATGTTAAGTCTATGGGAGCTATTTGTTGCCATGGCAACCAGAGTTCCAATCCGATCTGCCCGAAAACAGTATGCAGCCTTTCCCCCTACCTGATAATGCTTCACATGAAATTTGATCAAGATTGGCCCACTGGTTCCGGAGATATACTTCTTTGAAAGTGTGGACGACGACGACGGACGACGGCTCGTGGTATACTAATACCTCACATGAGCCTTCGGCTCAGGTGAGCTAAAAATGTGCAAGTTTTTGCACGAAGACGCAGACAAAAATGTCCAAGTTTTTGCAAGACGGCGACACCAGAGCTATGACAATACCTCACTATTTTCCTTGAAAACAGCCGAGCTAAAAAGGGGCATAACTGTGGCAAAAATATTTTGAGGGTTACGCCAGAGCTATGACTTTAAACAAAAATTCTAAGTCGAAAAAGAGGCATAACTGTGGCAAAAATAAGTTGAGGGTTACGTCACCTATTGGTATGGGTTCCCCTTTTCATAATGAACAACTAGTCCGAGTTTCAAGTAAATATGTTCAGTAATGACAGAGATATAACAAAATGACCAAGTTTTTGCATGACGACGACGCAAAATTCTAACTCAAAAAGGGGCATAAGTGTGCCAAAAATATTTTGAGGGTTACCTCACCTATTGGTATGAGTTCCCCTTTTCATAATGAACAACTAGTCCGAGTTCCACGTAAATATGTTCAGTAATGACAGAGATATTACAAAATGTCCAAGTTTTTGTAAAATTCTAAGTCGAAAAGGGGGCATAATAGTGCCAAAAAAATTTTGAGTGTTACCTCACCTATTGGTATGAGCTCCCCTTTTCATAATGAACAAATAGTCCGAGTTTCACGTAAATATGTTCAGTAATGACAGTTTCAGGTAAATATGCTCAGTACAAGTAATGACAGATATATTACAAAATGTCCAAGTTTTTGCAAAATTCTACGGTAAGTCGAAAAAGGGGCATAAGTGTGCCAAAATATTTTGAGGGTTACCTCACCTATTGGTATGAGTTCCCCTTTTCATAATGAACAACTAGTCTGAGTTTCAAGTAAATATGTTCAGAAATGACAGAGATATTACAAAATGTCCAAGTTTTTGCATGGTGCAGATGAAAATGTCCAAGTTTTGGCACGATGACAACGCCAGAGCTATGGCAATATCTCGTTGTTTTCTTCGAAAACAGCCAAGGTAAAAATGACCATTTATGGTCATTTTTCTATATAATCTTCACATTTTTGTTTGGATATAACAAGGTTGTTTAACTAACACGGTTTCTGCCTTGGGCCCCAACAATAGTGTTTTCAAGAGGTTGTGGTGTACAATGTTTTTCTTCTCTTCTTTCAGATAAAAGCAAAACAAAGAAATTTCGAGCCTTATTTTCTCTAAAAAATAAAAATAAATCTACAATCATTAACCCTTCTCTTGCTGAATATTAATTTAAACCACACCCATTTCTGTCTTTCAACCAATCTAATTACTTGATGTAATTTATTGCTACAAATTCATAAACTGAATGAAAAACAGTGTAGATCCTGATCAGATGGCCATCTGATCTGGATCCACACTGTTTGCAAAGATAGGTGTTGTCGTGAACAGCAAGATAAGAGTTATAGGTGATGAATGCCCCCACCATATGCCTCACTAGATGAGTAATTTGTTTGACAGTCGTTCAAGGGGACATAATTCTGCAATTAGGGGCTTGGTCAGAGTCCTGTTTCCTTTATATGCACATGTTCAATGCATGTCTGAACTGTTGTGCAAGTACTGTAGGAGGAGTTGCAGAGACACAAACAGTATTATCTAGCTTCCTATGCTATACATATGGCCAAAATGAGTAAGCCGTTCAAGGGGACATAATTCTGCAATAAGGTGCTGGATCAGAATCCTGTTTCCTATATGCACATGTTCAATGCATGTCTGAACTGTGTTGTAAGTATTGTAAGAGGAGTTGCGGAGACACAAACGGTATTATCTAACTTCCTATGCTACACATATGGCCAAAATGAGTAAGCCATTCAAGGGGACATAATTCTGCAATAAGGTGCTGGATCAGAATCCTGTTTCCTATATGCACATGTTCAATGCATGTCTGCACTGTGTTGTAAGTATTATAGGAGGAGCTGCAGAGACTCGAACAGTATAATCTAGCTGCTTATGCTACACATATGGCCAAAATGAGTAAGCCGTTCAAGGGGACATAATTCTGCAATAAGGTGCTGGATCAGAATCCTGTTTCCTATATGCACATGTTCAATGCATCTCTGACTTGTTTAGGAGGAGTTGCAGAGACACAAACAGTATTTTCTAGCTTCCTATGTTACACAAATGGCCATTTCTGAACCATGTTGCAAGTTTCCAAGCCCTGCATCAAATACTGTTGCCGGACAATTCACATGAAATGCCAAGCCTTTTTTCCCTGAAAGAAAGAGGATAAAATAGATGATCATCTGCTCTCAGTAAAGGAACTTAGGAAATAAATTTAGATTCCTTGTATGAATACACTTGAGAAACAACTGTTTTTAACCCTTATGTTGCTGAATATTCATTTAAGCCACACCTATTTCTGTCTATCAAGCAATCAAATTACTTGATGTAATTTATTGCTACAAATTTATAAACTATATGCCAAACAGTGTAGATCCTGATCAGATGGCTTCTTGAGAAGCCATCTGATCTGGATCTACACTGTTTCCAAAGATAGGGGTTGTCGTGAACAGCAAGATAAGGGTTAAAAGTACTTTACCCCTTGTTTGTTCGTTTCTTTGATTTGAGGTTTAACCTTCCCGTCAACACTATATAGGTCATTTTGGAGATGTTGCTTCCAATTTTGTGGGACTTTTTCCCGATATTGAGATGAAATGACATCTCAAGCCCTGTCCCCCAATGAAACCAACAGGGTTTTTAAACATGGACGGACCAACTCGCACCGCTTTGCCAGGGCAGCAGAGATCCTCTAAGCAGTTTATCAGTACTCTTGTGTGGTCGGTTTCAGCTCTGCATGAAAGCATCATGCAGCACATCTATTTCTTCAAGCTCAGATGGCCATGGGCCGACAAACCCCTTGTTTACTAGTGGACTATTCCATTCCTGTATGTTGATCAAGTCCATTTGTAATATAAGGGGTGTCAGGCCTATTATTTCGTTTTTATTCTACTTCTGATGGAAAGTTCTGTCAGCAAATAGTGCAAGCCCAGATCAGACATCGCATTCTGCGGCATCTGATCTGGGCTTGCAATGTTTGCCAAAATACTCCTTTAGGGGTTAGTCATACAATGGGTTAATTTCTCCCACTATGAGCTGTGGTCAGCTACATTTTTCCGTGAAATCTTTTCTCAATCATTCTCTCCCTTCTGTTAGAAGCCTGTGGTGAAGTGGACATGCTTCTTCGCCTTATAAACCAGGGATTGTGGGTTTGATCCCGGGCTTCTGCAAACTTTCAGATGAGTCTTTAAACCTAGGTCCTGTCTCTGTATGACCATAACTATTGGTAGGATGTAAAACTCAAAAACACACACTCTCTCTCTCTTCCCCTGATTCAAGAATTTGTTAACCCTTATCCTGCTGAGCCCTTATTTTCCAAACAATGAAGATCCAGATCAGATGGCTTCTGATGAAGCCATCTGATCAGGATCTACATTGTTTGCCATTCAGATTGTGAATGTGTTGCAATAATTTGCATCAAGTAATCTGATTGGTTGATAATCGGTAGTGGGTGTGGCATATATGAATATTCAGCAGAACATGGGTTAATTTCTGGTGAAAGAATGTGCACTGTAGTGGTTGTCCGCTTACATATAAGCCTGCCCAGGAAAAGTGTGGATAGGTGAACTGACTGGCTTGATATGTGACCTTAATAGCTCTGACTGGGCCATTAAATTCCAACACAAACAAATATTCCCACTTGGACAAACCAGCCCCGATAGCTCAGTTGGTAGAGTGTCCGCTCTGGGGAACGGGAGGTCACGGGTTCGATCCCGGGCCGCGACATACCAAAGTCGTTAAAAATGGTACTGTGTCTGGGACATGATACTTCAGTGAGGCAGCACTATAAAAGTGAGCATTGAGCTCCCTGTCGCAACCAGACACCGTCGTGATATGACTGAAAAATTGTTGAAAGCGACGTTAAATCCGAATTCACACACACACACACTTGGACACAAAAATACAAATACATGTGCAATAACCCATTTTGTACCAGAAACCCCAAAACGGGAAGTTGGCAAACAGTGCAGGCCCAGATCAGACGCCGCAGAACTGCGGCGTCTGATCAGAGCCTACACTGTTTGCAAAAAGTTAAGCCATTTTTCTAACAAATTTTGCAGAAATAACAACCTGACACCCCTAAATTTCAAAATCCTGCTATAAATAAGGAAGATTCCATTTGGTACTAAAAGGGTTAACATAAGGCTGAAAAGGGAAACAATGATTTCAGATTCAGATTGATTCTGTTACAATTTTACATGTATTTTTTCGTTTATCTTTACAAAGCGTCTAGACATAATATGTAGATTTTGAATTACCATGTAAAAACCAGGACAAAGCAAAAACTCCTAAATGACATCAGCAAAGAATGAAAATGCAGATCAGGTGGGGCACGGCCTGATGAGTGAGTGAGTGTTTGAGTTTTATGTCCCATCAACAGCTGTCATACGGAGACGGGACCTCGGTTTAAAGACTCATGTGAAAGTTTGGAGAAGCCCGGGATCGATCCTGCAATCCCTGGTTTACAAGGCGAGTAGCATAACCACTACACCACGGAGGCTTCTACACGGCCTGATGAATCTGAGTGTCTGGATGCATTGTTGATCTGTGCTATATCTGTGTGTTCTTGGTTCATTAGCTTTATTTTAAACCATGACATTTTTCTTATATTTTTTTTCAGAGAAAATAAGGCCTGACATTACCAACAGATGATTCATGTGAATGCATTAATTGTCTCTGAACAAAAAAAAATCAGACTGTCATGTGCTCTAGAATTCTCCTTGGGGCTTTAAGGGTTAAAGCAGATAAGCAGCTGACATCTATATTAACCCGTCTCTTGCTGAATATTCATTTTAGCCACACCCATTTCTGTCTATCAACCAATCAAATTACTTGATGTAATTTATTGCTACAAATTCATAAAATGAATGCCAAACAGTGTAGATCCTGATCAGATGGCTTCTTCAGAAGCCATCTGATCTGGATCTACATTGTTTGCAAAGATAGGGATTGTTGTGAACAGCAAGATAAGGGTTAACCCATAAAATGCCAATCACAGTCTTTGTCATCTGCGGGTTACTTTAAAAGACACTGTTGCTAAGAGTGTAGACACAGATAAGACTGCTCCTCTATTACATATACAGACAACATTTTCAGGTACCAGTTTTCTCCGATCTTATGGTTAACCCCTGAAATATCTGTTTTTGAAAACAGTATACATCCAGATCAGCTGGTTTCTGAGAAGGATCTATACTGTTTTCCATCCTGCTCCTGAATCCATGGTTAAAATTGAAATCATACAATACGAATGGCTGAAAATTGGAGGATTTCAGAAGCAGGATTTAAGAAAATGAATTTGCTGGAATAAATTATATCAAGTAATCTGATTGGTTCAAAGCCATAAATGGGTGTGGCTAAATTAATTATACAGCGGAATAAGGGTTAAGACCACCATTGGAACTGTTCAAAAGTGGTCTTAAAGACCACTTTTGGACAGTCCCAAAGGCGGTCTCTGAAGAAATAGACCTGGCTGCTTGATTTGTTTATTTGTTTTAATTCAGGTTTAATGTCCCCATCAAGACTATTTAGGTCATTTTGAAGAGACTGCTTCCAAATTTAATTTACCCAACACTGAGATGAAACAACATCTCAAGCCCTGCTATCCAATGAAACCAATAGGGCTTACCTGTATATGCACTGGAAGGTCTGACTCCAACCACTTTGCCTGGGCAGGCTTAGTCCTTCTAAACAGTTTACTCAAGTACTCGTCATAAGTGGACAGTTTCAGCTCTGCCTAGAAACATTATGTAGCCCAGTCTATTTCTCCAAGCCCTGATGGCCCCTGGTTTGGTTGTTGCTTCCATGCAAGCTTATAAAACCTCTAATGTGTGCAGTTTACCCCATTTTGTTCCGGAAACCCCAAAACGGGGAGTTGGCAAACAGTGCAGGCCCAGATCAGACGCCTCAGAATGCGGCGTCTGATCATGGCCTACATTGTTTGCAGACGTTCAGCCAATTTCCAAGTAGAATTTGAAGAAAACACAACCTGACACCCCTAAATTTTGAAAGGGACTCCTGTTATATATAAAAAGGTATATTCCATTTGGTACAAAAATGGTTACATTTATTGGTCAGCGGTAGTCACATGGTCACATTATGATAACACATGGAGGTGATATAATGTATTATTTCATACCTATATAACGTTCTATATTTATGTAAAAATTGTGATACATCACAACCTCGTTATAAGACCGTTCGTTATAACATGGTTTTGCATATAACACAGTTTCAAGGTGCATCCCAAAAATGTAAAGATTATATAGCAAAAAGGACCATAAATGGTCATTTTTTATATAAATTATGAATTTTTGTTTGGATATAACACGGTTGTTTAACTAACACGGTGTCTGCTTTGGACCCCATTAATACTGTTATAAAGAGTTTGTGGTGTACTTTTCTTGATTATGCTCAAAACATAGGTTTTAGATGCCTCATTAGAACTGTCTCATTGAGGGGGGGGGGGGGGGGGGGGGGGGGGGGGAGGAGGGCGGGGGGGGGGGGGGGGGGGGGGGGGGGCCAATAACAATCCACAGCCAGATAAGACTGCTCCTCCAGCAACAGTCTGATCATACTGCATAGTTTGCTCATGCCAATTCTGTTACAGTTTTTAGGAAAATTACAGCTCTTTTCACCACTATCACAGAAAACCCCTCTGAGATTACAGTAATGCAAATATATTGATCTGGGCTGTAAAAATGGAGAGAAAAAATGACATTTATTTTATAACATTCTCCCTGCAGACTTGTAAAAAGGCTTTACAGGTATCCGAATCATAATGTTTTAGCAAATTAGCAGCATGTTCCATTCTTTTTCTCTTTTTTGTTATTATTCCATTTTAGATGGGCAAACCCAAAAAGGGACAATGGCAAAAAATGCCGGCCCAGAATGCCTTCAGGGTAAATGACTTTTCTGAAGGACTTTTTATAAATAATTAAATCTTACAACCATAACCCTTATACCGCTGAACAAGGCAACCCCTTCTGAAGAAGCCATCTGATCAGGATCTACACTGTGTGTCATGCCGTTTGTGAGTTGAACAAATAAATTCAAGTTTAATGGCCCAGGGAGTGTCAACACTGTTTAGGTCATGTCAAGCTACCCATACTTTTCCTGAGCAGGTTTATAAATAAACGGTTAACATGTACAGTACACTTTCTTTCACCAGAAATTGAATAACAACTGCCCTTATTGAATCAGTGGGAGGGAGAAAATGACCATAGAAATTATTTCATGATCCATCTCCACAAAAGAATGTTGCCAGACCTATAGCACTACTATTTGGGCCCCGTCAAGCGATTTTGGTACTTATCGCCTAAGCGAGCAGCGAAGGTTCAGGCGAGCCTGCGCATTCGCGCAGTCTCGCCAGAACCTTCGCTGCTCGCTCATACAAGCAGTGAATGAAGAGGAACCTTCAGACAGAAAGCCATATCCCTGGCCTCTCTGAATGGCTGGGCATGCGCAGTTAAAATTTGTCATTACGGAATGCTCGAAGACCCGAATTCGCTTGGCGGGGCTCATTTGTTGTTGTTTTCAGATGAAAATTTCTCATATTTTACATATTTTAGCTAAAAACAAATTTTTGGGTGCTTGTTCAATACTTGTTATATAGGTGGTTTTGTTTTGAGAAAAAAAGAAGAAGAAAATATAGGTTCATGCAGCTAAATCACACTCTTTCCTACATAAAGCTGAATTCAGATCCTGCTGCTCATGACAGCCCCTACCTTTGCAAACAGTGCAGAGCTGATCAGGAAGCCTCTGTGGTGTAGTGGTTATGCTACCAGGGATTGCAGGATTGATCCTGGGCTTCTCCAGACTTTCGGAGGAGTCTAAAAACCGAGGTCCTGTCTCCATTATGACCTTAGCTGTTGGTGAGATGTAAAACTCAATCAGTCACTCATCTACAATGTTTGTCATTCAGTTTGCAAATTAGAATAAATGAAATCCATCAAGTAATTTGATTGGTTGAATCATAAATGGGTGTGGCTATATTAATTTATGCAGCAGAATAAGGGTTAATATGCAGATCACATGGATCGAATTATGTAATGTTGGACTGCTTAATATGTCTTGGAAACACGCACATAATTTGAGTGCCATTCTGAAACAGATCTAATCAAAAGTAATTTCACTGAAATTATTACATTGAGCCCTTCAAAGTTTTCACTGCCACCACTGGTACAATTTGAGCGTGGTCACAGCATTTCCTACAATTTACATGTACAGCAGTGAAGACTCAGATCAGCCTGTGCATCCTTGCAGTCTGATCAGAGTCTTCATTGTGCACTCTAAGCATAGCTAAGGGCCCAATGATCCTTCAAGCAGCAAGAGAAGTCTCTGGTCAGACTACCTATATGGGTATGCAGGCTGATCTAATTCTTTGCTGGGCGCACATGTTAATTGTAGGAAATGTTCATTTCAAAGGAAGCCAGATAAGAGAACATGCAAGGAAATCAGATATTGCAACACGCAGTTAATTCAGAGACACAGATGAGTATTTTAACCTTTATCTTGCTGAATATTCATTAAAGCCACACCCATTTCCATCTACCAACCAATCAAATTACTTGATGTAATTTATTGCTACAAAATCATAAACTGAATGCCAAACAGTGTAGATCCTGATCAGATGGCTTCTTCAGAAGCCATCTGATCTGGATCTACAGTTTGCAAAGATAGGGGTTGTCGTGAACAGCATGATAAGGGTTAAACAACCCACAAGAACAGGAGGACTATGACACCAAGGTGGCTCCCCTGAGCACTGGGCCTAGAGCTCAGACAGCTCAGTGTGTGAGACACTGTTTATCATATGACGTTGCATCTGAGAATGTAATAATATCATGTAATAAATTCGGTAATCCACTAGTGGATTCAATATGCAAATAAGTAAGAAACACCCTGTACTTTACACGAACGACTTCCTTAACAAGTCACGTTTGCTAATGGTGGACCACTGATATTTTTGTAAAACAATCGTGAATAAAATGTGTTTTAAATTGTAGTCATATAATAGATAAATAGAATCTTGCATTCGTGCTCATGTGTTATTGACTTTATTAACCCTTCTCTTGCTGAATATTCAGTTTAGCCACACCCATTTCTGACTTTGAACCAATCAGATTACTTCATGTAATTTATTCTTACAAATCCATAAACTTCATGTCAAACAGTGCAGATCCAGATCAGATGGCTTCTTCAGAAGCCATCTGATCTGGATCTACACTGTTTCCATAGATAGGGGTTGTCGTGAACAGCAAGATAAGGGTTAAACTTGTTGCGGAAAAATTAGGGATAAAATGCTCGGCAAAGCCTCGCATTTTATCCCTTTTCCTCAACTCTTTTAATAAATTCAATAATACATGAAGACCCATGTAAGATCCTCTATATTTGCCATAATAAGGGCACAGTGTGCTTAACCCTTTTTGTACCAAAATGGAATATTCCTCCTTATATATAGCAGAAGTTCATTTCAAAATTTAGGGGTGTCAGGTTGTGTTTTCATCAAAACTCATTTGGAAAAATGGCTGAACTTTTAGCAAACAGTGGAGGCCTGATCAGACGCCTGCACTGTTTGCCAGGGTACATGTACCTGTTTTGGGGTTTCCGGTACATGGGTTAAACATTTGTTTATCTCAATTGCAGTTTGAGATCCCTGTCAACACTATTTAGGTCATTTTGGAGATGTTGCTTCCAATTTTGTGGAACTTTTACTAGACACTGAGATGAAAAAACACCTCAAGCCCTGCCACCAATGAAACCAATATGGTTTATATGGATGGTGGGTCTGACTTGCATCAATGTGCCTGGGCAGGCTTAGACCTTCTAAGCGGTTTACCAGTACTCATATGTGGTCGGTTTCAGCTTGTGTGGAAGCACCATGCAGCCCAATCTATTTCTCCAAGCCCCATTGGGAGGGAGCCATACTTAAACATTACATTCTAATCATAAAACACACACTTGAAACATCCTTCCATTAAGGCTTACCAGCATGGTCGGGGGCAACTGTATTCTCCTTATGCTGACTTTGGACATACAGTCTAACCTTGATGGCTCAAACCACATGAAAATTTGTTCCAGACTATGGTAGTTCAAACCACGGAGGGTTACTCTTTGTCCAATACCTGGAGGCAAAATGGAGAAAACTGTGGGATATCTTTTCGGTGTTCTATACTATAAATGTATGTTATGTGTATCCATTAGAATCGCCTCATCGAGGGGATTCAAATGAGTACACACAACATACATTTGCCAGATAAAAGAAAAAAAATCTCCCTACATTATCCCTATATCGTATTTGGAGAAATTCCCTGTGGACTCAAGAACGGGTTCGACTCATCCATGGTAAACAAGACATCGGGGTTTGAGCCATGGAATTTCTACTGTATTTAACTGAATCTGACATGTCCAAAGTTGGCATAGGGATCATGTATATTAAAACATGATAATTTTCTTAAACCCCTGTCACACCAGGGCTGCGTTCTCACGCCGTCCAAGAAAAATGCAGAACGCCGAGGTGCGCGCAGTACGATCGCAAACATCGCCGTAGCAACGCAGTTGCGTCGCCAGTAGACGTGCTGGGATCGCATAGAACGCCAAGCGACGCCGCGCATTTTGAGCATCCTCAAAACAAACGCCGTCGCTCGGCGTTCTGATCAGAGCGTAGTGAGGTCGACGTAAGGTTGCCATAGCAGCGCAGTAAGGTCTCCTACAACGCTACAGGAGCTCGGCAGGAGCGCACAGAGGTCACCTACAACGCAATATAAGCTCCACTTGTATAATTGATTAACTGACTGATTGATTTGATATTTAACGTCCCAGTCAACACTGTATAGGTCATTTTGGAGACAGTGCTTCCAATTTTGTGGGACTTTTACCCGACTTTGAGATGAAATGACATCTCAAGCCCTGTCGCCCAATGAAACCAATAGAGTTTACACGTATAAGCATGTTTACACCAACAGAGTTTTACACGTATATTGCACCGCTTAGCCTGGGCAGGCTTAGATCCTCTAAGCAGGTTACCAGTACTCGTGTGAGGTCGGTTTCAGCTCTGCATGGAAGCATCATGCAGCCCATCTATTTCTTCCAGTCCCGATGGGAGGGGGCTGCCCGCTTGTATAAACAGTGGCTAGAGTAGAGTTTGATTGTGTACTGTCCCGAAAAACCTACTTCTGAGGTGACTCATTCCGGGTAAGGTGATTGCGGTGGACTTGCTTCCGACGGCACAGGAGTACTGGTAAACCGCTTTGGGGATCTAAGCTTGCCTAGGCAAAGGGGCACGAGTCGGACCATCCGTGCTTATTAACCCTATTAGTTTCATTTGGTGACAGAACTTGAGATGTCATTTCATCTCAATGTCGGGTAAAAGTCCCACAAAATTAGAAGCAACGTTTCCAAATTGACTTATAATGTGTTGATGGGACGTTAAACCTCAAATCAAACAAAACTGTTCGACTGATGAAGATGTCTGTTTACACTTTGAGAACGTCTCCAACATTTGAGCGCCGTAAAAGCGCAGTGCACGCATTGAGAGCGCCGTAAAAGCGCAGTGCACGCATTGTGAGCGCCGTAAAAGCGCAGAGGAAGCGCCGTGAGAGCGCATTCAATCGCCATCAAGAACGCCGCAAGATCGCGATAGATCGCCATGTAAGCTCCGTAGCAACGTCTTGGTCGCTGTAGGGGCACCATGACAGGTCCATGTTCACAAAAATATCCCATATTTCTTGCGATCTCGCGGCGTTCTGAAAAATTAAACAACGCCGTCCCATCGCAGTGAAAACGCGGCATAGTGTGACAGGGGCTTTAATAAACAAAAGTCAGCAATTTGTCCCTCTTTTTCATATGCATAAAAATTGATATGCTAGTGTAATCTTTTAGCAGTGTTTCAACTTAGTACCGGTAAGTTATAAGCACTCTAAAAATTGGTGTCAATTACAGTAAAATTCCTATATTAAGACCCCCTTTGAGACGTTGCTTCCAATTTTGTGGGACTTTTACCCGACATTGAGATGAAATGACATCTCAAGACCTGTCGCCAGATGAAACCAAAAGGGTTTATAAGCATGGATGGTCCACCTCACACCGCTTTGCCTGGGCAGGCTTAGAGCCTCTAAGCGGTATACCAGTGCTTGTGTGCGACCGGTTTCAGCTCTCGAGGCAATTCTAACAAGTACCTACAACATATGTTTCTGCAAAGAAATAATGAAAATTATCATTTAATTGTCCTCCATATTCCCATTATCTAGAGATATGTATTCATGAGAGTTTTTCTCACATTTCACTACTAAAATAAAAGCAAATTATGAAAAGGAAATAACGTTAGATTACGTGAGTCGAACAAACCTTATAAGTGACATTCCCCACATCAGAAGAGATAGAAATGACCATTTTCCAATCGATCAGTAATTGACTTTTACTGTGTTTGTCTGTAGAAAGAAGCTGAAGTTTCATTAAATTAGCAAATCAAGTTAACCAAGCCTCGGAGGGAAGAAATCTTCCACATAACGATAATTAACAAGAGAACGACATTAAACGAACATGGCAGTGAAAAAATACTTTGGCCCAATTTCTGACACAGTTGGTCTAATAATGCTTAGCTCTGTCTGCATTAGGAGAAGGAATGAGGATAATTAAGGGGAATGGGAACACCTGGCAGATTATTCCACCATTTTTCAAAGGAAGACAACTTTCGATACTTCTTGTTCGCTTTTCTATAAGCCTTGTCCCACTGAAAAAGGGGTCTACTCTTTAAGAAAAGAATTTGCTCCTCAGGAGCAAATTCTTTCCTTAAAGAGTTGACCCCTATTGCTATGGGAGACAAAAATACTTTTTCAGATGTTGCCTTCCCTGAAGGTGTTCCTATTCCCCTTAAAGGGTAAATTTCCTTAATTCTTGTTAGAAACATAAACGTTTGTTGTAAATACTTGTTACAATCGCCTTAATGAGGAGATTGTAACAAATACCCACAAGATACTTATACTTAAGGGAGAATTATCCCATTAAGTTATCGTTAAACTTCTCCTACCCTGGTGAAGACCTTTCACGATTGCCAGTTGTTGTTCAGTCAAACTGGTGTTTTTGTCACTCACGAGGACATATTATCTTCAATGCTTATTATCAGATCTGGACAATTTTCAAATACTTCTGAATCCAGATTTTATTCATGTTCTTTTTTTTTGCAAGTTTTACAAAAATCCAATCCAATCCAGAGGCACAATGCTGGTGACAAGGTCAAATATTGCTATTTTCAACAGTCAGGGGGACATAACTCCTAATGTTAAATATCAAATAAGCAGAACTCTGCTTTCGTTCCAATCCTGTTGATTTGTGTAAATATTGTATCGTGATATCATATTGTTGTTGAAATAAAATATATTTAACCAAATGTGACAAGTTTTTCAAATTAACTCAGATTTTATTGTGGTCCTAGTTATCTACAAGTTTCATAAATGTCTAATCAAAACTGAATAAGAAATACTGATGACAAGGTGAAACATTGGCATTTTTTATAATCAAGGCGACATAACTCCTACATAAACTACAGAGCTGGTCAGTTTTCTAATAAGCCTTGGTGTCTTATGATTTTATGCATGTCCTAGTTATTTACAAGTTTTATGATTATTGGATCAAAACCGTGGATGAGAGAAATTAAGTAATAATTGACATTGCGCTGACTTCTCAGTCTGAGAAAGTCAGCGCAATGTCAATTATTACTAAATTTCCATGTTGAGTGGGACAAAATAATATGGTTTATATAATGGTTAACTATGGGGTACTACCTGCACCTCCCCCAACCCCCACCCCACCCATGGCTGGGCACCACCTGAGGTTACAAAAACAAATTCATGCTCATCTCATCTCATCTGAGCATTAAACTGTCCTGTTAATCAATATTGAAGGGCCAACAACTTTTGGCATTTTACTACACATTATTAGGATTAACATGCTGATGGCTCTATGTTATGCATACATCAATGAAATAGTATAAACATCTGGTCTCAAGCAAAGACTTCACTTACTTTGCTGATGGCTCTTTGTTGTTCATACTTTCAATGAAATAGTATGAACAACATCTAGTCTAAAGCAATGGCTTCACTTACTTTTTTCATGGCTCTATATTGTTCATACTTTCAATGAAATAGTGTGAACAACATCAGGTCACAAGCAATGGCTTCACTTACATTGCTCATGGCTCTAAATTTTTCATACTTTCAATGAAACAGTATGAACATCATCCAGCAATGGCTTCACTTAACATTGCTCATAGATCCATGTTGTTCATACATCAATGAAATAGTATGAACACATCTGGTCACAAGCAATGGCTTCACTTACTTTGCTTCTATGTTGTTCATACTTCAATGAAAAAGTATGAACAGCATGAGGTCACAAGCATGGGTTTCACTTACTTTGCTCATGGCTCTATGTTGTTCATACTTCAATAAAATAGTATAAACAACATCCGGTCTCAAGCATGCGCTTCACTTCTTTGCTCATGGCTCTATGTTGTTCAAACTTCAATAAAATAGTATAAACAACATCCGGTCTCAAGCATGCGCTTCACTTCTTGGCTGATGGCTCTATGTTGTTCATACTTCAATAAAATAGCACGACATCATCCGGTCTCAAGCAATGGCTTCACTTACTTTGCTCATGGCTCTATGTTGTTCATACTTCAGTGAAATAGCATGAACAACATTTGGTCTCAAGCATGGGTTTCACGTACTTTGCTCATGGCTCTATGTTGTACATACATCAATAACAAGAAGCCCATGGGCCACAAAGTTACCCAAAGTTCGGGGGGAGGGGGGGGTGGGGGCACTGCCCACTGGCTGCAATGTACTATTTTTTTATTTTATTTGGGGGGATCTGTAAGGTTACTGGAATATTTGGCCTTTTATGAAGTAGAGGGGGTTGGGCATGGCCCCGGCACACCCCGGGGGACCCCCAGGTTGGAGTCACTGAATGTGACTTATCATAAGGAATGAGAATATATATGGTTTAGGGGTGGGGATCTGTAAGGTTTCTGGGATATTGGGCCTTTTATGAAGTGGAGGGGGTGGGGCATCGCCCTGGCACATCCCAGGGGCCCCCCAGGTTGGTGTCACTGAGTGTGTTCTATCATAAGGAACAAGAATATATATGGTTTAGGGGTGGAGATCTGAATGGTTTCTGAGATAAATGGCATTTTTGAAGTGGAGGGGGTGGGGCATGTCCCTGGCACATCCCGGGGGACCCCAGGTTGGTGTCACTTAAGGTATCTTGTCATAAGGAACAAGAATATATATGGTTTAGGGGTGGGGATCTGTAAGGTTTCTGAGAAATAAGGCATCTTATGAAGTGGGCGGGGTGGGCATTTAATGAAAAACATAACACCTGTAAAGGCAAATATGGTGAATATTTCCGTAAAGTCTCAGCCCCATTGAACATATGGTTTCTGAGGAGATGATTTTTTTAAGTATTTTTTTTTTTCTTTTTTTTTTTTTTTTTTTCATTTTGGTTTCCATGGAATCCAACAAAAATGAGCAGTAGGCCTAAAATCACATGGCAGATAGTAGATTGCATTAGGAACACTTCTATGAAAGTTTTGTCAAAATATCTGCAGAGGCTCGGCAGTTAATGCCATTTTTCAATTTTCCCCATTATAAGTCCATGGAAACTCAAAGTTGCCATAGCAACCAAACTAATGAGCTGATTTGCATTAAAAAACACAAAATTTCAATACCCTAGCCCAAGGATGCTACAGATGGAATTTGGGCTCAATCAGCCCAGTGGCTTCAGAGGAGATGGCATTTGAAAATGTTGACGTCATAGAACAGACGCCGACGACGAAGCCGACAACGAGGACGGACAACTGCCTATACTATAACCCCCCTGGAGTCTTTGGCTCTGGTGAGCTAAAAAAAGTATGAACAACATCCGGTCACAAGCAAGGGCTTCACTTACTTGGCTCATGGCTCTATGTTGTTCATATTTCAATAAAATAGTATGAACAACAACAGGTCACAAGCAATTGCTTCACTTACATTGCTCATGGATCTATGTTGTTCATACTTCAATGAAATAGTATGAACAACATCCAGTCACAAGCCATGGCTTCACTTACGGTACATTGCTCATGGCTCTATGTTGTTCATACTTTCAATGAAATATACTCAGATTCAATGAAAATGCACCACTAGTACTATAGCTCAATTTTTAATTGATTCACAATATTTCCAGTATTTGATCACGTTTAATGAATTATCACTAACTTATCCACAGACTCACTACAGAGTACAGCATTTCATTGGATGCAGAGATAAGGAAACGTAAATAAGTCCACACACCAGAAAAATCAAAATCACATATCCTAAATCCGGGTATGTCCACCATTATCATCAAGTGTAGCTTGGCATCGACACCTCATGATTCGAATTAAACGCTGTATCTGGTCTTCTGTAATGTTGTCCCATTCTTCCTGTAGTGCCATGGCAAGTTGCTGAGGGTTGATTGGCGGATGATGTCTGCTGTACACACGATTTCCGAGCTGGTCCCAAAGGTTCTCATCCGGTGTTTAAATCCGGCCAAACCCCAGGCCAAGGAAGAACTTGCACACCATTTTGATTGAAAAAGTCCATGGTTAGACTCGCAGAATGAACACATGCATTGTCCTGTTGGAAAAGCGTAACATCACCATTATTGCGTAAAAACGGTACCTTCTCTGGCTCTAAGATTTCATCCATGTACCAACGTGCCGTCAAATTGACATCAACAATGATGATTTTGGTTTTATAGCGCCATGAGATCCCTCCCCATACCATTACGCTACAACTACCCCAACATGACGCCTGTTTAACACAACAGTCTTGAAATTGCTCCCCACATCGATGCCGTACTTTACGTCGCCTATCAAACAATTCAACACAAAAATGAATCTCGTCCATGAACAGTACACCAAACCAACACTGTTATGTCCATCAGATATACTGTGGACACCAATTAAAGTGACTGATTTGATGTTCCACCATCAAAACCTTACCCCTATAATGTCTTATGGCTAGAAAAACCTCGTTCCTGGTGACGCCGCCATACAGTTAAGGCACTTTCACATAGGTTATGGTTTCCCACTGTCTCCTGGGCAGTTTCCACAGACGTCCTGAATCTGTCGCGTAAATGACTAAAAAATGTAGCTAACTAATTCACAATTCAACGCCTGTCATCTATCACGGCCCTGTGCACTTGGCTAATGGTTTCCTCAGTTGTTGCCATTGTGGGTCGTCCACACCGGTCATCATCTTCAAGGCTGTCCTCGCCCATCTTAAAATTTGCTGCCCACCTTTTCACGGCTGCATACGAAGGAGCATCATCCCCTAATGTAGCAACCATTTCGGCATGAATGTCCGTAGGAGCTAACCCCTTTTTATGGAGGTACTTGATGACACCACGATGCCAGATTTTGTCCATTTTCTCAAAAACGTGCTAGTATCAATTTTCAAACTCTAGAATTTCTACGTTATTGCAGGTAAACTTGAACTCATTTGAGTCAAATCAAGTAATAAAGGTTTGGATTTAATGAATACCAAATTTCATGGCTGTTTGATGCCTGCTTCTTGGTCAGGCTCAGAACTTTTCAGCCTACCCTTGTATGTTGTTCTTACTTCAATGATTTAGTATGAACAACAGCTAGTCACTAGTAAAGATTTCACTTTCCTTGTCATGACCTGATGTCGTTCATACTTCAATTACCCACAAAGACTTTGTGTTTTGTATTATTCAGGGTTGACATTGAAACATATGTAGATGAATGTACTATGACTGCAACTTAAAATACACTTTCATTTATTGAGTTGTTTTAATTATCAAGATCCTACCGTAAAATCCAAAATATTAGGACACACTGAAGACTTGCAGTCTGATCTGGGTCTGCACTGTCTGATTAGGCCTAACCATCCCAATACTAAGGATCATTACGGTATCAAATTTTTCATTAATGAGCAATGCCATTTCTATGCCCTTGAAATATAGCATTACATTACACAGGCATGATTAAACAAATATTAAGGGCAATGGATACACCCTTAGAGGAGACAACTCTTAATAAAGAAATCATTAATTTTTGTCTCCCATACCACTAGATCTACCATAAAATCCTAAAAAGTTTGGGCACCTTGAGAACTTGCTGTAATTCTCCAAAAAATTTAACAAATTTGTTTCACAATCCAGCAAGGAGTCCAAAAGGTGAAAACAGAATTGCAATCAGTGTAGACCCTGATCAGACTGCTCCCTCAGGGAGCAGTCTGATCTGGGTCTGCACTGTTTGCTTGGGCTTATCTGTCCCAATACTTAGGATGGTTACGGTACTCTTAAAGGAAAGAATTTGCTTCTAGGGAGCAAATTATATCACAACCTTATCACAACACGGTTCGTTATAACACATTCTTGGATAGAACACAGTTTTAAGGTGGATCCCAATAGTGTATCGGTTATATAGAATGGTATTTTTTTCTATGTAATCTATATATTTTTGTTTAGCTATAATATGGTTGTTTAGCTAATTTGATTTCTGCTTTGGATCCCATTAATAGTGTTATAAAGAGGTTGGGGTGTATTCCCTTTAAGAGTAGGCTTAACTTTTAAAGGAAAGAAGCATACCAGTTTTTCATAGGGGCTGAGTCATAGGAAAGCAAACAGAAAGTCTTGAAAATTGCCCCCTGGTGAAAAAATCTGTAAGGAGCTACTAAATATATCCTCCTCACTATGAAAAAAATCCTATTCTTCAAGAAAAAAACATTTACAAGTAAACTTACTCATATAACAAACAAGACCGCAAGCAATATCCTTCTACATATCCTCTAAACCATTTTCTGCGCTAAGGAATCCTGTTTTTTTTCCAATATCTCCCAGTATGCTGATTTTCCCTATGAAACTCTTGTTCAATAGTCGATTCACTGAAGTACTGGAAGCAGAAGTATTGGAAAATCACATTATATTATGTCCCTAAATGGCGGTAAAATCAACAGAATGGTTAGTAAGCAAACAGGCAAGACATAGATCAGGCTGCACTCATGTGCAGTCTGATCTATGTCTAGACTGTTTGCTTAATAACATTCTGTTGATTTAACTTGAAGAAGAATGGGCTCTGATCAGAATGTGGGACTTAACAGGCAGACTGGGGTTAGGAAATTGATTGGATTTAGCGTGGCCCGGCTCCAGTTCCAGCAGTTCTCTCTGCTTTTGCTAAGTGGGGAACAGTATCATGAGACAGTTTAAATGAATAAGTGTTTCACCACAAGTTCACACTTAACCCATTGTATACTAGTGGACTCTTCCATTCCTATATGTTGGACAAGTCCATTTGTCATATAAGGGCTGTCATTTTTATTCTATTTTTGATGGAAAATTCTGTTAGCAAATAATGTAGGCCCTGATCAGACGCCGAGTTCTGGGGTATCTGATCTGGGCCTGCACTGTTTGTCAAGGTACCCCTTTAGGGGTTTCCCTGCATACAATGGGTTAACACTTAAACTGCCATTCAAGACTTGCTGACACCATTTTCAAGTACTTTTTAATCTTCTTATATTTCAGAGATAGTCGGGCTTGACATTTCATGTGAATCACCTGCCCAGCATACAATTCCCCTGAAATGACAAGTCCAATTTACTCTGAAGGCTCCTGCCCATTGGGGCTTGGAGAAATAGATCGGGCTCCATGATGCTTCCACGCAGAGCTGAAACTGGCCGCACATGAGTACTAGTAAACCACTTAGAGGGTCTAAGCCTGCCCAGGTAAACCACTTAGAGGGTCTAAGCCTGCCCAGGCAAAGTGGTGTGAGTCGGACCATCCCTATATGTAAACCCTTTTGTTTTGTTTGGGCGGCAGGGCTTGAGAAGTCATTTCATTTCAATATCAGGTAAAAGTCCCACACAATTGGAAGCAACGTCTCCAAAAATGGCCTAAATATTGTTGATGGGGATGTAATACCCCAATTCAAACAAACCAATTTACTCTGAAAAACAAGTAAATCAAAGCAGTGATGGCACTGGTGGGTCGATTGTCTCCGAGCGAAGTCTGTGAAGATGTTCCTGAACGTGGATTATGATAATGATCCAACATATTGGGACAGATGGGCCTAAGCATACAGTGCAGACCCAGATCAGATTGCTCCTGATGGAGCAGTCTGATCAGAGCCTACACTGTTTGCCATTCTGTCTTTACCTTTTGGACTTCTTGCTGAACTGTGAAACAACTTTGTTAACCCTTGTCCTGCTAATCCCGGATATGCCTTATCTTTGAAACAATGTAGATCCAGTTCAGATGGCTTCTGACGAAGCCATCTGATCAGGATCTACATTGTTTGCAATTCAGATTGTGAATTTGTTGCAATAATTTGCATCAAGTAATCTGATTGGTTGATAATCGGTAGTGGGAGTGGCATATATGAATATTCAGCAGGACAAGGGTTAAAATTGTTGAGAATTATAGCAAGTCCTCAAGGTGTCCGAATTTTTAGGATTTTTAAGGTAGTCCTTGAAGCCATGTATTTTTAGCTAACAATGTAGACCCTGATTAGTTCCCACAGAATTATGCCACATTCTGTGGCATCGGATCTGGGTCTACACTGTTTGCCCATGTCCCAGCATATGAGTGCATTCCATTATGTCACTGCGACAAGACTATCATCATCAGATTTTTTTATTAACATGCAGATACTTGGGCAACATCGACTTCTGTGGTCCCTCTTCCAGGTTTTGTTTGTTTGATTTGAGGTTAAACTTCCCCGTCAACACTGTAAAGGTCATTTTGGAGATGTTGCTTCCAATTTTGTGGGACTTTTACCCGACGTTGAGATGAAATGACATCTCAAGCCCTGTCGCCCAAGGATACCAATAGGGTTAATAACCATGGACGGTCTGACTCACACCGCTTTACCTGGGCAGGCTTAGATACTCTTTGATTTCTTCAAGCCCTGATGGGTGGGGGCCATCCCTCTTCAAGGTAGCTAGCTTGATGCATGCATAGCAGATCTCACTCCATTCTCCACATGTGTCTATCATGAGGGTCGATAGCCTCCACTCTCGGCAATCCCTCTCTGTCAGCTGCTTCCAGGCCACCTTGTGTGCGGCTATAAATAACGGTTACCTGGATATTGTTCAGCGAATAGCGAAAGTCATGTGGACAATAGCAGGCTAGCTTACAGGGCCCAGTTGTTCAAAACTAACGACGTTGTTAGTTAACGTATCGTTAAAACTTTGATCATCTATTACGGCAAATACGCTTATATTTTTGCTGAAAAAATGTGAGCAGCTTTTGCATCTGCCAAAGCTGCTCACATTTTTTTCAGCAAAAATACCAAAAAAAATAAATATTAAACTTGCTAGAACAGTTAACAATATGACAGCTAACGAGCTTGTTAAGCTAACGATGCTTTGAACAACTGGGCCCAGAGCATTAGTAACTCTGGGTTGATTAATCAACATCTGACTCAGAAAATGCTGTCCGCGGCACAATGTTGAATGCTGAATATTTGAATTAGCCACATCCATTTCGGACTAACAGCCAATCAGATTACATGATATACCGTCAAACCTGTGTTAAGCAAGCACCTAAGGGATGACCAAAATGTGCTTGCTTAAGACAGGTGCTTACTTAATACAGGTGAATTTTATTGCATTTGCCTTTTTCGTGGAACCAAAAGCATGCTTGCTTAGGACAGGGTGGTTGCTTAATAGGTGGCCACAATGACAGGTTTTACTGTAATGATTTCTTTCAAATTCACAAACTGAATGACAAACAGCATAGATCCTGATCAGATGGCTTCCGATCCAGACTGTTTGCAAAGGTAGGGGTAGTCATGAACAGCATAAGGATAAATGTCTAATGGTTGTAATGATCGTTCAAGAGGAAATTCAGAAAATTGTCAACAAATCTAATCATTTGCCTTATTAAGAGAGAAATCCTGTTAAAATGTAAGCTGCAGATCATTCAACCAATGACTCATGTTTGGATAAGATAGACATCGAGGAGAAAGTTGCAGAATATTGCAATTCTAACAAGTACCCCCAATATTGGATTACATAAAAAGCATTTACTGAAAGAGAACCGTAATTTTCAAGGTCACAATTTCTGTAAAAAGTCTTGTAAGAAAGAATATGCAAATATTGTGATGATGTGGAATCGGAAGTGCAATTTATCTTATGATAATCTAAGAAATGTATTATTCTTTTCCCATAACCCTAGACTAGCTACTAGTTGGATATCATTTTTGAATTAATGAGTAATATGTTTTGTATATTTAACCCATAAAATGCCAATCACAACAATTGCCATCTGCTTTGTAATCTGCTGGTTACTTTAAAACTCATTTTTGCAAACAGTGTGGATCCAGATCAGACTGCTCCTCTAGGAGCAGTCTGATCTGGGTCCGCACTGTTTGCCTGTATGCAAAAATATTTTTAAAAAGTTTGCAGATGACATAAATAGAGGACATTTTCAGATGTAGATTTTCTCAGCGTCTTAAGGGTTACTAGACTTTTTCTTTTCTCTCTGATAGAATCCATGCCATCTTGGGGGATATCCAATGAATGTCCAAGACAGAAAATCAAAGACTAGCCCCAAGGTTTCATATTTGACGAAAAAAACAGACAGGCTGGTGAATATGACATCAAGGTCTAGGAGGTAGACTACCATTCCCCTTATGTAACTGCAAAATAGCGGACAGAAATTAATCAAAAATCATTAAACGAAAAAATACCACACAGCAACAGCTATCTCCGATAACTGAGAAATCAATTCATTTCAAGCGACTTTATTTCCCCTTAAACTGCACCAAGTCAATTATCATGAATAATTAAATATTTCTGCACAGATCCAGCATGTATTTTTATGCCACCGGAATCATAGATTCGGGGGCATATACCGGTAGTTTTTGGTCTGTCTGTTTGTCTGCAAAAACCGTAACATTGGTCTTAATTTTTGAATGGTAACTGATAGGGCTTTCATATTTCACATGTGCATTCCTTATCACAAGACCTTTCATGAGGTACCATAAATTTTGACCTCGTGACCTTGACCTTGACATTTGACCTACTTTTGACCTCCTTTTTAAAAACTTTAACATTGGCCATAACTTTTGATTGGTAAGTTGTAGGGCTTTCGTATTTCACATGTGCATTCCTTGTTACAAGCCCTTTCAAGTTGTACCATAATTTTTGACCTCGTGACCTTGACGTTTGACCTACTTTTAAAAAAAAACTTTAACATTGGCCATAACTTTCGATTGGTAAGCGGTAGGGCTTTCATATTTCACATGTACATTCCTTGTCACAAGCCCTTTCTAGTGGTACCATTATTTTTTACTTTGTAACCTTGATGTTTGACCTACTTTTTAAAAACTTTAACATTGGCAATAACTTTCAGCTGGTATGTGGTAGGGCTTTCATATTTCACATGTGCATTCCTTGTCACAAGACCTTACTAGTGGTACCATAATTTTGACCTTGTGACCTTGACCTTTGACCTACTTTTTAAAAACTTTAACATAGTCCACAACTTTTGATTGGTAAGTGTTAGGGCTTTCATATTTCACATGTGCATTCTTTCTCACAAGACATTTCCAGTGGTACCATAATTTTTGACCCCATGTACTTCATCTTGACATTTGACCTACTTTTTCAAAACTTTAACATTGGCCATAACATTCGATTGGTAACTGATAGGGCTTTCATATTTCACATGTGCATTCTATGTCATTAGTAGAAGTAAAACAAAGATCAGGAATTGATACAATTAACTTACTCCATCCATAAAAGACACCAAAGGGAAAGAAATACAAACATTAAGCGACCAGACCATAATGGAAACCTAAACAAAGGAAGGCCATATGGACAGTTACTTTCCCACAAAATGGCCATATGGCCATCCAAAAATAAAAGACACAGTCAAGTGATACACACAGTAAGTAACAAACAACAACATAAATAAATCGCCACAGAAGAGCCGCCTTGGAACGGTCAGTGGAAGATTTCCACTGGGGGGCTTAAATCGATTTTACGTGGCCACAATCCTCGCCCTTACTTCCGTCGCGATTTAGACAAATAATTTGTTCAGTCCGCATGAAGGCCTCCTAACTCATCAGTGCAACATCTCCGTGAACACAGAAATCAAAGAACCACAGAGGTGAGACAACGGTGAGGACTTGACAGCAAGAAACCACTGAAATGCTGGAGCAAAAGAAAACCAACAGTTAGACTCCGATGAGCCCGACCAGAGACAGAGCATCAGGCACCAACCAACATTATCTCTTTAATTTTCAATAAGCCTTTACGTTGGAGCCGTCATAGAATCTGAGGCCTGACCCACCGGCGTGCAATTAAAGAGGGAAGCAAAGTTGCCAACCGTGATTGGGTTAACTACCATGCATGCAGTCTGTCGTATAATACCTATGTTGTACCCAATCTTTTTATATCGAAGAATGATTTTACGAAATTGGGTGCTGAAGTCATTGCGGTTATATATTTTTCTGAATTTATATACTAAGTCACCATAAAATTCGATTAGACCTTTACAACGATTCCAAAATTTTTGACCTTGTGGCCTAGCCCTACTTTTTTAAGACTTGAACATAGGCCATACCTTTCGATTGCTTACTTATACAAGTTATACTGCTTTCATATTTATCATGCACTGTCCGGGGGCATCAGTGTTTCACAAACACATCTTGTTATTATTGTTACATAATTTATTGTCCCACACTGAGTAGAATTTCGAATCATGCCCACTCACCAGGTTAACAAGTCCATGTAAAGAACACCTTTATTATATAGAGAAAAGTGAGGTTTACTGTGGTATATATTATTTTCCTTATTTTTGCTCTAAAACAGAGATTGTTGGTACTAGTCAGAACCTTCTCAAAAAGATGTTTTACTTTTGATGACCAGTTTGAGATATTTGGGTTTGTACAGCAACGACACATAACATGTAAATCCACAAAACGTAAATGTAGTATGCAATTTTCATTTGTTTAGGATACCCATTTAACCAATATTTTATTCGGCGGTAATTCTTATTTGCTGCCCTTTGAAGAGGGGAAAGCATCCAATATATAATTAAGTTCCTCAATGTGATGTTAATATGGATAACTTGATAAATACCTGTTCTGTGACATCACTGCACAATTGCTTGTTGACATTTTAAGACTGATTGGCCATTTACAGATGTTAAATAACCATGTTGATGGGGATGTTAAAACTGTTCAAAGAAATGAAATCTATACTGTACCGGCTTTGATTTTTTTCCCATTATAAGTCTAAGGTAGCATGGTCAATTTGGACCCAAGGGCATGGTTGGCAGGATATATCATTTTGTACCAATATTTATCATTTTGTTTTGTTTGTTTGATTTGATGTTTAACATCCCCATCAACACTGTAAAGGTCATTTTGGAGATGCTGCTTCCAATTTTGTGTGACTTTTACCAAACATTGAGATGCCACCCAATGAAACCAATAGGGTTTATAAGCATGGAAAGTCCGACTAGCATCGCTTTGTCTGGGCAGGCTTAGATCCTCTTAGCGGTTTTCCAGTACTCGTGTGCTGGTCAGTTTCAGCTCTGCGTGGAAGCATCATGCAGCCAAGCCCTATTCAATAGAGCTCTTGCTTGGATTCATATATTCTCTTTTTCATTTTTATTCTAACATTTACGTTTATGTTTTTAGACAGAATCCAGAGAAGTTTGTTTCACAACATAAATGTCAATGAGTGTGTGTGTGAATTTAGGTTTAACGTCGCTTTCAACAATTTTTCAGTCATATCACGATGGTGTCTGGTTGCGACAGGGAGCTCAATGCTCACTTTTATAGTGCCGCCTCACTGAAGTATCATGTCCCAGACACATTACATGATACCACACCCAGTCACATTATCCTGACACTGGGTCGACCAGTCCTGGCTCTACCCCGTAAATCTGAGTGCCAAGCGAGGAGCAGCTAGTACCATTCTTAACGACTTTGGTATGTCGTGGCCCGGGTTCGAACCTGTTCCCCGGAGAAATGTCAATGAAACGCTATCTTTTGTTAACAGAAGTACATGAAGCCCATCTATTTCTTCAAGCCCCAATCGGTGGGGGGGGGGGGGGGGGGGGGGGCACTTTCTATGTCTGAAAATACATTCTAGTTTAAATTAATAGGCTGTTACCAGATAAAAACAATATCAAATGCATACTTTTTTCTTTCTACCGATATTGCGGTGGTCACTTTGACCATTACCGCAGGTGAACATTACACTCCAGGTTTGCAGGATAAAGGCTACACAGTAATCATTTAACCCTTGTCCTGCTGAATATTCATATATGCCACACCCGCTACCGATTATCAACCAATCAGATTACCTGATGCAAATTATTGCAACAAATTCATAAACTGAATGACAAACAATGTAGATCCTGATCAGATGGCTTCTTAAGAAGCCATCTGATCTGGATCTTCATTGTTTGAAAGATAAGACATATCCAGGATCAGCAGGACAAGGGTTAATTATGGTAGGAATCTTTAACCCGCACAAGGGATGGTTCTCCCTGTATAGGGGGCCGCCAGTTTAATAATGTCCCAATCTGAAGGACAGTGCACATTCATCCTAGGAGCGTGTCCGGACACAGACATTTTATCGTCGCTGCCAGGGATCGAACCCGGGACCTTTAGCATCAAAGGCAAGTGCACTAGGCTGGCCACCCATCCGTTTGTTGTAGATTTCTTATTTCTTTGTGGTTTCTTTTTCAGGTAAAATCTACACCTTCTGAAGATTTTGTTTGTTGATTTGAGGTTTAACGTCCACGTCAACACTGCTAAGCGCCAATTTTGTGGGACTTTTTTCCCGAATCAGAATTGTTACTGCTGACACGTCAAACGACATTCATACACCAGAACCTGTGACGTGGGAAGTTAGTCCCTAGCTCTAACCAAAGAGGTTAATTTACATGTAGCTACACAATCATCAGCACCTTCAGCTGTCGAAATAATCAAATCGGGAAGGGCATTTCAATCTCTAATCGTTCTGGGGAAAAACAACTCTTTATAAATGTCAGTTCTTGCAGTAAGGGTCTGAAATGCCAACGAATGGTGATTTCTACAGTGTCTAGCTGGGGGAACAAGGTCATCTGTTGGAATGCTGGCAGCACCCTTTAGACCTTTGTATAGGAGTGTTTTGGTGCAGTGGTAGCGCATCGGCTTTGTGATCGAGAGGTTGCGGGTTCGAGCCTCACGCTTACCAACATGTTGTGTCCTTGAGCAAGGCACTTCATCCACATTGCTTAAAAAATAAAATAATAAAAAAAGTACTGGTTACCACCAAGGAAATCCTGCTCGTAATTCTCAGATGTGAGCGAGTAGCAGTAATAGGAGAAAAAAAAAAAGGATAAGCCTACTGTCTTTTCATCTGTGGGTGGGCCTCAAAATAACAATTGAAATGACATCTCCAGCCCTGTCGCCCAATGAAACCAATAGCTTTTATTAGCATGGACGGTCCGCCTCGCACCGCTGTTCCTGGACAGGCTAAGCTCCTCTAAGCGGTTTACCAGTACTAGTGTGCGGGCCGGATTCAGCTCTGCGTGAAGAGCCGGAAGAGAAATTGGAATATCTTGGAAGACACTGTCAGTTTGTCATGGATACCGGGGTTACTAGTGCACTAACCACTGAGCTATCATGCTCCAATTCAGTTTTACATTTCACCACTGTCCCATTTGTAAGTAGTTTGCTTTACCTGAACCTGTGAACTAGACCTATGGAACATTGTTTATGTAGATAAATTATCGACAGAAGTATTTACCATAACACCGGAGAAGGGTTATACCATTCGTTGACTGGGGATGAGGACGGGGCTCTAAAATCAATATAACCAGTTCCTGGCCTACGAAATGGATACATTGATGGTCAAATGAGCAGTTTTTGTCATTAATTGCTTGAGAACAATCCGATATTTCTTACGTCCTTTTATAACTGATCATTTACTCCATATTTCTCTGCTTTGTCCCCTACAAATAATTTGGCTTATCTTATTTTAATGGCGGCGCCCTAGGTTAGTCAAAATCGAAGTTCATTTCCGTTTGAATTTCTTCCATTTTACCTTCGTTTTGTACTGTTTCCTTACTTCTTGGATTAGACGTGTTGACGGCCTTTCTATAACTTGTTTACCTTTCAGATTTCAACAGCTAAAACTAGAGAATTAACACCACGGGCTCTCACCCATGTCATATTGGTTGGCGCCAGTGCTCGGACAAACCATTACCCGTAAATGGTCCTGTTTAAAGACTTTAAAAGACTCGGACATCCACATTCACCACTACTTATCGCAACACAGACTACATAAAGAAAAAAACACACCCAAACTACCATTGATAGTTTTGTTATTTTGAGGACCCCTCACAGCTGCACAGTACTCGGAAATGGGGGGCCCTTTGGACAGGTAGAAGAAAGTGTTTTATTTAAAGACTGTCTTTAAATTTAAAGACTTTTTGGTCTGTAAATTTAAAGACGGACACAAAGAAAATAATGAAAATGGTGTAAAACGGAAAAATCGCACTTTGCTGTTTATAGTAATTTGGCCGTTATCTATGGAATATTTAATTTAATATGTGTAACTGCAAATTATATAGTTGTCTCTATTTAATTAAATTCCTTCCACCATAATTGAAGAGTTCTCAGAAAAACAGGTTTTGTAATAAGATTCACTGGTAAAATGAACTCGGGGAATGAATGTGTATAACGATTTTATCATTTTGTCAATTTACCGACCACTCGCTTCGACAGACAGTTTATCTGACAACTAAAATTGATAAAAGTTTCAGACGGACTACAGCAGTAAAATGTCCGAAAACGAAATGACGTCAGTACGAAACTCATCTTATGTTCGACCTTTGACAGATATTTCCTCCCTTACTGCGAACTTTCACGGCATTTGTGGTCTAAGGGATTTGTTTGTTTGTTTGTATTGGAGTTTTACGGCCCAGTCAATACTGTTTAGGTCATTTTTGAGCCGGTCAGTTTTCCTATCAACACTTTCCTGGGCTGGCTTATACGTAAGCGGTTAACCAGTACAGTGCACATTCTTTCGCCAGAAACTGACAACTGCCCTTCTTGAATCAGCGGAAGGGAGAGAATGACCGTAGAAAAGATTTCATGATCAATCTCCACGAAAGAATGTTGCCGACCCTGGCGGGAGTCGAACCCGCGTCCTCCTGATCACCAGTCAGACGCGCATCCGACTGAGCCACTGAGGCCGGCTGTGGTCTAAGGGAAGGAACTATGTTGTTTTATTTCTTAATTATTTCTATCATTAAAAACGATATGAAAAGACAATAGAATACATGCAGTCTATAGCAACACACCTTTTCTTAATGAGATGAAGACTGAGGCTGCGTATGAGAATGCGATTTTTTCGTGTTACATCATTTTCATGATTTTCCTTTGTGTTACCGTATTTACCGTATGTGTTCGGACACCGTTTGTTTTCGGACACCATGTAGAATCAGTAAAACTAGCTAATTTAATGTACCGTATATTTTCGGCCACCCCCGAAAATTCGCGCTCTTTATTTTCGTAAGTTTTCGGACACAATTCTGCCTTCTGTCTAAGTATTTTTTCTTTTTGCAAGGTATCCATATTTTTATGATTTACCGTCTTTAATTTACCAACAACCATTATGGGCTGAACCATTTTCAGTGCAGGTATGGCAGCTAGTACAATGAAGAAGTCATACCTTGTTTCTGTCGTTTTTATCCCAATCTGTGATACATATTTATATAAAGGCTAATATTTTATAGGTTTTAAATACACATGCTAATGAAATTGTTTATTAGTGAAAAAAGGTTGAAGTGTTAAAACGAAATTGATTACGTTCTACTATTCAAATGGATTATTCCACTACAGGTAATAAACTGTGAACACTGGCCTCAGGCGTTATCGATAAGCTGGCAAATGTGTGAGAAAATCAGGTCAAACAATGCAGGACAGACGCTGATTTGTTTACACAAGTCATTAATTTATGGCTAACTATAGAACCGGTATTTGAATATAAAATTGGTTTTTCGCAAGGTGCATTTCTCGATCCACATCTGTTGCGTGTTTAGCTTTCGAAAAAAAAAAAATACCATTTCTTTTTTACCCGTTCAAAATGATATTTTTATTTAAGAAATAAGCTCCATTGAAACCAATAACATAAAACACCTGTGTGGTATGCCCATGAATGAATTATTTTCCGACCACATGGCTTCAATATCGGATGTCATTTGTAAACAAAGCGATTTGTTTCAGAATATAGTGGACTTGTGTAGTCGTGAAATATCAGTGTTGTGCCTAGGCTTGATTGCTTGGGGGACACCAATGGCCCTTATGACATTTTTCAAAGGGTCATTTTATATTTTAAAGGGGCTTCAGTAAATAAAATATAAGCAACGTTGTTGATTTCTGAGGGTCATCCGGGCCCCATGTTTAATGTTGAAAGGGCCATCAATGACTTTAGGTAGGCAAATGGCCCCATGGCCCTCTCTCGGCGCAACACTGGAAATATTATGCATAGATCTATATATTCTTAATATTTTGCGATTGCATGTATTTATATTCTTTAGAACTCGGTTCGGCCATATAAGATTTTTAATGACTCTAGTTCGACACCTTTTGGTTCGAGATTAAAGAAATGTTATTCTTTTTTTTTTTTTTTTTTTTTTCAAAACGATTTCTTTATTTAAGAAATACGCTCATTTAAAATCAATCACCTAAAACAGGTGTGCAATACGTCCTTGACTGCATTTATGTGTATTGTGTAAACGGAAACCGTATGACGTCATTTTCCGACCACGTGGCTGCAAAAGCAGTCGCCATTTGTAAACAAAAGCAATTAGGACAATTTGTATCAGAATACGGATAGTAGACTTATGTAATCGTGAAATAAAGGAAATATTTAGATTCTAAATGTGATTCGGCCATATAAGATTTCCAATGGCTCCAGTTCGGCCACGTTTTGGTTTGAAAATAAAAACAATGTCTGAACCGGCGATCATTTTTTATGTCAGTGAATTTTCGGAAGTATTCGGACACGGTGCTAATTTTAGAAAGGTAATTTCGGAAGTATTCGGACATTGAAAAAAATAATTATTTTAAGGTGTCCGAACACATACGGTACTCAGTGTTAGTCTTTAAATTTACAGACTAAAAAGTCTTTAAATTTAAAGACAGTCTATAAATTTAAAGACAGTCTTTAAATAAAACACTTTCTTCTACCTGTTGGAAATTATACTTAGTGGGCAGCAACAGTATCTTTTGTAATGGCTGCAAGTTCTGGGTGCACAAGAGATCCATTGGGCTCAAGCTCTTGATAGAGGACCCTGATTACAGGTGTACACTGTGCCAAGGAACCGCACAACCCTTAGATGGCAGACCACAGAGCGAAGTCCAAGTCGGATCCGACAAGCTGGAGGTTGTAGCTTCCTTTTGCTACCTAGGCAGACATGTTAAGTCTCCAGAAAATCTATCTATCTATCTAGGTTTACTACAACACCCCCTGACGAGGATTCCGTGTAGTTGATTGCACGCTGAGAAGAAAAAGGTAGAATGAATAGTGAGAATGAAAGTGCAATAGTGAGATTATTAACAGTAAATGCAAAATGGGCTTCTTTATTTGAGTGAGATGTTTGACTCACGCTGAGGTGTTGATTATGGGATTAGCATAGAGAACGTGTGAATAACCAGAGGTGTCAAAATACTCAATCTACCTGTAGAAATTTCTGTCAATAACGCTATGGAGCACCTGCCTTGGAGGCATGTTGTCACAATTTTACCTTTGGAAAGAAGCCTGTTTCTATCTTTCCTTGTGAAAAAAAACTGGGAAAACGCATTGTCATCTTTCATAACAAATGAATAACCGCACCCTTAAAATGTCACCTTGTCACACACCACCGTTATGGGTAAACGGAGAACTGCCTATGCTGCAAGAGAGAAACTAACCACTATTCTATTCTATAACTACTAGGAAATATACCTATAACCAGTCAGGCTATTTTGATAGTAGCCAATCAAAATTCGTGTACTTTCATTTTCAATCAAAATGGCGTCTGAGAAAAGCATTCTGTGATACTGGGGAAAAGCATGTGCGTGTTTTAGACTGGAATATATTTTTTTCACATATCTTGGACTCAGAATTGAGGTGCGTGTTATAGATAAGTGCGTGGTATACACAGGGAATTACGGTAGTTAATAAGATGAGATTAAAATCAGGTGAAAAACAGGTCTGCTGTGTTTAGGGTAACTGGTGGTCAAGAGACCGAACTGCCACACTGAACTGATACAGTGTTGGCAGCATGACCAAGGAAGATGGCAAGCTGTTCCATTGCACAAAAGCCAAAGGGAAAAACGAATACTTGTAATAATCGGTTGAGGTATGGATTTGACGATACACGAAGGGTTGGCGCAGGCTTTGACAGGTTGCTCTTGTTGGCTGCTGGAAACGGTGGCATTTGAATGGCAACCATGCCGTGTGTGATTTTATATAACATACAGAGGCGAGCATCAGCCCTCCTCTGTTCCAGTGACCGCCAGCCAAGTACTTTCTGCATCTTTGAAACTGTTGTAAGACGAATAGTCACTCATGGTCCAGAGTATAGCTCTCCTCTGGACCATTTCTATTTTCTGGGAATAGCTTTCGGTATAACGGCTCCATGAAGTGGAGGCGTACTCGAGTTGTGGCCACACATTAGTTGTATATGCAGCCTAACGGACACCTTTATGTTTAGTTTTTATGTTCCGTTTAATAAAACCAAGTGATTTATTTGCGTTTGCCGAAATTCTATTAATATGTGTATTAAACTCAGGTCGGTGGATAGGTCAGCACCAAGGTATCTGGCGGAGGATACACTTTCAAGGGTTTTCTTATGCATGGTGTAGGTAGACTCGATTAGATCTTGTGACCTGGTGATGTGTAAAACTTGGCACTTACCAGGGTTTAATTCCATTTCCCATTGTGCCTCCCACTTTTGTAGTTGGTCAAGGTCCTTCTGGAGGTTGGAAGAGTCATCTGGGTTATTAATGGTCAGGTATACCGCAGTGTCATCCGCAAAGAGGCGAACTTGAGACTGCACATTATCGGGTAAATCGTTAATGTACAGTAAGAATAAGATGGGGCCCAGGACTGACCCCTGCGGTACACCTGAGGAGACTGGAACCTCATTAGAACTGTCACCTTCAAGGACAATGGTCTGGCTTCTCCCTATGAGGAAGGACTGGATCCAATACAAGACATTACCTTGAACACCATGAAGTCTAAGTTTGTAAAGCAGTGTGAGATGGTTTACCTTGTCAAAGGCCTTACTAAAATCTAACAGAATGAGGTCAGTTTGCCTGCCTTCTGTCATTGATCTAGTAAGGTCCTCAACAAGTTGAATAAGCTGAGTTTCACAAGACCTGCATTGATGGAAACCATGCTGTTAGTCATAGAGTATATTATGTTTGTCAAAGTGCCTTGTCAGGTTTGATGCAATGATGTGTTCCATGGTTTTGTACATAATGCATGTCAGTGAGATTGGTCGGTAGTTGGCTGGATTACCTTTGTCACCTTTCTTGAACAATGGACTGACGATTGCAGTTTTCCAATCCATTGGGACAGTGCCTGTGTCCAAGGATAACTGGAAAATAGCTGTAACCAATGGAGCTATTTCATTTGAAAGTTCCTTAAGGACAACAGGTTTAATAGCATCCGGGCCAGCTGCCTTGGAAGGGTTTAAGCCAGTCAAGAGTTTAAGGACACCATTAAAAATTTTTACTGATAGTTCAATATCTGGCATTGTCGGTACCTTGAATTTAAATTTATCTGGTAGCAACAAATCTAGGCCAGATGACAAACCATCCAGCAATGCACCTCGGCACAGCTTGATTAGGTCTAAGGCAGATCTGGATGAGAAGACAGAATAGATTTGTCTGGTTAAAGCATTGGCCTTATCAATATTGGAAGTGGCTGTAGACTCAACATCTTGTAGAGGGCGGGAGACTCCTGAAAAAATAGCTTTTTTAATGCCTCACGAAATTCACAATAAAACTCACGGAAAAAATGAAAATACTGTTTTAGGGCAAATTTTTGAAAAGCTGTGCTTATATTTTCGTGTGCGAAATCCAGCGGGAAAATCCAAGTTAATCTGTGAGTAAAACTGATAATAATTAATGCACTGTCCAGTATTATTGGGGATTAAAACACGCTTCCACGCCTGCAGATGGGCATTTAAGAAATGAAATTTATTTTTCTGCAGTTCATGGAAGTATGAACGCAGTTGGTCGCGTGCAAAGTAAATGAACCCCGAAGGGGTTCATGTAAACTTTGCTAGCGACCCACTGTCTTTCATACCTTCATGAAAAGCAGAAAAATAAGTTTATTTTTTATATTAATATTATATGCCCCTCATCACTGGACGAAAAAATGCTTGTAGGCAAACATTCAAAGCTGTTAAACATTTACACGCTGTTTTTCTACAAAGAGCGGAAGAGCGTTGACGTCATCAACCCCCGTAGAGAACAATGATTTAGAATGACGTCACTTAACGTCACCGAGAATCATGTGATTCGATGCATTCATGGGAGTATGAACGCAATTGTTTTCTATAGGTTTACATTATACTTTACACTGGGAATGTAAATATTAACAAATGAAAACAGTCGTTTCTTGAAATGTTTGCAAAAGTGACAGTAAATCATAACAGTTAATTTCCTTTAACCAACAGACCAATCGTGTTATAAACGCCAACCGTATTTGTCACGGATCAGTCTATTCTACCATTAAACTGTAAACACAAGCCTCTGGTGCCACATAACAAGGTGTGAAAATTAGATTAAGTTATGTCTTTAATTTGCATTAATCCCCCATTCGTAAAATTTAATCCACAATTAATGTGAAAATAATGTAATTGCTCCAAAGACTTTTAGCTACATCTTACGGTAGATGTATGCATAATAAAAACGGACTTTTTTACTGTCTCCTGCATGGTTATGTTTTGGTGCCAAAATAGCAGACGCTTGGCGGGAAAAGTCGAACACGTTAATGTGTGTAAACACATCTCTTTGCTGTGGTTGGTGATTCACACGGAGCTGCCAGGGATAAGTCTGGAATTGTGCGAGGCGCCATTCTCTATCCAGCTCTATCCACATCCGTTTTGTTACTGAGAAAATATTTTTTTACCGTTTGCAAACATTTTTATGAAAGAAATACGCCCCATTAAATGACATTTAACATGTGCAGGGTTGCTGGGGTCGGATGATGTCATTTACTGATCGAGTGCAGAAAAACAGTAGGGGCGGTTTGTGGACGGTGGATTTCATGGCGATTTTGGTGGCGGAGATCTTTGATGTTTGCCTTGAACTTGCTTGTTTAGTGGGCGTGAAAGTTTTGGATGGAGGGGTCCTCATCTTGTGGCTGGATCATTAAATTATAAATTAAACTGCATTCTTTATTCTCTTATCTCGCTAAGCTGACAATTTTGATCTTTTGAGTATATAGGCTGTAGCTGGTGTTACTCATGCGTGTCACATTTATGTAAGTATCGGTATCTTTAATTGCTAATAAGACAAGCTGTTATGACATGTCTGCAATTAACTTGAACTTGAAAAAGTACGGTTATTGACCGTGTCAACTACAGTAGTATCTACCATATTTCCGCACTTAAAAGTCGGAAGGTAATAAAGGTATCGTGCTTGAAACTTGATAGAAACCTTGGATTATATTTATAAATGCTAGTTGGGGAAAATTTGGGGTCCACAGCAAAACCGTGCTGTATCCGAATTCATGCTGTAACGAATCATGCTATTACGAGGTCAGGGTGTATCTATCTATCCATCTATCTGGGCATAAACTATAAGATATGCTCTTGTGCTGTAGCATGATACACCTGGGGTGTGTTTGGGGGTCAGGGTAGGTGTGTGTGGGTGGGGGCACTGGTACGGCTAGGTGTTAGTTTGAAGGCATCTTCCCAAGGAAATGATTTTAAAAATATTTATTAGTTATTTATCCATGAACAGGAGTGTAAAGAATAAACAAAAAAAAATGTTCAAAAAGCTCTCAGAATGCACTATTTTCTAGCCTATCCTGTGAGCTTGCCTCCAAGGCTTCGCGCCTTTGGCGCTCGCCAATCCTCCTCGAACGCGCTGTCTCCCTCAATTTTATTTTCAAAACTTAACATGTCTGCCTAGGTGATATGCTCTCAGCAGCAGGTGGTTGCGACCATTCAACCACATCACGTGTGAAAACAGCCAGGAAGAAATGCAAGAAGTTGCTACCAGTTCTCACTTACCGCCACCTCTCGTTCAAGACACATGGCCGTGTGTACAGCTCTTGTGTGCAGAAAGGATTGTTCCATGACAGTGAGACATGGCCATTGACAAAGCCAAACCTCCAACGTCTTCAGTGGAATGACAGGGTGTTGATCAGATAGTCTGCAATGTCAAGCCACAGGACGCTGTCCCCATCAGGTCCAATGAGTTACTTGAGCGTCTTGGCATTGAGGACCTGGACCTCTCCTGAAAGAGAGAAGACTCCGCTGGTATGGACATGTGGAATGCTCCAATCAAGACTGCCTGTGACATACAGGTAGGTGGAAAGCGGAGGCCTGGAAGGCCCAAGATGACCTGGAAGCAGCTGACAGAAAGAGATTGCAAAGAATAAAAGCTCTCTGCTATCGATCTGCATGATAGACAATATGTTCTATAAAGAGGTTATCCTTTCGAAGCAAGGAATCGGCACAAAACTGGAAAATATGGAGTGTACATGTTTTCTGGGCCAGACTAGCTAGTTTCGGCCAATTAGGCCTCATCAGTGACCCTCAAAATATTTTCAAAATTCCACAATGGAATTAATGATCCCAAAGGACAAGAAAATATAAACTACACTGATGTAGGGCAGGGAGACTTTTTACGGCCGCCACACATTCCCACACATCAGCTGTAGTGACGTTAAATATGTTCTATAAAGAGGTTATCCTTTGGAAGCAAGGAATACAACACAAAACTGGAAAATATGGAGTGAACATGTTTTCTGGGCCAGACTAGCTAGTTTCGGCCAATGAGGCCTCATCAGTGACAATCTGGTGTAAGATCTGCCAAGCATGCATCAAGCCAGCTACCTGGAATGGGGGCCCCCTTATGTGAATGTTGCCCCTGTACCTGCATTCACCAACGTTTATATGCAACATCCTTTGTCTGCCTAGATACAAACGCCAAGTTAAATCTAAGAAATCCTAAAGTCCTAGTTGCTTTTGATGTTATTTCTGAAATGTGTTGACCCCAATCAAAATCATCAGTGATTGTGATACCAAGGTATTTGGCGGATTCAGGCTGCTCCAAATATTATAAAATATAGACAGAGCCAAAGTTTTGACATACAACTTTGTTAACATATCAGATACAGAATTGTTTCTAGTTTTAAGTGACATTCATTCCCCAGGACCTGTTTTTGTTTGTATTGTTTTACATCCCTGTCAACACTATTTAGGCCATTTGGGAGATACTTGCTTCCAATTCTGTGGGGCTTTTATGCGACATTGAGATGAAATGACATCTCAAGCCCAGTCGCCCAAACAAACCAGAAGGGTTTATATGTAGGAATGGTCCAACTCGCAGCACTTTGCCCTGGCAGGCTTAGACCCTCTAAGCGGTCATCGGGACCTGTAATTTCCCAAGTTGACTTCCCCTGCGAAATCAGATATGAATCACCATTCTTCGTGGTTGGTGTAATAAAAGCACTTGGTTCCATATAAATATGCCAAAAAGGGGCTTACTTTAGTCTCTATCTGGGACCCTGACAAATCCAAGTTTCAACCACTTGCCTAGCAGTCAACAGCATCTTCAAAATGGCTGGGAATTACAATATTTCCTACATATTTTATACATTATTTTCGCAATGCCTTTGGCCTACGCAAGTATTACGATAGCATATCGCGTGAGCGGCTTACCGATTTGCGCCGTTTAAAGATTAAAACAAGCACACCCTAACACCGGATACGATCACGTGATAACTGTCATACGTGTCATCGCCATTTGTAAAACCTCATTATTCGCTCAGCGGTCTAAGAGGAAAGGTCTCTTCTCTTACCGAGTTTGCATTAGGTAGGTATCTGTCGAAGCGTTGGTGGTAAAAGATATTCATTTACTTCTTCGGCGGAAAGAAAACTGGAATTGTTTTCTCTATTTTTTAGTTGAAATGACTTCCATTGATAAGGACGACGTCCTATCGCTTGATGGTGAGGAGGATTCGGGTGAATTCTCCGGCTTCAGCCCACTTGGCAGTCCACAGCCTTCAACCTCTAAGGGAAGGGGGAAAAAGAAAACTTTGTGTGAACCCAAAACAGTGAAGTCAAAGGTTGTTAGAGTAACAAACAACAGAAATAACAAGGAAAATCAACCTGGGCAAAGCGCTGCTTTACCATTAAATAACTCGCCTGTTTTTGACCTGACCAAGTTGTCTGAAAATGACATTTCTAAATTGAGAGAGGTGTTGGGAATTAATTCTCGTCAGCCTACTTATGCTAATGAGGAAGATATAACCTCCGTATTTGGTGATTCTTTGGACAATATGCCACCATTACATATTGAATTTAACCCTGCTGACTTATCTGAAGGGGAGTCCCCCCAAAGACGCAGAAATAAAAGTAACATTAGACACATTTCAAACGAACTCTCAGACGCTTTGTTTGACACTGAAGAGGGGGAGATAATTGGGGAGGATGAATGGGAACTCCCGAGGCTCAAAGCACCCGAGAAAGGACAGTCAGTGTCGGAGACTCTGGCGAGGAAAGTTAATATGGCCTGTACGTCTCAGTGTGAAACAGACAGTTTGACGTTAAAATACAAGATTCCTCAAAATTGTGACAAAGCTTGTCCACCATTGGTGAATGGTGAAGTTTGGAAGGTTCTTGATAAACGAGCTCAATCCCAAGATAAGGGGTTACAAGACATTCAAAATCTTGTGGCAACTGGATTGACACCAATTATAAAGTTGGCAGATATATTAAAACCTCAGATTATGACCAACAATGAAGCAAAGACTCTGCTTTCAGACTCGTTGACTTTACTTGGGCAAGTTCAGTATAATTTGTCAATCAGACGTAGATATTTTATAAGACCCAATTTGAAGAAGAAGTATCATAGTTTATGTAGTATTTCTACTCCAATAACAGATAAACTGTTTGGTGATGATATTTCCAAAGATATCAAAAATTGTGACTCATTATTTAGTCTTGGAAAAGATCAGGGCTATAGGCCATACAGGGGTAGAGGTAGATTCCCTAGACGTGGTTACAGTAACTATGGTTATGGATACCAGCAGTCAAGCTATGGATCTGGTTATGGCTATGGTGCCAATATGAGATACCATCCATATGCCCAAAGGGGCCAGTACAGACAGCCTATGAGAGGTCGTGGGGCTAAGAAGACAGTTTCTGCCACCGCAACGGCCCCAAACGATCAGAGTTAAATCAGGTAGGTGCTGTTGGTAAAGTGAAACATCATGTAAAAAATTGGGAAAAAATTACCAATGACCCATGGGTGCTCCAGGCGATTACTGGGTATCGTATTGAATTTGATGAACAGCCAGTTCAGTATCGTGTTCCCAATGAAATTCCATTTAACCAAGAACAATGGGTAATTGTTGATAACGAAGTAAAAGAACTCCTGAAGATAGGAGCTATTGTTCCCTGTGAGTCTGAAATAGATGAATTCATATCAACAATTTTTATTGTTCCAAAGCCAAATGGCAAGTTTCGGCCAGTTATAAATTTGAGGTATTTGAATGAATTTATTCATTATGAACATTTCAAACAAGAAACCTTTAGTGTGGTTTTGGATTTGTTACAAGAAAATGATTATCTTACATCAGTCGATTTGCAAAATGCTTATTTTAGCATCCCTGTTCACGTTGACTGTCAGAAGTATCTCAAATTTATTTGGAATGGGTGTTTATACAAATTTGTTTGCGTTTGCTTTGGAATTTCTTGTGCGCCCTTTTTGTTCACAAAAATTCTTAAACCAGTTTATGCTTGGTTTCGACAGCAGGGGATGCGGTGTTCATATTATATCGATGACTCTCTGAACATGAACAAGGACAAGGCTGTTTGTCAAAGCAATACTTTGACCATTGTAGAAACCTTGGAAGCCCTGGGCTTTACTGTAAATTACAAAAAGTCATCTCTTATACCATCTCAGAGAATTCTGTTTTTTGGGTTCATTATTGATACAGTTGAGTTTAAAGTATTTCTAACAGAAGAGAAAGTGAATAAAATTATATTAAGAGCAGTAAGCTTGTTACAAAAAGGGACGGTAGTGGTCAGAGAACTGGCGTCGTTCATAGGCCTGATTGTTAATGCTTTTTATGCAGTGTTTGAAGCCCCGTTATACTATAGGGGCATGGAAAGGAGTAAGATTCATGGCTTGGGGATGAATCTGAATTTTGATAATGAAGTGACATTATCTAAAGAAAGCATTGAAGAAATTCAGTGGTGGGTGGCAAATGTTAGATCTAAAAATGGCAAGAGAATCAGGCCTATGAAGGCTCTAAAACACTGCAGAACAGATGCAAGCTTTCAAGGATGGGGAGGTATAGATTTAGATGCTAATAGGTTTACTCAAGGTAGATGGAATGTTATTGAAGCTGATCACTCTATAAATTATTTAGAGCTTCTGGCTGTTTTTTATGCTTTGCAGTCCTTATATGAAAATACTAGCGGATTTCATATTGAGATACAGTCAGATAATACGTCCTGTATCAAATATATTAATGATCTCGGTGGAATTGCATCACATGAGATGGATTTGTTGGCAAAAGAGATCTGGCAATGGTGTTTACACAGAAAAATTTATATTTCCGCCTCTTTTTGTCCAGGAGTTTTAAATACAGCGGACTTCTATTCCAGACATTTTTCTGATTCTACAGAATGGATGTTAAAAAGAGAAATTTTTGTACGACTGTGTAAACAGTTTTTTATGCCAGACATAGATCTATTTTCATCCAGATTGAATAACCAGATAGAAGTATTTGTAACCTGGTTTCCTGAGCCAGGATCCTTTCATTCAAATGCCTTTTCTATGTCATGGCATGGTTACAGACCATATATGTTTCCACCATTTTCTTTAATAGGAAAAGTGGTGAATAAGGTTGTTGAAGATCAGGTGGAAAAGGCTATTTTGGTGTTTCCACTTTGGAAATCACAATCTTGGTTTCCTTTGTTGATCGATATTATATGTTCTTTTCCGGTTAGATTACCAAGACACAAGGACTTACTGGTGCTGCCGCACAACAACGTTTTGCACCCACTTTGCCGGTCTATGAGGTTGGTCGCTGTGACAATATCCGGAAGGCGCTCCTTGATCAGGGAATTCAGGAATCAGCTGCGCAGCTTGTCATCACTTCCTGGAGACCAGGAACCAGAAAGCAGTACAGTGCCGCTTGGAAGCAATGGTTTGTTTGGAACAATATCAGGTTTGGCAATCCCTTTCAAACAACTGAAGTTGTAGTAGTTAACTTTCTAAATTATTTATTTCTTTTGGATAGGTCTTACTCAGTGTTGAACTCCTACAAAGCTATGTTGTTACAAACTTTACCATTTTTTGGAAATTCCTGGTGTAAAGACTGCCCTTTAATCAAAAGATTTATGAAAGGAGTGTATTTTCAGAGAAAGCCTAAACCAAAGTATTTATTTACTTGGGATGTGTCTTGTGTGCTGAAGTTTTTATCTTCATTATTTCCTTTGAATAGACTAAGCTTAAAACTTCTAACTTTCAAAGTGGTTGCTTTAATTGCGTTGTCGACTGCTCCTAGAGCGCAGACTTTAGTGTCTATGGATTTAGACTATATGTTAGTTAAAGAGAATCAAGTTGTATTTTCTTTTCCTTACTTGTTGAAAACATCACGTGAAGGACATTCATTTTCCTTGACATTAAGTCATTATAGAGACGAAAAACTGTGTGCAATGCATACTTTGTTGTTCTATCTTGAGAAAGTTCAAACTAAAAGACTCTCCAGGAAAGTCCTGGTTTCTTATGTAACGTATAAAGAAGTGTCTACGAGTACAGTAGCTAGGTGGTTAAAAAATGTACTGGAATTGTCTGGAATTAGTTGTAAAATTTTCAAAGCACATTCATATAGAGCAGCCTCGGCTTCAGCTGCATATAACAGAGGGTGCAGTTTGAAGACCATTCTCAGTACTGCAGATTGGTCATCAGATAAGAATTTTAAAAAATTTTACTGTCGAGAGTCCTTACAGAAAAGTCAGATATCATTTGTAGATGCTGTATTTCAAAAATGAGTCTAGAATTTATTATTCTTATTATCTTTTTGCATTGTTTTGTTGCCTTTGAAGATGCTATCGTAATACTTGCGTAGGCCGAAGGCATTGCGAAAATAATGTCCCCTCATCCAAGCTTTAGTGCAGGATGAAGGGCATTATTGGAGATAATGCCGGAGGCCGAGCAAGTATGTACCCTCCCTTTCTGGGATTATTTAAGAATTTCTATTGATAACCTGAAATTATTTCTATTGATTGGTTTTTAAAACATACTGTTTCCCACCCTTGCAATTTGAATGCAACAAAACAATTAGATCTTTAAATTAATGAGGTTTTACAAATGGCGATGACACGTATGACAGTTATCACGTGATCGTATCCGGTGTTAGGGTGTGCTTGTTTTAATCTTTAAACGGCGCAAATCGGTAAGCCGCTCACGCGATATGCTATCGTAATACTTGCTCGGCCTCCGGCATTATCTCCAATAATGCCCTTCATCCTGCACTAAAGCTTGGATGAGGGGACATTTTTCTGGGCAAGTGAAATAAAAAATTACTAACCCAGCAAAAATTTGGACTTGTCCCGGGCAGCTGGGCAAAGCCTGCTTTAGTTGACTATCACAGAAAATCTAAAGAATTACACTATAAATGGAAAGTTAAATATATTTGATATTTATTCATGCATTTTCTGCTTTTGATGATTAATTTTGTGCTTTTTTGTCATTAAATAAAACTGTCTAGCCTTGCTACATGTGTAAATTTTATATGACAGGTAAATAATCATCAAAACATCCCGAGATTATTTAGAATTCATGAATTGCAATCTCAGATATGTAGCTATAGATATGTTATAATAGATAAAGGTAGGGCTGGCTAATCGTAGTGAAAAGATAATCGATTATCAGTCCTGTCATTGCGATCGATAATCGATTAGTAATCTCTAAGGTTTTTGTCATAATTTTACCTGTCTGGCTTTCTATCTGAGCATGACTCTTACCATATGTTTCACTTTATCATATGTATATTTGAACAGACATGCCTGAGCAAACAGTGTAGACACAGATGAGACGCCGCAGAATGCGGTGTCTCATCAGGGTCTGCACTGTTTGACACTCATCCAGCTATTTTAGGCAAAACTTTGGGTAGTAAATTGTACCTAACAAGTAATCGATTATCATCAAATCAGAAATGATAATCATTTATCTGGAATTTATCGATCGATTAATCGATTATACGATTAATCGTGTCAGCCTTAGATAAAGGTCAGTTTTGTCATTTCATGTCCAAATGAAAGACAAATCTTTCTTTCTTTCTTCCTTTTGGCTGTAACCCCAGGAGGAGACATAGACGGTGTACATGTATATTTTTAAATAGTCCAGAAGCCTGCACAATAATCATACAATTAAGGTACATGTATGAGGTCTTTAACGTGCACAGGCTATGACTCTCCCTGCACAGTGGGCCTCCAGTTAATGCCCGAATGCAAAGGACGGTGCACTTTATGACATTCGTCCCTGCAAATGATGCCAGTGAAGTGCGTTTGGACACCAAAATTTTATTGCCTCTGCTGGGGACTGAAATGGGGACTCAGAGACATTGAGGGGGTTCTAACGACCACTCACAACTTATGTTTGCAGTAAACACAAGAAAAATGCCACGGATTTTCATCATAAAAGTAGCCATTTTGGAGATGTGAAACAATGCACTTTCTCGCACAGGTATATTATCGTAATATACTTGTGACATTAATTCACCAGGATCTGTGATATAGAAAAGTAATCAAGACAGATAGGTCCACAGGGGCCAGTTTCAAGCTTTTTTGAGAGGAAAGATATACTATCCTATAATTATATAGTGTTTCCCCCAGCTCCTGAAAAGAGCATGGTGCTGATCAGGAAAAAGGGCACTTTCAGCGCACGAAAATATGTAAAAAGGGCACTTTATATGTGAACAGCCATGTAAAAAGGGCACATTCACATGCAGAACCTTGCTAAAAGGGCACATCTTTAAACTTGAAATAAAAAGATTCTTCTCCTACCCTTTGTCTTCAATGCTAAATTATACAGCCATTAAATATTTTTATGCTAAGTGAAGAGATGTGTTACATTAACCATTGGTGACAATAAGTTTAACTTTTGCAAATATTTTGCAAGCAAGCTAATCACTGAAACAAACAAGTTAAGTTTGGAACATGTTTGGGCCACAGGTCCCATTCTCTAATCCGCTGACACTGGTCAGGCACACTTTCATACTTCATTTGTTTAATTGGTGTCACTCACACCTGTTATCAAAACACAGTCATGACTTCTGAAGTACAATAAACAGGGGGATCAGCAGTCAACCATAAAGGTGGACAGACAAATGGGCAACAATTTACATGTATTGCTAAAAAGTGTCTAAAATAGACTAGACCTTATTGAAACAGGCATAACTGTATTAATTTTTGGTCAATTTTAGCGATTTTTGTACCACAATGTAGGGCAACATTTCCTCTATCTGAAAAAGGGCATGGCGCTGGAAAAAAGGCATGGCGCTAGAGAAAAGAGGCATGGTGCCGCGCCATGCTAAATAGGGCTAGGGGAAACACTATTATATAGACTATATTATTATAGGATAGTATGTCTTTCCTCTCAAAAAGCTTGAAACTGGCCCCTGTGGGTAGGTCAACACAATAGTCTCTGCCTTTTGCAGGCAAAATACAGGGCTGTGGAAGTAATGTATTGATTTGGTCAGCTTGATCCATTTCACTCATGGTAAGTGTAAATCTTAAATTCACTCATGGTAAGTGTAAATCTTAATTTCACTCATGGTAAGTGTAAATCTTAATTTCACTCATGGTAAGTGTAAATCTTAACCCTTGTCCTGCTGAATCCGGATATGTCTTAGCTTTCAAATAATGTAGATCCAGATCAGATGGCTTCTAAAGAAGCCATCTGATCAGGATCTTCATTGTTTGTCATTCAGTTTATGAATTTATTGCAGTGATTTGCATCAAGAAATCTGATTGGTTGATAATCAGAGGTGGGTGTGGCATATTTAAATATTCAGCAGGTCAAGGGTTAAGTCTGTCCTGAGACAGGTATAGTCCAAGTTTAACCCTTTACCTGCTGAACACGACATCCCATACCTTTGCAAACAGTGTAGATCAGGATCTACACTGTTTGTCATGTGGTTTGTGAATTGAACAAATACATTGTATCAAGTAATTTGATTGGTTGATAGTCAGCAATAGGTGTGGGTGATTTTGTTTTCACCCTGATAAGGGTTAAACATGTACATTTATTATACTTCTATAATACATGTAATACATTTTACACAGATTTAGAAACCTTCTGATCAGGATCTACCAGTACTCTCTAGGGCCCCGACCATTGGGGCTTGGAGCAGAAACCAACCGCACATGAGTACTTTAACTGATCAGGATCTACAGTACTCTCCAGGGCCCCGACCATTGGGGCTTGGAGCTGAAACCAACCGCACATGAGTACTGTAACTGATCAGGATCTACCAGTACTCTCTAGGGCCCCGACCATCGGGGCTTGGAGCTGAAACCAACTGCACATGAGAACGGTAACTGGTAAACTGCTTTGGTGGTCTAGGCTTACCCAGGCAAAGTGGTGCGAGTTGGATCATCCATGCATATAAACCCTATTAGTTTCATTGGGGGACAGGGCTTTAGATGTCATTTCAAATCAATGTCAGATGAAAGTCCCACAACATTGGGCACAATGTCTCCAAAATGACTAAAATAGTGTTGACGGGGACAAGATCAAACAAAACACAAAACCAGTACACTACTTGCCATTCAGCTTGTGAATTTCAATGAAATAAAAATTATATCAAGTAATCTTCTGATTGGTTGAAGTCAGAAATGGGTGTGGCTAAATTAATTTATTCAACTAGATAAGGAGGAAAAGTGTAGTTTCTATCCCTTATCCTGCTGGGCCCGGATATGCATTATCTTTCAAACAATGAAGATCCAGATCAGATGGCTTCTGAAGAAGCCATCAGATTCTGATCAGGATCTTCATTGTTTGTCATTCAGCTCACGAATTTGTTGCAATAATTTGCATCAAGTAATCTGATTGGTTGATAATCAGTAGTGGGTGTGGCATATATAAATATTCAGCAGATCAAAGGTTAACATGGCCGGTATAATGTTAAATGGGCCAATAACCTCCAAAGGAGAACTGGATATACTGGTTTATACCTTGTATCAATATTTTATTTCAGTTTCTGAAGGGAGCTCAGAGACAGCAGCCTGATGATTAAGCGAGTAAAATATTCTATGGCCATAATGTGGTGCTGTCAGCTTCCCTCAAGGTACATGAGCCCAGGGACCAGTTGTTCAAAGCTAACAGTATCTTTAATTAACCTATTGTTAAAACTGATCATTTAATATGGCAAAACCAGTTGAACTCAATTGGCTCCAACACAGTTGGACCTCGAAAATCTGCTCCAGACAGGGGTAGTTCAAGCCACTGAAGGTTACTACCAGGAGGCATAACAAGGTTAATTTTGGGACATCTTTTCAATGTTCTATAATAAAAATGTATGCTGTGTGTTCTCATTAGAAAAGCCTCATCAAGGCGATTCAAATGAGTACACACAGCATAAAATGGCAAGGTAAAAGTCGAAAATATGCTTAATTGTCTCGCACTTTTTCTTATGAAGAGGAATTCCCTAGTAACTCAGTAATGGATTCGATTCAGCCATGGTATACTAGCCATCAGTGCTTGAGCCATCGAAGTTCTACTATATACCTGTATTTTTGCTGAAAAATGTGAATAGCTTTACTGCATGAAGAATCTTTGTGTCAGTGGCCATCCCTATATTACCGGTAATACATGCATCAAAAAAGTTGATCAGACCGCTGGGCGTTTTCTGCTTGCTCAGCAGGGCCGAAATTCGGCCACATTCCCAATGTTAAGCCTCAGTTGTTCCCAATTTCATCATATTTTTCCGCCAAAAAATGAAGAAGAAAATAAGCCACAACCAAAGGATACAGAGAAAATATAATATTTAATTTAAGATAGTAACCAATAGTCAAGATGAAAGTACACCACAGTGAAGTTATTTCACTGCTTAACTATCAAATTCATTAGATTATCATAAGCAAAACTTTACATCCTAACATTTCTCTGTCAGATGAAATTGTGACCCCAATTTTGTTTTTTGTCGATAATATTTTCACAAGTTTGACCAGTGGCATTTTCCCAAAATACCCGGATAAAGCCCAGGACCCAGTTGATCAAAACTAAGGATGTTGTTCAGCCCCCGCCCATCAGGGCTTGAAGAAGTAGATGGGCTGCACGATGCTTCCACGCAGAGCTGAATCCAACCCGCACACTAGTACTGGTAAACCGCTTAGATGATCTTAGCCTGTCCAGGAACCGTGGTGCGAGGCGGACCGTCCATGCTAATAAACCCTATTGGTTTCATTGGGCGACAGGGCTTGAGATGTCATTTCATCTCAATGTTGGGTAAAAGTCCCACAAAATTTGAAGCAACGTCTCCAAAATGACCTTTACAGTGTTGACGGGGACGTTAAACCTCAAATCAAACAAACAAACAAATGCTTCCAGGCAGAGCTGAAACCGACCCACACATGAGTACTGGTAAACCGCTAAGAGGATCTAAGCCTGCCCAGGCAAAGCGGTGCGAGTCCGCCCGCCCATGCTTATAAACGCTATTTGGTTTCACTGGACAGCACGACTTGATTGCATTTCATCTCAATGTCGGGTAAAAGTCCCACAAAATTGGAAGCAATGTCTCCAAAATGACCTTTACAGTGTTGATGGGGACGTTAAACCTCAAATTAAACAAACAAAACAAACTAACGTTGTTGTTAGTTAACATATCGTTAAAACTTTGATCATTTCATACGGCAAATATACTGATATTTTTGCTGAACAAATGCGAGCAGCTTTTGCGGATACAAAAGCTGTTTGCGGATCCAGAAGATGCTCACATTTTTCAGCAAAAATAACACTATATTCAATATTTTCTTGCTAGAACAGTTAACAGTTTGACCGCTAATGAGCTCGTTAAGCTAACAATGCTTTGAACAACTGGGTCCTGGACTGGATGCACATGCTGATCTGAGTCTTTGCTAGGCACACATGCTTGAAAAGTTGACGAAGAGCTATTTGTGATCTGGTTTAAGACATACTATTGTTTTACATACCATTGACAACCTTGGTTTAAAGATTGGAGAAGCCTGGAATTCAGCCCACAACCCCTGGTTTATAAGGCATGTGGCTTAACCAATAAAACTATGGAGGCTTACATGCTCAACAATTTTGTCCCAAAATGTTGTTCTATCAGGCGTCTGGAAAGTGCATCATGGACAGTGGGTATTTAAAAGAGATACGCTAATTTCTATATTTAAACCCGCTTTTCAAAGAAAAATCGGGTATATTGTTTTCGTACCACAGTTCACTCAGGCGTCTGTCCGTCCCCCGTCCGTCTGTCTGTCCGCACCAACGAAACGACATTTAGGGGGCAAACAATTTGGACAGTTTGACACTTAGGTATATATTCGTGAGTCCAAATGGACTTTATTCCGTTATTTTTAGTACTTAAGTGGCAAAAATTGTCTCTTAGGTGGCTTGCCGCTTAAGAGAATTTGCCGCTTAAGTAGTCAATATGCCGACGCCTAGCCACTTAATTATCCATTCGTGAGAACTTCCGTCTGTCCGTCCGTCTGTCTGTCCATCACGTTTCTTGTCATTGGATCTCCTCTGCAACCACTGAAGTTACACTTTTGAAACTTTGCATGTGGATAGTACATGGAATGTAGATGGCAGTGGGCAACTTTTTTGTGACCTTGACCTCAACATGACCCCGAGGTCAAAGGTAAAAAATTATGATTTGCCATATCTCCTAAACTATTGGAGTTACACTTCTGAAACTTTGCTTATTGGATGGTCCTTGGAATATAGAATATGTCAGGTTATTTTGGTGTGACCTTGACCCCAAGGTCAAAGGTCAAAAAGTATGATTTTGCCATATCTTCTAAACTATTAGAGTCACACTTCTGAAACTTTGGTTATTGGGTGGCCCTTGGAATATAGAATAAATTTGGATACTTTTGGTGTGACCTTGACCTCAACATGACCCCAAGGTCAAAGGTCAAAAATTATGATTTGCCATATCTCCTAAGCTATTGGAGTTACACTTCTGAAACTTTGCTTATTGGATGGCCCTTGGAATATAGAATATGTTGGGCTACTATTGGTGTGACCTCGACCCCAAGGCCAAAGGTCAAAAAGTATGACTTTGCCATATCTTCTAAACTATTGGAGTTACATATGGAACGCCATAGCTGTCTGATGCTAAGAAACAAATACATGATATAATCTAATCTACTTATGTAGTGCTGAAACATTGTTCTATATTGCCCACACTTTATTATATCCTGTGTTTTTTAATTATGTTATGTGTCATTACATTATGTTTTGTATGAGCTTCATGATGTTATGTATCGACTACATTATGTATCGTATAAATCGTATTATGTTTTATGTCAGTTACATTATTTATTGTATAAACTTCATGATAAGGTGCATCAACTACATTATGTATTGCATAAATCTTATTATGCTTTAAGTCAACTACATTATGTATTGCAACAACTTGGTTATATGATGGGTCATCTACATTGTGTGCTGTATTAACTTTATTATGTAATGTGCAACATTATTGTGAAGTGTATAAACTTTATATGTTGCGTAAACTTTATTATGTCACGTGCAAACTTTATTAACTGTTGTAAAAAGTTCATTATGCTACGTGGAAATATTATTATGTGGTGTAACTTAATATGTGATGTGAAGTGTTTATTATGTGATATATCAAATGTATTCAATGATGTCTTAACTGTATCATTTGATGTATAAACTATATTATGTGATGTATTTGATTTATGATGTGATCTATAAATTTCTTGATGTGATGTATAAACTTTATGATGTACTGTATGTACTTTATATGATTACAATGCATGATGTATTAACTCTTTTATATGCGGAAACTTCTTTATATGACGTGGTTAAAATAGACCGAGTGAAAACAAATGTAACACCTATAAAATTCTATTTGCCGGAACTCAGAACCGGGTCGTTTCCCTTCTTTTGAGATGGATTGTTTCGCCCCCTGCGCCCCCCGATTTTATTTTTCTTTATTTTCAGCTCACCTGTCATGTAGTGACAAGGTGAGCTTTTGTGATCACTTTTTGTCCGTCGTCCGTGAATCCGTCCGTCCGTCCGCAAATATTTTTTTTCAAACGACCTCTCCTAAACCACTGATAAGATTTTGACCAAACTTCACAAATGATCCTTAGGTGGTCCCCTTTCAAGGCTGTTCAAATGGTTCCTGTCCATTGAACATCAAGGTCACAGGAGCTAAAAATAGTTTTTTAATGAAAACATAAAACAAATCTTCTTCTCTTAAACCGCAAGGCCCAGGTCTTCGAAATTTGATGTGTAGCTTCATCTCGTGGACGTCTACCGAGATGATTCAAATTATAGCTCTGGGACCAAAAATGACCCCGTCCTGGGGCCCTTTGGTTTTACATAGACTTACGCAGGGAAAACCATTAAAACATCTTCTTGTCTGAAACCAGAAGGATCAGGAGTTTGATCTTTAGTACGAAGCTTCGTCTTGTTGACCTTTATCAAAATTGTTCATATTATAACCTTGGGGGCAAAAAAGCCCCCGCCCCGTGCCCATTGGTTTTACATTGGCTTATCAAGGGAAAACCTTTAAAAATCTTCTTGTCTGACACCAGAAGGTTCGGGTGTTTGATATTTGGTATGAAGCTTCGGCTTGTGGCCCTCTATCAAGATTGTTCAAATTATAGCCCTGGGGCTCAAAACGCCCCCTCCCCGGGGCCCACCGGTTTTACATTGACTTATATAGGAAAAATAAAATCTTTAAAAATCTTCTTGTCTGAAACCGCAAGGCCCATGTCATTGATATTTGGTGTGTAGCTTCATCTAGTGGACCTCTACCGAGATTGTTCAAATTATAGCCCTTGCACCAAAAAACTTTGATTTTACATTGACTTACATAGGGAAAATCATTAAAATCTTCTTGTTTGAAACCAGAAGGCTCAGGTGTTTGATATTTGGTACGAAGCTTCTTCTTGTGGCATTCAATCAAGATTGTTCAAATTATAGCTTTGTGCCAAAAATGCCCCCGCCCGAGTCCCACCGGTTTTACATTGACTTATATAGAAAGTGTTTTAAAAATCCCCTTCTCTGAAACCAGAAGGCCCGTGTCATTGGTATTTGGTGTGTAGTTCATCTAGTGGACCTCTACCGAGACTGTTCAAATTATAGCCCTTGCGCTAAAAATTCCCCCGCCCCGGGGCCCTTTGGTTTTACATTGACTTATCTATGGAAAAAAAAACTTTTAAATAAAAATTCCTCCCTAAATCTGCAGGCCCTGATCTTTGATATTTGGTGTGAAGCTTCATCTAGTTGAGCTCTATCAAGATTGTTCAAATGATAGCCCTCGGGCTAAAAATGCCCCCGCCCCGGGGCCCTTTGGTTTCACATAAACTTATATAAGGAAAACCATTAAAATCTTCTTGTCTGAAACTAGAAGGCTCAGGTGTGCGATATTTGGTACGAAGCCGCGTCTTGTGGACCTTTATTAAGATTGTTCAAATTATAGCCCTGGGACCAAAAATGTCCCCGCCCCGGGGCCCTTTGGTTTCACATAGACTTATATTGTGGGAAACCTTTTAAAAATCTACTTGTCTGAAACCAGAAGGCTCAGGTGTTTGATATTTGGTATGAAGCTGCATCTAGTGGACCTCTGTCAAGACTGTTCAGATTATTGCCCCGGGACCAAAAATGCCCCCGATTGGAAAAATCTTTAAAAAATCTTCTTCTCAGAAACCGCAAGGCTCAGGTCTTTGATATTTGGTGTGAAGCTTCGTCTAGTGGACCACTACTAAGATTGTTCATATATAAGTCCGTGCGCCAAAAAAGACCCCGCCCCGGGGCCCTTTGATTTTACATTGACTTATAATCTTAAAATCTTAAGAAATCTTCTGAACCCCAAGGCCCAGGTCTTTGATATTTAGTGTGAAGATACACCAAGAAGACCTCTACCAAGATTGTTAAAATTATAGCCCTTGGGTCAAAATTTGCCCCGCTCCGAGGCCTATTGGTGTTACTTCGACTATATATGGAAAACATTTAAAAATTCACTGACCAATAGCCATCTCTCTCCCTCCCTTTGTCCCCATGTAACATTTGTAGTAAGACTTAGCCGCTTCATCTCCTTCTGTTGCACTAGGACCTAATTCTCAATGTCCACAATGGGTCCAGACAGTGACATACAAGTCAGCTCTGTATTGTCAAAGGGAATCACTGACTCATATGTCTAGCATCTTATGCCAATTCTTGCTGTCCCCGCACCCGTCCCCCACCCTTCCACCCCAACCCTCCCACCCTTGTCACAACAAGGCAAACAGCAGGGAGGGTGAATGCACAAAAACGCCTTATCTTTTAGCAGACCAACCAGCCATTCGAGGCTCCCACGATCCGTTCCTCGGCCCCAGGTCAGAGAGAGTCCCTATCATCTCAAAATCCCCAAACGAACCTCCCACCAAGTTTCGAGTAGGTTCCTTTGCCACCCAGCCCCCCTTGGGAAGGCCCACAACCCTCGCCGGCCTGGGAGCGGGGTACTGTGGCGGCGCCCCTTGGCAGGCCAGAACGAAACCGCTAGAAGAGTTGCCGTGAAGAGCCCCTCAGCGGGATGTGCCCGCCGAATAGGGGGGTGGGGGGCTCTGAAACGGCTGCGGCAATCGGTTTTCCGGGATCGCCAGCCCGGCGATAGCGGTGGTGGAGCCGGATCGGGGCGCATCATGGTCGAGCGCCTGATTGAACATTGGCGTGATCATGACATACCAGAACGCCACCAAAGGTCAGCGTAATTGGCTCCTCATCGGCTCCTTAGAGCAATGCGGTAGAATTGTCTCTTGGAGTATTGCAAGTTTCACCGGGCTCGTATACGCCGGAATTCCCCCAATCCCGATGCCCTATCGGAGGTGTGGCAAAGGGACCCAGTCGGATACTTACCTCTTTGGGCCCTGGAGGGCCGACTGAGCTCAAAAGTACCTTGTTCGGGACGAAGCCCGGGCGAGGTGCAACCACTGCGTTGTAATGAACGAGATCGAATACCACTCACTGTGGACCAAAATGGTACCTAAATTCGTGGGTCTGTAAGTCCCCAATTCCCATTCTAGCTCATCCTCCCGGATCGACTTTCCATTTAGAGAAGTGCGTGATCAGGGCACACTCATCGCTTTGCCAGTAGTCCCCACTCGCTTTCAATTTAGAGAAGTGCGTGATCAGGACACACCCGTCGTCATGTCACACGCACCAGGAGCTCGTGCTCTGAGGGAGGAGTTTCAGAGAGAAACAGGAGAACGTCCTGCTTACTGAAGGTCAGCCGCGGCCCAACAAGAGCTACGCGAGCGACTCGACGAGATCATTCAGGCCCGCAATTCGGAACCGGGCAACCCATCGTTTATCGACCTGGAAGCTCAGGCCCCGCCCCCTCTGCAGCCCCGACTGAAGAGTGAGTTGGGTTCTAAACGACGCCAAAGCTGAATTGGAAGTTGATGGCCCAAGTGCGGTCTTCTCCACATGGAGGGTTGAAAGAGAGGACCGGCATGGCGCTAGCGACGTCCATATCGCTGATGGCATGCATGCCACAGCCGGGCGACTGGTCCTGTGCGCTCGAATGACAGACGAAAAGGTGGCGCGGCTTCTCACCAGCCTTCAAGAGGTCGCTTTCCTCCTTGAACCCAAGTTCTTGCTGGTACGTGCCGAGGGTCGTTGGGTCCTCGAGGACAAATTTGATCCATTCCGTGGGGAGAGAAAGAAGGGACAAGCCATCGCTGAGATCACTCGGGACACCAAGTCCGGTGTGCTCACCGGCATCGACCGTGTGTTCTATCAGAACGCCTACCCGGACACTGCTGTTGCATATGGCCTCTACCCAATCAGAGACCCTGCTAACCTAGCTCCGTTAAGAGATGGTTACCTCAACTATGTGACTCAGAGAGTTGTTGAGCATTTCAAAGGAACCATGAGAGGACAGGGTCTGACGCCTACTAGGCTCCAGAAAATTTGGGATTGTGATGAGAGGGTTCGGAACACTTGTGCAACGGTGGAGGACGTGGCAAAGCTAGAAAAGATCCTCAAGAGGGCGATCGTTCTGAGGGACATTGCCGGCGATGACATTTACAACAGCGACAACTTCAAGTTCGGTGGTAATGGTGTCAGGGGCAAAGCAGAACTCAACTGCCACAATGGCCAAGCCTGGTCCAAAGACCTCCACTTCCCGCAGTGCAGAGAGGTCCGTTTCTAGGAAGGCGACGTTTGGCGACAAAGATCACCAACTCTCAGTCGACTAGTCGTGCTCCTGGATGGTCGCTACTTTAGGATGGAAGAGGCCGCAACAGCCTCCGGGGGGTGTGCGCTCGCCTGGGCGATGAGTCCGTAGCAGAGGTAGCTTTCGGCGAAAACCACGCTGCTAGCATTGTGGTAAAGGAGAGGAACGGCTGAAAGAGGACCCGGACAAGTCTCCTCTCAGATATTTATTGTGGAGCACGGACTCGGCGGGCTGTGGAACTCGATGGACTACGATACGTGGGAGCATCGCCATGAAGGCCTGCTACAAAGCCTCAGTCCAGGGCATGGGGTGAAGCCAGGCCATATTTTGAGCGCGTCGGACACCCCACCTACCGCATGACCGTCGTAGCCATCAAAGGCGCTTTCTCCAAAGACATTGGCACAGGCTTTGCCGAGGTACAGGGTTGGGAGTTCGCGACCGGCTGTCATCCTGTCATCTCTGCCTGGTTCGGAAAGCATTTCGCAAATGCCTCAAGCGGTGGTTAGGTCCCGACGCCTTGGCCTTCCTTGTAGAGCCTGGCCTGCTGAAGTCTCTCAGAATAGAAGTGAAGGCAATGGTCAGGAATCGATACAATTAACCCAGAGCTCCCATCAGAAACACCAAAGGGAAAGATACACAAACATGAAACGACAGACCCCAATGGAAACATCGATAGCGGAAAGCCAAAAGGACAGTTTCTTCCCCCCAAAATGGCCAATTGGCTATCCAAAACAAAATAATATAAGCGATACAAACACACATAGACAAACCATAACAAAAATAAACCGCGACAGGAGAACCGCCCATAGAGAGGCGATTATCTCTTTCGAGAATCAGAATGAGGTCTGGCTGCCAGACAGCAGAGACCAGTCCTGCGTCATCATTGGCAAATTCACCCAGGACAGCAAAGCTGACGGAAAAAGGCTAACTAGAAGGCTGGTGACAGATCAGGGGGAACTTGACTTCCTCTTGCACGACACCCGCCAAAGTGGTGTTTTGGTCGGCGCCCCTCAAAGGTGTCCTCTGGGCCACATCCTTACTTACTATGACGGGTCCCAATCCAAGTACACCAACCTGAAGGCAAGCATGCTGGCCTACGCTAACATCAATCTCCTCTCAATGCTTTCACAGTTCGCGCCAGATGAGGCGGTTCGGATTGCCCCTGATTGCACCTATGTCTGAAAACCTGCGCTGAGGAGGCTTCAAGGGGTCGAGGCTTTCGTGAGCAAGCAGAGGTCCAACTGTGGGGCGGACGGGTGTTGCGCCTGTTTCCTCGGGGGAGAGTACCTCCCCTCGGTTGCCCCAGCCAATGGCATGAGAAGGGTGAGCAGTTCTACATGCCCGTGGAGCATGGTGCCTACCTCGCTGAGCCTGATCATTTCGCGCATTCAAAGCTCACTCCCAGCACCGCACCCCGCTACGGCGACCCGCTCTCGAGGCCCAGGCATATCACAGCTTCTTCCGTTGGAGTGGCGAGAAGGAGTGGACGCCCGATAGGACGGGACAGAAGTACGTTCCTCGTCTCATCATCTTGGATGAGGAATGCATAGTGCCGATCCACTCTGGAAACCTTCCTCAACTGGCTTGAGAGTCGAGGCGTTCAAGTCATCTGCTGTTGCGACCGGAGACAACCGCCTCCGATCGTCGAAGAAATGCCCCACTACTGGCTCCGCGAGCGTGCCTGCCATCACGAGGAAGTCGTCGTTGACTACAGGGCCAAAGACCTTTCTTAAGGACCTCGAAAGCGAATCCGCCAGCAGCGTGACAGGCCCAATGCAAAGAGATCAAAAAAGCTCTCGCTAGCCGCCTTGGGCGGGAACGCTTCTTGGCTACTTGGAAACCTGGCGATCTTGTCCTGACAGAGACCGAAGCGCCGCGACCGGGCCCAGAACCTGCTTTTCGTGCGCCACGAGGAGTGCTTCCCGGACAACCTGCGCCGCTTCTACACGCCCCTGAAGTCACTCGGCGGCAAACGCTATTGACGGTGCCCCCGGGCCCTTGCCGCAGAAGCCAAACGAACAGCCACCGCACCGATCCGCGGAGCCTCTGATAGCCCACCGCCGCGTGGAATGGCCCGCCCACGAGGACGGTGCAGTGGCGGGCAACCACGGACGAGGTTCTCGGGTGCAACGTCCGCCCGCGAGGCTGGTGTGGCGGCAGGGCGCTGCCCGCAGGGTTATCTCGGCTCCGCGAACTATACTCCCGAGCCTTTGACACATCCGCCGCTAGGTTCCGGTCCCGGCGGATCCTGCCGCCCGGAGCCGAGACGCAACCCCGCCCGCAGCCGCCACAGAGACGTTTGGGGGCTGTTCGAGGCTGTGGCCTCAGGGTTGCCGCGGCTGTTGAGGGTGGCCGCCGCGGAGGCCGCCGGCCGGCGCCCATGCCCGGCCGCCCAGCGTGGCGGTGCTGCTTTTCGATAACCACCACAGCCTCTGGACCCGATGGCAGACTGTCACTCGCTGTTTAAAAATCTTCTTGTCTGATGGCCCGGTTGGCAGATTCACAGCAGATTCACGGCGGATTCCCGCGCCTGCCCCGCTCTGAACAGGCGTAACTACCAAAGACGCTGGCGAGTGGTGAGATTAACGGACCTGAAGAGCGAGATCGACCACTCACGAGGACGGTGTGGTCGAGGTTGCCTCGGGTGGGATGGGCCATCCGCGAGGCGGGTGCAGTGATGGGACGGACCGCCAGCAATAATTGGACAGCGTGGGCAACCATCGCTGTGCAGAGCCGTTGGCGGTTCGGATCTCTCGAGCAATAAGAGCAAGCTCGCACATATCCATCGGACTTTGGCGTTGGCGTAAAAACAAGGACAGTTGGCGCTTATGCGGCTGCCAGCCGGCCAGGCGGCGCCACTCGAGATGGCGGCAGGCTCGGCACCAGCCGATGGATCGCAGAAAAACTAGGTACGCCGGCCATAGCCAAAAAGACGCCCTCCCGACTACACACAGACGCCTGCACGCACTGCGGCTGTTAAGGGAGCAGGGCTCGCAGGCCTGGCCAGTAAGGGGAGCTCAAGGTTTTGGAGGCGGTAGCGCCGCGCCGTGCTAAGGTTGAGGTCTGTGAAAACTAGCACCCCAGTGAGGGCGAAGAGTCTCTGGCTGAAACCTGAAAGTGCGAGGCCATGGAATCGTGCTCGCCGTTCACGCGGAACCAGACCCCCAAAGGTACTTTTGAGCCCTGTCGGCCCCGCAGGGCCCCCAGAGGTAAGGCTCCAACTGGGTCCTTTTGACACACCTCTGGCAGGGCATCGGGATTGGGGATTCCGGTGTATACGAGCCCGGTGAAACTTGCTATCGCCGGGCTGGCGATCCCGGCAAACCGATCGCCGCAGCCGTTTCAGAGCCCCCCTATACGGCTGGCACAGTCCGCTGAGGGGCTCTTCACGGCAGTGCTTCGAGCGGTTACGTCCTGGCATGCCAAGGGGCGCCCCCACATCCCCCAAGGCCATGAGCATGGTGGGCCTTCTCAAGGGGGGGGGGGGGGCTGAATGGCGGAGGAACCTACTAGAAACTTGGTGGGGGTTGTTTGAGGATTTTGAAAAGATGGGGACCCTCTCTGACCTGGGGCCGAGGAACGGATCGTGGCAGCCTCGAATGGCTGATTTGCCTGCTAAAAAGATAAGGCGTTTTGGTGCGTTCACCCTACCTGCTACTAGGCCTTGTTAGACTGAGCTAATTCATCTCCATGCCCACGATCCATCCATCCATGCACTAGGTTCTGACCCTCAATGTCCAAGTAACATACAAATCAGCTCTGTAGAAGGGAACTTTTGAAAGACTTCATTCTCAGAAAGAAAACAATTTGGAAGAAATGTTCCATGGGTGACCCTCTGTCAAAATTGCTCAAAATATTTTCGATACACTGAACATAATAGCCACCAAAACTAAATAATAAACAAGCTTTAAAATAACTTCTACTACTAAATAGGTAGACTGATTTTGAAATAATTTCACAGAAATGTTCCTTGGGCTGTCTCAACCAAAATGGCTCAAACCATCCACTCCACTTTATATTACCTACCACTTAATCTGTACAATAAGGATCAGGTGAGCGATCCAGGGCCATTATGACCCTCTTGTCTATGGGAAGAAGGTATTGAAGGACGGCCAAGGTGGAGCGATGGATAGATAAAGTGCTGCAAAGGAAGGAAGGAAGGAAGTTGCAAACGTCTTCACTCAGTCATATTCCACGTGTTTTACTTACGTCTCCGTTGCTAGACGCAATAGTTAATTTCTGGCAAAATTATTTCGATCTATCAAATATATGAAATAAAAAAATAACTTCCTGCATATGCAGGGAGTCGAGAAACTTTCTCAGCGGAAATGCTTTACTTGACGCCTGTCTATCTCTACAACTATCTATCACGCTGCAATGCACTCTTCAGCCAGTACATGTTTTTATCAGAGGCTAGAAGTACAGATCTATAAATAATTTAAATAGGTCGAGAAAACACTCCTCGAAGGGGATATCAGTGCTGCTGAATATTGCACCAATCAATCTTTTCCCCGAGAGTGGGAGTGTCTAAATGGGAATTAGACATTTTATGGAAATTGGGAGTCTAATTTCCCACCCAAGAGCCATAATTTTGTGTCAAAAATCCCCTAGGCGGGCATTAAAATTCCCTGTTTTAGATATCTAATTCCCGCCCCTGTGTCAAAATGTCCTGTCTAATTCCCAAGTGTTGCAGATCATATTGATGACTGATCCCCAGAGTATGCCCCCGCCCTACCCTTCTGGGGGAAAACACTGATAGGTGCACAATTCGAAACACAGGGGCGAAACGACTAGTACTGAGTTCCGGCAAATAGTATTTCATAGGTGTTACATTTGTTTTCACTCTGTCGATTTTAACCACATCATATAAAGAAGTTTCTGCATATAAAGGAGTTGATACATAATGAAATGTAATCATATAAAGTTCATACAGTACATCATAAAGTATATACATCACATAAATTTATATATCACACCATAAATCAAATACATCACATAATATAGTTTATACATCAAATGATACAGTTAAGACATCATTGAATACATTTGATATATCACATAATAAACACTTCACATCACATAACAAAGTTACACCACATAATAATATTTCCACGTAGCATAATGAACGTTTGATAACAGATAATAAAGATTGCACATGGCATAATCAAGTTTGAACATCATATAATAAAGTTTGCATGTGACATAATAAAGTTTACACATCATATAAAGTTTATACACTATACAATAAAGTTGCACATTACACAATAAAGTTAATACCACACACGATGTAGATGACCCATCATATAACCAAGTTTATGCAATGCATAATGAAGTTGACTAAAAACATAATAAGATTTGTGCAATACATAATGTAGTTGATGCACCTTATCATGACGTTTATACAATAAATAATATAACTGACATAAAACATAATAAGATTTATACGATACATAATGTAGTCTATACATAACATCATGAAGCTCATACAAAACATAATACACTTGACACATAACATAATGAATATCACACAGAATATAATAAAGTGTGATCAATATAGAACTATGTTTATGTTCTTTGCAACTTCTTTTAACTTACATGTAGTTTTGGCTAGCTAATACATAGTCATTAGTGTTATTAATAGAAAAAGCAGGTATTTGCGATGGTATACCATTGACTGCAGATCTAGTTAAATTATCAAGACATTTGCTTGTCTGAGTAGCTAAGTATCATACCTACCGTTAAAATCCTAAAAAATTGGACACATTGAGGACTTGCTGTAATTCTCCTAAATTTTAACAATTTTGTTTCCTCATCCAGCAAGAAGTCCAAAAGGTATATACGGAATGGCAAACAGTATAGACCCTGACCAGACTGCTCCTTTAGGAGCAGTCTGATCTGGGTCTACACTGTTTGCTAAGGCCTTTCTGTCCCAATGCTAAGGATTATTACGGTGACCGTGCTTATATGTCATGTAGTATACATCAAACACTAGACTAATCATGTTGTAGTTATTCAGACTAATTTGAAATTGATTTGTTTTGACATCAAAGAAGCCGACGTTCCTTTTGGAGAGTGCAAGAAATAATACAAAGTAATCATCATCATCAACGGATTTTTGATTAACGTGCAGGTACAGGGGCAACGTCCACATAAGTGGGCCCCCTCCCAGGTAGCTGGCTTGCTGCACGCATGGCAGATCTTACACCAGATCTCCAGGCTTGTCTATCATGAGGATCGATAGCAGAGAGCTTCCATTCTCTGCAATCTCTTTCTGTTAGTTGCTTCCAGGTCATCTTGGGCCTTCCTGGCCCCCGCTTTCCACTTACCTGTATGTCACAGGCAGTCTTGATTGAACCGTTGGAGCATTCCACATGTCCATACCAGCGAAGTCTTCTCTCTTTCAGGATGAGGTCCAGGTCCTCAATGCCAAGACGCTCAAGTAACTCACTGGACCTGATGGTGACAGTGTCCTGTGGCTTGACATTGCAGATCTGTCTGATCATTGCCCTGTCATTTTGCTGTAGACGTTGGAGGTTTGGCTTTGTCAATGGCCATGTCTCACTGGCATGGAGCATTGCGCTCCGCACACAAGAGCTATACACACGGCCACGTGTCTTGAACGAGAGGTGGCGGGAAGAGAGAACTGGTAGCAACTCCTTGAATTTCTTCCAGGCTGTTTTCACACGTGATGTAGTTGAAAGGTCGCAACCACCCCCTGCAGAGAGCATATCACCTAGGTAGCAGAAGGAAGCTACAACCTCCAGCTTGTCTGATCCGACTTGAACTTCCCTCTGTGGTCTGCCATCTAAGGGGCGTGCAGTTCCTTGGCACCGTGTACACCTGTACTCAGGGTCCTCTATCAAGCGTTTGAGCCCACTGCATTTCTTGTGCACCCAGAATTTACAGCCATTACAAAAGATACTGTTGCTGCCCACTCCAGTGCGACATACAGCGCATGGGAACTGGCCTGTACTCTGCAAGAGGTCCAGACCTGTACCACAGATCATGATCTTTGTCTTTCCTGCATTCACTCTCAGCCCTTTCGCCTCCATTGCGTCTTTCCAAGTTAAGAGCCTCCTGACACATTCCTCAAGGGATTCAGCTATGATGACAAGGTCATCAGCATACAGGTCCTCCCAGGGGACTCCAGGGCGGAACTCGCATGACAAGGCTTCAAGCACAATGATGAAAAGCAGTGGGCTGAGAACAGAGCCTTGATGAATACCCACCTTCACCTCGAATTCTTCACTGTAACCATCACCAACGCGGACACGGCTCCGAGCATTTCCGTACATCCCTTGGAACAGTTTCACAATCCACTCGTCCACTCCAAGTTTTCTTAGTGCCCACCAGATGACTTTCCGAGGCACTCAATCAAATGCCTTCTCCAGGTCTACAAAAGCCATGTAGAGTCTCTTGTTGGCCGCCAGATACTTCTCTTGCAGCTGTCGGACAACAAAAATTGCATCTGTTGTGCCTCTTCCTGGGACGAAGCCAAAATGGGAATTGTCGATGGACACCAACTGCCTAATGAGGCCATCCACAATCCTTTCCAGGATTTTCATTACCTGTTCTGTCAGCTTGAGACCACGGTAGTTGCCCCGTTCCAATGCATCGCCCTTGCCCTTGTAGAGACAGACAATGAAACTCTGTTCCCAGTCAGAAGGTACCTTCCCATCACGGATGATTGCAGCTGCAAGGTCATGGATCATCGAGGCACCCGCATCACCTGCAGCTCTTATCATCTCCACCACTATGCCAGAGGGACCAGGTGCTTTGCAAGTCTTCATCTGAGAGATAGCCTTCTTAACCATATCAATAGTGATTGGGATGGGTGGCCCTTCCACTGGTGGTTCATCAGACAGGTGGTCTGGGTCCCTGTCGAAATCAACATTGAGGAGCCTTTGGTAGTGTTCTAACCAGGCCCTCTGCTTTGAGTCATCACTCATTGACATCTCCCCTGCATCATTCTTTACTGGTTTGTCACCTACAACATCGGCATTCTCTCTTCTCATCTGGTTAGCAAGGCGGTATACTTCTGAGGACTTAGGGTCAATATTCTTGTAGATCTCCTTCTCAGCTTCTTGGCGAGCATGGTGCACCGCACGTCTGGCTATGCGTTTGGCCGCAAGATATGATGCATGGGTGCCCTTACCAGTCTTCCAAGCTTTAAAGGCTTGCCGCTTGGCTGCTATGACCTTATTAACATCCTCATTCCACCACCAGGTTTCGCGACGCCAGCGGTGGGGCCGAGTTGTGCCACACACCTCTTCAGTTGTCTTGAGCAGACCGGTCTTGATGCTGTTCCATATATCCTCAGTGGTAGCATCTGCTACACCTGCCGAAGCACTCACATGCTGGCTGAAAACCTCCTGGAAATGATTTCTTGTCTGAGATTCTTTCAGCTTCCAAACTTTTAGTCTGGTGGTGAACTTGCGCTTGGGTTTTGGTGGCACATCAATCCTCATGTCGCATATGAGTAGCTGATAACTGATTACTTATAGCAAATGAAATTTTCACAAAAAATCTTCTTCTTTTTTTTCATAGAAAAATTAGGCTTGACATTTAGCAGATGATTAGCATTTAATTGCAATCCTGATTTCTCTGAAAAATGAAAAATAAGTGTCAGAATAAATAAAAGTCTTCTTTGCAATGGGCTTTGGATAGGCTAAAGGGGTTAAATTATGACTCATGACTGTAACAGATATTTTCAAATTCATGTACTGTCTTTAATTTTTTTCTAAGGTAAATGGAGGTTTGACATTTCTTATGAATCATAGGCAGATGGTTCACATGAATGTTAAGCCTATTTTTCTTTTCAGAAAAGTATTCAGAATATCATGTGCTGCGTGATATTGCTTGACACTTCAAGAATTCAGAGGTGATTATATTGCACTGAAAAAAAAAAAATAATTTATTTATTTGTTTATTTATTTTTCATTTATTTATTTATATTTAAGAATTCAGAGGTTTTTTGAGGCCGAAGTTTATTATAGCACTGAAAAAATTATAATTTATCTATTTATTTATGTTTCAGATTTTTGTTCTACATTCGCACCAGAAGACTTCTGAGGGCCATTGTTATAATCTTTATGGTTGTCCTGTACTGTGAGTTCATTCACTATTATGTGGTCCTCCTGTGGTGCCAGTGGCCCCTACTGAAACATCAACAGAGAGCTGACTCAGCCCCAGTGGAGGGCAAGCCCCTGAGGGTCATGATCCTTGGAGATACCCATATTCTTGGAAGTGGAGGGCACTGGTTTGATAAGCTAAGAAGGTAATGAGTTGTGACTTTCTAATTGGGCCCCGTCAAGCGATTTTGGTACTTATCACCTATGCGAACAGCGAAGGTTCAGGCGAGCCTACGCATCCGCGCAGTCTCGCCAGAACCTTCGCTGCTCGCTCATACAAGCAGTGAGTCAAGAAGAACCTTCAGACAGAAAGCCATATCCCTGGCCCCTCTGAATGGCTGGGTATGCGCAGTTAAAATTTGTCATGAGGGAATGCTCGAAGACACAAATTCGCTTGGCAGGGCTCAATTAATTTACTTGATTTTTACTCATTTAAGGGGAATGGATACACCTGACAGATTTTTCTGCCATTTTTCAAAGGGAGACAAAGTTTGGAACTCCCTTTTCACTTTTCCAGGGGGAACAACCTACGTCAGAGCAGTGACTTAATAACCATTCGTAGGCTTGCCGGCATTGACCACACAAAAGGCATTTGTCACATCAAGTAGGCGCAGTTGGTGCATTAGGTCATAAAAGAATCAAACATACTGAAAAATGTCTCAGAAATGTGCCCTTTCTTTAAATAAATCGACACAGGCTGATTTGGTAATGATGTCGGAACTACCATTGTTTACAGCGATGAATCAAATCTTGTGACGAAGCTATCGAAGCCTTTTCAATTCAGGCTTTTCAATGTTTCTAAGTGGAATTAGGTCACTGATGGGATGCAAATGTTGTTCGTTACCAGCTGAAGTGTGTTTTCTGAAGACTCATAATGTACATATCTAGTTTGAAGCATTTTATTTACCCTATTTACACCAAAATGGCCGCTCCTGAAATGGGTGCATCATCCATGCTATGACGTAGGTTGTCACCCTTGTTTTCTATAATTTCTATCCAACTGAAAAAGGTCTATTCTTAAAGGAGCAAATTCTTTCCTTTAAGAGTTGACCCCTATTGACATAGGAGACAAAAATACTTTTGCAGGAGTTGCTTCCCATGAATGTGTACCCATTCCCCTTAAGACAAAGTAGTACATAATCATAATGGTGTTCCATGATCAGTCAATTTGTTTTTATAATGACAACTTCTTAAAGTAGCGCCCCCACCCATCAGGACATGGAGAAATAGATTAGGCTGAATGGTGCTTCCGTGCAGAGCTGATAGCAACTGAACTTGAGTACTGGTGAACTTGAGTACTGGTAAACCATTTAGATGGGCCCCACCCATCGGGGCTTTGAGAAATAGATTGGGCTGCATGGTGCTTCCACGCAGAGCTGAAACTGACTGTACATGAGAACTGGTAAACTGCTTAGAAGGTCTATGCTTGCCCATCAAAGTGGTGCGAGTTGGACTGTCCATGCATATAAACCCTACTGGTTTCATTGGGCCACAGGTCTTGAGATGTCATTTCATCACAAAATTGGAAGCAAAATCTCCAAATTGACCTAAATAGTGTTGACAGGGACATTAAACCTCAACTTCAAAGAAACAAAATCATTTAGAAGGTCTAAGGCTGACCATGAAAAGTGGTGCCAGTCAGACCAATCCTTAAACCCTAGCGTTTTTTTTTTGTGTGGTAGGGCTTGAGATGTCTCAATGTCGGCTTAAAGTCCCACAAAATCAAAAGCAACGTCTCTAAAATGATCAAAATAATGTTGACTGGATAAAACCTCACAAAAAAAAAAGTTCTTTTAGTACTGTTGTTTGAATTCAAGGTAATTTTGTGTCAAACACTGGTGCTAATTTCAGATGAAATTCATGAAAGAAGTTTCATAAATTTCGTATGAAATGACCTTGAGAGTGTAAAATGTTGACCCATGGATTATATGCGGGAAACCCCTAAAGGGGTACCTTGGCAAACAGTGCAGGCCCAGATCAATTGCCGCAGAATGCGGCGTCTGATCAGGGCCTGCACTATTTGCTAACAGAATTTTCCATCAAAAATAGAATTAAAATGAAAAAATAGGCCTGACCCCCTTTATATGACAAATGGACTTGTCCAACATATAGCAATGTGAGAGTCCACTAGTATACAATAGGTTGATTCCAGGACATTTGCCCCCCAGGACATTTGCCCCCCAATGAATTAATCTAAAAATGGACATTTGCCTCCCAGTTGAAAATGTGACCTGGACATTTGCCCCCCAGAGCTGATTTTTGGTATGGACATCCGCCCCCAGTGCTTATTTTACAAGTGGACATTTGCCCCCCACTGCTTATTTCAGAAAGGGACATTTGCTTCCTAAAGCAATCTAAAAATGGACATTTGCCTCCCAGTTGAAAATGTGACCTGGACATTTGCCCCCCAGAGCTGATTTTTGGTATGGACATCCGCCCCCAGTGCTTATTTTACAAGTGGACATTTGCCCCCCACTGCTTATTTCAGAAAGGGACATTTGCTTCCTCCCCCTCCTGTGATCTAATGTAAGCTATGAGGGAGTTACAAGGATATTTTTGGGTTAGTTCTCTTTATTTCTAGTTGGAAACTTATGTTGTGGGTACTTGTCAGAATCGCCTCAACGGGGCAATCTAACAAGTACCCACAACATACAGTTTTATGGAGAAATAAGGAGAAATATCCCAAAATTAACCTCATTACTTCTCATCTGGAACTATGCTCTACTCTTATCTTTCAGAGAATGGCAGATGACCAGAGCCTTTCAGGCTAGTATGCTGATATATAATCCCGAGGTTGTTTTTATACTAGGTAAGATTTGTTTGATTTGAGGTTTAACGTCCACGTCAACACTGTAAAGGTCATTTTGGAGACGTTAGGTGGACAAAACACCCCTCAGTTGGACACCCCAGTGACGCAAACTACATGGCACCTCACCCAACCACTCCTGAGAAACAATATTGGACATTCTGTTGCATCCGGGTACCTCACATGTGACCCTAGCAAGGATCAAGATGTAAAAAACACAAACTACAGAAATCAATCAATCTTGCCGCACCAGAAAAATCAAAATGGCCGCTTAAGATTATATTATGGCTATTTGGGATAGAAAAGGCTTGACCTCTGGCCGCGTTTGACAGGTGCACGCTGAAAAGAGGGAATTTTGCATTGAATACTATCGGGGGGATAAGGAATTGGCCGTTTTAGGGAGGGTCATGCTTATTAATAGAGGTGGCCAGGTACCAGGTTAGACTGTACTTATGATTGGGTATGCAGTAGTTGAAGGGAATATGTTTATACAGAGGACCCACACTTTAACAGCAGTATTTGCTCCCAAACAGTTCGCCACTGTAGCGAATTTGCCGCTGTAAAGAATCCGAATAAGGAGTAGTATAATAGATTACAAAGGATATTCTCCCTTAATTAGGCTAAGAAACAAATTTTGTGGACATTTGTTAATCATATTTATTGCAACTCAATAAATGCATAGGGTTGAGCCACAACTTCTCACAACATTAATTACGGCCTTCCCCCTACAGTGAATACATGGCAAGTAATTTCACAAACAATACAATATTCATTTTTCGTAGAGAAAATGCATATAGTATATAAAATAATGATTATAATTCATTAAAACATTAAGCAAATGTGTTGGCTAAAATGTAAGAAAACTCTCTATACATATAAATAAATAAAAAAGAAAATATAATATGTGTTATGTGAGTGTGTGTGCCTTAATGCAAGCAGGTGTGCATGCAAGTGTACGAGGGGATTTTCATATATAATGAACATTTGTCCACTGAGGCGATTCTAACAAATATCCATAACATTCGTTTTTTGGAGTATTAAAAAAATTATTATATTCTTGAATACCTCCATTAATCCGTCTTATCTTGAGATTAGGATTTGTTCCATTGAAAAAGTCGGTATATAGAGGATCTTACATGAGTGTCCATGTATTATTGAATTTATTAAACGAGTTGAGGAAAAGGGATAAAATGTGAGGCTTTGCCGAGCATTTTATCCCTTTTCCTCAACAAGTTTAATAAATTCACTAATACATGAGCACGAATGCAAAATTCTATTTATCATATGACGTTTAAAACGCATTTTATTCAAGATTGTTTGCAAAAATATCAATATTCCGCCATTAGTAAACGCGACGTCGTTAAGGACCTTGTACATGTAACGTTACAGGACGTATCTAGCTGATTGCATATTTAATCAACTAGTGGATTATCGAAAATATTACATGGCGTTATTACACTCTCAGACGCGACGTCATATGATAAAACAAGTTTTGTCATTATATCGAATGTCGGTTGACTGTATTTCTTCATGGGCTAGCTCAGCTGCTCTCGTCTGACTGGTGATCAGGAGGTTACTGTTTCGATACCTGCCGTGTCAGCAACATTCTGTTATGGAGATTGATAATGAAATCTTTTCTGCGGTCATTCTCTCCCTTCTGCTGTTTAAAGAAAAGCACTTAGCAGGTTCATGTGAAAGAATGTGCACCGTTCTTGTTAACTCCTTATGTATAAGCCTGCCCAGACTTGATCTGACCTAAATAGTATTGACTGGACATTAAACTCCAAACAAACAGACTATATTTCTTCAGATTCTTCACTTTCATTCATATTTACTCTTTCTCGCCTGATTCCCCATATCTCCTTTACTATCAATTACATCTGATCTTGATCTTCACTGTTTGCAAAGGTATTTATCAAAGTAATTTTCTAACTGTTCCGAGATAAGAAGGCTAGACCTTTCATGTGAATCCTTTGCCCTTATTTTTCACAGAGAACAAAGATATCCATATATTGCTGGGCAATCAATTCACATTTAATATCAAGCCTTATTTTCTCTGAAAAAAAAAAATCAGAAAAAATAAACAGTTTCTCATCTGATCTAAAAAACTTCAAGCCTTATTTTCTCTTAAAAATCAGAAAAATAAACTCTTTCTCATCTGTGCTAAAAAACTTTTTCCTTGGTGCTTAACTGCTTTAAGGATTAGGACTTTCATGACTCTTTTGAATCCAAAAATTTAAGCAGATTAATTTTATTAATTAGTCAAACTTCAGGAACTCAAATAGCTTTGGGACCATGAACATAGCAACAGATAAGGCAGGTATTTTGTGATAATAAGAGGATAGTTGTTCTTCGTTTTCCTTATATCTCCATAAAAACCTATGTTGTGGGTACTCATTAGAACCACCTCTGTGAGGCAGTTAGAAGCCATCTGATCTGGATCTTCATTGTTTGCCATCCAGTTTATGAATTTGTTGCAATAATTTGCATCAAGTAATCTGATTGGCTGATAATCAGTAGTGGGTGTGACATATTTAAATATTCAGCAAGATAAGGGTTAAAGGTGTCCAATTTTCATGAATTTTACGGTATACTTTCACTCTTTTGTCAATCACAGGAGATTTAATGGATGAAGGGAATATTTGTTCTCTGGAAGAGTTTGACTATCATGTAGGACGATTCAAGAAAATGTTCCACACCCCACATAACACAAGAACAGAAATTCTGGTTGGAAACCATGACATTGGCTTCCATTACAGGTAAGTTTCAATTAAATCGCTTGCATGATGTAAGTTGGGGGACTGATCTAAGACATCTGCTACATTTTCGTGCGGAATCTGACTTTTTTTCCCTCTAGTGACAACTTTGTTGCCTACTGATAACAATTGCAAATACACCTCAGCCTCGTTATAACACGGAACTCCGGGTCCAACCAACAGACCGTGTTAGTTAACCGAATCGTGTTATAAACGCCGACCGTATTTGTCACAGATCAACATTGACACAATGGTGATCAATAGTTTCCCAAACATGATGATGTGCGGTCCGGTTAATGACCGTATTTCCCGATTAAAATGTGTTTAGAACTAATCAATGGCAGTAAATACCATGACCCATCAAGTCAAACAAGTCACTTTAATCCAAACCAGCTGATAGACCATGTTTAATATCCAGAAATTGTCCGATCTGACAGCGAGTATGACGCCATTTTGATACCTGGTTCCCGTCTATCTTTATTGTAACTGAGCGTCCGGAACCGTACCGAACTACAGTACCGTTAATACATTTCAATGGTGAAATTACCGGGTAGGGTTCGGAACCGGACAATGATCAACGCTTACAAGAAATTTGAATTACTTCCCTTGAAATGTCTAACCCTTAATATTTTAGCCATAATGACGATTTTAATGGCCCACATCGTCTTCGAATGAATTTTTTACCGCGAAAATCGATCTTGAATATGTTTTATCATTTGCTTTTAAGCGGGAAAAAATTTTACTTTCTTTTACATGCAGCTCTAGAAAATGAGTTTTATTGCAGTTGACCGATCACATTGTCTGCATCGATGTATAAAATTTCTGCTGAGCAGTGATCCTTAACAGAGCGTGATAAATATTTTTTCCCGTTGCGTAACTGAATTCTTTAATCTCTTTATCTCACTAAGCCAACACTTCTGATTGTGCCGATGGCAGTTCATGTTTATCATGCGTGTCAAACTAAACAAGTTTATATACTGTGTATCCAACTCTGCGGGAGGCCTGCAATAAATATCAAAAAGTACCGTTATAAACCGTGTTAGCTACCGTGTTAGCTACCGTATTACCGCAGTCAAAAGTGAGAGAAAAATAAAGTTGTTGTGCTTAAAACCTGATACAATCCATGGATAAAATTTATAAATGTTGGTTGGGGAAAATTTGGGGTCCAAACCAAAACCGTGTTATATCCGAATTCGTGCTGTAACGAATCGTGCTATAACGAGGTCCGGGTGTAGTTAGAACCCAGATCAGGCCCGAAGTTTTGAAGGTCCTGATCAGAATCCAAACTGTTTGAACTTTGATGTTATTCTTGCAAGATTTTTTGAAAAAGTAAATTTAAAACAAATATATATCTGCGGACAAAAAAAGGCATGCAAAATTACCCAGCATGCAAAGAGCTAAGTGAAATGGATTTCAGGGGAGGCAACTCTTTCAAAAGTATTTTCTTTCAGGGTCTGAACTGTTTGCTTAGGCCTATCTGTCCCGATGCTTAGTATCAGTACAGTAGATAGAGATGATACTAGAGTATTAGATATTTTACTTGCTAGAACAGAAGTGTCTGATCAGGGACTTCACTGTTGGCAAAGAAGCTCAACCATTTTCAAATTGAATTTCTGAAACTATATCAACCTGACACACCTCAGTTTTTAAATGGACTCTGCTATTCTTAGTGAGGAAGATTCTATTCAGTTGAAAAGGTGTTTATTGTACAAATTTTAAAAATTCGGACACCTTGAGGACTTGCTGTAATTCTCCTAAAATTTCAACAAATTTGTTTTTGCAATCCAGCAAGGAGTTCAAAAAGAGGAGACAGAATGTCAAACAATGTAGACCCTGATCAGACTGCTTCTTCAGGAGCAGTCTGAGCTGGGTCTGCACTGTTTGCTTCGACCTGTCTATCCCAATACTTAGGATCATTACGGTATTCACTAACAACCATGAGTGTTTGGGTTTTACGTCCCACCAACAGCCAAGGTCATACGGAAACGTGACCTCGGTTTAAAGACTCATCCAAAAGTCTGGAGAAGCCCGGGATCCATCCTGCGACCCCTGGTTTACAAGGCGAGCAGCATAACCACTATGCCATGGAGGCTTCTACCAACAACCATTTGTATGCCTTTTGTTTTCTTTCTTATATCAGAATGACAGACAGAAAACATGACAGATTTGTGAAAGCTTTTGATGCACCTTCCGTCAAACTACTGCAGATCCGTGATATTATATTTGTGATGATAAACAGTATGGCTATGGAGGGTGATGGTTGTCATATATGTAGCGAGGCCATGAATAAACTGAGAGATATCAAATGGAAGCTGAAATGTGCCAAAGTAAGTATCATATACCATATTTGCCATAATAAGGAAATGGTGAGCTTTGTTTGTTTGTTTGATTTGAGGTTTAACATCCCCGTCAACACTGTAAAGGTCATTTTGGAGACGTTGCTTCCAATTTTGTGGGACTTTTACCCGACATTGAGATGAAATGACATCTCAAGCCCTGTCGCCCAATGAAACCAATAGGGTTTAGTAGCATGGACTCTCCGCCTCGCACCGCGGTTCCTGGACAGGCTTAGATCCTCTAAGTGGTTTACCAGTTCTAGTGTGCGGGCCGGATTCAGCTCTGCGTGGAAGCATCATGCAGCCCATATATTTCTTCAAGCCCCTATGGGTGGGGGCAGAGTAAATGGTGGGCTTAGACATTTCAGTCAGATCATAAAAACAAGCCCAAAAAATTCTTCTTTTAACCTTTAAGACACCAAGAAAAACAACATCTGAAAATGTCTGCTTATGTCGACTGCTGAATCTTCTTGTCCAACTTTTTAGCTCGCCTGTACGAAGTACATGGAGAGCTATTGTTGTCACCTCGGATGGCGTGCGCGTGCGCGTCACACTGTGTTAAAGTTTTTCAAATGCTTATATCTCAACAGTCACTCATCACAGAGCACTCATATTTGGAACTTAAGTACCTGGGAGGGTCTTCTGATGTTCAAAGATAACAGACCCCTGGGGTCATGTCCGGGGTGGGGCTTGGGGTCAAAATCTAGAACACCTATGTAATACTGTGTTAGTTTTTGAAATGCTTATATATCAGCAGTCACTCATCACAAAGCATTCATATTTACAACTTGGATACCTGGGTGTGTCTTCTGAGATTCCAAGACAACACCCCCCTGGGTTCATGCCTGGGAGTGGGGATGGGGTGGGGCTAGGGGTCAAAATCTAGGACAACTTTGTAATTTGTTGTATACCTTTCCCTTATGCTAACAAGTTATAGACAGAATTGGTTATACATCAGCCAGCCAAGTGACATTGGTTCAAGTGTAAAAGGGTGAAGGTCATGGTGACCTACATTTCACGGTCCATTGATTTTGCCTTTTATCTTGAAGACTATTTGTTGGAGAAATGTCATACCTGGGATAATGGTTCCATGTGACCCCATGATTGACCTCAAAATATATCTAGGTCACTGTGACCTATACTTCATGGTTCAGTGATTTTGACTATTATCTCGAATACTATTTGATGGAGAAATATCATACCTGGATTATTAGTTCCATGTGACCTGATAATTGACTGCAAAATATATCTAGGTCAGTGTGTCCTATATTTCATGGCTCAGTGATTTTGCCTATTATCTCGAATACTATTTGATGCAGAAATGTCATACCTGGATTATAAGTTCCATGTGACCGGATAATTGACCCCAAAATATAACTAGGTCAGTGTGACCTATATTTCATGGTTCAGTGATTTTGTCTTTTATCTCGAATATTTTTTGATGGAGAGATGTTATACCTTGATTATTAGTTCCATGTGACCCCATGATTGACCTCAAAATATAGCTAGGTCAGTGTGACCTATATTTCATGGTTCAGTGATTTTGCCTATTATCTTGAATATTATTTGATGGAGAAATGTCATACCTGGGTTATTAGTCCCATATGACCCCATGCTTGACCTCAAAATATGTCTAGGTCACTGTGACCTATATTTCATGGTTCAGTGATTTTGTCTATTATCTTGAATACTATTTGCTGAAGAAATGTTACACCTGGATTATTTATTCCATGTGACCTGATTATTGACCGCAAAATAAATCCAGGTCATTGTGACCTATATTTCATGGTTCAGTGATTTTCCCTATTACCATTATTACTATTTGATGAGAAATGTCATACCTGGGTTATTAGTTCCATGTGACCCCATGATTTACCTCAAAATATATCTAGGTCACTGTGACCTATATTTCATGGTTCAGTGATTTACCTATTATCTTTAATAATTTTTCATGAAGAAACATCATGCCTGGATTATTTATTCCATGTGACCCCACGATTGACCTCGAAATTATATCTTGGTCAGTGTGACTTAAATTTCATGATTCAGTGACTCTGCCAAATTGAATACTATTTTTTTTTTTTTTTTAGAAACTTCAGTCCTGAATTATAAGTTCCATGTGAAGAGTTGATTGACATAGAAGTATATCTAGATCAGTGTGACTTATTTTCATGGTTCATTGATTTTGCCTTATAATTCATACAGATTGTGATTCTGAAATGTAATATTTGGCATACATGTTCCATGCGACCTTGTCACTGACCTCAAAATGTATCTAGGTGTCTGTGACCTATATTTCATGGTTCAGTAATTTTACCTTCTATGTTGAAGGCGCGAAACAGGCGAGCTATGCTGTCTGACGACAGCTCTTGTTAAAAATATTTTTACATATAGGCAAATAGTGTGGACCCAGATCAGACTGCTTCTAGAGGAGCAGTCTGATCTGGTTCCTAACAGTTTGCAAAATCTAATTTTAAAGTACTTGGCAGACAACAAAGCAGACGACAATTTTCGTGAATGGCATTTTATGGGTTAAGCATTGGGGCTTGAAGAAATAAATTGGCTGCATGATGCTTCCATGCAGAGCTGAATCTGATCGCACACAAGTACTGGTAAACCGCTTAGAGGATCTAAGCCTGCCCAGGCAAAGCAAAAAAAGTCCCAAAAAATTGGAAGCAATGTCTCTAAAATGACCTATATAGTGTTGACGGGGACGGGGACGTTAAACATCAAATCAAACAAATTGGCAAAAGGAGCACATGTAATGAATCAAAACAACATTGTATTTTTTTAAGCCTCCATGATGTAGTAGATAAGCTACTCGCCTTATAAACCAGACGTCGTGGGTTTAGTCCTGGGCAGACCACAAGTTGAGTACCGGTATGTATTTCTTATTTTTCCCTGAAAACAGGCTTTGACATTGGAATGTCAAATCCTGTTTTCTTGGAAAAATATGAGAAATATGGTATTTTAAAATTTTGCCTGCTGAATTTTTTTACCCAGAGTCCTAAGTGTTAATGTTTAATAGTGTATTTGTGTTAACATCTCTCAAGTTTTAGGGCCATTTACCTTACACTAGCATGTATACTGTTGAAGTGGATGTCTAGACCAGGGCTCAAGAAAATGTCGGTTTGCCGGTTCCAGACCGATTTTGTATTCCTTAAACTGATTTTTACTTCAGAAGAAGATTAAAAATTCGGTCCATAATTCAATAACATTTGAAAAAAAATTGGTTCGAAAATTTTCGCTGAATCATTATGTTGTAAAAACAAGCTGACCTTTTGCCACTGATAATCCAAGCATGTATACAAAAAACGCCTTAAGGTTAATGTGTTAGACTGCTTCATTATCTCAGACAAGTCCATGTCGGGTTCTTTGATCTTATCGCAGCGAAATTTGAACCGTGTGTCAAAATTATTAAACCCTGAAGACTGGCCTCAGGCGTTATCGGTAAGCTGGCAAGGGTGAGAAAATTAGGTCAATCAATGCAGGACATACCCTAGTTTGTTTATACAAGTCATTAATTTATGGCTTACTATAGAACCGGTATTTGAGTATAAAATTGTTTTGTTTTTTTAGCTCACCAGAGCCGAAGGCTCCGGGGGAGCTTATAGGATAGGCAGTTGTCCGTCGGCGTCTGCGTCGTCTGTGTTGTCTGCGTCGTGTGACGTCAACACTTTTAAACATCTTCTCCTCTGAAGCCACTGGGCCAATTGGGCCCAAATTTTATCTGTAGCATCCTTGGGCTGGGGGATTGAAAGTTTGTGTTTTATATGAAAATCGGCTTATTAGTTTGGTTGCTATGGCAACTTAGAGTTTCCATAGACTTATAATGCGGAAAATTGAAAAATGGCATTTACTGCCAAGTCATTGCAGATATTTTGACAAAACTTTTATAGAAATGTTTCTTGAGTAAACTTCTCTCAGCCGTATGCTTTTATGCCAACCTGAAGGTCCCCCAGGTTGTACCGGGGCCATGCCCCACCCCCTCCACTTCATAAAAGGCCATATATCACAGAAACCATTCAGATCCCGACCCCTAAACCATATATATTCTTGTTCCTATTGATAAGACGCATTCAGTGACACCAACCTAGGGGTCCTCAGGGATGCGCTGAGGCCATGCCCCACCCCTCCACTTAATAAAAGGCCCAATATATTGGAAACCATTCAGATCCCCGCCCCTAAACCATATATATTCTTGTTCCTTATGATAAGACCCATTCATTGACATCAACCTGGGAGTCCCCGGGATGCGCCGGCGCCATGTCCCACCCCCTCCATTTCATAAAAGGCCCAATATCTCAGAAACCTTACAGATCCCCGCCCCTAAACCATATATATTCTTGATCCTTATGATAAGACACATTCATTGACACCAACCTGGGGGTCCTCAGGGATGGGCCGGGGCCTTGCCCCACCCCTTCACTTCACAAAAGGCCATATATTTCAGAAACCGTTAAGATCCTCACCCCTAAACCATATATATTCTTGTTCATTATGATAAGACACATTCAGTGATACCAACCTGGGGCTCCCCAGGGATGTGCTGGGGCCATGCCCCACCTTCTCCATTTCATAATCTCACAATATCTTGGAAACCCTACAGATGGCTACCCCCTAAACCGTATATATTCTTGTTTCTTATGATAAGACACATTCATTGAAACCAACCTGGGAGTCTCCTGGGGCCTTGCCCCACCCCTCCACTTCACAAAAGGCCTTATATCTCAGAAACTGTTCTTAGCCCCATCCTAAACCATATATATTCATCTTCCTTATGATAAGACGCATTCAGTGACACCAGCTTTGGAGTCCTCGTGGCATGCCCAGGCCATGCCCCATCGCTTTACTTCATTAAAAGCCATATCTCAGAAATAGTTCAGATCCACACCCCTAAAACATATACTTGTTCCTTATGATAAGACTCGTTCAATCACACCAACCTGGGGGTCTCTTTGTGCTGAGGCAATGTGCCCCGCCCTTCCACTTCATAAAAGGCTTTATATTTCAGAAGCCATTCAAATCCCCACCCCATAATCGTATATGTTCTTGTTCCTAATTATTAGCACACCTACTGTAGTGGGGTCCACAGGGCCATTCCTATCCTTTCCACTTCATAAAAGGGCCTCAAATCTCAGAAACCGTTCAGATTCCAACCCCTAAACCATATATATACTTGGTCCTTATGAAAAGACACATTTAGGGACAACAATCTTGGGCTTTCCTGGGATCAACAGGGCATGCCCCAACCCCTCCACCACTTAAGAGGCCTTACAGATCCACACTGCTAAATCATTTATATTCTTGTTCCTTATGCTAAGACGCATTTAGTGATACCAACCAGGGCTCCATTGGGTCCAGGCCCCACCCCCTCTACTTCATAAAAGGCCTAATGTTACAGATACTGAGTCCACATGGGTGTTCATTTGGACATGGGGGTTCATTTGGTAGATTAAAATAATATCATGTTAAAATACATAGCTGCCATTGGGCAGTGCCCACCTGAGCTCTGGTGAGCATAGTGGCCCATGGGCCTCTTGTTTACAAGGTGCAATTTTCAATCCACCTATCATGTCTGAACATTGCGTATGCTTCGAGAGAAAATGCCTTTTTTTCCCCCATTCTAAATGATATTTAGGGCCCCGCACTGAAAGTGTGGGTGCCCTATAGTAATCACTCTGTCCGTCCGTCTGTCTGTCTGTCCGTCTGTCCATCTGTCCGTCCACAAATTTTCCTACTCCTCTGATAGCGCTGCCGGGGCCCTAGTCAGTTTCACTGACAGCTCTAGTTTTATTTAAGAAATACGCTCCATTGAAACCAATAACATAAAACATGTGTATTACGCCCTTGAATTAATTAAAATGAAACCACATGACGTCATTTTCCGATCACGTGGCTTCAACATCGGTCGCCATTTGTAGACAAAGCGATTTGTTTCAGGATACAGGTAGTTGACTTGAGTAATTGTGAAATATGTATTTATATTCTTTAGAACTTAGTTCGGCCATGTAAAATTTTTAATGACTCTCGTTCGGCCATGTTTTGGTTTGAGATTAAAGAAATGTTTTTCGATTTTTTAACCCATTCAAAACGATTTTTTTTTAAGAAATACGCTCTATTAAAATCAATGCCATAAAACAGGTGTGCGTTTCGTCCTTGACTGCATTAATGTGTATTGTGTAAAAGGAAACCGTATGACGTCATTTTCCAACCACGTGGCTGCAATATCGGTCGCAATTTGCAAACAAAGCAATTTTGGCAAAATAAATATGCGTGAAAAATAAGAGAAATATTTTAACGGTTTAAAAAACAAAAAAAATATAGTGACTATCGAACTGGTCTTTGACTGCACCATGCAGGTTGTTTCCCTTTAGCGATCTTCAGGTACTGAGTGACCCGGATATTGGGAAAGTGAAAGTAGATGAAATCTGGCGTAGAAAATGAAAATAGATGAAATCTGAACGTTGTTGGCAATAATTGCTGTTTATAATCGATATACTGGTGCTCACTTTTGTTGAACAAGTGTAAAAGCAATATTGGTATATCATTCATTACCATAATAACACATTTTGAAATTGCAAATCACCACGGACGTTTGAGGAAATTGCAGAAATTGGTTCGGCAATTTCCATAATTTTTGGCAAAATCTGGCTGGAGCGATTAGGATTCTTCAGTTTCTCGAGCCCTGGTCTAGACTGAGGAAATCCTTTGCTACAATTACAGAAAAATGTACATGTATAAGAAAGTACATGCATATGAATCAAGATAAGTGAAAACTTCCATTACAGACTCCTGCGTTGTCCATTTCAAAGGCATCTCAAATGGCATTAAAGAACATAAATCAGATCAAAAACTGGAACAAGTTCATGCCAAAAGGCTTGACATTGCGTGTGTGAATTACTTGCCCAGCAAATGGTTCACATATAATGTCAAGCCTTATTTTCACTGAAAAATAAGGAAGAATACTTTAAAAATGTCATCTGCTACTTGTTTAGTGTTTGAAAGTCCTGAAGGTGTAGTTTATCTTGTTTACAAAAAAAAAAATGGTGTCACACTCCACAATCTCTTTATAACACTAATAAACAAGAGGGCCCACAGGGCCCTGGTTCGCTCACCTGTGTGACACTGTCTCGAATACATTCTATTTTAGCTATGGTTGCCATCTTGTTCATCAGCAGAGTGATTTTAGCTTATTTGGTAGGGAGTAACCTAGGCAACATTCCTGTTAAGTTTGAATCAAATTGTCCTTACGGTTTAGGAGGGGTTCACATTTGAATCAGATTTACAATATTTTTCTATTTTTAGCTCTGGTGGCCATTTTTTCTTCAGAGCGGGATTGTTTTAGCCTTTTTGGCAGAGGGTCATCTAAGCAACATTACTTCAAAGTTTGAATGAAATTGGCCCAAGGGTACAGAAGGAATTATCGTTTGAAGAATTTTTTATTTTTAGCTCTGGAAGCCATCTTGTTCATTGGGGGTGGAATGAGTATTAACTATTTTGGTAGGGAGTCACCTAGGCAAAATTCCTGTGAACTTTTAAATCCAACTGGCCCAAAGGTTTAGAAGGAGTTCGCATTTGAAGCATTTACAATGTTTTCTATTTTTAGCTCTTGTGACCATTTGTTAATCATTATGCTATTTTCCTAGAGGGTCATCTACACAACATTCCAATGAAGTTTAGAAGCCTTCATGGTGAAGTGGTCATGCTACTTGCCTTGTAAACCAGGGTAGCAGGATCGATGCCAGGCTTCTCCAGACTTTCAGATCGGTCTTTAAACAGAGGTCCCATAACTGTATGACCTTAGCTGTTGGTGAGACTTCCAACTCAAACACTCACTCCTATGAAGGAACCTATATGCCAAATATGAAGGCTGTATCTTAAATGCTCCAAAAGTTATGACAAAGTAGGTCAAAGGTCAAGGTCATGGCTCAAAAGTTTTGAATGGTTGAGAAAACCTTGTCACAAGGAACATACATGCCAAATATGAAGGCTCTATCTCATATGGTTCAAAAGTTATGATAAAGTAGGTCACAGGTCAATGTCACAGGTCAATTCTTTATATAAGTGGGAAGCCCTTGTCACAAGGAACCTACATGCTAAATATGAAGGCTCTATCTCAAACATTTTAAAAGTTATGACAAAATAACCTACTGATCTACTTTTTGATTTGACATGACCCATATTCGATCTTAACTGAGATATTGTCCAAATGATCATTCTTAGCAAGTTTTATGATGATTTGACTAAAACTGTGGCCTCTTAGAGTGTTCAAAACGTTTTTGCTATGATTTGACCTGATGACGACCTACTTTTTGACCCGACATGACCCACATTCAAACTTGACCCAGATATTGTCAAATGATCATTTTTAGCAAGTTTGATGATGATCAGACCAAAAATGTGGTCTCTAGTGTGTTCAGAGGGTTTTTCTATGATTTTATCTACTGACCTACTTTTTGGACCGACATGACCCATATTCAAACTTGACTCAGATATTGTCAAGATGATCTTTCTGGGCATGTTTGATGATGATTTGTTTGTTTGATTTGAGGTTTAACGTCCCCGTCAACACTGTAAAGGTCATTTTGGAGACGTTGCTTCCAATTTTGTGGGACTTTTACCCGACATTGAGATGAAATGACATCTCAAGCCCTGTCGCCCAATGAAACCAATAGGGTTTATTAGCATGGACGGTCCGCCTCGCACCGCGGTTCCTGGACAGGCTTAGATCCTCTAAGCGGTTTACCAGTACTAGTGTGCGGGCCGGATTCAGCTCTGCGTGGAAGCATCATGCAGCCCATATATTTCTTCAAGCCCCTATGGGCTGGGGCGGTGTTTGATGATGATCGGACCTAATCTGTGGCCTCTAGTGTGTTCACAAGGTTTTTATATGATTTGACCTACTGACCTACTTTTTGACCTGAAATTACCCATATTCGAACTTGACCGAGAAATTGTCAAGACTATCATTCTGAGCAAGTTTGATGATGATTGGACCAAAAATGTGGCCTCTAGTGTGTTCACAAGGTTTTTCTCTGATTTGACCTATTGACCTACTTTCTGACCTGCCATGACCCATATTCGAACGTGACTAAGATATTATCAAGATGATCATTCTGGGCAAGTTTGATGATGATCGGACCAGAAATGTGGCCTCTAGTGTGTACACAAGGTTTTTCTCTGATTTGAACTACTGACCTACTTTTTGAACCGACATGACCCATATTCAAACCTGACTCAGATATTGTCAAGATGATCATTCTGGGCAAGTTTGATGATGATTGGACCAAAATTGTGGCCTCTAGTGTGTTCACAAGGCTTTTCTGTGATTTGACCTACTGACCTACTTTTTGAATAGACATGACCCATATTCGAATGTGACCAAGATATTATCAAGATGATCATTCTGAGCAAGTTTGATGATGATTGGACATAAATTGTGGCCTCTAGTGTGTTCAGAAGGTTTTTCTATGATTTGACCTACTGACCTACTTTTTGACCCGACAACGCCCATATTCGAACTTGACTTAGATATTGTCAAGATGGTCATTCTGGGCTAGTTTGATGATGATCAGACCAAAACCGTGGCCTCTAGTGTCTTCACAAGGTTTTTTTTCTGATTTGACCTACTGACCTACTTTTTTACCCAACATGACCCATATTCGAACTTGACCGAGATATTTTGTGGTGGTACAAAATGTTTGCAAGTTTAATTAAAATCAAATGATAAATGAAACAGCTATCATGCAGACAAGACCAAAAAAGGCAATTTTTGCCCTTTCAGGGGCCGTAACTCTGCAACACATGATGGGATATGGCTGGTTCAAGAAAGGAACCCAGATCTCATGGTGGTACAAGTTGTGTGCAAGTCTGGTTAAAATCAAATCATAAATGAAGATACTATTGTGCGGACAAGACCAAAAAAGGCAATTTTTGCCGTTTCAGGGGCCGTAACTCCGTAACACATGATGGGATATGGCTGGTTCAAGAAAGGAACCTAGATCTCATGGGGGTACAAGTTGTGTGCAAGTCTGGTTAAAATCAAATCATAAATGAAGATGCTATCGTGCGGACAAGACCAAAATAGGCAATTTTTGCCATTTCAGGGGCCGTAACTCCGTAACACATGATGGGATATGGCCGGTTCAAGAAAGGAACCTAGATCGCATGGTGGTACAAGTTGTGTGCAAGTCTGGTTAAAATCAAATCATAAATGAAGATGCTATTGTGCGGACAAGACCAAAATAGGCAATTTTTGCCATTTCAGGGGCCGTAACTCTGTAACACATGATGGGATATGGCTGGTTCAAGAAAGGAACCTAGACCTCATTGTGGTACAAGTTGTGTGCAAGTCTGTTTAAAATCAAATCATAAATGAAGATGCTATCGTGCGGACAAGAAATTGTTTACGGACGCACGCACGGACGCACGGACGACGGACAAAATGTGATCACAAAAGCTCACCTTGTCACTACGTGACAGGTGAGCTAAAAACCGGCCCCGATAGCTCAGTTGGTAGAGTGTCCGCTCCGGGGAACGGGAGGTCTGGGGTTCGATCCCGGGCCGCGACATACCAAAGTCGTTAAAAATGGTACTAGCTGCTCCTCGCTTGGCACTCAGATTTACGGGGAAGAGCTAGGACTGGTCGATCCAGTGTCAGGGTAATGTGACTGGGTGTGGTATCATGTAATGTGTCTGGGACATGATACTTCAGTGAGGCAGCACTATAAACGTGAGCATTGAGCTCCCTGTCGCAACCAGACACCGTCGTGATATGACTGAAAAATTGTTGAAAGCGACGTTAAACCCGAATTCACACACACACACACATAACACTAATAATAGGGCCCAAATTAGACACCATGTTAGTTAAACAAATGTGTTATATCCAAACAAAATGTATAGATTATATAGAAAAATGACCATTTATGGCATTTTTTCTACATAATCTTTACATTTCTGGGATCCATCTTAAAACAGTGTTAAATTGAAGATCGTGCATGAGTGTTCATGTATAACTAAATTTATTAAACAAAAAAAGGAAAAAGACTAAAATGCAAGGCTTTGCCGAGAATTTTATCCGTTTTCCACAACAAGTTTAATAAATTCAACAATACATGAGCATGAAGATTCTGTTTATCATATGACATTTAAAACGCATTTTATTCACGATTTTGTTACAAAAACGTTAATATTCCGCCATTGGTAAAACGTGATATCGTCAAGGACATCGTACGTGTAATGTTACGGCGCGTATTTAACTAATTTGCATATTTCACCCACTAGTGGATTATCAAATTTATTACATGGCATTATTACATTCTCAGACGTGACGTCATATGATAAATCCATAACCATGTTATAATGAACAGTGTTATAATGAGGTTGTTGTGTATAACAATGGCATTTTACAGACCAAGTGAAGGTTCATGGATTCACTGAATGTGAACTCAGCCGTGTCCTTTTAAATGCTATTGCAGTGGAACTTCAATAGCTGGAATACTATAGGGGATAGGGGCAGTTCAAACTGCTGAGGGTAATCATGATACAAGGTCATGAGGCATGATGGGGATCAGTTAAGGATACCATTTTGTTCTTCTGTTTCATAAAAGTAATTTTGTATGTACTCATTAGAATCACCTCATTGAGGCAATTCTAATGAGTACACACAACATACCTTTTCAAGATGAAATCAGGAAAACCTCCCTTAACCCATTTAGTACCGGAAACCCCAAAACGGGTACCCTGGCAAACAGCACAGGCCCAGATCAGACGCCGCAGAACCTGGTATCTGATCAGGACCTACACTGTTTACAAAAAGTTCAGCTATTTTCCAAATGAATTTTGAAGAAAACACAACCTGACACCCCTAAATTTTGAAATGGACCCCTGCTATATAGGAGGACAATTCCATTTGGTACAAAAAGGGTTAATTATCCTAAATGCACAGATATCTTGAGCTAAATGAAGAATCAGCAAGGGACACACGAGCAAATTTGAATAAGCCAAGGTGAACAAGCTTGTCATTTTCAGCCTGAACACCGGCCCCCACCCATCGGGGCTTGAAGAAATATATGGGCTGCATGATGCTTCCATGCAGAGCTTAATCCGACCCGCACACAAGTACTGGTAAACTGCTTGGAGGATCTAAGCCTGCCCAGGCAAAGCGGTGCGCACCATTCAGACCGTCCATGTTTATAAACCCTATTGGTTTCATTGGGCAACAGGACTTGAGATGTCATTTCATCTCAATGTCGGGTAAAAGTCCCACAAAATTGGAAGCAAAGTCTCCAAAATGACCTTTACAGTGTTGATGGGGCGTTAAACCTCAAATCAAACAAACAAACAAATCAGCCTGAACATTTAACTTTTTTTTTCACGCCGGTGAACAGTGATAAATGGGTGATAATATTTTGTCATCTCTTTTTCAGGGAGCAGGAGAAAAGAAACTAGTTGCCAATGTTTGTGATTCTTTAGAAACTTTTACATACACAAAGCCTATATTATTACAGGTAAGATTTCTGAACTTAGAACAGGTAACTAGAAAAGGAAATAAATTGATCAGTTGTTCTCTTTTTCCACTTATTTTTGAATGTACAAAAGTAGATTCTGGTCATGATCAAAAGTCATCATCTGTTGTGCTGTCTATATAACTTTATTTCTCCAGTAAATGTTTGTAGGATATAAGGTATGCCCGAGAGGTCATTAAACATCTGATCTTGTAAATTACTGTCAGAGATATTTGACACAAAGTTATGAAGGCTATGATATTTCACTTTCCATAAATTATGGACTGTTTGAAACCTCTGCACTAAGAATTATCGAAGTTAGGCTTTAATCTGCTATCATCAAATGGGATGGTAAAAAAGATGTTACACTTACAAACATTTGATATACTTATTGCAAGATTCTGCAGGCATTTCCTTACCATAACTTACATAATCTGGACGGCCCCTCGGTAAGATTGACCAGTGTGTGACGTCACCGCACAAGATCTATCTATCTATCTATCTATCTATCTATCTATCTATCTATCTATCTATCTATCTATCTATCTATCTATCTATCTATCTATCTTATCTTATCTTATCTTATCTTATCTATCTATCTATCTATCTATCTATCTATCTATCTATCTATCTATCTATCTATCTATCTATCTATCTAACTATCTATCTATCTATCTATCTATCTATCTATCTATAGATTCTATCTATCTATCTATCTATCTATCCTGACTACGTTAGCCCCTGCCGATCCGGGCTTGAAGAAATAGATGGGCTGCAAGATGCTTCCACGCAGAGCTGAACCAACCCGCACACGAGTACTGGTAAACCACTTAGAGGATCTAAGCCGGCCCAGGCAAAGTGGTGCGAGTCGGCCCACCCATGCTTATAAACCCTATTGGTTTCATTGGGCGGCAGGGCTTGAGATGTCATTTCATCTCAGTGTCGAGTAAAAGCCCCACAAAATTGGAAGCAACGTCTTCAAAATGACCTTTACAGTGTTGACGGGGACGTTAAACCTCAAATCAAACAAACAAATATACTTATTGCAAGATTCTGCAGGCATTTCCTTACCATAACTTGCATAATCTGGAATTATGTCACCAATTTCTTAAGTGTTTGCTGTGTAATATTGTCAAAGATAAATTTCAACTTGGTCCAAATCTGCTGTGCAGACACATCTTGACAAAGGAATAAAATTTTGTTTTTGCTTTTTAACCCTTGACCTGCTGAATGTTTATATATGCCACACCCACCACTGATTATCAACCAAACAGATTTCTTGATGCAAATCATTGCAACAAATTCATGAGATGAATGACAAACAATGAAGATCCTGATCAGATGGCTTCTTCAGAAGCCATCTGATCTGGATCTTCATTGTTTGAAAGATAAGACATATCCAGGCTCAGCAGGACAAAAGGTTAAAACAAAGAATATATTTACACTGTACAGATTGTCTCAAAAGATACGATTGGCTGGAGCAAAAATCTGAAGCAGATCAAGCTCTCAACAGAGATTATGAAGGGAGCTAGCACACAACAAAACCTATGTTAAGGCTTGTACAGTGAAGACTTGGATCAGCCTGAGCATTCACACAGTCTTATCAGAACCTTTGCTCATTGCATGTAATTGCTATAGCCTGTGGGCTATTCAAAGAGAGATAAACGGCAACTCTTGTCTCAGTGAGTAAATGAATAGACTGATCTGGGTATTTGAAGGTCACATGTCTTTATCTAGGTTTTGTCGTGCACTGGCTCAAAATCACTGTATGACAGTTCATGGGAAGAAAAACAGTTGATACACCGTAAGTCGGCAGTGGTATGGTATTATTCTTAACTCATTGCATGCGGGAAACCCCTAAAGGTGTACCTTGGCAAAAAGTGCAGGCCCAGATCAGATGCCGCAGAATGCGGCGTCTGATCAGGGCCTGCACTATTTGCTAACAGAATTTTTTGCCAAAAATAGAATTAAAATGAAAAATAGGCCTACCACCCCTACTATGACAAATGGACTGCAATGAAAGAGTCCACTAGTATACAATGGTATACCACTAGTATACAATGGTATAAAGGCTATTTGCATACCTCGGGAATCTTGGAGGATGACAGGTTGCCAGAACAGCCTCATGGTTTTGTGAGACCTTGTACATGTGTACACAACCTTGTTCATGTGTACAAGGTCAGCCCCTTTAGAATGATCTTCGAGAGTAAGTCAGTTTAAATGTATTTTTGTTTTCTTTTCAGCATTTTCCCATGTATAGGGCATCTGATAGTAATTGCTCCACACCTGATAAGGCTCCTAATGGGGAAATTGATAAACCATTCCGAGAAAAATGGGACTGCTTATCAAAGGAAAGTACTAGAGAGGTAAAGCTGTTCATTTACACCGCAGCCTCTTCATAATACTATTGTTTGGGTCCAAAGTAGAAACCAGTTTAACAGCTGTGTTACACCCAAACAAAAATTATGTATTATATTAAAAAATGGCCATTTAAGGTGTTTTTCCTTTTAATCCATACATGTTTAATTGTGTTATTTCTAAACCATGTTACAATGAATTGTGTTATAAAGACGTATTGGAAACAAGTGACCAGTTAGAAGCCTCCGTGGTGTAGTGGTTATGCTACTCATCGTGTAATCCATACATGTTTAATTGTGTTATTTCTAAACCATGTTACAATGAATTGTGTTATAAAGACGTATTGGAAACAAGTGACCAGTTAGAAGCCTCCGTGGTGTGGTTATGCTACTCATCGTGTAAACCAGGGGTTGCAGGATCGATCCCGGGCTTATCCAGACTTCCGGATGAGTCTTTAAACCGAGGTCCCGTCTCCATATGACCTTAGCTGGTGGTGAGACGTTAAACTCAAACACTCCCAAGTGACCAGTTAAGGTGACTTGATGACTGGATTGATTTGAAAAGTTTTTTTGTTTGTTTTTTTTTCTCGATTTTTCAAAGGCCATTCAGTCTTCATTTTGAGGTCAGTTGTCTAGTCATTTCTAGTACAGTAGAACTTTGATGGCTCGAACACCGATGGCTCATTTACCATGGATGTGTCAAACCCATTCTTGAGCCCCTAGCGAAATCCTCTACAAAAGAAATAGTGGGGGATAATTAAGGAGATTTTAGTCTTTTTTTTTTCTTGCAAATGTATGCTGTGTGTACTCATTAGAATCGCCTCGATAAGGCGATTCTGATGAGTACACACAGCATGCATTTTCATTATAGAACACCGAAAATCTGTTTAAAAGTACACCCAGACCTCATTATAGCACGATTCGTTACAGCACGAATTCGGATATAACACGGTTTTGGTTTGGACCCCATATTTTCCCCAACCAACATTTATAAATATTTTCCGAGGGTTCTATCAGGTTTTAAGCACAACAATTTTATTTTCCTTCCACTTTTGACTGCGGTAATACAGTAGCTAACACGTTCTAACACGGTCCTTTTTGATATTTATTGCAGGCCTCCAAACATGTCATCGATATTAGCAGAGTTGAATATACAGTATATAAACTTGTTTAGCTTGACACGCATGATAAACATGAACTGCCATCGGCATAATGGAAAGTGTTGGCTTAGCGAGATAAAGAGGTTAAAGAATTCCCTTACGCAATCGGAAAAAAATTATAACGCTCTGACAAGGATCACTGCTCAGCAGAAATTTTAAACATCGATGCAGATGATCTGATCCGTGAACTGCAATAAAACTGATTTTCTAGAGCCGCATGTAAAATTTAGAAAGTCAGATTTATTCCAGCTTAAAAGCAAATGATAAAACATATTCATGATCGATTTTCGCGGTAACAAAATCATTCAAAGGCCATGTGCGCCATAAAAAATCGTTTCAAATGGGTGAGACATTCCAAGGGAAGTAATACAAATTTCTTGTATCCGGTTCCGAACCCTAATTCGGTGATTCTACCATTGAAATCTATCAACCGTACTGTAGTTCGGTACTGTCCTGGACAATAGCCAATAGTTTGGAACCGGACATGGGCCAGGAACCAGCTATCAAAATGGTGTCATACTCGTCAGATCGGACGATTTTGTGGATAAAAATGTGGTTTATCAGCTGGTTTCAATTAAAGAGACTTGTTTGACTAGATGGACTATGGTATTTACTGCCATTGATTAGTTCTAAACACATTTTAGTAGGGAAATACTGTTATTAACCGGACCGCACATCATCTTGTTTGGAAAACTATTGATCACCATAGTGTCAGTCTGTGACAAATACGGTTGGAGTTTATAACACGATTCGGGTAACTAACAGAGTCCGTTGGTTGGACCCGGAGTTCCGTGTTATAATGAGGTTGAGGTGTATCTCGTTATGCCTCCTGACAGTAACCTCAGTGGCTCGAACTACCACTGTCTCGAACAGATTTTCGAGGTCCCAAAGGTGTTTGAGCCATTGAAGTTTGACTGTATTTTATTTCATTTTCCACTAAGCAAATTGCTGATTTAGGAAATCCAAATTACAGTTATTTATAGCTGTTCTTGTTACTGTAATGTCAAAATACTTTGTAAAGAGGGTTATTTGCTCACCTGGTTCACTTCAGATAAGCTCATGCCGTGGCCTGTGGTCCATCATCCATCCATCATTAACTTTTCACATTTTCGACATCTCCTCCCGAACTGGAAGTCAGATTTAGCTGATTCCTGATGCGAGGCATCCTGCTGACATGGAGATTCAGATTTGCTAAAATGGTTCCCTTCGGATTTCCAAGATGGCCACCATGGTGGCCATCGTGAAATTCTTCAAAACAACATCTTCCCCGAACCAAAGGTCGAATTGAGCTGAAACTTGTTGGGAGGCATTGGGTCGACATGGAGATTTAGATTTGCTAAAATCATGCTGTTCCAATATTTTTAGATGGTGGCCATCTTGAAATTCTTCAAACGACATCTCATAGGAACAAGTTGAAACTTCATGGAAGGCATCGCGATGAAATAGAGCTTCAGGTTTGCTAAAATTGTTTTGTTCCAATATCCAAGATGACCACTATGGCAGCCATCCTGAAATTCATCAAATGACATCTCTTCCCGAATCAAGGGTTGGATTGAGCTGCAACTTGATGGGAGGCATCGAGGCAACATGGAGAATCAGATTTGCTAAAATTGTTTTATTCCATGATCCAAGATGGCTGTCATGGAGACCATCTTGAAATTCTTCAACTGACATCACCACCTGAACCAGAGGTCAGATCAAGCTACAACATGATGGGAGGCATTAGGGCAACATGAAAATTCAGATTTGCCAAAACTGTTCCAGTCCAATATACAAGATGGCCACCATGGCGGCCATAACTGCAACTGGGTCAGTACGAACGTGGCCTTTAACCTCATGCCAATACAACTGACCTCGAACATGTAACTGGGCCAATACGAATTACTTGATTATATTACAAATAGTTACAGTGATTATGCATTTCTGTGTATTTTCACTGAAAAACTGACATCTAGCTTGAGAAAAGAAACTCGCTGCTATGTATACAGTTTTCAGAATTCTATTTTAGCTATTTGAGGTGCTGGATCCCCGTCTGGTAGTGTCAGCCCACACACATCATGGTTGTTACAGAGTTCATGAGAATGGGGTACCAGAGTGGACAGTAGCCTCATACAGTTGGAGAAATAAACCAAACCCTACATTTCTGCTGGTGAGACACATAGTCTTCCTTTTAAACATCAGAAAAATAAATGCAGATGGCAATTTTTTTCATTATTTTCAAGGAAAATGGGGACTGACAATTCATGTGAATTCACATGAAATGTCAGTTCCCATTTTTTTTAAACAACAAAAAAATGTCATCTGCTTATATTTTTTTCTGAAAAAAAATGTTTGTCTGCTCCAGTTGTGCTTGGCATTGCAAGGGATAACATTTTCTGTGTAGGGGACTGTGTTGTGTATATAGTTTTATGTTTGACTAAACTTGTTCTTCCCAACCTCAGTACTGCCTTGAAGTTAACCCCTCTCTTGCTGAATATTCATTTAAGCCACACCCATTTCTGTCTATCAACCAATCAAATTACTTTATTTAATTTATTGCTACAAATTCATAAACTGAATGGCAAACTGTGTAGATCCTGATCAGATGGCTTCTTCAGAAGCCCTCTGGTCTGGATCTACACTGTTTGCAAAGATAGGGGCTGTCGTGAACAGCAAGATAAAGGTTAAGAAGGCTGATTCTTAAACTGCTGTGCAGTCAAGCCTTGCTTGGGTCACATGTGAGATTCCAAGATCTGCAAGGGAAGGTCAGTTGTTTTTCTCAGAGTACTTTATTTTTTACCCATCTCTGATTAACTTATTTTCAAGGTCATGGCCCTCAAACAACTGTCAATTTTGGACCAAAATGGCTTGTCTGCACCCTATCTCATGAGGGAATCAATGGATTTTGGTCAAACTTGATAAAATATATCATTTCAGCCCATCAAAGATTTGATTTAATTTTGGTGGGTTCCCCCGCCATTTGTGGCTTGGAGAAATAGATTGGGCTGCATGGTGCTGAAACCCATGGTACATGAGTACTGGTAAATGGTTTAGAAGGTCTAAGCCTACCCAGGCCAAGTGGTGTGAGTTGGACCATCCGTCTCAGTATTGGGTAAAAGTCCCACAAAACTGAAAGCAACATCTCCAAAATGATTTAAATTGTGTTGTCGGGGAGTAAAATGTCAATTCACACAAATTCAAACAGTTTTGGTGACCTTGATCTTATTTTCAAGATCTGAGGCTCCAAAACATTTTGGGACAGACATGGCTTGTCTGCACCCTGGCTCATGAACGATTGATTTTGGTTTAGTTTGAACAAATTGACCTGAGACTGGTGAACTCTATTAACATAATTTCACACCCGACTGAATGCTTATATTTATCTTTGTCATTTTCCGAAGATGGTGATATTCTTATACAATACATAGGAGTCGGTAAATGGGTCGCTATTCACAAGATGCAGAAAATTCACTAGGAGCTTACGAAAGCTGACGTATTAGGCGATAACATTGACTAATTTATTCCTTGCATAAAGGTCAGTCTCATGTCAAATAGAACATATTACTACAGATGGTTTGATTGATTTTGGTGATCTTGATCTTATTTTTAAGGCCCCAGAAAACTGTCAGCTTTGAGCCAAAATTGGCTTGTCTGCACCATATCTCCAAAATGAATTCCTGAATTGTGTTGAGATATGTGTGTAATATATATTATTTTAGCCTACCAAAGACTTGATTAGATTTTGGTGACCTAGACCCTCGTTTTCAAGGTCAAATAGATGTTACGTTCTATTTATGATTGGACAACATAGTTTACCTCTGAAAACATTTTTCTGAAAACTAATTAATTTTGCCACACCCATTGCTGGCTATCAGCTGATAAAAATACTTGTTTTAAAGTGTTTGCTCAATATTAAAAAACTGAAGGATAACCAGTGTAGATTTAGATCAGATAGCTTTTACCAGTCTACATCTGGATCTGCAGAAGCTATTTGATCTGGATCTACACTGTTTGCAAAGGTAGGGACTGTTTTGTTCAGCAGGACAAGGGTGAACCCTTTTTATACCAAATGGAATCTTCCTCCTTATATATAACAGGAGTCCACATCAAAGTTTAAGGGTGTCAGGTTGTGTTTTCTTCAAAATTTATTTGGAAAATGGCTGAACTTTTTGCAAACAGTGCAGGCCCTGATCAGACGTTGCATTCTGCGGCGTCTGATCAGGGCCTGTACTGTTTGCCAGGGTACCCGTTTTGGGTTTCTGGTACTAAATGGGTAATATTCGGTTAATGTTTGTATGCTATACTTCCAGGCAGAAATCAGCTCTGATGACTATGTGATAAACCGGTGCTTTCTTCCCCATGAGACGACTGTGATCTATGTTTATATCTCAGGACTCTTTATTCTAATAATCTGCGTGTTGTTACCGACGAAAATCAAGACGTATTCAACTGTGAAAGAGATGGTTTTTGTCAACAAGTCACATTGACGTCTGCTGATTGTAGATATCAGTTTTATTATGGAGATCTCAAGATGTAATAGACCACATCGGCTTCAGACTTTTAGAAATCAGAGCAAAATCATTCAGCAAATATAGAAAGTGACATCTATTAACCCATAAAATGCCAGTCACGACAATTGTCATCTGTTTTGCCATCTGCTGGTAACCTTTTGTTTGTTTGATTTGAGGTTTAACGTCCCCGCCTACACTGGAAAGGTCATTTCGGAGGTATTGCTGCCAATTTTGTGGGACTTTTACCTGACACTGAGATGAAATGACATCTCAAGCCCTGTCGCCCAATAAAACCAATAGGGCTTATAAGCATGGACGGTCCGACACTCGCACTGCTTTGCCTGGGCAGGCTTAGATACTCTTAAGCGGTTTACCAGTACTAGTGTGTGGGTCGGTTTCAGCTTTGCGTGGAAGCATCATGCAGCCCATCTATTTCTTCAAGCCCCGATGGGCGGGGGCCGCTAACCTTGAAAGTCCTTTTTTGCAAACAGTGTGGACCCAGATCAGACTGCATCTGTAGATGCAGTCTGATCTGGGCCCACACTGTTTGCCTGTATGCAAAAATATTTCTAAAAACGTCTGCTAGAGGATTCTGCAGACGACATAAGCAGACGACATTTTCAGGTGTTGTTTTCTCGGCAGCTTAGGTTAAAATCTGCCAAATTTAACCCTTATCATATTTTAAGCAGAATCTTCCTCACTATATATAGTTGGTCCATTTTGGATGTTAGGTAAGAAAATCGTTGGACTTTTTTTTGCAAACAGTGAAGGCTCTGTTCAGATGCTGCAGTCTGTGGTTTCTGATCTGGTCCTGCATTGCCTGCCAAAAGTCCCATTCTGTGCTTTCTCATATAAAAAGAGTTGATAAAAATGTAATACCATAATTACCCTAAATATTCATACACCTCAACTCCTTACCATACTTGTTCTAAAATTTGAACAAGTACAATTTACTTCCCGATGTTGTGTCTAAGAATAGCTGGATGAGTGGTGAATAGTGAAGACCCTGCAGCCCTCATCTGGGTCTGCACTATTTGCTCAGGCCTATCTGTCAGAATACATATGGTAAATATGTACATGTGCATTTTAGAGGAGAAATCTCGCACAAGCAAATACACATTTTTGTTGCTTTTGGGGCTATTCTTGGCGGATAATATTTGGGGGGGGGGGGGGGGGGGGGCATTTTTTTCATTTGGATTTTATGGCCCTATCAAGCTTGTTACACTTATATGAAGCCACTTCGTTAATCAGAGGTGGGTGAAAACTGGAGTACCTGGAGGAAAACATCTGACCTTCCATTACAGAGCTTGGTATCTCATGTGTCCTGAATGAGGCACAAACCCCACAGCAGTGACAAGACCTAATGTTCATGAGTCAGCCCTATTAAGGGGAATGGGTACACCCGGCAGATTTTTCCGCCATTTTCCAAGGGAGAAAACTTTTGGGACTTCCTGTTCTAAAAGTTCTGTCCCACTGAAAAAGAGGTCTACTGTTAAAGGAAAGAATTGGCTCCTCAGGTGCAAATTCTTTCCTTTAAGAGTTGACCCCTATTAACATGGGAAACAGAATACTTTTGCAGGAGTTGCCTCCCTTGATGGTGTATGCATTCCCATTAACCTCTAGGCCACTGAAGCTAATTCTTTTGAACACAAGCTCCTCTATGAATGAAATGACTTGTTCCACTAAGAAGCAGTGTTTGGGTTGATTGTTTATGAACTGACCTAAAGTAGTAACTTATACACCTGCTTTTGTCCATTTGACTATTGCCGGCCATCGTACAAAATGCAGGTAATGGTTATTTATAGCTGCACTTTTCTTGTCAGTGTGACATCAGAGTGCAATATGAAAAGAGGGTTTTCTACAGGCCTCCTAGGCCTAGTGGATGAGCGCACACTCTTAATCATTAGGTCTCTCACTGCTGTGTGTTCGAGCCTGGCTCGGGTCACATGTGAGATGACAAGATCTGCTATGGAAGGTCAAGTGGTTTATCTCTGGATACTTCGGTTTTCGCCCACCCTTGTTTAACAGTCAGCTTGATATGAGTGAAATAATCTTGAAAGAGCCAAAATCCAAAACAAAAAAGAGGTTTATCTGTAAAACATGATCAGGGCTCATATACCGGGTTTCTGACAAACAGTGTAGACCTAGATCAGACAGCAGAGGGCAGCAACTGATCAAGGTCTGCACTGTTTGCTTAAAATACTGGAATTTTAGGTTTAAACTAAACAATATTGTGTTCACATTCAGGACACACTCAAAAGTCAATTAACCCATCAGTGCTGTCAGTACTTTGATTTTTTTCTGTATGTAAATACCATACGAGCAACCGCCAAGCGAATTTGGGTCTTCGAGCATTCCGTCATGACAAATTTCAACTGCGCATGCCCAGCCATTCAGAGGGGCCAGGGATATGGCTTTCTGTCTGAAGGTTCCTCTTGATTCACTACTTGTATGAGCGAGCAGCGAAGGTTCTGGCGAGACTGCGCGGATGCGCAGGCTCGCCTGAACCTTCGCTGCTCGCATAGGCGATAAGTACCAAAATCGCTTGACGGGGCCCATATGATATTAACTGTAACTATGAATGAGCCAGGCATGTGATATCAAGCCTTACTTTTCATCTGCTCTAGAATTTTCTTCAGTGCTTGAAGGGTTAAAATACCGTAAAAAAATTCTAAAAATTTGACCACCTTTAGGACTTGCTGCAATTCTCCTTAAATTTAAAAAAAAAATTGTTTCATCATCCAGCAAGGTGTCCAAAAAGTGCAGGCAGAATGGCAAACAGTGTTGACCCTGATCAGACTGCTCCTAGGAGCAGTCTGATCTGGGTCTGCACTGTTTGCTTGTCTGTCCCAATACTTAGGATAACTGCAGTGTCAACATAGCAGTAGAACCCGAATCTGTAATGCAAAGTCCTAGGGAACTGCATATTTTCATTTGAATTATCAAGACATTGAAATATTGAGGGCTCTGATATGTGTACAATGTATTTTGACTCTTGGTTCCACATAATCCTCTTTGTAACACTGTTAATTGTAATACTGTTTTAGATATAACATGGTTGAATGATGGATCAAAAAAAAAATATAGATTATATAAAAAATTGATCATGAAAGGTAATTTTTCTGCACAATCTATATAGTTTGTATGGATATTACACAGTTGCTTAACTAGCTCGGTTCCTTCTTTGGACCACAACAATTATTATTACAGCGTTGTTTAATAAGAGGTTGTGATGTATATTGAATTATTAGAGTTTTGACTTTTATTGAACTTCCTTCTTATGTGATACCATAAGTTAAGAGATCACAATTTATGTACACATCAATGATGGGGGTGTGGGTTGGACATTAATGAAATTTGAGTGCCTAATTTCTTACCCATGAGTCAAGATTTCATGTCAAAAATTCCCTAGTTTGGCATTAAAATTTGCACATACCCAACTCGCTACCATGGGAATACAATAATAGATGCATAACTTTGATGGTTTTTGATACTGGAAATGTGCAATAAATATTTGTCCGAAAGCCTTATACAATGTACATGACTTTGTATTATTAGTGTTGAGCATATAAGTATATGAGAGCATAGTGATAGCATCATATTAACAGGTTTGTTTAGTGAATACCCTTGTAGATGTCAATTAATATGGTGAACAAGGTGTATGTGATTTTTGTTGTGCCTGTTTTAAGCATGGCGCGATATAGAAGTCCGGTTTTACATCTTTGTTTGCATCATGTGAACAAGTCTGTGAAATGAACACCTCCGTAAATCCCACTTTATTTAGAGAAAACTGGGGTTTACGGGAGTATACATTATTTTTCTTAATTCTGCTCCAAGACATAGGTTGTGGGTACTCATAGGTTGTGGGTACTCATTAGAATCGCTTCAATGAGGCGGTTCTAACGAGCACCCACAACCTATGTTTTCAGTATTTATAAGAAAAATATCACCAATTTTCATCAGAAAAGTAGCCATTTTGAGATGTGAAAAATGCACTATGTTGAACGGCTGTGTTATCGTAATGTCAAGCCATCAACCTTTGCGACCACCCTAACTATCACCATACTGTAAGAGTCCATTTCTCAAGAACTATAAGGGCTTCATCAATGATACTTGGTTCAAACTTGCATTTAGGAATGGCAACTTTAATGCAAGCATCCATATCTGACCTTAACCTACATTTCATGGTTCACTGACTTTGTGAATTATTGCTACCACCCTAACTTTCACTGTAATGTAACAGTCAACTTCTGGAGATTTTTCAGACCTTCATTAATGATACCTGGTACAAACTTGCATCTAGGACTGTCAACTTTAGTGCAAGCATCCATATCTCACCTTGACCTACATTTCATGGTTCACTGACTTTGGGAATTATTGTGACTACCCTAACTTCCATCCTTATGTAAGAGTCCATTTCTCAAGACCTATAGGAGCTTCATTAATGATGCTTGATACAGTGACTTAGATTTTATGGTTGGGTGACTTTGTGCCCGTACAGGCGTGACATACTCTGTGGAATTTTTGTCTTTTTTCTTGCAACAAAAAAAAGAACTTTGATAGTGTGTAGTCATTAGAACTGCTATGCATCATTGAGCCTGTGCTAATGAGCATTCTAATGCACTTGCATATGTTACTCGACAGGGGCCAGTTGTTCAAAGCTTTTTTAGCTTAACGAGCTCGTTAGTGGTCATATTGTTAACTGTTCTGGCAAGTTTAATACTTAAATTTTTTATATTTTTGCTGAAAAAATGTGAGCAGCTTTTGCGCATGCTCTCATTTTTTTTCAGCAAAAATATTAGCATATTTGCCATACCGGTATTTAATGATCAAATTTTTAACAATACGTTAACTAATGACGGCGTTAGTTTTGAACAAATGACCCAAGAAAAATTTGCAACAGTATATTTTGCGATCTACTGTCAGAAAGCGGACGTCACCACATGAGATCCCTTTTCATTTGCTGGAATTTTGGTTTTATTCAGCTCACAGAGCCTGCCGCTTTGTTCACAGTAGTACAATTTTTCAAGAAACCACAGAATAAGTGCATTAGAATGGGAATAACTGTATTGAAATTTGACATTTGGGGAGGTAAATCCTTGGTTCTACAGTTGCAAATTTCGTTCTATGGCGACTGGCGAGCAGAACTGTAAAACAAAATTTCCAACCATAAAACGGTTGATTTACCTCCGTAAATGAAATTCTTTGACAGAGTTATCCCTAAACTCACAATCTATGTCCGAAGCAGAATCCCAAGTAAAAGTGTATCGTTTTACATCATACTTTCATCTCTTTTATCTGAACCAGGGTATGCTTTATCTTTTGCAAACTTTTGACCAGTTACATCTCTGCAACCTGCTGGCGGATCTCAGTCATTTCACATCTGTAGCATACTTCTGGTGGGGCATTGGGAACATAAGATTTTTATCAAATTGAATGAAAACTTTGGTTGCCAATGGCAACTACAAGGTCCCATAGACTTACAATGGGAAAATGCTTGTCATCACAGTAGTACCTTCAGTTTTGACCAGGTTCCAGTTGTTATTAGTTAACGTATCGTTAAAACTTTGATCATTAAATATGGCAAATATGCTATTTATGCTGAAAAAATGTGAGCAGCATTTGCGGCGGATGCAAAAGCTGCTCACATTTTTTCCGCAAAAATACCAAAATTTTTGATATTGTACTTGCTAGAACAGTTAACAATTTAACCACTAATGAGCTCGTTAAGCTAACGATGCTTTGAATAACTGGCCCCAAATCTTTCTGAAACTCATATGTAAGGCTGCTAGGGATAAACACTTGGATAAATTCGAAAACCGGCAAAGTCTGCCTACTTATCACAGAGTTACTTCCCCTTGATTGCCGAAAATGCATTTTTTTTTACCTTGTCATCACTGTAGCCCCTTCAGTTTTGATGGATGTGATCTTCCTGAAACTTACATATAAGTAAGTCAGGTTCAAAAGCTAGGACGAGTTCGAGAAGTGGCTAAGTAGGTTGATTACTAAAGGAGCTATGTCCCATACTTTGCTGAAAATGCTTATTTTTGACCATGTCATCACCATAGCCCCTTCAGTTTTGATTGGAACTTCTTGAAACTTACATATGAGTACTGAGTCAGGGATAAAAGCTTAGTTCAGTTGGAAAACTGGCAATGTCAGCCTATTACTCTTAGAGTTATGTCCCTTTGATAGGTGAAAATGCCAACAATAGGTCGTTTAGCTTTGATTGAATCTTCCTGAAACCAACACGAGATGACATTTTGGATGAGTTTGAAAACTGGCAGGGTTGGCCTATCAATCATAGAGTAATGTCCCTTTGATTGCTGAAAAAGCCTATTTTTGGCATTGTCAATACGCCATAAGTCCCTAAGTTTTGACTGGATCGATATCTTCCTGAACTTTAGGGATAAAAGCCTTAACAATTTTTGAAAACTTACATGTTGGCATATTTGTTTCGGTGACCATGACCTATATTTTGCGCTCAAGTGACTTTGACACAATTTACATTGATGTTCCAGATCTCCAGGCCTACAACCATCCAACCTTGCAAAGTGCTTCTCCCAGATATACTGACTCTTCAGGTACCTTGACCTTGTGCTCCAGTGACTTTGACTCATTTTATGTCAATGCTTGATATCTCCTCAACTACAACCTTCATACCTTGCACAGTGCTTTTCCTCAATGTGCGGACTTGGTAGATACCTTGACCTTCACCTATTTTTCGCACTCTAGTGACTTTTACACACTTTACATTGACATTCCATATCTTCACAAGTATAAGGCCTACTACCACTAACCTTGCAAAGTGATTCTCCTCGACATACCGTACTGACTTGGCAGGTACCTTGACCTGGTATCCTTGACCTATATATTGTGTTCCAGTGACTTTGACACATTTTACATCGGCTATCAACTGCTAAGAATGAAATAAACTTACATGTATTTAATAACAACATTCTGATTGTGGCACCTGTGACTTTTGCCCCAGCAGGTGTGACGCCGCCTTCTGCGGAATTGACCTTAGCTCCAAGGGCATAGGCCCCCCGAAACTGTCAGTTTGGCTTGTCTGTACCCTATCTTGTGAACGAATCTGTGAAATTTGGTCAAACTTGTTCAGTGTATCATTGCCGACTACTTATTGGAGGTGACCTGTAGTGGAAGTTGTAGTTGTCAGGGATAAGAATTTTTCTCTTTTCAGAGGAATTTCTCTATTTTTTTTTTATTTTTGCCTGAAATTTATTGAATTAAAAAATATCAGATTTGGTGTTATGGCCAGATCTGATGTATTTTGAATGTGATTTAGGCATTTCCTCTGATTTGAATGGATTTCCTCTATTTTGTGCATTCTCTGTTCTCATCCCCAAGTTGTGTGCAACTTCAATTTTGTTATCCCAGGTGAGCAAAACAGGACCACCATGGTCATCTGGTTTTATTTTGTCTACTAATATGTTAATTATGCAGGTTAAAGGTGGCAGCTGTATGAAATTGCAGGCTGATCAATGAGTTGATTTTTGTTTGTTGTATTTGCTTTTAGCATGGCACGATAAAAGGATCTTCATTTGGGCAAATTTTGTTCATCTAGCTGCCAATATAGTGAAATTCGGCTATTAAGACCACCTAAATTTTCATCACTAATTCTGCTTAAAAAGCTTATTTAGTAGGTTGCAATTATTCTTTTTTGGTGTTTTCTGCAAATAGTGTCCTCTGGTAAGAGACAACTTTTGGGACTGTTCAAAAGTGGTCTTAAAGACCACTTTTGAACAGTCCCAAAGGTGGTCTTTATATAAGAATTTTACTGTACTTGCATCAACCCTAGTGTCAACGCTAATGTTCAAGACCTTTTCTCAATCAAAGCACTGAAAGTACTTGTGGGTCGATTGTCTTTGAGAGTAGGCTGGGAAAACAGTCCTGGACTGAGATTTAAACTGTTTAACCCTTAAATCCAGTTTCTAAGCAAAAAGTGTAGACCCTGATCAGACATCCCATTCTTCGGCATCTGATCTGTGTCTGCACAGTTTGCCAAGCCAAACTCATGTTTCCAGTCCAGATTCTATAGATAACCCTCTTATGCAACACTCTGACATCACAGCGGCTACCATTATTCCAACAAGTCAGTGATAGTCTTGTGGACTTTACCACTGAAGAGCTTTAAATTTATGCTTAGTAACCTTGGGTTGATTGACAAACAATCGAACAAAAAAAAACTATAAGCCAGATCTTGCCCCATCAGGCTATACATAACTTTGAGCAGAAGTCTTGTTTTATATATGATAAATGATTGTTTTGAGATGTTTGCAGCTTTGGTAATTGTAATTGATAAAATATTTGGGCGATAATGTTAATATGTGAAGTTGATACAGTTATGAAATAAATATTTTACAGAAGACAGTGTGTGCTTATTATTTTACTGCCAGCAGTCTTTGTGAGCTACTCTTGAACCAATCAGAATTTTTTATTTCAGATGCAGTAACAAGTGGGCCCGGGGGATGGCCATTCTTGGCCCCAGGGCTATAATTTGCATAATCTTGAGGGAGGTCTAAAAGGTGAAGCTTCATACCAAATATCAAAGAACGGATCCTTCTGGTTTCAGACAAGAAGATTTTTAAAAGTTTTCCAAAAATAAGTCTTATATAAAACCTGTGGGCCCCGGGGTGAGGACATTTTTGGCCCCAGGGCTATAGTTTAAACAAGTTTAAACAAACAATCTTGGTAGAAATCCACAAGACGAAACTTCATACCAAATATCAAAGACCCTGGCCTTCTGGTTTGAGACAAGAAGATTTTCAAAGGTTTTCCCAATATAAGTCTTTGTAAAACAAGTGGGTTCATTTTTGGCCCCAGGGCTATAATTTGAACAATTTTGGTAGAAGTCCACTAGATGAAGCTTCATACCAAATATCAAAGACCTTGGTCTTCTGGTTTCAGACAAGAACATTTTCAAAGGTTTTCCCTACATAAGTCTATGTAAAACCAGTGGGCACCAGGGTGGGCCCATTTTTGGCCCTAGGGCTATAATTTGAATAATCTTGGTAGAGGTCTACTAGACAAAGCTTCATACCAAATATTAAAGACCTAGGCCTTGTGATTTCAGACAAGCAGATTTTTAAAGGTTTTCCCTATATAAGTCTACCGGTATGTAAAACCAATCCGCCCAGGGGAGGGGCCATTTCTGGCCCCAGGGCTATAATTTGTACAATCTATTTGGAGGTCCACAAGATGAAGCTTCATACCAAATATCAAAGACCTGAGCCTTCTGGTTTCACGCAGGAAGATTTTTAAAGGTTTTCCCGATATAAGTCTTATGTAAAACCAGTGGGCCCCGGGCCAGAGCCATTTTTGGATGAAGCTTCGTACCAAATATCAAAGAACTGAGCCTTCTGGTTTCAGACAAGAAGATGTATAAAAAATTTTCCCTATATAATTCTGTAAAATGAGTGGAGGCGGGAGGCGGCATTTTGCGCCCCAGGGCTATAATTTGAACAACCTTGATAGAGGTCCACTAGACAAAGCTTCATAGCAAATATCAAAGACCTGAGCCTTCTGAGTTTTTTTTCAGAGAAGAAGACTTTTAAGATTTTCTCAATATAAGTATGTAAAACCAAAGGGTCCCAGGGTGGGGGCATTTTTGACCCCTGGGCTATAATTTTAACAATTATGATATGGGCCCCACTAGATGAAGCTTCATACCAAATATCAAAGACCTGGGCCTTGCTGTTTCAGACGAGAAGATTTTTAAAGATTTTCCCCATATAAGTCTATGTAAAACCAAAGGGCCCCGGGGCGGGGACATTTTTGGCCCCAGGGCTATAATTTGAACAATCTTGATATAGGTCCACTAGATGAAGCTTCACACCAAATATCAAAGACCTGGGCCTTGCTGTTTCATATAAGAAGATTTTCCCTATATAAGTCTATGTTAAACCCAAGGGCCCCGGGCCAGGGGCATTTTTGACCCCAGGGCTATAATTTTAAAAATCTTGACAGAGGTCCACTAGATTAAGCTTCACACTAGATATCAAAGACGTGGGCCTTGCGGTTTCAGAGAAGTCTATATAAGTCTATGTAAAACCAAAGGGCCCCGGGGTGGGGACATTTTTGGCCCCAGGGCTATAATTTGAACAATCTTGATATAGGTCCACTAGATGAAGCTTCAAATCAAATATCAAAGACCTGGGCCTTGCGGTTTCAGAGAAGAAGATTTTTTAAGCTTTTCCCTATATAAGTCAATGTAAAACCAAAGGGAGCCGTGGCGGGGGCATTTTTGGGCCTAGGACTATAATTTGAACAATCTTGGTAGAGGTCAACTAGATGAAGCCTCATACCAAATATCAAAGACCTGGCCCATGCGATTTCAGAGAAGAAGATTTTTTAAGTTTTCATTAAATAAAAGTCTATTTTTGGCTCCTGTGACCTAGATGTTCAACGGACCGGAACCATTTGAACAACTTTGAAAGGGGACCACCTAAGGATCATTCCTGTGAAATTTGGTAAAAATCCGATCAGTAGTTTAGGAGTAGATACCATTTGAAGAAAAAGTTTACGGAAGCTCGCATGCACACACATCGGACAAAAAGTGATCTCAAAAGCTCACCTCGTCAATACATGACAGGTGAGCTAAACAAACAATTTTTATTGTGACCTTCTGTTGTAGAACTTGGCATGTCACATATGTTGATCCATGGTGCACCTAATAATTAAAAGTATAAACCAGCTAGGACCTGTGAATTGTGAACTAGACTGCAAATATGGTGGTTTTTGCAACCATCTTTTGTCAATTATAATTACATTATGTATTATTTTCTTATACAGAATCTGCTTATATCAGGAGCATGGTAAGTGCATTTGCCTCTGATGCTAGAGGCCCCCTGTTTGATCCCTGGCAGCAGTGATTATTTTGGCACCATTTGTTGGGATGAATGTCAAAAGGTGCACCATCTTTCTGGTCGGGACATTAACTGGAGGCCCCCTGTGCAGGAAGAGTAATCTCCTGTGCAGGTTAAAGACCCCTATCATAATTACATGATTACTGTGTAGGCTTTCATCCTTCAAAACCTGGAGTGTATGTAATGTGCACCTGCGAGTAATGGTCAGATGTGACCAATCGCAGTATAAGTAGAAAGAAAGATCCCAGCAAACAAAATATATGGGACACATCTTGGTCCCATATGGGATTCAATGTGGGTCCTATGTGGGCATTCCATATAGGGCCCATATGGGATTTGTAACACGGTTCCACCTGGGACCCCAGACTTTTGGATGAGTCCTGTCTCTGTATGACCTTCGCTGTTGGTTGGACGTAAAACTCTAACACTCACTCCACCTGGGACCCACATGGGCCAGGTCATATGGGTAGCATATGGAGCCCATATGCATGGGTAGCATATGGGTTCTATGCAGGTAATCTCATATAATTGAAAGAAAAGGTTACACTAATAATTACAAGTACTCATTGTTCCAGCCTGATGGGCTGGTTAGGTCCCAAAAGAGAGACCCACATGTGCAACTTATTGCACATGTATACAAATACATTTATACTATTTAGTGTTGCGCCCCCGCCCATCACGGCTTGGAGAAATAGATTGGGCTACATGGTGCTTCCACGCAGAGCTGAAACCGACCCAACTTGAGTACTGGTAAACAGCTTGGGTCTAAACCAATGCAAGTTGAGCGCTTTGGTGCAGCGGTAGCGTATCGGATTTGTGATCGAGAGGTTGCGGGTTCGATCCTCACGCTGACCAAAGTGTTGTGCCCTTGGGCAAGGCACTTCATCCACACTGCTTAAAAAAAAAAAAGTACTGGTTACCACCCAGGAAATCCTGCTCAGATTTGAGCGAGTAGCAGTAATAGGAAAAAAATAAAAAAAGTTGAACCACTCCTTAAAGATTAACAGTTTCTATGGGTGGTAGGGCTTGAGATGTCATTTCATTGCTATGTCGGGGTAAAAGTCCGACGAAATCGGAAGCAACGTCGCCAACACGACCTAATTAGTGTTGACGGGGACGTAAAACCTCAACTTAAACAAACAAAAACTATTTAGTGTTGCCCAATGTGTTCACTTATGCTCCGGTGTAGTTCGTTTCTGGTCGATTCGGTAAATAAAATCCAAAATGGCCGACTCCATTCTCGACACTGACAGCGAAGATGAAATTCCTGCTGGTTGGGAAGAAAGAGTTACTTTTGATGGCAAAGTTTACTATGCAAAGTATGCTGAAGAAATGTTTTAAATAAACCAGTCATAGATACCAGTTGACATCCACCTACAACTCTCGAGTGGTTGATTAATTTAGCGCGTCATATGTTTTCGCGACTTGTAATTTCCTTGGTTTCTTGGCTGATCTATCTATCTATCTCCATATACTGCCTTACGCCTACGAGGACATTCTAGGCAGGTGCGCTGTCGAATAGAAAAGGCAGAGTGTTAAAGAAAAGAAAGGCTAAAAACATAATAGTGAAGGGGATGAAAGATGATAGGTTATGATAGTTCAGATGAGATTAAAATCGGGTTAAGGGTTTACCGAAGTACAAAAAGTGGGTGGGGTACCCCTCAACATGACTTTTCTTTTTAGCCAAAACACGGAGTCGGAGAAAAAGTTTGAATATACTGGAAAGTAACACGTCTTCAAACATAACATTATCTAATAAGCAATTATCAAACTGCTTGAAGGTTTACACAGCCGATGCAAAAAATGAGGGTGACAGCATTTGCGCTCAAAGTCATATTTACCTAATTTTTCAGGACCTAAAATGTACAGTGTACTGTTCTTGGAAGGGTGAACTACAATGTCTTAGAGTATTACTAACCAAAATTGTCTCCTGTCTAAGAAACATTTGTGCCACCACGAGATATTTTTCATAAGTTCTTTGGTCGCCATTTTTCATTCATGGGATTTGTAAACAAAATATCAACACTTATTTGGAAACGCATATCGCCAAATCGGCTCGACGATGTAACATGACAACTATGCGCCGTGAAACAGGAACCCTTTCTGCATCGTTTTGTGCAAGTTTAAGTATTTTATAAACTTACGATTAATCATCCAACAGGTCAATTTTATAGTCATTTTTTAGTCATAACAGCTGATTTGAAACATTTGTTGTTGAGCATGAGGAAGTCATGGCTTTATCACATAAATATTACTACGCCTCAAGCGGAACTAGGACAAAACATCGAAAAAATTCCGATATGTCCTCAAAGTTTTTGTTGTTTCATAAATCTAAATGACTTTTGTGCTTAAATTGCTTAAAATTGTTCTTGAATAAATGGTAATTCTTCAAAAATTTGAATATTTTGGGACTATATTTTTGCGTTCGTGTCACCAGATATGGAAGTCCTTAGGTGTTTCCGGTTTCATTGACAAGCCTTTGAAAAAAAAAAACGTGTTAACAAATTTCGCAAATTTTGCACTGTAGACATGTGAATCAAGGTAAGCATTTATAAAGAGACTTAGATTATGGATTTTGCTGTAAGAATGAATAGGTTCAAGAGTTCGATTGTCGAAAAAACACCACTTATTTGAATTTCAACAGCTAGTCTAATTTACGTTATTGATAGTAAACCTACACCTCGTGACCAAATGTAAACATGTACGGTGGTCAATAGAAGACGGCAGTTATGCGCTCTCTGCAATTATTTTGTGGCATACTGTCAATGTTGTTATAATTAAAATATGTGGCCCTGAAAAAGATACATAGTTCTCTAAGGAAAGAATTTGCTCCTCAGGACCAAAATTGTTCCTTTTCAATTTAAACACTTATTGATAAGGGAGACAAAAATAATTTGGCTCCTTTGAATGTGTATCCTTTCTTTCTACTTGAACTGCGATCGGTCACATCTGACCATTACTCGCAGGTGTACATTACATGCACACCAGGTTTGCAGGATGAAAGCCTACACAGTAATCATCCCCCCCCCCCCCCCCCCCCCCCCCGTCTGGGCTTGAAAAAATAAAAAGGCTGCATGATGATTCCACGCACAGCTGATTCCGAAAGCACACAAGGACTGGTAAACCGGTTTTATAGAGAATCTAAGCCTGCCCAGGAAAAGCCGTGCAAGTCGGACCCTCCATGCTTATTTATAAACCCTTTTTGTTTTGTTTTTTCTCTCCCAATACTGTTTTCGGTCGATTCTGACCATGATAACAGGTTTGGGGTGTGGCACAAAAAGTTTTCAATCCCCATCCCCAAAAAAGAGCTTTGTGACACTGCCACCAGCAGATTAAAACTATTTACAAGAAGTCATCAGGGGAAGGAATCCATACCTATCCCCTGCCCAACCCTATGATATTATATTTTGGCCTGAAACCCATCAACTGTCTCAAAATAGACAGCTTCGATTGTAAGGCCATTCCAAGTTGCAATTGTCTCTTAAAACAATCCATGTAAGCATTAGGACGGTGATACTGAAAGGGATGGGACCTGGTTCTCCTACATCCTCCAACAGCTCCAGATAGGTACCTACTCTTATCTATAAAAGTTTCTTTGGGCGACAGGGCTTCAGGTGTCATTTAATCTCAATGTCGGGTAAAAGTCACACAAAATTGGAAGCAACTTCTCCAAAATGACCTATATAGTGTTGATGGGGACATTAAAATTCAAATCAAACAAAACAGTGACATGAAAACAAGGGAGACAACTAAATCTTCGAATGATTCAGTTGTAGTAGCTGCCGCAGTTATTGTCCACCATACCTTTTTTCTAGACTACTTTTTAGCAACAAATATGTCTGATAATTGTATTATTTTGATAGACAGTATGGGCACAAATTTGCTGTATACTCTACTGTGGAATATTTTTGAGCAATGGCATTCTCACACATTGTAGTAGAATAACCTGTAAACCTATTTATGCAATTTTATTTGGCTGTATTACCAAGGAGATTGTGTTTGAACGCAAATGGATTGAAGCACATAAAGAGAGGTATGTTTTTCTCAATAATTCCTGAATTTCTGAAAAAATTCTAATAGAACATGTGAATAAGTTGAAATAAATTATAGGCCAAGTAACTTTTCAAAAAACTTGACAGTTTTGCAAAATTCAATTAAACAAATTTTGAACACCACACCATTACCCCACCCACTTTTTGTACATTAAGGGGATGCCAATGTACAAAAAGTGGGTGGGGTAATGGTGTGGTGTTCAAAATTTGTTTAATTGAATTTTGCAAAACTGTCAAGTTTTTTGAAAAGTTACTTGGCCTATAATTTATTTCAACTTATTCACATGTTCTATTAGAATTTTTTCAGAAATTCAGGAATTATTGAGAAAAACATACCTCTCTTTATGTGCTTCAATCCATTTGCGTTCAAACACAATCTCCTTGGTAATATAGCCAAATAAAATTGCATAAATAGGTTCACAGGTTATTCTACTACAATGTGTGAGAATGTCATTGCTCAAAAATATTCCACAGTAGAGTATACAGCAAATTTGTGCCCATACTGTCTATCAAAATAATACAATTATCAGACATATTTGTTGCTAAAAAGTAGTATAGAAAAAAGGTATGGTGGACAATAACTGCGGCAGCTACTACAACTGAATCATTCGAAGATTTAGTTGTCTCCCTTGTTTTCATGTCACTGTTTTGTTTGATTTGAATTTTAATGTCCCCATCAACACTATATAGGTCATTTTGGAGAAGTTGCTTCCAATTTTGTGTGACTTTTACCCGACATTGAGATTAAATGACACCTGAAGCCCTGTCGCCCAAAGAAACCTTTACAGATAAGAGTAGGTACCTATCTGGAGCTGTTGGAGGATGTAGGAGAACCAGGTCCCATCCCTTTCAGTATCACCGTCCTAATGCTTACATGGATTGTTTTAAGAGACAATTGCAACTTGGAATGGCCTTACAATCGAAGCTGTCTATTTTGAGACAGTTGATGGGTTTCAGGCCAAAATATAATATCATAGGGTTGGGCAGGGGATAGGTATGGATTCCTTCCCCTGATGACTTCTTGTAAATAGTTTTAATCTGCTGGTGGCAGTGTCACAAAGCTCTTTTTTGGGGATGGGGATTGAAAACTTTTTGTGTCACACCCCAAACCTGTTATCATGGTCAGAATCGACCGAAAACAGTATTGGGAGAGAAAAAACAAAACAAAAAGGGTTTATAAATAAGCATGGAGGGTCCGACTTGCACGGCTTTTCCTGGGCAGGCTTAGATTCTCTATAAAACCGGTTTACCAGTCCTTGTGTGCTTTCGGAATCAGCTGTGCGTGGAATCAACATGCAGCCTTTTTATTTTTTCAAGCCCAGACGGGGGGGGGGGGGATGATTGATTACTGTGTAGGCTTTCATCCTGCAAACCTGGTGTGCATGTAATGTACACCTGCGAGTAATGGTCAGATGTGACCGATCGCAGTTCAAGTAGAAAGAAAGGATACACATTCAAAGGAGCCAAATTATTTTTGTCTCCCTTATCAATAAGTGTTTAAATTGAAAAGGAACAATTTTGGTCCTGTGGAGCAAATTCTTTCCTTAGAGAACTATGTATCTTTTTCAGGGCCACATATTTTAATTATAACAACATTGACAGTATGCCACAAAATAATTGCAGAGAGCGCATAACTGCCGTCTTCTATTGACCACCATACATGTTTACATTTGGTCACGAGGTGTAGGTTTACTATCAATAACGTAAATTAGACTAGCTGTTGAAATTCAAATAAGTGGTGTTTTTTCGACAATCGAACTCTTGAACCTATTCATTCTTACAGCAAAATCCATAATCTAAGTCTCTTTATAAATGCTTACCTTGATTCACATGTCTACAGTGCAAAATTTGTGAAATTTGTTAACACGTTTTTTTTTTTCAAAGGCTTGTCAATGAAACCGGAAACACCTAAGGACTTCCATATCTGGTGACACGAACGCAAAAATATAGTCCCAAAATATTGAAATTTTTGAAGAATTACCATTTATTCAAGAACAATTTTAAGCAATTTAAGCACAAAAGTCATTTAGATTTATGAAACAACAAAAACTTTGAGGACATATCGGAATTTTTTCGATGTTTTGTCCTAGTTCCGCTTGAGGCGTAGTAATATTTATGTGATAAAGCCATGAGCGTGATAGCTCAGTGGTTAGTGCACTTGCCTCTGATGCTAGAGGTCCCGGGTTCGAGCCCCGGCAGCGGCGATAAAATTTCGGTGTCCGAACACGCTCCATTGGCATCATTTGCAGGGATGAATGTCATTAAGTGCACCGTCCTTCGGATCGGGACGTTAACTGGAGGCCCCCTGTGCAGGGAGAACCATCCCCTGTGCAGGTTAAAGATCCCTACCGTAATTACATGATTACTGTGTAGGCTTTCATCCTGCAAAACTGGAGTGTATGTAATATACACCTGCGGTAATGGTCAAATGTGACCGACGCAGTATCAGAAGATAGATAGATAGATAGATAGACTTCCTCATGCTCAACAACAAATGTTTCCAATCAGCTGTTATGACTAAAAAATGACTATAAAATTGACCTGTTGGATGATTAATCGTAAGTTTATAAAATACTTAAACTTGCACAAAACGATGCAGAAAGGGTTCCTGTTTCACGGCGCATAGTTGTCATGTTACATCGTCGAGCCGATTTGGCGATATGCGTTTCCAAATAAGTGTTGATATTTTGTTTACAAATCCCATGAATGAAAAATGGCGACCAAAGAACTTATGAAAAATATCTCGTGGTGGCACAAATGTTTCTTAGACAGGAGACAATTTTGGTTAGTAATACTCTAAGACATTGTAGTTCACCCTTCCAAGAACAGTACACTGTACATTTTAGGTCCTGAAAAATTAGGTAAATATGACTTTGAGCGCAAATGCTGTCACCCTCATTTTTTGCATCGGCTGTGTAAACCTACAAGCAGTTTGATAATTGCTTATTAGATAATGTTATGTTTGAAGACGTGTTACTTTCCAGTATATTCAAACTTTTTCTCCGACTCCGTGTTTTGGCTAAAAAGAAAAGTCATGTTGAGGGGTACCCCACCCACTTTTTGTACTTCGGTAAACCCTTAAAAACAACAACTTTTGGATCTAGGGCCTGGAGTGCTGCAACTCACTAACTGCGACCTTGAATGACTCGAGGTCTGGTGAGCATACAGCAGTCTCTGGTAGTGCGTTCCACTGGACAATGGCCAGTGGAAAAAAGGAGTACTTGTAATAGTCTCGGGAAGTATGGAGTTGTCGGAATGACAGTGCCATAGACTACTAATGTTAACAGGGTGGATATATTCAGGGAGGGGCACTGCCACAAGACCGTAGACAATTTTGTAAAAAAGACAGAGACGCGCATTTGCCCGTCTCTGTTCGAGTGTCCTCCAACCCAAGCTGTCCAACATTGCAGTGACACTAGACTGGTAGTCATAGTTGCAAGTTGTCCAGCGTGCTGCCCTACGTTGGACTTTTTCCAGCTGGAGTATTATCTCCTTGGTATGAGGGTCCCAAACGGGGGCAGCGTACTCCAGCTTGGGGCGGACCAGTGTCTTGTAGGCAGTCTCTCGTACCTGCGGATTTTTTGTTCTGATATTTCGTTTAACAAAGGCGAGGGTCTTGTTTGCATTTGCTGTTATCCGGTCAATGTGGGAGTTCCAGGATAGGCCACTGGAGATGTCAACCCCCAAGTACTTCGCACTGGTGACAACCTCCAGGACTTGGCCGTGTAGAGTGTACACTGTATTTATCATCCTGGCTGTTGTCACCCGTACTACTTGGCACTTGGATGGGTTGAACTCCATGTCCCACTGATTCTCCCACTGGGATAGTCTGTCCAGGTCAGTCTGTAGTGCCTTCCCATCTTCTGTGCCCCCGACTGTCATCATCTGCAAAAAGATGGACCTGTGATGTCAGCTCATCTGGCAGGTCATTGATATAGACGAGAAACAGGATCGGACCCAGAACTGACCCCTGAGGGACCCCAGAGGTCACTGGGACAGATCCTGATTCCTCGCCATCAAGTACCACAGTCTGGGTTCGGTTTCCAAGGAAGGCACGGATCCAGTTTAATGTAGAACCTCTGATTCCATACTGATGGAGTTTCCAAAGGAGTTTGGAGTGATTTACTTTATCAAAGGCCTTTGAAAAATCCAGCAATACCAAATCAGTTTGCTTACCTGTACTCACATTCCTTGCAAGGTCCTCGACCAACCTGGTAAGCTGTGTCTCGTATGACCTCTTTTCCCTAAAACCGTGCTGTAAATCGTACAGGAGGTCATGCTTATCAAGGTGCTTTACCAGGTGGGAAGCCATTATGTGTTCGAGGGTCTTACAGAGAATGCAAGTCAGTGAAATGGGCCTGTAATTTGCAGCGGACGACTTATCTACCTTTTTGAAGACTGGAGTTACCTGGGCTTTGCACCAATCGGCAGGGAGCTTTCCTGTAGCTATTGAGCGTCCAAAAATGATTTGAATGATTGGTGCAATTTCCTCTCTCAGTTCTTTTAGTAGAAGGGGCTTAAGTCGGTCAGGTCCATCTGCTTTTCCAGGTTTCAGGTTTTGAAGGAGTTTCAGTATGCCATTTGCAGAGATACAAAAGTCCTCAATAGCTGGGGTTGGATTCAGTACCCCAGGCGGTACCGAGTCAGGACTAATTGTACCACTGTCAGACATATCCTGAAGCTTCATTTTACTGAGTCGAGAGAGTGATAGAGGTTCCTTTGTGTAAAGACCAAGTGAAACTGCTGATTATGAGCATCAGCTTTCTCGGCAGTGTCAGTCAAGAGTCTAGATCCCTTCTGGAGAGGCGGTGTACCAAGCTGGTCCTGTTTGCAGCTCTTAAGGAAAGTGAAAAGTTTTTTACTATCACAGACAGAGTTTGCGTCATTTAGTCCAAGGAGGCCTTCAAGATAGTTATTATAAGAGAGTTTAATTTTATGTTTTATAGATTTTCATAGGGATAGAAATTTGTTTCGAAATGTCTGGTCTCCGGTTCTTTTGAATTTTCTGTACAAGTCGTCTCTCCGTCTGATCAGCCTGCGAATTTGCTGGGTGATCCAGGGTAAGGATGATTTACCATGGATCTGTTTAGAAGGAATACACTGTGAGGCAAGAGAGTCAATGGTGGATGTAAAGTCGGTCCAAAGGTGCTCAACAGGTTTGCCAAAGTGATTTTCAAGAAACTTGGTCTGGTAGTCCTTCACCAGTGTTTTAAATTTTGGCCAATCTGCCTTGTTGAATAGGTAGACTTTCCGGGGCTTTTGTCTTTGGACTGTTGGTTTCATAGCACAGGTAGCAGTGACCACTCTAGACTTCAAAGGCAGAGTAGTCCATATTCTGACCGATTGTCAACCAGCTATTAAGACTGCTTTCAGTACTGAAATGCCAACAAACAAGATTGAAACAGTTCTCAGTATCAAGGAGTGTTTAGCAAAGGTAAGGTATAGGGAGAATATTGTCAAAGTTCATTGGGTACCGACCGGGACACAAAGATATTGAGGGGAATGAGTTGGCAGATCAACAGGCAAAGGCGGCAGCATCAGAAATGATTAAAAACAATGAGGTAAAACCGACCATGGACAAGAAAGAAGCAGTACGGGAGTGTAAATCACAGGGAAAGGAAAAATGGGAAAGAAGATACAAGTGCTCAGACAAAGTGAACGTATTGCAGGAAATATTTGGGGAAGTGGGAAAAAGGATCTGCCATGGAGATAGGGACAGAAGGACTTTCTCTGCAGTAAATCAGTTGCTGTGTGGACATTCAATCTTAAATGATCACCAGGCAAAGTTAAACAAAGATCTGTCAAGTTTGTGCGAGACATGCAACATGAAAGAGAATGTAGATCATTTTCTGTTCCACTGTCAGAGATTTAAATCAGAAAGGGATACTTTAGAGTATAATGTTGAAGAGATTCTGGGCAGGGAGGAGGTGAAACTGGTAACAGACATTAACCTGAAAGTGTTGACAGGCATGATTGAAGACATTAGTAAGCAAGGAAGGAAGGAACTGACAGATGCACTGATGGAATTCATCAGGAGCACAAAAAGATTTTGAAGTGCATTGTAATAAAAGTATCATGAGTTTTTCACATAGTGAAATGTACATGTGACATATTTAAGTACCAAGTGGCTATAGGCAGCGATAAAATGCCTTATAGATATACAACTACAACAACAACCTTGGTCTGGACTAGCCCTATTCAATTGGGCTCTTGGATTCATATATTCTCTTTTTCATTTTTATTCTGACATTTACGTTTATGTTTTTTGGCAGAATCCGTTTCGCAACATAAATGTCAAAACTAAAAAACGTGCAAAATGCGATCTTTTGTTAACAGCAGTAGTCCTGGATGGGGCCATTAATCGTGGCCACAAACAGACTGACCTGATTATTGTCGCACCTGCTTTAGCAGGAAGACATAGGCGTGCAAGTTTCCGTCCGTCCGTCCGTCCGTTCGTCCGTCCGTTCGTCCGTCCGTCCGTCCGTCCGTCAACATTTTACACTGGATGTCTTGTCATCGCAACTCCTCCTACACTTTTAGACCGATCATTTGGAAACTTTGCATGTGCTTTCGCCATGGTCTGAGGATGCGCATGTGGTTTGGACTTAATCTTCGAATCAATTTTTGTCACTTTTTCCATATTGTGAACTTAGTCATTTTTAGGTATGCGATACGTACCTCTTGTCATCGTAACTCCTCTTGCAGTTTTATACCGATCATTTTGAAACTTTGCATGTGCTTTCACCATGGTATGAGGATGTGCATGTGGTTTCGACATAATTTTCAGAATATTTTTTTCCGCTTTTTGCACATTATGAACTTAGCCATTTTTAAGCTTCATTTGATATACGATAGGTACCTCTTGTCATCGCAACTCCTCCTACAGTTTCATACCGATTATTTTGAAACTTTGCGTGTGCTTTCGCTATGGTATGAGGATGCGCATGTGGTTTGGACTTTATCTTCGGATAAATTTTTGTCACTTTTTCCACATTGTGAACTTAGTCATTTTTAACCTTCGATTGATATATGATAGGTACCTCTTGTCATCGCAACTCCTCTTGCAGTTTTATACCGATCATTTTGAAACTTTGCGTGTGCTTTCGCTATGGTACGAGGATGCGCATGTGGTTTGGACTTTATCGTCGGATCATTTTTTTTCACTTTTTCCACATTGTGGACTTAGTCATTTTTAACCTTCAATTGATATATGATAGGTACCTCTTGTCATCGCAACTCCTCTTGCAGTTTTATACCGATCATTTTGAAACTTTGCGTGTGCTTTAGCTATGGTATGAGGATGCGCATGTGGTTTGGACTTTATCGTCGGATCATTTTTTTTTACTTTTTCCACATTGTGAACTTAGTCATTTTTAACCTTCAATTGATATATGATAGGTACCTCTTGTCATCGCAACTCCTCTTGCAGTTTTATACCGATCATTTTGAAACTTTGCGTGTGCTTTCGCCATGGTATGAGGTTGTGCATGTGATTTCGACATAATTCTCAGAATATTTTTTTTTCACTTTTGCACATTGTGAACTTAGCCAATTTTAAGCTTTAGTTGATATACAATAGGTACCTCGTCATCGCAACTTCTCTTACAGTTTTATATTGATCATTTTAAAACTTTGTGTGTGTTTTTACCTATGGTATGAGGATGTGCATGTGGTTTTGACTTTATCTTGGGATCAATTTTTATCACTTTTTCCACATTGTGAACTTAGTCAGTTTTTTACCTCACAAATATAGGCTATGGATTCTTCTCAAAGCCCTATATTCATTTTACTTCTGCCTTAAATAAACTTTTATTTTTTTGTGTGGGGCAGGTGGGGAGCAGGTGCGACATCAACTTCACCGAAGTTGAATTTCTGGTCATGGATTTTGCCAAGGCCTTCGACAAGGTACCTCACAGGAGGCTATTGTACAAACTGGATCATTATGGGATTAGAGGATACACACTTAAGTGGGTTAGCTCATGGCTCTCTGGACGCACACAACAAATTATACTTGACAGCCAAGTGTCAGATCCAGTCCCTGTTTTGTCCGGTGTCCCACAAGGTTTGGTACTTGGACCGGTCCTTTTCTTGATATTTATTAACGATCTTCCTGATAATATCAGGTCATCTGTTCGCTTGTTTGCTGATGTGTGTGTTTTGTATAGGAATATATATACTTCTTCTGACTGTCTTATCTTACAAGATGACCTGGATAGCCTAGCACGTTGGGAGGCCGATTGGCAAATGAAGTTCAATGTGGCCAAATGTCATTCAATGAGGGTATCACGGCATCCTCCAGACAAGCAGATTAAATTCAACTACTCATTACATCAGCATACTTTGGAACATGTCCAATGCGCAAAATATCTTGGTATCACCATTACTGATAATTATACCCACGCTTTTCGAAGAAAAGTGGGGAAATTGTATAAATGGTCTTCGTCGTCCGTACGTCCGTCCGTCCGTCTTAACGGATAAATCCTCCTAGACGGTTATAGATAGAAACTTGAAACTTTGGGAACTGATAGATCTTTGGTCTGGGGAGTGCATGACACTTTCGGAATTTTTATCACACCCCTACCGTTGGGCCCAGGGGGTGGGGCCCGCGGGGGTCAAAAATCAAAATTTCCAGAACATGGTCGTGTAATATATCAAAGCGAACGGCATGATGAGTAGAAAACATTTCAACCAAAACTTGACACCTGGGGTCAATTTTGAGGTCACCAGAGGTCAAAAACTGATTTTGACCCCTTTACCGGATAACTCCTCCTAGACAGTTATAGATAGAAACTTGTAACTTTGGGAACTGATAGATCTTTGGTCTGGGGAGTGCATGACACTTTCGGAATTTTGATCACACCCCTACGGGTGGGCCCAGGGGGTGGGGCCCGCAGGGGTCAAAAATCAACATTTCCAGAAATGGTCGTGTAATATATCAAAGCGAACAGCATGATGAGTAGAAAACATTACAACCAAAATTTGACTGCTGGGGTCACCAGAGGTCAAAAACTGATTTTGACCCCTTAACCCCCATACATTACTGTTACTGGATAACTCCTCCTAGACCGTTATAGATAGAAACTTGAAACTTTGGGAACTGATAAAACTGCTGGGGAGTGCATAACACTTTCGGAATTTTTATCCTACCCCTGGGAATGGGGCCAGGGGTGGGGCACCTTGGGGATAGAGAAATCAAAGTTTTCAGAACATGGTCGTGTAGCATATTAAATCGAACGGCATGCTGAGAAGAATACATCACAATCAAAATTTTACCCCTCGGGTCAAACACCCCTAGGGAATGGGCCAGGGGTGGGGCCCGCGGGGAAGCGTGGGGATATGCGATGGCTTGCCATCGACGGCGCGATTCTAGTCTTGATTGGGGTCAACATATTTCTGAGTTTACCTCTATTAAAGGCAACTAGGACAGTAGGGTTTCTTAGACGCAATTTGGCTTTTGCACCTAGGCAGACAAAAGCTGCTCCGCCCATATGGGGCTTGAAGAAATATATGGGCTGCATAATGCTTCCACGCAGAGCTGAATCCAGCCAGCACACTAGTACTTGTAAACCACTTAGAGGATCTAAGCCTGTCCAGGAACCGCAGTGCGAGGTGGACCGTCCATGCTAATAAACCCTATTGGTTTCATTGGGCGACAGGGCTTGAGATGTCATTTCATCTCAATGTCGGGTAAAAGTCTCACAAAATTGGAAGCAACGTCTCCAAAATGACCTTTACAGTGTTGATGGGGACGTTATTAAAACATCAAATCAAACAAACAAGACAAAAGATGTTGCATACAAAACCTTGGTTAGACCTCAACTAGAGTATGCATCACCTGTTTGGCATCCCCATGTTAAAACTCAGGTTCAACCGGTTGAGAAGGTTCAGAGGACGGCTGCCCGATGGACCTGCAGGCGATGGCGGAACAGAAGTAGTGTTGGTGAAATGCTCAATGAGCTGAAGTGGCCATCGTTGGAGGCCCGTCGCGAGCAGTCCTCTTTAACCTTCTTTTATAAGATCCCTCTGACACAGTGTCTCTTAATAAAGATAAATACTTGACCCCTGTGACTACTTCAACTCAAACAAGGGCATCAAAACTAAACAACAGTCAATATCGAAGGTACCAGGCCTATAGTGAGGCCCTGAAGAATTCTTTCTTCCCTAGAACTATTCCTCAGTGGAACAGTCTTCCCTCCTCGGTGGTAAATGCCAAAAATGCAGAGGAGTTCAAAGCCCACATGGTGTAGATTGGGACCCAGAGGTGTTCGTTTTAGTACACCTCTGAAAGCAGATTGTAAATAGTTTTAAGAACTCATCCAGTGGTGTTTTTTTTTTTTGTGGGTGGGGGGGGGGGGGGGGGGGGGGGGGGGGGCTATATTCTAAATTTAGCGCACCACCCAGCTGAGGTTATGGCCAAGTATGACCGACTAGTATATGAAGATAGATAGATAGTCTTTCTTTCTACCTATACTGCGATCGGTCACATTTGACCACTACTCGCAGGTGTACAATACATACACTCCAGGTTGCAGGGTTGAAAGCCTACACAGTAATTATGTAATTAGGGTAGGGGTCTTTAACCTGCACAGGAGATGACTCTTCCTTGACTTCCTGCACAGGGAGCCTCCAGTTAACGTCCCAATCTAAAGGACGGTGCCCTTTTTGGCATTCACCCCTGCAAATGATGACAATGGAGCGTGTTTGGACACCGAAATAACTAGACAAAAGTGCCCAGTGGGGCACATATACCCCCGGCCAGTGCCATCACCTCAGCTGAAAATAGCAATGTCAAAAGCTTCTTTGCATATACAGGCCATATTCCATAGAATGGCCATTTTCAAGATTCAAAGGACAATAACTCTGAAAGCAGGAAAGCAAGAGTTATGGTTCATGTGTTCTGCACGTCGTCTCATGGTGTTCAACATTCGTGTGGAGTTTCATGAAAATATGTCAAGCCGTTTAAAAGTAATGGAGAAGACACTAAGATGTTAGCAGACACATAATTTACCATCTTCAAAGGGAAATAATTTGTAATGTATGCAAACAAGAGTTATGGTTCTTGTGTTCTGCCCATCCTATTATCTTGCTTTACATTTGTTTGAAGTTTCACAAAATTATCTCAAACGGTTTTAAAGTTACAGAGCGGACACAAGTGTATGGTAAAACTTGTAATATTCAAAGGGCAATAACTCTGAAAGTAGGAAAGCAAGAGTTATGGTTCATGTGTTCTGCACGTCATCTAATGGTGTTTAATATTTATGTGAAGTTTCATGAAAATATATCAAGCGGTTGAAAAGTTATGGAGCGGACACGAAAATGCAAGTTAAAACATACAAAGGGCAATAACTGTGAAAGTAGAAAAGCAAGAGTTATGGTTCATGTGTTCTGCACGTCGTCTCATGGTGTTTAACATTTATGTGAAGTTTCATGAAAATATATCAAGCGGTTGAAAAGTAATGGAGCGGACACGAAAATGCAAGTTATAACATTCAAAGGGCAATAACTCTGAAAGTAGGAAAGCAAGAGTTACGGTTCATGTGTTCTGCACGTCGTTTCCCGGTGTTTAACATTTATGTGAAGTTTCACGAAAATATATCAAGCGGTTGAAAAGTTATGAAGCGGACACGAAAAAGCAAGTTAAAACATTCAAAGGGCAATAACTCTGAAAGTAGGAAAGCAAGAGTTACGGTTCACGTGTTCTGTACGTCGTCTCATATTGTTTAACATTTATGTGAAGTTTCATGAAAATATGTCAAGCGGTTGAAAAGTTATGGAGCGAACATGAAAATGCAAGTTAAAACATACAAAGGGTAATAACTCAGAAAGTAGAAAAGCAAGAGTTATGGTTCATGTGTTCTGCACGTCTTCTCATGGTGTTTAACATTTATGTGAAGTTTCATGAAAATATATCAAGCGGTTGAAAAGTTATGGAGCAGACACGAAAATGCAAGTTAAAACATACAAAGGGCAATAACTCTGAAAGTAGAAAAGCAAGAGTTAAGGTTCATGTGTTCTGCACGTCGTCTCATGGTGTCTAACATTTATGTGAAGTTTCATGAAAATATATCCAGCGGTTGAAAAGTTATTGAGCGGACACGAAAATGCAAGTTAAAACATACAAAGGGCAATAACTCAGAAAGTAGAAAAGCAAGTGTTACGGTTCATGTGTTCTGCACGTCATCTCATGGTGTTTAACATTTATGTGAAGTTTCATGAAAATATGTCAAGCGGTTCAAAAGTTATGGAGCGGACACAAAAATGTTATCAGACACACACACACACACACACAAACACACACACACACACAGAAAATACGAAAACTATATACCCCCATTGCATACTGCGGTGCCGGGGGTATAATCACCACCTCCGGGGATCGAAACGGGGGCCTCTAGCATCAGAGGCAAGTGCACTAATCTCTGAGCTATCATGCTCCAACTGCAGTCTTAGACCAGATATATACCTGAAGGATCACTCATTCAACTGGACTTTTGTATCTGGAGGTTTGGTCTCATGACTAACCCTTATCTTGCTGTTCACGACAATCCCTATCTTTGCAAACAGTGTAGATCCAGATCAGATGGCTTCTGAAGAAGCCATCTGATCAGGATCTACACTGTTTGGCATTTAATTTATGAATTTGTAGCAATAAATTACATCAAGTAATCTGATTGGTTGATAGACAGAAATGGGTGTGGCTTAGATGAATATTCAGCAAGATAAGGGTTAAGTTATCAGATTCATCTTAACCCTTGTCCTGCTGAATATTTATACATGCCACACCCACTACCGATTATCAACGAATCAGATTACTTGATGTGAATTATTGCAACAAATTCATAATCTGAATGGTAAACAATGTAGATCCTGATCAGATGGCTTCGTTAGAAGCCATCTGATCTGGATTTACATTGTTTCAAAGATAAGGCATATCCGGGATTAGCAGGACAAGGGTTAATACTCTTGTGGAGCATGGAAGCTCAGTGGTTAGTGCACTTGCCATTGATGCTAGAGCCCCCCCTCCCCGTTTTGATTCCCGGCAGCAGTAATAATATTGGGGTGTCCTAACATGCTCCACTGGCATCATTCGCAGGGATGAATGCCACAAGTGCATTCTTCAGATTGGGATGTTAACTGGAGTCCCCCTGTGCAGGAAGAACCATCCTCTGTGCAGGTTAAAGATCCCTACAACACTGTGCAGGTTAAAGATCCCCCCCTCCCCATCCCCGTTTTGATTCCCGGCAGCAGTAATAATATTGGGGTGTCCTAACATGCTCCACTGGCATCATTTGCAGGGATGAATGCCACAAGTGCACGGTCCTTCAGATTGGGATGTTAACTGGAGGCCCTCTGTGCAGGAAGAACCATCGTCTGTGCAGGTTAAAGATCCCTACCGTAATTACATGATTACTGTGTAGGCTAACTAGGCTTTCATCCTGCAAACCTGAAGTGTATGTAATGCACACCTGTGAGTAATGGTCAAATGTGACCGATCGCAGTATCAGTAGAAAGAAAGAAAGAGTGTCATCAAATCTACTTAATTTTGGCTATTCAAAGCTTTTTTGGGGGGCTTTGACAAAGCTGCCAAATCAGGAAATTAAAAAGACTTTTTTATCAGTGACGGCTCAAATTAATTTGACGCATGGTAGCTCAGTGGTTAGTGCACTTGCCTATGATGCTAGAGGCACCCGGTTTGATTCAAAAAGTTAAATGTCTTTAAAATTATAGCAGATATTTTTACATGCAAAAAATATATAGAAAGAAAAATGTTTCTACCACAAAGATTTTAAATTTTCGCCATTCGTTCGTTACGTGTTACGTGCGAATGAACATACCCAAATTTTTAAAAATCACAACCACAAAAAAGTTTCGAGTCAGCCCGTCCATGCTTACAAACCCTATTGGTTTCATTGGGAGGCAGGGCTTTATATGTCATTTCATCTCAATGTCGGGTAAAAGTTCCCACAAAATTGGAAGCAACGTCTCCAAAATGACCTTTTCAGTGTTGAAGGGGACGTTAAACCTCAATTCAAACAAAACAAACACAACCACAAAAACGGCATTGAAAACAAATCTCCCAATGACACTGTAAAATGAGCCAAATTAACAATTTGTCAAAATTACACATTCGCATAAATTTGGAATAAGGAATACTAATGTCTTTCAGGAAATTGTGGTTGCAGACTACCCTGAGTGAAAATGGTGACCCGAAAGTCAGCCGTTTTAGCTGTTTTTCGAGGTTTTAAGTACACTTGAAAGTTCTGACGTCCAAAGCATGTTTGGATTGGTACCAGTTTATCAAAAAATTACAGAAAGTGTCTTTTGACATGATTCTCTGAATGTTACGGTTTCATTCCATAGAATTGCACTCGTTAGCATCACATCAACGTCAAGTGCCTTTGGTGACGTTAAAAATGTTTTTCAAGTTTTTGATTGACTGAAGACAAGTGAATGTGCCAATGTGCTTTTGATCAGTGAAGCACCGGTATTTAACCCTTGTTCTGCTGAATATTCATATATGCCACACCCACTACCGATTATCAACCAATCAGATTACTTGATGCAAATTATTGCAACAAATTCACAATCTGTATGGCAAACAATGTAGATCCTGATCAGATGGCTTCGTCAGAAGCCATCTGATCTGGATCTACATTGTTTCAAAGATAAGGCATATCCGGGATTAGCAGGACAAGGGTTAACAAGCTTGATAACATTTTAAGAAAAACAAAAACGTTAAACTTACGTCAGTACCTATGCATGTTTTTATCTCGTTAGACATGTTAGCTCTTATGAATGTTCAGTATGCGAGTTTCGGGCTAGTTCATATTTATCGCAGAAATATGCAAATTCAAAAATTATGCGTTATTAAAGTCATTAAGTATACACCACAACCTCTTTATAACACTACTGATGGGGTCCAAAGCAGAAACCGTGTTAGTTAAAAAACCGTGTTATATCCAAACAAAAATGTATACATTATATAGAAAAAAGCCCATTTATGGTCATTTTTCTATGACATTGTAATCTATATATTTTGGGATCCATCTTGAAACCGTGTTTTATTCAAACCATGTTATAATGAGGTTGTGGTGTATATTGCTGACAAAAATTCTGTCTGTGATGTCTAACTAATTTTGTCTCCATTTTTATCATGCAGCCCAAAACTAAGTATGAATCTGGCAACTTTGTATGGTGTAATTTAACGACCCCCTAAATTTCCAGACGACCCACATTTCCAAGGCTTTTGCAAACCCCAGGTCCTAGATTGAATACTGCAGCAAGTACAAGGCAGTAACTGTAATTTCCCTGAATTTCTTATATCTGTTAGCATTTTCATATCTGTTAGAGTTATACAGTTATTTTTTTCTTTATATATGAAAAGTAAATGGTGTGTGTCTGTTTAGTTAGAGATGTTTGATTTTTTCCTAATCTTCAGATAAACATCACCAATTTTCCCCCAATTTGAGGGGAAAATGACGCTTTTTTTTCCAGATTGAACCGGTACCATACCCAAAAAAGGTGTAAAAAAATCACTGTATAGTAGCTCTTTATCATATCATACCCCATATGAGCCCTCAACCCATATTTCAGTCCTCGTGCCCTTGGCCTTCGCGCTGATATGGAAGTCGTGGGCTGATATGGGACATGATATGAACAATGACATATCATATGATAATCTCTACCGGTATTTTCCCCATGAGCTGGGACAAATACACAACAATCTCATTATAACATGGTTCCTTATAACACAGTTTGGATATGACATGGTTTCAAGATGGATCCAAAAATGTATTTTGCTTGTTTTGTTTGATTTGAGGTTTAACATCCCCATCAACACTGTAAAGGTCAATTTGGAGACATTGCTTCCAATTTTGTGCAACTTTTACCCGACATTGAAATGAAATGACATCTCAAGACCTGCCACCCAATGAAACCAATAGGGTTTATAAGCATGGACGGTCTGACTCGCACCGCATTGCGTGGGCAGGCTTAGATCCTCTAAAAGGTTTACCAGTACTCATGTGCGGGTTGGTTTCAGCTCTGCATGGAAGCATCATAACGCAGCCCATCTATTTCTTCGAGCCCCAATGGGCGGGGGCTACCAAAAAATGTATAGATTATATAGAAAAATGACCATAAATGGTCATTTTTCTATATAATCTATACATTTTTGTTTGGATTAACTAACACAGTTTCTGCTTTGGACCCCATTAGTAGTGTTATGAAGAGGTTGTGGTGTAAATCTCTCTTTTTTCTTCTTCTTCTCTTTGTTTTCCTAGTCATGAAACAAGAGCCACACAGTGGGAACACCCAAGCACAGGAAAGAAGAAAGTTGTTAAAGGAGGTAAGATTAAGACACCCCAAACTCTTTATAACACTGTTGTTGGAATGCAAACAATATCCAAGCAAAAGAGTACAGATTATATAGAATAATGATAATTTATGATCATTTTTCTGTATAACCTACCGGTATGCATTTTTAGGATCCGTCTTTCAACCATGTTATAGCCAAACAAAATGTATTGATTATTCAGAAAAATGACCATTTGTGGTATATTTTCTACAGAATCTATACATTTTTGGGATCTGTCTAAATCATATATCCAAAACCTTGTTATATAATGCACAGTGTTATAAAGAAAATTAACAAATTTCCCTGTAATCCAAACTTTTCTCTATATAAAGTGGGGTTTTCAGGGTGTTCATTAAACAGATATGTTAGCCTGGTGTTGACCTTTTATCTGACTCAGATTGACCTTAAGAGGTCTTCTTTCAAGGTTATTCAATGTATTCTCTTCTACACATAACACCATATAGGAAGTATCTTTGAAAATATTCTTGTTTGACTCTAGAAGGCCCAGGCCTTTGATATTTCGTATATTGGCAAAGGTCTTGATTGTTTGTATTGGATTTTAATGGCCTATTTTAGGTCATTTTTGAGCTGGTCAGTTTAGCTGTCCACACTTGTCCTGGGCAGGCGTATACGCTAGTGGTTAACCAGTACAATGCACATTTTTCGCCAGAAACTGACAGCTGCCCTTCTTGAATCAGCGGTAGAGAGAGAATGACTGTAGAAAAGATTTCATGATCAGTCTCCATGAAAGAATGTTGCCGACCCCTGCAGGTATTGAACCCGCGTCCTCATCATTATTCAGATGCGCATCTGACTGAGCTACCGAGGCCAGCCATATTGGCAAAGGTAGGCCTAGGGTTTGTCACTTTCAGCAGGATAAGAGTTAAATGATCAATGGTCACTTGCATCAACTGATAATCAGCTGTAAAATTTGACCAGTGTCTGTGTTGTCTATTTCAGACTTGCCATATGGCTGGGAGAGAAAGATAAAAGAAGATGGAACTGTTTTCTTTGTTGAGTAAGATATCATTTTAACCCTGTCAACCATGTAGACCAAAATAAACACTGTCTGTAAAATAGAAGTGAAGGCAATGATGAGGAATCGATACAATTAACCTCCAGCTCTCATCAGAGACACCAAGGGAAAGAAACACAAACATGAAACAACAGACCCTAATGGAAACATCAACAGCAGAAAGCCAAAAGGACAGTTACTTTCCCACAAAATGGCCAACTGGCTATCCAAAATAAAATAATATAAGCGACACAAACACTCAAGATAGTCAAAGACAAACCATAGCAAAAATAAACCACGACAGAAGAACCGCCTTGGAACGGTCAGTGGAACGAATTCGTTCTGTTCGCATGAAGGCCTCCTAACTCACCAGTGCATGAGCCGTCTCATCAGGATCTACACTGTAAGCCAGCCTGTTTTTGAAATATACTTGAAATGCATATTTTGACTAATGGGGCTTTCCTTATGTTTCTTTTGAGCTTAACTGCCCAGTCATATCAAGCCAGTCAGTTTATCTAACCACTTTTTTTTTTGTTGTTTTGGTTTTACAGCCCTTTCAAGATTATTTCACTCATATCAAGCCTATCGTTAAGCAGAGGTAGGCAAAAACCGGAGAACCCGGAGGAAAACCACCTGACCTTCCATTGCAGAACTTGGCGTCTCACAATGTGACCCGATCCAGGCTGGAACCACAAACGTGAGAGACCTAATGATTAAGAGTCAGCACTCTTAACCACTAAGCCATGGAGGCCCGTTTTATCAACCATACTTCCTAGGCAGGCTTATAAATAAAAGGTTTTGCGGTTAAGCAGAAGGGAGAAAATAACCACAGAAAAGATTTCTTGATCACTCTCCATGAAAGACCTTTGCCCATCCTGGCAGGTATCAAAGCTGCGACCGCCACATCACCAGGCATATACACATTCAGTTGAGCTACCAAGGCTGTGGGCTTTCCTAGTGGAAGAGTCTACTTCAGAAACTCAAAGGTGGAAGCGTTATTCTGATGCTGTGGACAATGTTGGCAATTCATTTTGCACAGCTGAGCAGCCTGCCACTTTGTACAAGTAGAATAATTTTTTTTCAAAACGCAAGCGAAAAAGTGCGGTGGAATGAGGATAGCAGGTTTCAAAATTGGCTTTTGTGGAGGTGAATCATCGGTTTTATGGTCAGACATGGCATTGCATTTAAATGAACTTTCCGACCATAAAACTGTTGATGTGTATTCATTATGTTAATAAGTTTTCGAAATGAATACCCCTGTGAACCCAATTTTGTATTGAGAAAACTGGTGTTTACAGGGTTATATACATTATTTCACTTATTTCTGCTCCAAGACATAGGTTATATAAATCTTTAGAACTGCCTCCAGGAGATGGTTCTAACAAGCACCCACAACCTATATGTTAAGAGTATAAATAACAAAAACATCTCAAATTTTCGTCAGAAAAATATAGTTTTTAAGGTGTTAAAAATGCACTATGTCACATGGATGTGTTATCATTATGCTCTCCCAAATGACAATTTTCAACTGAATGGAATGGACATGACTGACCATAGTTCACTGTAAGGAATAATGAAGGGAATACTTTAGGGATTAGTTTCCTACATTTTTTTCCACAAACATTGTGTGAAAATTTCAAAATCCCAGCAGTGAGGCAGTTCGAACTCTTGTTCCCATATCATCAATATTTTCATGAAGATAGTTCAGAAAGTAGTTTTCTGTGGTCATTCTCTCCCTTTCACTGATACTGGTGGTTGAATTTGTGCTCTTCTGTACATGTACTACCATTCTAATGAGTACCCACAATCTATGTTTATACCGCAATCAGGCATTCTAGTAACCAAATAAAGGGGGTCGAATAACTGCACGCTATAATCGGTAGTGACCTACAATACCTTCTACTGACCTATAATACGTCTAGTGACCGATTATAGACGGGACCTACTTTTCTGGTCCCTAATTTGCAAGCGTAAACAATAACAGGCAACCTTTTATACAGGAGAAAACAACAAAACTGAGAGTTATAATCTTTGCAATATTTATTTAAATAGATTTTAGAAATTTCAGCTATATTCTTACCTTCTCGGGCTTTCCTGGTTTGAATGGCCCGTTGGAATAATTGCGCACTGCTACTGCGGTTGCGCCTCAACCTCGAAAATATTTTCTTAAGCTAAAATAAACTATTTATTTGCAGATTTTTATACAGAATGTTAAGCGCTGAGAAACATTTATTCGAGCGTCCATGTTGTTTCCTGCGTCTCCGTGGCGCGGTGACATCAGAAACTTTGCGCTATTTGACGTCACGTTATACTACGTGTGCGCGCCATGGCACTGATTGTCGTTTAACATGCCACTCTGTCTGCTGTCTTTTTTGCTCAAATTTGCTAAATAATTGCAAAACCCTTGATTGTTTTGAATTGCGGTATAAACTAAATACATGATTAGTGTCTTTAATAATAAAATATAATCGTTTCGCCACGACAATTTTATAGGGGCTCGCTAAAGCTCGCCCCTATAAAATTGTCTAAGGCTCACCGATTATATTTTATTATTAAAGACACTAACCATGTATTTACTATTTATTAGTGAAAAAATGGAAAATGTATACTCTTGTAAACCCATCTTTTCCATATATAAAGTGGGGTTTTCAAAGGTATTCATTATATGGGTTCATAACATGATGAAACAAAAAATTGTTTATCAGCTTGAAAGAGTATTCTCTCTGCTTTAACCCTTCTCTTGCTGAATATTCATTTAAGCCACACCCATTTCTGTATATCAACCAATCAAATTTTTTTATGTAATTTATTGCTACAAATTCATAAACTGAATGCAATAACAGTGAAGATCCTGATCAGATGGCTTCTTCAGAAGCCATCTGATCTGGATCTACACTGTTTGCAAAGATAGGGGTGTCGTGAACAGCAAGATAAGGGTTAATATATGCCTATCCATCTATACTTCACTCTTCCATTTCTCCAAAATGGTCATTTTTTTCTGTTAAAAAACTTTGATATTGTTCTTATATACATGTATATTCCAAACACAGGTTGAACCACCTCATTGAGGTGCTTCTAATGAGTTCCACAACTTATGACTTAGGATGGACATAAGGAGTTAGTGTATTCACCTTATTTGCATTATCTGCTGGTTCCTAGTCTGAAGGTTATCAGTGTTGGAAAAACAGGTAACCAGACCCCCCTGACCAGGGGGTCTGGTTACCTGTTATTCCAATATTGACAATATGCAAGCTGGGAGCCAGCAAATAATGCAAATATGGTGAATACCCCAGAAAACCAACGGCCCCTGCCTATAGGGGCTTGAAGAAATATACGGGCTGCATGATGCTTCCACATTTTATTAGCTTGATGGACTAATGAATTAAATTTGCTCAATTATTACTTGTTACATGCAAAGGAGTAGATGACTGATCATGTTTTTCCATGACCAATCAAAATTTTGATTATCTATACCTTGCCAGGTCTTCTAATAGTTAACCCTTCTCTTGCTGAGCGGCCCCTGCCCATAGGGGCTTGAAGAAATATATGGGCTGCATGGTGCTTCCACGCAGAGCTGAATCTGGCCCGCACACTAGTACTGGTAAACCGCTTAGAGGATCAAAGCCTGTCCAGGAACCGCGGTACGAAGCGGACCGTCCATGCTAATAAACCTATTGTTTTCATTGGGCGACATGGCTTGAGATGTCATTTCATCCAATGTCTGGTAAAAGGCCCACGAAATTGGAAGCAACGTCTCCAAAATGATCTTTACAGTGTTGATGGGGACGTTAAACCTCAAATCAAACAAACAAAATTCTCTTGCTGAATTTTCTTTTTAGCCACACCTATCTCTGACTTTGAACCAATCTGATTACTTGATGTAATTTATTCCTACAAATTCATAAACTGAATGTCAAACAGTGTAGATCCTGATCAGATGGCTTCTTCAGAAGCCATCTGATCTGGATCTACACTATTTACAAAGATAGGGGTTGTCGTGAAAAGCATGATACGAGTTAAGGTAAAGTTTTCAATAGTTTTACACATATAAAATATAATACAAGTATTGTTAAACTCTATCTACAGACACCTCAAACATGCTGATTTAGCATCTTTTGTTCTTTATAACTTATTATCACCTTTTTGTGGCAGTTTTCCAAAAATCCATCCTTAAAAATGGGTGGGCATTGGGTGTGTGGGTGTCATCAGACAGGTTGTCCTTTTGTTTAACCTTTTTTGAAAAAAAAAGGAAAAAAAAAGGAAAAAAAATCGTCCATAATGCCAGTAGGAGTTTTCTTGTCAGACTATTAAGCACATATCAGTTATTTTGTGAAAATAGGTTGGCAAGTTGTTAAGTGACTCTAACAGGTAATCCTGAAAGCATCATAGAAATTCTTAGAGCAGATCACAATCAGTGTTTTGTCGTGCCGGCATTTAGCATGGTGCGATATAGTACTTTGTTTTTTCTCCTTGCCTATTCATTCGTTAAACCCGCAACCTTTGTTGCTCCTGTATGGATTTGAACATTTGGGTGAATGCTAGGGCTGTTGCCCTAGCATTCACCCAAATGTTCAAATTCATACAGGAAACAGCCCTAGCATTCACCCAAATGTTCAAATCCATATTTGAACATTTGGGTGAATGCTAGGGCAACAGCCCTAGCATTCACCCAAATGTTCAAATCCATACAGGAGCGACATAGCCTTTGTCAGAATAGCCTTTGGTGGATTACTTGTTTACAATCGAACTTTAATGGGTTGAACCCCTTTGGGACCATGAAAAATTTGTTCGAGACAGTGGTAGTTTGAGCCACAGAGGGTTACTGTTAGTGGCATACCAGGAGTAGTTTTGTTTGTTTGATTTGAGGTTTAACATCCCCGTCAACACTGTAAAGGTCATTTTGGAGACGTTGCTTCCAATTTTGTGGGACTTTTACCCTACCTTGAGATGAAATGACATCTCAAGCCCTGTCGCCCAATGAAACTAATAGGGTTTATTAGCATGGATGGTCCTCCTCGCACCGCGGTTCCTGGACAGGCTTAGATCCTCTAAGCGGTTTACCAGTACTAGTGTGCAGGCCGGATTCAGCTCTGCGTGGAAACATCATGCAGCCCATATATTTCTTCAAGCCCCTATGGGTGGGGGCCGACCAGGAGGAGTAAAGTAGATAAGTGTGGGATATCTTTATGGTGTTCTACATGTTTATTATAATTGTATGTTGTGTGTACTCATTAGAATCACCTCCATATGGAGGCAATTCTAATGAGTACACACAGCATACATTTGCAAGATAAAAGAAGAAAAAAAATCCCTAAATTATTCTTATTTCATATTTGGAGGAATTTCATGCGGACTCAAAAAAGGGTTCAGCTCATACACGGTAAAGGAGCCATTGGTGTTCTAGCAATGAAAGTTCTTCTCTATATTTTTTTTTCTCAGAGAAAATAAATCTTGACAGAATGTATGAGTTGTCTGCCAATATCCCCTCTTATTCTTTTGTCTATATTTCATTCTTCTTTCAGCACAATAGCGCACTCCTGCCTAGAATACCCGCGAGGGCGTGAGGCAGTATATTGAGAAAGAAAGAAAGGAATATTTTACAGCAGACCACATTTTTTTAAGAGAGAATGATGACTCACATGTCATTGTCAAGCCTTGTTTTCTCTTACAAGTTGGAAATGAAAATAGTTAGCTAGTCATGACCGGTGCTTTAACCCTTAAGCCGTGGTAAAAAAATCATGAAATCTCAGACAATGTAATTTCAAAGTTTCATTGGGAAACTCAGAATAAAAATTGGGAGTGACAGACTTATCTTGGAAAAGAGGATTATTTCATCATTTGAAATGTTATAATTGGACGTTGTGTACATCATGATGTAACGTCAGCTAAAGCGTTGTTAACGCACGTAACTCTGGTAACGTGGTTGCTAAGTGAATATAGCCAGTTGACGTCATTATAGAAAGGGCTCAGTAACAAGAATAAAATCGATATTTAGGAACTTATCATCAGAATTAATTTCTTTTGTTGCTTTCCATCATTGGGGAAATCGTTGCAACATATCTTCTAAGATATTGCAGTGCCACCTTTATCAGGCCTCATATTTTTCAGGCATATACAGGATTTCAGGCTTTCAGGGCTTGATTGTTTCTTGATTTTTTCTTGATTTCATGCTTTTTAGATTTTGATTTTTCCTCCTATATTGTGTTTAAAATGACTATTGATCACTTATCCTCTGAATAAAATTATTTTGCTACACCAATTTCTGCCCATTCATCAATCAAATTATTTGATATAATGTATTCGAGACACAAACTGCATTACAAACAGTGAAGATCCTGATCAGATGGCTTCTTCAGAAGCCATCTGATCTGGATCTACACTGTTTGCAAAGGTAATGGTTGTCATGTACAGCAGGATGAGGGTTAAGGCTGCAAAATCAGGTCTTTCAGGCTTTGAAAAGCTTGGTCAGTATGAGACCTGCTTTATGGGTATGCTATATTTTCACACCTTTATGGGTATGCTATATTTTCACACCTTTATGGGTATGCTATATTTTCACAACTTCAATTATGCTATCAGGCTAACAACTCCATTTATCATATGTCGTGTCTGAGAATGTAATAACGCCATGTAATAAATTCAATAATCCACTAGTGGATTAAATATGCAAATAAGTTAGATACGCCCTGTAACATTACACATACAATGTCTTTAACGTCGTACATCCTTAACGACTTGGCATTTACTTTAGGCGGACAATTGACATTTTTATAAACAAATTGTGAATAAAATGCATTTTAAATGTCATATGATAAATAGAATCTTGCATTCGTGCCCATGTTTTAAATTTATTAAACTTGTTGAGGAAAAGGGATTTTCCTCAACTCATTTATTAAATTCAATAATACATGAACACTCAAGTAAGATCCTGTAAATAATGTTCACCCCTGTAAAATTCACTTTATAAAGAGAAAATGGGGGTTTACAGGGGTAGACATAATTGTCCTTATTTTTGCTTAGTGGTTTACCCATTGCATGCGGGAAGCCCCTAAAGGGGTACCTTGGCAAACAGTGCAGGCCCAGATCAGATGCCGCAGAAAGCTAACAGACTTTTCCATCAAAAATAGAATAAAAATGAAAAAATAGGCCTGAAATGTCTTGTATGACAAATGGACTTGTCCAACATATAGTAATGGAAGAATCCACAATGGGTTAAGAGTGCTGACTCTTAAACTTTATGGCTTTCAATACTGTTGGACCAGGATGTGTTTGTTTGTTTGATTTGTAATTTTACATCCCCATCAACACTATTTAGGTCATTTTGAGGACATTGCTTCCAGTTTTGTCGGAGTTTTACCTGACATTGAGATCAAATGACATCTCGAGCCCTTTTGCTCACTCGACCCCCCCCCCCCCATTAAAATGGGCTCAGTTTAAGTGAATAAAATCATATAAAATCATGCTAGGGCTGTAAAACCAAAGCTTTGGCCGACAATTCACATGAAATGTCAAGCCTTATTTTCTTGTTAGATGATTCACACAAAAAACTTTATTTTCGATAAATAAGAAAGAACAGAAAATAACCCAACCACAAAAAAAAGTTTGTCATTTGCTCTAAAATTTCTTGGTACTTTATGGTTAAATATTACAATTTTGCACACAAATTGAAAAAAAAAAAAAAAAGATTTACACTTTGAAAATAGCCTAAAGTCATTTGATGGCATTTTGCAAGGCTATCTCCCATCCAAATTTGGTCAAAAACTGTTGTAGACACAAAAATGAGCCACATCCTTACAAAACCTAGTTCGCCATGTGCAAACAAAAAAGGATGCAGATCAGTATGTGCATCCCTGTGGTCTGATCGGCACATTTAATTTGTTTTTTAACCCATCTTGTTCCAACTGGAATCTTCCACCTTATGAATAGCACAAGTCCATTTCAAAATTTAGGGGCGTCAGGTAGTGCCTTTTTCAAAATCTATATGGAAAATGGCTGAACTTAGGCCCTGATCAGATGGAGCATTCCGCGGCGTCTGATCTGGGTCTGCACTGTTTGTCAATTAACCGTTTTGGCGTTTCAGATACAAAATGGGTGAGTGAGTGACTGTTTGAGTTTTACGTCCCACCAACAGCTAAGGTCATACGGAGACGGGACCTCGGTTTAAAGACTCATCCGAAAGTCTGGAGAAGCCCGGGATCGATCCTGCGATCCCTGGTTTACGATACAAAATGGGTTAAAACGAGATTGAATTATGTTTCAGCCATGTTAATCAGAAAACAACGTTCACAGACCCACGGCTGGCCTTTGCTGAGATTGAGTCTTCTAGTCGAGAGATTGCTCAGAAATTTGATGGCAACAGTACAGCCTTGCAGATTCTACAGGGACGTGATCTGACTGGAAGATATGCAGTCATAACAGGAGCTAACAGCGGTATAGGTATGTCATCCTGTGGATAAGTAATCAACATCCCCAATTTATTTGGAGAAAAGTTGTTTTGACTAGGGTATACATTTTCCCCTTATTTTTGTGAAGAAGCATAAATTGTGGATTCTGGTTAGAAACACATGAAGAAGGTGGTTTTAAAGAGCATCCACAGTCTATATTTGTAGCATACATAAGATAATATCTTAAGTCTCTCACCAATCAAGGTTGTGTTGCAAAGTTCTTAGATGTAAGTTTTTTTACCTTCTGGTTCTCTGATTTTGGCCCGCCCGGAAAATGTCAACTTAAAAACTTGTTCACCTAGCCCTTTGAAATTTCATACATTTTGCGACCTCTGTATAACTAAGAAATGCTGAACATTTGGAGTTGATATCTTTAAGAATTCCGGAGTTACAGCCACTCAAATATATACTCAGTCAAAAAAGTTCCTATACCTAAAATTGCTTCTGTTACTATACCTACTACAGATAAAAACTACACAAAATCTGTTATGTTTTGATAAGAAGACTCATTTTTCCGTGCAAAAGCACCATTCGTTTTTGTTTTCATAAACACATCATCGTAGACTATTGCTTTTAACACCCAAGGGGTCACTGTGTCATTTTCGCAGATAAAATCACTTAAACATGCTATGATTTAACATCACAAAATTTCCCTGTACCCTACATTTCTAAAATTTGATACATGTGACATTTCTTTAGATAACATTTGCGTCTATTGACAAAAGATTTGGAACTTTAGTTGCATCAGCTACGAGAAACAGGCTATCACATATTGACCTCCAATTCTTAGAAGTTGTGTGCAAACGCTGCTTTCAATGGGAACTCCATAGAAAATCGCAATCAATAGTGCTACATGCTACATGATTTTTCTGTATTTTTTACCATCATGATGAACAGCAACGGTAGACACAAAGCATTTTTTGAAAAAATGGCAAAAATTGATTGACAGGAATAAAAATTACAGCACTTCGAAAATTGCTATATTTTTAATTGCAAGGGAGATAATTTGAGAATTTCACAAATTGAAACCTCGCTTATAATGCGAGATCATGAGATATTGTAAAAGTAAAGTGTTATCCGATGTTCTGAGAATATTGTCTTCCATCTTAGACAAAAAGAGCTTTCTGCGCATGCGCAATGTCCATTTTCTACCAAAATCTTTCTAGGCACATATTGCAAGACAACTGTGGAGCAGAAAGGTATGGGCAAATGCGAGTTTGAGCATTCTCTAGCTAAACGTCCAATTTAAATGTCTACAGCTAAATTTTGCTCAATAGCTGCCAGATATTTAGTGAGTTTCACCCGAAAGTTGGTATAGTTACTTTTTTGACTAAGTATATATTGAATATATAACAGAATGCATAACTTGGTAAAACCATAGGTAGGTACAAATGAGCAATTTTATCAGACCTGATCCTAATGGGTTCCCTGTTTTAAAAACGCATAACATTCATATTTCTTACATAAATGTGTTGATATTTGGCAGACATGTGCCTTGATAATTACCTATACAATGATGCTGTTACATTCACAATATTATTGTTGTTGATGAAAATATAAACATTTTTCTCTCAAATGACCGCATTTGGAAATACAGTTCAACCTGTGTTAAGCAAGCACCTCAGGGATGATCAAAATGTGCTTGCTTAAGACAGGTGCTTGCTTAATACAGGTGAAATTTAATGCATTTGCCTTTTTCGGGAACTAAATGCACCGGCCCTGATAGCTCAGTTGGTAGAGTGTCCGCTCCGGGGAACAGGAGGTCACGGGTTCGATCCCGGGCCGCGACATACCAAAGTCGTTAAGAATGGTACTAGCTGCTCCTCGCTTGGCACTCAGATTTACAGGGTAGAGCTAGGACTGGTCGACCCAGTGTCAGGATAATGTGGCTGGGTCTGGTATCATGTAATGTGTCTGGGACATGATACTTCAGTGAGGCAGCACTATAAAAGTGAGCATTGAGCTCCCTGTCGCAACCAGACACCGTTGTGATATGATGAAAAATTGTTGAAAGCAACGTTAAACCCGAATTCACATACACAACAAAATGCATGCTTGCTTAGTAGAGGTGGCCACTATGACAGGTTTGACTGTATCCAAATTTAAACTGTCTTGTCTCCAAAACACTTGTAGATGGTTTGTACTAATTTTCAGGATTTTCTTAACATGTTGATTACTTTTTAGTGATGACAGACTGAATGCCTAATTCGTAATTTCGCATTTTCCGGAGTAGGCCTATTTGAAAGAGCCATTAAGCCATAAAGGTAGGGTAGGGTAGGGGTAGGTGTAGGGGTAGGTTAGGTTAGATTAGGTTAGGTAGCAAACAGTTTACTGACAAATGTTGTGTCAAAAAATTGTTGGATGAGTGCAAACAGTGAAGTCAGAGATGTGGTGTTCTGTAGCGTCGCATCTGCATCTACTCTGTTTGCTGGGGCCTGTCTGTCGGAATGCATACTCTAAATATGGTATTTCATCTTGTTCTCTGCATTCATTCCCTTTTCACACTCATTCTTACCGTATATGCCTCTTCTTTCCTTTTCTTCACCATCTCTTCTATCCCCTTTTCTAACTTTCTCTTGGAGATGATGCAATGTGACCCTAAGGTTCAATGTGTCATTTAAGCTGCTGAGAAAAACTGCATCTGAAAATGTTGTCTGTTTATGTTGTCTGTTGAATCTTCTTACAACACAAACTTTCTTAAAATAGTTTTGAATACACGCAATCATTGTGGACTCTGTTCTAGAGTAGTAGTTTGATCTGGGTCCACAATGCAAAAATGACTTTTTAACCCTTCTCTTGCTGTTCACGACAACCCCCATCTTTGCAAACAGTGTAGATCCAGATCAGATGGCTTCTGAAGAAGCCATCTGATCAGGATCTACACTGTTTGGCATTCAGTTAATGAATTTGTAGCAATAAATTACATCAATTAATTTGATTGGTTGATAGACTGAAATGGGTGTGGCTTAAATGAATATTCAGCAAGATAAGGGTTAAGCTACCAGCAGACAACAAAGCAGATGACAATATTGTTATGGTAGGCATCTTACGAGTTAGAACTCAACATGACAACAGGACACTATGAGTAGACCTGAAGGCCACTAGGCCAAGTGTTCAAACATCTGAGAGACACGGCAGATGTTATTGCAATGAAATAACCATGGGTGATACTTATTCTTGCATATCAAACTTATGATTACAATGGCAAATTGTGGCCAAAACGCCCCCCAAATCCCATATAAACTCTTCATATGTGACAGTAAAACCAACATGGCGGCTAGCTCAGAACATTGTTATAACAATGACGTCGGCTTTGCAGTGACATTTTGATGTTATTGTAAAATTTTTACATGCTACACTCATGGCGACAACATTATGTGTTCAAAGTTTCATAAACAAAGCAAGGCCCATTTTTTGATATCAAAAATTCAGAACCCATGTTCAAACAGCACATGAATTTCATAATTTGAACATGGGTTTTGTTGTTTGAACATGTGTTTTGGCCCATTCAAAAATAGCTTCATTGGATTTTATGCAAGAATGAAACTCCATACTCACATCAGTCATGAAGCACCCTGCTCAGTGCTGTTGACAATTTATGATGACCTACTTTTCATGCTTGGCTGAACCATGTAGTTTCCATCTTTAAGCCCTGTCATCCAAAACCATGTTATAATGTGTATTTTGAATTTCACTTATGTTCTGAATTAGGGCAAATATTTTAACCCTTGTCCTGCTGAATATTCAAATATGCCACACCCACTACTGATTATCAACCAATCAGATTACTTAATGCAAATTATTGCAACAAATTCTCAATCTGAATGACAAACAATGTAGATCCTGATCAGATGGCTTCTTCAGATCTGGATCTACATTGTTTGAAAGGTAAGGCATATCTGGGCTCAGCAGGACAAGGGTTATCACATTTATTAATTTATTCACAGGATACGAGACAGCAAGATCTCTAGCTCTGCATGGGGCCTATGTTGTGATGGCCTGCAGAAATGTGTCATCTGCAAATGTGTGTAGAGACGCAATTTTAAAAGAAAGATCACAGGCAGCTGTTGAAGTTATGGAAATAGATTTGTCATCATTAACCAGTGTGAAAAATTTTGCAGAGCAGTTCAAACAGAAACAATGGTAAGGTATCATAAGTATTAGTTTTTTGCAACACATTTAGGAGGGCCCCCGCCCATCGGGGCTTGAAGAAATATATGGGCTGCATGATGCTTCCACGCAGAGCTGAATCTGACCCGCACACGAGTACTGGTAAACCGCTTAGAGGATCTAAGCCTGCCCATGCAAAGCGGTGCATACGAGTCAGACCGTCCATGCTTATAAACCCTATTAGTTTCATTGGGCGACAGGGCTTGAAATGTCATTTCATCCCAATGTCGGGTAAAAGTCCCACAAAATTGAAAGCAACGTCTCCAAATTGACCTTTACAGTGTTGATGGGGACGTTAAACCTCTAATCAAACAAACAAAACAAACACATTTAGGAAGAATTTCATTATTTGCAAATGTGTATGCTGTGTGTACTGGTAAGAATTGCCTTGATGAGGTAATTCACACAAGACCAGTATACACAGCATACACTCGTATATACAGTAGAATCTCGGTGATTCGAACGCTGATTTTTCGAAACTACCGATTTTTCGAAGACGACTGGCGGTCCCGACATTTTTCTCTATAAGTTATTGCAAAAATATTACCGATTTTTCGAATTTCGATTTTTCGAAAAATTCGATTTTTCGAACAGTTTCGTCGGTCCCAATCAAAGAAATTCTTATTAAAATCCCCTGTTTAATTCGAAATATTACTTGGCTAATCAAGGTCACACATCGCAATTTTGCGGCACGTTCGATTGTTACACTTCACACCCGACTGACTTCAAGAATTAGTAGATACAGGTAATTAACACCGGATTAACGGCCACACTACAGGTGATGATCCTTTATTGAGTAATTGGTGTCTTTAATTGATTTCGTTCGCAATGAATATTTTATTTGATGTTTTTTATGTGTTTTAATTACGGTACATTATTGAGCTTAATTGCATTTTAATTTAAATATTTCTCTAAATACTGACCAGTGGTTACAGCGAAAATTACAATTTTGATAAAACTGAAAGTAGACGAATTTCCTGAACACTTATGAACTTTTTTGAGAGTGAATATAGGGGCAAAAAGCAAAACAAAATTGACTAGAAACCTGAAGTTAGGACTTTTCGATTTGTATCAGCCAGTTTATTACAGACTGATACAAATCTTCGCTAGCTGTCATTGTTTGTCAGTTCTGTTGTTCTTTTTGCGGGGTTAAATATTTCGTCAGTAAAATGGTTTAGTAATTTGAATTAAACCTTCATTTTTGTTATTGTTGATGGCTGTAAATAAAAATGTAAGTTCAAGTTTTATTATAATTTCCTGCTTTCGTAGCCCTGTCAAGCATAAAAGACGATGAGATTAACCTTCACGTACCTCATTTTCTTTAATGCTTTGGCAGTTATTACCGTTTCTTTATCATAGCGCCGAAATGAAGTTCGAATTATAGTCATTTGAATTGCATTGAATAAAAAAATCCGAACATATCCGTAAATTGCCGATTTCGATAATTCGAACTCTCGATAATTCGAAGGAATTCCTGTGGTCCCTTGCACTTCGAATTATCGAGGTTTGACTGTAATAGAACGCTTAAAAGAAAGATCTCTCAAAATTATACATATTCCCCACCCCCATCCCACACAAAGCATGGTAGTTTTAGTAATCCTTACCTCCTCACCCTTAGTGGCTCAAACTACCCCTGGCTTGAAAAAATTCTGTGGTCCTAAAGGGGTTTGAGCAATTGAAAACACGCCTATGTAATTCTGACCCCCTTGAACCCCACTTTTATATAGTAAATCTCAAATGCCACTTAACCCTTTCAGCCATGTAGACCAGTCCAGATATCTATTTAAACAAGGTAGATGGAGATGAGATGGCCTTAAATGCATTTTCTTGCACACCAGACAAGGAAATCCGTGATTTTACCCTGGGATAGAAATTTATGTTCTGACCCTGGTGTTCCGACCCAGGCAACTAACATAAATGCGCTTCAATTCTATTCAACTGCCGGAACTACTTCCGCACTACTTTTATTTTGTAAACAATATACATGTGGGAGCTGTCAAAACTAACCGGAGGTGTTGTGCAAGAAAAAGAATCCAATATGGGTTTCTGTTGTAGATGGGCCTTTCCAACCCTCGGGATGACCGTGCTGAGTGGAACCTCGGCGTAGCCTCGGTTCCGCTGAGCACGGTCATCCCTCTGGTTGGAAACGCTCATCTACAACAGAACCCCATATCAGATTCTTATAGTCTCATCAGGATCAACACTGTAAATGCACTTGCCCATGATAACGCTTGGAGAAAGAGATTGGGCTGCATGGTACTTTCCGTGCAGAGCTGAAACCGACAAAACATTTGAGTACTGGTATACTGCTTAGAAGGTTTAAGCCTGCCCAGACAAAGTGATGGGAGTCAGACTGTCCCAGCTTTTAAACCAAAGTAGTTTCTTTTGGCAGTGGGGCTTGGGATGACATTTCACCTCAAATGTTTGGTAAAAGTCCCTTAAATTTGGAATCAACCTAAATAGCGTTGACAGGGATGTAAAACCTCGGCACAACAGCACTATCCTGTAAATGATTTTGACTTATCCCATTTTGTACCAGAAACCCCAAAAAGGGTACCCTGGCAAGCAGTGCAGGCCCAGATCAGATGCCGCAGAATGCAGCATCTGATCAGGGCCTACACTATTTGCAAAAGGTTCAGCTATTTTCCAAATACATTTTGAAATAAACACAACCTGACACCCCTGAATTGTGAACTGGACTCCAGCCATATATAAGGATGAAGATTCCATTTGGTACAACGACCCCCGCCCGTCGGGGCTTGAAGAAATAGATGGGCTGCATGATGCTTCCACGCAGAGCTGAAACTGACCCACACAAGAGTACTGGTAAACCGCTTAGAGGATACGGTGCGAGTCGGACCGTCTGTGCTTATTAACCCTATTGGTTTCATTGGGCAACAGGGCTTGAGATGTCATTTCATCCCAATGTCAGGTAAAAGTCCCACAAAATTGGAAGCAATGTCGCCAAAATGACCTATACAGTGTTGATGGGGACTTAAAACCTGAAATCAAACAAAAACAAATCAATTGGTACAAATAGGGTTAACCTCCTATTTGCAAGAATAGATGTTTACTAATTTGAAGATGACAGAGTCCAGTCAGAAAGTCTGGGGTGATACAATAAATAAATTTTAGCAAGTCAGTTAATCTTAAAATTTTTTGGGCACGGTAACCAACTATTACATCAGAGTCTCTTGTTAGCATTGTTTGTTATAACACTGTTTTGCATATAACACAGTATGAAGATGGATCCGTAATATGTATAGATTATATAGAAAAATGACCATAAATGGTCATTTTTCTGTATAATTTATACATTTTTGTTTAGCTATAACACACTTGTTTAACTAACATGGTTTCAGCTTTGGGTTAATAGTGTTATAAAGAGGTTGGGATGTGTTATGATATTAGTATTAACAAAATTTATTATACTGACTAAAAGTGTCCTAAACTAGAGAGCATAGCTCCAGGTAAGGCACTCTTTTTCATTTCAAAAGTACTGATATTTTTCTTATTTTGTGCACGAAAACATACAGTCGAACTTCAATGGCTCAAACACCTTTGGGACCTCGAAAATATGTTCGAGACAGGGGTAGTTCGAGCCATTGAGGTTACTACCAGGAGGCATAACGAGGTACTTTTTGACATATTTTCGGTGTCCTGTAATGAATATGTATGCTGTGTGTACTCATTAGAATCGCCTCATCGAGGCGATTCTAATGAGTACTCACAGCATACATTTGCAAGATAAAAGACTAAAATCTCCTTAATTATCCCCCACTATTTCTTATGCAGAGGATTTCTCTAGGGACTCAAGAATGGGTTCGACACATCCATGGTAAACGAGCCATCGGTGTTCGAGCCATCGAAGTTCTACTGTATGTTGTGGATACACATTAGAAGTGCCTCAATGAGCTGCTTCTAATGAGTACCCACAACATATGTTTTTGTGTAGAAAAAATAATATATGAATATCCCCTCTTATCTGGGATATCCCCTCTTATCTTATGAGAGAGTTAAACTGATCAATTAGACCTCGCCTGAAAAAGAGATATCATGACATGCCTGGGATCAGCATGGTTGGCATTGGTGTTGAAGATATTTGATACAGGTCAGGCTTGGATCAGTGCTTGGAACAATCTTCCCAGCACTGAATGGAATTCAGAACCCATCCTACAGGGTGATTTGAGAGAAAATAAACTCCCTGTTTTCTCAAATTTCTCCCTATTTTCAGTGGAGGAACACAATAAGCATATTGATTCAACCTAAAATTTGGCTGAAACTTTTCTAAAGCTCTCAAAATGTCCCAAAAGTTCCTCCCAGTCTCGAAGCTCTAGGATGGCACCTGATAGAATCAGATTCTCAACTATTATCTTGTCACTTTTTAAATTGGAGGGATTGTACCATGAATTTGATCAAAATTTACTCTTCAAAGTGGGAAAAATGTTTTGTCCCTTTTCAAATGAAAGCTTTGAGAGAAGTTGATTTGTTATGTATGCCATGATTAGGGGTCAGTTTTTGCAGCATCTTTTCTGGGCCTACAGTACATGCCTGTTTCTGTGTGAATTTATGCATTGATTGATCAGGGGAAATGGATACACCTTCAGGATCGACATCTCTTTCAAAAGGACTTGTTTCTTCCTTATCAATAGTGGCCTAGTCTTAAAGGAAAGGATTTGCTCCTTCTGAGGAGCAAAACTATACAGTGTTGACGGGGACATTAAACCTCAATTCAAACAAATCAAGAACCCCTTCTGAATTTTTTCCTTTAAAACTAGTCCCCTTTCTGAGGAGCGAAATATTTCCTTTAAGACTAGACTCCTCCTGAGGAGAAAGTTCTTTCCTTTAAGAATAAAGTTCTCCTGAGGAGCAAATTCTTCCCTTTAAGACTAAACCCCTCCTGAGGAGCAAATTCTCCCCCTTTAAACCTAAACCCCTCCTGAGGAGCAAATTCTTTGCTTTAAGCCTAGACCCCTCCTGAGGAGCAAATTCTCTCCTTTAAGACTAGCCCCACTCCTGAGGAGCAAATTCTTTCCTTTAAGACTAGCCCCCCTCCTGAGGAGCAAATTCTTTGAGGAGCAAATTCTTCCCTTTAAGACTAAACCCCTCCTGAGGAGCAAATTCTCCCCCTTTAAACCTAAACCCCTCCTGAGGAGCAAATTCTTTGCTTTAAGCCTAGACCCCTCCTGAGGAGCAAATTCTTTCCTTTAAGACTAGCCCCACTCCTGAGGAGCAAATTCTTCCCTTTAAGACTAAACCCCTCCTGAGGAGCAAATTCTCCCCCTTTAAACCTAAACCCCTCCTGAGGAGCAAATTCTTTGCTTTAAGCCTAGACCCCTCCTGAGGAGCAAATTCTTTGCTTTAAGCCTAGACCCCTCCTGAGGAGCAAATTCTTTCCTTTAAGACTAGCCCCCCTCCTGAGGAGCAAATTCTTTGCTTTAAGCCTAGACCCCTCCTGAGGAGCAAATTCTTTCCTTTAAGACTAGCCCCCCTCCTGAGGAGCAAATTCTTTGCTTTAAGCCTAGACCCCTCCTGAGGAGCAAATTCTTTCCTTTAAGACTAGCCCCCCTCCTGAGGAGCAAATTTTTGGCTTTAAGCCTAGACCCCTCCTCAGGAGCAAATTCTTTCCTTTAAGATTAACCCCCTTCTGAGGAGCAAATTCTTTCCTTAAAGACTGGACCCCTCCTGAGGTGCAAATTCTTTACTTTAAGACTAGGCTCCTCCTAGACGCCTCCGGAGAAGCAATTCTTTCCTTTAAGCCTAGACCTTTCCTGTACATGTGGAGCAAATTCTTTCCTTTAAGATTAGACACCTCCAGAGGAACAAATTCTTTCCTTTAGTCCTTGACTCCATTGACAAGGGAAACAGAAGTACTTCAGAATTAGTTGCCTCCTTGTCACTGTATCCTTTCCCCTAAAATAGTTCTTCTATATTTCAGGCCCTTGCATTACCTGATCCTGAATGCTGCTGTGTTCGGTCTGCCGTACTCAGTCACTGAAGATGGCTTAGAGACCACATTCCAAGTGAACCACCTTGCTCATTTCTACCTCACCAAACTATTATGGGATGTTTTGATGAAGAGTGCACCTTCCAAGGTCATAGTTTTGTCATCAGAGTCACACAGGTATAACATTAACCCTTAAAACCAACCACAAACAATTATTTTCTGCAGGTTAGTTTAAAAGTCATTGGTGCAAACAATGTGGAAACAGATCATACTGCTCCTAAAGAGCAGTCTGATCTGGGTCCACACTGTTTGCCTGTATGCAAAAATATTTTATAAAGATACAAGAAGACGCAGAAGATGACATAAACAGACACCATTTTCTGATACAGTTTTTCTTGGTGACTGAAAGGTTAAGAGAAGCTGACTGTAAGCATCGAGCATTACATGGAAAGTCAAATTTTTTGATTTTCTTTATTTTTGTACATAAGTAGCATTTCGCAAATTATGAAGATTGGTGAAAATTTTATTGGAATATGTCAAGTAGTTTTCGAGATATTGATACAAATGCTATTGCCATGGCAACAACGTATTCACATAGATAAAACAGTATTATTATATGATTTTCAACAACAAGCTATTGTTTCCACTTTCATAATTTATACCAATTTACACATGATATCCATAAGGGTATATGTAATGAAAATATTCATAATATATTGGGCTCGTGAACGTGTTCACATATGTTACCATGGCAACGGAATTGAGGTGCTAGTCAAGCACATTGAATTTTTCTGGATTTTCTGTAGTTTTGTGTGCATTTTATTCTCAGGGGCAACGACATTGGAAGAAACGGACACTGGCACTTAAATAACATGTCCTAGTATTAACAAAAACTGTAATGTCTAGGTGTAATCCTCTTTCAATGGAAGAAAGATAACTTGGCAACTTTGTCCGTGTTGCACAGACAAATTTTTTGAAAAATAGTAACGGTGTAACTACTTATGTGAAATTCCAGAGCTGGTCTTTGATAAATTAACCATTGCATTGGTCATAAATTATTAAACTAACATCTTGTACAATGTACATAGCCATTAAAATCAATAAAAGACCTAAAATGTATGTTTTCATGCATTTTTCTGCATAAAAAGATCAAATGAAATTCTGTTACCAGTGTCATTATCATACTTTTGCTTCATCTATATCAAATCTAATCTATTTCTGATTACTAAATGTGTAATAATTTGGTTTGATTATAATGTCATCTGCTTCAAGTTAATGAATAATTTGAAATTATGAATAATTATAACAATTATGGAGTCTCATTACCCCACCCACTTTATTGTGTACAAAATGGTGTTGCATTTCTGAACAGGAAAGCAACGCCCGTATATACTTAAGCCTAGTTAAACTAGGAAATAATGATCATGATTTGAATAGATAAATAGATAAAATGGTGTAGATTGTGTAGTAGCCCTTGTTGCTATGGCAACCGTAACATTCCGTTAAAACTGAATAAATATCTGTTTATGGTTTCACTGTTTAAGAGATTTTCACTAGCTTTAAAATCTATGAGGACAGAATTGAAAGTTCACATCAATTTAAATAAATAACATATTTATGATAACATTTTCTATGTTACGGTTGCTATGGCAACACAAAATTTCATTTTTTATAATGAATAGATACATGTATGTGATCCGTTATGGAGAGGTGGGCCTTATGTATGTTTGGAAGTGCTGACTTTAAAACAGAACAAGACGTAATGTAGGAATTAATTTGTAGAGTATGTTAGAATCTTAAATGAATTCCCATGGTCTTTTTTGTATGGAAGCACGAGTTAAAAAAAGAATATAAATATATATGTTTTGCCTTCATTATTACACTATTTCTGCGTAATAGTTTACACCTTGAAAATCAGTTCTCACCATACATCATCATAGTGGAAATTATATTTTCTGGTCCTTTGTGGTCATTGAGTTCATTTAGAATATTTTGGAAATAGAATTCAGTGACCGACACATGTTCCGGCGTGGCCGGTGTTGCATATTTCAGTACTGTTCCTGAACAGACTCAATAAACTCAATAAAACCGATTCTGCTATTGTGTTTATTTTGTGTATTCTTTGCTTCCAAAAGACCCAACCATTCATAACTCATTTACAATGATATCTGCACTAGACGGGTTTAACATATACATTTGGTCCCTGTTTACGGCGATATATGTTTATTGATGCATAATAGATAGCGTTGCCTGCTTAAATCAGCTACCCTACAGCTTCTATACCTGGACTGATATCCGCCATTGATGTTAGTGATTTGCCCCCGATACCATGCCAAACGCATGCTACATTTTTTCTTATGCCAGATCGAACGCATGCGCATGTGACAACTACAATTCTCAATACATCCAACTTATGGGAGTATAGAATTCGAAGTAACTGATTGCGCAAGGTGGTGCATATAGCCTACGTCAAGTTATAGCCCATTGAAATAGGGTTTATAAGCATGGGCGGACAGACTAGCACCGCTTTGCCTGGGCAGGCTTAGATCCTCCAAGCTGTTTACTAGTACCCGTGTGCGGTCGGTTTCAGCTCAGCGTGGAAGCATCATGCAGCCCATCTATTGTTAGAGTGTGCATGGATTACCTTAATTGTGGGACTATTGAAGTAATGATCTGACAGGCACGTTCCTCTGACTTGAGCCCAATAGAACATGTGTGGGACATTCTTTACAGATGTATCTCATAGAGCGATTATCCACCAATGACTATTCAAGATCTCATAAACATCCTTAGACATGAGTGTGAAACACTAGCTTTACAAACTGTTCAAAGTTTAGTTCGTAGCATGCCTCGGCGATGCCAGGAGTGTTGTGCTGCTCGAGGTGGACATACGCATTATTGGCAGGAAAAAAGTGACTGATTTGGGCATGTCTATGACATTTGAAATAATCTGATATAAAGAGGGCGATTTATCAAAAAATAATCAAAATCCTCCTTAACAGGTTACAGCGTGATTTGTGAACTGGTTGTCCGTGTTTGCCATAAACATGTTGCAGATAGAGTTATTTATCTATCTGAATCGTTGTTTCATCATCATTATCCAACATCTTTATACTGAGGAAATATGTGTTTGGTCCTTTGTTTTGAGCAGTGTATATATGAAAGACCTTCCTGCCTCCCCTGCATGTGTCCTGTAATGTCAAATTGTATTTGGCAGGTGTGCTGTTCCCTTAGTATAAAACCTTCTGAATCAAGGGAACGTGTTTGCTCCTTTGTTTTGAGCAGTGTATATTTGAAAGACCTGCCTGCCTCCCCTGCATGTGTCCTGTAATGTCAAATTGTATTTGGCAGGTGTGCTGTTCCCTTAGTATAAAATCTTCTGAATCAAGGGAACGTGTTTGCTCCTTTGTTTTGAGCAGTGTATATTTGAAAGACCTGCCTGCCTTCCCTGCAGGTGTCCTGTAATGTCAAATTGTATTTGGCAGGTGTGCTGTTCCCTTAGTATAAAATCTTCTGAATCAAGGGAACGTGTTTGCTCCTTTGTTTTGAGCAGTGTATATTTGAAAGACCTGCCTGCCTCCCCTGCATGTGTCCTGTAATGTCAAATTGTATTTGGCAGGTGTGCTGTTCCCTTAGTATAAAATCTGATGAATCAAGGGAACGTGTTTGCTCCTTTGTTTTGAGCAGTGTATATTTGAAAGACCTGCCTGCCTTCCCTGCAGGTGTCCTGTAATGTCAAATTGTATTTGGCAGGTGTGCTGTTCCCTTAGTATAAAATCTTCTGAATCAAGGGAACGTGTTTGCTCCTTTGTTTTGAGCAGTGTATATTTGAAAGACCTGCCTGCCTCCCCTGCAGGTGTCCTGTAATGTCAAATTGTATTTGGCAGGTGTGCTGTTCCCTTAGTATAAAATCTTCTGAATCAAGGGAACGTGTTTGCTCCTTTGTTTTGAGCAGTGTATATTTGAAAGACCTGCCTGCCTTCCCTGCAGGTGTCCTGTAATGTCAAATTGTATTTGGCAGGTGTGCTGTTCCCTTAGTATAAAATCTTCTGAATCAAGGGAACGTGTTTGCTCCTTTGTTTTGAGCAGTGTATATTTGAAAGACCTGCCTGCCTTCCCTGCAGGTGTCCTGTAATGTCAAATTGTATTTGGCAGGTGTGCTGTTCCCTTAGTATAAAATCTTCTGAATCAAGGGAACGTGTTTGCTCCTTTGTTTTGAGCAGTGTATATTTGAAAGACCTGCCTGCCTTCCCTGCAGGTGTCCTGTAATGTCAAATTGTATTTGGCAGGTGTGCTGTTCCCTTAGTATAAAATCTTCTGAATCAAGGGAACGTGTTTGCTCCTTTGTTTTGAGCAGTGTATATTTGAAAGACCTGCCTGCCTTCCCTGCAGGTGTCCTGTAATGTCAAATTGTATTTGGCAGGTGTGCTGTTCCCTTAGTATAAAATCTTCTGAATCAAGGGAACGTGTTTGCTCCTTTGTTTTGAGCAGTGTATATTTGAAAGACCTGCCTGCCTTCCCTGCAGGTGTCCTGTAATGTCAAATTGTATTTGGCAGGTGTGCTGTTCCCTTAGTATAAAATCTTCTGAATCAAGGGAACGTGTTTGCTCCTTTGTTTTGAGCAGTGTATATTTGAAAGACCTGCCTGCCTTCCCTGCAGGTGTCCTGTAATGTCAAATTGTATTTGGCAGGTGTGCTGTTCCCTTAGTATAAAATCTTCTGAATCAAGGGAACGTGTTTGCTCCTTTGTTTTGAGCAGTGTATATTTGAAAGACCTGCCTGCCTTCCCTGCAGGTGTCCTGTAATGTCAAATTGTATTTGGCAGGTGTGCTGTTCCCTTAGTATAAAATCTTCTGAATCAAGGGAACGTGTTTGCTCCTTTGTTTTGAGCAGTGTATATTTGAAAGACCTGCCTGCCTTCCCTGCAGGTGTCCTGTAATGTCAAATTGTATTTGGCAGGTGTGCTGTTCCCTTAGTATAAAATCTTCTGAATCAAGGGAACGTGTTTGCTCCTTTGTTTTGAGCAGTGTATATTTGAAAGACCTGCCTGCCTTCCCTGCAGGTGTCCTGTAATGTCAAATTGTATTTGGCAGGTGTGCTGTTCCCTTAGTATAAAATCTTCTGAATCAAGGGAACGTGTTTGCTCCTTTGTTTTGAGCAGTGTATATTTGAAAGACCTGCCTGCCTTCCCTGCAGGTGTCCTGTAATGTCAAATTGTATTTGGCAGGTGTGCTGTTCCCTTAGTATAAAATCTTCTGAATCAAGGGAACGTGTTTGCTCCTTTGTTTTGAGCAGTGTATATTTGAAAGACCTGCCTGCCTTCCCTGCAGGTGTCCTGTAATGTCAAATTGTATTTGGCAGGTGTGCTGTTCCCTTAGTATAAAATCTTCTGAATCAAGGGAACGTGTTTGCTCCTTTGTTTTGAGCAGTGTATATTTGAAAGACCTGCCTGCCTTCCCTGCAGGTGTCCTGTAATGTCAAATTGTATTTGGCAGGTGTGCTGTTCCCTTAGTATAAAATCTTCTGAATCAAGGGAACGTGTTTGCTCCTTTGTTTTGAGCAGTGTATATTTGAAAGACCTGCCTGCCTTCCCTGCAGGTGTCCTGTAATGTCAAATTGTATTTGGCAGGTGTGCTGTTCCCTTAGTATAAAATCTTCTGAATCAAGGGAACGTGTTTGCTCCTTTGTTTTGAGCAGTGTATATTTGAAAGACCTGCCTGCCTTCCCTGCAGGTGTCCTGTAATGTCAAATTGTATTTGGCAGGTGTGCTGTTCCCTTAGTATAAAATCTTCTGAATCAAGGGAACGTGTTTGCTCCTTTGTTTTGAGCAGTGTATATTTGAAAGACCTGCCTGCCTTCCCTGCAGGTGTCCTGTAATGTCAAATTGTATTTGGCAGGTGTGCTGTTCCCTTAGTATAAAATCTTCTGAATCAAGGGAATGAGCAATTTTTCCTCTATTAAAACCGTGAGCAAGTGCAAATTAATAAGCCTATTAGAGTTGATCAGGAGAACGCGGGTTCGATATCTACCGGGGTCGGCAACATTCGTTCGCGGAGATTAATCTTGAAATCTTTTCTACGGTCGTTCTCCCCATTCCGCTGATTCAAAAAGGGGAGTTCTCAGTTTCTGGCGAAAGAATATGCGCTCTACTGGTTAACAGCTTAGGTATTAGCCTGCCCAGGAAAAGAGTGGGTAGGTTAAATGACCGACTCAAAAATGACCTAAATAGTGTTGACTGGACCGTTAAACTGCAATGCAAACATACAAAAAAAAAAAAAAAAAATACTAGAGCTATCGCTAAAGGTGATGAATACCCCCACAAAAACTTCCTTGATAGTACAACAGCGGCATTTTGCAATTTTTTCACTTGAAAGGGGCCATAACTATGTCGAAAATTGACGAATTGTAGTGGAAATCGACCTTGACCTGTATTTTATGATGTTACATCAGTGTACCAAAAATTATAAAAATCGGTGAAGCGCTTTTTGAGTTATCGTCTGGAAACCAAGTCAACAGACGACCGACCGACAGACCGACAAGCTCACTCCTATATACCCCCCAAATTTCATTTGTGGGGGTATAAAAAAACTAGAAATGCGTCCAGAGGACACGGATGTCCCCGCCTGAAAATATGTCTATGTTTGTATTAATCCATAGAAGGTTATTGACGGTGTTTAAGTTTTGGACCCTTTTTCACATTTGACCTCTAAGTATGGAGGTAAGGACCTTTGTTTTGGGTGAGGCAGATTGATAGCCAACATTTCTGCCAAGTAATTTCAAAACCCATCCAGAAATAAGAAAGTTATTGACTGCGTTTAAGTTTCAGACCCTTTTTGTACCTTTGACCTCTAAGTATGACCTTGACCTTGGAGGTACCGGCCTGGGTTTTGCACGTGACACATCGTCTCATAATGGTTAACATTTCTACAAAGTAATTTCAAAATCCATCCAGAAATAAGAAATTTATTGACTGCGTTTAAGTTTCGGACCTTTTTTTTACATTTAGCCTCTAAGTATGACCTTGAACTTGGAGGTACGGACCTGGGTTTTGCATGTGACACATCGTCTCATGATGTTTCACATTTCTACAAAGTAATTTCAAAATCCATACAGAATTAAGAAAGTTATTGACTGCGTTTAAGTTTCGGACGGACGAACAGGGGCAACGCTATATGCCCTTCCATCATTCATCGAATGGCGGGGGCATAAAAACACTAACAATTATCAGAGAAATACTATACTCACCGGAAATAGAAACTATACACTCAATTTTGAGTTGTCACTGGCGAAACATTTTAATGAACTTTGAATTTCAATTATATAACGTATCATCACTGGCATGTCTGATTTATCGAATAAGATTTTTAATGATAAGTACGATTTATCGGGTAGAGCCACAGGTACAAAGCAAGGGTCCAAATCTTGCCGTTAAAGTTTCCATTGAGTTAAACATTTTGTGTCGCGAATGTGATTCCCATTTTTACCAGTTATTACGCATCATCTCACGTTGGAAATATTGTTAACAAAATGAACATTTTCACAATGGCTGAAATGTTATCGACGTTTAAATATTGGACCAAACCACCGGAAGTGAGCGAAAAGTATGGCATTTCTGAGTGCGGTTTTTGTTTTTATCACTATTTAAGACACAGCTGAAGACGATTGAAGGCACTTTTTGGTCGATTTTTGGCTTGAAACATTATTTTGAAAATTTCGCGGAAAAAGGCAATTTCTGGGATTTCAATAGAATGTTTGCTTCTCGATAATTTTTAGATGTTATGTTATTTTTTTTATTTCTTGCTTTTCACTTGTTACCTTCACGCAAAAATGTTGAAGTCAAAATTCGATTACAAACAGATTTTGTGAAAAATGCACTTTTCTACATTTTCCCCCAAAACAGTTATTTTGAACACCAGAGTTCTTTAAATTGTTACAGGATTCATGTCGATAGTTAGTCAAATCATTAATCAGTAATTTTTAACTGAATTATCCACTTGTTTTGTCAGGCGAGACAATTTAAAAACAATTTAAAAGTGTATAGTTTCTATTTCCGGTCAGTATATTTTCGCACTTTGAACTGTTGGTAACCATCTATTGTTGTCACAGATAAGATTGACTAGGTGGAGCTATCGTTTGGACCTGCCTTAGGAATAAGGTAGACCAAGTCACCCGATTGTGTGAATTCAACTGTAACACAAGCATAGCTGTGGGGTATATGACCATTTTGTCCGCTTGTAGAAAGCGTGCAAAAGGCACTCTACCAAATCTTCTGGTGGACTTAGCGAATTTGACATATATTGACAACACCTGAATAGCTCCACCTAGTCAATCTTATCTGCGACTACTATATGTGGTGTACAAGGCATGCAACTCTCGCAACAATTCTACACTATATATATATAATTTTTAACCGGCCTAGGTAGCTCAGTCGGATGCGTCTGACTGGTGATCAAAAGGGCGCGAGTTCGATACCTGCCGGGTTCGGCAGCATTCTTTTGTGGAGATTGATTATGGAGCGCTTTGGTGCAGTGGTAGCGCATCGGATTTGTGATCTAGAGGTTGCGGGTTCGAGCCTCACACTGACCAAAGTGTTGTGTCCTTGAGCAAGGCACTTCATCCGCATTGCTTAAAAATAATATTAAAAAAGGACTGGCTACCACCCAGGAAATCCTGCTCGTAATGCTCAGATGTCAGCGAGTAGCAGTAATAGGAGAAAAAATAAAGAAATAAAATGAAATCTTTTCTACGGTCATTCTCTTCCTTTCGCTGATTCAAGAAGGGCATTGTCAGTTTCTCGCAAAAGAATGTGCACAGTAGTGGAGGGTGATAGCTCAGTGGTTAGTGCACTTGCCTCTGATGCTAGAGGTTCCGATGCTAGAGATCCTGGGTTCGATCATCGGCGATAAAATTTTGGTGCCCGAACAGGCTCATTTGGCATCATTTGCAGGGATGAATGTCATTAAGTGCACCGTCCTTCGGATCGGGATGTTCACTGGAGGCCTTCTGTGCGGGGAGAACCATCCCCTGTGCAAGTTAAAGAACCCTACCGTAATTACAAGATTACTGTGTAGGCTTTAATCCTGCAAAACCTGGAGTGTATCTAATGTACACCTGCTAGTAATGGTCAGATAAGACCGATCGTAGTAGCAAGAAAGAAAGAATGAAAAGGTAGGCCTATGATCCTGCCCCGGAAAAGTGTGGAAAGGTAAACTGGCCGGCTCAAAAATGGCCTAAATTAGTGTTGACAGGGTCGTTTGACTCCAAAACAAACATATATGTTTTAAAAAAAATGAGCCTAAAAAGTACGCTTTGGCACAGTCTTGAACCACAGTTCCCTTGTTTATGCGAAAAAGTGCCATACCAAATGAGCTATTGAGCGCTGTTGTTACTTGGGCGTTTTATAACCTGATAGATACAACACAGCCAATTACCGGTAACTGTCTATTTTTGTTTATAAATTCTATGGAAACTTTCTAATTCACAAGATAAAAGGCTTTTGTTTATAGTATTATTAGCAACAGGTGCGCAATAAATTAGCTACGTCAACTATGACGTCGCGATTTTTTCACGTGTTCTCGAAATGACGTAATGCCAAAATCTGATGACGCGTCACATATATTGAAAATAAAATAACCAGAATGTCGTAATAGCAAAGACGGTCTTTAAATTTTGCGCAAAAATTGTCATCCGGTTGACACTTCCTTGCTTAACGACCACCTCACGCATAAGAATATTCAACAAGGGACTTAATCGGCATTACTGGACAAATCCCGGACATTAGTGTTCGCCGTTATAGTTCTCTCCCTTGGCACAAAACGCCGTATTGATACTATTTCAAAAGCCTATAACGGCACGGTATCAAAAGGATTACACATAAACTCTGCATATTTTTCATCTTTCAGCTATGCTGTAACTTCTGGTGTTTTACATTTTCCGTGAAGCCGTTGCCCTTGAGAAGCATAACGGAAAATATGTGACCACCAAATCACTGAAACCGAGTGTCATTTCATGCAAATAATCTCATGTACATGTCAGAAATCGATTAATAAATTTGAAACGATCGAATAAAAAAAATCTTTATTCAAGTTTGAAATTATTAAAAAACACTATCGTACCAGTATAAATGATATTTATTATACTTCCATAACAATACATCCAACAGGTATGAATTTTTAGCGAATGGAAACAAAATAGCCGTTTCCATGGAAACGGCGAAGAATCGGTACGAAAAAAAATATCAACGTAACAAATGGCACAAAGGTAGCATTTCCGCAAAGTTTCACTGGAATCTGTTTTTTTTCCCACTTTCCAAGTTTTCATGGACCAATGCTCGATGCTTACAGTCAGCTTCTCTTAACCCTTATCTTGCTGAATATTCATTTAAGCCACACCCATTTCTGTCTATCAACCTATCAAATAACTTGATGTAATTTATTGCTTCAAATTCATAAACTGAATTTCAAACAGTGTAGATCCTGATCAGATGGCTTCTTCAGAAGCCATCTGATCTGGATCTACACTGTTCGCAAAGATAGGGGTTGTCGTGAACATCAAGATAAGAGTTAACCTATTTTAGACAGGCAACTCCAAAACATAATATAGGCAAACAGTGCAGGGCCTGATCTCATGCAGCACAATGATGCCTCTGATCAGGGCCTATACTGTTTGCAGAAAAAAGTCAGCAATTTTCAGATTGAAATTCTAAAAATTACTCAACCTTACAACCTAAATTTTGAAATGGACTCCTGTTTTATACATTGCGCTATAGTAGGGGTCCAAAGCAGACACCATATTAGCCCTTATCCTGCAGAATAAATTAATTTATCAAATGACGTCGTTGATAAGCAGTGGATAACTTGGTGTAATAAACATCGTACGACCACACATTTTATAACACTTTGGCAGCATTAAGTAAAGTCATGACAACTTTCATATCAGCAATTCATTTTTTTGTGAAAAAAAAAAACCATGTCAAATTCAAATGCAATAAAATCCAATTTAAATTGGTCATATGACAAACAGAATCTTTCACTCAAGGTTATTTAATTGGAAATTATGAAACTCGCCAAAGGCTCTTTTCATAAATATCATATGAAATGACCACTCATGTAAGATCCTCTATTTAACACACCCATTATTGACTATCAGCCAGTCAAATTACTTGATACATGTACTATGTATCCCTTCAGTTCACAAATGGCATGACAAACAAAAGCCGTCTGATCTAGATCTAAACTGTTTGCAAAGGTAGGGGTTGTCGTGTTCAACAGGATAAGGGTTAAACAATCAATTTTATACCAATAAGATGTATACATTATATAGAAAAATGACCGTTTGTGGTTATTTTTCTGTAATACATGTAATTCATTTTAGGGATCCCATTGAAACCGAGTTATATCAAAACCATATCATTGTGTTTGTTTGAATTGAGGTTTTACGTCCCTGTCAACACTATTTAGGTCATTTCGGAGACATTGCTTCCAATTTTGTGGGACTTTAACCCAACATTGAGATGAAAATGACATCTCAAGCTTTACGACCCAAATAAACCAAAAGGGTTTATCTGCAGGGACGGCCACACCACTTTTCCTGGGCAGGCTCAGGTCTTCTTAGCAGTTTACCAGTCAGTTTTAGCTCTGAGTGGAAGCACCATGCAGCCCAATCTATTTCTCCACGCCTCAATGGACCGGGCCCCCAAACCATGTTATAATGAGCAGTGTCATAAAGAGGTTGTGGTATATTAAACAGAGCATGGTTGTTTGACATGCTCTTAGCTTAACAAATGTCCTTAACCCATTTTGTACCTGAAACCCCACAACAGGTAATTGGCAAATAGTGCATGCCCAGATCAGATGCCACATAAAGCATAGTTATACCCCGACATACGAAGTATGCTATGGGGGTATAATGTTTTCGTCCTGCCCTTCGTCCATTCATCCGTCCATCTGTGTGTCTGTCTTTCCATCTGTCCGTCCGTTAACATTTTGGTTAAAGTTTTGCATCAAAGTTTCTTAGAGATTGTATCTTCTGAGCCCTTTGATATATTTAGTTGATACTTACATTGAAGTTACATACTGGTCTAAAATTTCATTGATGCATGTCCCACCCCCACAGTGACCTTGAGGTCAAGGTCACAGACTTAGAAATTTTACATTTGGTTAAAGTTTTGTGTCAAAGTTTCTAAGAGATTGTATCTTCTGAACCCTTTGATAGATTTAGTTGATACTTACACTGAAGTTACATACCGGTCTAAAGATTTTATTGATGCATGTCCCACCCCCCACAGTGACCTTGAGGTCAAGAAATTTTACATTTGGTTCAAGTTTTTATGACAAAGTTTATAGATGCTTGTATGTTTTAAACTCTAAGACAAATTCAATTGATGCTTGCATCGATGTTGCATACCAGTCCAAAGATTTCATTGATGCATACCCCACCTGCTGCTTCAGTAACATTGATACCCCCACCCCTTCAATAACTTTGATGCCCTCACTCCCTTGGTCCATTTAGAAATTATATGTTTTATTTAGCTTTTACAAGCACATTTATACATTCTTATAGCTTCTTGACATCTTCATTCATATTACATACAAGCTCAAAAGATATATCAGAGTATGGCGCTGGCCGGGGGTATACGTGACCCATGGGTCGCTTTCTCTAGTTTTTGTGATGTATCAATGTTCAATTCATGATCAACGAAATTATGAGAACATCAATACACACAATTATGAAAAAAAATGATTCACAAACAGGAGAAATTTGTAAATCTGTTAACTTTACCATGAATCTGGTAAAATGCAAATGTTCAAATACTCGAAAATAACAATTTCAATAAATAGATAACAATAATACAGGTAGTCTTACGACATGAAATCATACCAAAGGAAAGTAGCATAGCTGAAAAAATCCCTACCTACAGTGGGATCTGAGCCCGGCTCTCGGTTGAAAGTTCAGTGCTCTAACCACTGAGCAAATGAGCCTACTTCCAGAAGCAGTTGTCAGAGATTGCTTATAAACCTAATAACTACCGTAAAGATCCTAAAATTTGGACACCTGGAGGACTTGCTGTAAGTCTCCCAAAATTTAAACATGATTGTATGATTCTTGGTCCAGCAAGGTGTCCGGGCCCCCGCCCATCGAGGCTTGAAGAAATAGATGGGCTGCATGATGCTTCCACACAGAGCTGAAACCAACCGCACATGAGTACTGGTAAACTGCTTAGAGGATCTAAGCCTGCCCAGGCAAAGTGGTGTGAGTCCGACCTTCCATGCTTATAAACCCTATTGCTTTCATTGGGCAACAGATCTTGAGATCGCATTACATCTCAATGTTGGGTAAAAATCCCACAAAATTGGAAGCAACATCTACTAAATGACCTATACAGTGTTGACGGGGACGTTAAATGTGCATTATTGAGCTACCGGGTCTCAAAAAAATTTTTTCTTGTTTTTATCTTCAATGCATACTCTTTTGTCATGTGTACACTTTTGGAGCCAAATACAGCTTCAGAACTTTGTGAAAATGGTCGTTTTCATTCGTGTTTACCCTTAGCTCTGAACATGTGTTCGGAATTTCTGTTCTAAAAATAAATATGTCACTTTACACATACATGGCGACAGTATCGTCTCTGAGTGTCATTACTTATGGCATGGTATTCAGCGTCATATTTCTTCCGATTCAGGCATGGCCTAAGCAAACAAGGCCAAAAATGAACGTCGCATAACGTCATATATGGGGATTCTGTTTTTGTCACGAACTAAAAATAGATCTAACTAGTGTGCGAAACCTAGTTAGGGAATCCCTCTCAAACTCGTTTACCTGTCATCATAATTGTTCGCATTTTTGCATAAAATGCATTCATTTGTAATGGTTTAAAGAAAAATACCTGCTATATGTATTTTATTTTTGGAAGCATTTTTTCGAGATAGCTCAATAATGCACCTTTAAACCTCAAATCAAACAAACAAACTAGCAAGGAGTCCAAAAAATGCAGATAGAATGGCAAACAGCGTAGACCCTGATCAGACTGCTCCTTCAGGAGCAGTCTGATCTGGGTCTGCACTGTTTGCTTAGGCCTGTCTGTCCCAATACTTAGGATCATTATGGTATGCATAATCTACAAAGGTAATAATTGGAGGTAGGAGTTGTATGCTGTAACACTCCATCTCATTGAAGGAAGTCATCATTTATGATGATTCACTTACATTTTTGATAAAAAAACAACATGTTCTAAAACTATGAAAGACTAAAAATAAAACAATCTGTTAACCCTTATCTTGCTGAATATTCATTTACGCCACACCCATTTCTGTCTAACAACCAATCAAATTACTTGATGTAATTTATTGGTACAAATTCATAAACTGAATGTCAAACAGTGTAGATCCTGATCAGATGGCTTCCCTAGAAGCCATCTGATCTGGATCTACACTGTTTGCAAAGATAGGGGTTGTCATGAACAGCAAGATAAGGGTTAAAGATATCTCCTAAACCCTTTGACCAAGTTCATTCAAACTTCACAAGAATGTTGCTTAGATGACCTCTGCCAGAGCTAGAAAAAGAAACCAAATTATTTTCTATCTCCTAATTTAAATCTCCTCTTAAGCCAGTGACCCCAGCCTTTCCAAACACTATGACATATCATGAGCACAGTCAAGAAATCCAGGCCCCAAGGTTATAAAACTTTTTTCATGCTCAACTCAATTGAGCATGAAATTGTTAATACTCATAAATATTATAATACAAGCAAATCAGGCAATTTTACGACACAAATCAGCAAAGAAAGCTGTTTGTCTTGCTTGCAAGGCCTTTATTGACTAGAAGATGTCATTGAAATTTGTCCTGCCCATAAATTTTAAAATCCCAACAATTTCAAATGCAACATTTTAAAATTTATGAGTAGGAAATTGTTGGCATTTTAGAATTTATGACAGAGACAAATTTTATGCTGAAGTTAGTTTAGCAAAAAAACAAGTAAGAAGTTTTATAATCTCGGGGCAAGGGTGATCATGGCACTCTTGTTTTTTCAGATCCACAGATTTAAATATGTCCAACATTAGTGAAGAAAAATTGTCGCCAAGTCAAAAACACTACTGGGACTTGAAAGCATATAATTTATCAAAACTGTGCAATGTATTGTTTTCTCTGCACCTGAACAGACTGTTATCACCGTACGGAGTTACATCGTTATCGTTACATCCGGGAAATATGATGTGGACTAGTCTACAGAGAAACTGGTGGTTTTACAAGTTCCTATTTTATTTGGCTAGGCCTTTTACAAAAACAATGGTAAGTATATCACATCACGTGATCAAGTAGTGAAATAAACACCCCCTAAACCCCACTTTATATAGAGAAAATTGGGGTTTATGGGGGTATACATTATTTTGCTTATTTCTGCTCCATAACATAGGTTGTGGGTACTCAATGAGGCAGCCACAACCTATGTTTGATGTATAACTAAGACAAATATCACAGATTTTCATCAGAAAAGTAGCCATTTCAGAGATGTGAAAAAATGCACTATGTCGCATGGGTGTGTTATCGTATTGATTTTTGTTGGGATGCACAGACCTAGCTCCAGATAAGGAGGAATATTCAGGATAATTTAGGGATAATTTTCCTTATTTCTGGGATAATTTTCCTTATTTCTGGCATAATTTTCCTTATTTCTGGGATATTTTCCTTTATTTCAGGGATAATTTTCCTTATTTCTGGGATAATTTCCTTATTTCTGGGATAATTTTCCTTATTTCTGGGATAATTTCCTTTATTTCTGGGATAATTTTCCTTATTTCTGGGATAATTTTCCTTATTTCTGGGATAATTTCCTTTATTTCGGGGATAATTTTCCTTATTTCGGGGATAATTTCCTTATTTCTGGGATAATTTTCCTTATTTCTGGGATAATTTCCTTTATTTCTGGGATAATTTTCCTTGTTTCTGGGATAATTTCCTTATTTCTGGGATAATTTTCCTTTATTTCTGGGATAATTTTCCTTATTTCTGGGATAATTTTCCTTATTTCTGGGATAATTTCCTTTATTTCTGGGACAATTTTCCTTATTTCTGGGATAATTTCTCTTATTTCTTGTTATAAAATTATGTTGTGGTTACTTGATAGAGCTGTGTAAAACCAAATACCATCCAATGTAAAGCGACGTTTCATGATGACGTCGGGTTTCCGACAGTATATCGCAGAATATACTGTTGCAAATTTTTGACGTTATCCAATCAGACGTCGCGTTTCATACGCAAGTGCATTAGAATGTATTTTAACAGTGGGAGCATCCAACAGATATTGGCCTACAGCTGGGTCCGGCTTTGCAGCAAGTTGAAGTAAAGGTGGAATGAATTTATGTCTTCTCTTTTTCCAGATGCATTCTTATTACCTGGAAAAAGAAGACATAAAAAGATTCTACATTTACTTTAACACATTTGTATGTCGGGTACCTTGGCAAACAGTGTAGGCCTAGATCAGACGCCGCAGAACGCTGTTTGCTAACAGAAATTTCCATCAAAAACAGAATAAAAACGGAAAATAGGCCTCAAACCCCTTATACGACAAATGGAATTGTCCAGCATATAGCAACGGAAGAGTCCACCAGCATACAATGGCTTAATCTTTACAGTTGCATTCTTATTTCCTGAGCTGACTGATAATCAGGCTGTCACTGGTTCTATTTTTTTGGTTTTACGGCCCTTTTAAGATTATTTCACTCATATCGAGCCGATCATTAATCAGAGGTGGGCGAAAACCGGAGTCCCCGGAGAAAAAACCCCTGACCTTCCGTTGCAGAACTTGGCATCTCACATGTGACCCAAGCGTCACTGGTTCTATACCTGCTGAATTGGCAATATTTTTTCATGGAGATTGATGATTAATTTGCTCTATGGTCATTCTCTCCTTCCTGCTTCAAGAAGGGCAGTTGTCAGTTTCTGGCAAAAGAATGAGCTAGGTACTGTTTAACCTCTTAGGCATAAGCCTGCCCAAGAAAAGTGTGGTTAGGGAAACTGACTGACCTGATATTACCTAAATGATGATAACAAGGAAGTTGAACTCCACACAAACAAATTCTTTTTCCTCATGTTCCTCTCTCGGCCCCCGCCAGTCGGGGCTTGAAGAAATAGATGAGCTGCACAATGATTCCACGCAGAGCTGAAACCGACCGCACACGAGTACTGGTAAATCGCTTAGAGGATCGAAGCTTGCCCAGGCAAAGCCATGCGAGTCTGACAGTCCATGCTTACTATTGGTTTCAATGGGCGACAGGGCTTGAGATGTCATTTCATCTCAATGTCAGGTAAAAGTCCCACAAAATTGGAAGCAAGTCTCCAAAATGACGGGGATGTTAAACCTCAAATCAACCAACTAACCTGTCCCTCTCTTTAATCTTCATTGCTGTCTTTTCTGTCTTTTTCTGTCTTTTTTCTTCCTACCATCATGTTTTTTCATGTCCACTGTTTAGCCTGGCAGGCACATAGGGATCATGTATCTGTCTGCTTCATTGTTGTGGTCGCCAGTGTCATTGTCATCGTAACCCATTTCGTTTCCATTCAATAACTTTTGAACAGATGCATTGATCTCATCAGAAGACGGAATAGAATGTATTTTCGTGCTCGCAAGTCTAGCAGCCCTGACGTTAAGAACCATTACAAACGGTTCAGAGCACATGTGCAAAAGGTTATAAGAGATGCATATTGGAAGCATGTTTCCAGCATCTTTACCTTTGAAGATGACAATATAGATCCCGATAGTCCCCAAAAGAATGGTAAAGTTAAAAAGTTTTGGTCATTCGTAAAGTCCCTGAAAAAGGATGCGTTTGGGATCACTTCGCTAAGGGAAAATGGAATTCTAAAAACAGATGCGCGCGATAAGGCTAATATTTGCAATAAACAGTTTCAATCAGCATTTACGCGTGAAACTGATGGTGAGCTACCATCTAAAGGTGCAAGTTCGTTCCCCTCTATGGGGGACATAACAGTTGACCCCAATGGGGTCGCTAAACTGTTAGGTAAGCTCAAGATACATAAGGCATCTGGGCCCGATGACCTGAATGCCAGGGTACTTAAGGAATGTAGTGCTGAAATATCTCCTGTGTTGGCTTTTATCTTCAATCAATCACTTGCCCAGGGCACTGTACCAGATGACTGGCGACAAGCAAATGTAACCCCGGTCTATAAAAAAGGGGAAAAATATGATGCAGCAAATTATAGACCAGTGTCGCTAACATGCATCTGTTGCAAAACCTTGGAGCATATATTAGTAAGCAACATCAACAAGCACTTAGCCTTTGAGAGCATTCTTGCTGACTGTCAACACGGTTTCCGGAGTCAAAGGTCTTGCGAAACGCAGCTTGTTCAGTTTTACCATGACATTGTGAGCAATCTGGATGGGGCCATAAATCGTGGCCACAAACAGACTGACTTGATCATCATGGACTTTGCTAAGGCCTTTGACAAGGTACCTCACAGAAGGCTATTACATAAACTGGAGTACTATGGGATAAGAGGATCCACGCATAGGTGGATTAGCTCATGGCTCTCTGGGCGCTCACAACAAGTTGTACTTGATGGCCAAGCGTCTGATCCAGTCCCTGTTTTATCTGGAGTCCCCCAAGGTTCGGTCCTTGGACCGGTCCTTTTCTTGGTTTTCATTAATGATCTCCCCGACAATATCAGGTCATCGGTCCGTTTGTTTGCTGACGATTGTGTCCTGTATAGGAACATATATTCTCCTTCTGACTGTCTTATTTTACAAGATGACCTGGATCAACTTGCACAGTGGGAGGCCGATTGGCAAATGAAGTTCAATGTGGCCAAATGTCACTCAATGAGAGTGTCACGACACCCTCCGGACAAGCAAATTAAGTTTGACTATACCCTTCACCAGCAAGTTTTGGAGCACGTTCAATCCGCCAAATATCTTGGTATCACCATCACTGACGATCTTGATTGGGGTCAACATATCTCAGAGATTACATCTAAAGCAACTAGGACTTTGGGATTCCTTAGACGGAACTTGGCTTTTGCACCTAGGCAGACAAAGGATGTTGCATATAAAACATTGGTTCGCCCTCAACTCGAATATGCATCACCCATTTGGCACCCCTATGTTAAAACTCAGACTCAGCAGGTGGAGAAGGTGCAGAGGACAGCTGCTCGATGGACCTGTAGGCGATGGCGAAATAGAAGTAGCGTCGGTGACATGCTTAATGAGCTAGAGTGGCCGTCCCTGGAGGCCCGTCGTGAGCAGTCCTCTTTAACCTTCTTCTACAAGATACACTCTGATTCAGTGTCTATTGATAAAGATAGGTACTTGACCCCTGTAACACTGTCGACCCAAACAAGGGCATCAAAATTAAACGACTCACAATATCGTAGATACCAGTCCTATAGTGATGCCCTGAAGAACTCGTTTTTTCCTAGAACTATTCCCCAATGGAATAGTCTTCCCTCCTCTGCGGTGAATGCCAAGTCCGCAGAAGAGTTCAAAGCCCGCACAGTGTAAGATTGGGTCTCAGAGGTATGCGTTTTAGGATACCTCTGTTATGCAGATTGTAAATAGTTTTAAGGACGCATCCAGTGCCTCTCTTTTTTTTTTTTTTTTCAGCTAAATTCTAAATTTAGCCACCCAATCAACTGAGGTAATGGCCAGATATGACCGACTCAGTATAAGAAGATAGATAGATAGATTTAATAGAAGTCTACAGAAGTTGATATTATTAATAAAATACAGGTCAAATTTGACGTTGATAATTATCTGCCAAATTTTGAAAGTGTTATGACCCGTTTTCAACTTAGTTGTTGTTGTTGGGTTAAGATATTGGTTTCAGGGCCCAGATGTTCAAAACTAACGACGTCGTTAGTCAACGTATCGTTAAAACTTTGATCATTAAATATGGCAAATATGCTAATATTTTTGCTGAAAAAATGTGAGCAGCTGTTGCGGACGCAAAAGCTGCTCACATTTTTTCAGCAAAAATACCAAAATTCTGAATATTAAACTTGCTAGAGCAGTTAACAGGATGACCACTAACAAGCTCGTTAAGCTAACGATGCTTTGTACAACTGACCCCAGGTCAATATTTTTCGAAGGAATGTATTGATTTCAATATAAGTTTGCATATTTATATCTCATTCTGCCTGCACTGCACTGTTTTTGGCATTATCGAAAAGTTTGGGACAGACAGGCCTAAGCTAACAGTGCAGACCAAGATCAGACTGCTCCTGAAGGAGCAGTCTGATCAGGGTCTACACTGTTTGCCATTCAATCTGCACATTTTTGACTCCTTGCTGGACCGAGAAACAAGCCTGTTCAAATTTTATGAGAAATACAGCAAGTCCTTAAGATGTCCGATTTTTTTAGGATTTTTAATGTAACCTGTTTTGTTGCTTCATTTATAAAGCTCTATATTTTAAAACGTTATATAACTTCTTAATTATGGAGTATGTTGCAAAAATACATAAATATTAAATGTCAGAATACAATAATTGCTATGTAAATAGAACTTTTTGGTTCAGAGTATAACCCTTATTCTGCTGAATAAATTAATTTAGCCATGCCCACTTCTGACTATACACCAATCAAATTACCTGATATCATGTATTGGCTCAATTCATAAGCTGCAGGACAAACAGTGTAGTTCCTGATCAGATGGCTTCTTCTTAAGAAGCCATCTGATCTGAACCTTCACTGTTTTGAAAGGTAGGGGTTGTCCTTTTCGGCAAGATATGGGTTAATGGCCCAGTCAGCACTGTTAAGGCCATATCAATCTGGGGCCAGTTCAAAACTAACGACGTTGTTAGTTAACGTATCGTTAAAACTTTGATCATTAAATATGACAAATATGCTTAAATGTTTGCTGAAAAAATGTGAGCAGCTTTTGCAGATGCAAAAGCTGCTCACATTTTTTCAGCAAAAATTTCAAAATTTTTGATACTGTACTTGCCAGAATGGTTAACAATTTGACCACTTACGAGCGGGTTAAGCTAACGATGCTTTGAACAACTGGCCCCTGGTCAGTTTACTTAACCACACATTTTCCTGGGCTAGATCATACATGAGGGGTTTATCAGTAAGGTGCACATTTTCTTGCCAGAAACTGACAACTGCCCCTCTTGAATCAGTTGAAAGGAGTGAATGGCTGTAGTGAATATTTCTTTATTAATCATCCAGAGGGAACGTTGTTGAACCTGACAGGGATCAATCCCGTGGCTGCCTGAAAACCAGTGGGCTGGGCATCAGTCTTAGCTGCAGGGGCTGGCTAAATAGAACAGAAATAAATTTCAGATGATTATACCCATTTTAACCCTACAAATGCCAGTCACAATAATTGTTGTCTGCTCTGTTGTCTGCTGGAAACATTTAAAGCCATTGTTGCAAACAGTGTGGACCCAGATGAGACTGCTCCTCTAGGAGCAGTCTGTCTCTAGGAGCAGTCTGATCAAGGTCCATATTGTTTGCTTGTATGCAAGAAATATGTTTGAGAAGTTTGAAAGAAAATTCAGCAGATGACATAAACAGACAACACTGTTAGATGAAGTTTTTTGTGGCATCTTAAAGGTTGAGAAATTACAGTATGTGATTACAAACCAGCAAACTCATCAAGTTTTATGAAAAATTGCAGAGCAAATGGATCAAACTTGTTTTTTGTTATTTTCAGAGAAAAAAAGGATGGGCATATGTGAATCCTCAGCCAAGCAGGGGTGGGGCTTGAAGAAATATATGGGCTGCATGATGCTTCCATGCAGAGCTAAATCCGACCCACACACGAGTACTGGTAAACCTCTTAGAGGATCTAAGTCTGCCCAGGCAAAGCGGTGTGAGTGTCGGAACGTCCATGCTTATAAACCCTATTAGTTTCATTGGGCGACAGAGCTTGAGATGTCATTTCATCTCAATATCGGGTAAAAGACTAAAAGTCCAACAAAATTGGAAGCAACGTCTCCAAAATAACCTTTACCGTGTTGACGGGGACGTTAAACCTCAAATCAAAGAAAACAAAATCAGCCCAGCAGATGATTCACATATTAGCGGAATGGGAACACCTTCAGGGGAGACAACTCCTGCAAAAGTATTTTTGTTTCCCATGTCAAAAGGGGTCAACTCTTAAAGGAAAGAATTTGCTCCCCAGGAGCAAATTCTTTCCTTTAAGAGTAGACCCCTTTTTCAGTGGGACAGGGCTTATAGAAAAGCGAACAGGTAGTCAGAAAAGTTGTTTCCCTTTGAAAAATGGCAGAAAAATCTGCCAGGTGTTCCCATTTCCCTTAATGTCAAGCCTTATTTTCTCTGAACGATAAAACACACTTTGACAATATCTTCTTTTGATTAGCACTAGAAGGGTTAGAGATGGACTAAAATAAATAATCGTTAAAACTGCAAATGATAGTGTGAATTAAAAATTCACAAACTGAATTGTGAGTCATAGAGTCAGTGACCCCAGATGTGTTATTGTCAGAAATCTATGGCAAATTATCTAAGTCACATCCTCAGGAAACTGTTTCTTTACATGATTGGCTAAAGCCTTGAATCAGCTCCTACATCTGCTTGGTAAAAACGGAGTCTTCAGTGGCGTTTTAACCCATTTTGTACCAAATGGAATCTTCCTCCTTATATAGGCTATAGCATGAGTCCATTTTCAAAATTTAGGGGTGTCAGGTTGTGTTTTTAGCTCACCTGAGCAGGAAGTGGTCATGGTGAGCTATTGTGATCAGTCAATGTCCGTCATCCGGTCGTGCGTCGTCCGTCGTCAGCAATTTGCAAAATCTATGGCAAATTATCTAAGTCACATCCTCAGAAAACTGTTTCTTCACATGATTGGCTAAAGCCTTGAATCAGCTCCTACATCTGCTTTTTAACCCTTTTTGTACCAAATGGAATCTTCCTCCTTATATAGGCTATAGCATGAGTCAGTTTCAAAATTTAGGGGTGTCAGGCTGTGTTTTCTTCAAAATTTAGTAGAAAAATGGCTGATCTTTTTGCAAACAGTGTAGGCCCTGATCAGAAGCCGCGTTCTGCGGCGTCTGATCTTGGCCTGCACTGTTTGCCAAATACCTGTTTTGGGGTTTCTGGTACTAAATGGGTTACGGCTGCTATTGACAATCCTTATCCTGCTGAATAAATTTATTTAGCATCACCCATTTTTGACTATGCACCATTCAAATTACTTAATATAATGTATTGGTTCAGTTCACAAATTGCTTTACAAATAGTGTAGATCCTGATCAGATGGCTTCTTCAGAAGCCATCTGATCAGGATCTACACTGTTTGCAAAGGTAGGGTGTCATGTATAGGAGGATAAGAGTTACGGCTTTCAGCAGAGATATTTGTCATTCTATCGCCCAGTTGATCACAGCTAACGATGTTGTTAGATATCGTATTGTTAACCCTCATCCTGCTGAATAAATTTATCGAGCTACACCCATTTCTGACTGTCCACCAATCAAATTTCTCTGAATAATGTACCATAAAAAAATCCTTAAAATTGAGACACCTTGAGGACTACTTGTTGTAATTCTCCTAAAATTTTAACGAATTTGTTTCACAATCCTGCAAGGAATCCAAAAGGTGCAGACAGAATGACAACATTGTAGACCCTGAAGGAGCAGTCTGATCTGGGTCTGCTCTGTTTGCAAAGGGCTGTCTGTCCCAATACTTAGAATCATTACGGTATTGGTTTAGTTCACAAAGTGAATGGCAAACAGTGTAGATCCTGATCAGATGGCATCTAATCTGGATCTACTCTGTTTGCATTGCTTCTTTAGAAGCCATCTGATCAGGACCTACACTGTTTGCATAGGTAGGGGTTGTGGTTTTTCAGCAGAGAAACTGTAGCTGTCTTTCATTCTATGGCCTAGCAGTACAGAGCTAACAGTGTTGTTTGTTATAAACATATTGTTTATCCCATTTTGTACCAAATGAAATTTTCCTCCTTATATATAGTAGGAATCCATTTCAACATTTAGGGGTGTTCGGTCGTGTTTTCTTCAAAATTGATTTGGAAAATTGCTGAACTTTTTGCAAACAGTGGAGGCCCTGATCAGACGCCGCGTTCTGCGGTGTCTGATCTGGGCCTTCACTGTTTGTCCTGGTACTCGTTTTGGGGTTTCCGGTACTAAATGGGTTAAAGTGTGATCATTTGAAATGGTAAATATGCCAATAATTTCCCTGAAAAATTTTCTTAGTCTGACACCAAAGACATGTTTTCTCACCACAGTGAAGCTCACATTACGATAACACACCCATGTGACAAAGTGCATTCTTTCATTTCTCCAAGATGCCTATTCTTCCAATGAAAGTTTATTACATTTTTTATGCCCCCGCCATTCGAAGAATGGTGGAAAGGGCATATAGCGTTGCCCCTGTCCGTCCGTCCGTTCGTCCGTGCGTCCGTCCGTGCGTCCGTCCGTCCGTCCGTCCGTCCGAAACTTAAACGCAGTCAATAACTTCCTTATTTCTTGATGGATTTTAAAATTACTCGGCAGAAATGTTAACCATCATGAGACGACGTGTCACGTGCAAAACCCAGGTCCATACCACCAAGGTCAAGGTCATACTTAGAGGTCAAAGGTAAAAAAAAGGGGTCCGAAACTTAAACGCAGTCAATAACTTTCTTATTTCTGGATGGATTTTGAAATTATTTTGGAGAAATGTTAACCATCATGAGTCGATGTGTCACCTGCAAAACCCAGGTCCGTACCTCCAAGGTCAAGGTCATACTTGGCGGTCAAAGGTCAAAATAAGGGTCCGAAACTTAAACGCAGTCAATCACTTTCTTATTTCTAGATGGATTTTGAAATTACTTTGTAGAAATGTTAACCATCATCAGTCGATGTGTCACATGCAAAATCCAGGTCCGTACCTCCAAGGTCAAGGTCATACTTGGAGGTCAAAGGTCAAAAAATGGGTCCGAAACTTAAACGCAGCCAATAACTTACTTATTTTTGGATGGATTTTGAAATAATTTTGAAGAAATGTTAACCATCATGAGACAATGTGTCACGTGCAAACCCAGATCCGTACCTCCAAGGTCATACTGGGTCAACTGGCATAAAAAGGGTCCAAAACTTAAACACTGTCAATAACTTTCTATGGATGAATACGAACATAGACATATTTTCGGGCGGGGGCATCCGTGTCCTATGGACGCATTTCTAGTCTTATTTATACTCCCATGATAGGTTGTGGGTACTCGGTAGAACCTCCTCATTTAGGTGGTCAATGAGGCGGTTCTTATGAGTACCCACAACCTTTGTCTTTGAGCAGAAATAAGCAAACTAAAGTATACACCCCAGTTTTCACTATTTTTCGGACATTGGCAAACAGTGCAGACCCAGATCTGACAACGCAAAATGCAGTGTCTGATCTGGGTCTACTCTGTTTGCTGAAAGTACATACATTTTTGCAAAACTTACCACTAAGAAAACAAAGCTTACACCCCTGTAATTGGAAATGCATCACTCCAAACTTATTAGAGGTCTGAGGGGAGATTCCATTGTCAAATATGGGTTAAATACAATATTCTTGAATATAGCTATTATTCCAGCAGACACCCGTCGCAATGTTGCACCGACGTCGATGTGACGTCATGACATTATACACACGTCGTCATGTGCCTGCTGGGACCTCTCTCATTATCATAATCTGATTATACCCCGGCATAAGGAGTATGCCATGGGGGTATATAGTTTTCCTATTTTCTCTCTCTCTCTCTCTCTCTCTGTGCGTGTGTGTGTGTGTGTTAACATTTCGTGTCCACTCCATAACTCTTGCTTTTCTACTTTCAGAGTTATTGCCCTTTGAATGTTATAACTTGCATTCTCGTGTCCGCTCCATAACTTTTAAACTGCTTGACATATTTTCATGACACTTCACATAAATGTTAAACACCATGAGACGACGTGCAGAACACATGAACCGTAACTCTTGCTTTTCTACTCTAGAGTTATTGCCCTTTGAATGTTTTAACTTGCATTTTCGTGTCCGCTCAATAACTTTTAAACTGCTCGACATATTTTCATGAAACTTCACATAAATGTTAAACACCATGAGACGACATGCAGAACACATGAACAGTAGCTCTTGCTTTTCTACTTTCAGAGTTATTGCCCTTTGAATGTTATTACTTGCAATTTTTACCATACAATTGTGTCCGCTCTGTAACTTTCAAACGGTTTGAGATAATTTCATGAAACTTCAAATAATTGTAAAGCACAATTATAGGATTGGCGAGTTCAACTTTCAAGGTCATGACCTCAAGGTCAATGTCACTGTGGCTATTTTTAGAAAAACTTTGTCATCGCTCCAGCGCCTACATTTCTTCATCAATTTCAATATTACTTCACACAAATGTTCCTTATGACAATATTTCAAGCGAGTTCAACTTTCAAGGTCATGACCTCAAGGTCAAGGTCACTGTGGCTGTTTCTAGAAAAACTTTGTCATTATACCCCCGGCATAAGCAGTATGCCATGGTATGCCATGGGAGTATATAGTTTTCGTATTTTCTGTGTGTGTTTGTGTGTGTGTCTGTTAACATTTTCGTGTCCGCTCCATAACTTTTAAACTGCTTGACATATTTTCATCAAACTTCACATAAATGTTAAACACCATGCGACAACGTGCACAACACATGAACTGTAACGCTTGCTTTTCTACTTTCAGAGCTATTGCCCTTTGTATGTTTTAATTTGCATTTTCGTGTCCGCTATATAACTTTTCAACCGCTTCATATATTTTCATGAAACTTCACATAAATGTTAAACACCATGAGACAACGTGCAGAACACATGAACCGTTCTTCTTGTTTTCCTACTTTCAGAGTTATTGCCCTTTGAATATTACGAGTTTCACCATACACTTGTGTCCGCTCTGTAACTTTAAAACCGTTTGAGATAATTTCATGAAACTTCAAACAAATGTAAAGCAAAATAATAGGATGGGCAGAACACAAGAACCATAACTCTTGTTTGCATAAATTACAAATAATTTCCCTTTGAAGATTGTAAATTATGTGTCTGCTTACATCTTCGTGTCTTCTCCATTACTTAATACGGCTTGACATATTTTCATGAAACTCCACACGAATGTTGAACACCATGAGGTGACATGCAGAACACATGAACCATAACTCTTGCTTTCCTACTTTCAGAGTTATTGTCATTTGAATCTTGAAAATGGCCATTCTATGGAATATGGCCTGTATATGCAAAGAAGCTTTTGACATTGCTATTTTAAGCTGAGGTGATGGCACTGGCCGGGGGTATACATGCCCCACTGGGCACTTTTGTCTAGTTGGTCTAGCGCCTACATTTCTTCACTGATTTCAATATAACATCACACAAATGTTCCTTATGACAATATCTTGTCTGAGTTCAACATTCACAGTGGTGACCTCAAGGTCAAGGTCACTGTGGCTATTTTTAGAAAAACTTTGTCATCGCTCTAGCGCCTACATTTCTTCACCTATTTCAATATAACTTCACACAAATGTTCCTTATGACACTAGCTCAAGTGAGTGTGACGTTCATGCTCATGACCTCAAGGTCAATGTCACTGTGGCTATTTTTAGAAAAAACACTGTCATCTCTCTAGTGCCTTTATTTTATTCACCAATTTCAACATAACTTCGCACAAATCTTACTTATGACAATATCTCGAGCAAGTTCGATTTTCAAGGTCATGACCTCACTGTCAAGGTCACTGTGGCTATTTTTAGAAAAACTTTGTCTTTGTCATCGCTCTAGTGCCTACATCTCATGCTCATGACCTCAAGGTCAAGGTCACTGTGGCTATTTTTAGAAAAACGTCATCGCTCTAGTGCCTTTATTTCTTCACCAATCTCAATATAACTTCACACAAATGTTACTTATGACAATATCTCGAGCGAGTTTGACTTTCAAGGTCGTGACCTCACTGTCAAGATCACTGTGGCTATTATTAGAAAAACTTTGTCATCGCTCTAGGGCCTACATTTCTCCACCGATTTCAATATAACTTTACACAAATGTTCATTATGACAGTATCTCGATTGAGTTCCACTTTCAAGGTCACGGTCACTGTGGCTATTTTTAGAAAAACATTGTCATCACTCTAGCGACAACATTTCTTCACTGATTTCACTATAACTTCACAAAAATGTTCCTTATGAGAATACCTCGAGCGAGTTTGACTTTCAAGGTCAAGGTCACTGTGGCTATTTTTAGAAAAACTTTGTCATCGCTCTAGCGCTTACATTTCTTCACCGATTTCAATATAACTTCACACAAATGTTCCTTATGACAATATCTCGAGCGATTTCGACTTTCAACGTCAAGGTTACTGGCTATTTTTTAGAAAAAAATTTGTCATCGCTCTAGTGCGTACATTTATTGATGGATTTTAATAGAACTTCACACAAATGTTTCTTATGATAATATCTCGAGTTGCTGTGACTTTCAAGGTCATGGCCTCAAGGTCAAGGTCACTGTGGCTGTTTTTAGAAAAACTTTGTCATCGCTCTACCACCTACATTTATTATCAGATTTTAATATAACTTCACACAAAAGATGTTAATGATAATACCTCGAGCAAGATGTAATTTAAAGGTCATGGCCTCAAGTCAAGGTCACTATGGCTATTTTTAGAGGAACATTTTCATCAATTTTGATATTGCTATTTTCAGCTGAGGCGATGGCACTGGCCGGGGATATACGTGCCCCACTGGGCACTTGTCTAGTTAGTTTTCTTGTTACCATATTTACCCTAAATATTTGGAAACCTCCACTGAACACCCCATGTTGTGGCTAACAATAGCTGGATAAGTGGCAAACAGTGTAAACTCTGATGAGATGCCACATTCTGCAGCAACTTGTCTGGTTTTACCCTGTCTGTCCAAAAAAAACACAGTAACTGAAAAAAGAATGTAGGCATAAGTAGGGTTGACCATACTTCTGGGGCCAGTTGTTCAAAACTAATGATGTCGTTAGTTAAGGTATCATTAAAACTTTGATAATTTATGGTAAATTTGCTAATATTTTTGCTGAAAAAATGTGAGCAGCTTTTGCAAATGCTGACATTTTTTCAGCAAAAATACCAAAAATTTAAATATTAAACTTGCTATAACAGTCAACAATATGACCACTAACGAGCTCATTAAGCTAACGATGCTTTGAACAACTGGCCCCAGTAGTTTTTAAAGTTTAATTTATTTCATTCTAGCAACAAGGTGCGGCTACAACTGTGTACTGCTGTGTGGCTCCGGAACTCGAGAATGTTGGTGGTTTATACTTCAATAACTGCTGTCACTGTCCACCATCATCTGCAGGAACCGACGATGATTTGGCCAAGGCATTGTGGGATATCAGTGAGAGAATGTTGAGTAAAAGAATTGGCAGACCTATATGAATTATTCAATTTGATAAAAACAGAGGATGATTTGGCCAAGGCATTGTGGGATATCAATGAGATAATGTTGAGTAAAAGAATGGGCAGACCTATATGAACTATTTAACCCTTGTCCTGCTGAGCCCGGATATGTCTGATCTTTCAATCAATGCAGATCCAGATCAGATGGCTTCTGAAGAGATCAGATGGCGCCATCTGATCAGGATCTTCATTGTTTGCCATTCAGTTTATGAATTTGTTGCAATGATTTGCATCAATAGATCTGATTGGTTGATAATCAGTGGTGAGTGAGACATATTTAAATATTCAGCAGGATAAGGGTTAATTTGATTAAAACAGAGGACAATTAGGCCAAGGCATTGTGGGATATCAGTGAGAGAATGTGGAGTATAAGAATTGGGAGACCTATATGAATTAAGAGTGTATTTTATTTGATGAAATTGAGGAACTTGTCAAGGCATTGTGGGATACCAGAAAGAGAATGCTAACAGAATTGGCAGGCTTATATGAGTTGAGTGTATAGAACTCCATAAACAAACTGTGATAATAAAGTTGCATGTATTATGGGAGATATGAGCAAAGAATTTACATCCTGTATGGATTGAGTGTATTTAATTTTATTTTAAAAAAATTAATAATTAAATTGCATGTATCCTGATCATGTTAACAAGTCCATGTAATGAACACCCCTCTAAACCACACTTTATCTAGAGAAAACTGGGGTTTACGGGAGTAAACTTCATTTTTAGCTCACCTGTCACGTAGTGACGAGGTGAGCTTTTTGGATCACTTTTCGACCGTCGTGCGTCCTTGCGTGCGTGCGTAAACAATTTCATCAAACGGCATCTCTTCCTTAACCACTGATCGGATTTTGATCAAACTTCACAGGAATGATCCTTAGGTGATCCCCTTTCAAAGTTGTTCAAATGGTTCTGGTCCGCTGCACATCGAGGTCACAGGGGCCAAACATAGATTTTTTTAATGAAAACTTAAAAAATCTTCTTATCTGAAACCACAAAGCCCAGGTCTTTGATATTTGGTATGAAGCTTCATCTAGTGGACCCCTACCAAGATTATTCAAATTATAGTGCTGGGGCCAAAAATGCCCCCGCCCCGGGGCCTTTTGGTTTTACATGGGCTTATATAGGGAAAATCTTTAAAAATCTTCTTCTCTGACACCGCAAGGCCCAGGTCTTTGAAACTTGGTATGAAGCTTCATCTTGTGGACCCCTACCAAGATTGTTCAAATTATAGTGCTGGGGCCAAAAATGCCACCTTGGGGGTCCTTTGGTTTTACATGGGCTTATATAGGGAAAGTCTTTAAAAATCTTCTTCTCTGAAACCGCTAGGCCCAGGTCTTTGCTATTTGGTGTGAAGCTTCATCTAGTGGACCCCTACTAAGATTGTTCAAATTATAGTGCTGGGGCCAAAACTGCCCCACCCCAGGGCCCTTTGGTTTTACATGGGCTTATATAGAGAAAATCTTTGCAAATCTTCTTCTCTGAAACCGCAAGGCCCAGGTCTTTTATATTTGGTATGAAGCTTCATTTTGTGGACCTCTACCAAGATTGTTCAAATTATAGTGCTGGGACCAAAAATGCCCCCGCTCCGGGGCTCTTTGGTTTTACATGGGCTTATATAGGGAAAATCTTTAAAAATCTTCTTCTCTGAAACCACAAGGCCTTGGTCTTTGATATTTGGTATGAAGCTTCATCTAGTGGACCTCTACCAAGATTGTTCAAATTATAGCCCTGAGACCAAAAATACCCCCACCTCGGGGGCCCTTTGGTTTTACATAGACTTATATAGGGAAAATCTTTAAAAATCTTCTTCTGTGAAACCACAAGGCCTAGGTCTTTGATATTTGGTGTGAAATTTCATCTATTGGACTTCTATTTATAGCCCTGGGGCCAAAAATGACCCCGCATCGAGGCCCTTTGGTTTTACATAGACTTTTATAGGGAAATCTTTAAAAATCTTCTTTTCTAAAACTGCAAGGCCCATGTCTTTGATATTTGGTATGGAGCTTCATCTAGTGGACCTCTACCAAGATTGTTCAAATTAAAGCCCTCGGGTCACAAATGCCCCGCCCCAGGGCCCTTTGATTTTACATAGACTTAATATAAATACCAGTATGAGATAATCTTTGAAAATCTTCTTCTCTGAAACAGCATGGCCCAGGTCTTTAATATTTGGTGTGAAGCTTCATCTAGTGGACCTCTATCAAGATTGTTTAAATTATAGCCCTGAGGCCAAAAATGCGTCCACCCCAGGGCAATTTTGTTATACGTAGGCTTATGTAGGGAATATCTTTAAAAAAATCTTCTTCTCTGAAACTGCAAGGCCCAGATCTTTGATATTTGGTGTGAAGCTTAATCTAGTGGACCTTTGCCAAGATTGTTCAAATTATAGCCTTTGTTGATATTTGGTGTGAAGCTTCACCTTTTAAGACATCCCTAAACATTATGCACATTGTATCCCTGGAGTCAATAATGGCCCTCCCTGGGGCCCACTTGTTACTCTATGGATCAGGTGAGCGATCCAGGGCCATCATGGCCCTCTTGTTCTTATTTCTGCTTCAAGACACAGATTGTGGGTACTTGTCAATATAAATAAGAAAAATATCACAGATTCTCATCAGAAAAGTAGCCGCTTTGGAGATGTATGAAAATGCACTAGATCACATGGATATGTTATCTTATTGTTAACCCATTGAGTACCAGAAACCCCAAAATGGGTACCCTGGCAAACAGTGCAGGCCCAGATCAGATGCGACAGAATGTGGTGTCTGATCAGGGCCGCCACTGTTTGCTAAAAGTTCTGTCATTTTTCAAATAAATTTTGATGAAAGCACAACCTGACACCCCTAAACTTTGAAATGGACTTCTGCGATATATTATGAAGATGATTCCGTTTGGTACAAAAAGGGTTAATGGGGATGAATTCATAGAGAGAAAAAGTTTATTCCAGAAGCGCTATGTTCTTTCTCTCTTTCTCTAAGAGTCAATCCCAATTTTGAAGGGCTTAGTACAGTATGCAGGAAACAAACATGAAGTGATTAAAATTGTTTGTCTTGTTAAAAAATGATATGTGATATAAAATATTCAAGGTGAGTCCATTTTCAATAAGTGATCGATTAAAGGTCATTAATCACAGTATTGAGATCATTATGAACTAAAAGCACATTAATTCAGGTAAGTGAAATCTGAAAACCTAATCAAATTATCTTTGTTAGTTTCTGAGATATTGCAGTTTGAAAAATAGAAGTGGAGGCAATGATCAGGAATCGATACAATTAACCCACAGCTCCAATCATAGATACCAAAGGGAAAGAAACACAAACATGAAACAACAGATCCTAATGGAAACATCAATAGTGGAAAGCCAAAAGGACAGTTACTTTCCCACAAATAGGCCAATTGGCTATCCAAAATAAAATAATATAAGCGACACAAACACCCAAAGACAAACAATACGCCACAGTAGAACCGCCTTGGAACCGTCAGCAAAACAAACTCAACCGGGGGGCCCAAATTGACCCCACCCAGCCACAGTTCTAGCCATTACTTCTGTCGCTATTTGGACAATTTGTTCAGTCTGTATGAAGGCCTCCTAACTCATACCTTGATGAAGTCTTAATTATTTCATAGGGAGAAAACAACTTCAAACTGCCTTATAATATACATGTACATGAAGCATTCTATGTTATTTTATACCCAGAAAATGTCCCGTTTACTTTCTACAGAAGTTACCGGTCAATATTTTTTCATATTGCCCGTAGATAAGCAGTCACGTTCACAATAGAACTACTTTCAAATTTGTCCATTTCAATACTAAAAATCAGCAGCCATCTTGCTGTGCGTATTGACTGAAAGAATGTAAAACAGAACAAATATAGGTGCTGACGAAGTGCATAAAGCGCATTTTATACTGTCAAATATGACCTACCTGCAATCTGTTTAGATTTTTAACACTTTCTTCTATGAAATCTGGAGTATTTTGAAATACATATAACTGACGCTTTGGAAGAAATGGCGTGCTGTGTTGGGAAGCGTCAATGTTTTTAATGACGTCACATCAACCAACGTTAAAGTCATCTTCACTTTGGCGGCGTTGGGCGTGGTCTTTCAACGTGTAGGGAGACACTTAACGACATTCATCTCTTTCAAACCACTTAAAGATATATACTCTGATTTTACGTTCAGATTTCTATACCAGGCAATCCTGAATTGTAGAAGACAGTTGAATTTTTGGGTATATAATAAAAAGGTTATTGATTTTATATTGTGAAATATTCGGCACTCGTTCATATGGTGAAGACGCACTCGCAAGCTTGTGCATCCTTCGCCATATGAATTCATGCCGAATATTTCACAATATAAAGTCACTAACGTATAAATATCACAGTTAGTTTTGTGTTCCATAAGTTAACTCCCCTGTCAGTATAAACTAAGACAATTAAATGAAAGGAACATAAATTGGTGGAGAATATAAATTCCTTTTTGGACAAAGAATAGCTCAGGCGTCAGATTCTATGAAGGTTCCAGCATAAAGGCCTACTGAGAATGAGAGAGTATCTATTTTTATGTAGTGTTGGTTGGTGTTTGATGCCATGTCTTTGGTCAGGCCCATCAGAGTCTAACTGTTTGTCTTCTTTTGCTCCAGCATTTCAGTGGTTTCTTCCTGTTGAGTCCTCACCGTTGTTTCATCTCTGTGGTTGTTTGATTTTCGTGTTCATGAGCGGTTAGGGGGCCGTCATGCAGACTGAACAATCAGGAAATAAGGGTGAGGATTGTGGCCTCATAAAATCGATTTAAGCCCCCCAGTGGAATTTGTTTCATTGACCATTTCAAGGCAGTTCTTCTGCCGCGGTTTATTTTTGTTATGGTTTGTCTTTGAGTGTGTGTATCGATTATATTATTTTGTTTTGGATAGCCGGTTGGCCATTTTGTGGGAAAGTAACAGTCGTGTTGGCTTTCTGCTATTGATGTTTCCATTAGGGTCTAGTTGTTTCATGTTTGTGCTACTTTCCTTTTGGTGTCTCTGATGGGAATTGTGGGTTAATTGTATTGATTCCTGATCATTGCCTTCACTTCTATTTTTCATTTAGTAATTCACTTTTAGACTCCTGTTGATTTTACACATTGTGTAGATCCAAGTGAAGTGTATGGATTCATGTTGTATTTAGACACCCAGTCTTTGAACTTGATACATTTGTACCTGTTAACAATAGTTAGCTTGGAAAAAATTCATTGGCCATCCCGCAGATGATTTTGCACACTGTACATTCTTTAGAATAAAGCCATATGATCATAGGATAGTGGCGGTTTTCCAGCTGCATTTACAGACCCCGGCCTTAACTTGCGTTTACATGTTTAAATGACAGTGACAAGAGCAGTTGGAAAAATGTAAAAAAAAACCTATATGAGGATTAATAAATGGACAAGGAGAAGTGCAGAACAAACCAGTTTTGCTAGTGGGAACTGAACAGTTTCTTAATTTACATCATCTCCCAAATCAACAGATGGAGGACCACTATTCCAAGATAATGGAAAAGGGGAGGAGAATCAATAAAAATCACCAAAAAATTGTTTTGAGTCTAACTGTTGGTTTTCTTTTGCTCCAGCATTTCAGTGGTTTCTTGCTGTCGAGTCCTCACCGTTGTCTCACCTCTGTGGTTCTTTGATTTTTGTGTTCACGGAGATGTTGCACTGATGAGTTAGGAGGCCTTCATGCGGACTGAACAAATTAATTGTCTAAATCGCGACGGATGTAAGGGCGAGGATTGTGGCCACGTAAAATCGATTTAAGCCCCCCAGTGGAAATCTTCCACTGACCGTTCCAAGGCGGCTCTTCTGTGGCGATTTATTTATGTTGTTGTTTGTTACTTACTGTGTGTATCACTTGTGTCTTTTGGTTTTGGATGGCCATATGGCCATTTTGTGGGAAAGTAACTGTCCTTATGGCCTTCCTTTGTTTAGGTTTCCATTATAGTCTGGTCGCTTAATGTTTGTATTTCTTTCCCTTTGGTGTCTTTTATGGGTGGAGTAAGTTAATTGTATCAATTCCTGATCTTTGTTTTACTTCTACTTCATGCGGACTGAACAAATTATTTGTCTAAATCGCGACGGAAGTAAGGGCGAGGATTGTGGCCACGTAAAATCGATTTAAGCCCCCCGGTGGAAATCTTCCACTGACCGTTCCAAGGCGGCTCTTCTGTGGCGATTTATTTATGTTGTTGTTTGTTGCTTACTGTGTGTATCACTTGTGTCTTTTAATTTTGGATGGCCATATGGCCATTTTGTGGGAAAGTAACTGTCCTTATGGCCTTCCTTTGTTTAGGTTTCCATTATGGTCTGGTCGCTTAATGTTTGATTTTCTTTCCCTTTGGTGTCTTTTATGGGTGGAGTAAGTTAATTGTATCAATTCCTGATCTTTGTTTTACTTCTACTTTGCAAGAAGTGTTTTTCCGCCCTTTGCGCTACACTTCCTTATGGTCTTATAAAAGAAAAACTTGGTGATTTAATTGGATGGACATTTCATAAGGAAGACGCCCTCTATCTTGCATGTAATGTAAGAAATGCTTTTTTCACTTCTGAAGAGCACAAGGGTTATGCTTTGTGGTCGTGTCGGAGGGTGTGTGGGGCTCTCGCCTTTCTGCTCGGCAGTGTTTGCGTGGGATTTGGTACTAAGTTATTTAGACAAGTTGTGGGTATTCCGATGGGTACTAGTTGCATGCCACTTGGGGCTTGTCTGTTTTTTGATTTGTTGTAGGAGAGACTTCGCGGTGTCCCTTTCTGTTGAAAACCAGTCTGAAATCATTTAAACTTTAAGCTCCACTTCTTGATATCCCCGCCCATCGGGGCTTGAAGAAATATATGGGCTGCATTATGCTTCCACACAGAGCTGAAACCGACCCGCACACGAGTACTGGTAAACCGCTTAGAGGTTCTAAGCCTGCCCTGGCAAAGCGGTGCGAGTATAAACCATGCTTATAAACCATATTTGTTTCATTGGGCGACAGGGCTTGAGATGTCATTTCATCTCAATGTCGGGTAAAAGTCCCACAAAATTGGAAGCAAAGTCCCCAAAATGACCATTACACAGTGTTGACGGGGACGTTAAACCTCAAATCAAACAAAATCTAGATATTTGGTGAAATTACTTAAGACATCATGGTTAATGTGTTTAATACCAAGGAAGGTAGCAAGTCAAGTGACGTTACATAGCAACTGACGTCCTTAGCGTAACGTTATGGACGTTGACTGGTTATAGTACTATTGTACAAGATATTACATTTCTCCATTTCTTTCAAATAGTCTGTGTCATGAAGAAAAGTCTGCATTTTACAAAAATTAAAAATTACAAAAATCTAATTCCTTAAATTAATAAATCACGATCGTGTGCTAAAATAATTTCCTGATTCAGAGGCCAGTGTTGACATTGTACTTCACAGATTCAACAAAATCAACAAATTATCACCGCTTATGCAATATTCAAGTTAACTAATATTCCCACTAATCAGAGTCTTCCTCTAGCCTTCCATGATTGGGCGAACGAAAGTCTCTGTGTCTGATTCCATTACTTTCCTCCCCTTCTGTAAAACCGCTGTCTGGCTGGTCGCCCTCTTCGCCCCATTCTTCGCCGCTCTCTGTGTGGCTTGTATAATCCCACCAATCATGTTGGTCTTCCCTCTGGGTTTGAATTCTAGATTTTTTCTTAGGTCTTCCCATTGTATGGGCATGTTCATCACTTTCCTGCACGTTTTCTGCAATACTTGTATCGACATTACATAGTCCTGCGTGCTGTTTTGTGTTCATGTGGTGTATGAGCATTGCTATTTTCCTTTCTAGTTTCGTCTCCAGTTCTTTTGTCTGTTGCTGAAGCTCAAATTTGAGCTGAGAAACTTCCTCTTCGCGTTGTTTCATCGGGTGCGAAATAAGTCCATGGTCATTCTGAAGATTTATCTCTGAATTTGGTCCAGGCACAATTCTTAACCTGTTTTTTTATGATTATTCTGGCACAAATTTACAGCACTAGCCTTTCTTTCGTCTGACCCAGGCACTGTTTGTAACGTTTTTATCCTCATATGTGCTATTGACTTCGACATAAAGTCATCGTCGGAACTCTCCGAACTATCTGACTTGTGCGTGTTTTTTTTATTCTGCCGACTTCTTCAATGTTCCAGATTCTTTTCTTGCGTTTAGAATCCGGATCCTTGTATCTGCCTGCCCCACAGACGGATGCGAAATGGTTGGGTTTCTGGCATCTGTGGCATTTCTGTCCATACGCTGGGCAGTCCTCGATCTGCTTATGGATTTTATCATATCCACAGTATCTACATAATCGTGTTCTGTCTTCGTCATCGCTTATGCAAGTGTTTCGATAGGTTCTCTGTTTCTTACGCATGCCTACCCTTGCAACGTAGCTGTCTTCTAGCGGTTCTTTCATGTCGTGCACTTGTATAGCTATGTCCTCGATTTGTCCTGCTTCCAACAAGAACTGTGATAATTGCCATCCTTTTGCTATGCATTTCTGAATCAACTGCTGATTTTCTATTGTTTGTATCGTGTTCGAGAATCCTGTCGTCGAACGTTTCCCCGAATTCACAGTCGTATGCTTTTTCTCGTAATCTAGTTGCATACACAATGGTAGGTTCTCCAGCCAATGGTCTCAGCTTTAAGAATATGTATCTAGAATGTTTATTTCGCTTTGGTAAGAAATAATCGTTGAGCTTCTTACGCAATTTCTCATATTCATTTAAGTCCCCTTCAGGGTCTGGAAGACTTCTCTCTAATCTGCCAATTTCCTTCCCGCCACAGATAATCAAGGCATCTTTTCTGTCTGCTGGGTTTCCGATTCTAAAATACCTAAATTCTCTTTCAATATCATCTAGCCAGTCCTCCCACGCTTTACTTGTCGTCAGCTGATCTTCTGTGGATCGGAACGGAAGTGCTCGCAAGTTTCTCGTCTCGCTTGCAACTATAGTTACAGCTGTAGTATTCTCTGCCATGTCTATCACGTAATTTCGCATTCAGATCTACGCTACTACCTTTTGCTAAGGCGCCGTAGCTCGCAAATATAGACAACTGCTGTGTTATCTATGCATCTATTATCCCGCTTCGAATTTTCTTATCTCCTTTAATCCTCGTCGCCAATGAAATGACTTAAGACATCATGGTTAATGTGTTTAATACCAAGGAAGGTAGCAAGTCAAGTGACGTTACATAGCAACTGACGTCGTTAGCGTAACGTTATGGACGTTGACTGGTTATAGTACTATTGTACAAGATATTACATTTGGATGATTTATTGGATGTTGATGGTACCTATTTCGGTGGTTTGATCGGTCAGCTGTGCCCCCCGGAACTTCAGTTAAGTGAAGCAAATTCCTCTGATACAGAGGCCCCGCTTTTGGATTTACATCTGTCTGTTGTAGATGGGTTTGTTTCTTGCATGGTTTGTGATTGGCGGGATGATTTTGATTTTGAGATTGTGGGTTTTCCTTTTTAGCTCACCTGTCACGTAGTGACGAGGTGAGCTTTTGGGATCACTTTTCGTCCGTCGTGCGTGCGTGCGTCTGTACATGCGTAAACTTTTTCTTCAAACAACATCTCCTCCTAAACCACTGATTGGATTTTCACCAAACTTCACAGGAATAATGCTCAGGTGGTCCCCCTTCAAAGTTGTTCAAATGGTTCCGGTCCGTTGCACATCTAGGTCACGGGAGTCAAAAAAAGATTTTTTCACCGAAAACTTAAAAAATCTTCTCCTCTGAAACCACAAGGCCCAGGTCTATAATATTTGGTATGAAGCTTCATCTAGTGGACCCCTACCAAGATTGTTCAAATTATAGTGCTGTGGCCAAAAATGCCCCCGCCCCGGTGCCCTTTGGTTTTACATGGGCTTATATAGGGAAAATCTTTAAAAATCTTCTTCTCTGAAACCGCAAGGCCCAGGTCTTTAATATTTGGTATGAAGCTTCATCTAGTGGACCCCTACCAAGATTTTCAAATTATAGTGCTAGGGGCCAAAAATGCCCCTGCCCCGTGTCCCTTTGGTTTTACATAGGCTTATATGGGGAAAATCTTTAAAAAAATCTTCCTCTCTGAAACCACAAGGCCCAGGTCTTTGATATTTGGCATGAAGCTTCATCTAGTGGACCCCTACCAAGATTGTTCAAATTAAAGTGCTGGGGCCAAAAATGCCCTCGCCCTGGGGCCCTTTGGTTTTACATAGGCTTATATAGGGAAAATCTTTAAAATGATTCTGAATAGTTAGATCCTTTGGAAGCAAAGAATAGACCAAATAAACGAAAATAGCAGACTCGGTTTTATTGAGTCTGTTCATGACCAGTACTGTAATGTGCTACACCGGCCATGCCCCCTAGTACCGGCTTAAGCAGAACTCTTATCAAAATGATTCTAAATGAACTCAATGATCCCAAAGGACCAGAAAATATAATCTGCCCTATGATGGATGTACGGGGAGACTTTTTACGACTGCTACAAGGACAGCACCAGCTGCAGTGAAGATAAATAAGTTCTGAATAATTAGATCCTTTGGAAGCAAAGAATACACCAAATAAACGAAAATATCAGACTCGGTTTTATTAAGTCTGTTCATAACCAGTACTGAAATGTGCTACACCAGCCACGCCCCCTAGCACCGGCTTTAGCAGAACTCTATTTTCAAAATGATTCTAAATGAACTCAGTGATCCCAAAGGACCAGCAAATATAATCTGCCCTATGATGGATGTACTGGGAGACGACTTTTTACGGCCGCCACACGGCACAGCACCAGCTGCAGTGAAGATAAATAAGTTCTGAATAGTTAGATCCTTTGGAAGCAAAGAATACACCAAATAAACGAAAATATCAGACTCGGTTTTATTAAGTCTATTCATGACCAGTACTGAAATGTGCTACACCGGCCACGCCCCCTAGCACCGGCTTAAGCAGAACTCTATTTTCAAAATGATTCTAAATGAACTCAATAATCCCAAAGGACCAGAAAATATAATCTGCACTATGATGGATGTACGGGGAGACTTTTTACGGCCGCCACCAGCTACAGTGAAGATAAATAAGTTCTGAATAGTTAGATCCTTTGGAAGCAAAGAATACACCAAATAAACATTGAGTCTGTTCATGACCAGTACTGAAATGTGCTACACCGGCCACGCCCCCAGCACCGGCTTAAGCAGAACTCTATTTTCAAAACGATTCTAAACGAACTCAATGGTTTCAGTAGCACATTTCAGTACTGGTCATGACAGACTAAATAAAACCAAAAAAAGTCTTCTTCTCTGAAACCACAAGGCCCAGGTCTTTAAAATTTGGTATGAAGCTTCATCTAGTGGACCCCTACCATGATTGTTCAAATTATAATGCTGGGGCCAAAAATGCCCCTCCCCGGGCCCCTTTGGTTTTACATAGGCTTATATGGGGAAAATCTTCAAAAATATTCTCTGAAACCACAAGGCCCATGTCTTTGATATTTGGTATGGAGCTTCATCCAGTGGACCTCTACCAAGATTGTTCAAATTATAGCCCTCGGACCACAAATGCCCCCGTCCCGGGGTCCTTTGGTTTTACATAGACTTATATAGAGATAATCTTTGAAAATCTTCTTCTCTGAAACAGCAAGGCTCCGGTCTTTGATATTTGGTGAAGCTTCATCTAGTGGACCTCTATCAAGATTGTTTAAATTTTAGCCCCGAGACCAAAAATGCCCCTGCCCCGGGGCCATTTGGTTTTACATAGGCTTATGTAGGGAATATCTTGAAAAAATCTTCTCTGAAACTGCAAGGCCCAGGTCTTTGATATTTTGTGTGTAGCTTCATCTAGTGGACCTTTGCCAAGATTGTTCAAATTATAGCCTTTGTTGATATTTGGTATGAAGCTTCACTATTTTAGACCTCCCTCAACATTATGCACATTATAGCCCTGGGGTCAATAATGGCCCACCCCGGAGCCCACCTGGCCATAATGGCCCTCTTGCTTTGGATGGTAATGTTCCTCATGCGTCGTCCTGTGGCGTTTTTTTTAGCTCACCTGTCACGCAGTGACGAGGTGAGCTTTTGGGATCACTTTTTGTCCGTCGTGCGTCCGTGCGTGCGTGGGTCCGTAAACAATTTCAAATAAGTATATCTCTAATACCCCATGGCCAGTCTTGATCAAATTTCATGTGAAGCATCATCAGGTAGGGAGAAAGGCTGCATAAGGTTTTTGGGCTGATCAGATTGGAATTCTGGTTGCCATGGCAACATATAGCTCCCATAGACTTATAAAGGGAAAAATTTTAAAGATCTTCTTCTCTGAAACCACATGGCCCAGAGCTTAGATATTTAGTATGTAGCAACGGCAAGTGGTCACCTACATAATTCCTGCCAATCATGCCCCTGGGGTCCAAATGGGCCACGCCCCGGGGCCCCTTAGCTCCTATAGACTCATGATGGAAAAAAAGCTTCAAAAATCTTCTCCTCTGAAACCACAGTGCCCAGAGCTTAGATATTTAGCATGTAGCAACGGTAAGTGGTCGCCTACATAATTCCTGCCAATCATGCCCCTGGGGTCCAAATGGGCCACGCCCCGGGGCCCCTTCACTCCCATAGACTCATAATGGAAAAAAGCTTCAAAAATCTTCTTCTCTAAAACAACAGGGCCTAATGCTTAGATATTTAGCATGAAGTAACAGCAAGTGGTCACTTACATAATTCCTGCCAATCATGCCCCTGGGTTCCAAATGGGCCACGACCCGGGGCTCCTTCGCTCCCAAAAACTCATAATGGAAAAAAGCTTCAAAAATCTTCTTCTCTGAAAACACAGGGCCAAGAGCTTAGATATTAAGCATGTAGCAACGGCAAGTGGTCACCTACATAATTCCTGCCAATCATGCTCCTGGGTTCCAAATGGGCCACGCCCCGGAGCCCCTTCACTCCCATAGATTCCTAATGGAAAAAAAAAACTTCAAAAATCTTCTTCTCTGAAACCACAGGGCCCAGAGCTTATATATTTAGCATGTAGTAACGTCAAGTGGTCACTTACATAATTCTTGCCAATCATGCCCCTGAGTTCCAAATAGGCCATACCCCGGGGCCCCTTCGCTCCCATAGACTCCTAATGGAAAAAAGCTTCAAAAATCTTCTTCTCTGAAACCACATGGCCCAGAGCTTAGATATTTAGTATGTAGCAACGGCAAGTGGTCACCTACATAATTTCTGCCAATCATGCCCCTGGGGTCCAAATGGGCCACGCACCGGGGCCCCTTAGCTCCTATAGACTCATGATGGAAAAAAAGCTTCAAAAATCTTCTCCTCTGAAACCACAGTGCCCAGAGCTTAGATATTTAGCATGTAGCAACGGTAAGTGGTCACCTACATAATTCCTGCCAATCATGCCCCTTGGGTCCAAATGGGCCACGCCCCGGGGCCCCTTCACTCCCATAGACTCATAATGGAAAAAAGCTTCAAAAATCTTCTTCTCGGAAACAACAGGGCCTAGAGCTTAGATATTTAGCATGAAGTAACAGCAAGTGGTCACTTACATAATTCCTGCCAATCATGCCCCTGGGTTCCAAATGGGCCACGACCCGGGGCTCCTTCGCTCCCAAAAACTCATAATGGAAAAAAGCTTCAAAAATCTTCTTCTCTGAAAACACAGGGCCAAGAGCTTAGATATTAAGCATGTAGCAACGGCAAGTGGTCACCTACATAATTCCTGCCAATCATGCTCCTGGGTTCCAAATGGGCCACGCCCCGGAGCCCCTTCGCTCCCATAGATTCCTAATGGAAAAAAAAAACTTCAAAAATCTTCTTCTCTGAAAACACAGGGCCAAGAGCTTAGATATTAAGCATGTAGCAACGGCAAGTGGTCACCTACATAATTCCTGCCAATCATGCTCCTGGGTTCCAAATGGGCCACGCCCCGGAGCCCCTTCGCTCCCATAGATTCCTAATGGAAAAAAAAAAACTTCAAAAATCTTCTTCTCTGAAACCACAGGGCCCAGAGCTTATATATTTAGCATGTAGTAACGTCAAGTGGTCACTTACATAATTCTTGCCAATCATGCCCCTGAGTTCCAAATAGGCCATACCCCGGGGCCCCTTCGCTCCCATAGACTCCTAATGGAAAAAAGCTTCAAAAATCTTCTTCTCTGAAACCACATGGCCCAGAGCTTAGATATTTAGTATGTAGCAACGGCAAGTGGTCACCTACATAATTTCTGCCAATCATGCCCCTGGGGTCCAAATGGGCCACGCACCGGGGCCCCTTAGCTCCTATAGACTCATGATGGAAAAAAAGCTTCAAAAATCTTCTCCTCTGAAACCACAGTGCCCAGAGCTTAGATATTTAGCATGTAGCAACGGTAAGTGGTCACCTACATAATTCCTGCCAATCATGCCCCTTGGGTCCAAATGGGCCACGCCCCGGGGCCCCTTCACTCCCATAGACTCATAATGGAAAAAAGCTTCAAAAATCTTCTTCTCGGAAACAACAGGGCCTAGAGCTTAGATATTTAACATGAAGTAACAGCAAGTGGTCACTTACATAATTCCTGCCAATCATGCCCCTGGGTTCCAAATGGGCCACGACCCGGGGCTCCTTCGCTCCCAAAAACTCATAATGGAAAAAAGCTTCAAAAATCTTCTTCTCTGAAAACACAGGGCCAAGAGCTTAGATATTAAGCATGTAGCAACGGCAAGTGGTCACCTACATAATTCCTGCCAATCATGCTCCTGGGTTCCAAATGGGCCACGCCCCGGAGCCCCTTCGCTCCCATAGATTCCTAATGGAAAAAAAAAAACTTCAAAAATCTTCTTCTCTGAAACCACAGGGCCCAGAGCTTATATATTTAGCATGTAGTAACGTCAAGTGGTCACTTACATAATTCTTGCCAATCATGCCCCTGAGTTCCAAATAGGCCATACCCCGGGGCCCCTTCGCTCCCATAGACTCCTAATGGAAAAAAGCTTCAAAAATCTTCTTCTCTGAAACCACATGGCCCAGAGCTTAGATATTTAGTATGTAGCAACGGCAAGTGGTCACCTACATAATTTCTGCCAATCATGCCCCTGGGGTCCAAATGGGCCACGCACCGGGGCCCCTTAGCTCCTATAGACTCATGATGGAAAAAAAGCTTCAAAAATCTTCTCCTCTGAAACCACAGTGCCCAGAGCTTAGATATTTAGCATGTAGCAACGGTAAGTGGTCACCTACATAATTCCTGCCAATCATGCCCCTTGGGTCCAAATGGGCCACGCCCCGGGGCCCCTTCACTCCCATAGACTCATAATGGAAAAAAGCTTCAAAAATCTTCTTCTCGGAAACAACAGGGCCTAGAGCTTAGATATTTAGCATGAAGTAACAGCAAGTGGTCACTTACATAATTCCTGCCAATCATGCCCCTGGGTTCCAAATGGGCCACGACCCGGGGCTCCTTCGCTCCCAAAAACTCATAATGGAAAAAAGCTTCAAAAATCTTCTTCTCTGAAAACACAGGGCCAAGAGCTTAGATATTAAGCATGTAGCAACGACAAGTGGTCACCTACATAATTCCTGCCAATCATGCTCCTGGGTTCCAAATGGGCCACGCCCCGGAGCCCCTTCGCTCCCATAGATTCCTAATGGAAAAAAAAAACTTCAAAAATCTTCTTCTCTGAAAACACAGGGCCAAGAGCTTAGATATTAAGCATGTAGCAACGGCAAGTGGTCACCTACATAATTCCTGCCAATCATGCTCCTGGGTTCCAAATGGGCCACGCCCCGGAGCCCCTTCGCTCCCATAGATTCCTAATGGAAAAAAAAAACTTCAAAAATCTTCTTCTCTGAAACCACAGGGCCCAGAGCTTATATATTTAGCATGTAGTAACGTCAAGTGGTCACTTACATAATTCTTGCCAATCATGCCCCTGAGTTCCAAATAGGCCATACCCCGGGGCCCCTTCGCTCCCATAGACTCCTAATGGAAAAAAGCTTCAAAAATCTTCTTCTCTGAAACCACATGGCCCAGAGCTTAGATATTTAGTATGTAGCAACGGCAAGTGGTCACCTACATAATTTCTGCCAATCATGCCCCTGGGGTCCAAATGGGCCACGCACCGGGGCCCCTTAGCTCCTATAGACTCATGATGGAAAAAAAGCTTCAAAAATCTTCTCCTCTGAAACCACAGTGCCCAGAGCTTAGATATTTAGCATGTAGCAACGGTAAGTGGTCACCTACATAATTCCTGCCAATCATGCCCCTTGGGTCCAAATGGGCCACGCCCCGGGGCCCCTTCACTCCCATAGACTCATAATGGAAAAAAGCTTCAAAAATCTTCTTCTCGGAAACAACAGGGCCTAGAGCTTAGATATTTAGCATGAAGTAACAGCAAGTGGTCACTTACATAATTCCTGCCAATCATGCCCCTGGGTTCCAAATGGGCCACGACCCGGGGCTCCTTCGCTCCCAAAAACTCATAATGGAAAAAAGCTTCAAAAATCTTCTTCTCTGAAAACACAGGGCCAAGAGCTTAGATATTAAGCATGTAGCAACGGCAAGTGGTCACCTACATAATTCCTGCCAATCATGCTCCTGGGTTCCAAATGGGCCACGCCCCGGAGCCCCTTCGCTCCCATAGATTCCTAATGGAAAAAAAAAAAACTTCAAAAATCTTCTTCTCTGAAACCACAGGGCCCAGAGCTTATATATTTAGCATGTAGTAACGTCAAGTGGTCACTTACATAATTCTTGCCAATCATGCCCCTGAGTTCCAAATAGGCCATACCCCGGGGCCCCTTCGCTCCCATAGACTCCTAATGGAAAAAAGCTTCAAAAATCTTCTTCTCTGAAACCAAATGGCCCAGAGCTTAGATATTTAGTATGTAGCAACGGCAAGTGGTCACCTACATAATTTCTGCCAATCATGCCCCTGGGGTCCAAATGGTCCACGCACCGGGGCCCCTTAGCTCCTATAGACTCATGATGGAAAAAAAGCTTCAAAAATCTTCTCCTCTGAAACCACAGTGCCCAGAGCTTAGATATTTAGCATGTAGCAACGGTAAGTGGTCACCTACATAATTCCTGCCAATCATGCCCCTTGGGTCCAAATGGGCCACGCCCCGGGGCCCCTTCACTCCCATAGACTCATAATGGAAAAAAGCTTCAAAAATCTTCTTCTCGGAAACAACAGGGCCTAGAGCTTAGATATTTAGCATGAAGTAACAGCAAGTGGTCACTTACATAATTCCTGCCAATCATGCCCCTGGGTTCCAAATGGGCCACGACCCGGGGCTCCTTCGCTCCCAATAACTCATAATGGAAAAAAGCTTCAAAAATCTTCTTCTCTGAAAACACAGGGCCCAGAGCTTAGACATTAAGCATGTAGCAACGGCAAGTGGTCACCTACATAATTCCTGCCAATCATGCTCCTGGGTTCCAAATGGGCCACGCCCCGGAGCCCCTTCGCTCCCATAGATTCCTAATGGAAAAAAACTTCAAAAATCTTCTTCTCTGAAACCACAGGGCCGAAAGCTTATATATTTAGCATGTAGTAACGTCAAGTGGTCACTTACATAATTCCTGCCAATCATGCCCCTGGGTTCCAAATGGGCCACACCCCGGGGCCCCTTCGCTCCCATAGACTCATAATGGAAAAAAGCTTCAAAAATCTTCTTCTCTGAAACCACAGGGCCCAGAGCTTAGATATTTAGCATGTAGCAATGGCAAGTGGTCACCTACATAATTCCTGCCAATCATGCCCCTGGGTTCCAAATGGGCCACATCCCGGGGCCCCTTCACTCCCATAGACTCATAACGGAAAAAAAGCTTAAAAAATCTTCTTCTCTGAAACCACAGGACCCAGAGCTTAGATATTTAGCATGTAGCAATGGCAAGTGGTCACCTACATAAATCCTGCCAATCATTCCCCTGGGGTCCAAATTGGCCACGCCCCGGGGCCCCTTAGCTCCTATAGACTCATAATGGAAAAAAGCTTCAAAAATCTTCTTCTCTGAAACCAGAGTGCCCAGAGCTTAGATATTAAGCATGTAGCAAGGGCAAGTGGTCACCTACATAATTCCTGCCAATCATGCCCCAGGGTTCCAAATGGGCAATGCCCCGGGGCCCCTTCGCTCCCATAGACTCATAATGGAAAAAAGCTTCAAAAATATTCTTCTCTGAAACCACAGGACCCATAGCTTAGATATTTAGCATGTAGCAAGGGCAAGTAGTCACCTACATAATTCCTGCCAATCATGCCCCTGGGTTCCAAATGGGTCATGCCCCGGCGCCCCTTCGCTCCCATAGACTCATAATGGGTAAAAGCTTCAAAAATCTTCTTCTCTTAAACCACAGGGCCCAGAGCTTAGATATTTACCATGTATTAACGGCAAGTGGTCACCTACATAATTCCTGTCAATCATGCTCCCGGGGTCCAAATGGACCATGCCCCGGGGCCCCTTAGCTCCCATAGACTCCTAATGGAAAAAAAAGCTTCAAAAATCTTCTCCTCTGAAACCACATGGCCGAGAGCATAGATATTTAGCAGGTAGCAACGGCAAGTGGTCACCTACATAAATCCTGCCAATCATGCCCCTTGGGTCCAAATGGGCCACGCCCCGGGGCCTCTTAGCTCCCATAGACTCCTAATGGAAAAAAAGCTTCAAAAATCTTCTTCTCTGAAAACACAGGGCCCAGAGCTTAGATATTTAGCATGTAGTAACGGTAAGTGGTCACCTACGTAAATCCTGCCAATCATCCCCCTGGGGTCCAAATTGGCCATGCCCCGGGGCCCCTTAGCTCCCATAGACTCCTAATGGAAAAAAGCTTCAAAAATCTCTGAAACCACAGGGCCCAGGTTACCTACATAAATCCTGCCAATCATGCCCCTTAGGCCAGAATTGGCCACACCCATGGCATATTAGCTACCATGGATGGACTTAAAATGGAAAATAAAACTTAAAATGGAAAAAAAGAAACTTGAAAAATATTCTTCTGTGAAACCATAAGGCCCAGAGCTTAGGTATTTAGCATGTAGCAACATGGAGTTGTTGCCTACATGAATCCTGCCTGAGTCTTGCCCCTGGGGTTCAAATTGGCCAAATCCTGAGGCTTCTTAACTCCAATAAACTTATAATGAAAAAAAAAAAGCTTTAAAAATCTTCTTCTCTGAAACCATGAAGTACAGCCCTTAGATATTTAGTATATAGCAACATAAAATGGTTGCCTACATAAATCCTGCCAACCATGCCCTTTGGGTCAAAATTGACCTATGGATTTTTTTTTTTTTTTTTGGTTTGGGTTTTACGGCCCTTTCAAGATTATTTCACTCATATCGAGCCGATCGTTAATCATAGGTGGGCGAAAACCGGAGTACCCGGAGAAAAACCACCTGACCTTGACCTATGGATTTAAACTGGAAAAAAAAAATCAAAAATCTTCTCCAAAGCCATAAGGCCCAGAGCTCAGATATTTAGTATGTAGCAATGTCGAGTGGTCTTCTACACTTATGATTTTCTGGTACACAGGTGAGCGATATAGGGCCATTGGGCCCTCTTGTTTTCACAGTTGGTTCGGTTTGCCGGGGTGTGTGGTCATGTGGCTGGCTTCGGCACTTGTGGTGGGTTGTTGGCGGCTGGATTTCTTGTTTGGGGTTGTTGGTGCCAGGAATTGTGCAGAGCATTTTCAAAGTTTTATAGACGTCATTCTGATTTAATTTCAAAATTCAATACTGGACTTAAATCTCTTCTGCATCAAAATCTGTCGGAGTCCAGGTTTTGTGGTGACTAAGTATGTGGGTTCAGAAAAATATATAACCGCAATGGCTTTGGCGCCCAATTTCGTAAAATCATTCTTCGATATAAAAAGATTGGGTACAACATGGGAGTTTGCGGCAGGCTGCATGCGTGGTGTTGGCCCGGTCACGGTTTACGGCTTTGCTTCCCTCTTTAATTGCACGCCAGTAGGTCAGGCCTCAGATTCTATGATGGTTCCAGCGTAAAGGCTTTTGTTGGTTGGTACCTGATGCTCTGTCTCTGGTTGGGCCCATTGGAGTCTAACTGTTGGTTTTCTTTTGCTCCAGCATTTCAGTGGTTTCTTGCTGTCGAGTCCTCACTTTTGTTTCATCTCTGTGGTTCTTTGATTTTTGTGTTCACAGAGATGTTGCCAGATGAGTTAGGAGGCCTTCATGCGAACTGAACAAATTATTTGTCTTAATCGCGACGGAAGTAAGGGTGAGGATTGTGGCCACGTAAAATCGATTTAAGCCCCCCAGTGGAATTCGTTTTCGCTGACCGTTCCAAGGTGGTTCTCCTGTCACGGTTTATTTTTGTTATGGTTTATCTTTGGGTGTTTGTGTCGCTTATATTATTTTATTTTAGATAGCCTATTGGCCATTTTGTGGGAAAGTAACTGTCCTTTTGGCTTTCCGCTATTGATGTTTCCATTAGGGTCTGTTGTTTCATGTTTGTGTTTCTTTCCCTTTGGTGTCTCTGATGGGAGCTGTCGGTTAATTGTATCGATTCCTGATCATTGCCTCCACTTCTATTTTGATCGCTTTGGACAGGCATGTATGAAACTGTCATCTCAGAAATGTAAATTTTCACACGCATGTTTGAAACTGTCACCTCAGAAATGTAAATTTTCACACAGTAAATGTGTTTTCTTTGGCCATGAAATATCTAAAAAAGGGGTCAAATCTCCATCTGAACGCATGAAATCTATTGCCGAGTACCCAGTTCCTATGAACATTAAAGCTCCAACACAAAAGAACCAAGATTACCAAATTTTGTTTAATTTAATATGAATGCATTCTGTCCGCTTTGTGTTGATTGTATCGATTCCTGATCATTGCCTTCACTTCTATAGTATAAATATACCGGCATTTGCACATTGATCATGTATGTTTTATGTCATTTCGTTTAAGCATAGTTTGGTTGCAGTTTTAGTATCTGTCTATGTTTATACCTATTTATGACAATGATTATTATTATCATTATTATTATTGTTGTTTTTATCATTATTATTAGTAGTAGAAGTATCTGAATGAATGATATGATGTTTAATGATTGTGTGTATGATCGTCTAAAGGGTCCGATATTTTTGCTTTTTCTGCTGGGGATGCTGTATATTGTCATTCTTTCATTACTGATTTTTAGTTCTTATAAATCTAGCTGCTTGCTGTCTATCCTTTTCTTTTCACTCCTACATCCTAAACAGAATTTATCTTGATATCGATCCTGATCTCTCACACTATCCCTTGAACCATCATCTTGCTAACAAGGTATATGGGTTTGGTTTCTTGCAGGAAATACTTATTTCATATTTGTAAGGAATCATGCTTACCTTTATATTTTGTCATTTCTACAAAAAATGTAGTAGCATTATTCTCCTAATTATGTGGATGAGTGGGACATGAGAGGAACTGACCTTACCATATTTTTTGCAAGGGTCATGAATAAAAACGGGCATGTATGAGAGAGATGTGAGAGTGTTGGATATAGTTGTTTGAGTAAGATCAGTATAGAGACTTAACATTCAAGAATTGGAAGTAAGAAATATTATTATTTATTTATTTAAAAATAAGTTTTGTCGTATGATATTGAAGCTACTAGTTTTAGACATGTAATTTGGAAAGTTATTTTTTTTAACAATTAAAATTGGAAACATCAACTTTAGTTTTATGTTCTATGAGTTTATTCCCCTGACAGTATAAACTAAGACACTCCCAAGCCAGAAGTGAGATCGAGCTGAAATTTTATGGAAGGCACCAACGGAACGTGGAGATTCAGAATTGTTAAAATAGTTCTGTTCCAATATCCAAGATGGCTGTCATAGTGGCCATCTTGAAATTCTCGAAATGACATTTTCTCCCAAACTGAAGGTTGGATTAAGCTGAAACTTGATGGGAGGCATTACATTATGAAAATACGCCTATACAAATACATTGTCACCTGTATCGCCGAAAAAAGAGAAAAAATTAAGATGAAAAAAATGTGATATTTTTCTTATTTCTGCTCAAAATATTGATTGTGGGTACTTGTTAGAACTATAGATTGTGGGTACTCGTTAGAACCGCCTCATTAATCTATATTTTTGAGCAGAAATAAGAAAAATAAGATAGGGCTAAACTCCAGTTTTACTATATAAATGTGGGGTTCAAGAGAGTCAAAATTATATAGGCATGTTTTCGTTATAAGGTGGACATAGAGTTTCAGTATTGCTAAAATCGTTATGTGCCGATATCCATGATGACCACCATGTCAGCCATCTTGAAATTCTTCAAACGGCATCTCCTCCCAAATCAGAAGACCGATTGAGCTGAAACTTATTGGAAGGCATAAGGGCAAAATTCAGAATTGCTAAAATTGTTTTTTTGAAATCCAAGATGGCAGCGCTGGCAGCATTGTGGCAATATGGATATTCAGAATGGCTAGAATTGTTCCGTTCAGATGTTCAAGATGGCATTGCTCCCAAAGGGCACTCAGGTTGAGTAAAAACTGGTGGGAAGCTCTCACTGGGAGGAAATGGAGATTCAAAACTAGTCATAGTGTTGCATTCTGATGTCCAATTCGTACGAACATCATCTCCGCCTAAAGTTCTGAAAATTAAAGGCATCAAGGCAACATCCAGATTCAGAATTCATCACGAAAATATGCCTATACAATTTTGACCCCATTGAACCCCCCTTTTATATAGTAAACTGGGGTTTGCAGGGGTAAACCTTATTTTTAGCTCACCGTCACGTAGTGACGAGGTGAGCTTATGGGATCACTTTTCGTCCGTCGTGCGTCAGTGCGTCCGTGCGTCCGTAAACAATTTCTTTAAACGACATCTCCTAAACCACTGATCGGATTTTGACCAAACTTTACAGGAATGATCCTTAGGTGGTCCCCTTTCAAAGTTGTTCAAATGGTTCCGGTCCGTTGCACATATAGGTTTTTGGGGCCAAAAATAGATTTTTTTTCACCAAAAACTTAAAAAATCTTCTTCTCTGAAACCACAAGGCCCAGGTCTTTGATATTTGGTATGAAGCTTCATCTAGTGGACCCCTACCAAGATTGTTCAAATTATAGTGCTGGGGCCAAAAATGCCCCCGCTCCGGGGCCCTTTGGTTTTACATTGGCTTATATAGGGAGAATCTTTAAAAATCTTCTTCTCTGAAACCGTAAGGCCCAGGTCTTTGATATTTGGTCTGAAGCTTCATCTAGTGGACCCCTACCAAGATTGTTCAAATTATTGTGCTGGGGTCAAAAATGCCCCCGCTACGGGGCCCTTTGGTTTTACATGGGCTTATATAGGGAAAATCTTTAAAAATCTTCTTCTCTGAAACCGAAAGGCCCAGGTCTTTGATATTAGGTCTGACGCTACATCCAGTGGACCCCTACCAAGATTGTTCAAATTATAGTGCTGGGGCCAAAAATGCCCCCGCCCCGGGCCCCTTTGATTTTACATGGGCTAATATAGGGAAAATCTTTAAAAATCTTCTTCTCTGAAACCGCAATGCCCAGGTCTTTGATATTTGGTATGAAGCTTCAACTAGTGGACCCCTACCAAGACTGTTCAAATTATAGTGCTGGGGCCAAAAATGCCCCCGCTCCGGGGCCCTTTGGTTTTACATGGGCTTATATAGGGAAAATCTTAAAAAATCTTCTACTCTGAAACCGCAAGGCCCAGGTCTTTGATATTTGGTATGAAGCTTCATCTAGTGGACCCCTACCAAGATTGTTCAAATTAAAGTGCTGGGGCCAAAAATGCCCCCGCTCCGGGGCCCTTTGGTTTAACATTGGCTTACATAGGGAAAATCTTTTAAAATTTTCTTCTCTGAAACCGCAAGGCCCAGGTCTTTGATATTTGGTATGAAGCTTCATCTAGTGGACCCCCACAAAGATTGTTCAAATTATAGTGCTGGGGCCAAAAATGCCCCCGCTCCAGGGTCCTTGGGTTTTACATGGGCTTATATATGGAAGATCTTTAAAAATCTTCTTCTCTGAAACCGTAAAGCCCAGGTCTTTGATATTTGGTATGAAGCTTCATCTAGTGGACCCCTACGAAGATTGTTCAAATTATAGTGCTGGGGCCAAAAATGCCCCCGCCCTGGGACCCTTTGGTTTTACATGGGCTTATATAGGGAAAATCTTAAAAAATCTTCTTCTCTGAAACCGCAAGGCCTAGGTCTTTGATATTTGGTATGAAGCTTCATCTAGTGGACCCCTACCAAGATTGTTCAAATTATTGTGCTGGGGCCAAAAATGCCCCCGCTCCGGGGCCCTTTGGTTTTACATGGGCTAATATAAGGAAAATCTTTAAAAATTTTCTTCTCTGAAACCGTAAGGCCCAGGTCTTTGATATTTGGTATGAAGCTTCACCTAATGGACCCCTACCAAGATTGTTCAAATTATAGCCCTGGGGCCAAAAATGCCCCCTGCCCTGGGGCCCTTTGATTTTACATGGACTTATATAGGGAACATTTTTAAAAATCTTCTTCTCTAAAACCACTAGGCCCAGGGCTTTGATATTTGGTATGAAGCTTCACCTAGTGGACCGCTACAAAGATTGTTCAAATTATAGTGCTGGGGCAAAAAATGTCCCCACTCTGGGGCCCTTTGGTTTTACATGGGCTTATATAGGGAAAATCTTTAAAAAATTTCATCTCTGAAACCCTAAGGCCCATGTCTTTGATATTTGGTATGACTTCATCCCACAAGGCCCAGGTTTCCCCCCCCCCCACACACACACACACACGCCCCGGGGCTTTTTGGTTTTACATGGGCTTATACAGGGAAAATCTGGCCCTTTGGTTTTACATAGACTTATATATGGAAAATCTTGAAAAATCATTTTCTCTGAAACCGCAATGCCCAGGTCTTTGATATTTGGTATGAGGCTTCATCTAGTGGACCCCTACCAAGATTGTTCAAATTATAGTGCTGGGACCAAAAATGCCCCCGCCCGGGGTCCCTTTGGTTTTACATGGGCTTATATAGGGAAAATCTTTAAAAATCTTCTTCTCTGAAACCGCAAGGCCCAGGTCTTTGATGTTTTGTATGAAGCTTCATCTAGTGGACCCCTACCAAGATTGTTCAAATTATAGTGCTGGGGCCAAAAATGCCCCCGCCCCAGGGCCTTTTGGTTTTGCATGGGCTTATATAGGGAAAATTTTCTTCTCTGAAACCGCTAGGCCCAGGTCTTTGATATTTGATATTTGGTATGAAGCTTTACCTAGTGGACCCCTGCCAAGATTGTTCAAATTATAGTGCTGGGGCAAAAAATGCCCCTGCTCTGGGGCCCTTTGGTTTTATATGGCTTATTTAGGGAAAAATCTTTAAAAATTTTCGACTCTGAAACTGTAAGGCCCATGTCTTTGATATTTGGTATGAAGCTTCTCCCCACAAGGCCCAGGCCCTGGGGCCAAAAATGCCCCCAACCCGGGGCCTTTTGGTTTTGCATGGGCTTATATAGGGAAAATCTTTAAAAATCTCGTCTCTGAAACTGCTAGGCTCAGGTCTTTGATATTTGGTATGAAGCTTTACCTAGTAGACCCTACCAAGATTGTTCAAATTATAGTGCTTGGGCAAAAAATGCCCCCACTCTGGGGCCCTTTGGTTTTACATGGGACCCCCCCCCCCCCCCCCCCCACACACACACACACACAGGGCCTTTTGTTTTACATGGGCTTATACAGGGAAAATCTTTAAAAAGCTTCGTCTCTGAAACTGCAAGGCCCAGGTCTTTGATATTCGATATGAAGCTTCACCTGGTAGACCCTTACCAAGATTATTCAAATTATAGCCCTGGGGCCAAAAAATGCCCCCGCTCCAGGGCCCTTTGGTTTTACATAGACTTATTTATGGAAAATCTTGAAAAATCTTCTTCTGATTTTACATGGGCTAATATAGGGAAAATCTTTAAAAATCTTCTTCTCTGAAACCGCAAGGCCCAGGTCTTTGATATTTGGTATGAAGCTTCAACTAGTGGACCCCTACCAAGATTGTTCAAATTATAGTGCTGGGGCCAAAAATGCCCCAACCCCGGGGCCTTTTGGTTTTACATGGGCTTATAGAGGGGAAAATCTTGAAAAATCTTCTTCTCGGAAACCACAAGGCCTAGGTCTTTGATATGCAGTATGAAGCTTCATCTAGTGGACCTCTACCAAAATTGTTCAATTATAGCCCTGAGACCAAAAATGCCCCCGCATCGGGGCCCTTTGGTTTTACATAGACTTATATAGGGAAAATCTTTAAAAATCTTCTTCTCTGAAACCACAAGGCCTAGGTCTTTTATATTTGGTATGAAGCTTCATCTTGTGGACCTCTACCAAGATTGTTCAAATTATAGCCCTGGGGCCAAAAATGCCCCCGCTCCGGGGCCCTTTGGTATTACATAGACTTATATGGGGATAATCTTGAAAAATCTTCTTGTCTGAAACCAGAAGGCCTAGGTCTTTGATATTTGGTATGAAGCTTCATCTAGTGGACCTCTACCAAGATTGTTCAAATTTAAGCCCTGAGACCAAAAACGCCCCTGTCTCGGGGGCCCTTTGGTTTTACATAGACTTATAACTTATAGAGTCTAACTGTTGGTTTTCTTTTGCTCCAGCATTTCAGTGGTTTCTTGCTGTCGAGTCCTCACCGTTGTCTCACCTCTGTGGTTCTTTGATTATTTGTGTTCACGGAGAAGTTGCACTGATGTGTTAGGAGGCCTTCATGCAGACTGAACAAATTATTTGTCTTAATCGCAGCGGAAGTAAGGGCGAGGATTGTGGCCATGTAAAATAGATTTAAGCCCCCCCCCCCCCCCCCCCCCCCCCCCCAGTGGAAATCTTTCCACTGACCGTTCCAAGGCGGTTCTTCTGTGGCGATTTATTTATGTTGTTGTTAATTACTAACTGTGTGTATCACTTGTGTCTTTTAATTTTGGATGGCCATATTGCCATTTTGTGGGAAAGTAACTGTCCTTATGGCCTTCTTTTGTTTAGGTTTCCATTATGGTCTGGTCGCTTAATGTTTGAAATTCTTTCCCTTTGGTGTCTTTGATGGGTGGAGTAAGTTAATTGTATCGATTCCTGATCTTTGTTTTACTTCTACTTTATATAGGGAAAATCTTTAAAAATCTTCTTCTGTGAAACCACAAGGCCTAGGTCTTTGATATTTGGTGTGAAATTTCATCTAGTGGACCTCTATCAAGATTGTTCAAATTATAGGCTATTAGCCCTGGGGCCAAACATGCCCCCGCCCCGAGACCCTTTGCTTTTACACAGACTTAAATAGGGAAATCTTTAAAAATCTACTTCTCTGAAACCCCAAGGCCCATGCCTTTGATATTTGGTATGGAGCTTCATCTAGTGGACCTCTACCAAGATTGTTTAAATTATGGCCCTGAAGCCAAAAATGCCCCCGCTCCGGGGCCATTTGGTTTTACATAGGCTAATGTAGGGAATATCTTTAAAAAATCTTCTTCTCTGAAACCCCAAGGCCCAGGTCTTTGATATTTGGTGTGTAGCTTCATCTAGTGGACCTTTGCCAAGATTGTTCAAATTATAGCCTTTGTTGATATTTGGTATGAAGCTTCACCTCTTTAGACCTCCCTCAACATTATGCACATTTTAGCCCTGGGGTCAATAATGGCCCTCCCTGAGGCCCACTTGTTACTCTATCATATGGATCAGGTGAGCGATCCAGGGCCATCATGGCCCTCTTGTTTCTTATTTCTAGTCTTATATATAGATTGTGGGTACTCGTTAGAACCCACAATCTATATTTTGAGCAAAAAATAGGAAAAATATCAATTATTTTCATCTTAAAATCTGTTTTTTGGAGGGCGGTAAAATGGGGGTCTTTCATGGTATAGGAAATTTACATTGGTTTCTGCCCACGCTTGGATTTTGATGAAATTATGCACAATTAATGCCTGTGGTATAACCTTTTTAACTATGATGCATTTGCTTTCAAATGTGATTCTATTGTAAATTTATTACGTTTTGCATGATGTCACTACCAAAACAGAGGGTACTCTGATATAAACCTTTCGACAGTTATCAGAATTTCATATATATAATGCTGAAATATTTTATGAATTAAAGCCATCATTGGTGAGTTAAATGATACTATGAATGGTTTTATGTGTCTTGTAATAGTGGCGGGGCATTCGGTTTTCTTTAATGGTATCCCCATATTTCAGCTGCAAGCTTTGTATTCATTCAAATTGTATATGTAATTTTACCATGTTCCGATCTTTGTCAAGATTTCAGCATAAAATTTATCCATATATCTTAGGAATGTGTAGATGATTTTTCATGCGAATTGAGGACCGGTAACATGTTGTTTAAACAGAATGAATACTGATAGCCCTGATTTAGGAAAATGTAAAATTATATAATAATTATGTTTCTGTCATGTTGTGTAATTTAATGTGGCTGATTATAAGTATTATAAGTATTGTTTCAAAACATCCAGTTCGCTAAAATTTCCCCTTGTAGAATGCCATAGCCAAAAAACATATAAAAAAAAAAACATTTTGTTAAGCAGTATACCACAAAGGCATTGAGGACAAACCTCATCAAATGTACCCTTGGAATCCTGTGCATATTTTTCTTTCTGCCTGTCCTGTCTAATTTTGTATTGGAGCTAAGATTGTGTTGAGATTTAACATTCAAATCATCAGCATACCAGTCATTTTAGGCTTAGTTTCAGATTTTTGTGAGATTTTTTTATCTGAGTTGAGATAAATGACTCTCAAATCTAAATGTTGTGTGTTTGTTTATCCCTGACTGTCCATTTAAATTGGACAGGTATTCTCTATGGGCAGTCAATAAAACTTGAGAATACCGGTTCTTTTAATATACATATTTTGTGCCACTGATATGTTTTCAGTATTTGTATCTGCACCAGGCACCAGTCAACCCATCTTTTTGTATTTTGTTTTGTCTAACAAGAATTTTAAAAAAATCATTCATATGTACAGGTAACAATATGACTATTTAGTAAATACAAAAAGATGGACGTAAATGGGATAAATGCCTAAAAGAAATAACAGAAGTTCAAAAACAATGAAATCATATGTAAGGATAACACTGTTACCACTTGATCACTTTTAGTAAATACAGAAAAACACAATTCTTTCCCAATCTAATCCTTATATGACTCAACTGATAATTACAAGAGTGAGTGTGTGTTTGAGTTTTACGTCCCACCAACAGCTAATGTCATAAAGAGACGGAAACTCGGTTTAAAGACTCATCCGAAAGTCTGGAGAAGCCCGGGATCGATCCTGCGACCCCTGGTTTTGATAATTACAAGAACTCTTAATATTAAGAACAATTGCTACATTAAAATGCCCATGTAGGTAAAGTGAAATATATTCAGATTGAGTCACAATAATAAGACGCAACCCAATCAGACAATTAAAAGACACCCAATCCTACAAAAACAATGTGAAATCTCATAAATGACCAGTACAGTAACAGTGCAAAAGAACAACAAGCTTAGAAACTTCTTGTACAAGTGAAATAAAAAAAGATTCAAAATACAATATTTAATTAACAGCTTAATTATGTGTTACATGTACGCACGCTAAGCCTACTAAATTATTTTCAGTTAATACACTATGATGCATTTTCTATCCAAACACTCCAATATTCGTTCTAAGTGAATGATAAATTGCACAGGAATGTAATTATTAATGAAAAATAAAGCAAGCAAAAACAGTGCTTAAAACGAACAATGAACTTGCATTCAGCAGAAATGTTCAATAAGTGGGTGAAAGTTTTACAACCAGTCAAAAATACTAAAAAGTTCCTTAACAATTGATAAACAGCACATCAATGGTCACAAACTTAAAACAGAAAAAATGAGACACTATAGAAACGCCAACAATTACAGTACCAATGCAGAAAAGAACCATTTTTAAGTATGCATACTGTAAGGAAGGAAACTGTTGCTCTCCCTGTCTGATAGCAAAATTGGTCTATGTCATTGAACAGCTTTGGTTTAGGCATTACAATATTCTGTTCCACATTCATCAATGATATCTTTTGCAACAGAGACCAAAAACTCAATTTTAGTGTCAGTTTCAAACTTGGGAAATACTGACCAATAATTACTATACGTTCTAATGTGTGTCTGTGTTGGGATAAGAAACCCATTGTAAATAAAAACAGAGGCTAATTCTGGCCATGAATATATGAACAGAACAGCCTATAGGCAAATGTGACTATGTGTTCAAGTAACAACCAACCACTGATCATTGCGTCTTTTCACATTATCTCGGTATGGCAAAAGAAGTAATGGATCTCCTTGCATTACACCTATTTTAGTAGCATGACTTCTGTAAAGTAATTAAACAAAGTTGCACATTTTCACAATAATTTCGCTGCTAAGAATAAAAACAATGGATGTTGTTAGACCTAATTTGTTAATTAGAATATTATATTTTTAATGTGTTCTGCTATCTACTATTTGGATAGACCACAGTGCATAAATGGAAGGCAAATACTAGACATTAATGACATTTCAATGGCTTCTAGGCTAGGTCAGCTCAAGATATATTTCTTTTGACCTGTATAAACTCATTTTATTAGATAAGTGTTAGGAAGTTTGAAAGCAATGCATTTCTTTAAGGTTCTTGGTTGATTTCAACAAAAGGTTAATTTCGCAAAAACGACCGTGAAAAATACAGTGTTACCGGTTTTGAATTTTCATGAAATTTTGCATCGCTACAGAAGATAGATATGGCAAGTTTTTCTGGTAATATGATATCTTGACAAAGACTAGAAATTGATTAGGAATTGAAAACGGATAATTTTTTAACATTTTTTATTAAAAAATGACATCTTTGATAATTATTTTATTAGAATATGTACACTTTAATAAATTCAAAAGGTTTTGTGGTATCAAAAGAAAGCCTATGGAGTTCTGCATACAATCATGTTCACAAATCTTGAAACTAAATAAAACTTCTGATTTAAGACATTCACATTTAGAGAAAGAAATTAGCTCATGGAGGGAGTCAGTCAGGGTTGCCTCCTGAGTCCTGTTTTTATTTATATAATTCAATAAATACATTTTCCTAGGTTGTATATGATGAGTAATTAATATACTAAGTTTCAAGAAAAAAATATGCGTGGGCACAGATGAAAGATGCCCTTTACAATGTATTTGTATAGGCGCATTTTCGTAATGATATGTTAGACAAGGTGGCCGACATGACACAGTGGAACTTATCATGATCTGCCCCATCCAGGTGAGCGATTTCTGGTCCACTTGGGTCTCTGGCACTTATTTATGCACCAAACATAGATTGCAGGTCCATGAGTACCCGCAATCTATTTTTAGCAGACACATTTCGATACACATCGATGTGACATAGTGCATTCTTTCATATCTCCAAAACGGCCACCCTCTGATGAAGATATGCAGCAAACATAGATTGCAGGTCCATGAGTACCCGCAATCTATTTTTAGCAGACACATTTCGATACACATCGATGTGACATAGTGCATTCTTTCATATCTCCAAAACGGCCACCCTCTGATGAAAAATGTTTTTTTTTTAAACCCGTCCATTAGAATAGCCATGTCCGGGCGGGCGGGCGTCGGAGGACCGTTGCTTCATTAATGTTTGTTTTGTTGGATTTGAGGTTTAACGTCCGCGTCAACACTGCAAAGGTCATTTTTTGGGAGACGTTGCTTCCAATTTTGTGGGACTTTTACCCGACATTGAGATGAAATGACATCTCAAGCCCTGTCCCTCAATGAAACCAATAGGGTTTATAAGCATGGACGGGCCAACTCTCACCGCATTGCCTGGGCAGGCTTAGATCATCTAAGCTGTTTACCAGTACTCGTGTGCGGGTCGGTTTCAGCTCTGCGTCGAAGCATCATGAGGCCCACATATTTCTTCAAGCCCCGATGGGCGGGGCCGTTGCTTCATTAATAGTATCTCTGTCATATGCAATCCATTAATGGCACCAAGGACCAAATTTTGTTGTAAATTACCAGTTTTGTCGCGCCTGCTATTAGCATTTCGCGAAATAAGCGCCCGGTTTTCCGTTCGTCCATACGTCAACATTTGCGACCACCCTAGCGTTCACCCAAAGGTTCAATGTTATTTCTCAGGACCTATAAGAGCTTCATTAATGATACGTGGTACAAACTTGTACCTGTGGATGGCAACTTAAATGCAAGCATCCATATTTGACCTTGACCTACATTTCATGGCTCACTGACTTTATAAAATAATGCGACCACCCTAGCGTTCACCCATAGGTTCAAAGTTATTTCTCAAGAACTATAAGAGCTTCATTAATGATATTTGGTATAAACTGGTATCTGTGGATGGCAACATAAAGGCAAGCATCCATATTTGACCATGACGTACATTTCATGGTTCACTGACTTTGTAAAATATTGCGACCACCCTAGTGTTCACCCAAACGGACAAGTTTATTTCTCAGGAACAATAAGAGCTCTATTAATGATACTTGGTACAAACTTGTATCTGTGGATGGCAACTTAAATGCAAGCATCCATATTGGACCTTGACCTAAATTTCATGGTCAACTGACTTAGTGAACTATTGCATCAACCCTAGTGTTCAACCTAATGTTTAAGTTATTTCTCAAGAACTATTAGAGCTTCATTAATGATATTTGGTACAACTTTGCATCTAGGAATGGCAACTTTTATGGAAGCATAAATATTTGACCTTGCCCTAGATTTCATGGTTCGGTGACTTCGCGCCCTCACAGGCGCGACATAGCCTTCGGCGGAATTCTTGTTCGAACTTAAGTTTATTTGTTTATTGAAGAGGTTTTACTCTGTATTACCTCTGTTTATTGAAGAGGTTTTACTCTGCATTACCTCCCTTACTTCCCTTGCAAGCTTGATAGAAGCTTAATAGTGTACTTGACTTTGAACAAGAGGGTCCTGGGTTCAATTGCAGGTGAAGGAGTGTTCTTTTTTTTCTTCTTCTTCTTCTTTTTTTTTCTTAAAAACACATAAACGTTATTATTAGTTGGAAGTTTGTAAAATTTCTTCTTTTTTTATCAAATATATAAATTTCGTTTTGTAAAATGCAAAGGCTTGGAAAATTTCTTGTTCATTTTTTCTTAGGGGTACTCTTTGGTTCTCTTTCAATTCCTGCAATCTGTTTAACTCTTATATATAAGATAATGACTTTTGTACGGGTTTTTGGATGGTATGCACTCATGCATATATGTACGCATGCACACATGCATGCATGCTCACACTCAGACATGCATGCATATACACATGCATGCACACACAATTGTCTGCTCACATGCATGCATGTACACATGCACACTTGCCTGCACACATGCATGCATGCATGCACTCATGCATGCATACACAAACACAAGTGACGCATGCACTCGTGCATACATGTATGCATGCACACATGCATGCATGCCCACACCCATGCATTCACATACATGCATGCACACTTGCCTGCACACATTGGCATGCACTCATGCATGCATGCACACACACACACGTGACGCATGCACTCATGCTTACATGTATGCATCACACATGCATATATGCATGCATGCTTACACATGCATGCATGCACATACACGCATGCACACTCATGCATGCACAAATGCATGTACTCATGTATGCACACAATGCATGCACACACATACATACATACATGCATGCACACGCATGTGCATACATGAGTGCATGCATGAACACACACATGCATAAATGCACCAACTAACGCATGCATACATGCATGCACACACACAGTAATGCAGGCATGCATGCACACACACATGCATGCACGCACTCACACATGCATGCACTCAGACATGCATGCATACATGCACACATGCATACATGTACATGCACACCCATACATGCATGCACTCACACATGCATGCATTCATGCATGCTTTCACACACACACACACACACACACACACACATGCATGCACGCATGCGTGCATACATGGGCTTAAGCATTCATATATACATGCATGCATGTACTCACGTATGCATGCATGCACGCACACACTCACTCAAATGTTGGTATAACAACTTGTTATTTCAAGCAATATTTACTTTAAGGGTCCTGAGCTCAAGGTCATGGTCATGGTGTATTTTTAGAAAACCTTTGTCAGCGCTGTAGTGCTTCATATAAATGCTGTGTATGAATTGCTGCAGTCTGTTGAACTGTTTTACAAAACAAAATGTCATTTTTGGAGAAAAAAATATGCATAATTGAAATTTTATTTGGTTAGGCCCCTATAGGCGAGCTATGTTGCCTTCTGCCAACGCTTACTACATATGCAAGTTGCAGCTTTGCTGACGTCAAAACTGTACTGAAAAACCCGTCCATAATGCCGTCAGACATTTTTCTTGTTCTTATTTATACTCAAACATAAGTTGTGGTTGCTCGTTAGAACCACCTCATTGAGTAAGAGTACCCACAACTTATGTTTTTTTCCTGCTTTTAGCATGGCGCGATATAGGAGTCCGAATTTCCGTCATTTCGTCTGTCCGTTCGTCAAACCGTTGACATTTGCGACCACCCTAGCGTTCACCCAAATGGTCAAGTGTATTTCTCAAGAACTATTAGAGCTTCATTAGCGATAATTGGTCCAAACTTATATCTAGGGATGCCAGCTTTAATGCAAGCATCAATATTTGACCTTGACCTACATTTCATGGTTCACTAACTTTGTGAGAATTTGCGACCACCCCAGCGTTCACCCAAATGGTCAAGTTTATTTCTCAAGAACTATAAGAGCTTGATAATGTTACTTGGTACAAACATGTGACTACGGATGTCAAGTTTAATGCAAGCATCCATATTTGACCTTGACCTACATTTCATGTCTTTATGAAATGGGGTTTAGGGGAGTGTTCATTTCATAGACTTGTTAACTTGGGAAATAATGTATACCCTTGCAAACCCCACTTCACAATATATAAGCTTTGGTTGTATAAACTAAAAAGTGTGGAAAATGAAAATCTACAACGTTAGGAAGTAGATAGAGACACATAACTAAAAAGACCATCTCGGCACTTAGATTAATGAAGAAATGGATAGATAAATAAAATGAAAGTAACTAAAACGTAAAATAAATTTAAAAAGGTATAATAACTCATAAACTGAAGTTTAATAGAAGGAATAACTAAGGTTGTTTACATAAAAATTGGAGGAAAAAGGGTGGCTTTGTTGGAAAATAACCCGTGCAATAGCACTCCCGGTATCGCAATGGTGTTAGCGAAGTACAAGCACTCCCTTTTACAGGAGCCGTAGTGAGCTGTGGTGTCAGTCCGGTCTTAAGGTTATGAGTTAGCCATAAACAGTACTTGTATATTAGTATGGAGTTAAAGGTAAAATTCTTGAAATATGCACATTTCAAGAGGTACATAACATCTGAATAGAAGTACACCCTTTTAGGGGAACCATGATGAGATGTGCTGCGGTCCAGTCAGGTTAGGAACACATCAAGGTAATTTTTGGAAATTAATAAGGCGGGTCTGAGCACAGAGCCCTGTGGGACACTAGAAACAAAAATGAATGTGTTCAATAAGGGAGAGCTGAGTGATACCAAGGTAACTTTTCGGAAACGAATAATGTGGGTCTGAGCACAGAGCCCTGTGGGACACTAGAAACAAAATGAATGTGTTCAATAAGGGATAGCTGAGTGATACCAGGCAGATGATATCCAACATACAACTCAGACCCACCTTATTAATTTCCAAAAATTACCTTGATGTGTTCCTAACCTGACTGGATCGCAGTACATCTCATCATGGTTCCCCTAATAGGGTGTACTTCTATTCAGATGTTATGTACCTCTTGAAATGTGCATATTTCAAGAATTTTACCTTTAACTCCATACTAATATACAAGTACTGTATTTGGCTGATTCATTACCTTAAGACTGACACCACAGCTCACTACGGCTCCTGTAAAAGGGAGTGCTTGTACTTCGCTAACATCATTGCGATACCGGGAGTGCTATTGCACGGGTTATTTTCCAACAAAGCCACCCTTTTTCCTCCAATTTTTATGTAAACAACCTTAGTTATTCCTTCTATTAAACTTCAGTTTATGAGTTATTATACCTTTTTAAATTTATTTTACGTTTTAGTTACTTTCGTTTTATTTATCTATCCTTTTATTCATGAATCTAAGTGCCGAGATGGTCTTTTTAGTTATGTGTCTCTATCTACTTCCTAACGTTGTAGATTTTCATTTTCCACACTTTTTAGTTTATACAACCAGAGCTTATATACGGCTGGATAGGCCTAACGGCACTCGAGTTGTAGACTGACCGACATAGACAACGAGACTGATAATAACTTGAGTACTACCCTACCCCTCCACCACCCCTCCACTAACCCTACCACCATACCCCTACACACAACGACCCTACCTGGAGGATTTTAGCATAACTTTCCCTTACTTTGAAATAGCTGACCCCTATCTCAACACTGAATAAATAATACCTCAGTAAACTTAAAGTAGCACGATTAACCAATAATGATACATGGCAGCTGGTATCGAACATGCCTTAAGCATGCACATGAGTCTAGATAAGGAATAGAGACCTCACTACAAAATATACGGCTATTGCATGGGACTGTGTTGTTTGTACAATGGTGCGCCACACAGATAGTTTCATGTGGTGGTCGTGTACACATATATAGCTATATAGCATACTACAAAAACTTAGATGCAAACCAATGATGAACATTGTCTTAGACCAGTACGGTGCGGTGCTCTATTTACGTTTAGAGTTTGACATATCAAAACATCACGTGACTATTACACACGTCACCATTTCAGAATCAGAATCAGAATTGTTACTGGTGACACGTCAAATGACATTCATACACCAGGACCTGTGATGTGGGAAGTTAGTCCCTAGCTCTAACCAAAGAGGTAAATTTAGCTACACAATCATCAGCACCTTCAGCTGTCGAAATAATCGAATCGGGAAGGGCATTCCAATCTCTAATGGTTCTGGGGAAGAACGACTCTTTATAAATGTCAGTTCTTGCGCTAAGGGTCTGAAACGCCAACGAATGGTGATTTCTACAGTATCTAGCTGGGGGAACAAGGTCATCTGTTGGAATGCTGGCAGCACCCTTTAGACCTTTGTATAAAAGGATTAGCCTACTGTCTTTTCTCCTTTTCTCGAGATACTCCCATTTTAATTTTCCAAGTATTCCAGTCATGCTCCCAGTTTCAAAGCAGTAATTGCCTGTTACAAATCTAGCAGCTCTATTCTGAACTTTCTCAATTTCATCGTTAAGGACCACTCCACTGGGGTCCCAGATACAACTACCATATTCCAAGATTGGGCGAACAAGACCTTTATATGCTGCCTCTTTTACATCCTGAGGGCACTGATGAAGATTTCGCCTCAGGAAACCAAGCGTTCTATTTGCCTTAGTACACATGTTGCTAATATGAGTATTCCATCTCAAGTTGTGTGAGATTGTCACTCCAAGGTATTTAATGGAGTCCACATTCTCGAGGACCGTTCCCTCTAAGGTGTAAGAAGCCTCAACTTTATTAGATCTCTTTTTGTGGGGTTGAAGCAGACGATCCAAAAACAGCTTCCCAGGTCTCGACAAAATTTAATGTTAATACCTAGATATATTTGAATATTTTCATACCCAGACTATAACTGATCATACCCCAACCCTCCGCTCAGCTCCGGGTTGGGTCCAGTTAAGACATAATGTGATTTATAACTGAAAATCGTCCTAGAAGAATGCTGTGTACATCTTGCAGAATCAAAACAACCCGACTTTTGCGTCTATAAAGAAGCCGATTTGGAAGAAAAATAGGGTGAGTAATTAGCATAGAATTTCTAACTTTTGGCAAAAGTATACGTTTGTAAAGTAATTCACCACCTGCTTCCTGTGTTCTCGAGACTGGTTATTTCTATAACAACCTCTAAAACATATTGATTTAATACTTTTACACGGAAGGGTTATTACAATGACTGCATTGTGGCGACCCGAGGGTTGGGCGCCTATAAACCGGTTAAGGGTCAATGGTTTGGCTATGAATGACTGACTGATAGTCTCTCATTTATGGCTGGATCAACACGGTCCCAAGTCCGTGGTCACAGTGTGCTCATTCAATGATAACTAACATGTCGACAAACAAACCATTTTATGCCCAGTCGACATCCAAACCACTGAAAGGGTTGTATTTATCTTGTACGTGTATAATTATATATACTCGAGTCGTCGGGAAGCACGGTTATACAACATTTATCAACCATGGTTGACCCAATATGATGTTGTCATTTATATATATATATATGCTGTTCTCAAAGTTGTTTTACTACTTAACTGCGTTTCTAACGTTGCTTCGACGTTGATTTGACATTGAGTGTATGTTGGATATCATCTGCCTGGTATCACTCCGCTATCCCTTATTGAACACATTCATTTTTGTTTCTAGTGTCCCACAGGGCTCTGTGCTCGGACCCAAATTATTCGTTTCCAAAAAGTTACCTTGGTATCACTCAGCTCTCCCTTATTGAACACATTCATTTTTGTTTCTAGTGTCCCACAGGGCTCTGTGCTCAGACCCACCTTATTAATTTCCAAAAATTACCTTGATGTGTTCCTAACCTGACTGGATCGCAGTACATCTCATCATGGTTCCCCTAATAGGGTGTACTTCTATTCAGATGTTATGTACCTCTTGAAATGTGCATATTTCAAGAATTCTACCTTTAACTCCATACTAATATACAAGTACTGTATTTGGCTGATTCATTACCTTAAGACCGGACTGACACCACAGCTCACTACGGCTCCTGTAAAAGGGAGTGCTTGTACTTCGCTAACACCATTGCGATACCGGGAGTGCTATTGCACGGGTTATTTTCCAACAAAGCCACCCTTTTTCCTCCAATTTTTATGTAAACAACCTTAGTTATTCCTTCTATTAAACTTCAGTTTATGAGTTATTATACCTTTTTAAATTTATTTTACGTTTTAGTTACTTTCGTTTTATTTATCTATCCATTTCTTCATTAATCTAAGTGCCGAGATGGTCTTTTTAGTTATGTGTCTCTATCTACTTCCTAACGTTGTAGATTTTCATTTTCCACACTTTTTAGTTTATACAACCAAAGATTTCATAGACTTGTTAACTTGGGAAATAATGTATACCCTTGCAAACCCCACTTCTCAATATATAAAGTCAGGTTTACCAGTGGTTGTTCTTTACGCTGACTTATTATCATAATGGTAAGAATGCCATTTAATCCTCTCTGTAGAGTTGGTTCCCAGTCTACCTCCAATTTTAAGGCCTTTCCAGTGGTCTGTATTAGCTGTACCTATTCATCATAGTGCAGATTATATTTTCTTTTCCTTTGGGATCATTGAGCCCACCCTGGTTACGTTGAAAATCGAATACTGCTCCAAGTCGGCACTGGGGAAAGTGTGCAGCCTTGCAAAGAATATTGCTGTGTATGAAGAGACTCAATAAAACTGAGTCTCCGATTTTCGTTCTTTTATGTGTTCTTTGTTTCCAAAGGCAACCTTTTAGCTTTTTATTGAAGGGTGTTTGTGTGTGATAGAACCATGCTCTTTTAATGCCCATGCAAATGCGATTTATATCAAGAAAAAAACAAACAAAAAAAAAGGTTAACATTATTTAAACAATATTTCAACCCGCAGCCTACAAAATAATCAGAGCCAGTTGGTTTATTTGTTTGTTTGAATTGAGGTTTAACGTCCCCGTCAACACTGTAAAGGTCATTTGGAGACGTTGCTTCCGATTTTGTGGGACTTTTACCCAACATTGAGATAAAATGACATCTCAGACCCTGTTGTCCAATGAAACCAATAGGGTTTATAAGCATGGACGGTCCAACTCGCACCGTTTGTCCTGGGCAGGCTTAGATACTCTAATGGGTTTACCAGTACTCGTGTGCGGTCGGTTTCAGCTCTGCGTGGAAGCATCAAGCAGCCCATCTATTTCTTGAAGCCCCGATGGGCGGGGGCCGCCATTAGTATCAGTAGTAGTAGTAGTAGTAGTAGTAGTAGTTTTAGTAGTGGTAGTAATTGTAGTGATATTATCATTATTATTATAATAATTTATGTATATTCTTACAAACACTTTGGGTTGATTGTTTATTGATCGGTTTTAAGACTCGTCCGAAATTCTGTATAAGTAGTAGTTGTTATAGTTTGTTTGTTTCAATCCACGTAAACACTATTTAGGTCATTTCAGAGACGCTGCTTCAAATTTTGTGGGACTGTATTGAGATGAAATGACTTCTCAAGCCCTGACGCCCAAACAAACTAAAAGGATTTATGTGAAGGGAGGGTCCGACTCGCACCATTTGGCCTGGGCAGGCTTTGACCCTCTAAGCGGTTTACCAGTACTGATTTGCGGACAGTTTCACCTCTGCGTAAGCCGCCCAGTTTATTTCTCCAAACCCTGATGGGCAGGGGCCCCTGAAATAGAAGTGGTAGTAGTAGTTTAATTATCATCATCATCGTTTTCATTATTAACATTATTATCTGTAGTAGAAGTAGTAGTGGTATTATTATTATTATCTATGTACTTTCGTGTTTATCCAGTTTCATTTTCATCACATTAACATGCTCTTGTAATGCCCTTATAAATCCGATATTATGTCAAGAATTTACATTATTTTGACAACATTTCAACCCAAAATTAACAATTGAATTGTTAGAAAAATGTCAGTTTTACAGCCAAGAAACACAGCATTATTATGGATGAAATGTAACCTTTTCAATAAACTGTTATAAACTTCATTTGAAACAAAGGATAAACATAGTAAAACGATATCTTGTGGTCAGCTTTATATTTGTGACTTTAGTGCTTATAGCAATTAGACATTTTCTAAGTTAGAATATTGGGTGTGAATTGCTTCGAAAGTCAGGGCACAGCAAAATGTACAAGTTGGCAAATTTGGAACGCAACTTTCCACACAAACAGCCCACTACGTTCCATATGCACCCTTATAACATCCGTTAAATGATCTTTTAATATTGTATTTGAAATAATCAGAGCCAATCTTACTTTTTTCACTAAGTCTGAAAAGGTCTATGCAAAAACTTTAAATGCTCTCAGTCAAAATGTCATGTGCAAATCTTTTTATTGCTGAACTGCTTTTATTTATAGATCATGTAAAAACTTCGTGTAAGTATTGTTCTGTGTAATTGGAGTGAATTACAATTGGTGACAATGAATGGTTAGGTAATTAAAAGTTCGAGTCACAAAAAATGCTGATAACGAGAGACACCTTGCTCAGCACCGTTTGATGTTACAGATGCTCGAGCAAGGGGAAAGAAGTACAGATAGCATGTGTGGGTCAGTTGTCCCTGAATGTAGGCTTGGAAGATTTTTACCATATCGTGTGTTGACCGGTTCAATATTAAAACACTTTCAAGTCCTTTATTTTCGTCAAGCGGCAACAAAATCTTTAAATTCATTACGATAGCATACCCGTGCGATATTATAGCGCAGTTTTGTCACGTCTCCAAAATGGTTAGTTTTCTGATGAAATCCGTGAAATTTTTGTTATTTATACTTGAAACATAGGTTGTGTGTGCTTGTTAGAACTGCCTCATTGAGGCGGTTCTAACGTGTACCCACAACCCATGTATTGGAGCAGAATAAGAAAACTAATGTACACGAATGCCCCCATAAAGTTTATGAAATGTGGTTTAGGGGTGGGGGTCATTACACGGACTTGTTCGCGCGGTTTGTAGCTCAGGGAAAATCACGTGTACAATAGCAGTTGAGCTGCAGCCGTATTATTGCCTTTGGGACAATTGTCTACCAACCCAAATGAAATTTGCGAGCGTTCAGCTCAAATGGGAAATATGGACAAGATCTGTGCCTTGCGTTTACAATATTTTTCAAACAAATCAATTCTCATGCATTTAACACTAAATCTGTATCTACAAGCAGATACGATACATTTTCGGTCAATTTAAATTTCACGTTTATTGAATTACGGTCTGACTTTAACTCTGCACCCATCATTTGCTCTGTTCTCTGTATCGGCATTTCACCGATTTAGCAAAAAATTTTGTGTAGGTTTTGGCATCCACTGGCTCAATTTTCGGATCGAAACCTACACAGAGATCATTGCTATCAGTGTGTGCAACCAGCAAGTTTGAGAAGTTTCCACTCCATATTTTTTGCGAATATCCAAGAGACTGCAGAAAGCTCATGCGAACAGCGAAGTCTCTGATCAGACTGCGCGAATTCTCAGAAGCTTGGCAGGTCGCACATGCCTTATTGCTTGTCAAGGCAAGACAGATATTACGTGTCCAAAGGAGTGAACATTTCCCCTCCCCCACTCACTGGAAGATCTGTCGAGACTGGTGCACTACTATATATGAATAGAAATCATAACCCACACACTACAACCCCCCCCCCCCCCCCCCCGCTCGGGCCCGCTTTCCTCGCCTGTGTTAGTATGTTATCAGTGTACTACTATTATATGAATGTCACATTTCTGAGACCGCCCCCGCCCATAGGGGCTTGAAGAAATATATGGGCTGCATGATGCTTCCGCGCAGAGCTGAATCACAGGGCGACAGGGCTTGAGATGTCATTTCATCTCAATGTCGGGTAAAAGTCCCACAAAATTGGAAGCAACATCTCCAAAATGGCCTTTACAGTGTTGACGGGGGCGTTAAACCCCAAATCAAACAAACAAACACATTTCTGAGAGGATGTTGGTTTGTTTGTTTGTTTTTTTGATTAGAGGTTTAACGTCCCCGTCAACACTGTAAAGGTCAATTTGGAGTCGTTGCTTCCAATTTTGTGGGACTTTTACCCGACATTGAGATGAAATGACATCTCAAGCCCTGTCGCCCAATGAAACCAATAGGATTTATTAGCATTGACGGTCCGCCTCCCACCGCGGTTCCTGGACAGGCTTAGATCCTCCAAGCGGTTTACCAGTACTCGTGTGTTGGTCAGATTCAGCTCTGCGTGGAAGCATCATGCAGCCCATGAACAGTGACCTACAGCGGCGACGATGATTTGTTGCTTTAGCGTTGCATTCTGTGTGGAAATTTTCATTACGAAAATCAGCCCCCGCCCATCGGGGCTTGAAGAAATATATGGGCTGCATGATGTTTCCACGCAGAGCTGAATTCGACCCGCACACGAGTACTGGTAAACCGCTTAAAGAATCTAAGCCTGCCCAGGCAAAACGATGTGAGTCGGACCGTCCAAGCATATACACCCTATTGGTTTCATTGGGCGGCAGGGCTTGAGATGTCATTTCATCACAATGTCGGGTAAAAGTCCTAAAAAATTGGAAGCGACATCTCCAAAATGACCTATACAGTGTCGATAGAGACGTTAAACCTCAAATCAAACAAAACAAACAAACAAACTGACATGACCAATATTCGAACTTGACCAAAATATTGTCAAGATGATCATTATCAGCAAGTTTTATGATGATCTGACCAGAGCTGTGGTATGAAGTGTGTTCACAATGTTTTTTTATGATTTGACCCGCTGACCTTCTTTTTGACCCGACAAGACTCCTATTCATACTCGACCCAGATATTGTCAAGATGATCATTCTGGACACAATTGATGATGATCTGATGAAAACTATGTTCTCTGGTGTGTTCACATGAATTTTCTATGATTTTACCTACTGACCTACTTTTTGACCCGACATGACTCATATTCGAACTTGACCGAGGCAAGAGGCAAAGCGCTCGAGTCGGACCGTCCATGCTTATAAACCCTAAGCCTGTCCAGGAACCGCGGTGCGAGGCGGACCGCCCATTAATAAACCATATTAGTTTCATTGGGCGACAGGGCTTGAGAAGTCATTTCATCCCAATGTCGGGTAAAAGTACAATTGGAAGCAACGTCTCCAAAATTACCTTTACAGTGTTGACGGGGACGTTAAATCTCAATCAATGTAAACCCCAGTTTAACTATATAAAAGTGGGGTTCATTGGGCTCACAATTATAGAGGCGTGTTTTCGTTATAATGCGCCGCGTATACTGGGCAAGTTGACGACCACTGCCAGCTATTTTGGGGTTTATTATTTTAACGACAACTAAAAGTGTCGAAACCTTCAAATCTCAATTCTATCCACTATAGTACTTTTCCTGTATGTTTACTTTTATATCCCCCTACATTTGCGCCGCAACAGTTGCAGGTTTTGGGCGTTTTTACCGACTTCTTTGTAATTAATTAAATGTTCCATATTACTTTTCCTGATTATGTGTCGGTTTTTACATGTATCTGGCATTCGCACCGGAGCTGAAATAGTTCTACCCAGAGTGTGGCATTTATTTATTAATTAATAATAAATGTATCTGAAATTGACAGCTTTGCTGTCACCCGTCTAAGGTAACCTCGGACAAAGTATTTCCTTCTGGAAAAATGCCATGGATCTGTTCGCGGACCTTATCAAGCGTGTGTGTGTATTTGGGTGTGTTCGTGTCCCAGTGTGTGTTTGTGTCCCACCAACAGCAGAGACCGGACCTCGGTTTAAAGTCTGAAGAAGCCAGGAATCTCTCTCACGATCACGGGTTTACTAGGCGAGTAACTTTTCCTCGGAGGTTTGAAAATTTATCACGAAAAAAAAGAAAACTCCTTGCTTAAAGCTACTTTAACCCTTTTTGTACCAAAAATGGATGCTTCCTCCTTATACATAGCAGGAGTTCATTCCAAACATTAGGGGTGTCAGGTTGCGTTTTCTTCGAAATTTATTTGGGAAATGGCTTAAATTTTTGCAAAAATTGTAGGCCCTGATCAGACGTCGCGTTCTGCGGTGTCTGATCTGGGCTTTCACTGTTTGCCAGGGTACGCGTTTTGAGGTTCCTGGTGTGTGAGTGTGTGTGTGTGTGAATTCGGGTTTAACGTCGCTTTCAACAATTTTTCAGTCATATCACGACGGTGTCTGGTTGCGACAGGGAGCTCAATGCTCACGTTTATAGTGCTGCCTCACTGAAGTATCATGTCCCAGACACATTACATGATACCACACCCAGTCACATTATCCTGACACTGGATCGACCAGTCCTAGCTCTACCCCGTAAATCTGAGTGCCAAGCGAGGAGCAGCTAGTACCATTTTAACGACTTTGGTATGTCGCGGCCCGGGATCGAACCCGAGACCTCCCGTTCCCCGGAGCGGACACTCTACCAACTGAGCTATCGGGGCCGGTTGGGGTACCTGGTACCAAATGGGTTAAATAAGTGGAACCTGGTAGCTCAGTGGTTGCTAGACGGGTCCCGGGTTTGATCCCCGACAGCGGTGATTCAGGTTAACAAGTCCGTGTAATGAACACCCTTCTAAACCGCACTTTATAAAGAGAAACATTTACACTATTTTCGTTATCTTCGCTTAAAAACATAGATTGTGGGTACTCGTTAGAACCGCCTCAATGAGGCGGTTCTAACGATTACCCACGATCTATGTTTGGCGCAAAAATAAGAAAACTATCACAATTTTCTCTGAAAAATGCTAGTTGTCGAGATATGGAAGACACCATTTCAGGACACGGATATGTTATCGTTATGATAAGACTCTGGCACCGCGTGTCTGTCCAGCACCTTGATAGTTGCTTGGGTGATGCAAACCCTCTTTGTTTGTTTGATGTGAGGCTTAACGTCCCCGTCAACACCGTATAGGTCATTTTGGAGACGTCGCTTCCAATTTTGTGTGACTTTTACCTGACATTAAGAGCGGTTTAACAGTAGTCGTGGGCGGTCGGTTTCAGCTCTGCGTGGAAGCATCATGCCGCCCACATATTTCTTTAAGCCCCGATGGGCGGGAGCCGACACACCCTCTTAATCCTCTAGTCTGTATATGTGAAATTCTGACAAGACTGTGAAGATGAGCAGGCAGGTTTGTGGCTTACCTGGTCGTACACCATGAAAACAGGTTTTCATGTGACGGGGCTCGTATACAGTAGAACTTCGATGGCTCGAACACCGATGGCTCGTCTACCATGGCTGAGTCGAACCTGTTGTTGAGCCCCAAGGGAAATCCTCTACTTTAGAAATACTGGGGTTAATTAAGGAGATTTTCGTCTCTTATCTTGCAAATGTATGCTGTGTGGACTCATTAGAATCGCCTCGATGAGGCGATTCTAATGAGTACACATAGCATATATTTCATTATATAACACCGAAAAGAGGTCAGAAAATATCTTCTTACGCTTCCTGGCAGTTACCAATAGTGGCTCGAACTACCCCTGTCTCGAACATATTTCCAAGGTCCCAAAGGTGTTCGAGCCATTGAAGTTCGACTGTATATAGTTAAATTTCGTTATTAAGGGGAAAAGATACACATTCAGGGGATGCAACTCCTACATAAAGTATGTCTCCCATGTCAACAGGGGTCAACTCAAGTTAGTTAAAATCATTCCGCCCCAGTGAAAAGATGGCCATCAGAGCAAACAATAGAAAGATCTTCAAACGATAACTCCTCCCTTACCAATTTCAACCAATCTTCATAGGACCCTCTACTCAAATAGCTAAAACGGTTCTGATGAACAAGAGCTAAAACAGAAAAGCCTGTAAATGACATCGCCTACACCTTTGCTCAACTTTCAAATTTTCACCAGAATGTGGCTTAGGTGACTCTCTGCCAAAATAGTTAAAACGGTTCCGATTTGATGAACAAAATGGCCAAGAGAGCCAAAATAGAAAAGCAACCTAAAATGGAAAATCTTCCTATACCTTTGGTCAAATTTCATCCAACTTCATAGAAGGGTTGCCTAGATGACCCTCTACCAAATTAGCTAAATCTGTACCGCTCTAATAAACAAGAAAATGGCCGCCAGTGCTCGGGTGAACCGCTACTAAAATAACTGGAACAGAACCATTTTAGTTATTTTAGTAGCGGGTCACCTGAGCAACATTCCTTTGAAACCTTCCTGTGAAATCTGAATGGAATTCAAGCAAAGGTATAGGAACAGGTGTCATTTATTTCTACTTAAAGCTCTGACAGCTATCTTGTTAATCTAAGCGAAAACGTTTAACAATTTTGGGCTCATAGCGCTATAAATAGAAAATACTTTAAATGTTAATTATGCCCCTACCTTCGAAGAAGTTGGTGGGTCATATTGCTTCTGGGAGGTTTGTGCGTCCGTCCGTGCGTCCGTTACACTTTATGATGCATAACATTACTTCTGAACCTTGCAAGCTAGGGTTTTGAAATTTCATATTTGGATTCCTCATGGAAAATTAGGGGATGCGTCTTTTTTTCTCATCCAAATTGTGCCCCTTTCAAGAGTAATTGCCCTTTGATTTTTTTTTTGGATAAAATCTTGTCAGCAAAATATCTCAAAACTATAAGAGCTAGAGCCTTGAAAGTTGGTGAATTGATTGGTGGTGATAAGTCGATGACCTGATTAACTTTTGACTAAATTCCGAAAAATACCTCATGAGTTCTGGCCCTTTGTCACTTTGGGTATTTGTTCATTGTACCTCTATATGCTTTTTGATGCATAGCATAACTTTAGAACCGTGTATGCTAGGGTTTTGAAATTTCATATATGGATTCCTCATAGAAAATTAGGGGACGGTTTTTTTTCTCATCCAAATTATGCCCCTTTCAAGAGTTATTGCCCTTTGATTTTTTTTTTATAAAATCTTGTCAGCAAAATATCTCAAAAACTATAAGAGCCCAAGCCTTGAAATTTGGGGAATAGATTGGTGGTGATGAGTAGATGACCTTATTATCTTTTGACTAAATTCCGAAAAATACTTCATGAGTTATGACCCTTTGTCACTTTGGGTTTTTGTACATTATACCTCTATGTGATGCATAGCATAACTTTAGAACTGTGTATACTAGGGTTTTGAAATTTCATATATGGACTTCTCATTGTAAAACACGGGACGCGTATTTTTTCTCACCCGGAGTATGCCCCTTTCTAAAGTTATTGCCCTTTGAAATTTTTTGATATAATCTTGTCAATAAAATATCTAAAAAAACGTCAAAATTAAATCAGGTCATCTACTCATCACCAACGATCTATTCACCATCTTTCAAGGCTTTAGCTCTTATAGTTTAAATCCCGAAAAATATTTCATGAGAAATGGCGCTTTGTCACTTTGGGTATTTGTACATTGTGAACTTAGTACATTGTGAAAAGCAGATCTTATGAGTCATGTGCCAGTGTAGTGGATAGAGTGCTGCCTAGGGGCGTGAGTTCAAACCTCGGTGGAGGACTGGAATTTTTTTTTCTTCTTCTTTTCTTTTTTTCTTCATAAACACACATAAACAGTTATTATGGCCCTCGCACAACAAAGTTGTTAGGGGGTGGGGATATTGCATTTGTCCTGCACATACATACATACATACATACATACATACATACATACATACATACATACGTACGTACGTACACACATACATACATACATACATACATACATACATACATACATACATACATACATACATACATTACATTACATTACATTACATTACATTACATTACGTAACCTAACGTAACGTAACCAAACATAACGTAACCTAACATAACATAACGTAACATAACATAACGTTACATAACATAACGTAACATAACGTAACATAGACTTAGTGCAAACATGCATGCATGCACACATACACACACTCGTGCAGGCATGCAGACTTACGCATGTATATCTGCATGCAAAAGCATGGACTAGTGTTAAAATGTATACATGCATAAATGCACACATGCATGCGTACTCATGCATGCATGCGTACTCATGCATGCATGCACATACACACATGTATGAACACACATGCTTGCATGCAAACATGCATGTATGTACATCCACATGCATGCATGCATGTACACACTGATACATGCAGCCACACACACTCATGCAGGTATGCATGCACACATACATGCATGCATGCACTCACACAGACATGCATGCATGCACACACACTTATACATAAATGCAATCACTCACACATGCATGCATGCAAGTACACATGTATGCACACATACACTCATGCACACATGCATGCATGCATGCAACTCATTACATACATGCATGTCCATGCATTACTCATGCATGCATGCACACACTTATGCATGCATAGCAGACATGCATGCACACATACACTCATGCATGCATGCAGACACATGCACTCATGCATGCATGCACACACATGCATGTACACATACATTTATGCAGGTATGCATGCACAAATACATGCATGCACTCACAAATGCATGCATGCGTACATGCACACATGCATGCATTCACACTCATGCATACATTCACACATGCATGCACTCACACATTCATGCATGAACACACACGCATACATGCATGCACACATACACCCACACCCACATATATTTGGTTATGGCGCTTGGAAAATTGGGCATTTTCGGGCAAGCATATGGTTGGGGGCATTGTGTTTTACAAACACCATTTCTAGTTTCTCATTTACCTTCATTCAAATTTCACAGGAATGTTGCGTAGGTTACCTTCTGTCAAAATGCTTTAAATGGCTTGCAGACTTAAAAGTAGAAAAACCCTTTCATAATAAGCTCTCTTAAACTCTTAAGCCAGTCGAATTCAACAGTGACAAGGCTGTCAGTTATTGATATGAGCGCCAACTTGAAATCAGTTGAGCGATTCAGGGCCACTTTGGCCCTCTGGACCGTATATTTGCTCATACGACTGGTGAGGCCATCTCGGTGAGGCTGTTACGATTGCGTTAATGTCATTTTAGCTCACCTGAGCACTTCGTGCTCATGGTGAGCTATTGTGATCGGTCAATGTCCGTCGTGCGTCGTGTGTCGTGCGGCGTCAACAATTTACTTTAAATGCTAACTCCTCCTAAACCCTTGAGCCAATTTCAATAAAACTTCATAGGAATATTGCTGAGGTGACCCTCAACAAAAATAGCTAAAATTGTTACGCTCCGCTGAACAAGATGGCCGCCAGAGCTAAAAATAGAAACATCTTTAAACGACTTCTCCTGTACCTTAAGGCCAATTTCATTCAAACTTTATAGGAATGTTGCTTAGGTGACCCTCTACCAAAATAGCTAAAACGTTTCCGCTCCGGTGAACAAAATGGCCGCCAGAGCTAAAAATAGAATTTTTTTAAACGACAACTCCTCCTGTACCCTTTGGCCAAATTAATTCAAACTTCATAAGAATGTTGCTTAAGTGACCCTCTACTAAAATAGCTAAAACGGTATTGTTCTGATGAGCAAAATGGCCGCCATAGCTAAAATAGAAAAACATCGTAAATTTGCTTCAAACACAAACTCCTCCTCAACCCTTGGGCCAATTTGATTCAAACTTCACAGGAATGTTGCCCAAAAGACTCCCTACCAAAATAGCTAAAATCGTTTTGCTCTGATAAACAAGATGGCCACCAGAGCTAAAAATAGAAAAAAATCTTTAAACGACAATTCCTCCTGTACCCTTGGGCCAATTTTATTCAAACTTCATAGGAATGTTGCTTAGGTGACCATCTACCAAAATAGCTGAAAAGATTCTGCTCTGATGAGCAAAATGGCCACCATAGCTAAAAATAGAAAAAAAAAAACATCGTAAATTTGCTTCAAACACGAACACCTCCTTAACCCTTGGACCAATTTGATTCAAACTTTACAGGAATGTTATGTAGGTGATTCCCTAAAGAAATAGCTAAAATCATTCCGCTATGACTAACAAGATGGCCGCCAGAGGTAAAAATAGAAAAAAAATCTTCAAACGACTACTCCTCCTTTACCCTTGGGCCAATTTCATTCAAACTTCATAGGAATGTTGCTTAGATGACCCACTACCAAAAATGGCTAAAAGGTTTTGCTCTGATGAGCAAAATGGCCGCCATAGCTAAAAACAGAAAAACTTTGTAAATTTACGTCAAAACGCGAACTCCTCCTCAACCCTTGGGCCAATTTGATTCAAACTTCACAGGAATGTTAGTTAGGTGACTCCCTACCAAAATAGCTTAAATCGTTCAATTCGGCGAACAAGATGACCGCCAGAGCTAAAAATAGAAAAAAATCTTCAAACGACAACTCCTCCTTACCCCTTGGGTCAATATGATTCAAACTTCACAGGACTATTATGTGGTTGACTCCCTACCAAAATAGCTAAAATTGTTCCACTCTGACTAACAAGATGGCAGCCAGAGCTAAAAATAGAAAAATTCTTCAAACAACAATTCCTCCTTACCCCTTGGGCCAATTTGATTCAAACTTCACAGGAATATTATGTCGTTGACCCTCTACCATATTAGCTAAAATGATCCCGCTCCGATGAACAAAATGGCCACCAGAGCTAAAAATAGAAAAAGATTGTAAATTTGCTTCAAACTTCACAGGAATGTTGCCCAGGTGACTCCCTACCAAAATAGTTAAAAATAGTCATTCCACTCTGATAAACAAGATGGCCACCAGGGCTAAAAGTAGAAAAAATCTTCAAAGGACAACTCCTCTTGTACCCTTGGGCCAATTACATTCAAACTTGATAGGAATGTTGCTTAGATGACTCTCTACCAAAATAGCTAAAATGGTCTCGCTCCAATGAACAATATGGCCGACAGAACTAAAAATAGAAAAACACTGTAAATTTGCTTCAAATGCGAACTCTTCCTAAACCCTTGGGTCAATTTGATTCAAACTTTAAAGGAATGTTGCCTAGGTGACACCCTACCAAAATAGCTAAGATCGTTCCACTCTGATCAACAAGACGTTAACCATTAACCGTTTGACGCTTATGACCAACAAAGAAAGAGGGTTGACGCGTCGTTAAACACGAAATCATCATCATCATCTGATCAACAAGACGGCCACCAGAGCTAAAAATAGAATGTACTAGAGACAGTGACATTCAGGTGAGCGAATCAGGGCCCTCTGGGCCATCTTGTTTATTTATAAAGTACAAGTACAGAGCTGTTAGCCCTCAAATGCGTTGCTGTCAACAACACAGCCGTTTAATTCGACTGGCCGGGACGTATATCTAGAAGACGTTGAAGACGTTGCCTCTGATTTTATAGGACTTTTATCCAACATTTAGATGTAATGACATCTCAAGCTCTACCGACCAAACAAACCAATATGGTTTTAACCCTTGTCCTGCTGAATATTCATATATGCCACACCCACTACCGATTTTCAACCAATCAGATTACTTCGTGCAAATTATTGCAACAAATTCACAATCTGTATGGCAAACAATGTAGATCCTGATCAGATGGCTTCTTCAGAAGCCATCTGATCTGGATCTTCATTGTTTGGAAAATAAGGCATATCCGGGCTCAGCAGCGCAAGGGTTAAATATGCAAGGGCGATCTTAGACCATCTATAAGCGGTTTACTATGGTCGATTTTTTATCATTTTTGCCGCGTTTTTCGGCGATAACTTTTTTAAATTTCATTTTTGATCAATACATCCAGCGAGAAAGTTGTGGAAACTTCTCGCTAAGGACTCAGCCTCCTGAATGGTATACTTTGGACTTTGGGCGCTAATCAACACCTCCGAAGTGTAAACAAATTACAAGCCCAATTGAAACCATATCTATATATGGATAAATCTCGTGCAGCCACCGGAGCGTCCAACTGAAGGGCTGTTGTACAAAGTATTGGAATGAAGGAAGACAATAAAAAAAATATAAAAAAAAACATTACGATAACACATCCGTGCGAAAAAGTGCATTTTTCACATCTCCAAAATGGCCATTTTTCTGATGAAAATCCGTGATATTTTTCTTATAAATGCTGTAAACATAGGTTGTGGGTGCTCGTTAGAACCGCCTCATTGAGGCGGTTCTAATGAGTACCCACACCCTATGTCTTGGACCAGAAATAAGAAAAATAATGAATACCCCCGTAAACCCCAGTTTTACCCATATAAAATAGGGGGGTGTAGAGTGGTGTTCAATTCACGGACTTGATCACGTGATGAAACAAAAAAAAAAACATGAAATACGTGGCTTTAGTCAGTAAATCCGGAGAGACAATGCAGATTCAACACCTTTGAACTATATTGTTCGAATACAGTAGAACTTCGATGGCTCGAACAACGATGGCTCGTTTACTATAGATGAGTCGAATCCATTCTTGAGCCAATAGCGAAATCCTCTACATAAGAAATAGTGGGAGATAATTAAGGAGATTTCAGTCTTTTATCTTGCAAATGTATGCTGTGTGTACTCATTAGAATCGCCTCGATGAGGCGATTCTAATGAGTACACACAGCATACATATTCATTATATAACACCGAAAAGATGTCTAATGGTATCTCGTTATGCCTCCTGACAGTAACCTCAGTGGCTCGAACTACCCCTGTCTAGAACAGATTTTTGAGGTCCGAAAGGTGTTCGAGCCATTGAAGTTCGACTGTATTAACAACTAGTACGCCAGAAGCTGCGACTTTCTGTTTCACGCTCGAATGTGCACATCGGAACCCTGCAGGATATTTTAATGACCTCAAAATTTCCCATCAGTCAAACACTGACCAGACAACAAATCGTGAAACCACACAATCAAGGCGGGACTTGTTGAAACAGAAAATTTGGGACAAGTCGAAATCGCAGAAATCTCCACCTGTTTGCAGCTTTTCTGGGATAACTTTGGGACATGGAACCTTTTAGATAGGTTGGCGGAGCTAGTTCTGTACAACTTTCTCGCAAAAATAAATAATGAAGAAGTTAGCGCCAAAATACGCTAAGACATAGAATATTTATTTTCTGTCGAATATGAGTATATATATATATATGTATATAAGATAAGCCAAGTAGGGCTTTTACTTCGACAAAAAGATAAAAAAAAAGATTCGACTTTAGAATAGTCATGTGCTGTCGGCTTCGCTCTGCGTATCAGCCAAATCTAGTTGTCAAAGCCCTGATGGACAGGGGTGGGGTGGGGACCTAAAGTGTGTCAAGGTGTACAGAAGTATCGGAGCTGTTTGTTTTTGCTCCATTTTGCTTGTCCCAAGTCGAGTTTATTTATACTTTACACGACACAGAGGATTGGCAAAGTACAATTATTATATTCAGGGTAGTGTGTACGGGTGCATGCGTCGTGACATGGGATTGGTATAAGATTGTTTGGGTTATATATATATCACCCGCGCCACTGTTTTGGACTATTTTTGTTCTGCTTTGTAGATAATATTTAATGAGCTGCGATAGGCGAAAAAAGTTTATTTATGTCATGAGCGCTCATCGAAGACTCTGATCAGACTGCACAGCGCTCATCATAGACTGATAAGACTGAGCATTCTGATCAGAATCTTCACTGTGCGCTATGCGGGAGGTCGTTGGCCCAACGCTGAAGGCAGTTTTCTTGCTGAACGAATCTGCAGGCTGGTTTCTTTTTTTATGCCTCCGCCACGAAGTTTGGAGGGGCATATAGTTTTGCTCTTGAACGTATATACGTCTGTCTGTACGCCACACTTTGTATTACTATACTCGTCTCCGCAACTCCCCTTACAGTATTTAACGTATATAGGACATGCCTGGAACAAGTGCAAATCAAAGCACTGAGTGTACTGGTGGGTCGATTGTCTCTGGGTGTAGTTAGGAAAAATGGGCCTGAACGGGGACAGTTTCGTTTAACCCTTAAACTCCTTTACTGAAAGTAAACCGTGTAGACCCTGATAAGACGCTGCGGTTTTCGGCGTCTGACCCTCAAATTCCTATACTGTAAGCAAGCAGTGAAGACCCTGATCAGACGCCACGTTCTGTGGCGTCTGATCTGGGTCTACACTGTTTGCCTAGCCCAACCCATGATTCCAGCCCAGATTTTTCAGTTAACCTTTTTAGTAAACACGCTGACCTCACTGCGATAAAATTCTATAAATAATCTCCGTGGATATGATAGTCACGTGGACAGCAGCACTAATAGAGGTTTTGTCCTTTATACCTTTGGGTCGATTGATAAACAATCGACCCAAAAAGGATGCCGTCAAACAGAGGTGGAAAGTCGGTGATATCACTCGAACAAGTCCGTAAAACGAACACCACCACCCCCTGAACCCCAATTTATATAGAAAAACGGGTTTACGGCGGTTTACATTATTTTTTATTATTTTTGCTCCAAGACATATGTTTAGGTTATTCCTTAGAACCGCCTCTATTCAATGAGGCGGTGGTTCTAACGAGCACCCGAATATAAAATCAGAAAAATATCACTTTTTTATTCGGAAAAGTATCCGTTTTTGAGATATGAAAGAATGCATTATGCCACCAGGGTGTGTTACGTAATGAGGATTTGCTTTGGAACTCATGCACCATGACAAAGGCTGATCTGAGTCTTCTCTGAGCGAGCATGGTAGCCCAACTCAGCGTCTAAGCCACGTCGCAACAACGTCATGACGCTGCATCGAGGTTGATGAGACGTATCAGTCACATAGTGTGCCCACTAATAAATCACCTTTCTGCCTATTGCGACCAAATCAAACTAGTCGCAAATGGTTACATCTTCTCTAACTTTTCTCCGTCTGGTCACACGTTTGCACTTTCTTCCATTCGTACCACTGTACGTACCTTTTAATCACTGACAATGTTATATCCTTAAAACAGTGATCATATCATTTCCTTGAACACCTCTAGCGAAAGTTTCAATTAAAGGTCAACACATATATCAGGATATAGAGGATATTTGATTTTTTTTCAGTGTAAGATCGAATTTTATTTCATCGAATGAACACCAAAACTGTTATTTTCACGAGTGGCGTAGCCACGAGTGAAAATAGCAGTTTTGGTGTTCATGAGTGAAATAAAATTTGATCTTGCACTGAAAAAATCAAATTTTTTGTTTCTTACATGCTTCAAAAGGCAATATTTAGCGTCTTTAATGGTGTCGCTCACATTCGGAGAAAATTATCTTTGTTCCTGTTCGTTTCGCGTCAATTTAGTGGTGTCCATCGTGTTTAGTGGGTATACTATTGGGTGCACCTGAGAAATGGCCTGGGATGGTATTATTATGAATGATTAATGAAATAATTGAGAGAGTAGTTTTCCAAAGAAGTTGCTGGCAAGTCTAACGTCGCGCGACAAAAGACGTGACGTCAGCGTCATAAATGACGTCAGTAACGTCCCCGTCACACATGAACGGGCTATGCGTCAATTAGAACACATTTCAGAATTGTTCAGTTATCTGACAAAGATAAAATTGAAATTAGAGTTAGATTTGAAGAAAAAAGTAGTCCCAAACAGTGAAAAATAAAAAATCGTATTTTCACTGTTTGAAACAGTGAAAATATCGATTTATATTTCACTGATAAATCTCTATCATTCATTGAAAAGCATGTAAGAAATATTCTTTATTTCCAATTTTCGGCCGCTCCTGGCATTTATCTGTTTTTAGTTGTTGTTGTTTCTTTCGTTCAACAGCTTAGGTCACATTTACCTTCAACACTTTTTTCTGGGTACGCTTGTACATAAAGCGGCATGCTCGATGTTGATATCAAGGTTTTCTCAAGGTTTCGTTTGTTCTGCCCCCACCCCCCCCCCCCCCCACACACACACACACACACACTCCCCCCTGAAGCTGGGGCGGCATATTGTTTCTGGCTTGCCCGTTTGTCCGTTCGTTCGTTCGTACATCACGCTTCCTTGTGCATAGCATACTTTTATAACCATCTACGCTATTGTTTTGAAATTTCATTTCTGGATTGCTCATGAAAAAAAGATGACCTATATATTTTTTTTCTTACCCAAATTATCTCCCTTTTTCGCGTTATTTCCCTTTTGATAAAATTACATTGATCTCGTTAGCAAGATATCTGGAAACGTTTTCGAGCTAGAGCCTTGATATTTGGTATACTGAATAGGACTGAGGGGGAGATCACCTGGTTAAATGTTCAACCATTTTAATGAAATTTTGTTGGAGTTATGTCACTTCGCGATTACTGGCCATTTAATTGTATTGCTTTCTTGAACAAAGCATAACTTTATTACCATGTATGCTTGCGTTCTGAAATTTCATATATGGATTTCTCATGCAAAAATAGTTGGCCCATAAGATTTTCTTATCCAAATTATCTCCCCTTTTTTAGTTATTTTCCCTTTAATTAAATAACATAGAAGTCTCTATAGCAAGATATCTCAAACAGTATTGGAGCTAGAGCCTTGATATTTGTTATACTAATTGAAACTAAGAAGGAGATCACCTGATATAATTTTCTACCAATTTAATGGAATTTTCTTAGAGTTATGGCTCTGTGCGTTATTTCCATTTTTAAATAAATAATATAGCAATCTCGTTAGCAAGATATCTCAAAACGAGTTAATGCCCCCAACTTTGAAAAAGTTCGGGTGGGGGGGGGGTGTTGCTTCTGGCTCGTCCGTTCGTTCGTACATCACGGTTTCTTGTGCATAACTTTATTACCATATATTGTTTTGAAATTTCATATATGGATTCCACAAGATAAAAAGGTTGACCCGTATTTTTTTCTAACCCAAATTATCTCCCCTTTCCGAGTTATATCGGAAGAAGCATTTGAGTTAGAGCCTTGATAGTTGGTATACTGATTGGGACTGAGGAGGAGATCACCTGATTAAATTTTCAACCATTTTAATGAAATTTGCTAGAGTTATGGCCCTTTGCAATTTCTGACGATTTAATTGTATTGCTTTCTGGTGCATAGCATAACTTTATAATCATAAAGTCTAGTGTTTTGAAATTTCATACAGTCGAACTTCAATGGTTCGAACACCTTTGGGACCTCGAAAATCTGTTCGAGACTGGGGTAGTTCGAGCCATTGAGGTTACTGTGAGGAGGCATAACGTGATACTTTTAGACATCTTTCCGGTGTTCTATAATGAATATGTATGCTGTGTGTACTCATTAGAATCGCCTCATCGAGGCGATTCTAATAATACACACAGCATACATTTGCAATATAAAAGAATAAAATCTCCTTAATTATCCCCAACTATTTCTTATGTAGAGGATTTCGCTAGGGGCTCAAGAATGTGTTCGACACAGCCATGGTAAACGAGCCATCGGTGTTCGAGCCATCGAAGTTCTTCTGTATGTGGGTTTCTCATAAAAAAAACCAGTTGACTCATATTTTTTTCGTATCCAAATTATCTCCCTTTTTTAGTTATTTCCTCTTTAATTAGATAACATAGAAGTCTCGTTAGCAAGATATCTCAAAACGTATTTGAGCTAGAGCCCTGATATTTGGTATACTGATTGGGACTAAGAAAGAGATCACCTGACTTAATTTTCAACCAATTTAATGAAATTTTGTTATAGTTATGGCCCTTTGCAATTTCTGGCTCTTTAATGGTGTTGCTTTCTGGTGCATAACATAACTTTATAACCGTTTTGAAATTTCATATATGGATTGCCCATGACAAAATAGTTGACCCATATTTTTTCTTATCTGAATTATCTCCCGTTTTTTTAGTTATTTCCCCATTAATTAAATAACATAGAAATCTCGTTCACAAGATATCTAAAAAAAGCATTTGAGCTAGAGCCTTAATATTTGGTATACTGATTGGGACTAAGGAGGAGATCACCAGATTAAATTTTCAACCAATTTACTGAAAATTTGTTAGAGTAATGGCCCTTTACAATTTCTGACCATTTAATTGTGTATATTCCCTGTGCATAGTGTTACCTAAGAACTATGTATGCTAAATTGAAATTTCACATATAGTATCCTCATGAAAAAATAGTTCACCCGTATTTTTTATTCTCATCATGCATCATGCAGCCCATCTCTTTCTTCAAGCCCCGATGGGCGGGGATGAGCTGGGGGTACTGGTAAACTTTTTAGCTTGTCCAGGAAAAATGATGCGAATCGGGCCATCCCTAGTGATTTCTATGGGTGGTATGGATTGAGATTTATCTCAATGTCGGGTAAAAGTCCCACACGATCGGAAGCATTCTCTCGAAAATGACTTTGATGCTGTTGACGTAAAACCTAACAATAAACAAACAAACGGTGGGTACCTCTTCTCCTACTGTTTTGTACCAATCGTTTTGAAACTTCGCATGTTTTTCATGATTTGTTTGTTTGCCTGTATTGGGGGTCAACACTTTTTAGGTCATTTTAGGTCATTACTTTTCCACTCTTTTCCTGGACAGGCTTTTACGTAAGCGGTTAACCAGTACAGTGCACATTCTTTGACCAGAAACTGACAACTGCTCTTCTTGAATCAGCGGGAGGGAGAGAATGACCGCAAAACAAATTTCATGGTCAATCTCCTGAATCTTACACTTCTGGGTTTGGAAGCCTTCAGACTATTTGTGTAAATCGCGACGGAATCCAGGGCGAGGATTGCTGTCGCGTAAAATCGGTTCTTCTGTCGCGGTTTATTTTTATTATGGTTTGTCTTGTTTTGGATGGCCGAATGGCCAGTTTGTGGGAAGTAACTGTCCTTTTGGCTTTCCGCTATTGATGTTTCAATTAGGGTCTAGTTATTTAATGTTTGTGTTTCTTTCCCTTTGGTGTCTCTGATGAGTGTTATGGGTTAATTGTAACGATTCCTAATCACTGCCTTCACTTCTATTTTAAGGAGGTGGGGGCATAGCGATATCAACTTCACCGGCGCTCGATAACCGGTAGACCTACAAGAACGAACCAGAGATTGATTTTCCAGACCCCTTCCTAAAAGTCTTTCTCATGGATTGATGCATAAGGGCCGATGTAACCGGCTCGCCTCAACCATGTAGATGAAAGTGGGTCCTTCGACGGACCATCTATATTGGTTTGCTAACCTTGGCATCGCGTTGGCTCGATCATTGGTTTCAAAAGAGCCCAGCCATAAATGTTCTGTGACGATGGTATAGAGGTTAGCATGAACACACATAGGCTGAGGGAGCGAGGCTGGAGCAAAGCAGGAAAAACGGCCGATGAAGAACCACTGGAGAGATAGAACATTTTTAGATGAAAATTGTGATATTTTTCTTATGTAGTTTGTGGTTAGTTGTTAGAACCGCCTCATCGAGTACCCACAATCTATATTTAGAGCAGAAATAAGAAAAAAATAAGGAGACAATTTGCATGAGATGCCAAATCCTGATTTCTAGGAAAATTAGAAAAAAACTATTTCAAAATGTCGTCTGTTGAGAAGTAATACCCAGCATGCAGAATGCAGAGCAATCATAAAGCAATCCTGACTAAATAAAAACTGTTTGCTCTGCAGGCACAAAACGTTGACTCAACGTTGAACGTTGTTTCAACGTTAGTTCAACGTTGAGTGCTTGCTGTGTGGTCACAAAGCAAGCACATAGGGTGGCTCGATTGTCCTGAAGAGGACTTAGGCTGTTTCGTTTAGCATTAAATCAGACACTGTTCATCCTGATCAGACGCCGCGTTATACAACCTCTGATCTGGGTCTATACTGTCCCAGCATATTATCACAGGCCATTTTCTTTTTACAGATAACCGTCTTTACACTGTAATCTTGCGACCACAGCGATAAGAAGAGCGATGCTACTTGGTCAACGACCGTCACATGGACAATTGCAGGTGGACAGCTTCTTCAGTTTGGAAGATTATTTTATTAATTACTCAGAGGTGGGCGCAAAACAACAACAATAAAACAACAACAACAACAACAACAAAACAAATAACGGAGTACCCGGACAGAGAAAAACAAAAACAAACAAACAAACAAAAAAACCTGGCCTCCCGTTGCAGAACGTGTCGTCCCACATGTGACCAGAGCCAGGCATGAACCAGATAAAATGATTTAGAGACAGCTCCATGCCATAGATTGGTATGCAATAACCAACGACCCATACCCAGGCACTATGCCAGTTGAAACTCTTTATGGAAAACATGATTGGCAGTTGTCCAGTTTAAATAAAACAACAACAATATAAAAAAAAAAAAAAAAAAAAAAACATGTATACGCCTACAACCCTTAAACGACGATCAAAGATACTATAAGTAAAGCCTATCCTATATCGGCTTTTATTGTTAAGTCATTTCAAGGCCACAACAAATGTGATCGTTTACTTTAAATGTACCGGTGTTTGTGTATACGTTTTGCTGAATAGATTTTAAAATAGAAATCGTGTGACAACTAGTCCAATACTTGTGTGGCCAAACCCTAATACATAAAGGTAAACAAAACTAAGGCAAACCCACTGGGAGAAACAAGCAAGCGTGGCACGATACAGAAGTCTAAATTTCCGTCTGTTCGTCCGTCAAGCCGTCAACTTTTGCCACCACCCTAGTGATATGAGAGACAAAAATACTTTTGCAGGAGTTGCCTCCCCTGAAGGTGTTCCCATTCCCCTTAAATCAGACACTGTCCATCCTCATCAGACGCCGCGTTCTACAACGTCTGATCTGGGTCTATACTGTTTGCCAGTATGTTCACGGCCATTTTTTTCAAGAACTATAAGAGGAGCTTCATTTATGTCACTTGGTACATACTTGAATCTAGGGATGGCAACTTTAATGCAACCATCTATATTTGACCTTGACCTGACTTTGGGAACTATTGCGACAACCTTATGTTCAAGTCCATTTCACGTGAACTGTAAGTATTTCATACGGACTTGCATATAGGAACGATAATTGCAATATAACATTGCCCTACATTTAATGGTTCTTTGTGAAATATCGCGACCTCCCGATGTTCCAATTCATTTCTCAAAACCTATTAGACCTTCAATAATGATACTTCGTACCGACTTGCATCTAGCACGTCTAGAGATGACAATTCTAATGCAGGCATCCGTATTTGACCTTGACCTATATTTCATGATTAAATGACCGCACACTAGTACTGGTAAACCGCTTAGAGGTTCTAAGCCTGTCCAGGAAACGCGGTGCGAGGCGGACCGTCCATGCTAATAAACCCTATTGGTTTCATTGGGCGACAGAGATTGAGATGTCATTTCACCTCAATGTCGGATAAAAGTCCCACAAAATTGGCAGCAGCGTCTCCAAAATGACCTTTACAGTGTTGACGGGGCCGTTAAACCTCAAATCAACCAATCAACCAAATGACTGTGAACTATTGCATCAACTAGCATCAAGTCCATTTCTTAACCCTTGTGCTGCTGAATATTCATATCTGCCACACCCACTACTGATTATCAACCAATCAGATTACCTGATGCAAATTATTGCAACAAATTCATAATCTGAATGGCAAACAATGTAGAATATGATCAGATGGCTTCGTCAGAAGCCATCTGATCCGGATCTTCATTGTTTGGAAAATAAGGCATATCCGGGCTCAGCAGGACAAGGGTTAACGACTTTAAGAGATTCATTTATGATACTTGGTCCAGGGATGACAACTTTAATGCGAGCATCCAGGTTTGACCTTGACCTATATTTCATGGTTCGGTGACTTTGCACCCACACAGGTGCGATATATATAGCCTTCGGCGGAATTCTTGTTAATCATATACACTGTATGCCGTCCCTGGTAAATTGTATAGTCCAAGATCAGGCGCCACAGACAGCGGCGTCTATTCAGGGTCTGCACTGTTTGCTTAGGTATTCATCACGTGAACAAGTCAATGAAATGATCAACCCGAACAACCACCTATTCATGGAGAAAACTGGCGTTCCCGGGGGTATACAATATTTTTCTTATTGGGTGCTCGTTAGAACCGTCTAAATGAGGCGGTTCTAACGAGCACCCACAGCCTATGTTTGCAGTATAAATAAGAAAAATATCACGGATTTTCAGCAAAAAGGTAGCCATAAAAATACACTATGTCGCACGGGTGTGTTATCTTAATGTGGGTGTTTTGGTAGTAAATGAAGCCTCAGGGAGCATGGCGCGCTTGCCCCAGGGAGACAGATTTATTTTTTCGTCAAATACCACTCCCTTGAGTCTATGAAATGAGTTGAAAATACCCTGCATCACGCAAACACCTGTATAATTTTGATCCCTTTTACCCAACTACTGGGGTTAACAGGGGTATATATTATTTTCTTATTTCTGTTCAAGGTAGTTCTAACGAGTACCTACAGTCTATGTTTTCAGCACCATTTACCCTTTGGGTACCAAATGGAATCTCCCACCTTACATATAGCAGGGGTCCATTTCAAAATTTAGGGGTGTCAGGTTGTGTTTTCTACAAAATATATTTGGAATATGGCAGAAAATTTTCAAACAGTGTAGGTCCTGATCAGACGCCGCGTTCTGTGGCGTCTGATCTGGGCCTGCAATGTTTTCCATTTACCCGTTTTGGGGTTTCCGGTACGAAATGGGCTGGAGATATGAAAGTCACAAGTATGTGTTATCCAAATACTATCCCTGAATCTTGGCCTGGAGCTGTTATTAACCATCAGTGGTCCGAACTATCCCTCCCAGCAGGCACACACGCGAGGGCAACGTCACATCAACGCCGGTGCAACGTCATGACGTTGCACCGACGTTGCAGTGACGTTGCATAAAGGTCATTACGTTGTACCGACGTTGATGCTTCATGACGTTGCACTGACGTTGATGTGACGTTGCATAAAGGTCATGACGTTGTACCGACGTTGATGTGACGTCACAATTACGTCATGTGCCTGCTGGGCTATTTCTAACAAATCATTACGGTAACACTCCCGTGTGCACGCTGAATGCATACCGTCTTTCGTAAATCTACCACTATAGCATTTTCAGATGAAAATTTTATATATTTTTTTATTTCAAGTCCAAACATAGATTTTGGTGCTCGTTAGAACCGCCGCATGCTTTCTACCATGCTCACATATGCTTTCCAGGATGGTGACAATGGAATACCTATTAGGTATCGCTTTGATGGGAAGCTTTTCAATCTCAGAAGGTTGCAGGCCAAATCCAAGGCAGACAGAATGCTAGATGACATGGCCAAAGAATAGAAGATGCTAAATGGTGAAGATCAAGTACCTGACTCCTGTAAATGCTATGATCGCACAATCAGCATCAAAACGACTGAAGTAGTCTATCGGCCAGCACCTGGTTAGCCTTACAAAGAGTACCCATCAGAGTGAAAGGTCAAAGATTGTAAGTGGTAGACAAGTTCACCTACCTTGGGAGCACACTGTCAAGAGTTGTGCACATTGATGATGAAGCCAATGTCAGGATTGCCAAAGCTAATGTAGCATTTGGCCGACTACGCGGTAGTGTCTGGGTATGCATGTTAAACGGACAGTTTACCAACGGCACGCCAAAAGACTGAATCACTTCCATATTAGCTGTCTTAGAAAACTCTTAAAGATTAAGTAGCAAGACAGGATTCCAGACACGGAAGTCCTGAACAGGGCAGGGATGCAAAGTGTACATACTCTTCTGTAATTAGCACAGTTAAGATGGACAGGCCCTGTTACCAGAATGCCCGAGGAACGTTTGCCAAAGAAAATTCTTTATGGAGAACAAGAAATGGGCAAACGCTCCCTAGGCGGTCAGAAGAAGCGCTTCAAGGACACCCTCAATGCTTCCCTCAGGGTCTTCAACATTCCAACAGAGTCGTGGGAACAAATTGCACAGGACAGAGCAAAGTGGCGAGGTCTCATCAAAAGGGGTGCCAATGAATGTGAGGCAAAAAGAATCAGTGAAGCTGAGCAGAAACGCGCGCAGCGCAAAGCCAGAGCTAAGGCATCACTAACAGAGCTGTCTTCCTCTAGCCTGCAACAGACAGTTCAGAACTAGAATCGGTCTCATCAGCCATCATAGAACACACAAATAGTGACATTTCTCACATATGTTTAAGATTTGTCATTGTCAGTAATGACAGGTGAACTAGTGTATTATTATTAGAACTTGAGGCGGTTCTAACGAATACCCACAATCTATGGTGTTGTTTTTTTTTCTGAAAAAAAATAAGGAAAATAATAAATACCCCCGTTAACGCCACTTTTTATATGTGGTAGAAAGTGAGGTTTAGAGGGCTGTTCATTACACGGACTAGTTAACGTGATGTTTTGTGGTCTCACAGCACCCAAAATCTATATTTGGAGCGGAATTAAATAAAGCAAGAGCACTAAGCCGGTGCCCTGTTCGTCTTTTTTTTTTAGCTCACCAGAGCCGAAGGCTCCGGGGGAGCTTATAGGATAGGCAGTTGTCCGTCGTCGTCGTATGTCGTCGTCGTCTGTCGTCAACGCTTTCAAACGACATCTCCTCTGTACCCACTGGGCCGATTGAGCCTAAGTTTTACATGTAGCATCCTTGGGCTGGGGGATTGAAAGTTTGTATTTTTAGCTCACCTGTCACGTAGTGACAAGGTGAGCTTTTGTGATCACTTTTCGTCCGTCGTCCGTCGTCAGTGCGTGCGTGTGTGCGTGTGTGCGTAAACTTTTTCTTCAAATGACATCTCCTCCTAAACCACTGATCGGATTTTGACCAAACTTCACAGCAATTATCCTTAGGTGGTCCCCTTTCAAAGTTGTTCAAATGGTTCCGGTCCATTGCACATCTAGGTCATAGGAGCTAAAAATAGATTTTTTAAACGAAAACTTTAAAAATCTTCTTCTCTGAAACCGCAAGGCCCAGGTCTTCGATATTTTGTATGAAGCTTCATCTAGTGGGCCTCTACCATTGTTGTTCAAATTATAGCCCTGGGGGCCAAAATGCCCCCGCCCCGGGGGCCTTTGGTTTTACATGGGCTTATATATGGAAAATCATTAAAAAATCTTCTTCTCTGAAACCACAAGGCCCAGGTCTTTAATATTTGGTGTGAAGCTTTACCTGGTGGACCTCTATTAAGATTGTTCAAATTATGGCCTTGGGGTCAAAAATGCCCCCGCCCCGGGGGCCTTTGATTTTACATAGGCTTATACAGGCAAAATCTTTAAAAATCTTCTTCTCTGAAACTGCAAGGCCCAGATCTTTAATATTTGGTATGAAGCTTCATCTAGTGGACCTCTTTCAAGATTGTTCAAATTATAGCCCTGGGGGCCAAAATGCCCCCGCCCCGGGGGCCTATGATTTTACATAGGCTCATATAGGGAAAATCATTAAAAAATCTTCTTCTCTGAAACCACAAGGCCCAGGTCTTTAATATTTGGTGTGAAGCTTTACATGGTGGACCTCTACTAAGATTGTTTAAATTATAGCCTTTGGGCCAAAAATGCGCCCGCCCCGGGGGCCTTTGGTTTTACATGGGCTTATACAGGTAAAATCTTTAAAAATCTTCTCTGAAACCGCAAGGCCCAGATCTTTGATATTTGGTGTGAAGCTTCATCTAGTGGACCTCTACCAAGATTGTTCAAATTTTAGCACTGGAGGCCAAAATGCCCCCGCCCCGGGGGCCTATGATTTTACATAGGCTTATATAGGGAAAATCATTAAAAAATCTTCTTCTCTGAAACCACAAGGCCCACGTCTTTAATTTTTTGTGTGAAGCTTTACCTGGTGGACCTCTACTAAGATTGTTCAAATTATAGCCTTGGGGCCAAAAATGCCCCCGCCGCGGGGGCCTTTTGTTTTACATAGGCTTATACAGGGAAAATCTTTAAAAATCTTCTTCTCTGAAACCGCAAGGCCCAGATCTTTGATATTTGGTGTGAAGCTTCATCTAGTGGACCTCTACCAAGATTGTTCAAATTATAGCCCTGGGGGCCTATGGTTTTACATAGGCTTATATAGGGAAAATCATTAAAAAATCTTCTTCTCTGAAACCACAAGGCCCAGGTCTTTAATATTTGGTGTGAAGCTTTACCTGGTGGACCTTTACTAAGATTGTTCAAATTATAGCCTTGGGGCCATCAATGCCCCCGCCCCGGGGGCCTTTGGTTTTACAAAGGCTTATACAGAGAAACTCTTTAACAATCTTCTTCTCTGAAACTGCAAGGCCCAGATCTTTGGTATTTGGTGTGAAGCTTCATCTATTGGACCTCTTTCAAGATTACAAATTATAGCCCTGGGGCCAAAAATGCCCCCACAACGGGACCAAAAATGCCCCCACCCCGGGACCCTTTGGTTTTTCATAGGCTTATATTGGGAATACCTTTAAAAATCTTCTTGTCTGAAACCAGAAGGCCCAGGTCTTTCATATTGGGTATGAAGCTTCATCTAGTGGACCATTACCAAGTTTGTTCAAATTATAGCCCTTGGGCCTAGAATGAACTGGAGACACTAATTCTCAGGTGAGCGATTCAGGGCCCTCTTGGCCTCTTGTTTATGAAAATCGCCAAATTAGTTTGGTCGCTGTGGCAACTTGTATTTTCCATAGACTTATAATGGGGAAAATTGAAAAATGGCATTTACTGCCAATAAAATTTTTATAGAAATGTTGCTGGAGCTCTCTCAGCCATATGCGTTTATACCACAGGTTGTGCCGCCTTCCACTTTATAAAAGGCCATATAACTCCGAAATCATTCAGATCCCCACCCCTAAACCTATATATTCTTGTTCATTATGATAAGACACATTCAGTGACACCAACCTGGGGTACCCCGGGATGCCCCCCCCCCCCCCCCCACACACACACACACATTCAATTGCATTAAAGGCCCAATATCTCTGAAACCTTACAGATCCCCACTCCTAAACCACATATATTATTGTTCCTTTTGAAGAGACGCATTCACTGACATCAACTTGGGGGTCTCCGGGGGTGCGCAGGGGCCTTGCACCACCCCTCCACTTCACAAAAGGTCATATATCACAGAAACCCCACCCCTTAACCATATATATTCTTATTCCTTATGAAAAGACGCATTCATTGACACCAACCTCGGGGCCTTGCCCACCCCCTCCACTTCACAAAAAGCCATATATCTCAGAAACCATTAAGATCCCCATCCCCTAAACCATATATATTCTTGTTCCTTATGATAAGACGCATTCAGTGACATCAACCTGAGATTCCCTTGGTATGTGCCGGGGCCGTGCCGCACCCCTTCATTTCATAAAAGGCCCAATATCTCGGAAACGTTACAGATCACCACCAAGCCCCCGCCCATAGGGGCTTGAAGAAATATATGGGCTGCATGATGCTTCCACGCAGAGCTGAATCTGGCCCGCACACTAGTACTGGTAAACCCTATTGGTTTCATTGGGCGACAGGGCTTGAGATGTCATTTCATCTCAATGTCGGGTAAAAGTCCCACACAATTGGAAGCAACGTCTCCAAAATGACCTTTACAGTGTTGACGGGGACGTTAAACCTCAAATCAAACAAACAAAACAAAACAGATCACCACCCCTAAATCATATATATTGTTGTTCCTTATGAAAAGACTCATTCATTGACACCAACCTGGGGGTCTCCCGGGTCAAGCCAGGGCCTTGCCCCACCCCTGCACTTCACAACATGTATATCTCAGAAACCGTTCAGAGCCCCACCCCTAAATCATAAATATTCATCTTCCTTAGGATAAGACACATTAAAATGACACCAGCTTGAGAGTCCTCCGGGGTGCCCAGGTCATGCCCCACTGCTTTACTTCATTAAAAGCAATATATCATTCAGATCCCCACCCCTTAATTATATATATTCTTGTTCCTTATGATAAGACTCATTCAATCACACCAATCTTGGGGTCTCTTTATGGGTCATTGTGCCCCGCCCCTCCACTTCATAAAAAACAATTTATTTATTTCAGAAACATCCAAATCCCCACCCCATAATTATATATGTTTTTTTCCTTATCAATAGCACACCAACTTGGGAGTCCGCAGGGACCATTCCTCTCCGCTCCTCTTCATGGAAGGGCCTAATAATTCAGAAACCATTCAGATTCCCACCCATAAACCATATATATTCTTGGTCTTTGTGATAAGACGCATTTAGGGACAACACTCTCGGGCTTTCCTGGGATCAATAGGGCATGGCCCAACCCATCCACTGCTTTAGAGGCCTTATATTTCCGGCGTACAGATCCACACTGCTAAACCATATATATTCTTGTTCCTTATGATAAGACGCATTTTGTGACACCAGCCAGGGATCCATTGGGTCCATGCCATCATAAAATTGGATATGGTGGTTCATTTGGGAGACTTTATAATTGGTAGATTAAAATGATATCATGTTAAAATACATCGCTGCCATTGGGCAGTGCGCACCTGAGCTCTGTTGAGCATTGTGGCCCATGGGCCTTTTGTTTATTATTATTATTATTATTATTATTATTTTATCATATGACGCCGCGTCTGAGAGTGTAATAACGCCATGTAATATTTTCGATAATCCACTAGTGGATTAAATATGCAAATTAGCTATAAACGTCCCGTAACGTTACATGTAAGACGTCCTTAACGACGTCGCGTTTACTAATGGCGGAATATTGGCATTTTTGTAAACAATCATGAATGAAATGCGCTTTAAATGTCATATGATAAATAGAATCTTGCGTTCGTGAGTGAGTGTTTCAGTTTTACGTCCCACCAACAGCTAAGGTCATACGGAGACGGGACCTCGGTTTAAAGACTCATCCGAAAGTCTGGAGAAGCCCGGGATCGAACCTGCGACCCCTGGTTTACAAGGCGAGTAGCGTAACCACTCGACCACGGAGGCTTCTAATCTTGCGTTCGTGCTCATGCATTATTGAATTTATTAAACTCGTTGAGGAAATGGAATAAAATGCTCAGCAAAGCCTCGCATTTTATACCTTTTCCTCAACTCGTTTAATAAATTCAATAATACATGAGCACTCATGTAAGATTCTCTATATGTCACAAAGGGAGATAAATCAGTCATATTGCATGATAGAGTTATGGAATTTTCGTCAAAAGGATACCGATGTTTGTCAAGTTTCATGCTGCCAAATACTTTTGGAACTATGGCCAAGGTTAAAGTTTTTTGTTAAATTTTCGAAAAATAGGTGAAATGTCAAGGTCATATGTCTAAATGTTTGATATCAATGGAAAGGTCGTGCCCCGTGATATTTAAAAGTTGTATTGTTTGTGATATTAAGATGAGAGACCAAAACGGTCATTTTATTTATTTATTTATTTATTTTTTCGTTTGTCACAAAGGGAAATAAATCAAGTCAAATTGCATGATGGAGTTATGGAAATATGGAAGAATATAGCTCTTGTGATCATACAGATCTGCAAGTTTAATGAGGCTAGGGCAAATACTTTGGAAATATGGCCAAGGTAAAAGTTCCTGGTTGCATTTCGAAAAAAAAAATTGGTCGAAGTTCAAAGATCAAGGTCACAGGTCAAAAAGCTTGGTATCAACGAAGAGATCTTGTCCAAAGGAACATTCATGTGAAGTTTGAAGGCTAAATTATTAGCGGTATAAACATGAGTGACAAAAACTGAAAAACAAAAATGCAAAACAAAACGGAGAGAAAAAAGGTGATAATTTAGTCAAACTGCATGATAGAATTATGGAACTTGAAAAGAATGTAGTTCTATGTGTGTGAAGTTTCATGAAGGCTTTCAACTTACTTCAGGGAATAGGGTCAAAGTTATTTTATTTTTTTTTTTTTTGATACATTTTGGAAACACATGTCAAAGTTCAAAGGTCAAGGTTACAAGTCAAAAGATTGGTATTAATGGAAAGGTCTCGTCCCAAGGAACAACCATGTGAAGTTTGAAGTGGCTGTTGTACATATTATTGATATGAGAGAGGAAAATGTATTTCAGAAGAAAACAAATCAGACAAATACAGTCAGCCATGGCCCTTGGACAGAATGTAGCTCTTGTGATGGTGGGTTCATGAGGCTAGTGCATACTTTTGAAGTTATGGCCAATGTTTTTTTTTTTTTTTTTTTTTTGTTGCTTTTTTTTCGGCACGACGACGACAACGCAACGCAGACGCCGGAGTGTCGACAATAGCTTCGAAAAACAGTCGAGCTAAAAATCAAACATTTGGCACCTGAAGATATCTGCCATTAAATAACACGGCTGTGTTTTTCGAAGTGAGATCCCACTTGCGGACAGGGAGACTCCAGTTCGGTATCGGTGCGTCTTTCCGTCCATTATTACTGCTTTTGGTCATTGAGTCAGTGCAAAGCCAATACAAATACAATGTAAATTTTACCGCCACAATACGAACATTTTAAGATGAAAAATTGTAATATTTTTCTTATTTTCTGCTCACAATATAGATTTTGGGTACACGTTAGTACCGCCTCATCGGGGCGGTTCTAATGTGCGATATGGCGGTTCTAACGAGTACCCACAATCTATATTTCAGAGCAGAAATACGAAAAATAAGGTTTACCCCTGTAAACCCCAGTTTTACTATATAAAAGTGGCATTACGAAAACACGCCTATATGAATACATTGTAATCGTTTTCGCCGAAAAAAAAACTGAAAATTTTAAGATGAAAAACAGTGATATTTTTAATTTCTGTTCAAAATATACATTGTGGGTACATGTACTCGTTAGAACCGCCTCATCGAGGAGGTTCTAATGAATACCCACAATCTATATTTTAGAGCAGAAATAAGAAAAATAAGGTATACCCCTGTCAACCCCAGTTTTACTGTATTAAAGTGGGGTTCAATGGGGTTAAAGTTATATAGGCGTGTTTTCGTGATGGGGTTCAAGGGGATCAGAATTATATAAGTGTGTTTTCATGATGGAGTACCCACAATCTTGGTTATAATGAAAATAAGAAAATTGAGGTAAATTTTGTTAACCCCACTTTCTCTGAAAAAAAATGTGGGATTTACTGCGGCCAAAATATACATAGGCTACATCACGTGAACAAGTCCGTGAAATGAACACCCCACAAAAACCCCACTTTATATAGGGAAAACTGGGGTGCAAGGGTGTCTACATTATTTTTCTTATTTCTGCTTCAAGACAAAGGTTGTTGGTACTCGTTAGAACCGCCTCGTTGAGGCGGTTCTAACAAGCACCCACAACCTATGTTTTGAGAATTTATAAGAAAAATATCACGGATTATCATCAGAAAAGTAGCCATTTTGGAGATGTGAAAAAATGCACAATGTCGCACGGGTGAGTTATCATGGTTATTAACGTGATTAATCACATTAATGAATTAAAGAGCTGAAATATATTAGCTTCAACTCAAATAAGCGATTGAAGTCATTATGAGCCTCGTGTTGTTTAGTACTTGAACTTGAAGAAAAAAATATATATTACAGTTCAAACATTGACATTTTAAAACATCCTTGAAATTCCGACGTCAAACAGCTCACCTGAAACCTGTGAAAACTAGTCATAACAAAACAAGCGAAACTAGATACCCGTTTTTAAAAATGACACCACTGCACTGGTGACAAAATCTTCCACTGGGCAGATCCTTTTCCTATTTATTAAGGGTTTGAGACTTTTTTTAAGTTTTGCAAAAGGAAAAATGAAGCAAACGGTGTAGACCCAGATCAGACACCGCGGTTCGCGGTGTCTGATCTGGATCTACACTGTTTGCCAAAATGTCCCATTTTGTGGACGCATGGTATATATCGGTGACAAAAAATGAATCAAAGTACTCGCAGTACTAGAGGGTCGACTGTCTCTGAGTGTAGGCTGGAAAAATGATCCACAACTAAGGCTGACATGATTAATCGTATAATCGATTAATCGATTGATAAATTCCACAAAAATGATTATCATTTCTGACTTGCTTTTAATCGATTACCTGATAGGTACAATTTACTACCCAAATTTATGCCTAAAATAGCTGGATGAGTGGCTAACAGTGCAGACCCTGATGAGACGCCGCATTCCGCGGCGTCTCATCTGGGTCTACACTGTTTGCCCAGGCCTGTCTGTTCAAATATACATGTGGTAAAGTGCAACATATGGTAAGAGTTATGCTCAGACAGAAAGTCAGACAGGTAAAATTATGATAAAAACCTTAGCGATTACTAATCGATTTTCGATCGCAATGACAGCACTCATAATCGATTATCTTTTCAGCTCCGATTAGCCAGTCCTATCCACAACGGGGACCTAGACTGATTGGTTTAACCCTTCAATTCCTGTGCTGTAAGCGAACTGTGAAGACCCTGATCAGGCGCCGCGTTCTACGAGGTCTGATCTGAGTCTACATTGTTTGCCAAACCCAACACATGATTCCAGTCCAGATTCTATTGAAAACCCTCTTACGCAACACTCTGACCTCACATCGATAAGAATAGCGTGGGGATTTTCTAAAAAACAATAAAAACAACAACATTACCTAGGGTTCCTAGTGATAGTCACGTGGACATTAGCACTTAAGAGCTTCTGTGCTTAGTAACTTTGTGTCGATTGATAAACAAGGGGCCCATTAATCAGCCAAACGGGGAATACATAAAGTTAGCCGCGCCAAGCAAACTTATGTCTTCTGTCATGTGTTTGATTACAGGTTTAACGTCCACGTTAACAATATATAGGTCATTTGGAGACGTTGCCTCTGATATTGTGGGTCTTTTACCCGACATTGAGATAAAATGACATCCCTAGCCCTGCCGCCCAATGAAAACAATAGGGTCTATATCTATGGCTGGTCCGATTCACACCACTTTGCCTGGGCAGGCTTAGACCCTCAAGTACTCAAGTGTGGCCAGCTTCAGCTCTGCGTGGAAGCACCACACAGCCCAATCTATTTCTCAAAGCCCCGATTGGCTGGGGCCAGTCTTCTGACATGAGTCTTATCTACATGTGCACCCCACATGACAAAACATTTTTTCTTTGCTATTCGCGTTTCAGCTTCCTTATTCATGCCCCAAACATATATATATTGTGCGAGCAAATTAACCCATTGTATACTAGTGGACTCTTCCAGTGCTATATGTTGGACAAGTCCATTTGTCATATATGGGGTGTCAGGCCTATTTTTTCGTTTTTATCATATGACGTCGCGTCTGAGCGTGTAATAACGCCATGTAATATTTTCGATAATCCACTAGTGGATTAAATATGCAAATTAGCTAGATACGTCCAGTAACGTTACATGTACGACGTCCTTAACGACGTCGCGTTTACTAATGGCGGAATATTGATATTTTATTACACAATCGAGAATAAAGTGCGTTTTAAATGTCATATGATAAATAGAATCTTGCATTCGTGCTCATGCATAAACTCGTTGAGGAAAAGTGATAAAATGCTCGGCAAAGCCTCGCATTTTATCCATTTTCCTCAACTCGTTTAATAAATTCAATAATACATGAACACTCATGTAAGATCCTCTATTTATTATATTTATGATGGAATTTTTTTGTAGCAAATAGTGCCGCCCCTGATCAGACGCCGCGTTCTACTTGCCAAGGTACCCCTGTAGGGGTTTCCCGCATACTATGGGTTTAAGCTGTATCACGGAAAACTTAGCAGAAACCCACAATCTATATTCAAGCAGAAATTTATTGACGGCTGTGTTACGGTTTAACGACACATGAACCCTCCAGGGTTGAAACGGTAGACGTTACCAGGTTACATCTGCGTAACGCTCATGTAACAATCATTGGTTCTCTTCGGTGTCTCAGAAGCGGTTGGTCACTTTTACCTAGTCTGACCCAGAACAACGTGTACTTCACAATTTTCAGTTCTGGGGGTGCATTCCTTGTAGACTTACGTCAATATTGAGACGAATAGCCCAGGCTTGAGAAAAAAATAGAGGTTCTTATAGCCTGGAATGATGAATGATGTCTCTTTTACGCAATTAAGTCAAATATGTTTATCACATGATGATGCAGAAATGGCCATGATACAGGTATGGTGTTTTAATAGAAACATGTTTTACATACACGTTTTAGAACTTGTTTCTATATGTAAGTGCATTGTGGCTTTATCAGTAGGCGGTAAGGTTCGTTAGTAATCTTGAGTCGGTCTAGCTCTGACCATTTCCTCGGTTAAGTGGGTGGTTACATTTAGATTTTAGCTAAAATCACTTGATGAGTCCTTGAAACTACTGAGCCAAAGTTATCATGCAACAGTGTTTCGTATTGGTTATAATGAACAGACTGTATATATATTCTACAAATCGTCTATATAATAACACTTGCAAATGTCCCAAGCATCCAGCAGCACTTTGGTTTTAACATTCTGTTTCGATTTGTCCAAGAAACAAACCATATTCTGGAGTTAGGGTGTTTGATAGAAATGAAACACATTGTGATTTTGAAGAACGCGGCATGTGACACGCATTCGTAGACCTAAAATGAAGGTCGTTTTCTGAGAATCCTACTGCGAGTTTTTAGAGTAATGATTATTTTTATTGTTAATCAATGGGTTTTCTTTAATTTTGATCACAAGCAAAGACCTGTTTTCATTTCCAGCCAAGAAATTATGGACCTATGGCATAAAGGGTCCAGATGGCAATTTCAGAATTTGTTGAAGGCAGTTCTAAGTCCTGATTCAATAATTCCACAGAATTGTTTTTCCAACGCCTAATAAAAGTAAGCGGGGTTCACAAGGTTTCATTTGAAAATCCCATTGTTGGATTTGTCACCACTTTAATTTTCTATTGTTGTCTTTGGAATGTTCTGTAAAACGCCAACACGTCAGTCATTAAAACTTTCTTGTTAAATTTTGAGACAAATGGATAGACATTTTTCAATCACACCATTTTTCCTTATTGGGCGATCATTTAAAAAGACATTCTTGAAAAAATTGGCATTCCACATGTCTCCGGAAGCGCGTGGATTCAAAATTACCGTTTTGACCAATCAGATTCGACCTCTATCACAGCTCTGGAAACCGAAATCAATGAAACCAACTCATTCATTGGTGATAGTTCAGCAACATATGTCATCCAGACTATCCTGCACCAGAAATTACCACGAAAATTAAACCATATCCGTGTTGCGTTATGTGTTTGGCTCAGTATATTTCAAATAATTGTTTAGAAGATTTATGCTTTCAGAAATCTACATCATGCGGCCTTTTAAGTCCTTTGCAGTCTTGGCATCTACCAAGAAAGGAAGATAATCACAAGAAAGAACAGTTTTTTTTTTTTTTTTTTTTTTTTTGGGGGGGGGGGACATTCTTTAGGGCACCCTTGCAGAGGACTGGTTGGTACACGTACAGGTACCTAAAGAACAGTGCGTTGTTTAATTATGATGCATCTTTTACACTAAAGCGGCAAAGTCATAGCAGATTCTTTTGGCGATATGGCTTGAGACGTCATTTCATCTCAATGTCGGGTACGAGTCCCGCAAAATCGGATGGAACGTCTTCAAAATGACTGGCGTTGATGAGGACGTTAAACCTTAGCATAAACAAATAAAACAGGTTCAGGTGTCTTAAACAGGTTGAGACACTGAATCAGTAATTATGTTTTAATGGAGAACTGTTCACGTCAGGCCTCCAGGGATGGCCTCTCCAATTCGTTAAGCATGTCACAGATTCAACCAATCCCCCCCACCCCCAGCTGAAGGCCATCACCAACATTCATACACCAGGACCTGTGATATGGGAAGTTGGTTCCAATCTCTCATTAAAGAGATAACTTCACTACTCCTAGCACATTCAGCTGTGGGAATGATTGAATCGGGAAGGAGATATCAATCTCCAATGGTCTGAGGTATGAAAGATTCTTGTAACTGTCAGTTCTGGCAGTAGGGGTCTGACACGCCAGTGAATGGTGATTTCTACAGCGACTTGCTCGGGGGGTTAAGGTCATCTTTTGGAATGCTGCAAGTGACCTTCAGAGCTTTGTATAACAGTATGCGCGTACTGTCTCTTCTCAATTTCTTGAGAGACGCCCATCTTAATATTCTTAGCATTCCATATATACTCCCAGTTTCGAAGCAGTAATTGCTTATTTTCTAACAACTCTATTTTGAACTTTTTCAATTTCTGCAATACTACCGTATTCAAAGATTGGGCGAACAAGTCCTTAATATGCTGCCTCTTTTACATACTGAGGTCACTCATGAAGATTTCGCCTCAGGAACACAAGCGTTCTATTTGCCTTAGCATACATGTTGCTAATGTGAGTATTGAATCTCAAATCGCGTGGGATTGTCAGACCAAGGTATTTAATGGAATCTAAGGTGTAAGAAGCCTCAATTGTATTGTTCTCTTCCTAGTCTTCTTAATAATATTGCATATAACGGGCTGAAATCGCATGCCCCATTTTCGTGCCCAACAACCTAGTCTATCTATATCATTCTGAAGTTCCAATGAGTCCTCTGTACTCTAATTTCCCGGAAGCAAACACAGTCGTCTTATTTCTGAGTCAATGTCAGTGGAAGTATCACTAATGTGCCGTGAGAATATCAGTCGACCAAGAACAGTCCCTTGTGGGACCCCAGACAAAACTGGCGCCCACTCCGAAGATTCACCATCAGCAACAACTCGCCGTTTTTTTATAGCAAGGGAAGGAATGTATCTGTTTGAGAGTCCCCCGCCCTTAATGCCGTACCCAAATAATTTGGATTTCGGGAGCTCATGAGGGGTGGTGTCAAATGCATTCTCAAAGTCCAGAATGAATGTGTCCACCCGTGTGTCCATTGGGCCGGGCGAGGATTGTGGCCACGTCAAATCGATTTAAGCCCCCCAATGGAATTCGTTTCCGCTGACCGTTCTAAGGCGGTTCTTCTGTCGCGGTTTATTTTTGTTATGGTTTGTCTTTGGGTGTTTGTGTCGCTTATGTTATTTTATTTTGGATAGCCTATTGGCCATTTTGTGAGAAAGTAACTGTCCTTTTGGCTTTCCGCTGTTGGTTTTTCGTTGGGGTCTGTTGTTTCATGTTTGTGTGTCTTTCCCTTTGGTGTCTCTGATGGGAGCTGTGGGTTGATAGTATCGATTCCTGATCATTGCCTCCACTTCTATTTAGTGTAACATTCAACACAACTATGACATTGGTATTTCTTAGACTTAGTTTGGCTTTTGCATCCAGACAGACAAAGGAAAACGCATACGAAAGACTGGTTCTCTCTCAGCTAAGGTATGTACTGGCGGTTTGGTATCCCAATGTCATTTCCGATTTGACAGGTTGAGAAGGGCAAGAATTCGGCAATCAAGATTGTCAGCAATGGTGATGCCAAAATGTTGGCGGATATAATCTGGCCTTGGGTTTGCTAGTGAACTGAGTTGTTTGAGGTTCCGTGACAACCTCGTTGGATATTTGGCTGCACCAAACTTCATCTTACTTTCTTTCTTTTTTCGTATATTCGTATACTGCCTACGCCCTCCCCGGGCATTTTCGGCAGGTGTACATTACATACACTCCAGATTTGCAGGATGAAATCCTGAACAGAAATCATGTAATTACGGTAGGGAGCCTTTGCCTGCACAGGAAATGGTGCGCCTTGCACAGGGGGCCTCCAATTAACGTCCTGATCCGAAGGACTGTGCACTTTGTGGCATTAATCTGCCAGCCTACTCAGGTTATCTTGTAAAATAAGACAGTCATGAAAATATACAGGGCGAAGTCATTAGCAACAACGGATAGATATCTTGATAATAGAATCACGGAGATCATTAATGAAAACCAAGTAAAGGGCCGGTTCAAGTGCTGACCCTTGGGGTACACCAGACAAAAAGGGAATGAAACTTTAAATAGCTTATGCTTGGCCATTTAGCAGAAGTCGCTTGTTGCGAGCGCCCAGAGAACGATGCGCTAATCCACCTTTCATCTTATCCTGTAGTAGTCTTATTGATACGAATTTCCTTTCTCCTGCTAAGCGGCAGCGGTTGAGATCCGTCCTGCCGTTTTATCTTCGGGTAACGCCTGCCATTGACTCGATGTGTCTAAGGTAAAGACAGCAGAACGAAATAAACAGTTTCGATTGTATATCGAAAGGGAACATAATACATTCTTTCTCACACCTTGCCAGGAAATAAAAAGTTAAAAACAAAAAAAAAAACAAAAAAAAAAAACAAAAAAAACATCGTAACCAAGGTGGCAGCTGTAAAGTTTACTTGGCCGTCTATAGCACAAGTATTAGCTTTTACAAAAAGCCAGAGTCTACGCTTTGTGTAGCCATATGATTACAAGTCAAATAACAAAGCTGTGCATGTGTATGCTGTGTTAATGTGCCAGTAAATATGGGAACTTGTATAATCGCCAAAGATTCCAAAAGTTGGTTCATGTTTCAAATATAAACAAAACTATCGACCGTGTACTATGACGAGGAAACAAAACACACACACACACACACACACACACACACACACACACACACAGAGTAAAACAGATACATCTGCTTTCACATTGAAGATTAAGCTTTTCCTAAACCAGCCAGCTAACATTTTTACAAAAGTGAAATCAAGCGTGGTAAGCTCAGTGATTAGGACACTTGCCTGTGATGCTATAGGCGCCCGGTTTGATTTCCGGCAGCGGTAATAAAATTGTGGTGTCGGGACGTTAAGTGAGCTTCAACCCCGCATCGGTGCAGGGAGAACCGAACCATCCCGTGTACAGGTTAAAGATCCGTACCGTAATTACGTGATTACCCTTGTGCGTCCCCAGCTGGAGTATGTTTCAGCCATACGACGAACTGCATTGTTCATACAAAATGTTCCATTAAAAAGTTGAAATATTCATTCACAGCTGTTATGTTTATTGATAAAACATGAGAACCAAATGCTAGACGGGCCGTTTCAGCTTTTTTTTTAAGCTATCCTTGTTTTATTTTATTTTGGATAGCCTATTGGCCATTTTGTGGGAAAGTAACTGTCCTTTTGGCTTTCAGCTATTGATGTTTCCATTAGGGTATGTTGTTTCATGTTTGTGTTTCTTTCCCTCTGGTGTCTCTGATGGGAGCTTTGGGTTGATTTATCGATTCCTGATCATTGCCTCCACTTCTATTTTACATGGAAAGAATGCATAGTAACTGGGTTCCACGCTTTGAACCCAGTGTGGGTGCAGGCATGAAATGCTCAATTTACTAGATTGATGTTTTTGGAATGTTTCTCAGCTCTATTACAAAATCAGACCTGCATTGTGAAGGCAAATGTTTACCTAATCGAAGGATGTAGGTAAGTTGTAGTTGTGTTCATTTGATTTGTGCATGCTTCATAGTTTCTACCATCCGCAACTATTATTGACATCTATGCCGTTGGCGCAAAGGAAATAAGCCTTTTACTGTGCGCTGACCTTCTCGGCTTACCTGTACAGAATGTCTTGTTGGAAATAGCAGGCGCTTTAATGGAAACTATTTTTTAAACAAATATCACTTATTTATTTTTCAATTTGACAAACAAGTTCCGATTTAATCTAATTGTCCGTTTAAATACCTTCAAAAAGATATCAAATAAGTGGAACTTTTATTTAATTAGCTGCCGGCATTTTTATTGTCAAATTAACAACCCTTAATCCTTAAATGAAGCATACAAAAACTGTGGAAAAACAACGACAGTACCCTACTTTAACGGCTAAAATCTTCACTTTCTGTTAATATTGCAAACAATCGCCTGTATCAGACGCAATGTGGTTACAATATTGTGCACTTTGATAGCAATTATAATATTTCAAAATTATATTTAATAGCGGCATTTTGCGATTAAATTTGGAGCTTATTCAGAAAAAGCTTTATCGTCTACACACGCGTGTAATCTCAAAGCGTGCCATTCTCCGTCGACCGTGAAATGCACACATCTTCGCCTGGGCATCTCCTTGGAATGTAAATCAATCTTAAATGCGGTGTCTGATCTGCATCTTATTTATTTATTTATTTATCAATCTAAAATGCGGTGTCTGATCTGCGTCTTTCTAATTTATTTATTTTTCATGACCCGATTAGATTTTTTATACTTACTAAGCAATTTAAACAAACATTGCTAGTAATAAGATTACAATTGAAAGAAAGAAAGAAAGAAAGAAAGAAAGAAAGAAAGAAAGATAGATTTTTATAGAAAAAAAATGTGGTTTACCGTGGTATTCGTTTTTTTATTTCTTATCAAAGTCATAGGTAGTGGGTACTCGGTAGAGCCACCTCAATGAGGCGGTTCTAACGAGAATACAAACCTTATGTTTCTAGGATTCCATTACGATAACACAACCATGCGATAAAGTACATTTTTCACATCTCCAAAATGGCTACTTTTCTGATGAAAATCAGTGATCTTTTTCTTGTAAATACGGCAAACATGGGTTGTGGGTACTCGTTAGAACCGCCTCGATCGTTAGAACCGCCTCATCGAGGCGGTTCTAACGGGTACCCACAACCTATGTTTTCGAACAAAAATAAAAAAAATAATGTATACCCCCATAAACCCCAGTTTTCTCTATATGAAGTGGGGTATAGGGGGTCTTCATTTCACGGACTTGTTCACGTGATGATTAACAAATTATCAAGAATTGACTGAGCCGCACGGATGTGTTATCGAAATTTATTTATTTATTTGTTTATATTTTTGGTCAGTGCGTGGTTTGTTGGTTATATTTAGAACCAGCTCGTTCCGATTTATTTATTTTATATGTATGTATTTATTTCAACTGCTAAATGATTTATTAAGATCAGGGTGTACACCTTTTCTGGTGTTCCTTCCATCATACCGGGGAAAAGAATTTGCATGTAAACCCAACTTTATATATTGAACAGTCGCATAATCAGGGATCAGCATGATTTTAACATAACACAAAAACATAGTTCGAAAGTACTTGCTTCTTATTCTTCTATATTATTTTAGTCACTGTTGTTTTTTTCATCACGGCAACAAGCCATGTAATGAACACCCCCTAAAACAATGCTTTATATAGAGAAAACTGGGGTTTACTGTGGTATTCATTTTTTAAATTTCTTCTCCAAGACATAGGTTGTGGGTGCTCGTTAGAGCCACCTCAATGAGGCGGTTCTAACGAGAATATAAAACCGGTTTTGAGTATCGATAAGTTTTCATTAACAAATTAACTGTTTTTGAGATATCAAGAATACCCTACTATTCCGCACGGATGTGTTATCGTAATGTATTTATTTACGATTTATTTATTTAAAATTTATTTATTGCTCAATACCTTGATTGATGGTACTATTTAGAACTAGCTCATTCTGATTTTTTTTTTTAATTTATTTATGCATCACGTGAACATGTCCGTGAAATGAAGACCCCCTTAAACCCCAGTTAATATAGAGAAAAAAGGGATTTACGGGGGTATTCATTATTTTTCTTAATTCTGCTCCAAGACATAGGTTGTGGGTACTCGTTACGACCGCCTCATTGGTTCTTACGAGCACACACAACCTATGTTTTGAGCATGATTTTGACTTAATAAACACAAAAACATAGGTAGAAAGATTTCAATTTGGCGCTTCTGTGCCCATAATCAACGTTTTATTACACTCAGGGGAAAATATCACGGGTATTTAAGCAGAAGACAATTATCGCTTTTATGACACGTGGATTGTGTATTGCGTTCCGGCTACCGACCGTCAGGAAGTCCGAAGATTAATGGACACGCGTGCACGTATAATGGATTACTTTATTTCCGGAAAGATTGTGTCATGGGTACTACTGTGCATTCTTTGTTTGTTTGTTTGATTTGAGGTTTAACGTCCCCGTCAACACTGTAAAGGTCATTTTGGAGACGTTGCTTCCAATTTTGTGGGACTTTTACCCGACACTGAGATGAAATGGCATCTCAAGCCCAGCCACCCAATGAAACCAATAGGGTTTATAAGCATACACGGGCCGACTCGTGCGTACCGCTTTGCCTCGGCAGGCTTAGATCCTCTAAGCGGTTTACCAGCACTCGTGTGCGGGTCGGTTTAAGCTCTGTGTGGAAGCATCATGCAGCCTATCTATTTCTTCAAGCCCCAGATCAGACGTCGAGCTTAGATCAGGGCCTTTGCTGTCAACCCATTACGGCCTCCGCCCAACGGGGCTTCATCACGTGAACGAGTCCGTGAAATGAACACCCCATTAAATCCCAATTTGATGATTTCGTGTTTAACGACGCGTCAACCCTCTTGGTGGGTCATCAAATCCCAATTTAAATAGAGAAAACTGGGGTTTACGGGGTATACATTATGTCTCTTATTTCTGCTCCTAGACATAAGTTGTGGGTACTCGTTAGAACCGCATCATTACGGCGGTTCTAACTAGCACCCACGACCTATGTTTTGAGTATAAATAAGAAAAATATCACAAATTTTCACCAGAAAGATGACCTTTTTTGAGGTATGAAAAAATGCACTATATCACACGGATGTGTTATCGTGATGTTAAGAAATAGATTGGGCTGCATGATGCTTTCACGAAGAGCTGAAACTGACTGCACAGCACATGAGTACTAGTAAACTGCATGGGGACTCTATGGCTGCCCATGAAAAGTGGTGCGAGTTGGACCGTCCATGCAGATAAACCCTACTGGTTTCGTTGGGTGGCTTGAGATGTCATCTCAGTGTCCGCAAAATGACCTATACATTGTTGACGGGGACGTTAAGTCTCCAATCAAACAAAACTGTCAACCCATTAAGAAAACATATCCTTGTGATAATGTTTTCTTTCTTATCTTCGAAATGTTAATTTATATCTAAAAAAAAAAAAGCAAATTATTTTTATGATGAACAATATAATGTCTTGATGCGGATAACACAAACATTGTAACCCCTCTAAACCTCTCTTTTCTGTATATAATGTAAAGTGGGGTTTACAGGTTTTTTTTTACATGGACTTATGAACATGTTGCTTTTCTAAACAATGCAATTTAAAATAATGCAATCTGACATCCATTAACTATAAATGTTTTTTTTTTTTGTTTTTTTTTTTTTTTCAAAAAAAAAATAATAATAATAATGTGGAATATCACATTCCAGAAAAAATGGATTTTATGAGAACCGATAATATTTTAAGCACAAAAAGGCTCAATTTTAATCGTTTGACAAAAAGAGAATTTTTCTCGCTTAAAGTACCAAAACACGCAGTTCTAATCTATCGTTCAATATCCCCCGGGGTCATTTTCACACACAGCCGGATTAAAACACAATATTGATTACACGATAGGTACACGGATAGGTATCTATCGTAGGCCTCAGTCAAAGGGAGACAACCCAATATTGACTTTCTGTGCGACTGTCGCGGTTGAAAATCATCGGGCTAATGTCAGATATAGTTGGCCATGCTTTCGTTTCCAAAAAGTGTTATCTTTCCTGATTTGAGCCTTGATAGTTAAAAAGACGTTTTTCATTTAAATTTGTCTAGAAGTTTCTAAACATATTTTATGATGATGGTAAGTGTTCCAATTATAGCAAAATGCAAAAATAACTTAGAGAAAACAACAACAACAACAACAACAACAACAAAAAACATTAGCTAGTGACCTGACCCCAAGCATCTGTGAGTCAGGACAGCGAATATAAATATAAGCATTTAAAAAAATACATGTCAAGGAAAGAAAACGTTAACCCGTCCGAGATGGTTGTTTCGCGTAGTCTCGTCGAGTCCCAGCAAATCAAAGTTCCTTAGGCAAGATAGGTTGTTATAACCACGCCTGTACGTGCAATCTATAGGCGGCCAGAGCCGCCGAGAAGGGCCTCGGATGCCTTCGGCATCTGCTCATGTCCGTATGAACACAATACCGTCACAATAATAAAGTACATGTATAGGGGTTATCTGTATATGGAGAACAAGTGCATATTCATTGACAATTTAACCATTTCTGTAGAACCCACAATGTTTGGCAGTGTAATTATATTAATAAGCGAGAAAGTTGAAGAAATGTAAAACGTTAACAATAAATGGATGGATATGTTTTGCTGGCAATTGAAACATGATGCTAAACCGATTCAGTACCAGAAACCCCGAAAGGGGTATCATGGCAAACAGTGTAGACCCTGATCAGACGCCGCGTTCTGCGGCGTCTGATCAGGAACTACACTGTTTGCAAAAGTTAAGCCATTTCCCGAATTAATTTAGAAGAAAACACAACCTGGCATCCCTAAATTTTGAATGCTTTATATAAGGTGGAAGTTTCCATTCGGTACAAAAAGGGTTAATGGCCATAACATTTTTCACGGTCAATCAAGGTTAATCATTCCACCCCGATTTTATGGCCATAAATTGACTCTGGATTATAAAAGAGGATAATTGCACGACCCGCAGAAAAGGCGACCGACTGAAGTCGGTTGATTTTCTAAGAGTGCCCTAAAATCACCGTGTCATTCTGTCATTCTGTCAGTCTGTCTGTCCGTCCGTAACCCGTTTGTGAAAATTGGTGATAGTGACTTAACCGCTTGGAATATTTTAACAATTTTTGGCATACTGATAGATATCAATGAGATCTAACTAATGGACTTGCGAAATATTACATTCCATTTAGTATAGCCTCGCCGAGGCGAAAAATGTGAAACTTTTCGAACTGCTTTTACTCGGAAACCGTTGGGCTGATTGAAGTCAAATTTCATATTGAGCCTCTATGGGATGGGAGAAACCAAAATTTGCTCATGGAGTCCAGGTCACATGACGAAAATGGCCGCCAAGCCATATATGGTCTGTCTGTCCGTCCGTAACCCGTTTGTTAAAATTGGTGATATTGACTTAACCGCTTGGAATATTTAAACAATTTTTGGCATACTGATAGATATCAATGAGATCTAACACATGAACTTGCGAAATATTACATTCCATTTAGTATAGCCTCGCCGAGGCGATTGAAGTCAAATTTCATATGGAGCCTCTATAGGATGGGGGAAACCAAAATTTGCTCATGGGGTCCAGGTCACATGACCAAAATGGCCGCCAAGCCATATATGGTAAAAACCCTTCAAAAATAGTCTCCTCCGGGACCACTGGGCAGATTTCCACGAACTTGATAAATAGCATCTGGGACATAGGCCCATCATAAATTGCTAAAATGGTGACCCTGGGTTGACCTTGACCTTCTTTGTGCCTAGGTCAAACTTTGACACATAAAAGTGAGAATGCATTTTATCCTGAATTCAGAATACAGTACTAAAGTATAAGATATATTTTTGCTCCTTACGATAAGGCGCATTTATTTGGGGAACCGTTTTAGGTCCAGGTCACATGACCAAAATGGCCGCCATACCCATATATGGTAACACTCATAAAGCTAAAAGCATCCGGCGGGTCGTGCACTTCAGCTGAAGCACTGGTTATTACTAGTTTCATAATCTTTCCATGGATAAACAATGATAAACATAACGGTTAAGATAGAATAACTGGTCTGAAGGGCTTTCATCGGTTGAAATGCATATTTTATTTAATTTTCTCAAATTCGGTTTGACTAAATTCCACAAAAATGCAAAATAGGTAAGAATTCACATTGCTTACTGGTCCCGAGTAATGACAAAGTAGTGTCTTTTGATTTAAGCACTATCTTTGAAGTGATTCATGGCCAAATTTGGGGGGTTAAGGTTGGCTTGAATAATGATGTATCACGGAATTTTAGTACATGTATCTTGTGTGGTTTCTGTTTAAATGAAGCTTTTGTTCAGTATGTCCAATTAATTTCGGTACAGAAAATTAAAATTGATATATTTTTCTTTCCAAAAGTTTTAATGGAAATCCCTGATACATTTAAAGGGTATATCTTGTTGATGGTTTTCTGAGAAAAAAGGACCCTTTCGAGCTGCTTAATAAAAAAGATGCATCTATACAAGTAAACTAGTGCTAAAATCTGTTTTTCAATTATGACAAAAATAGCATTGAAACAAATAAACATCCAGTTAGCCTGACAAAAACTTCAATGTCTTACATTTAATTTGACATAAAGACCAAGTAATAGCGGAGAACTGACCACTGCCGTCCGGTGTAGTCTATCATTTACCCATTTGGTACCCGGGAAACCTCAAAAGGGGTAAGTGGCAAACAGTGCAGGCCCAGATCAGACGCCGCAGAACGCGGCGTCTGATCATGGCCTACACTGTTTCCCAAAAAGTTATGCCATTTTCCAAATAAATTTTGAAGAAAACAACATGTTATCCCTTAATTTTGAAATTGATTCCTGGTATATATAACGAGGAAGATACCATTTGGTACAAAAAGGGTAAAAAGCGGAATTTTCTGTATTTCCAGCTGTTTCATTGATCGATGTTAAGGAAAGACTACACCATGATAAGTCAATTTTAATGAATTTTTCAAAAAGTGCATGTTCATTGACAATTTAACCATTCCGGTTTTACACAGAATCTTTGGCAGTGTAATGTAATTGATAAGCGAGAAATTTGAAGAAATATAAAATGTTAACAGTAAATGGTTGGATATGTTATGCTGGTAATTTAAGCATGATGTTATATGTCCATAAGATCACAGTCAAGGCTACTCATACCGACACAGTTATCATGCCATAAATTGTCTCTGGCCGATGCACATCACGCTAACAAGTCGGTGTAATGAACACCCCCTTACACCCCACTTTATATAGAGAAAACAGGGTTTACGGGGGTATACATTATTTTCCTTATTTCTGTTCCTAGACATAGGTTGTGGGTACTCGTTAGAACCGCCTCAATGAGGCGGTTCTAACGAGCACCCATAACCTATGTTTTGAGTATGAATAAGAATAATATCACAAATTTTCATCAGAAAATTATCCGTTTTGGAAATGTAAAAAAATGCATTTTGGCGCACGGGTGTGTTATCGTAATGGATGATCTTTATAAAAGTGGATACATATTACTGGCCTTCTAATTTCTCCATGCATTACGAAAACACGCCTATACATATACATTTCAGTAAACTTTACCACCGAAAAAACGAAAATTTTAAAATGAAAAATTGTGATATTTTTCTTGTTTCTGATCAAAATATATATATATAGATTGTGGCTACTCGGTAGAACCGCCTCGATGAGGCGGTTCTACCGAGTAGCGGTTCTACCGAGTACCCACAATCTATATTTTAGAGCAGCAATAAGAAAAATAAGGTTTTACTGTATAAAAGTGGGGTTCAGTGGGGTCAGACTTATATAGGCGTGTTTTCATAATGAGTGATGTTCCCCTGATAAATAAGGGTCATTTAACTAACGGGGTTATTATTGAATAACTGTACTGAAAGGCTTTCTTTCTTTCTTATAGCTTATTTTACTTAATTTTCTCAAAAACAGTTTGACTAAAATCTACCAAAAATTGCAAATTAAGTAAGAATTCACATTGCACATTGGTCCTGAGTAATAATAACCAAGGCTGGCTTGCCTTTCATTCAGCAGAAAAAGCAGCTTTTATTTGTGGAAGCCGATTTTCAGCCTTCATTGAAACCCATATTTTAATTTTTTATAAACTCCTTTATTTATTGGCCAAATTATTTAAGTTTTGGCATTTAGGTTCCTTGAAGACTGGGCTTGAATAATATAGCACAGTTTTTTAGTATGTTGTGTAGTTTCAGTTTAAATGAAGCTTTTGTTCGGTATGTCCAATTAAATTTTGATACAGAAAATTAAATTTGTTATATCTTTCTTTCCAAATCCCTGGCTCAGTCTTAAAAGGTCTATCTTGTTTGTGGTTTTCTGAGAAAATGGGATCTAACGAGCTGCTTGATAAAACGGTGAATCCATAAAAGTAAACTAGTGCTAAAATTTGTTATTTGCAACTATATCAAATTTTGCCTTTTTTCTGACTCCCGCCATTCATGGGGTTTAACTGCCCATTCTTTCTTTCTAGTATTGTTTTTATTATTATTATTATTATTATTATTATTATTATTATCTTTCCCTTTTTCGTTCTTTTTATTTTCTAATTACAGTAAAATTCCGCTATTAAGAACACCTTAAATTAAGACTAATTCTGCTTTAAAAAGCTTATTTTGAAGGGGGCACTTAATATTTCCACCCACATTGTCCTCTGGTCAAGGACCACCTTTGGGACTGTTCAAAAGTGGTCTTTAAGACCACTTTTCAACAGTCCCAAAGGTGGTCTTAATAAAGGAATTTTACTGCACTTACTACTAGAAATAATGTGCATACTGCTAAGCGCCACGTGAATAGCGCAAAAATAACCTTATAAGCTGAGCTATTAGTCGTAGAAAATAGAAAGAAGTCTCGATTCACATCAGCCATTCAGAGCCTATCAGACAGAGAAAAATCTACTCAGCATTACGATAACACACCCGTGCGACATAGTGCATTTTTCACATCCCCAAAATGGCTCCTTTTCTGGTGAAAATCCTTGATAGTTTTGTTATAAATGTTCAAAACATAGGTTGAGAGTGCTCGTTAGAACCGCCTCATTGAGGCGGTTCTAACGAGTACTCACAACCTATGTCTTCGAGAAGAAATAAGAAGAATAATGTATACCCCCGTAAACCCTAGTTTTCTCTATATAAAGTGGGGTTAAGGGGGTCGTCATTTCACGGACTGGCTCTCGTGATGGACTGTTCGGAATCACAGCTTGGCCTGGTCAGCACATGCTATTTGGACGGGATCCACAACAAGGTTCGTTTACGAGCTCGTAATTATATAGGAGAGTCACTTGAGGAAAGTAAAGCAAGTTTTAACCCTTATTCTGCTGAATAAATTAATTCTCCCGCACCCATTTTTGACTACTGACTAATCAAATTACTTGAAAAATTCACCTTGTCAGATAGCTTCACCAGAAGTCAGCTGGACCTTCTTTGACATAACACATAAGGGTTACAAAGTGCATTTTTTCTTATTTATACTGCAAACATAGGTTGTGAGTCAAAGAGGCGGTTCTAAAGAGTACCCACAATTGTTAACCTATGTCTTTTAGCAGAAATAAGAAAAAATATTGTGTACTCCAGTACATCTCATTTTTTTCTCTATATAAAGTGGGGTCACGATAAAACTCAACATACAAAATATGTTCTGAAAAAAAAAAAAATAATAATCACGTGAACAAGTCCGTGAAATGAACATCCCCAAAGTTTGGGGGTGTTCATTTCACGGACTTGTTCACGTGATTATTTATTTATTTTTTTTTTTCAGAACATATTTTGTATGTTGAGTTTTATCGTAGAGGAAAGAAATCGCTCCTAAGAGTTTTCCTCTTTTTCCAGAGCAAAAAATAAGATGAACAAAAATAATATGTTCACCTATGTAAACCCCAGATTTTTATTTTCTATATAAAGTGGGCTTTACAGACACGGACTCGTTAACGTGATGCCAGCCATGTTAAAATCTCATACGCAGCTGTCGCCTTCTCGATCGATGACGATGTAAAGTAATCTTCTATGTGACTTATCCCATTTAGTACCAGAAACCCCGAATCGGGTACCCCTGGCAAACAGTGCAGGCCCAGATCAGACGCCGCGGAACGCGGTGTCTGATCAGGGCCTACACTGTTTGCAAAAAATGTTCCGCCAGTTTCCAAATAGATTTTGAAGAAAACACAACCTGATACCCCTAAATTTTTTAAATGGACTCTTGGAAGATTCCATTTTGGTACAAAAAGGGTTATTAGACAGTATCATGTTTATTACTTCAATATTTGCTGAATCAGCAAGTTTTCTGTTTGTCTATGATTTTCTCAGGTGGCATGCGGTCTTGTCTCGCGCTTGTCTTTGTATTGTGTAATAATATTTCTCTTAACATGCTGCTGATGTCCTATTTAAAGGGAATTGGCATACCTCCAGAGAACGCAATCCGAGTAGACTGTCCCTTCAGAGCATATTTAGAAAAGGTTTGGCTTTAATGCCAAATCTATACTCGGTCAAAAAAGTAACTGTACCAACTTCCGGGTAAATTCCAGTAGCTGTCCGGTAGCCAATCAGCGAAAGACGGCTGTAAACATGCGAATCGGACGTTTAGCTACAAAATGCATAAATTTGCATTCTGCTCAAGAGTTGTCTTTCAATATGTGCCTGGTAAGGTTTTGCAAATAATTTGGCATTGCGCATGCGCAGATGATCATTTCGTGTCTGAGATGAAAGATCATGTCTATTGAACATCGAAACTCTACAATATCTCATGATCTTGAACTACAATCAAGGCTTTAATTTGTGAAATTCTCAGATTATCTCCCTTTGAATTAAAATATAGCGATTTTCAAATCCATGTACTGGTTAAGCAGGAGAAGTCATTTAGAGGTTTTTCTATTTTTAGCTCTAGCAGCCATCTTGTTCATTTGAGCGAAATCATGGTTTGAGTAATTTTGGTAGAGGGTCAACCAAGGAACATTTCTGTGAAATAATTTCAAAAATCGATATACTGGTTAAGAAGGAGAAGTCTTTTAAAGTTTTTTTTTTTTTCTAGTTTTAGATCTGGTGTCCATCTTGTTCATTCGAGCGGAACGGTTTGAGCAATTTGGGAGAAGGGTCACTTAAGAAATGTTCCCGTGAAATTATTTCAAAATCCAGCCTCTGGTCAGAATCAGAATCAGAAGTGTTACTGGTGACACATCGAAAGACATTCATACACCAGGACCTGTGATATGGGAGGTTAGTCCCTAGCTCTAACCAAAAAGGTAAACTTAGTTACACAGTCATCAGCACCTTCAGCTGTCGAAATAATCGAATCGGGGAGGGAATTCCAGTCTCTAATGGTTCTGGGGAAGAACGATTCTTTATAAATGTCAGTTCTTGCAGTAAGAGTCTGAAACGCCAATGAATGGTGATTTCTACAGTGCCTAGCCGGGGCGACAAGGTCATCTGTTGGAATGGTAGCAGCACCCCGTAGACCTTTGTATAAAAGGATGAGCCTACTGTTTTTCCTCCTTTTCTTGAGAGACTCCCATTTTAATTTTCTAAGTATTCCAGCCATGCTCCCAGTTTCAAAGCAGTAATTGCCTGTTACAAATCTAGCAGCTCTATTCTGAACTTTATCAATTTCTTCGTTAAGGACCACTCCACTGGGGTCCCAGATACAACTGCCATATTCCAAGAGTGGGCGAACAAGACCTTTATATGCTGTCTCTTTCACATCCTGTGGGCACTGATGAAGATTACGCCGTTCTATTTGCCTTAGTACATATGTTGCTAATATGAGTATTCCATCTCAAGTTGTGTGTGATTGTCACACCAAGGTATTTAATGGAGTGCACATTCTCGATGACCGTTCCCTCTAAGGTGTAAGAAGCCTCAATTTTATTAGATCTCTTCCTAGTTATCAGCATAATGTTGCATTTAACTGGCTGAAATCTCATGCCCCATTTTCGGGCCCAACATCCCAATCTATCTATGTCATTCTGAAGTTTCAGTGAGCCATCGCGATAATTACGGGCAAGAGCCCTATCTCCTTTTTTGAATAGTGGAGAAATGTTCTCTAAATGCCATCATTGGGGATTTCATCCGTATCAAGAGACTGTTGAATCAGGTGTGCAAAAACTGGACCTAACTCATTTGCTTGTCCCTTCAGGACTCTATGATGAAGTTCATCAGGTCCTAAGGCTTTACTGGGATTTAGCCTTGAAGTAACTTGAATACTCCTGCAGCTGACACAACAATATTATCCATGAATGGGGTCGATCTTCTAGTCAATGGAACCTCCGTGAACTCAGTTTTATTAAACGCATCATTGAATTGACCAACAAATTCCTCTGCCCTTTCAGAGTCTGATTCAGCAACCCCGTTCCCTCCTCTTTTATTAAGGGGCGGGATACCTTGCCTGTCTTTCTTCTGGCTATTGGCCTTAACATCACCTACCAAGTTATTCACATACAAATCAGGCTGATTTTTATATCAGTTTTGATTTCACGTCTCAAGTTTTAAAATTTTGTCCTGAGTTTACCACTTCCTGTCCTTTTTGCCTTTGCATGAATCTTATTCCTTCTGCGAATTTTTCTTCTTAACTCTGGTGTGATCCAGGGAATCGAAGATACAGACCTACTAGTTTTTGAGCGGATATGATTTTCGGCCGAAGTATGAATGACAGAAATTATCAATTCAAAGTTCTCCTGGACAGACCGAGCATCTGAATGACCATTTAAGTATTTCTCCCTTGCAAATATGAGCGCATCCTTCCTCATAGTTTCATAGTCACCTTTCTAATACGAGTACACCTTCCCCCGAGGTTTCTTTGTTGGTGGAATGTGAATTTTTAAATATCCGGAGACAATATCATGATCACTTCGGCGACTGAATATCTTCAAACTGTCCTGGCAAAGTCGTAAGGATCAAATCCAATGTGTTCCTATCACGAGTGGGAAAGTCATCAATTTGTTCTAATCCATGATCGTGCATAATGTCAATTAATATTTGTAATTCAGACTGACACAGCATTGTGCCTTGTTTGCTGAGCCTGTCAGGCCAAACAATGTCTCTGAAGTTGAGGTCACCTAGAACATGTACAGCCGGGAGCTTTTTACCCTTATGCTGCGACTTAATGCAATCCATCTGAACTTTAAACAGCTGGAAGTTTTCGACCGTACCATTTGGTGGTCGATACCAACTTGCTACGAAGTGAGAGGTTTTATTTGCAAAAACCTTAACCCATACCGATTCGGTGTCGTTTTCCAGTTCCATGAAAGGCATGTGAGGGATGTCTCTGTGAATGAGCAGCATCACCCCACCACCATGAGAGTTCCTGTCTTTTCTATAGACACTGTACTGAGGAGTTTCAGGGAAAAGCTCAGATGTGGTAATTGAACTGTCAATCTGTGTTTCTTGAATAGCCACGATGTGCGGTCGAAACGTATCGAGGAAAGCTAAAAGTTCGAGAATTTTTCCTCTTAATCCATTTTTGTTTATACTGCAAAGTTTTAAACCTTTTACAAAAGTTGGCTTATTTTTATCAGCAATCGAAGATTTATCTTTCTTATCCTTTGGCAGAGGTTCAAATCTGTTTGGCTTACTCATTTCTATATATTCGTTGAAGAAGGAGTCTGAAAATTTGCATACCTCGCATTTTGGACAAACCCAGTGGCAGTTTGAGTTTACCAAAGTGCCATATTCCGCATCTGAAATGAAAGAACATTCAGTGTGTATCCACATTTCACACTGATCACATTGAACCGCTTTGTGGCCATTAAGTACAGCACCACTGCAAAGACCACAGTCAGCTTTGCAGTGTTTGCAATACCAAGTTCCAGCTCCAGATTCAATTCCTAACAATTGGCTGTTATCCAAATCAGAACAAGAGGAATGAAAACGCTTTTCACAGTCCTCACATTCTATGCATTTCTGAGAGTCTTTGCAATATTTTTGCACTGTCCACAGCAAAATCTTGGACCGGGGTTAGATTCAATGTCTCCGGCCAAGATTAGAAGAATAGCCAAATTTGATCCACCGGAGGACTTGAAGTTCCTTAAGCCCTCGGAATATCTTTTGTTCCCTAGCTTCCTAGTTAAGGCCAAGTACTACGAAACTCTATCGCAGTGTTTCTCATTTGCTATCCTGCGCTCCTGATTTCCATCATCCGGATGTTTTCTGTTACTCAGTTTCCAAAGGGTGAATAAAAGAACCAAGACCATGGGAAACAGGGAGACCTTCATTTTAATATACGGGGCAATTGTGTGCCAAACAACAATACAGAATAAAGGACTAGATCTCACAACACTTGTGTTTCCAGAGGTCTGCCAGCTGTACGGACAGTCCACACTCGCTGACAAGCTGACAACACAAGGCAAAGTAACAATCCTGATTTTTTCACAACCAGTACACTGACAGCTACAAAGGACTATTCAGTACCCTGGTCAAGTTATATGGTTAAGGAGTAGAAGTCGTTTAAAGGGTTCTCTATTTTTAGCTCTGGCAGTCACATTGATATTTGCCATTTTGTCTATGGATTACTGATTTTGGATTAACGCTTTGGTACTACGACCTAAACTACTTGTTCACCAGAGCAGAACGGTTTACGCAATTGTGGTAGAGGATCACCCAAGTAACATTCATGTAAAATAATTTCAAAATTCATATACTGGTTAAGGATGAGAAGTCTTTTGAAGGTTTTTCTATTTTTAGTTCTGGTGATCATCCGAGCGGAATGGTTGGAGCAATTTTGGTGAAGGGTCACTTAAGAATCATTCCTGTGAAATTATTTCATAAGGAGCAGAAATCGATTAAAGGGTTTGTTTAGCTCTGGTGGGGATCTTGTTCACCAGGACGGAACGGTATGAGCAATTGTGGGAGAAGGTCACCGAAGAAACATTCCTGTATCCATTCATTGGTTAAGCAGGAGAAGTCGTTCTTTTTTCTTCTTTTTTTTTTTTAGCTTTGGCAGCCATATTGTTCACCCAAGAGGAACGGTCTGATAAATTATGTTAGAGGGTCACCGATCGAACATTCCTGTGAAATTATTTCGAAATCCATTCACTGGTTAAGGTAAAGGTTTGTCTATTTTTAGCTCTGAGAGCTTGTTCATTTGAGCGAAATAGTTTGATAATTTTGGTAATTTCAAAATCCATATACTGGTTAAGGAGGAGGAGACGTTTAAAGGGTTTTTTTTTCTCTTTCTCGCTCTGGTGGCCATCTTGTTTGTCCAACGGTCTGAGCAATTTTGGTAGAGGGTCACCCAAAGAACAATCCTGTGAAATCATTTCGAAATTCATCCACTGGTTATGGAGAAGTTGTTTTAAGGTTTTCTATTTTTAGCTCTGGTGGCCATCTTGTTCACCTGAGCGGAACGTTTTGAGAAATTTTGGTAGAGGTCACCGAGGAACATTCCAATGAAATTATTTCAAAATCTAAGAAGTTGTTTAAAGCAAAAGTTGACGACGGACGCATGGACGGACGAGGGACAAAAGACCGATCACAATAGCTCACATTGAGCTCCCGCAACTCAAAACTCGTGGAAAAAGACGTTTAAGCAACGTAGCAACGTTGACACGACATTGCCTTCACGGTGTATCCTGTTGGAACCGAATTCAATTATTTGCTGTTAACATTTCTGTTCGATCCTGTCAGTCTTTTTTTTTTTTATTTATTTTCTTTTTTGTTTTGTTTTGTGTTTTTGTTATTGTTGTTTGTTTTTGCATAACTGGTGGACATACCCAGCGAGCACACAATGTTTGGACAAAACCATTCAATGTACATGCTACGCCATGCATTGCTTAAGTGAGCAGATGTGGCCAAACGACAGCTTAACTCTTTATCTTTGTCCTTGTGCTTAACCCTTCTCTTGCTGAATATTCAGTTTAGCCACACCCATTTCTGACTTTGAACCAATCAGATCACTTGATGTAATTTATTCCTACAATATATTAATTGAATGTCAAACAGTGTAGATCCTGATCAGATGGCTTCTTCAGAAGCCATCTGATCTTGATCTACACTGTTTCCAAAGATAGGGGTTGTCGTGAACAGCAGCATAAGAGTTTACCCTTATCCCGCGAAAAAACGACAATCCTTACCTTTGCAAAAAGTGTATATCAAGACCAGATAGCCTCTGATCAGGATCTACACTGTTTGTCATTCAGTTTGCAAATTTTAATGAATACTTTATATCAAGTAATTTGATTGGTTGATAGTCAGAATTGGGTGTGGCTAAATAATGTATTCAGCCGGATAAGATCAGGTGATCATATGCAAACAAAATTCAATGGCTTGAACACGTATGGGAACATTAAAATTTGTGCCAGCAAACGACAAAAAAAAAAAAAAAAAAATGTGCGACCAATGAAGACTCTGATCAGAGTCTTCACTGATCGCATGTGCCTTTTCCACCCTCCAGGCTCGCCAAAGAGAGACAAACGAGAACCCGTGCCATAACGGGTGAATGTTTAGACTGATCCGAGTGTTTGCCGGTCACACATGTCTGCTTGTTTTGTTTATTTGCCGTGCGCTGGCTATTTTGTTCAAGACAGGGAAGTTCGAGCATATGAGGGTTGAACCTAATCCTGCTGAATAAATTAATTTAGCCAAGCCCATTTCAGACTATGCACCAACCAATTTACTTTATATAATGTATTCATTCAATTCACAAACTGCATGACAGCGCCTATCTGATCTGTATCTACACTGTTTCCAAAGAAAGGGCTATTGTGTTCGAAGGATAAGGGTTAAAATGCTAGGTATGGGAACATACCCCCGCCCCTCCTAACCACAGACATCGGTACTTGGGGAATATATTGCGTCGCTTGGTGCTTCCACGCAGAGTTGAAACAGACCTCATATGAGTAAACACCGCTTAGAAGGTCTAAGCCTGCCCAGGCAAAGTGGTGCGAGTTGGACCGTCCATGCTGATTTCATTGGGCGGCAGAACCTGAGATTTCATTTCATCTCTAATGTCTGGTCAGAGTCCCACAACGTCTTCAGGAGGTAAATAGTGCTGACGGGGACGTTAAATCTAAATTAAAACTAGAACTGCAGTCGATGGTATACCATCGCAAATATCCGCATTTTCTATTAATAACACTAATGACTATATTATAAGTATTCGCTAGCCAAAACTACATGTAAGTTAAAAAAAGTTGCAAAGAACATTCTAAGCAAAGTTTCAGAAGTCTAACTCTTATAGTTCAGAAGATATGGCAAAGTCATACGTTTTGACCTTTGACCTTGGGGTTATGTTGAGGTCCACCTAAAGTATCCCAATTTATTCTCTACTCCAACAGCCATCTAATAACCAAGTTTCAGAAGTGTAACTCCAATAGTTTAGAAGATATGGCAAAGTCACACTTTTTGACCTTTGACCTTGGGGTCGTGGTCACACCAAAAGTAGCCCAACATATTCTATATTCCAAGGGCCATCCAATAAGCAAAGTTTCAGAAGTGTAACTCCAATAGTTAAGGAGATATGGCAATTCATAATTTTTGACCTTTGACCTTGGGGTCATGTTGAGGTCAAGGTCACACCAAAAGTATCCAAATTTATTCTATATTCCAAGGGCCATCCAATAACCAAAGTTTCAGAAGTGTAACTCTAATAGTTTAGAAGATATGGCAAAATCATACTTTTTTACCTTTGACCTTGGGGTCAAGGTCACACCAAAAGTAACCTGACATATTCTATATTCCAAGGACCATCCAATAAGCAAAGTTTCAGAAGTGTAACTCCAATAGTTTAGGAGATATGACAAATCATAATTTTTGACCTTTGACCTTGGGGTCATGTTGAGGTCAAGGTCACAAAAAAGTTGCCCACTGGCATCTACATTCCATGTATTATCCACATGCAAAGTTTCAAAAGTGTAACTTCAGTGGTTGCAGAGGAGATCCAATCACAAGAAACGTGTCGGACGGACAGACGGATGTATACTTATGTGGCTATTTTTGGCAGGATTGATACTTAAGTGGCTACTTTTAGCCACAGAAAAGAAGTATTTTCGGTGTCTAACGGAATAAATCCCATAGACTTACACTGATTCTGTCCATTTACATAGGCACCTAACTATACATTTGTTGGTGCGGACAGACGGACGGACGGACAGACGGACTGACGCCGGAGTGAACTGTGGTACGAAAACAATATACCCGATTTTTCTTCGAAAAAGCTGGTATAACAAACAAAATAGGGATAAACAAAACTTCCCCAAAAGAAAAAAAAAGTTCTACGGCTAAAGACTCAGACCAGCCTGAACTTTCTCCCAGTATTACAAGCATTTTTGCTTATCAATTTTCTGATAGCTAGAGTGGGGGGGGGGGGGGGGTGCTCGTCACGTAAACAAGTATACACCTCCCCAAACCCCAAATTATATATAGAGAAAACTGGGGTATACCAAGGTATACAGAAGCCTCCGTGGTCGAGTGGTTACGCTACTCGACTTGTAAACCAGGGGTCGCAGGTTCGATCCCGGGCTTCTCCAGACTTTCGGATGAGTCTTTAAACCGAGGTCCCGTCTCCGTATGACCTTAGCTGTTGGTGGGACGTAAAACTGAAACACTCACTCACTCACCAAGGTATACATTGTTTTTTCATATTTCTACTCCAAGACAAAGGCTGTGAGTACTCGTTGGAACCGCCTCATTGGAACCGCTCAAATAAAGATATGTTGTGCGTACTCATTAGAATCGCCTCGGCGAGGCATTTTGAAGATGAAATAAGGAAAATATAAATACTTGTTTCCGGGAAGGAATTTGTAGGGACTCGAGAACAAGTTCGAATCAGTCATGGTAAATGGACAACCGGTGTTCGAGTCTTTCAAGTTCGCTTTAAACCATTTTTGGCCCCAAATTTATAAAGCGCAGTAAGCTTTTCAATGCTGAAGTCCACGTGACTATATCACTGATTTGCCGGAATAAAGGTTAGTTATAGAAAATAGTCGATGTGTGGTCCGAGTGTTGGGTAAGAGAGTTATCTACAGAATCTGAACTGGAATCATAGGTTGGGCTTGGCAAACAGTGTAGACCTAGATCAGACGCCGCGTCGGGTCTACACTGTTTGCTTACAGTACAGGAATTTAAGGGTTAAAACGAAACAGTCCTCGTTCAGCACATTGTTTGCCGCCTACAACCCGCTAGTGATTACTACTGCGATTACAAATCAGGATCAAAAAGCACATATATGTGGATAAGACCTCTTTTCCGATGGGCTGAATGTCCAAAGGGAGCCATCAAAAGGTCAAACATGTTTTCTCTTTGACTGATACAGACATTGGGTCCATCCCGACACCCCCTCAAGGTCAAGGTCACTGGCTATTTTTAGAAAAACTTTGTCATCGCTCTAGCGCCTACATTTCTTCACCAATTTCAATATAACCTCACACAAATGCACAAATGTTCCGTATAAAAATATCTCGAGCGAGTTCTACTTTCAAGGTCATGGCCTCAAGGTCAAGGTCACTGTGGCTATTTTTAGAAAAAAACTTTGTCATCGCTCTAGCGCCAACAATTCTTTACTGATTCCAATATAACTTCACACAAATGTTCCTTATGACAATATCTCGAGCGATTTCGACTTTCAAGGTCATGACCACAAGGTCAAGGTCAATGTGGCTAATTTTAGAAAAACATTTGTGACCGCACTAGCGCCTAAATTTTTTCACCAATTTCAATATAACTTCACACAAATGTTCCTTATAAAAATATCTCGAGCGAGTTCGACTTTCAATGTCATGAACTCAAGGTCAAGGTCAATGTGGCTATTTTTAGAAAAACTTTGTCATCGCACTAGCGCCTACAGTTTTTCACCAATTTCAATATAACTTCACACAAATGTTCCTTATAAAATATCTTGAGCGAGTTCGACTTTCAAGGTCATTGCCTCAAGGTCAAGGTCACTGTGGCTATTTTAAGAAAAACTTTGTCATCGCTCTAGCCATACCGGACTTACACGGACATGACTGCCATCTGTGCTGATAATCATGGGAACTAACGCGTACAACACAGAAAATAAATGGTTATCTCCCCAAGGCCTCATGGTTACCTAGGTGACATCCGAACGATTTTGAGGCATCAGTATGAAGTCTGAGGACCGCTTTATATGTATTTTATAGGTCACTGTTCTTATTCATGAAAGTAGAGATAGTGTTATAATGTAAGTTCGACCCCCCCCCCCATGCCCTTCGGGGCTTGAAGAATTAGATAAGCTGCATGATGATGCTTCCACGCAGAGCTGAATCCGACCGTCACACGAGTACGGGTTAACCGCTTAGAGGATCTAAGCCTGCCCAGGAAAAGCGGTGCGAGTCGGCAAAAAAAAAAAAAAAAAAAAAAAAAAAAAGACTGAATAAAGAATAATTTACATGATGATATATTAATTACAAATTGTCAAATGTATCAATTAGTACATCGAAGGCGTAACATAGCCCTTGTTATTGTTTACCGTAGTGACAACCGCTGTTCGCTGGTTGCTAAGGTAAACTGGAAATAGAACAAGAGGCCCATGGGCCACAATGCTCACCAGAACTCAGGCGGACACTGCCCACTGGCAGCCATGTATGGTTTCAGGTTTTAATTATTGATTATAAAGTCTCCCAAACAAACCCCCATTTCAAAATGAGCACCCATGTGGACTCTGTATCTGAAATATTAGGCCTTTTATGAGGAGGAAGGATGAGACATGGACCCAACAGAGCCCTGAATGGTATCACTGAATCCATCTTATCATAAGGCACATGAATATATATGGTTTAGGGGTTGGGATGTGTACTGTTCCTGAGATATAAGGCCTTTTAAGCTGCGAAGGGGTTGGAGCATGGCCCTGGCAGACCCCAGGAAAGCCAAGATTGTTGTCGCTGAATGTGTCTTATAATAAGGACCAAGAAAATATATTGTTTAGGGGTGGGGATATGAACAGTTTCCAAGATATGAGGCCCTCTTATGATTTGTTTGTTTGATTTGAGGTTTAACGTCCCCGTCAACACTGTAAAGGTCATTTTGGAGACGTTGCTTCCAATTTTGTGGGACTTTTACCCGACATTGAGATGAAATGACATCTCAAGCCCTGTCGCCCAATGAAACCAATAGTGTTTATTAGAGGAATGGCCCCTGTGGACCACCAAGTTTGTGTGACTGAATGTGTCTAATCATAAGAAACAAGAATATATATGATTATGAGGTGGGGATCTTAATGGTGTCTGAGTTATATGGCCTTTTATGAAGTAGAGGAGTGGGCCATTGCATCAGCATGTTGCCCTAGCACATAGAGACCCCGCATTGATGTGAGTGAATGAGTCTTATTATAGGGAACACAGATATACATATTTTAGGAGTGGGGATCTGAACAATTTCAGAGATATACGGCATTTTATGAAGTGGAAGGGTGGGGCATAGTCCCAGCACACTCCCAGAGACCCCTAGGTTGGTATCACTGAATGTGTCTCATCATAAGGAACAAGAATATATATGATTTAGGGGTGGGGGTTCTGAATGGTTTCTGAGATATTGAGCCTTTTACGAAGTGGAGGGGGTTGGGCATGGCCCGGGCACATCCCAGAGGAGCCCCAGGTTGGTTTCAATGAATGCGTCTTATCATAAGAAGCAAGAATATATATGGTTTTGGGATGGGGATCTGAATGGTTTCCGAGACATATCACCTTTTATGAAGTGGAGTTGTGGGGCACAGCCCCCGTGCGGCCCGGGAGACCCTTAGATTGGTATCACTGAATGCGTCTTATCATAAGGAACAAGAATTTATATGCTTTAGGGGTGGGGATCTGAACGGTTTCTAAGATATTGGGCTTTTACTTAGTTCAGGGGGTGGGGCATAGCCCTGGCACATCCTAGGGGACCCACAGATTGGTGTCACTGAATGCGTCTTTTCATAAGAAACAAGAATATACATGGTTTTGGGGTGGGGATCTGAAGGGTTTCCGAGATATATCACCTTTTATGAAGTGGGAGGTTGGGGCATAGCCCTGGTGCGGCCTGGGAGATCCTTAGGTTGATATCACTGAATGCATCTTAACATTAGGAACAAGAATATATATGGTTTAGGGGTGGGGATCTGAACGGTTTCTGAGATATTGGGCCTTTTATGAAGTGGAGGGGTCGGGAATAGCCCCTGTGCGGCCAGGGAGACCCTAAGGTTGGTATCACTGAATGCGTCTTATCATAAGGAACAAGAATTTAAATGGTTTAGGGGTGGGGATCTGAACGGTTTCTGAGATATTCAGCCTTTTACGAAGTGGAGGGGGTGGGGCATAAGCCCCGCCACATCCTAGGGGACCCTCAGATTGGTGTCACTGAATGCGTCTTATCATAAGAAACAAGAATATATATAGTTTAGGGGTGGGGATCTGAATGGTTTCTGAGATATATGGCATTTATGAAGTGGAAGGGTGGGGCATGGCCCCAGCGCACCCCAGAGAGAGCCCAAAGGTTGGTATCACTGAATGTATCTTATCATAAGGAACAAGAATATATATGGTTTAGGGGTGGGGATCTCAATGGTTTCCGAGATAAATGGCATTTTATGAAGTGGAGGGGGTGGGGCATGTCCCCGGCACATCCCGGGGGACCCCCAGGTTGGTGTCACTTCATGCATCTTAGCATAAGGAACAAGAATATAATATAGTTTAGGGGTGGGGATCTGAATGGTTTCTGAGATAAATGGCATTTTATGAAATAGAGGGGGCAGGGCATGTCCCCGGCACATCCCGGGGGATCCCCAGGTTGGTGTCACTTAATGCATCTTATCATAAGGAACAAGAATATATATGGTTTAGGGGTTGGGATCTGTAAGGTTTCTGAGATATAAGGCATTTTATGAAGTGGAGGGGGCGGGGCATGGCCCCGGCACAACCTAGGGGACTCCCAGGTTGACATAAAGCATATGGCTGAGAGAAGTTTACTCAAGGAACATGTTTATGTAAGTTTTGTCAAAATATCTGCAATGACTTGGCAGTAAATGCCATTTTTCAGTTTTCCCCATTATAAGTCAATGGAAACTCTAAGTTGCCATAGCAACAAAACCAAAAGGCCAAATTTAATAAAAAACACAAAACCTGTAAAGGCAAATATGGTGAATATTTTCATATAGTCTCAGCCTCCTAGAGCATACGGTTTCTGAGGAGATGATTTTTTAAGTATTTTTTGTCTATTTTTTTTTATTTTGGTTTCCATGGCAACCAACAAAAATGAGCAAAAGGCCTAAAATCATACGGCAAATAGTAGATCGCCTATGAAACATTTCTTTGAAAGTTTTGTCAAAATATCTGCAGAGGCTTGGCAGTAAATGCCATTTTTCTATTTTCCCCATTATAAGTCTATGGGCACTCTAAGTTGCCATAGCAACCAAACTAAAGAGCCGATTTTCATTAAAAACACAAACTTTTAATCCCCCAACCCAAGCATGCTACAGATAAAATTTGGGCCCAATGGACCCAGTGGTTTCAGAGGAGATGTCGTTTGAAAGTGTTGACGACGCAGACGCAGACGCAGACGACGACGACGACTACGCCGACGACGACGGACAACTGCCTATCCTAAAAGCTCCCCCGGAGCCTTCGGCTCTGGTGGGCTAAAAAGGGGGTAGTGTATTTCATTTTCAAACAAGAGGCCCATGGGCCACAATGCTCACCAGAGCTCAGGGGGCCACTGCCCACTGGCAGCAATGTATTTTAATTAACCATGGAAGCCCTGTGCCCAAGGATGCTACAGATAAAATTTGGATCCGATCAGCCTAGTGGCTTCAGATTCTGATGTCGCCTGAATGTGTTGTTGCCTGACAACAGATGACAATTGACAATTTCCCATCTGTGGCAACAAATAGGCCAAAAGGAACATTATTAAAGGGACATTTCTATGAAAGTGTGGCAAAATATCTTGACAGACATTAATGTCATTTTTCAATTTTCCCCATTATAAGTCAATGGAAACTCTTAACTTGGCATAGCAAACAAACCAAAGAGCTAAATTTCATAGACTAGAGCTCAGGTGGACACTGCCCAATGGCAGACATGTATTATAACATGATATGATTTTAATATACCAATTATAAAGTCTCCCAAACAAACCCCATACCCAAATGAGCACCCATGTCGACTGTATCTGAAATATTAGGTGTTTTATAAAGTAAAGAGGGTGGGGCATGGACCCAATGGAGCCCTGGTTGGTGTCAATAAATGCATCTTATCAAAAGAAACAGAGACTTATATGGTTTAGCAGTGGGGATATGTATGGTTCCTGAGATGCAAGGCCTTTTCAGCAATGGAGGGATTCGGGCATAGCAGATCCCAGAAAAGCCCAAGATTGTTGTCACTGAATATGTCTTATCACAAGGACCAAGAGTATATATGGTTAAACGGTGGGATCCGAATGGTTTTTGAGATATGAGGCCCTTTTATGAGTGGCAGGATGAGAAATGGCCCCTGTGGATCCCCCAAGACGGGGATGGCTGAATGTGTCTATTAACAATGAACAAGAATATATGTGATTATAGGGTGGGGAATTGAATGGTTTCTGAGATATATGACCTATTATGAAGTGGGGTCTTATCAAAAGGAACAAGAATATAATATGGTTACGGGGTGGGGATCTAAACAGTTTCTGAGATATATGAATTTTAATGAAGTAAAGGGGTGGGGCATGGCCCGTGGCACCCCGGGGGGGACCCCCGTGCTGGTGTCACTGATTGCGTCTTATCACAAGGAACAAGAATATATATGGTTTAGGGTTGGGGCTCTGAACAGTTTCTCAGATATATGGTCTTTTGTGAAGTCAAGGGGTGGAGCATGGCCCGGGTGTGCCCTGGGTGACCCCTAGGTTGGTGTCACTGAATCAGTCTTATCATAAGGAACAAGAATATATATGGTTTAGGGGTGGGGATCTGTAAGGTTTATAGAATATTTGGCCTTTTATGAAGTGGAGGGGGTTGGGCATGGTACCGGCACATCCAGGGGGACCACCAAGTTGGTGCCACTGAAAGCAACTTATCATAAGGAATGAGAATATATATGGTTTATGGGTGGGGATCTCAATGGTTTCTGAGATAAATGGCATTTAATGAAGTAGAGAGGGTGGGGCATATCCCCGGCACATCCCGGGGGACCCACAGGTTTGTGTCACGTAATGTGTCTTATCATAAGGAACAAGAATATATATGGTTTAGGGGTGGGGATCTGAATGGTTTCTGAGATAAATGGCCTTTTATGAAGTGGAGGGGTCTGGGCATGTCCCCGGCATATCCCGGGGGACCTCCAGGTCGGTGTCACTTAATGCATCTTATCATAAGGAACAAGAATATATATGGTTTAGGGGTGGGGATCTGTAAGGTTTCTGAGGTATAAGGCATTTTATGAAGTGGAGGGGGCGGGGCATGGCCCCGGCACAACCTAGGGGACCCCCAGGTTGGCAAAAAAGCATAGGGCTAAGAGAAGTTTACTCGAGGAACATTTTTATGTAAGTTTTGTCAAAATATCTGCAAGGACTTGGCAGTAAATGCCATTTTTCAGTTTTCCCCATCATACGTCAATGGAAACTCTTAAGTTGCCATAGCAACAAATCTAAAAGTCCAAATTTCATAAAAAAAACACAAAACCTGTAAAGGCAAATATGGTGAATATTTTCATAAAGTCTCTGCCTCATAGAGCATATGGTTTCTGAGGAGATGATTTTATAAGTATTTTTTTTTTCTATTTTTTTGCATTTTGGTTTCCATGGCAACCAATAAAAATGAGCAGTTGGCCTAAAATCATATGGCAAATAGTAGATTGCCTAAGGAACATTTCTATGAAAGTTTTGTCAAAATATCTGCAGAGGCTTGGCAGTAAATGCCATTTTTCAATTTTCCCCATTATAAGTCTATGGAAACTCTATGTTGCCATAGCAACCAAACTAATGAGCCGATTTTCATAAAAAAGCACAAACTTTCAATCCCCCAGCCCAAGAATGCTACAGATAAAATTTGGATCCAATCGGCCCAGTGGCTTCAGAGGAGATGTCATTTGAAAGTGTTGACGCAGACGACGCAGACGCAGATGCAGACGACGACGGACAACTGCCTATCCTATAAGCTCCCCCGGAGCCTTCGGCTCTGGTGAGCTAAAAAGGACTAAATCATTTTTATTTTTATTTCATAAAATTTACATGGATGTATTCACAATAAATTTGCAATTTTACTCCCGCTGGCACAGAAAAGAAAAAACAATTTAAAAAAACGTTATGAAAATAAATTCATCAGTTTTTGTCGCTGTATTCAGTAGTTTTACTATATATTCTATACATTTAGAGGGTGCTTCCAAATATATGTAAAAAAGGACTAAAAAGTTGTTCATAGAATTGCATTAAAATATATGTGGATATTCGAAAAAGAATGTAAAATCACGAGCCCCTTGCTCAGAAATGATATTCCTAATTTTTTTTTTTTTTATTGGGCAATACTTATCAAGTTCCTATATAAATCTATATACATGTATTAACTTTAACCAACAGCAGTTACCTGGATGTCCGTTAAAGTTCGACATTGCTTACATTTCTTCACCGATTTCAATATAACTTCACACAAATGTTCCTTATGACAATATCAACGAGTTCCACTTTCAAGGTCAAGATCACTGTGGCTATTTTTAGAAAAAAATTTGTCATCGCTCTAGCGCTTACATTTCTTCACTGATTTCAAAATAACTTCACACAAATGTTCCTTATGGCAATATCTCAAGCGATTTCGACTTTCAAGGTCAAGGTCACTGTGGATATTTTTAGAAAAAACTTTGTCATCGCTCTAGCGACTACATTTCATCACTGATTTCAATATAACTTCACACAAATGTTCCTTATGACAATACCTCGAGCGAATTAGACTTTCGAGGTCAAGGTCACTGTGGCTATTTTTAAAAAAAATTTGTCATTGCTCTAGCGCTTACATTTTTTCACCAATTTCAATATATTTCACATAAATGTTCCTTTTGACAACATCTCGAGCGATTTTGACTTTCAAGGTCAAGATCACTGTGGCTATTTTTAGAAAAACTTTGTCATCGCTCTAGCACCTACATTTATTAATGGATTTTAATATAACTTCACACAAATGTTTCTTATGATGATATCTCGAGTTGCTTTGACTTTCAAGGTCATGACCTCAAGGTCAAGGTCACTGTGGCTATTTTTAGAAAAAAATTTGTCATCGTTCTACCGCCTACATCTATTAACAGATTCTAATATAACTTCACACAAAAGTTGCTTATGGTAATATCTTGAGCAAGATCTACTTTCGCGGGCAAGGTCCCTATGGCTATTTTAGAGAAACATTGTCATCACTCTAGAGCCTACATTTATTGATGGATTTTTAACAAACGTTACACAAATGTTGCATATGATAATATCTCAAGCAAGTTGGACTTTTGCCAGTTCAGTGTTTTCCACACACGAAGTTGCCTTGTGCGAGGGGATTTGTATCGAATGCGATGCCTTGTTGTAACTAATGATATGAGCCATTCCAAGACACAGACTTTGGGTCCCTCCGGACACCCCGGACCATTCTAGAGGATGCGTACAAGCCATATCGACAAAGATATATGGCGGGGGCATATATGTACTTTGGACACATGTCTAGTTTTCTGTATTCTTTGGCTGGATGATAGTCACATGAGACTTAATTAAACTGCAACTTAAAATTTCAGACAAATTTTTTCTTATCATCATTCGGAACCTGTGCTATTCGAGATTTCTTTGTCTAAAACCACTGTCCCTTTTACTATCTTAACCTTTTCAACTCTCATTGCTAATTCAGCAGACGGCAAACTATTACTACTACTACTACTACTACTACTACTACTACTACTACTACTACTACTACTACTACTACTGCTGCTGCTGCTGCTGCTGCTACTACTACTGCTGCTGATACTACTACTACTACTAGTGTAACTGCTACTAACTACTACTATTACAACTACTACTAACTATGCCCTCGCCCATCGGAGCTTTAAGAAATAGATGGGCTGCATGATGCTTCCACGCAGAGCTGAAATCGACCGCATACGAGTACAGAGGATCTAAGCCTGCCTAGGTAAAGCGGGGCGAGTCGGACCGTCCATGCTTATAAACCCTACTTGTTTCATGGGCGGCAGAGCTTGTGATGTCATTTCATCTCAATGTCGGGTAAACGTCCCACAAAATTGGAAGCAACGTCTCCAAAATGACCTATACAGTGTTGACGGGGATGTTAAACCTCAAATCAAACAAAACAACTACTAACTTCTACTGCTTCTGCTACTAGTACTACTATACTTCTACTAGTACTACCTACTCACGTGAAATGTTACTGCTAGTGTGTTCTAAGATGGCTGATGAGACCAATTCTAACTCTGAACTGTCTGTTGCAGATAGAGCAACAGAGGTTAGAGGAAGACAGCTCTGTTGGTGACACCTCAGATCTGGCTTTGCCCTTTTCTGATCAGCTTCACCGATCCGTTTTGCCTCATATTCACTAGCACCCCTTTTGATGAGGCCTCGCCACTTTACTCTGTCCTGTGCAATTTCTTCCCACGACTCTGTTGGTATGTTGAAGCCCTGGAGAGAGACTTTGAGAGTGTCCTTGTATCGCTTCTTCTGACCACCATAGGAACGTTTGCCCATTAATTCTCAGCCTTAACCCTTCTCTTGCTGAATATTCAATTAAGCCACACCCATTTCTGACTCTGAACCAATCAGGTTACTTGATGTAATTTATTCTTACAAATCCATAAACTGAATGTCAAACAGTGTAGATCCTGATCAGATGGCTTCTTCAGAAGCCATCTGATCTGGATCTACACTGTTTTCAGAGATAGGGGTTGTCGTGAACAGCAAGATAAGGGTTAATTTAAGGTGGTCTTATAACTGGATGGAATTTTACTCTTCATGACAAAATATTGAGGAAAAGTATTAAACTAGTCTAAACTTAGATATCCGCAACGACAAGGGTTCAGTTTTCTTTCTTTTTTTCTGAATTAGTTATTTCCACGTTCAGATTGCATGCATGATAGCTGACCAAGTCACGGTTCATATCTTTGCTTCCTTCTTCAGTTGTACGCCGGCAGGTCGGGCCTCAGACTCTATGTTCGCTCGGGCCTAAAGGCTTAAACGTTATTAGTAAAAGCGGTTGGTGCCTGATGCTCTCTCTCTCTCTGGTCGGACCCACCTGCTGATTTTCTTATGCTCAAAACTTTAGTTAGTCCACATCGTTGTTTCATCTCTTTATCTCTTTATCCGTTTAATTTTTATGTTCTCGGAGATGTTGCACCGGTGAGTGAGAAATCTACAGATTGTTTATGTTCCATAAAAGGGTTATCCTTTGGAAGTTCACCACAAAACCGGACAATATGGAGTGTACATCTTTTCTGAGCCAGACTAGCTAGTTTCGGCCAATTAGGCCTCATCAGTGACCCTCGAATATTTTTAAAATTCCACAATAGAATCAATGATCCCAAAGGACAAGAAAATATAAACTGAACCACGACGGAATCAATTTTGTTTTGTTTGATGTGAGGTTTAACGTCCCCGACAACACTGTAAAGATCATTTTGGTGACGTTGCTTCCAATTTTGTGGGACTTTTGCCCGACATTGAGATGAATTGACATCTTAAGCCCTGTCGCCCAGTAAAACAAACATGGTTTATATGCATGGACGGTCCGACTCGCATGGCTTTGCCTGGGCAGGATTAGATCCTCTATGCGGTTTACCAGTACTCGTGTGCGGGTCGGATTCAGCTCCGCGTGGAAGCATCAGGCAGCCCATATATTTCTTCAAGCAGGGATTAAACTTTATACTGACCGTTCGAAGGCGGTTCTTCTGTTGTGGTTTATTATTGCTATAGTTCGCCATGCATGTATGTGTTGCTATACATATATACAGTCGAACTTCAGTGGCTCGAACACCTTTGAGAAGCCTCCGTGGTGTAGTGGTTACGCTACTCGCTTTGTAAACCAGGGGTCGCAGGATCGATCCCGGGCTTCTCCAGACTTTCGGATGAGTCTTTAAACCGAGGTTCCGTCTCTGTATGGCCTTAGCTATTGTATAGAGGCGATTCTAATGAGTGCACACAGCATACATTTACAAGAGAATAGGAGAACATTTCCTTAATTACCCTCACTTTTTCTTATGTGGAGAAATTCCCTCGGGACACAAGAACGGGTTCGACTCAGCCATGGTAAACGAGCCATCGGTATTCGAGCTATCGAAATTTTACTGTATTGTGCTTATACTTTATACTCCCGAGTCCTAAAATCCCATATATTGGAAAGACAGCAGTTTGGCCATTTTGTGTGAAAGCAACTGTCCTTTTGGCTTGCCGCTTGTGACGTTTTCATTTTGGTGAAGCTGTTATATGTTGGTGTTTCTTACCCTATGGTGTCTTGGATCGGAGGTGTACAGTATTTGTTTGTTTGTTGGATTGGAGGTTTGACGTCCCCTTCAACACTGTATAGGTCATTTTGGAGACATCGCTTCCAATTTTGTGGAACTTGTACCCGACATTGAGATGAAATGACATCTCAAGCTCTGTATCCCAATGAAATCAATATGGTTTATAAGCATGGACGGTCCGACGCGCACCGCTTTGCCTGGGCAGGCTTAGATCCTCTAAGCGGTTTACCAGTACTCGTGTGCGATCGGTTTCAGCTCTGCGTGGAAGCATCATGCAGCCTATCTATTTCTTCAAGCCCCAATGAGCGGGGGCCAGGATGGGAGGTGTAAAGAATTGAATCGAATCTTGATCATTGCCTTCACAGCTGGACTTGATAAACAGCTGTGCGGGTTTAGTGCGACTGAACCCATAAGGTATACGGAAGTACACTTGTACCTGTATAAGACGCGGATTAACCAATATATGCCTAGGGCCCTTTTTTGTGACATTGACAAACACTGCAGACCCAGATCAGACGCCACAGAACGCGGCGTCTGATCTGGGGTCTACATAGTTTGCTTAAAGAACATTCATTTTTGCAAAATTTGCCACAAAAAAAAAAAAAAAAAAAACTGACGCCCCTATAATCGGAAATGGACCACTCCAAATTTACTAGGTGGAAGATTCCAATGTCATCGTTGGGTTAAGTAGACTACATTTATAGTATAAACACGTTAACAAGTCCATACATTAATGTACGAGGTACCATGTTGTGTAAACCCCTTGTAAACCCCACAAATGTAAGCCCCACTGTAAATCGAAAAAAGTGGGGATATTATGATGGCATATATTATTTTGCTTCATTCCGCTCACAAACATAGGTTGTGCGTATTTTGTTAGAGCTGCCGGCTCCGCATTAAGGCGGTTCTTACGAATACCCACAATCTATGTTTGTAACAGAAATAAAAAACAAGAGGCCCATGGGCCACTATGCTCACCAGAGCTCAGGTGGGCACTGCCCATCCTGCCCAATGGCAGCCATGTATTTTAACATGATATCATTTTAATCCACCAAATGAACCCCCATGTCCAAATGAGCACCCATGTGGACTCAGCATCTGAAAAGTTAGGCCTTTTATGAAGTAGAGGGGGTGGGGCATGGACCCAATGGAGCCCTGGTTGGTATCACTAAATGCGTCTTATCATAAGAAACAAAAATATATATGGTTTAGCAGTGGGGATCTGTAAGGCCTCTTTAACAGTTGAGGGGTTGGGGCATGCCCTGTTGATCCCAGGAAAGCACAAACTGTTGTCCCTAAATGTGTCTTATCATAAGGACCAAGTATATATATGGTTCAGTGCTGGGAATCTGACCGGTTTCAGAGATTTGAGGCCCTTTTATGAAATAGGAATGGCCCCTGCCGACCCCGCAACAGTAGGTGTGCTAATAATAAGGAACAAGAACATATATGATTATGGGGTGGGGATTTGAATGGTTTCTGAAATATAAAGCCTTTTATGAAATGGAAGGGCGGGGCACATTGCCTCAGCACAAAGAGACCTCCAGGTTGGTGTGATTGAATGAGTCTTATCATAAGGAACAAGTATATGGTTTAGGGGTGGGGATCTGAACTATTTCTGATATATATGGCTTTTAATGAAGTAAAGCGGTGTGGCATGGCCTGGGCGTGCCCCGGGGACTCCCAAGCTGGTCTTATCATAAGAAAGATGAATATATATGGTTTAGGGTGGGGCTAAGAACATTCTCTGAGATATAAGGCCTTATGTGAATTGGAGGGGGGGGGGGTGGGGGCAAGGCCCAGGGAGACTCCCAGGTTGGTGTCAATGAATGTGTCTTATCATAAGGAACAAGACTATATATGGTTAAGGGGTGGCCATCTGTAGGGTTTCCGAGATATTGTGATATTATGAAATGGAGGGGGTGGGGCATGGCCCCAGCATATCCCTGGGAACCCCCAGGTTGGTGTTACTGAATGCGTCTTATCAAAATGAACAAGAATATATATGGTTTAGGGGTGGGGATCTGAACAGTTTCTGAGATATATGGCCTTTTGTGAAGTGGAGGGGTGGGGCAAGGCCCCAGCGCATCTCTGAGGACCCCCAGGTTGGTGTCAATGAATGTGTCTTATCATAAGAAGCACGCATATGTATGGTTTATGGGCGGGGATCTGTAAGGTTTCCGAGATATTGGGCCTTTTATCAAATGGAGGGGGTGGGGCATGGCCCCGGTGCATCCAGGGGACTCCCAGGTTGATGTCACTGAATGGGTCTTATCAAAAGGAACAAGAATATATATGGTTTAGGGGTGGGAATCTGAATGGTTTCCGAGATATTGGGCCTTTTATAAAGTTGAGGGGGTGGGGCCTGACCTGTGCGCATCCCTGACGACCCCCAGGTTGGTGTTACTGAATGCGTCTTATCAATAGGAACAAGAATATATATGGTTTAGGGGTGGGGATCTGAACAGTTTCTGAGATATATGGCCTTTTGTGAAGTGGAGGGGTGGGGCAAGGCCCCAGCGCATCTCTGAGGACCCCCAGGTTGGTGTCAATGAATGTGTCTTATCATAAGAAGCACGCATATATATGGTTTAGGGGCGGGGATTTGTAAGGTTTACGAGATATTGGGCCTTTTATGAAATGGAGGGGGTGGGGCATGGCCCCGGTGCATCCAGGGGACTCCCAGGTTGATGTCACTGAATGGGTCTTATCATAAGGAACAAGAATATATATGGTTTAGGGGTGGGGATCTAAATGGTTTCCGAGATATTGGGCCTTTTATTAAGTGGAGGGGGTGGGGCATGACCTCGGCGCATCCCTGAGGACCCCAAGGTTGGTGTTACTAAATGTGTCTTATCAATAGGAACAAGAATATATATGGTTTAGGGGTCGGGATCTGAATGGTTTCTGAGATATATGGCCTTTTATGAAGTGGAGGGGGTGGGGCATGGCCCCGGCACAACCTGGGGGACCCTCAGGTTGGCATAAAAGCATATGGCTGAAAGAATTTTACTCAAGAAACATTTCTATAAAAGTTTTGTCCAAATATCTGCAATGACTTGGCAGTAAATGCCATTTTTCAATTTTCCCCATTATAAGTCTATGGAAACTCTAAGTTGCCATAGCAACCAAACTAATGGGCCGATTTTCATAAAAAACACAAACTTTCAATCCCCCAGCCCAAGGATGCTACAGATAAAATTTGGGCTGAATCGGTCCAGTGGCTTCAGAGAAGAAGATGTTTGAAAGTGTTGACGACGACGACGACGACGACGACAACGACGACGACGACGCCGGACAACTGCCTATCCTATAAGCTCCCCCGGAGCCTTCGGCTCTGGTGAGCTAAAAATCGACCAGAATACAATTTACATTTTCACACGAGTGAAAATACGACAGCCTTGATATTTTTTACCGCAGATTGTTTCGGCAAACCGCAAACCCAAACACGAAACTCACACTGGTAAAGGCAAGCGTGCAGGGTAAGGAACAAACACACCGGATAAGGAAATTTTTCCGCTCAGGATAAAAAAGAAAATGGCGGAATGGGTATCACATGCGCAGGTTTGTTGTTGTTCTAGATCTCGTGTTATGGTTACTAATCAATACGGCTGCTCACATTAGCTTCACGGAAGACACAAATTATTCACAAATATATCTTCGATGGTCCGAATTCGACAGATACATCCAGTCAAACGGAGAACCGGACACAGTGGAGCCTATTTCACAGCAAAATCTCATTATTTTACATGAAACGCACTTCTGGGAAGATGGCATGCACTTTTTTGTTGGTTGTAGACAGACACATGATAAATCGGACTGTTGCAAATACGATGTAAGGAAAAATTGAAATTAGAAGGCACACAGTGATAAATCCTAGTTCAATTTTCAATACAACGCCCACGGGCAAGGAAATGGGTACAACGCATGTGATAAGACACAAAATTTTCCGGGGAAAATGGTTGTTGTATGGTCGTAGCACTAGGAAATGTCCATCTCAGATTAGGTTTTCCGATATTAATAATTAGTCCTACATAGTTTAAAGCACCAATTGTGATCTTTAGGAAACGTTCAAAGTTTTTGTGTATTGTCTTGGCATGTGCATTGCTCTGGTTCTAGCAATGTACTCCATCTCCCCTACCCCCCCCCCCCCCCCCACACACACACACACACATACCCATACACTTTGAATCTATGGCCGATTTGGCCCGGGCGATTTGACCTGGGAGAATTCGGCCAAGGAGAATGTGGTCCGTAAAAATATTGGGTAGGACAACTTGGCAAGGCTAATATAATGTCCTGTGCAAATTGACATTTACATTTTTTGGGTTTGTTTTCAGTAATGCCTCTTGGTTTGTTTGTTTGTCTTATAGTTTAACGGCACTGTCAACACTATTTTAGTTCATCTTTGAGCCGGTCAGTTTACCTATCCATACTTTTCCTGGGCCGGCTTATACGTAAGCGGTTAACCAGTACACTGTACATTCTTTCGCCAGAAACTGACAACCGCCCTTCTTGAATCAGCGGAATGGAGAGAATGACCGTAGAAAAGGTCTCAAGATCAATCTCCACGAAAGAATGTTGCCGACCCCGGCAGGTGTCGAACTCGTGCCCTCACCAGCAGACGCGAATCCGACTGAGCTACCGAGGCCGGCATAATCATTCAGTTACCAATACATGCACATACTTTAATAGTTGCCTTGCCCATCGGGGCTTAAGAAATAGATGGGCTGCATGATGCTTCCACGCAGAGCTGAAACCGACCCACACACGAGTACTGGTAAACTGCTTGGAGGATCTAAGCCTGCCCAGGCAAAGCGGTGCGAGTCGACCCGCCCATGCTTATAAACTCTATTGGTTTCATTGGGCGGCAGGGCTTGCGATGTCGTTTCATCTCAGTGTCGGGAAAAAGTCCCACAAAATTGGAAGCAACGTCTCCAAAATGACCTTTACAGTGTTGACGGGGACGTTAAACCTCAAATCAAACAAACAATATTTGTCTGATATCCGGCGACGAACTGCGTACAAAGGGCCTGTTAAGATATCCAATTATATCTGCATATCTGCACCCCCCCCCCCCCCCCCCCCCCACACACACACACATCGGAATATTTGTTTCATAAATGTTGTATGGTGACTGATAGCCAAAGGAAATTATATGAAAAGATACAGCTTCAAAGAAAAACAAATCAATAAAATATTTGGTCATTCACAAATATGGTATGTTTTTACCATGACTTTACCCCTACCCCCAGCTGATTTTGACCAAAATTGCAAAATTTGTCACCTTTATGGCTTTCAAAATATAACAGCCTAGCCTTGCCTGTACATATTTTATATTTTGTATACACATAAAGTTTTGATATGTTAACATGTGGTGAAAAAAAAAAAAAAAAAAAGAAAGGTGGCATTTTTCATAAATTAAATTTTGGTCATTGTCAGAAATGTCAACATAAAATTGCCATAACTCCGTTAATAGTAAAGCTAAATATATGTTGTTATTACTCATTTTCTTAGTTAGAAACCAAGGAATAATTTGATACCTGTTTCATTTTGATCCTGTAATTTTTCATTTTTCGTATATCTCCATGATAACGCAAGTGGGTGGGGTAACAAGATACGACTCACAAAGTGTACTAACAATGAGCAGTGCTACCTGATATATTAATGCGCCAATTGAAACCGGGTTTCTAAGGGCACTTTCTATTGTCTTTTTCTTTCGAAGGAGTATACTTTTATCACACTTTTCTTACTATTTTCGTCATAATTTATTAACTCAATACAGACACATCAAACGTCAAGTTATTCTGAAAATACTTGAAGACGAAACAACTCGTTTCCTTGTATGTTTCCATTAACGAAGCCTGTTAGCAAGTGAAACGTCGCACACTGAAGAGGATTTGAGTGAGGGTCAAAAAGAAGCCAAATCATATCAGGCCCTTTAATGACCATGTAATAGGTATGTCTCACGAATTTGGCGAAGTGATCTACCTTATTTTCAGCCAAAAGAACAAGCATACAATTTTCTACCAGAAATACTGAACAAGTACATCATTTCTCTTATTCATGATCGCGATGAACCCAATCCATCTATCTCCATGGGGGATGATTATATTGCTAGAACCACAGCAATGCGCATGCCAAGACAATTCACACAAACTTTGGACGTTTCCTAAAGGTCACATTTGGTGCTTTAAACTATGTAGGACTATTTATTAATATCGGAAAACCTAATCTGAGATGGAAATTTACTAGTGCTACGACCATACAACAACCATTTTCCCCGGAAAATTTTGTGTCTTATCATTTGCGTTGTACCCATTCCCTTGCCCGTGGGCGTTGTATTGAAAATTGAACTAGGATTTCTCACTGTGAGCCTTCTAATGTCAAATTTTCCTTAAATCGTATTTGCAACAATCCGAGTTATCACGTGTATGTCTACAACCAACAAAACAGTGCATGCCATCTTCCCAGAAGTGCGTTTCATGTAAAATAATGAGATTTCGCGGTGGAGTAGCTCCACTGTGTCCGGTTCTCCGTTTGACTGGATGTAACTGTCGAATTCGGACCATCGAATATAAATTTGTGAATAATTTGTGTCTTCCGTGAAGCTAACGTGAGCAGCCGTATTGATTAGTAACCATAACACGAGATCTAGAACAACAACAAACCTGCACATGTGATACCCATTCCGCCATTTTCTTTTTTATCCTGAGCGGAAAAATTTCCTTATCCGGTGTGTTTGTTCCTTATCCTGCGCGCTTGCCTTTACCAGTGTGAAACTGTATATAACTGATTTTTAGGGGAATAGATAAACTCCGAAAAGGATCATGATGATTTTAAGGGGATGGAGACTTTTTCAGGGGAGGCAGCTCCTGCTAAAGGATTTTTGTAGAAGTCTACTCTTAAAGGGAAGAATTTGCCCGTGAGGAGCAAATATTTTCCGTTAACCCATTTAGTACAAGAAACCCTAAAACGAGTACTCTGGCAAACAGTGCAGGCCCAGATCAGACGCCGCAGAACGCTCAACCTGTCATCCCTGAATTTTGAAATGAACTCCTGCTATATATAAGAAGGAAGATTCCATTTGGTACAAAAAGGGTTAATAATAGATCACTTTTAGCGTGGCTGTCAACAGAACGTTCTGAAAGATGTCTCTGCCTTTGAAAAATGGCGGGAAAATCAGTCAGGTTTATCCATTCTCCTTAAAGCCTGTACCTCACTGCTCACAGGGGTTGAATGCTAGATTTTCATCACGATAACATGTCCGTGAAACGAATACCCCCTAAACCCCACTTTATATAGAGAAAAGTGGGGTTTACGGGTGTAAACATTATCTGCCTTATTTTTGCTCAAAAGCATAGATTGTGGGTACTCGTTAGAACCGCCTCATTGAGGCGGTTCTAACGAGCACCCACAATCTATGTTAAAAGCAGTATTAATAAAGATGTTATAATTTTCACCTGATATTTATCATTTTCTGACACCATGTTGGACGCCATTATTTCTTACGGACATGTTTTCCTAATGGCTCCCTAAAGGGAGCTCACAGGGGTTACTATTGAAGGATAGGTTTCGGTCCTTAAAGAAAGCTCAAATGGGTTACTCTTGAAGGATAGGTTTTGCTCTCTAAAGGGAACTCAGGGGTTACTCTTGAAGGATATGTTTTGCTCCCTAAAGGGAGCTCATGGGGTTACTCTTGAGTGATAGGTTTTGCTCCCTAAAAGGAGCTACACCTTTATTTCATTTGCCCCACATTGTGAGTGTTCAAATACCAGGGTAGAGGATTTCTGATGAGGTCCAATTGGCCGAAACGTGCTAGTATGGCCCAGAAAACAAGTACACTCCACACTTTCAGCTGTATTTTGTGCCTCAATTATGAAAACAAGCTTATACAAATACATTGTATTTACCACCGAAAAATGACAATTTTCAGACGAAAAATATCAATATTTTTCCTATATATACTTCTGCTCAAAACATAGATTGTGGATACTCGTTAGAACCGCCTCGACGAGGCGGTTCTAACGAGTATCCATAATCTATGTTTTGAGCAGGAATAATAAAAAATAATGCATATCCCTGCAAACCCCACTTTAACTATATAAAACTGGGGTTTAAGGGGGTCCAATTTATATAGGCGTGTTTTCGTGATGGAAAGGATAACCCTTCTGTCACGTGAAATGAAAGTTACTGTTCTTTTAACGTTTTCGGGTATCTTCATTCGCCTTAAAACCACAAATCCATATTTTGTGTAGATCTAACCTATACATATTTCTTTAACAAATAACGTATAATAACACATACTAGGCCTATATCGCTGTTGTAAAGTCTGTATAAACCGGAAGTTTCAAAACAACTTGTGTATCTTCAGGGTCTGATTTGGGTCTCCGGTGTTTCAGTGACGCAGAGTAATGTACGGAACCCGAGAAGGGACGTATTGGTGATATCCAAACTTTCCTGAAGTTGTTTTACATAGAGTGAAATTCCGTTATTAAGACCAGCCAAATTTAAGACATTCTTCTTTAAATTCAGATTTCAATGGTTTTAGTAAGTCTTTCTTTCTCTTTCCATCACTCATTATCATAATTGGGCCCCGCCAAGCGAATTTGTGTCTTCGAGCATTCCGTCATGACGAATTTTAACTGCGAATGCCCAGCCATTCAGAGGGGCCAGGGATACGACTTTCTGTCTGAAGGTTCCTCTTGATTCACTGCTCGCATAGGCGATAAGTTTTTGTTTGATTTGGGGTTTAACGTCCCCGTCAACACTGTACAGGTCATTTTGGAGACGTTGCTTCCAATTTTGTGGGACTTTTACCCGACATTCAGATGAAATGACATCTCAAGCCATGTCGCCCAATGAAACCAATAGGGTTTATTAGCATGGACGGTCCACCTCGCACCGCGGTTCCTGGACAGGCTGAGATCCTCTAAGCGGTTTACCAGTACTAGTGTACGGGCCGCATTCAGCTCTGCGTGGAAGCATCATGCAGCCCATATATTTCTTCAAGCCCCTATGGGCGGGGCCGATAAGTACCAAAATGGCTTGACGGGGCATTTAAGACTGCTCAAAAATGGTCTTTAAGTGTTGGTCTTAACAGTACTGTAATTTTAAGTACACTCTTACAAAATACAGACTTTTTCTCAATTTTCTCTATTTTGTTATCAGACTTTAATCTCTAAACTAAACCATCTTTCTGCTTTGGACTGTCAGAATGGGTATTTTATTACCAGAGCTGGCAAAAATCTGGAAACACTCAAAAGAAGTTGCTAAAACTAAGGACAATACAGATGGCTTTTAACTATACAGAGGAAATTAAAAGAAACAGGTTTGAGCGAGTGAGTGAGTGAGTGATTGAGTACGTGTGCGAGCACGCGAGCAGGCAAGTGAGTGGATAAGTAGGTAAGTAAGCAAGTCTTGCATGCACACAACACTGACTCAACTTTGATTCAATGGTGAAACAACGTTGTTTCAACGTTGATTCAATAGCAGGTAGGTAAGTAAATAAGGTAAAGTAAGAATGTTTATAAGTAACTAAGAGGTTTTAGTAATGAGGAAAAATCACAAATAAATAAAAGAAAAAAAAAAGAGAAAAAAAATATTTTTCCCATTTTGTACAGAATGGGATGTCCCATCCCACATACAGAGGGGGTGCATTTAAGAGTTAAGGGGTACATGGCTGATTACAATTTAATCATTGATAAAAATTGGTTGAACTTTAAGGAAACAGTGAAGGGACTGCACTGTTTGCAACGAGTGATAAGCTGTTTCCTTATTCCTTTTTCCTTATTCCTTTGTCCTTATTTCAGATTTATTTTTTCAACCTGAATTTTTAAAAAGGGTCATATCAGGAAAGGTCTATTTTTGGCCCCATCAAAATATGTCGACTTTACGCTTCCGTTCCGACTTTACGTAAATATGCTCACAAAAAGACTTGGTAAGATTTCAACTAGCATAGAATCGACTATTCAGTTATCATACACAATATCCGCCCCCGCCCATAGGGGCTTGAATAAATATATGGGCTGCATGATGCTTCCACGCAGAGCTGAATCTGGCCCGCACACTAGTACTGGTAAACCGCTTAGAGGATCTAAGCCTGTCCAGGAATTGCGGTGCGAGGCGGACCGTCCATGCTAATAAACCCTATTGGTTTCATTGGGCGACAGGGCTTGATATGTCATTTCATCTCAATGTCGGGTAAAAGTCCACAAAATTGGAAGCAACGTCTCCAAAATGACCTTTACAGTGTTGACGGGGACGTTAAACCTCAGATCAAACAAACAAACAAACCATACACAATATCAAACCAAAAGTCGCCCGCCTATTGTGGCTTGGAGAAATATATTGAGCTGAATGGTGCTTCCACGTAGAGCCGAAACTGACGACACATGAGTAAGCCACTGTGGGTTCAAGCTGGCTGGGTCACGTGTGAGACGCTAAGTTCTGCGTGGTTTTTCTCTTGGCACTCCGGTTTTTGCAAACTTCCGATTATCGCTTGGCCCAACTGAATAAGTGAAATAATCTTGGAAGGGCCGTAAAACCACAAACCATTACGATAACACAGCCGTGACACATAGTGCATTTTTCACATCACCAAAATGGCTACTTTTCTGATGAAAATCCATGATATTTTTCTTATTTATACTCCAAGCTTAGGTTGTGAGTGCTCGCTAGAACCGCCTCATGAGGCGGTTCTAACGATTACCCACAAACTATATCTTTGGACAGAAATAAGGAAAATCATATATACACCCGTTAAATCCCAGTTTTCTCTATATAAAGTGGGGTTGGGGGGGGGGAATCATTTCACAGACTTGTTCACCTGATGAAAACAAAAAAAAAGTTTTGAGCAGGCTGGCCAATGAAAACTAAATAACGTTCAACTCTACTACAATCTGGAAAACTAATTATACTCTGCTTTTTCTAGAATTTTATCTCCCTTTCTACAGCCAGTGTGCCTTTTTCTAGAATTTAATCAGATAGTCTGACATATTATCTGATTTATAGACTTTGCTAGGATCTGTTTGTTTTAATTGTTGGAGCTTGAAAGATCAAAGCTACTCAAATTGAGGAACCATTTGTCGGATTTTGGTAGGAGTGAGTAATGAAAAACAAACGCAAGATGGACAAAAGGTCGTTGATCCGTCAAGATATCCGAAACGATACAAAGTATACAGGTTAATGTACCTTAACATCCTGAACATAAAGGAAATATATTCGGTAATTCGGTGTGTACCTGTGAGTGTTTTACGTCTCACCAACAGCTAAGGTCATATGGAGACGGGACCGCGGTTTAAAGACTCGTCGAAAGTCTTTACGTGTCTGTGTTTAAAGTTTGTTTGATTTCATGTTTAACGTCCCCGTCAAGACTATATAGGTCATTTTGGAGACGCTGCTTCCAATTCTGTGGCACTTTTACCCGACATTGAGGTGAAATGACATCTCAAGCTCTGTCGCCCAATGAAACCAACAGGGTTTATAAGCATGGACAGTCCAAGTTGCACCGCTTAGCCTGGACAGGCTTACATCCTCTAAGCAGTTTACCAGTACTCGTGTGCGGTCGGATTCAGCTCTGCGTGAAGCATCATGTGTTTAAAGAAGGGAATTCCTGTGGTACAGTTGTAAAGCATCGGATTTGAGATCGAGAGGTAGCCGGTCCGATCCCCTACGCGCCAAATGTTGTTTCCTCGAGCAAGAGACTTTAACCACATTGCTGAGTACTGCTTTCTGCCCAGGAAGAGGAGGAGAAGAGGACCAAATGGAAGAAATAATAATAATAATAATAATACAAGAAGACCCCCTTTTTGGTAGGTGCTCAGTTTATGGAAATGGTCGCCCTTGTGGCATGGTGGAAATATACCATGCTTATCTATTCCCCGTTAACCCATTTGGTACAAGAAACCCCAAAACGGGTACCCTGGCAAAGAGTGCAGGCCCAGATCAGACGCCGCAGAACGCGGCGTCTGATCAGGGCCTCCACTGTTTGCTAAAAGTTCAGCAATTTTCCAAATAAATTTTGATAAAAACACAACCTGACACCCCTAAATTTTGAAATGGACTCCTGCTATATATAAGGAAGAAGATTCCATTTGGTACTGAAAGGGTTAAGCATACTACTGGGCATACAGTTTCAGAGAAATCTGATATTATAGATTAACACACCCATGTTTACTATAAAAGTGTCAATAATTTCTCAAAATATGAAAAAAAAATCCTATGTAGTTTGTTTGAATTGAGGTTTTACGTCCCCGACAACCATATTTATGTCAATTGGAGACGTTGCTTCCAATTTTGTGGCACTTTTACCCGACACTGAGATGAAATGACATCTCAAGCCCTACCGGCCAAAACTCTAAGTGTTAAACTGTGCGCAAAGTGAAGGTTTTAACTATGGGTTTAACCCTTATCCTGCTGAAAAAACTAATGGGACATCAGCACTGAAGAGCTTATGTTCTTAGTAGCTTTGAGTCGATTGATACACAATCAACCCTAGCAAATTCTGCAAACTTACGACAACACATCCATTTGCGAAAATGGCGTCTTCCGTAACTTTTTCTAGCCGTGTTATTTCTTAGTTCTAGTCCAGACATAGATTGTGGGTCTCACTGAGGCGCTTTTAACGAGTACCCATGCATAATCTATGGTTTTGAGCAAAAATGAAGATTATAGTCTAGACAATATAGAAGTCCCATGCTGCCGAGAGATTGAGCGGATGCACAGGTTGATCAGGGTCTTTGCTGGTCTGACTATACAGGTCTTCTTGTAGGTTTTTGGATCGATTGTTTTACAATCGATCCAAAGTTATAAAGGACATAAACTGAATTCGTGTTATTGTGCACGTGACTATCGATATCCATGTACCATATTTATAGAAAATAGCAGGGTTAGTTTTAGCGTGTTGCGTAAAAAAGTTATCTGTAGAATGTGGGCTGGAATCATGGTGTTGGCTTGGCAAACAGTGTAGACGCAGATCAGACGCCGCATCTTGCGGCGTCCGATCATGGTCTACACTGTTTGCTTACAGTTCATATATTTTAAGGGTGGGCCGCCCAAAAAAACGCAGCGTCTGATCAGGGTCTACACGGTTTGCTTACAGCATATGAATTTAAGGGTTGTATGTCTAAGTCTAAGTCCCCGTTCAAATCTACACGAAGAGACAAACGACCAACCAGTGCCCTCAGTGCTTTGATTACAATATGTAAATATGCTTAAAATCTTTCTATAAAAAACTGAAATTTTCCGACAACAAAATTCCAATATATTTTTCATATTTCTGCCAAAAACATAGATTGTGGGGATTCGTTAGAACCGCAAGCTACGTTTTTGAGCAGAAATAAGAAAACGTACCCTGTAAACCTGTTTTACTATATAAAAGTGGGGTTTCAGGGTGTCAAATGTATATAGGCGTGTTTTCGTGATGAAGTCGAACGGCTAAAAACAAGTTTGAGAGTTGATTCTCATTGATAAGAAAAAACAACAACACATTTTTAACAGAGTTCACTGCCCTGAATGACTTTTTCAACTCCATTATCAGTCAAAAAGAAATAAAATTACAGCGCTGGCTTGCAGAAATCAAAGCACTAACAGTGCTGGTGGCCCCTTAGGAGCAAATTCTTTCCTTTAAAGAGCTGACGTTCTTTAAAGTGGGACGCGGTTTATAGAAAAGAGAACAGGAAGTCTCCCTTTGAAAAATGGCGGAAAAATCTGACTCCTTTAGACTGTTTCGTTGTAATTGTGTTTGTTTGTGTTGAGGTTTTACGTCCCAGTCGACACTGTTTAAGTCATTTTGGAGACATTGCTTCCGATTTTGTGGGACTTATATATACAGACATTGAGATGCAATGACGTCTAAAGCCCTACCGCCTAAAGAAACCGATAGGGTTTAAGAAGTGGTCCGACTCGCACCATTTTTCCAGGGCAGGCTAAGACCTAAGCGGTTTACCATGCAGTACTCAAGTTCGGTCCTTTTTAGCTCTGCACGGAAGCACCATGCAGCCCAATTTATTTCTCCAAGCCCCAATAGACGGGGCGCTTTAAATAACCATTTCAATGTTGAAAACTTTTGTGGGCCTTTGATTTTTGCAGCACTCTGTTTATTGAACATGTGCGCGGGTTGGAGTTTGCTGATTGTGTTCATTTCGTTGACAAAACAGTCTTCACGAACACGCATATACAAATATATTGTAAATTTTACCGTGTAAAAACGTTTTTTTTTTTTTTTTATGAAAAATTGTGATAATTTTCTTATTTCTCTCAAAATATTGATTCTGGGTACACGTTAGAACCGCCTCGGCGAGGCGGTTCAAACGAGTACCCACAATCTATATTTTAGAGCAGAAATACGAACAAGTGGGCCATGGGGAGGGCCATTATTGACCCCAAGGTTATAATGTGTATAATGTTGAGGGAGGTCTAAAAAGGTGAAGCTTCATACCAAATATCAATAAAGGCTTGATTGTCCACTAGATGAAGCTCCATACCAAATATCAAAGACATGGGTCTTGCAGTTTCAGAGAAGAAGATTTTTAAAGATTTTCCTATATAAGTCTATGTAAAACCAAAGGGTCTTGGGGCAGGGGCATTTTGGGCCCAAGGGCTATAATTTGAACAATCTTGATAGAGGTCCACTAGATGAAATTTCACACCAAATATCGAAGACCTAGGCCTTGTGGTTTCACAGAAGAAAATTTTTAAAGATTTTCCCTATGTAAGTCTATGTAAAACCAAAGGGCCCCGAGGCGGGGCATTTTTGGCCTCAGGGCTATAATTTGAACAATCTTGGTAAAGGTCCACTAGCTGAAGCTCCATACCAAATATCAAAGACCTAGGCCTTGTGGTTTCAGACAAGAAGATTTTTCAAGATTTTCCCTTTATAAGTCTATGTAAAACCAAAGGGCCCTGGAGGGGGTGGGTGGGGGGGGGGCATTTTGGTCCCAGGGCTATAATTTGAACAATCTTGGTAGAGGTCCACCAGATGAAGCTTCATACCAAATATCAAAGACCTTGGCCTTGCAGTTTCAGAGAAGATGTTTAAAGATTTTCCCTACATAGCCTATGTAAAACCAAAGGGCCGGGGGGGGGGGGGAGGGGGGGGGGCAGCGCTATAATTTGGGCCCAGCACTATAATTTGAACAATCTTGGTAGGGGGGGGGGGGCAGCGCTATAATTTGGGCCCAGCACTATAATTTGAACAATCTTGGTAGGGGTCCACTAGATGAAGCTTCATACCAAATAGCAAAGACCTGGGCCTTGCAGTTTCAGAGAAGAAGATTTTTAAAGATTTTCCCTATATAAGCCCATGTAAAACCAAAGGGCCCCGGGGCGGGGGCATTTTTGGCCCAAGCAAAATAATTTGAACAATCTTGGTAGGGGTCCACTAGATGAAGCTTCATATCAAATATCAAAGACCTCGGCCTTGCGGTTTCAGAGAAGGAGATTTTTACAGATTTTCCCTATATAAGCCCAAGTAAAACCAAAGGGCCCCGGGGCAGTGACATTTTTGGCCCCAGGGCTATAATTTGAACAATCTTGGTAGAGATCCACTAGGTGAAGCTTCACACAAAATATCGAAGACCTGGGCCTTGCGGTTTCAGAGAAGAAGATTTTTAAAGATTTTCCCTATATAAGCCTATGTAAATCCATAGGCCTCTGGGGCGGGGGCATTTTTGGCACCAGGGCTATAATTTTAACAATCTTGAAAGAGGTCCATTAGATGAAGCTTCATACCAAATATCCAAGATCTGGGCCTTGCGGTTCCAGAGAAGAAGATTTTTAAAGATTTTCCCTATATAAGCCTATGTAAAACCAAAGGCCCCTGGGGCGGGGGCGGTTTTGGCCCCAGGGCTATAATTTGAACAATCTTGAAAGGGGTCCACTAGATGAAGCTTCACACCAAATATCCAAGATCTGGGTCTTGCGGTTCCAGAGAAGAAGATTTTTAAAGATTTTCCCTATATAAGCATATGTAAAACCAAAGGCCCCCGGGGCGGGGGCATTTCTGGCCCCAGGGCTATAATTTGAACAATCTTGGTAGGGGTCCACTAGGTGAAGCTTCACACCATATATCAAAGACCTGGGCCTTGCGGTTTCAGAGAAGAAGATTTTTAAAGATTTTCCCTATATAAGCCTATGTAAAACCAAAGGACCCCGGGGCGGGGACAATTTTCGACCCAGGACTATAATTTGAACAATCTTGGTAGAGGTCCACTAGATGAAGCTTCATACCAAATATCGAAGAGCTGGGCCTTGCGGTTTCAGAGAAGAAGATTTTTAAAGTTTTCATTTAAAAAATCTATTTTTAGCTCCTGTGACCTAGATATGCAACAGACCGGAACCATTTGAACAACTTTGAAAGGGGACCACCTAAGGATCATTCCTGTGAAGTTTGGTCAAAATCCGATCAGTGGTTTAGGAGGAGATGTTGTTTGAAGAAAAGTTTACGCACACACGCACGCACGCACGCACGCACACACGCACGACGGACGACGGACAAAAAGTGATCACAAAAGCTCACCTCGTCACTACGTGACAGGTGAGCTAAAAATAAGGTTTACCCCTGTAAACCCCAGTTTTACTAAATAAAAGTGGGGTTTCAGAATTATATAGGCGTGCTTTCGTGATGGAAGTTCAGTAGCATCTGTAAAATGAAGACCAGACCCACCCCTAAACCGCACTTTATATAGAGAAAACTGGGGGTTTCGGGAGTAAACATTCTGTTACTTATTTCTGCTCTAAAACAGAAGTGAATGCAATGATCAGGAATCGATACCAACAAAAATATGAAATAACTAGACCCTAATTGAAACACCAATAGCGGAAAACCAAAAGGACAGTCACTTTCCCACAAAATGGCCAATTGGCTATCCAAGGAAATATAAGCGATACATACACTCAAAGACAAATCATAACAAAAATAAACCGCGACATACTTTGTGGATACGCGTATGAGGCGGTTATAACGAGCATCCAGAACCGATGTTTGCAGTATAATTAAGAAAAATATCATTGGTTTTCATCAGAAAATTAGCCATTTGGGAAATGTGAAAACTAGCACTTATCGTAATGTTGTATTAACTTTGGGTCGATTGACAAACAATCGACCATTAAAGGCTAACACACAATCGACTAAAAATGATATCTTCTGAAGAAATATCAAAATCATACAAAAGCAAGCCTGTCCAATTTCTAGAAGCCTCCGTGGTGCAGTGGTTACGCTACTCGCCTTGTAAACCAGGGATCGCAGGATCGATCCCGGGCTTCTCCAGACTTTCGGATGAGTCTTTAAACCGAGGTCCCGTCTCCGTATGACCTTAGCTGTTGGTGGGACGTAAAACTAAAACTCACTCACTCACTGTCCAATTTCTTGGTCAAGATGACAAGGAAAGAGAGAGAAAATTAACCTAAGCATACATTTCAGTTTTTATTACTTATTACTTCAACAAGATACCATCTGTAATGAAGGGTGCCACTCTGGTACATGCACCGACGAGTCTGGCGGATGCCCAAGTGGCCCCTTATACTATTATCATCTGTGCTAACTCAATTAAACCAGTTGAGTAAGTAACAATATTGTGACAACTTTTTATTTTATCAAATTTTTAACATACCAACAGCATCACCTTAACACGCCTATATAATTCTGACCCCTTGCAACCCACTTTTATATAGTAAAATTGGTGTTTACAGGGGTAAACATTATTTTCCTTATTTTTGCTCTAAAATATAGATTATGGGTACTCGTTAGAACCGCCTCCATGAGGCGGTTCTAACGTGTACCCACAATCTATATTTTGAGCAGAAATGAGAAAAAAAACAGCACTTTTTCATCTTAAAATGTTCCTGTTTTTTTTTTTTTTTTTTTTTTTTTTTCGGCAGTAAAAGTTACAATATACTGGTATAGGCATGTTTGCGTAATGCAGGCCATGATCACATAATGATACATTTTAACAATATAAGCCCAGCAGGCGTACAGCGTATAGGCAGCGTCGTATCAACGTCGGTGCATCGATGTTGATGCGTCGTTGCTTAAACGCCATGTGCCAGGAGGGAAAGAACAAGTAAAGTTATAAAACCTGAAAGAACAAAACTCCTGAAACTAAAATCCTTTGAAAACAGAACGCTATCTTCACGTCGCTATAACGTCATGATAGATAAAAGTCTCAACAAGCCGAATCGTTGGTACAAACAGCTCATGTACTTAAGAGTCTGTTTGCAAACATCCATAGTAAACCCATTGTATGGAAGTGGACACTTCCATTGCTATATGTTGGATAAGCCCATTCATCATATAAGGGGTGTCAGGCATATATTTTCGTTTGCATTCTATTTTTGACGGAAAATTCTGTTAGCAAATAGTGCAGGCCCTGACCAGACATCGCGTTCTACGGCGTCTGATGTGGGCCTGCACTCTTTGCCAAGGTACCTCTTTAGGGGTTCCCCGCACACAATGGGTTAATCTGGCATACATAGGCAACCATAATCATCCAAAATAACAAGCACATGCATACGTCAATTGCGCACGCCTCGATTCCATTCTACTGGTACGGTGTTGCTAAAATGACGTTATTCCAACAGAGTTTGACATTTTTGGAAAGCTTCATTTGTATGTATAGAACGATTTTTTTACTGTTTTTTTTTTTTTTCTTCTCAGTTTCATTTCATTTCCCTTACAGACAAATTCAATACAGAATTTCTTTCAGAACTCAGAATAAATTCAATGCTCATGCTAAGATTTCGACAGGCCACTTCCGGTAAGACCGAGACCACTTTGCAGTGCGCAAGTCCCGAGCGCATGAAACCTTTGCTTAGCATTTGCAGTTTCGGATGTCCGGTTCTATACGCAGCTGACCCATCTTTTAGGCGACCGTGAATAAATTTACAGTAAAACCTGTCTTAGTGGCAACCTCTTTTAAGCAAGCAACCTGTCTTAAGCCGGCAAGCAGGCATTCAGTTCCCAAAGCGGGCAAATGTGTTAAATTTCACCTGTATTAAGCAAGCACCTGTCTTAAGGAAGCACATTTTGGTTATCCCTTAGGTGCTTGCTTAATACAGGTTGCATGCCTGTTGACAAGCACATCAGTAGTGCCATAGCGTCATATAAGATAGGCATTTGGCAATTTTCCTTCTTTCTCCATAAAGGCCTAAGTTGTGGGTATTTATTTGAATCACCCATGTAAAAAAAAAATATCCTTTAATTATCACCAAATACCCTCATTATCTATCAATTCATTGACTGCATTATAATACGCGTGTCTTTGAAAACAAATTTAACAGTGACAAATATTCTTTCACGTGGATAAGTTCTCCTTAAAACTTTTACAGTTTAGCGCCGCGTAATATTGCATCAGGTGACGTTTTTATTTTATTTTTTTTCAAAGAAAACAAGGCCTGAACTTTCATGAAAATCACCTTCTGGGCTTGAGATTTCACGTGATTCGTCTGCAAGAGACTTACATGAAATGTAATAACTTTATTTTCTTTGAAAACTATATCAAAAAATAAATAGAGTGACATTTCGCTATTTAGACATCCTTAAAGTTATTCATTTTTGGTGTTTTCTGAATACAGTGTCCTCTGGTCAGAGACCACCTTTGGGACTGTTCAAAAGTGGTCTTAAAGACCACTTTTGAATAGTCCCAAAGGTGGTCTTAGGAAGTTTACTGTATTTGTTAATGTCGTAACATTTGATTCACAGTCAGCAAGCAGCTGCAAGCGACAGCTTGGTACAGTAAACAATAGTCACGAGCCAAAAATAAAACGCAATCAAAGAACCCACTCTTGAGAACCGACAGCACTGGTGGGTCGATTGTACTCGAATGTAGATTGGGAAAATGGACCTGAACGGTTCGTTTAACCTTTAAATTCCTGTACTTTAAACAGTGTTGACCTTGATCAGACACCGCGTTCTGTGGCGTCTGATCTGGGTCTTCACTTTTTGCCATCGCAGGATCGATCCCGGGCTTCTCCAGACTTTCGGATGAGTCTTTAAACCGAGGTCCCGTCTCCGTATGACCTTAGCTGTTGGTGGGACGTAAAACTCAAACACTCACTCACTCACTGTAGTTAATTGTACAGGCCATGATTTAACTTTTGAGTCTATACTGCATCGACTGATTTAATAAGTAGGTTACTCTCGTTAAGTTGTACAATATTTTCTGATTTTCTAATTCCAAGAAAGAATAAGAAATCAATATATTCTACCAGAAGTTTTAAGCCTTATTGTGCCAGCCACTGCTGTAGATGAAGTCAATTCTGACATGTTTTATAGATATTTTTAGATAAAATAAGGTATGGTCTTCACATGAAATGCCATGTCTACTCTGAAAAATGAGCATTGCCTGCTGAGCTTGGCGTTTTAAGGACTCATTGCGAAAACACGCCTGTTTAAAAATACTGACGATTTTATCACCAAAAAATGAAAATTTTCCGATCAAAAATTCTATTGTTCATAATTCTGCTCAAAAAAATAGATTGTTGGGACGCGTTAGAACCGCATCGGTGATGCGGTTCTTATGGGTACCTACAATCTATGTTTTTGAGCAGAATTAAGAAAAAATAACGTATAGCCTCATAAACACCAGTTTTCTCTATATAAAGTGGGGACTTGACGGGTCTTCATTTCACGGAGTTGTTAACGTGAATTAGATTGTTACGCTAGGGTTGAGTCCTTGAAAGATGTTGTTAATCTTTATTGGACAATTTCAAGTAAACACAACAGATACACTGTAGTCTGTGGACATCTTCAGGAACTTCTTGCAAGTTTTCAATATATATTTACAAATTTAGTTTTTGTTACAGAACTTCTCAAGTTTCCATATTTACTGAAACATAAAAACGTAACAATGCTAAATCCGTATTCATATTTCAATAGCTAGTACGCAAGTATATTTCACATATGACGTGAAAAAATATTCATATGTCTAACATTACAATGCCTTACTTATATAGCCCATCGGGGCTTGAAGGAATATATGGGCTGCATGATGCTTCCACGCAGAGCTGAAACCTACTTAGAGGATCTAAGCCTGCCCAGACAAAGCGGTGCGAGTCGGCCCGACCCTATTGGTTTCATTGGGTGGCAGGGCTTGAGATGTCATTTCATCTCAATGTCGGGTAAAAGTCCCACAAAATTGGAAGCAACGTCTCCAAAAGGACCTTTACAGTGTTGACGGGGACGTTAAACCTCAAATCAAACAAACAAAAAGCCTTACTTATAATTAAAGAGAAAACGCGTAAAATAACGAATGAAAAAAAAAAGAATATTCTATGTAAGTATTTCTTAATGATGAATTTGTTAGTCATATAGATGTTATAACATTTATAGACAGTTGTGTCTTCTGTAGCCCTATTTAATGTGGCTCATAGATTCATACTATTTTTCCATTTTTGGTCGAATGTTTATCAATCGACCCAATCACTCAATACAAAATCCTCTTCAGTGCTAAAGTCCACGTGGCTATCGCTGATTTGGAAACATATTTAAAGAAAATAGCAGCGTTAATTTTATCGCAGTGAGGCCAGTGTATTGTGTAATAGGGTTATCTTTAATATCTAGGCTGGAATCATGGGCTGGGCTTGACGAAGTGTATACCCTGACCAGGGTCTACACTGTTGCTAACAGTACAGGAATTTAAGAGCCAGACGCCGCAAAACACAGTGTCTGATCAGAGTCTAAACTTCTTGCTTACGAAGACCGGAATTTAATGGTTAAATGAAACAGTTTGAGCCTCAGTACAGGACTATTTTCCCAGCTTACACTCAGAGACAATCGACACACCAGTACTCTAAGTGCTTTGATTATTCTATTGGTAGAAAAACTGGATGCGCCGACAATTCAACTACACAACAAATCAAATCGCTCGAATTTATTAACAAATAAAATTTCACTAGAAGAAACAAAGCCATATTGTAACATGGTGAAAATGCCCTACAACAATCAATTACGTTAACATGTCTGTGTAATATGTACGCTGGTAAACTCAACTTACGGATGCCTTCTAATTGTGACGTGTAAGTTGGAATCATATACAAGGCACAAGAAAGACAGCCAGGTAGCGAAGTATACCCCAGTAAGCATTCTACATAAATCTACAGCGGGCCGTTAGCGGCCCGTCAGGGTAGCTGACGGGCCGCTAACGGCCCGCTGTAGATTTATGTAGAATGCTAGCAGGGACGTACGTTCTTTTCCCAGAAACGTTGACTTTGACGCAATTTAGTTAAATATTCTTGGAGGGAAAGACAAACACTTAAACATGTGAGATTTACCCTCGGATTTACCAGCGTACATATTATAATGTATGTTACATTTTCGCTGTTTCTAAGCATTTTAATATACATATCTATCATTTTGATATCAATAACCAGATTTTCCACCTCAACAAGTACTCTTAGAGTGTTGCACAATGCAAACATTTTAACGTAAAATGGTGTAGAGCACCACACTTGGGCCGTCCGGCTGAACTTCGGCCGGACGGCGTCCCCAAAGTGATGCCTTGTATTACTTTCGATTAACAATTGCACCAATATACACCCAGCAAATTCTTACACTTATAAAACCTTAAGGGGAATGGGAACACTTCAGGGGAGGCAACTCCTGCAAAAGTATTTTTGTATCCCATGTCAATAGCGATCAACTCTTTAAGGAAAGAATTTGCTCCTAAGGCGCAAATTCTTTCCTTTAAGAGTAGACCCCTTTTTCAGTGGGACAGGTCTTATAGAAAAGCAAACAGGAAGTCCCGAAAGTTATATGCCTTTGAAAAATTGCGGAAAAATCTCCCAGGTGTTCCCATTCCCCCTTAAGAGCTGTTCTTTGTTTTGCAATGATCTCGTATAACTAAAACAAAGACTATATATATTTAAACAGTCAAGCGGATATGTAATAATAACATGGTAAAATGTAGATTTCTCCATTGTTCAATGTGTTACTCGTTCCCTGCTCTCGTCAATTTCCATCACAGACAGAATGTCCCGAGCAAGCAGGTTCATATACTGATTAAGAAGTAATCTCCCAGTATAAATCGATTGCGCGTAAGTCCATCATCAGTCCATTTTCAAATCCCAGATTGCAGTGCGCGCGACCTGGACCCCGTGCCTAGGGCCAAATGGTAGGTCGAGCCACGCCTGTGGTCTTTGTCATATCAAGGCAAGTTCTGGTGTTTGGATCTCATCACAAAAATAAAACAGAGGTCTGCTAATGAATATGTTTTCAAGATGATTAAGACCTCTGCTTATTTTGGGAGGAGTTCTTCAGCTGAGTTCCAAAAAAAATTTCAGCCCATCAAGTTTAACAGTAAAATGTGTGCAAATTTTACCATCCAATGCGATTGCGCAAACGTTAGAGCTGAAATAGGAATTGGAAATAAGCTTGAATATGTGTTTTTCATCCAAACATTTTTTTTTTTTCATATTTTTTTTCAAGTTTTACTCTTTTTTTGGCCCCTAGTCACTAGTGACTATAGGTTTTTTTCTATATTTTTTCTTTGGTTGCTGAAGCCCTTGTAACAAATGTCTTATTCTAAACTTAACCCGTAAAACGCCAATCACAACAATTGTCGCCTGCTTTGTCGTTTGTTGGTTACTTTTACAAGTCATTTTTGCAAACAGTATGGACCCAGATCAGACTGCTCCTAGAGGAGCAGTCTGATCTGGGTTCACACTATTTGCCTGTATGCAAAAAAAAATAAAAAAAGTTTGCAAAATAAATCAGCAGACGACATAAGCAGACGACATTTTCAGATGTAGTTTTTCTCGGCGTTTTAAGAGTTAATATCTGCACAACAAAGTGAATAATCGTGCAACTCTACATACATGTGAAAACATACAAAAAGCATGTGAAAATATGTATTCTATGTCTAACCACAGAACAAGCGACATGTGTTATTTTGCCGAATGACGTAAGTATATAGTCGATTAAACAAGCATCATGTCTTGTACTTAGCATTAAGGAGACAGGATACACCTCTCGCTTTTTCTTCTATTATTCGGGGCCTGACAAATCCAAGTCTTTACGAGACATAGGGCATTCTTTCATATCTCCAAACGGTAATTTTTCTGTAGAAAAATGTGATATTTTTTCTTATTTATACTCAGAACATAGGTCGTGGGTGCTCGTTAGAACCGCCTCATTGAGGCGGTTCTAACGAGTACCCACAGCCTACGTTTTGGAGTAGAAATAAGCAAAACAATGTATACCCCTGTAAACCTCTTTTTTCTCTATATAAAGTGGGGTTTAGAGGGGTGTTCAATACACGGACTTGTTAGCATGATGCATCTTCAAAAATGACTCGCAATTTATATTATAAATAAATTCCCAATAATTCTACACATGCCAGAGAAATCCTATGTCCAGCCAGTATTTGTACTTGCCCTTGGACAGAATTGGGCAAAGGATTTGACAAGCCCTGAATATTATATTGCAGAAAAAAAACTGTGTGGTGTCTTGTTTGCTTTCTTGTACATCAAGCCGTTCGGAAAAAAACGGCTTCTCTATGAGGAAATAATTTGCTCCCTACTGATCTAAAGGAAGACAACACATTTTTGCGTCGAGGTGTATCCACTCCCCTTATAAGACAGCATCGCCCACGTCAACAAGCCCATCTAATGAACGCCCTTGTAAACCCCACTTTATACGGGAAAAAGTAGGATTTACAAGTATCTACATTATGGACCTCATTCCAAAAACACGGTTCTAACGAGTGTGCACAAATTATGTTTCTAAGCAGAAATAAGAAAAATAATGTGTACCCATGTAAACCCCAGTTTTACTAAATAAAGTGGGGTTTAATGGGGTCAAATCTATATAGGCGTGTTTTTGCTGTGTTATTTTGCTCAGACACATAGCTTGTGTGGACTCGTTAGAACCGCCTCAGAACCAGTAAATTTTACAAGTTTTCTTCAGAAAAATGTCTTCCTTGAGTTATCATCACGAAAACACGCCTATATAATTTTGACCCCCATGAACCCCACTTTTTATAGTGAAACTTGGGTTTACAGGGATAAACCTTATTTTTCAGATTTCTGCTCTAAAATATAGATAGTGGACACTCGTTAGAACCGCCTGGGCGAGGCGGTTTAAACGGGTACCCACAATCTACATTTGAGCAGAAATAAGAAAAATGTCACAATTTTTTCATGTTAAAATGTTCGTTTTTACGGCAGTAAAGTTTCCAGTGTATTTGTACAGGCGTGTTTTTGTAATGTAAAGAAGTCTCTATGTCACATGGGTGTGTGTTAACCAGAAGGAATATCTAATGATTCTATGTCTTCACCGAACGTTTCAGCTTGAGAAAATCCAAGCATATCATCAAATTCCCCTTCTACAAACTTATCTGTATTTTATATATCACAGATACAAGCAAACTGCACTTTCAGCTGTGCTATAATATGGGCCCCGTCAAGCGATTTTGGTACTTATCGCCTATGCGAGCAGCGAAGGTTCATGCGAGCCTGCGCATCCGCGCAGTCTCGCCAGAACCTTTGCTGCTCGCTCATACAAGCAGTGAATCAAGAGGAACCTTCAGACAGAAAGCCATATCCCTGGCCCCTCTGAATGGCTGGGCATGCGCAGTTAAAATTTGTCATTCAGGAATGCTCGAAGACACAAATTCGCTTGGCGGGGCTCATATATCTTTCATGTGTTCTAAACTGAATTTTTCCCTCAGTTTCTTATTTATAACAATTTTGGGAGCTCATCGTAACCACCTGTTTAAGATGGGATTTACAAGAAGTACCCAAAACTGACCCCGCCCATTGGGGCTTGAAGAAATACTGTAGATTGGCTACATGATGCTTCAACGCAGAGCTGAAACCGACCGCACACAAGTACTGGTCAACCGCTTAGAGGATCTAAGCCTGCCCAGGCAAAGTGGTGCGAGTCGGACCGTCCGTGCTTATAAACCCTATTGGTTTCATTGAGCAAAAGGGCTTGAGATGTCATGTCATCTCAAAGTCGGGTAAAAGTCTTACAAAACTGGAAGCAGCGTCTCCAAAATGACCTATACAGTGTTGAAAGGGACGTTAAACCTCAAATCAAACAAACAAAACCAATAAGAACAAATAATATTAATGTATATTTGATGGATTGCCATGTGATCCATTACATGGACTTGTTAATGCATTATTGTACTCGCAGCAAACTAAGCAGCTACAGCGGAATTCTGTTATTAAAACTAGTGAAAATAAGAACTAATTCTTTTTTAAAACACATTTAATGGATTCTCTTTGTCTGTCTTTGTGGTTTCTACATCCAGTATCTTGGACTAGTAGGAAAACACCTTTGGAACTGTTAAAAGTGGTCTTAAGACCACTTTTTGAACAGTCTCGAAGGTGGTCTTAAAATAGAATTTTACTGTATTCACCATTAATGTTAGTTAAAGTTGAGCAGATACACCAGAAGGTAAATAACTCTGACAGTGAAAAAAACTTGATTCCCTGCTCACTAGGGGCTACTTTCATATGACAAAGTTTGCTACCAAAGCCCTTTGACCCTTTCAAATAGTGTGGACCAAGATCAGACTACTCCTCTATGAACAGTCCGATCGGGGTCCATGAGTCTGATCAGGGTTCACACCGTTTGCCTGCACTGACAGAACCGTTGAGTTGATTGTCCCTGAGTGCAGACTGAAAAAAAGGACCTGCACCTGTTCCGTTTAACCCTTAAATTCCTGTACTCTAAGCAAACAGTGTAGACCCTGTCCACGTCTGATCTATGTCAATAAATAAACGTTACACTGTGGACACAAAACCTTTCAAATTTTGATGGACATCTTTTCATTCTTTGATTTGAAACATCATTCAATATATCCTAACATCCTGTCAGTCAACTGCCCGCCAAGAATAAAATCTAAACACAAAGTGGTGCCAATTTTATTGCAAACTCGTCCGACTGTCCAATCAATATACATCTCAAACGTCAATCAGGTCAAAAAAAGTGCTTGCTACACTGCTTGATTTGGTTTAGAATTCATTGATGCATGACATTTGCTTGTCAAACTAACTTGATGCAAAGGTACTTCATAAGAGTTTGAACAGTTTTGTCCCTGCAGGTTTATCTGGATTTCTTACAAATCATTGAGTGTGAAGTGGACATCAGCTACGATTAGCTACTGTGCTCAGTACCTCTGGGTCGATTGACAAACAATCGACCCCGAAGTACGTTTGAAAGCCAGGCTTGCAAAATGTTGCAGCAGACAACACTGACACACGACACTTTCAGATGTAATTTTCCTTGCGTCGTACACTGGAACTTCAATTGGGCACTGGCAAAATGAACAATACTCAACATGCCCAGATCAGACACCGCAGAATGCGGTGTCGGATAAGGGTATTCGAGGTTTGCAAAAAGTTAGCCTCAGATAAATTTCTGGACATAACCTTACACTCCTAAATTTCGCAACGGGCACCTGCTTGGAAAAAGTGCATTCAGTCTATAATGAGTTTAGAGAAGCCCCAATTCAGAAAGGGAATCAAATACTAGGGGTACCATTTTCTGTTTCCAGAACTAGTTCTCCCTTGCTCCCCTTGAAAACGATGACAGCTTAATTGTTCTGGTGTATCTTTTCTACTTAACCATTAAGAATGAAATCGATCATCATCAAGGCTACATCACCTAAGTCCTTTTAAGTCATGTAAAAGATCTACCAAATGTTTACACTTGATCGCTAAATCAAGAATTTGCTTTGAAACATAATGTAGGTCAAACTGACATTTAAAGGCTGGGTGATACGAGTTCACTGAGACTTGTTATTAACCCTTGTCCTGCTGAATATTCATATATGCCACACCCACTACCGATTATCAACCAATCAGATTCTTTAATGCAAATTATTGCAACAAATTCACAATCTGAATGGCAAACAATGTAGATCCTGATCAGATGGCTTCGTCAGAAGCCATCTGATCTGGATCTTCATTGTTTGGAAAATAAGGCATATCCGGGCTCAGCAGGACAAGGGTTAACCCTTTTTGTACCAAATGGAATCTTCCTCCTTATATATAGCCGGAATCTATTTCAAACTTTTGGGGTGTCAGGTTGTGTTTTCTTAAAAACTGATTTGGACAGTGGCTTAACTTTTTGCAAACAGTGTAGGTCCTAATCAGACGCCGCGTTCTGCGGCGTCTGATCTGGGTATGCACTGTTTGCCAAGTACCCCTGTGGCCCTTTTGTGGTTTCCGGTACTAAATGGGTTAACTGCGTATAGTAAAAGCGAGCGAGGCAACATGTACAGTGCGTGTTGGTTCAATTTTTTTCGCCGTTTAGGTACACTACTTGAACAAGCACTAAACGTTGCGGCGATGTCGTAGTATCATTGTGTTGCGGACTTTTTTCCCCGCAATTTTCACAAGACTCGGTATGGCAACTTTCTGGATTCTCTATTCGTTATCAGTCGCACCATTTAATCGGGTCAATTCCTAAAGGAAAGAATTCGCTCCTATGGAGCAAATTCTATCCTTTCGGAGTAGACCCCTATTCAGTTTTAGAGTTATTTCCCTTGAAACCCGAACAACAAAATCACCGTGCTGTGACGCTGTGTGTCACTTAACGGATAGTGCCTTGCTTACAAGGTAAGACCCTGGAACACACTCCCAACCAAGAAACGGCGTTGAAACAGCGTCGTTCAGACATCGTAACGGTATTATCGGCGTCGATGCTCCATAAATTCAACGTTGTATGCCAGGTGGAATTGTTTTGTAGCTGCAGATGTAACAACAACACTGAGGCTAAATGGGTCCCGTCAAGCGATTTTGGTACTTATCGCCTATGCGAGCAGCAAAGGTTCAGGCGAGCCTGCGCATCCGCGCAGTCTCGCCAGAACCTTCGCTGCTCGCTCATACAAACAGTGAATCAAGAGGAACCTTCAGACAGAAAGCCATATCCCTGGCCCCTCTGAATGGCTGGGCATGCGCAGTTAAAATTTGTCATGACGGAATGCTCGAAGACACAAATTCGCTTGGCGGGGCTTAAATGAGATGAGCTGATACATGAAAGGTGAAATGTAATACGTTACGTTAATGGACAACATTACTCTTCGTCTGGTAAGAATGGCCGTGTGTGCATGTCAGTCTCAAAAACTGCTGGAACAAGACTCGGTCAGATGCGAAGTATTTGGCTCCAGATAAGAAGTAATGTTGAGAACTTTGGGATCTTTTTCTTATCTCCGAAAGAAAAGCAACATTGGTTGCGGGTTCTGGTTAGAAACGCTTCATTTAGGCGTATCTAAGAAGAAGGCGTTTCTAAGAAGAAAAACTTCATTCTGGCGTTTCTAAGAAGAACACGTTTTCAACAAGAAATAAGGAATAAGCCCAGTTTATCCTTATCTGTAGCTAGGAAAGACAGACAAAACCCCAAAAACATGTCGATGCAACGTTGCATCAACGTTGATGCACTGTCGTTAAAGGATCCCGGCCAGTGGGACATTGAAGGACAGGAAAGTTTGCCGGGATCTTTCACTGCAGAACCTTCGTTGCATCTCATGTATGCAGTGTTTGAGATTGACATACAAAATTTAACCTGTTCACCATTTACAAAACTAGACCAATACAGACATACAGTAAATCCATATTTCGATTCAACCCAGTACAAATAGGATAGGTCTTTTACATTAGTGTGTGTAGTTAGCTATATACCGGTAAATTATGTATGTGTAGTGTAAAACCGAAACCACTTGTCTGGTATATCCTGGCTCCAGATTAGAAGGGAAAACAAGGACAAGTTTACCTTATTTCTCCATTAAACTGTCATATTATGTTGTGGGTACTTGTTAGAATCGCCTCTACGAGGCGGTTCTTACAAGTACCAACAGCATATGTTTCTAACAAGAAAGGAAATCATGACTTTAACTATTCTTAATACCCCATATCTGGAAGCTAGCAGAAGTTAAGTCCTCTCATATAGTTTAATACGGGAACTCAGTCATTATCACAACTCTTTGCTAATGGAATACTTTGTTGTTCTGTCCACAAAAATCCTCTTGTACAATAAAATTTAAGGACATGCACTGTGTTATGATCTGGCCAAATAGTAACGATAAGGTGAACTTTTCCAGGCGCAGACCCGGTTCCATATTAACCGCGCATAGCTGTCGGACAAATGGTTTCAGGTTTTACTCTACATCATGCTCAGAGAAGTGAAAGAAAAAAACAATCAATTATAAATAGTCAAACCACCACATTAACAAGTTCCGTCTCAACCAGAGCACATATAAGGAAACTATCACATTTTTTTTAAGTGAAAATTTATCTGAAAGACATCTTGAACTCACATGGCTGTCCCATCCAGCACAGAATGCCGGGGCAACTGGGTCGCGGCGACATCGATACGACGTAAACGTCGGGCCGACATCGATACAACGTTCGATGTTGCCGCGACGTTGGCTCGCCATTTTGTGCTGAATGGGTCGCTCTGATAATGCACTTTATGCTTTTTAACGAGACAACACGAAGTATGTACAATATGTACATGTGGACTAAAAAATTATAACTATTTTCTCATTTTAACTTTCTTTTAAATTATTTTTTGACATTTTTAACACATTTCTCAATTCATCAATATCTACAACAGAAGTATGAAAATGTAAAAAAAAAAAAAAAAAAAATACCGTCCTGCAAAAATTGCAAGCATACTCACTTTCACATAAACATTCTTTATCCGTACCACTGCTTTCTATTTTTTTCCCTTCATGTACATGTGTTAATATGAGTGAAATTATGAAATGATGATTTTAAGACATGTCTGTTTTGTGCTTCATATCACCCCTCCTCGTGTATGGTCGTTTCTTTGATAACTATGAAACGTCACCGTTAACGTCAACAGGACTTTTACATAAAATACTCTGGGGACTCCGGGTAACTAGACACCGAGCCCTCTCGGGACGGAGGGGTCGACTCCGACTGTCCACACCTCAGCCTGAGAAGCTCGTTCTGATGTTTATAATAGTTCCGTTCTCGCGTCAAAACGGCCACGTGACGTTGTAGTGACGTTATCTGCTGCTGTAACGTGTTGTTTGTTCTTTCTAGTTGCGTTTTATGTTGCATTCGTTTTGACCGACAGTTTTGAGCGTAACCGCGATTTTTTAACGTGCGTCGTTTTTGCTTTAGACGTTGGATTTCATCCTTAGTGAGTCCTTGCAGACGTTTATTCAGTTCACGGACGGGTAATCTCACTAGATCGTCATCATCCATATCACATTCTGACCTCGACGTATCCACGGACGATAGGCTGTCTCGCCGTGCTCGACGTCTAGGAAGACGTGGCTCGGGGCTCTGTGGAGCCGAATCAATCTCGTCTTTAACTTTTCCGATTTCCGTGTATTCTATTTCACTGGGGTCTTCACTAGACTTCTGTGACTGCAGAGACTGTTGTCGGGAAAGTGCCCGAGCCCCCGAAACGAGATACTTTTGAAAACTGGCTACAAACTCAGGACTGGACGATATTAAAACGTCGACCGCCTCGTCGGGAGTTATTTCCGAATTTCCGTTTGGAAATGTCACATTTTGAGTTAACCACGATAAATCCTCCATCAGGCTTTTCGGAAATTCCGACGGACTAGGCACAGATCCTTCACTGCCCGAGGGCGACAATGGCACAGTCCGACTGTCCGGGCTTATAGGTGTGGTACGACCCGACTGTAATGGAGTTACATCCGTACTACTGGCCACACTAGAATTATCCTTAGCACAACATGACTCCTTATATTTACCGTCCTTTTCTTGTTTTATAGCATCCTTGATCGATGGCACATCAAAGTGGACAAGATCAAATTCACTGATATAATCGTCGGCTAAGTGTTGGTTGGCCTCCATGTTTGCCGATCAGCTGGAGCTCGCCGGGACTTAAGTAGGTCAGATCTATACTTGCCGGTAAAAATCCAGTTTTTACGCTATAAAATACTCCGAATGTCTGTAGCTTTGTTCGTCCGAGTGTCTGTGTGTAATCCTGACAACTGTCAGCTCCTATGAATGAATATTTCTTCATTTAAGTATGATTTTCGCCGGCGGTTCAAGGGCACAACCACCGAACGATTGATAGATGGGAGAGCAGGCAACAACCAGCTTAAAGGAAATCCCACTGTATTTATATCAGGTCTGACGTATCAGACTCGATAATAAGCAACTTGTAGCAACTTGCTCGGCATATAACCAATCATAGCGCAGGTGAAACTTATTTTTAGATCTTGCGTTTTACAATATTATTAGAGGGTTTCCCAGTCAGAGGCATATTGCGGGGAATATGTATATCCTCTTCATGTTATATCCGTTATATATCTATAAGTAATACATTTTATTCATTCAGATAAAAGAAAAAAAGAAACCATAATGTGCTTGTCTCCAAAAATCTACATATACCGAGAAAATCCGTTTCTCAATGAACCTGTCAATTGCTAGTAGGCCTCTTAACAGATCTTCAGTCAATTTCCATTAATTGTGCAATAGACAATATTCGTATTTTTCATTGATAATTTACTTTCAGAAAAATCATATTCATTGCAGCAGCGTTTTTCTGGACGCTTCTTTTGGTTGCAAACGTTTAACGTTGCACTGCGATTGCATTTTATGAGAGATTAAGTCTTCTCCATGCTAAGCTGCAACGTGACCGAGTTTTCTATGCCCTCTTAAGCTGAATGAGTACACAGCTGTTTTTAACTCGGCAAATCTACCGTAATTTGTGGAAATATTTTGGAGCCTTTAATCTATTATCCTAAAGGTAGGGCACACAACCTTGAATTTATCTACACTGTTTGCACATTTGCGACAACACGCCTATACGAAAACGATGTTAATTTTAACGTCGAAAAAACGAACTTTTTAGATACAAAATGTGATATTTTTCTTATTTCTGCTCAAAATTTAGATCCTGGGTATTCGTTAGAACCGCCTCGACGAGGCGGTTCTAACGAGTACCCACAATCTTTATTTTAGAGCAAAAATAAGAAAAAAGGTATATCCCTGTAAACCCCAGTTTTACATTATTTAAGTGGGATTCAAGGGGGTCAAAATTATATAGGCGTGTTTTCGTGATGTCATACCCGGGAGAGTAACGAATACCGCGTGGTAAGTGCCATTGTAAACCCCTCTTTATAAAGAGACAAATAAAGCGAGGTTTATAAGGGCATGCATTATTTTCTTAAATCTTGTTCAAAACATAGACTGTGGGTGCTCTTTAGAACCGCCTCAATAAGGCGGTTCTGACGGGCGCCCACAATCTATGTTTCAAACAGACATAAGAAAAAAAAAATCAACTATTCATCAGAAAATTGTCATGTGCAATGAGCGGATGGAAAAAATACACATGGATGTTATCCCTATGCAGTCGAACTTCAGTTGTTTGAACACAGTTTGGACCACGAAAATATGTTCGAGACAGGGGTAGTTCGAGTCACTGAGGGTTACTGCCAGGAGGCATAACGATATATTCCGGGATATCTTTTAGATGTTCCATGACAAAATGTATGCTGTGTGTACTCATTAGAATCGCCTCATCGGGGCGATTCTAATATGTATGCTGTGTGTACTCATTAGAATCGCCTCATCGTGGCGATTCAAATGAATACACACAGCATACATTGCCAAGATAAAAGTCGAAAATCTTTATTTTTCCGCACTATTTCTTTTGAAGAGAAATTCCCAAGGGAATCAAGAACTGGTTCGACTCAGCCATGTTATTCGAGCCACCGGTGTTCGAGCCATCGACATTCTACTGTACACTGTTTGCTCATAGAGGGAGAGTTTTTAGAGTACATACGGTGACTGGATTGTGTCTACATAATTTTATTTGCTTAAAGTGTTATAATAAGTATTGATACAGGAACACATGTATTTGTGTTTGCCTTTACATTAAAAATAAATCCGTGTAGATATATATTCTCAGGCCAACTTTAGCAGGAGTGTAACGACCCAGGTCATACTGAGCCGTTCACTTTACCTTACCACACTTTTTGGGCGTCGGAAATCAACGACGGAGGGGAGAGAAAGATCGTAGAAAAGATTACCTACCCAGCAGGTATCGAACCCGCGACCTTCTGATCACCATGCAGTCAGATTCAGTCGGTTTCTGGTTAAAATATGGACTGTACTGAAAAGCGCATATCCATAGGCCTGACCAGGAAGTGTGGTTAGGTCAGAATCAGAATCAGAATTGTTACTGGTGACACGTCAAATGACATTCATACACCAGGACCTGTGATATGGGAAGTTAGTCCCTAGCTCTAACCAAAGATGTAAACTTAGCTACACAATCCTCAGCACCTTCAGCCGTCAAAATAATAGAATCGGGAAGGGCATTCCAATCTCTAATGGTTCGGGGGAAAAACGATTCTTTATAAATATCCGTTCTTGCAGTAAGGGTCTGAAACGTCATTGAATGGTGTTTTCTACAATGCCTAGCTGGGGGAACAAGGTCATCTGTTGGAATGCTGGCAGCACCCTTTAGACCTTTGTATAAGAGTATGAGCCTACTGTCTCTTCTCCTTTTCTTGAGAGACTCCCATCTTAATTTTCCTAGAATTCCAGTCATGCTCCCAGTTTCAAAGCAATAATTTCCAGTTACAAATCTAGCAGCTCTATTCTGAACTTTTTCAATTTCTTCATTTAGGACCACTCCGCTTGGGTCCCAGATGCAACTACCATATTCCAAGATTGGGCGAACAAGTCCCCTGTATGCTGTTTCTTTCACATCCTGAGGACACTGATGAAGATTTCGCCTCAGGAAACCAAGTGTTCTATTCGCCTTTGTACACATATTGCTAATGTGTGTATTCCATCTCAAATCGTGAGTGATTGTCACACCAAGGTATTTAATGGAATTCACATTTTCGAGGACCGTTCCCTCTAAGGTGTAAGAAGCCTCAACTTTATTAGATCTCTTCCTTGTTATCTGCATAATATTGCATTTAACTGGTTGAAATCTCATGCCCCATTTTCTGGCCCAACATCCTAATCTATCTATGTCAGCCTGAAGTTTCAGTGAGTCATCTGTATCTCTAATTTCCCGGTAACAAACACAGTCATCTGCGAACAGTCTTATTTCTGAGTCAATATCAGTGGAAATATCATTGATGTACAGGGAGAACAATAGAGGACCAAGAACGGTCCCTTGTGGGACTCCAGACAAAACTGGCGCCCATACTGAAGATTCACCATTAACAACAACACGCTGTTTTCTGTAGCAAAGGAAGGAATCTATCCATTTAAGAGTCTTCCCACCAATTCCATAACCAAATAATTTGGATTTAAGTAGTTCATGAGGAGGGGTGTCAAAAGCCTTCTCAAAGTCCAGAATAAATGTGTCCACCTGCCCCCCTTTGTCCAGGATTTTTGCCCAATCATTAATAACCGTGCTCAACTGAGTTTCGCAACTATGCCTTTTCCTAAATGCATGTTGTCTGTCTGACAAAAGTTTATGTTCATCCAAGTGGGCCATGATGTTTGAGCAGACTATGTGTTCAAGCAATTTACATAGAACACATGTCAGTGACACCGGGCGATAATTACGAGCAAGAGCCCTGTCCCCTTTTTTGAAAAGTGGACAGATGTTCGCTAGGAGCCATTCTTTGGGAATTTCACCCGTATCGAGAGATTGTTGGAAAAGATGAGCAAAAACTGGACCTAACTCGTTTGCTAGTTCCTTCAGGACTCTAGGATGAAGCTCATCAGGCCCTAAAGCTTTAGAAGGGTTCAAGCCTTTAAGTAATTTGATCACTCCCGCAGAGGATACAACAATATTTTCCATGAAAGGGGCCGATCTTCCAGTCAATGGAACCTCGTTGAACTCAGTTTTATTAAATGCATCATTGAATTGACCAACCAATTCCTCTGCCCTTTCAGAGTCCGATTCAGCGACCCCGTTCCCTCCTCTTTTATTAAGGGGTGGGATACCTTGCCTATCTTTCTTCTGGCTATTGATATATCTGTAGAAGTCTCTGGGATTCGCCTTTACATCACCTACCAAGTTATTTACATACTGATCATGCTGATTTTTGATGTCATTTTTAATTTCTCGTCTCAAGTTTTCAAATTTTGCTCTGAGTTTACCACTTCCCGACTTTTTTGCCTTAGCATGGATCTTATTTCTCCTCCGAATTTTTCTTCTTATTTCTGGTGTGATCCAAGGAATTGAAGATACAGACCTGCTAGTTTTGGAGGGGATATGATTTTCGGACGAAGCTTGAATGAAAGACTTTATCAAATCAAAGTTCTCCTGGACAGACCGAGCGTCTGAATGACCATTAAAGTATTTCTCTCTTGCAAATTTTAGGGCATCCTTCCTCATAGTTTCATAGGTAAAGTGACCGGCGCAATATGACCTAAATAGTGTTGACAGAGCCGTAAAACTCCACAAGTATTAGCTTTTACAAAAGGTTTGCATCTACGCTTAGCACACATTAATTTGTGTAGTCGAAGATTTGGAAAATCAAATGACAAAGCTGTTCATGTATAAATGTGTTAGTAAATACGGAAACTTGTAAAATAGCCAAAGATTCCAAAAATTGACTACAGTTTCTTACATAAGCAAAACTACAATCTTTTACTATGACAACCACTCGTACAAGGAAACGAAAAATCAGTAAAACAGATGCATCTGCCTTCTTTTAGTGAAAACAAACAGAAATAGATGCACTGTATCATGGGAGGGAAGTCAACATCATGTGAACCCAGAAAACATGTTTATTTTGTATGCGAATAGGGTGTGATAAGCTTACGGAAGTGTTCCGGTCAATCCCGGTTTTTAATCATTATTGTTAACAAATACTAAGGATGACCTGTCAATAGAATATAGCATTCAGCCAGTAATGACCTTTTCTTTAATGCTTCACGTTAGGTAGTCTAAACCCAGAGGCGTAGACAATAACACGGATGACATGATAATAGAAAATAACTTTCAACCAGTCAAGACCTTTTCTTAAATGCTTCGGGAGCAAAAGTCATCCTTAAGATTGTCTACGCCCATGGACGTAGACAAAAACAAAGAAGCGAATTCTATACGGGGTTTATTTATGTTTATCGCCTTAAAGTTAAAAAATATACTTGTTAATTATTATTTGACAGGCACAACAGAATTGTTGCTTAAAGATTCTCTACTGTGGGGTTGGGGTGGGGGTTGGGGTGTCTGTCCGGTGTCTTAAGACGCTGACTGATTCAGTCTTTCCAATAAAACTTCTGCACTAAAAGCCTACGGTTTACCAAATGATTAGGTTATATTTCCTCTCCGAAATCGGCGCTTTGAAAAATAGATTGGACTGCATGATGCTTACGCGCAGAGCTGAAACCGACGAACTTGAGTTGTAGTAAACCGCTTAGGTCTAAGCGTGCCCAGGAAAAGTGATGCGAATCGGACTGCTCCTTTAACCGTGTAGCGATTTCTATGTGTTGTAGGGCATGAGATGTCATTTTATCCCACTGTGGGGTAAACGTCCCACAAATCGGATTCAACGTGTCTCAAAAATGACCTACATAGTTAAACCTCATCAAACGTCCCCGTCAACACTTTTAAGGTCATTTTGGTGACGTCGCTTCCAATTCTGTAGGACTTTTAATCGACAATGAGATGAAATGACATCTCAAGTCCTGCCGCCCAATGAAACCAATAGGGTTTATATGCATGGACGGTCCAACTCGCACCACTTTGCCTGGGCAGGCGTAAACCTTCTAGTGGTTTACCAGTACTCATGACATCGTGGGGTCGTTTTCATCCCGCGTGGAAACACCATTTAGCTCAATCTCTTTCTCCTAGCCCCGATGGTCGGGGCCCTTTTGACGGGGACTTAAAAGCTAAAAACAAATAAACAAACAAACATAAAACATGGGTACTCGTTGACTTTATAACCGTCGCACTGAGAAATAGTAATTGAGGCGGTTTGAAAATTACAAGCTTCCATCCCCCACCCACAAAAAAGCTTCAAACGACCCATGCATGACACTTTACGAGAAACTCCACATTACGATAACACACCCGTATGGAAAAGTGCATTTTTTTCACATCTCCAAAATGGCTACTTTTCTGATTAAAATATGCGATATTTTTCTTATAAATACTACAAACATAGGTTGTGGATGCTCGTTAGAACCGCCTCATTGAGGCGGTTCTAACGAGTACCCACAACCTATGTCTTGGAGTAAAAATCAGAAAAATAATGTTTACCCCATTAAATCACGGTTTTCTCTATATAAAATGGGGTTTAGGGGGTGTTCATTTCAAGGGCTTGTTCACGAGTTGAGAACATGGCCACAATCTAATTATTGCTATTGTCACTGTTTCACATGGTTTTATCTGAATAAAATAAAATAAAAATAAAACCAAAAAGAAAAGGAAAAAAAAAAAAAAACATCGGCGCTTTAAGGTCTAATGAATATGCTTTACCGCACTGGATTTAGTTCTGTAAAATGTATTTTCATGTCAAGGCTGGCCCGGAGGCTATAAAGCTTTTTTCACACCCAGTTGAGATAGAAATTTAAAATGCCTATATTATCATTAAAATACTAAGAAATGATTAATTTGCCAGCTTGGGTCAGCATACAATTAGATTATGTCTTGGAGTAACGACGGAGGGGAGAGAAAGATCGTCACGTTTTTTTTTTTTTTTTTTTTTAATTTATGAGTAGGACAAATTTTATGCTCAGGTGAGTTGAGCATGAGAAATGTTTTAAAACCTCTGGGTCTGATGTTTTCTGCACATTCTTAAAATGGCATCTACTAATAGGTCATTTATTTCGAGCCAGTCGTTATTAAGATGTGAGCAAAAGCCGTAGTACCCGGAGAAAACACACACACGCACGCACGCACACACGCACTCACACACGCACGCACGCGCGCGCACGCGATTGACTTTCCGCTACAGCCTTAATATCACGAACGATATCTTCAGTTATTTGTCTAATTTTGTAGGTTTTTGTCTACACCAATGGGCGTACCAATGGGCATAGACAATCTTAAGGATAGCTTTTGCTACGGAAGCATTTATTGAAAGGTCAGTGTGGCTGGTTTTCTATTGACTGATTTCACTTTTCATAGACATGATTATTTTCCATCTGATTACCTCAGGATACCCAAACTCTGGTTACACTGCAACACCCCTTGCGTATTAATACCCGGCAATTATCGGAACGCTGCCAGGAACGGAGGGTGGTAGCACAGTGGTTAGCGCAGAGGCACCGGTTCGATTCCCGGAAGCGGTAATAAAATTGTGGTATCCAAACATGCTTCTTTGGCATCATTTGCAGGAATGAATGTCACAAAGTGCACCGTCCTTCGGATAGGGACGTTACCTGTAGCCCCCCTGTGCAGGGAGCATCATCCCCTGTGCAGGTAAAAGATCCCTACCGTAATTGCATGGTTACTGTGTAGTCTTTCATCATGCAAATCTGGAGTGTATGTAATGGCACTTGCCTAGAATGTCCGCAAGGGCGTATGGCAGTCTATTGAGCAAAAAAGAAAATTCATCACGTAGGCATGATTGCTCTCACGCTTGCAAAATAAACATAAATTAGAAATGTTTTCAGAGGAAAACAATGTCCCCACCATAAATATATCTTAAACACCAATATGACTTCAATAACTAGGTTAAGGTCACCAAAATGTAAGCTGCAAACAAGCCTTTTTGGCCAAAAACTGACAGTTTTCTGGAGCATTTGACCTTAAAAAGAAACAACAATCCATAAAGAGGTCCGATTACCAGAATCTAATCAAATTTGGTAGACTGTAATTACAAATTGTACCGAGTTTGATCAACATTCATCAATTCTTAAGTGATATAGGGTACAGATCAGTCATTTTGGTCCCAAAAGAACAAGTTTAGGGAGGCCTTGACCTTAGAGTGCAGACAAGTCATTTTAAGCTCAAAATCGAATGTTTTGGGGTGCCCGTGACCTTGAAAAAAGGTCAAGGTCACCAAAATCTAATCAAATCTGCGTTATGTTGTAATGATACATTGTACTAAGTTTGACTAAAATCAATCAATTCATTAATTAGACAGAGCACAGACGAGCCATTTTTTGGCCCAAAATTGACTGGTTTTTGAGCCTGTGACCTAAATGTAATCAAATCTACAGTATGAGGGATTGATATATTGTACCAAGTTTGACTAAAATTAATCGATTTGTTAATGGGCGTGCAGACAAGCCATTCTGAGTTTTGGGGCGTCGGTGACCTTGAAAAAAGGTCAAGGTCACCATAATCTAATCAAATCTGCGGTATGTTGTATTGATATGTTGTACCAAGTTTGACCAAAATTAATCAATTTGTTAATGAGATAGAGTGCAGACAAGCCCAGAATTGACTTTTTCTTGGGCCTGTGGCCTTGAAAAAAGGTCAAGTTCACCAAAATCTAACCAAATCTGCGGTATGTTGTAATGATCTACTGTACCAAGTTTGACGAGAATTAATCATATATAGTCAATTCGTTAATGAGATAGAGTGCAGACAAGCCATTTTTGGCCAAACAATGACTGTTTTGGGGACCTGTGACCTTGAAAATAAAGTCAAGGTCATCATAGCTTAATGACTGTTTTCCTCCATTTTAATGATGTAACTATACACGTTTTGCGAGAATAGGAGATATAGTGCTTCAAACAGGCTCCGCCGAGACCGACGCAAACAGGATCCGCACCAAAAGCCAAATGTCCCTCTCCCCTCCGGTGGGGGATGGGGTGGGGGTGAGGATGCATTATTCGTGGTTTACATGATGTTGACTTCGCCCTCATCTAGTTCTTCACATATCTAGTTGTTACTGCTCGGAAGAATTTTTTTTATTTTTCATAAGGTTAACTTAAAATTTGAAATAAAAGAAACCCTATAAGTAGGCATGTTGTGCAAGCAGTTATAAGTGAAAGACAGGTAGTTCTGTTTTTATGTCACATTGGAGAGAACCTTTAGAAATCCTTATTTGTAATCTGTGAATGTTATTCACTTACATAATAACTGGCATATTATTACAACGTACCTATGTTAAGTTTTTGTCTACGCCCACGGGCGTGGTCTATATTAAGGATAGCTTTTGCTACGGAGTATTTAATAAAAGGGCACTGTGACTGGTTTTCTAATGACTGGTTTCACTTTTCATACACATGACTATTTTCCATCTGATTACCCCAGGACATTCAAACGCTGGTTACACCGCAACACCCCCTTGCGTATTAATACCCGGTAATTACAGGAACGCTGCCCGGAACGGAGCGTGGTAGCTCAGTGATTAGTGCAGCGGACCCGGTTCGATTCCCGGCGACGGTAATAAAATTGTGGTATCCGAATATGCTCCATTGCCATATTTTGCGGGGCTGAATGCCACCATAAGCACCGTCCTTCGAATCGGAACGTTAACTAGACCCCACCCCCCCCCCCCCCACACACACACACACACACACGCCCCGTGCAGACAGAATCATCGTAATTGCATGGTTCATGTGTAGGCTTTCATCATGCAAATCTGGAGTGTATGTAAAGTACACCTGCCTAGAACGTCCACTATATTGAGAAAGAAAGAAAATTTATCCCCTGGACATGCATGACTGCTCTCGCGCTTGCAAAATAAACTTCGATTCGTGGTTTACATGATATTGATCGGCCCCCGCCCATTGGGGCCTGAAGAAGTAAATGGGCTGCATGATGTTTCCACGCAGAGCTGAAACCGACCCGCACACGAGTACTGGTAAACCGCTTAGAGGATCTAAGCCTGCCCAGGCAATGCGGTACGAGTCGGCCCGTCCATGCTTATAAACCCTATTGGTTTCATTGGGCGACAGGGCATGTCATGTCATCTCAATGTCGGGTAAAAGTCCCATAAAATTGGAAGCAACGTCTCCAAAATTACCTTTACAGTGTTGACGGGGACATTAAACCTCAAATCAAACAAACAAACATGATGGAACCGTGTTTGACTACGACTCCCATTCAGAGTTATGAACCGGAGGGTTGTGAGTTAGTATCACAATGCAGGTATTTACTTTTCTATCTTTTTTTTTGGCATGAAAACATATGAATGGATATTAAAACATACAAGTTTGTAGAAGGACTGAACAAAAATATTGCTTTGTAAATGCAATGGCTTAAAAAGGAGTTCCTGTTCATTTTTTCTAAGTGATGCTATTGGTTTGCTTTCAAATTCTGCAGTTTGTTTACCATTTTTAGGACCGAAAACTGCAAATTGAAAACGGAAATACCCGGAGAACAACCTCCTGGATTTCAGTTGCAGAAAGGCGACTCACATGGACCCTTGCCAGTCTTGAAACACAGCTGTTAGAGACCTAATGATTAACATTCAGCGCCCTTATCCTACCCTTCAAGCCATTCATTTGTAATCAGATGTGGTTGTAAACTAGAGTACCCGGAGCAATCCCGAGTTGTACCTCAGCTCAATATTATAAGGGCAAGAAACAAGGAAAACGAATGGTTTAAGTTTCTATCCTTTTTTATAAAACTTGTATTCTCGTTACTTGCTATAACAGGTACATGTTTCCAATAGAGATAAAGATATAAATAACAGCCTTATTAAAATGTTTTTATCATATGACGTCACGTCCGAGAGTGTAATAATGCCATTTATTACATACCTACTATAGGAAAATTACATTAGAATCTTTCAATACAGTCTCATTTTTTCGCTATTTTGATGGCACAGTTACATGACGGGGCCAAAAATCCATATAATATGGATTTTTGGCACTTCCTTTCCAGATTGGCGCTGCTCCACTCTGTTACTATAACAATAGAACGTTAATGCCGTACTCCATAAGCTTCAAAATGGCCGTAGAAAAATCACTTGAAGCAATGTCAACCCGACTTCTGGACCTAGACAGAGCGATAGAAGACAGTGATAACAATAGATTTTGAGAAAAGTCTGATATTTCGTGGCAAGCATGAAAAGTGAAAAACAAGTACTTTTTTTAAAAGAAGTTCACTAACGATTGGGAAGCATTGTGAAGGACGTTGCCTTCAAGCACAGCAGGGGTGTCCCAACATTTGAAACAATAAGGTCTTGCCAACAACCTTAAACGAACAGATCCCTTCACTTTTGAGGAGCTGGAATTGTGCGGAAGAAATCTGTTGGAGGGAAAAATGTCCCCCAAAATTGTCTTGTATTTTAACGTAAACAACCACCGCGACCGACTGCTACACACGGAATCGATTATGCAGTAGCTTGATGAATGACACTAAGAACCTTTAAAATTAAAAGGGTCTTCAAATAAGCACAAAACATTCTGTGAAATACCTTAAAAAGCATTCTTTGAACTGCAGAAATTCTGTATTTAAAATGGCGATTTGTTTTTGTTTTGAAACTTTACAGTTGCGACGTCACCTGTGACGTAATTTGCTGCGCACTACTATCAGGGGGGAACAACCTACGTCAGAGCAGTGACGTCATAACCATTCGTAGGTTTGCCAGCGTTTACTACACAAAAGACATTTGTCACAACAAGTAGGCGCAGTCGGTGCATTAGGCCATAAAAGAATCAAACATACTGAAATCTGTCTCAGAAATGTGTTCTTTTCTTTAAATAATTCGACACAAGCTGATTTGGCAATGGTGTCGGAACTACACTTGTTTACAGCGCCGAATCAAATCTTGTGGCGAAGCTATCGAAGCCTTTTCAATGTTTCTATGTGGAATTAGCTGACTGATAGGATGCAAATATTGTTGGTTACCAGCTGAAGTGTGTTTTCTGAAGACTCGCAATGTACATATCTAGTTTGAAGCATTTTATTTACCCTATTTACACCAAAATGGCCGCTTCTGATATGGGTACGACATCTCTGCTATGACGTAGGTTGTTACCCCTGACTATGTTACTGTAATACCGTGAGCATGGTTAGTGTAGGCCTACTAATAAGTTATATAATTTAAAAGGAACTTCTCTTTTTTGTCGGCCGATACCGAATATATATCAATAACACACTCGGTGAAACGTTCCCGGCATCAACCATCAAAACGTAAATATTCTCTTTGCCTTCATTTCTTCACGTTGCAATATAAATATGCTATATAAATGATGTAATAAAGAGGTTATGATATGGTGAAGGTGTGCCTCTAAGTCATATTGGCACCGGAAGTCATATTAGCCCTCGGGCCAATATGACATACCGGTGCCAATATGACTTAGAGGCACACCTTTACCATATAATAACCTTTATGTAATATTTTCGATAACCCACTAGTGGATTAAATATGCAAATCAGCTAGATACGTCCCATAACGTTACATGTACGACGTCCTTAACGACGTAGCGTTACTATTGATATTTTTGTAAACAATCGTGAATTAAATGCGTTTTAAATGTCATATGATAAATAAAATCTTGCATTCGTGCTCATGTATTATTGAATGAATTAAACTCGTTGAGGAAAAAGGATAAAATGCTCGGCACAGCCTCGCATTTTATACCTTTTCCTCAACTCGTTTAATAAATTCAATAATACATGAACACTCATGTAAGATCCTCTATATATTGATAAGAATTATTGATATTGTGTGTGTGTGTGTGTGTGTGTGTGTGTGTGTGTGTGTGTGTGTGTGTGTGTGTGTGTGTGTGTGTGTGTGTGTGTGTGCATTGATATTGAAAGATGGGAAAATAGATTTTTAATTATTTTGGTTTACGGCCTTTCCAACATTATTTCACTCATTTTGATCCGCTCGTTATTCGGATCCGGGGGAAACCGGAGTACTTGGAGAAAAAACACTTGACCTTCCGTTGCAGAACTTGGCGTCTCAGATTTGATCCGAGCGAGGATCGAACCGCAGCAGTGAGAGACCTAATGATTAAGAGTCAGCGCTCTTACCAATCAGGCCATGGAGCCGTCAAAAAGTCTATGAAATAAAAGTCCCTGGTATACAGAATAATAGGTTTTACACCTTTATACGGTATACACATATTCTCTATTATTGTGGGTACTCTTTAGAACCCACAATCAATGTTTGAACGTAAAATGCCAAAAGATCACTGATCTTCATCTGAAAAATGCTTGTTCTGTACATATGAAATTAATCCTGATATTTAGCAACGCCTCTATATAACTTGTAACTACATGTTATACTTAGCCCCCGCCCATAGGGGCTTAAAGAAATATATGGGTTGCACGATGCTTCCACGCAGAACTGAATACGGCCCGCACACTAGTACTGGTAAACTGCTTGGAGGGTCTAAGCCTGTCCAGGAACCGCGGTGCGAGGCGGACTGTCCATGCTAATAAACCCTATTAGTTTCATTGGGCGACAGGGCTTGAGAAGTCATTTCATCTCAATGTCGGGTAAAAGTCCCACAAAATTGGAAGCAACGTCTCCAAAATGAGCTTTACAGTGTTGACGGGGACGTTAAACCTCAAATCAATCAAACAAACAAAACATGTTATACTTTATCCTGTTCCATTTTGGATGTATCCCCGCCTTTCTACATCTGAGGGAAAAGCAATAATCGGTGCATCGAGAGATAAAGAGCAATTTGAATTTTAACCCATAAAATGCCAATCACGACAATTGCCGTCTGCTTTGTCGTCTGCCGGTTACTTTAAAACTCATTTTTGCAAACAGTGTGGATCCAGATCAGACTTGAGCAGTCTGATCTGGGTTCACACTTTTTGCCTGTATGCAAAAATATTTTTAAAAAAGTTTGCAAAAAATATTCAGCAAACGATATAAGCAGACGACTTTTTCAGATGTTGTTTTCTCGGCGTTTTAAGGGTTAAAAATGCATACTTTGAGGAATCGACGCTCTAGAGATAACAAGTTACCGGGCTATCGTGTACTCGTGCGCGTGCGACATACATAATTACAGGCTACTTGTTTGACATTTGTCCGATGAAATTTCTTATTTTTTGAATAAATTATATAACTTGGTAGTAAAAAAGAAGATAATTATACCTAATGATAAATACCTATTGGAGATTCATTACACCATAGGTTGCTATTCTATATGAAAAAATATTGTAATAAACAAGGCAATTATACTCTTATAATTATAACAGCAATCCTTGTACGGACATTTCTTTAATTTGTTGCAAAATATGCTTCGCATCACGAAAACATGACCCCCTTGAACCCCAGTTTTATATAGTAAAACTGGGGTTTACAGGGTTAAACCTTGTTTTTCTTATTTCTGCTCTAAAATATAGATTGTGGGTACTCGTTAGAACCGCCTCGACGAGGCGGTTCTAACGAGTACTCACAATCTATATTTTGAGCAGAAATAAGAAAAATATCACGAGTTTTCATCTTAAAATTTTCGTATTTTCATCGATAAAGTTTACAGTGTATTTGTATAGGCGTGTTTTCGTAATGGGGGAGCGTATTTCTTTGTTTTGAACTGAGGTCATTTTGGAGACGCTGCTTCCGATTCTGTGGGACTATTACCCGACAATGAGCTGAAATGACATCTCAAGCCCTGACGCCATATGAAACCAATTGGGTTAATATACATGGACGGTCCGACTCGCGCAAATTTGCCAGGGCAGGCTTCTAAGCGGTTTACCAGTACTTTCAGCTCTGTGTGGAAGCACCATGCAGCCCATCCTATTTTTCTAAGCAAGTAACAATCTATTTTTTTTTTTTTTTTTTTTTGCAATATATTTCAAGGAAAATTAGGCTTGACATTTCATGTAGCAAATAATTCACATAAAAAATACCAAACATTATTTTAGTTGACTTTACAGTCTGCAGATCTCGTGAAGGTTTAGCCGCAACGTCCTTAGGTGACCACAAGGTTCTCCTTACCCGAAATATGGGAGTGAGTGAGTGTTTGAGTTTTACGTCCCACCAACAGCTAAGGTCATACGGAGACGGGACCTCGGTTTAAAGACTCATCCAAAAGTCTGGAGAAGCCCGTAATAGCAGTTTTTGCTATTATTATTTTATATAACCACGTTATGGATGTACGAGAATTAGTGAATTTCTGTCATAACCAGGTATTGTAATGCATATTCGTTATTACCAGACGTCTGTCAACAGCGAATTTATCGTAAATTCGCTACTACCAGACGTCTGTTAATAGCCACTCCGAAATTATAAACACCATTTGTACTCCGGTTTTCGTCCACCTTAGATTAACGATCGGCTCGACATAAGTGATTTCATATTGCAAAGGGCGTAAAACCAAAACCATAAAAAAAACAATTTTTCTTTAGGTAAAATGGGGATTCTTTATAATGGCCAACGAATGGTCCTTGCTGCTCTGTGTGAGAAAATATCTATGAGAGAAAATGCTAACTGCCATTACTTTATGAGAAAATTTGATTCCGCTATTAAAATAAATTGTGGGCATCCGTTAGGACCATCAGCAAAATTAAAAAAAATAATAATAATATATTCCGTGTAAACCTCACTTTCCCTAATATAAAGTGCGGTTTACAAGAACTCTAAAGCCCTTGCATATGCAACCGTGCGCGCGACGTCTGACAGGATAACGTCAAAATTTTAACAAATCGCTCTAGCAGTGATTTATTGAGTGAAGGTCAGTTGTAAAGAAGATCAAATCACGAGCACTTACAACTGAACGACTTATTTGTTGGGGGAATGGATACACCTTCATTGGAGGCAACTCCTGTAAAAGTATTTTTTGTCTCCCATGGCAAAAGGGGTCAACTCTTAAAGGAAAGAATGTGCTGCTGAGGAGAAAATTCTTTCCTAGGGTCAACTCTTAAAGGAAAGAATTTGCTCAATTCTTTCCTTTAAGAGTAGACCCCTATTTCAGTGGGACAGGGATTGTAGAAAAGCGAACAGGAAGTCCCGAAAATGGTCTCCCTTTGAAAAATGGCGGAAAATCGGTCAGGTGTTCCCATTCCCCTTAAGGACTAAATAACAAGTTCGAATCAGCCATGGTAAAGAGCCATCGGTGTTCGGGCCATTGAAGTTCATTTTCAGTATCCAAATAATGCCATTTCTACAGGGCATAAACGGTTTCTAAATGACCAGCCTTGGCACAGAAAAAGCCCCCTGCGGTCAACTAAGGCTCTGATTAACATGTTACATACATAAGGCTTTTTCGTTACCCGGCTTTTCATCCACCATGAAGTGGTCTTCATTACATGAACTTGTTTATCGGTCTTTTTAGCTGGAATAGTGAAATGAAGTGAACTGCTATATTTGTTTTTATTTTGGTTTTACGGCCCTTTCAAGATTATTTCACTCATGTCGAGCGTTACTCAGGGGTGGGCGAAAACCGGAGTACCCGAAGAAAAACCACCTGACATTCCGTTGCAGAACTTGGCGTCTCACGTGGGAGCCGAGCCAGGCTCGAACCACAGCGGTGAGAGACCTAGCGAATAAGAGTCGGCGCTCTTATCCACAAGGCCCGTTGTAAACCGATATAATCCCCACTTTTTCTCTGAGAGTGGTGCTCAACACTCGTAAATAACGAGTCATGAGAAACAAGAGGACCATGCGGTCCTGTTCTTCTCCTGAGCCCTGTGCAAATTTGCTACTACTCAATGACCCGATGCTACATACCAAGTTTCAAGACAATCAGCCTATTGTTTCTGGAGATGAAGATTTTTTTAAGGTTTTTACCATAATAGGACATGGTGACCATCTTGGTCCATTCAACTAAACAGGCATAACCCCATCACCTTTATATAAAATTCAAATGAAATTGGCCCAGTGGTTTCAGAAAAAAATGTATTTTGAAATGTCAATGGACCTGCAATCCAAGTGATGGTGTGCCAAGTTCACCAAATGACCTTGACCTTTTAGCATTCATTTTGTATCTATTCTCATGGCACCGACCCCAATATTTTTCGAAAAATTCATTGTTCCACCTTTTCTACATTTAAAAGCCATGCCAACCAATATGACCTTGGTGTAAAATAGGTCAAGGTCAACCTAGTGTCATCATTGTTGCTAACTTGCCAGTACTCAGTGCTACATACCAAGTTTCAGGACAATCGGCCCATTAGTCTGCATGTAAAATTTAAATGAAAATGGCCCAGTGGTTTTAGAGAAAATGTATTCTAATATGCCAATGGACCTGCAATACAAGTGACCTTGGGCCAAGGCCACCGAATGACCTTGACCTGAAGAATTCATAGACATTCAATTTTTACCCATTCTTATATCATAGTTCATAATACTTTTTGAAAAAATGCATTGATTTACCTATTTCCCATTGAAAAGCCTAATGAGTCAAATTTGACCTTGGTGTAAAATAGTTCAAGGTCAACCTAGGGTCATATTTTGTCAGACTTGGTAGTACTCAGTACCCGATGCTACATACCAAGTTTCTAGACATTTGGCCCAGTGGTTCTGGAGAAGAAGGTTTTTTAAGGTTTTTACCATATTTGGGCATGGCAAACATCTTGATCATGTGACTCTAAGTGTCCTAAGGATGCATATAAAATTCAAATGAAATTGGCCAAGTGGTGTTAGAGAGAAAATGTTTTCTACTAAGTAAATGGACCTGCAATACAAGTGATCTTGGGCTAAGGTCACCAAATGACCTTGACCTTCATAGACATTCATTTTTAACTTATTTTCATATCACAGACCACAATATTTTTCGAAAAATGCATTGCTCTACCTATTTCCCATTGAAAAGCCTAAGGAGTCAAATTTTACCTTTGCCTAAAATAGGTCGAGGTCATCCTATAGCGTCATCATTTTTGTAAACTTGGTGGTACTCAGTCACCTGATGCTACATACCATGTTGCAAGACAATCGACCCAGTGGTTTTGGAGAAGATGCTTTAAGGTTTTTACCATATTTGGGCATGGTGGTCATCTTGGTCATGTGACCTGGACTATCCCAATAACTTTTTGTTCACTAAGTGTATTAAGGCTGCATATAAAATTTTCATGAAATTGGCCCTGTGATGTTAGAGAATGTAAGAATCTTATATGGGTGTGAGGGGTGGATGGAAAAATCCGTCCCCGAGGGTCACTGTCCGACATCACGAGGCTTGCCGAGTGATGCCGGACAGTGATCCCGAGGGACAGGTTTTTCTATCCACCCCTCACACCCATATAGGATTCTTTTTCTTGCATACCTTCCATTTTTAGCGCGGATTTTTAATTCTGCAGTCACTTCGGTTAATAAAGTTCGCCATATTGTGATGACACTACAGGAATGTTTAGTGACGTCACGTAACGTGCATGACGTCAACCTTAACGACGGCACATACGAGGTCGTATTCAACCAGTACATTTATCAAACACGCGGGAATATTCGATATTGGGTCGGAACACCAGGGTCAGAACATAAATTTCTATCCCAGGGTAAAATCACGGATTTCCTTGTCTGGTGTGCAAGAAAAAGTATTCCAGTATGTAAATAGACCTGCAATATATGTGACCTTGGGCCAAAGTCAATCATCATCATCATCAACGGATTTTTGATTAACGTGCAGGTACAGGGGCAACGTCCACATAAGTGGGTGGCTGGCTTGCTGCACGCATGGCAGATCTTACACCAGATCTCCGGGCTTGTCTATCATGAGGATCGATAGCAGAGAGCTTTCATTCTCTGCAATCTCTTTCTATCAGCTGCTTCCAGGTCATCTTGGGCCTTCCAGGCCTCCGCTTTCCACCTACCTTATGTCACAGACAGTCTTGACTGCATCGTTGGAGCGTTCCACATGTCCATACAAGCGGAGCCTTCTCTCTTTCAGGATGAGGTCCAGGTCCTCAATGCCAAGACGCTCAAGTATCTCACTGGACCTGATGGTGACAGCGTCATGTGGCAAGCAGATCTGTCTGATCATTGCCCTGTCATTCAGCTGAAGACGTTGGAGGTTTGGCTTTGTCAATGGCTATGTCTCACTGGCATGGAGCATTGCGCTCCGCCCACAAGAGCTGTACACACGGCCACGTGTCTTGAACGAGAGGTGGCGGGAAGAGAGAACTGGTAGCAAGTCCTTGAATTTCTTCCAGGCTGTTTTCACACGTAATGTGGTTGAAAGGTCGCAACCACCCGCTGCTGAGAGCATATCACCTTGGTAGCAAAAGGAAGCTATAACCTCCAGTTTGTCGGATCCGTCTTGGACTTCTGACTATTCCCTCTGTGGTCTGCCATCTAATGGGCGTGCCGTTCCTTGGCACCGTGTACACCTGTAATCAGGGTCCTCTATCAAGCGCTAGAGCCCACTGCCTTTCTTGTGCACCCAGAACTTGCAGCCATTACAAAAGATACTGTTGCTGCCCAATCCAATGCGACATACAGCCCATGGGAACAGGCCTGTACTCTACAGGAGGTCCAGACCTGTACCACAGATCATGATCTTTGTCGTTCCTGCATTCACTCTCAGCCCTTTCGCCTCCATTGCGTCTTTTAAATTTAAGAGTCTTCTGACACATTCATCAAGGAATTCAGCTATAATGACAAGGTCATCAGCATACAGGTCCTCCCAGGGGACTCCAGAGCGGATTTCGCATGACAAGACTTCAATCACAATGATGAAAAGCAGTGGGCTGAGAACAGAGCCTTGATGGACACCCACCTTCACTTCGAATTCTTCACTGTAACCATCACCAACACGGACACAGCTCCGAGCATTAGCATACATCCATTGGACCCATCGCACAATCCACTCGTCCACTCCAAGTTTTCTTAGTGCCCACCAGATGACTTTCCGAGGCACTCGATCAAATGCCTTCTCCAGGTCTACAAAAGCCATGTAGAGTCTCTTGTCGGCCGCCAGATACTTCTCTTGCAGCTGCCGTACAACAAAAATTGCGTCGTCTGTTGTGCCTCTTCCTTGGACGAAGCCAAACTGGAAATCGTCGACTGATACCAACTGCCCAATAAGGCCATCCACAATCCTCTCCAGGACTTTCATGACCTGTTCTGTCAGCTTGAGACCACGGTAGTTGCCCCGTTCCAAAGCATCGCCCTTGCCCTTGGACAGAAAGACAATGAAACTCTGTTCCCAGTCATAGGGTACCTTTCCATCACGGATGATTGCAGCTGCAAGGTCGCGGATGATCGAGGCACCCGCATCACCTGTAGCTCTTATCATCTCCACCACTATGCCAGAAGGGCCCGGTGCTTCGCAAGTCTTCATCTGAGAGATAGCCTTCTTAACCATATCAATAGTGATTGGGATGGGCGGCCCTTCCACTGGTGGTTCATCAGACAGGTGGTCTGGGTCCCAATAATTTTTTGCTCACTATGTGTTCTAAGAATGCATATAAAATTTAAACGAAATTGGCCCAGCTGTGTTAGAGAAAATGTATTCTAATATGTAAATAGACCTGCAATATAAGTGACCTTGGGCCAGGGTCATTGAATGACCTTGACTCTAAGCATTCATATGTATTCATTTTTTACCCATTCTCATATCAGAGACCTTTATTAATTCGAAAAATGCATTGATTAACCTATTTCTCATTGAAAAGCCTTAGGAGCCAAATTTGCCCTTGGGGTAAAATAGGTCAAGGTCAACCTAGGGTCATCATTTTTGCAAATTTGGTAGTACTCAGTCACCCGGTGCTACTTCCAAGTTTCAAGACAATCGGCCTAGTGGTTCTGGAGTAGAGTATTTTTTAAGGTTTTTACCATATTTGGGCATGGCGGCCATCTTGGTCATGTGACCTGGACCATCCGAATAATTTTTTGTTCCCTAAGTGTTCTAAGGCTGCATATTAAAATTTTTAATGAAATTGGCCCAGTGCTGTTATGTATGTCAATAGACCTGCAATACAAGTGACCTTTGGCCAAGTTAAATGAATGACCTTGACCCTTAGCATTCATAGGCATTCATTCTTGACCCAGTCTCATATCACAGACCACACTTTTTTTCGACAAATGCATTGATTTATCTATTTCCCATTGAAAAGCCTAAGGAGCCAAAGTTGATCTGGGCGTAAAATAGGCCAGGGTCAACCTAGTCATCATGTTTGCAAATTTGGTAGTACTCAGTCACCCAATGCTTCATACCAAGTTTCAAGATAATCGGCCCAGTGGTACTGAAGAAGAAGATTTTTAAGGTTTTTACCATATTTGGGCATGGCGGCCATCTTGGTCATGTGACCTGGACCAACCGAATAAAGTTTTGTTCACTAAGTGCCTTAAGTCTGCATATAACATTTAATGAAATTGGCTCAGTGGTATTAGAGAAAATGTATTCTTATATGTCAATAGACCGGCAATACAAGTGACCTTGGGCCAAGGTCAATGAATGACCTTGACCCTTAGCATTCACAGGCATTCATTTTTACCCATGCTCATATCACAGACTAGAATATTTTTTGAAAAATGCATTGATTTACTAATTTCCCATTGAAAAGCCTAAGGAGCCAAATTTGACCTTGGCGGAAAATAGGTCAGGGTCAACCTAGGGTCATCCTTTTTGCAAACTTGGTAATACTCAGTCACCAGATGCTACATACCAAGTTTCAAGCCAATCGGCCCAGTGGTGAAGAAGATTTTTTTAAGGTTTTTACCATATTTGGGCATGGCGGCCATCTTGGTCATATGACCTGGACCATACTTGCAAATTTTCGTTCCCCCATTGCCAGGGGGCTGCATGTGAATTTAAATTGTAATTGGCCCAGTGGTTTCAGAAAAGAAGACCTTTGAAAATGTTTGACGTACGACGGACGGACGACAGAGGTCTACCATCCTATAAGCTCCCCCGGAGCTAAAAAACAGTTTTGCCATTTGCGAACAACAGATGGCCAGATCATCAGGTTGCGCATCCGCACAGTCTGATCCGCATTTACCTGTTCGCTCTTGCCGCCCCCGCCCATCGGGGCTTGGAGAAATAGATTGGGCTGCACGATGCTTCCACGCAGAGCTGATACCGACCGCACATGAGTACTGGTAATCCGCTTAGGTCTAAGCCTACCCAGGAAAAGGCCCATCCATGCTTATAAACCCTATTGGTTTCATTGGGCGGCAGGAGTTGAGATGTCATTTCATCTCAATGTCGGGAAAAAGTCCCACAAAAGTGGAAGCAACGTCTCCAAAATGACCTAAATTGTGTCGAAGGGGACGTTAAACCTCAAACCAAACAAGCAAAACTGCCCTTTCTGAATCAGCGGAAGGGAACCAGTTTTACTTTTTAAAGGTAGGCTTTAAGGGGGTCAACATTATATAGGTGTGTTTCCGTGAATGGACAGTAACCTGACCCAAAGCATCTGTGAAACAGACAACTATTGAACTATTGGTCACCAGCCAGTCGCGCATCCGACGGAGCCAACGACAACAAAATTTTCAGATACAAGATCATTTCTGCTCAAAACATAGATTGTGGGTACTCTTTAGAACCATATCACTGAGGCGGTTCTAACGAGTACCCACAATCTATGTTTTGAGCAGAAATAAGAAAAAATGTTTACTAATGCAAACACCAGTTTTACTATATAAAACTAGGGTTTAAGGGGGTCAAAATTATATATGCGTGTTTTCATGATGAATACCTCAGGCCCGATGTGGCTTCATTCAGTTGAACTGAGAATGACATTGCATTACGAAAACACGTCTATAGAAATACATTGTAAACTTGACCGCCGAAAAAATGAAAATTTCCAGATGAATAATTGTAATATTTTTCTTATTTCTGCTCAAAATAAAGATTGTGGTACTCGTGAGAACCGCCTCGATGAGGCGGTTCTAACGAGTACCCACAATCTATATTTTAAAGCAGAAATAAGTACAATAAGATATACCACTGTAAACCCCAGTTTTACTTTAAAAATGGGGTTCAAGGGGGTCAAAATTATATAGGCATATAGGCCCATACGTATTACACTGAGAGCTGTCATCAGACAGCATACCCGTCTGGAAAAGTTCCTTGAGGTCATTAGCATAAGAGAGAGTATTGCTGTATGAACTTTTGGACCTACTAAATAATAATATGAACCAATTCTTTCATATGCTTTGGAAAATATGATCTCTTATAAAAACATTAACATAACATTTAAAGTCCAGGGCCAAGTCGAGGTAATGGGCATAGGCCGGTGTATTGCTGAATAAAACTTTGTACCTATATCGATAATACTATTAAATATAGTAATATATCATATGGTTTGGAAAATATGAGAGCTTAAAAATCTTTAACACTATCAATTTTCTAAGCCCATACCTTGACCTTTAGGTCATGGGTTTGGGTGGGGGCACTGTCGAATAAAACTCTGGACCGATTATCTTTCATCATTCCAAATGTGAACCAGATCCATCGTATGGTTTGGAGAGGATGAGCTCTTTAAAAGCTTTAACGTAAATGTGGACGCCGACGCCGATTCCAAAGCCAATGCCGACTCCGGTGATCCTCTGTTCAAATTAAGAAAGAATGTTGTAATTAGGATTTTCGCCGATGATACAAAGACCTATCGAACTACAGACAAAAGATGATCATCAAGATTCAGACTCATGGGCTAATAAATGGTAGCTAGAGTTTAGCATTGACAAATGTGGTGTAATGCAATATGAAGGAGCAGATGGCAATCGCAGTTACAAAATGAACTCAAAAATCTTGAAGAAAAAGACTTTGGGATTATTTTCCAAGATAATCTCAAATTCAACAAGCATATCTCAAACAAGATTCAGAAAGCCAATAACATGTTATATTAGGTCTGATCATTCTGCCACATTCTAGCTTGACAAGCGCTCCAACATTAGGTTGTATAAGGCCAGTGTAAGGGTGCAACTCGAATATGGAAACACTGTTTGGTATCCTTACTTAAGAAAAGACCTAAAGAGTATTGAAGCTGTCTAACAGCGGTTTACTTGACAGATTATGAGTTACCATGATAGTCTTAAACGTCTGAATTTACCAAGTTGAGCACATTGAGATATCATACAGTGTTTTAAAATCGTAACAGGTCTAGATGATATTCCATGCTGAATCAAGGACTCGTGGGCATAAAACCACGGTGAGAAACAAGTTTCCGGCTTTGAATCTTCTCTCAAAGTGCGATTGCTGATTGGAACAGTTTGCCGAATGCAGTTGTTATAGTAAAGACACCGAATAGCTTTAAAAACAGAATTGGCAAGCTTTGGAACACTGAAGTACAGTTTCTAAGTTCATCTAAAAGCATTTTGGGATCAGAATCATAATTGTTGCTGGTGACACGTCAAATGACATTCATACACCAGCAAGGACAAAGATCTGCCACAAACACAATTTAACCCATTGCATGCGGGAAACCCCTAAAGGGGCACCTTGGCAAACAGTGCAGGTCCAGATCAGACACCGCAGAACGCGGCGTCTGATCAGGGCTTGCACTATTTGCTAACATAATTTTCTGTCCAAAAAAAAAAAAAAAAAAAAGGTCTGACACCCCTCATATGACAGATGTACTTGTCCAACATATTGCAATGGAAGAGTCCACTAGTATACAATCATTGAGAACACAAAAGTTTAGTAACTGTAAGAAGATGATAGGATGTTGGCTTAAAAAGGTTTTCCCTTACTCATGAGCCAACAAAGCATTCTACGGTAATGTTAATTCCCTAATAAAATGTTGTTGCCCTGAGTAATGGCTGGCAGAGAAGATGCTACAGCCCAACGTCAAGATGATTCTGCAGGCTAGTATTAATGGCACACATTGATGTAGATGGCATCGGGATAGTACCAAAACTTGATCATTTTGAATGGCAATCCATGCGGCTGACTGCCGCAGAATTTCTTCCGCTAGAGCAAGCGCAGTGGTATATTCCAAAGTGGGTATATGACTTTGTGATATCACAAAATTGATTTAGTGATATCACAAATCGAATTTTAGATATTACAAAACAGATTTTGCGACATGACTTAATAGAGATGAATTTGCGATATCACTAAATCGAATTAGTGATATCACTAAATAATGTGATATCACAGAATCACGCCCATTAAATGTGATATCACAACTTCAGTTTTACTTTGTGATAGCACTAACTCGTGATAGCACAAAATCGATATCAAAAATAGGGGATATATAGAACAACGGCACCTCAAAGAAAATATCAAATATGCGCCTCTGTTAACCAATAAAATTTGTCGGGGGTGGTTGGTTGAAGCAAAGGTGACGTGTATTTTGCGTCACTGGGGTGTCCATATGATGATGGCTTACAGTTGGACAAGGCCTGTTGTCCTTTCAGCGGGTAAGGGTAGAGGGGGAGTGTTGTTATTTCTTCTGTTTCTGCTCTTCCATTCACTCCCCCCTTTCTCATCTGTCCATCACTTTCACCTTCTGTCTCTTCTATCTTTTTTCTCCCTTTCTGTGGGAGACGACACAAAATGACCCACAAGGACAAAACAATCAATTAATCACGACAATTGTCGTCTGCTTTGTCGCCTGCCGGTTAATTTAAAAGTCATTGTTGCAACACAGTGTGGACCAAGATCAGGCTTTTCCTATAGGAGCGGTCTGATCAGGGTCATTACTAATTGCCTGCATGCAAAAGACGACATAAAGTTTTCATGGCATCTTAAGGGTAATTGCAAGCCGTATGGGAATGTTAATCGAGGACCGCCATCACGTGAACAAGTCCGTGAATTGAACACCCCCCAAACCCCACTTTTTATAGAGATAACTGGGGTTTTCGGGGATATATATTATTTGTCTTATTTCTGTTCCAAGACAAAGGTTGTGGGAACTCGTTAGAACCGCCTCAATGAGGCGGTTCTAACGCGTACCCAAAACCTATGTTTGCAGTATAAATAAGAAAAATATCATGGATTTTCATCTGAAAGGTAGCCATTTTGGTGATGTGAAAAAAATGCACTGGGTTGCACGGGCGTGTTATCATAATGGCTTTCTAGTGATACGAGTCGGAAGATTCCCCATGATTTGAAGAACTGTTGGTGGTGCTGGTGCATGACCTAGATAGGCATCCGCGGCGGAAGGAGGATGTCTCTTTCAGACAGATCTGGGTCTACAATGTTTGCTAAAAGTCCTGGGTCCAGTTGTTCCAAGCCTCGTTAGCTTAACGAGCTCGTTTGTGGTCAAATTTTTAACTGTTCTAGCAAGTACATTATTTATTTATTTTTGTGGCTCACATTTCTTTGTGCAAAAATATTGGCTAATTCTGCGCACTTACGGTAGAACTTTGACCTTTAAAGATGAGTCAACTCTTAGCGACTTCCAAGGAATATCTGCAACTGCAACCTCAGTCCAGGGAAAAACAAAATAATATTGCGACGACATTAATTCCTTCTCGGCAGCTGTGTGTATACGTCCGCGCAAGACATGTACTGTGCCGGACTTTGAGGAGACTTTGGCATCAGGGGGCAGTTAATCGCAGCACTTTTTTTGTCCGCGCCACACTAAGCTTTTGAATCGTTTATATCGACAGCTCCTGGAGAAAGCGATAACTTCTGTTTTGGTTTCAAAGTGCTCAACACATGCACAAAATCAAATCAGAATACAAAAGAAACACTTCTCTGTTTGCATAGGTTGACAGCAGCATCATTTCCCTTACCCCACCCACTATTTTTGTACATACAATAAAAGCATGACTCCACCTCACTTTGACAGATCCAGTGAATTTACTCCCAAAACACCAGTACTTGGCACCTGTTGAAATGTCATGCAAAGAAACAGACAGAAAAGTATACCACCTACCAGTAAACTTTTTCAGGAATCCTCTTTGAAAAACAGCCAATTTTTAGTGCAAAAGCTACCTTCGTGAATTCAGATATGCCGCTGCACCTTGAACTTGCACAGCGTCCAGACAGCTGGAGTGTTAGTTTCGTATTCCATTTCATAAACGTACAGATACTCGGCAAATAAGCCGACATTGGCAAAAAATATCCACATATCACAATTTCTATGAGCAGCTATACCATTATTGACCGTACTACTATAATATTTTGAAATGCGAAACTGTCCCTTGATGCCTTGCCAATCAAAAATCACCCTGTAACACCGACTCCGGAACTTGTTACTCAAAAGTACTAGATGAATGAAGAAAATAATAATGTTGACGGCAGGTAATCGCTTAATTTGGCGTTATAACATAGTGTCAAACCCATAGTTGCTCAACTTATTTTTCTCTGAAATTTTGGAAAGCGCTGTCAACTACCGCGAAAATTCTTGACAGCCTCATAAACCCATGAATTTATCACAGAAATGGCTGTGACAATCTTTAATTCAGTGGTATGAGTATATCCTCCATCTACAAAAAATCATTTAGCTGAATATGCTGTTTTCATATGTAAAGAATATCCACAGCTTCGCATACAAATGCCTAAATAACCAAATTTCACCTTAACACGATTTTGTTTTGTTTGATTTGAGGTTTAACGTTCCCGTCAGCACTATTTAGGTCATATTGGAGACGTTGCCCCAATTGTTTGGGACTTTTACACAATATTGAGATGAAAGGACATCTAAATCCCTGCCGCTCAATGAAACCAGTAGGGTTTATATGCATGGACGGGCTGACTCGCACCAGTTTGACCATTTGAAGAAATTGCGTAAGCCTCCTCACCACAACTACCTACCCATTGGCTTTCTGATTCCTGAAAAGAAGATTTCCAAAGGGCTTTTAGCATATGTAGGCCGTCTTGGTCCACGAACAAATGTCCATTGCCTATCCCAGAGATGCTTCATATGTAACAAGACAAAAATTCTGAATCTGAGTGATCCAGGACAAAGGTCAATAACTGACTTTGGCCTTTGTAATTGAAAAACATCCATTCATCTGAATGCAAATTTCAGTTCTGATGTGATAGGCTACAATAAAATCAGAAAAAACACTACTTTGCCTTATTCCCGTTCAAATAATTGACCAAATTTTACTTTGATACTTTGAAGAATTCAAATCAAGATTTTAGCTCACCTGGGCATGCGGCCCCCGTCCATTGGGGCTTGAAGAAATAAATGGGCTGCATGATGCTTCCACGCAGAGCTGAATCCGACCCGCACACGATTACTGGTAAACCGCTTAGAGGATCTAAGCCTGCCCAGGCAAAGCGGTGCGAGTCGGGCCGTCCATGCTTATAAACCCTATTGGTTTCATTGGGCGACAGGGCTTGTGATTTCATCTCAATGTCGGGTAAAAATCCCACAAAATTGGAAGCAACGTCTCCAAAATGACCTTTATAGTGTTGAGGGGAAGTTAAACATCAAATCAAACAAAAAACTCACCTGGGCATCTGTCCATCTGACCACACATTTGATTAATGTGTCTGGGACATGATACTTCAGTGAGGCAGCACTATAAAAGTGAGCATTCAGCTACCTGTCACAACCAGACACCGTCGTGATATGACTGAAAAATTGTTGAAAGCGACGTTTAACCCGAATTCACACACACACACCACACATTTGACCAGTTACATCTGGTCAGTCTGCAGGCTGATCACAATCATTTCTCATCTGTAGCATGCTTCTGGTGGTGGCGGTGGTGGTGGGGGATGGGTTGATGCGTTTTATGGAAATTGAATGAAAACTGGTTGCTATGGTAACCAGAATGAGCCATGGACTTACAAATGGGAAAATGCTTGTTATCACCGTAGTTTTGATCGGATTTTTCTGAAACTTATATGTACATGTAAGTAAGCTTGGGATAAAAGCTTGGACGAGTTCGAAAACTGACAAAGTTGGCCCATTTATCGTAGTTAGGTTCCCTTGGTTTGTCCTTGTCATCACCATAGCCCCTTCAGTTTTGATCGGATCTTCCTGAAATTTACATATTAGTCGATTGAGGATAAAAGCTCGGATGAGTTCGAAAACTGGCTAGGTCGGCTATTTAGTCATGGAGTTATCTGAAAATGACTATTTTTGACCTTGTCATCAGCATATGATTGGCTCTTCCTGAAACTTACATACAAGTAGACCGGGGATAAAAGCTTGGATTTGTTCGGAAACTGGCTAGGTTGACGTATTCCTCGTGGAGTTACGTCCCCATTTTTGATGAAAAACATCTGTTTTCGACCTTTTCATCAGCATAACTCCTCCAGTTTTGATTGGATCTTCCTGAAACTACATAGACGTAGGCGGAATGAGTTTGAAAACCTTCGATGTTGGCCCATCAGTCATAGAGTTGTGGCCCCACTGGCTGCTAAAAATGCCTAGTTTTGACTTTGCCATCCTTAATTCCTTTAGTTTTAATTGTATGTTCCTGAAATTTATATGTAAGTTGGCTGGGTGTATAAGGTTGAATGAGTTTGAAAACTAGCAAGGTTAACCTATTTGTTGCTTTAAATGACGTTTTTTTTTTTCACATTGTCATCAACATATGAACTTCAGTTTTAACCCATAGTATACTAGTTGACCCTTCCATTGCTATATATTGGAAATGTCCATTTGTCATTTATTCTAATTTTGACGGAAAATTCTGTTAGCAAAAAGTGCAGGCCCTGATTAGACGCCGCGTCTGATCTGGGCCTGCACTGTTTGCCAAGGTACCCCTTTAGGGGTTTCTCACATACAATGGGTTAATTGAGCTTCCTGAGACGTACATATAAGTAGACTTGGGATAACTGGCTAGGTCCACCTATTTGCCCTGTTGAACAAGACAACCCCAACCTTTGCAAACAGTGTAGATCCAGAGAAGCGTTCTGATCAGGATCTTTCCTGTTTGTCATGCAGTTTGTGAATTCAAAATAAACACTATATCAAGTAATTTGGTTAGTGGTTAGTCAGAAATGGGTGTGACTCAAAAAGCTTATTCAGCAGGATGAGGGTTAATCTTAATGTTAGATGGCGTTCCAGAATCCATTGATGGCTTAAAATGGCTTTTTATCCCCCGACCGAAAATGTTGTGGGGATTTAGCAATCAGCCTGGCGTCCGACCGTATACCAAACCTTGTGATGGTCATAATTCCAATACCCTTTGGGATTCATTGATGGTTCTTGGCACAATTGTTCACAAGGACGAGACGACGTGTCATGCGCAAGAATCAGAACTCTGGCTGCCATAGTTTTTGAGTTATCTCCCCTTTTAATAAAATAGAATGACTACCTTGTAATGGCCATTACTCCATTGCCCTTTGAGATATATTGATGGTACCTGGCACAATTGTTCACAAGGCTGAGACAGCATGTCATGTGCAAGAACCACAAATCTGGTTGACATGGTTTTTGACTTATCTCCCCTTCCAAATAAATAGAGTGACAACCTTGTGATGGCCATAACTCCAATACCCTTTGAGATGTATTGATGGTACCTGGCACAGTTGTTCACAAGGCTGAGACGGCGTGTCATGCACAAGAACCACAACTCTGGGTGTCATGGTTTTTGAGTTACCTCCCCTTCCAATAAAATAGAATCAATACCTTGTGATGACGATATCTCCAATACTCTTTGAGATATATTGATGGTACTTGGTACAGGGGTTCATGAAGTTAAGCAGGCGTGTCATGTGCAAGAACCACGACTCTGCCCTGGTTTTTGAATTATTTCCCCTGACAATATAACTTTATGATGGCCATAACTCCAATACCCTTTAAGATATATTGATGGTACTTGGCACAATTGTATAGACACAAGGTATAGAAGGCATGTCATGCACAAGAACCACAACTCTTGGTGCTGTGGTATTTGAGTTATCTCCCCTTTCAATATAACAGTATAACTAGCTTGTGATCACTATATTTTTTACCTCATCAGCAGCATAACTCTTTCATTGTTGATCAGCATTTCTGAAACTTGTTTGTTTGTTTGAATTGAGGTTTTACATCCCCGTCAACATAATTAAGGTCATTTTGGATATGTTGCTTCCATTGTTTTTACTTTTACCCAACACTAAGATAAAATGGCATCTCAAGCCCTGCCACCCTTTTAAACCAGAAGGGTTTATATGTAGGGAACGGTCCAACTCGCACACTACTTTGCCTGGGCAGGCTTAGACTCTCTAAGTGGTTTACCAGTACTATTGTGCTGTCTGTATCATGCAGCCCAATCTTTTTATCTGAGCCACCATTGCCTTACTATTATATTTGATTGGATCTTCCTGAAAGTTGCATACAAGAGGGACATGCACAGAACCTTTTACAAGTTGAAAAACTTGCTAGATTGAATTGTCTGAGCATTATATGGCACTGGTTGCTGAAATAGCTTATTATCCATCTTTATCAGTATAACTTCTTTAGTTTTGATCAGTTCTTTATAGGGTCTCTATGGCCTAGTAGATAAGATCCCTCCGTAAGGATTTTTGACGTCATATCTCTGCATGCTGATCTCAACCTTTTGAATGCTACAAGTCCATAGATTGATGACCAATAGAGTCCATATTTTTTGCTTTGCTTTACATGGTCCTTGACTGTTAAAAAACTTTAGGGGTAACCCTTCATCCGTTTTGTTTGAATATGAAGAGGACATAGGTTATGCTTTAAAAATGTTTGATTTTGAAAAAGTTTGAAAACTGACACAACAGTCTTATACATGAAGTAATGTCTTTTGTTTGTTTTAACATCCACGTCAACACTGTCGGGAAACAGATTTATATGTCGATTGACTTCTTTCTGGATCCCTTCATATACTGTTGATTGCAATGCAAGTTTGTATATTGTATGTTTGTGTTATACAGATATTATGAATAAATATGTTTAAACAAACACTGTAAGCCATTTTGGAGACACTGCTTCCAATTTTGTGGGACTTTTACCCGACATGGAGATGAAATGCCATCTCAAGCCCTGTCGCCCAATGAAACCAATAGGGTTTATAAGCATGGATGGTCCGACTAGTACTTCTGCTGGCTTAGGTCCACTGAGCAGTTTACCAGTAGCCGTGCGCCGTCTTTTTCAGCTATGCGTGGAAGCATCATGCAGCCCATCTATTTCTTCAAGCCCCGATGGGCGGGGGCCAATACGTTATTTCCCTTGGTTGCTCAAGCTGCCTATCATTTATCTTCTTTGCTTCATATCTCCATCAGTTTTATTCCTTGAACTTGCAGATAAAGGTGACATGGATATGTTAAATTAGATTCTTCAGGTTAGTGAATGTTATAGACACTGAGTTACCATGACCTACTTTTAAGTACAGGTGAGCATTAAGGACCACCATCTTGTTTTTCTTATATATGGGCATGGCAGCCATCTTGATCATGTGGCCATATTCTTTCAAACAAGCTTTTGTTCCCACATCCCATGGAGGCTCCACATATACATGTAATCTGATTTCAATTGGCAATGGCTTTGTAATTTCAGGAGCTTCCATTTGAAAATGTTGATGACGGGCAACAACCCCTATGTAGGACTCTCTCTGCCAATGGACCACTGTCTATCCTGTAAGTTTCCAAGGAGCCTTCAGCTAGCTTCGGATTTTGTAATCAGTTATCACCACCACCCGGTCGGTAAGAACTGATATTTGCATTCAGATGAATAGAAGTTCATCAATTCCATAGGTCAGGACACACAAACAAGAGGGCCCAATGGCCCTATATCGTTCACCTGTGTACCAGAAAATCATTAATGATGTTTTAAGAATGCCCATCGGGGCTTGAAGAAATAGACTGGGATACATAGTGCTTCTATGCAGAGCTGGAACCGACCACACATGAGTACTGGTAAACAGCTTAGAGGTTCTAAGCCTGCCCAGGAAAAGTGGTGCCAGTTGCACCGCCCATGCATATTCCCCTATTGGTTTCATTGGGTGGCAGAGCTTAAGATGTAATTTCATCTCAATGTCGGGCAAAAGTCCCACAAAACTGGAAGCAATGTCTCCAAAATGACTTACACTGTGCTGACAGGGACGTTAAACCTCAAATAAATAAAAACTCTAGACCCTATGGTTTCAGAGAAGATTTTGAAGGTAATCCATTATAAGTCTATGGGAGCTATGTTTTAGAGCCCTGGGGCATGGCCAATTCGGACTCCAGGGGCATGGTTGGCAGGATTTATGTGGGAGACCACTTGACATTGCTACATACTAAATACCTAAGCTCTGGGCCTTATGGTTTCGGAGAAGATTTTTGAAGTTTTTTTCCAGTATAAGTCTATAGGAGCTAAAGAGCCCAGGGGCTTGGCCAATTTTGACCCAAAGGGCATGGTTGTCAGGATTTATATAGGCGACCATTTTATTTTGCTATATACTAAATATCTAAGGTCTGTGCTTCATGGTTTCAGAGAAGAAGATTTTGAAACTTTTTTTTCCATGGTAAGTTTATTGGTGTTAAGGGGCCACAGGATTTGGCCAATCTGCACCCCAGGGGCATGATTGGCAGGATTCATGTAGGTGACCACTCGACGTAGCTGCATGCTACATGCCTAAGCTCTGGGCCTTATGGTTTCAGAGAAGAAGATTTTTTTCATTTTAACAGCTTTTTTTCCATTTCAAGTCTATGGAAGCTAATGTGCCCATGGGCATGGCCAATTTTGACCAAAGGGGGCATGGTTGGCAGGATTTATTAAGGTGACCATTTCATATTGTTACATACTAAATATCTAAGCTCTGGGACAAATGGTTTTTTGAAGTGTTTTTTTTTTTCCATTATAAGTCTACGGGAGCTAATTGGCACATGGGCGTGGCCATTTTTGACCCCAAGGGCACAGTTGGCAGGATTTATGTAGGTGACCACTTGACGTTGCTACATGCTTTATATTTAAGCTCTGGGCCCTGTGGTTTCAGGGAAGATTTTCGAAGTTTTTGCAAATGTAAGTCTACCCTGGGGTGTGGCCAATTTGGTTCCGGGTGGGGTGGGGGTGGGGGGCATAACTGGCCGGATTTATGTAGGTGGTCACTTGACGTTATTACATACTAAATATCTAAGCTCTAGGCCTTATGGTTTCAGAGATGATTTTTGAAGTTTTTTACATTATAAGTCTATGGAAGCTGATGAGCTAGGTCGTGGCCAATTTTGACCCCAGGATTTATGTAGGTGACTATTTTATGTTGCTAGATACTAAATATCTAAAGTTTCAGAGAAGAAGATTTTTGAAGCTTTTTTCCATTATGGGTCTATAGAAGCTAAGGGGCCCCAAGGCGTGGCCCATTTGGACCCCAGGGGCATGATTGGCAGGATTTATACAGGTGACCACTTGCCATTGCTACATGCTAAATATCTAAGATCTGGGCCCTGTGGTTTCAGAGAAGAGATTTTTGAAGGTTTTCCCCTTATAAGTCTATGGGAGCTGATGAGTCCCGAGGTGTGGCTAATTTTTGTCCCAGTGGTATGGTTAGCAGGATTAATGTAGGTGACTATTTTATGTTGCTACATATTAAATACCTAAGCACTTTGCTTAATGATTTCCGAGAAGAAGTTTTGAAGCTTTTTTTTCCATTATAAGTCTATGGGAGCTAAGGGGCCCTTTGGTGTGGCCAATTTGGACCCCAGGGGCATGATTGGCAGGATTTATGTAGGTGACCACTTGACATTGCTACAAGCTAAATATCTAAGATATGGGCCGTGTGGTTTCAGAGAAGATTTTTTTTTTGTTTTTCCCATTGTTAGTCTATGGGCGCTATATGTTGCCATGGCAACCAGAATTCCAATCTGATCAGCCCAAAAACCTTATGCAGCCTTTGCCCCCTACCTGATGATACTTCTCATGAAATTTGATCAAGATTGGTCATGGGGTATTAGAGATATACATGTACTTATTTGAAATTGTTTACGCACGCACACACGGATGCACGAACGCACGACGGACAAAATGTGTTGACAAAAGCTCACCTTGCCATTACGGGACAGGTGAGCTTAAAACAAACAAAAACAATGGAGTTCCTTTCACAGACATTTGTTTTGTTTGTTTGTATTGGAGTTTAATGGCCCAGTCAAGTTGAGTCAACCCTGTTTAGGTCATTTTTGAGCTGGTCAGTTTACCTATCCACACTCATCCTGGGCAGGTTTATACATAAGCCGTTAACAAGTACAGTGCACATTCTTTCGCCAGAAACTGACAACTGCCCTTCTTGAATCAGCAAGAGGGAGAGAAAGACCATAGAAAATATTTTCTGATCAATCTCCACGAAAGAATGTTGCCGACTCAGGCATGTTTCGAACCCGCTTCCTCCTGATCAGGAGTCAGATGTGCATCCGACTGAGCTACCAAGGCCGGCATCACAGACCCTTGTAACAAACCCTAGTTCTCTCTACATAAAGGTGGGTTTGTAGTGGTATTCATTTCAAGGAATTATTAAGGTGATGAATAAAAAAAGAACAACAGACAATCTTGGTGTAAATAATATTATTTCTAACAATACAAGGAAAGATAATTAACAACTACACTGTATTCAGGTTTGAGCCACAGCGGAAAGAAATCAGTCTCATTTGGATAGCCTAGGTTACGAACGTGTTATAATGATTTACTCAATGGCTCCAAAAATGGCTTTTTTTCCCTGATGAAAATTTCTGATGTCATCTTTGCTTCTGCTTCAACCGTACCGTATTTACTCTAAGTATTTGGACACCTAAACACCTTACGAAATCGTACTTGCTCTAAAATTTGAACAAGTACAGTTTACTACCCATTAGGAAAACATGCCTATACAAATACAGTGTAGATTTTATCACCGGAAAATGGAAATTTTATAGACGAAAAATTTTGATATTTTTCTTATTTCTGATCAAAATATAGATTACTGGTACTCGTTAGAACCACCTCGATGAGGCGGTTCTAACGAGTACCCACAATCTATATTTTAAAGTAGAAATAAGAAAAACAATGTAACCCCTGTATTTTACCCCTGTAAACCCAAATTTTACAATATAAAAGTGGGGTTCAATGGGGTCAAAATTATATAGCAGTGTTTTCGTGATGCAGATTTTTCTGTCTAAGAATAGTGGGATGAGTGGCAAACAGTTTAGACCCCTGATGAGATGCTGCATTCTGCAGAGTCTAATCTGGGTCTACACTATTTGCTCAGCCCTGTCTGTCCTAATACATAAGGTAAATATGATAGATTGTTATTGCTTGTTAGAACCACCTCACCGATTGAGGCAGTTCTAAAGAGAACCAGCAATCTATGCTTTTGAGGAAGAATAAGGGAATTTTGCATACACCTGTAAACCCAACTTTTCTCACTATACCAGTTGGATTTACAAAAGTATACATGTACTTTACACAGACTTAGTAATATACATCCAGCAGCCTCAAATTTGCACAAATACATATATGCAAAGTCTAGATACAAGTCCTCATGTCTACCTGGTACCGCTAGCAACAGATGACTTGTGGACCTTGAAGAAAGATTTTCTTCTGACGTGGCTCATTTACATAACTGGGCCAGCCAATGAGAAAAGGTTCGTTATTGCATAGGTGATCAGCAAAGGCTCTGGCAAGACTGCGCATTTGCACAGTCTCGCCAGAGGCTTTGCTGATCGCAGACATGTAGAGGACACCTTGAGAAAGCTTCATACAAGAAATCAAACATCTAGCCCTATTGGTTCCCTGTGTATGCTCAGAACCTGAAAGAGCCTCCTACAAGAAATCAAACATCTAGCCCTATTGGTTCAATGTGTATGCTCAGAACTTGAAAGAGCTTCCTACAAGAAATCAAACATCTAGCCCTATTGCTTCCCTGTGTATGCTCAGAACTTGAAAAGAGTTTCCGACTAGAAATCAAACATCTAGCCCCATTGGTTCCCTGTGTATGCTCAGAACTTGAAAGAGCTTCCTACAATAAATCAAACATCTAGCCCTATTGGTTCCCTGTGTTGGCTCAGAACTTGAAAGAGCTTTTTACAAGAAATCAAACATCTAGCCCTAATGGTTCCCTGTAGCAGCTCAGAACTTGAAGGATCAAACATCTAACCCTATTGGTTCCCTGTGTGTGCTAACTTGCATGAGCTTTCTATTAGAAATCATACATCTAGTCCTATTGGTTCCCTGCATATGTTAAGAACTTGAAGGAGCTTCTACAGGAAATGATACATTTGTTCCCTGTGTATGCTCAGGTGAAACCTGGTCTAGTCACTGTGCTATCGGTTCCCTTTTCTCATGAGCTGGGTCTACTGACTATCTGATTGGGAAGGGATACTTAGTCAAGGGGAACAACTTTTTTTAACACTTATCCTGCTGAATATTTATTTTTGCCACACCCATTTCTGACTATCAACCAATCAAATTACTTGAAATATATTATAGTCATTTAAATTTGCAAACTGAATGTCAAACAGTGTAGATCCAGATCAGATGGCTCTGATCTGGATCTACACTGTTTGCAAAGATAGGGTTGTCATGAACAGCAGGATAAGGGTTAAATAGACAGTACTCAGAATATATTGAATCCAAAAGAAAAAAAAAGTTTTATAGGTCAAAATGCCTCAAAATCATCAACCATGTGCATCCATTTACCTAAACATAAAATTTGTAAATCTATCAAGACTAGAAATGCGTCCATAGGACACGGATGCCCCCGCCTGATATATGTCTATGTTTGTATTCATCCATAGAAAGTTATTGACCGTTTTTAAGTTTTGAACCCTTTTTATGCCATTTGACCTCTAAGTATGACCTTGACCTTGGAGGTACGGATCTGGGTTTGCACGTGACACATCGTCTCATGATGGTTAAATTTCTTCAAAATAATTTCAAATCCATACAGAAATAAGTTCGTTATTGGCTGCGTTTAAGTTTCGGACCCTTTTTTGACCTTTGACCTTTAAGTATGACCTTGACCTTGGAGGTACAGACCTGGGTTTTGCATGTGACACATCGTCTCATGATGGTTAACATTTCTACAAAGTAATTTAAAAATTCATCCAGAAATAAGATAGTTATTGACTGCGTTTAAGTTTCGGATGCTTTTTTTTACCTTTGACCTCTAAGTATGACATTGACCTTGGAGGTACAGACCTGGGTTTTGCAGGTGACACATCGTCTCATGATGGTTAACATTTCTACAAAGTAATTTCAAAATCCATCCAGAAATAAGAAAGTTATTGACTGCGTTTAAGTTTCGGACGCTTTTTATGACCTTTGACCTCTAAGTATGACCTTGACCTTGGAGGTACAGACCTGGGTTTTGCATGTGACACATCGTCTCATGATGGTTAACATTTCTACAAAGTAATTTCAAAATCCATCCAGAAATAAGAAAGTTATTGACTGCGTTTAAGTTTCGGACCCTTTTTTTGACCTTTGACCTCTAAGTATGACCTTGACCTTGGAGGTACTGACCTGGGTTTTGCGCGTGACATGTCGTCTCATGATGGTTAACATTTCTGCGGAGTAATTTTAAAATCCATCAAGAAATAAAGAAGTTACTGACTGCGTTTAAGTTTCGGACGGACGGACGGACGGACGGACGGACGAACGGACGGACGCACGGACGAACGGACGGACGGACAGGGGCAACGCTATATGCCCTTTCCACCATTCTTCGAATGGCGGGGGCATAAAAATTTGTAAATCTATCAGGGACGGAATTCTTGGAGCAGGTCTGGGTTAGGGGGTGGGGAATTGGGTGTCCTAAAAAAAAATTGCGCTATTATAGGGAAAACATTAGAATATAAAGTGACACATCACAACCTCATATAACACTTTTCATAACAAGAGTTTGAATAAAACATGGTTTAAAGATGGCTCCCAAAAATGTATAGATGTGCATTCAGTCAGTAAGTTTTTCAAAAGCTGATGTTGTGTGCACCCCGTAACCATGACAACCATAAAAGTAAAATGATGTAAATATCACAGAAAGCACTGATGAGACATAACATACACATGTATAAAAATAAAATATATGTAATTTGAAGCCTTTAATAAGCATTTATAGACATGGACTTAGAGGCTCTTTTAAAAATTAATACACTTAAGGGGAATGAATACACCTTCAGGGGAGGCAACTCCTGCAAAAGTGTTTTTGTCTCCCATGTCAATAGGGGTCAACTCTTAAAGGAAAGAATTTGCTCCTGAGGAGCAAATTCCTTCCTTTAAGAGTAGATCTCAGTGCTTATAGAAAAGCGAACAGGAAGTCCCAAAAGTTGTCTCCCTTTGAAAAATGGCGGAAAAATCTGCCACGTGTTCCCATTCGCCTTAAACCTCTTTATAACACTGTTCATTACAGCATGGGTTTTTAACTGTTTTGGATATGAAATGTTTTAAGGCTGGATCGCAAAAAAAGTATAGATTATAAATAACTAGATCTGCAGTCAATGGTATACCATCGCAAATACCCGCTTTTTCTATTAATAACACTAATGACTATGTATTAGCTAGCCAAAACTACATATAAGTTAAAAAAAGTTGCAAAGAACATTCTAACTGATAAGCAAAGTTTCAGAAATGTAACTCTTATAGTTTAGAAGATATGGCAAAGTCATACTTTTTGACCTTTGACCTTGGGGTTATGTTGAGGTCCACCTAAAGTATCCCAATTTATTCTATATTCCAACAGCCATCCAATAACCAAGTTTCAGAAGTGTAACTCCAATAGTTTAGAAGATATGGCAGTCATACTTTTTGACCTTTGACCTTGGGGTCGAGGTCACACCAAAAGTAGCCCAACATATTCTATATTCCAAGGGCCATCCAATAAGCAAAGTTTCAGAAGTGTAACTCCAATAGTTTAGTAGATATGGCAAATCATAATTTTTGACCTTTGACCTTGGGGTCATGTTGAGGTCAAGGTCACACCAAAAGTATCCAAATTTATTCTATATTCCAAGGGCCATCCCATAACCAAAGTTTCAGAAGTGTAACTCTAATAGTTTAGAAGATATGGCGAAATCATACTTTTTGACCTTTGACCTTAGGGTCAAGGTCACACCAAAAGTAACCTGACATATTCTATATTCCAAGGACCATCCAATAAGCAAAGTTTCAGAAGTGTAACTCCAGTAGTTTAGGAGATATGGCAAATCAATTTTTTACCTTTGACCTTGGGGTCATGTTGAGGTCAAGGTCACAAAAAAGTTGCCCAATGCCATCTACATTCCATGTACTATCCACATGCAAATTTTCAAAAGTGTGACTTCAGTGGTTGCAGAGGAGATCCAATCACAAGAAACGTGATGGACAGACGGACGCACGTTCTTACAGATGGACACTTGTTGGGTACCGCCATGTTAAATTCCCATTCAAAAATACCCAACAAGCAACAAAGTACCCAACAGGCTACTGGCTACTTATCTTGGACAACAACGGAATAAACGGCAAGTACCCAACTTGTGTCTACCCAACATGTGCCCACGGATGCGCTCGGACAGACAGACGGATGGATGGACAGACGCTGGAGTGAACTGTGGTACTAAAACAATATACCCGATTTTTCTTCGAAAAAGCGGGTATAAAAATAACCATAAATGGTGTCATTTTTCTTTATAATCTATAATTTTTCTATATCATCTATACATTTTCCAAAAATGTCTTGATTATCCAGAAAAAATGACCATAAATGATTTATGGCCATTTTTCTGAATAATCTATACATTTTTGTCTGGGTATTACATGGCTGTTTAACACTGGTTTGACTTTGTAAACTGTACTGAAATTGGTAGTGTCATAAAGACGTGGTGTATTCCATATAAAAGCTCATGAACTCATCACTTTTGTGAAAGGAAAACCTATATTTAACAAGACCATGTGATGGGTTTCATTGTAAACACCACTTTGCATAAAGAAAAGTGGGGCTTACAAGCATATATCTTGTTCTTTTTCTTGTCAAAAACATAGATTGTAGTACTCAATAGAGCTGCCTCAACAAGGTAGTTCACGAGAGCATCAATAGTCTATATTTGAAGCAGAAATAATGAAATTATAGGAAAAGAGATCATATGGGCCCTGTCAAGCGATTTTGGTACTTATCCCCTTTGCGAGCAGCGAAGATTCGGGCGAGCCTGCGCATTCGCGCAGTCTCGCCAGAACCTTCGCTGCCAGCTCATACAAGCAGTGAATCAAGAGGAACCTTCAGACAGAAAGCCAAATCCCCGGCCCCTCTGAATGGCTGGGCATGAGCAGTTAAAATTTGTCATGACGGAATGCTCGAAGACACAAATTCGCTTGGCGAGGCTCATATATGAGACACAATATAAGATTTTACTTTACATGGGTGTGTCATTCTAATGCTAATATTTATTACATGCAAATACTACTGGCAGTAAATCTAAGTCTATATAAATCAACTAATACTCTATACGAAAACAAAATATCAGGAGCCAGTTGTTCAAAGCATCGTTAGCTTAACGAGCTCGTTAGTGGTCATGTTGTTAACTGTTCTAGCAAGTAGAATATCGAAAATTTTGGTGTTTTTGCTGAAAAAATGTGAGCAGCTTTTGCATCCGCAAAAGCTGCTCACATTTTTTCAGCAAAAATTTCAGCATATTTGCCATATTTAATGATCAAAGTTTTAATGATACGTTAACTAACGAGGTCGTTAGTTTTGAACAACTGGTCCCTGTTCTAACTTCAAATGAAGACCCCTTTCCTGTCTCTCTTTCTATTCGCAAAGCAAAAATAAAAATAATATAACAAAAAAAAAAAACAGGATAAAATTACCTAACAAACTATACTACCGTAACAAAATACAAATTTTTGGTACAGGCATTCAATAAAAAGCTAAAAGGTTGCCTTTGGAATCCCTTATCCTGCTAAATAATTAATTTTGTGACACCCATTTCTGACTTTCAGCCGATTAGATTACTTGATACAATGAATTTTTCACATTGGCAAACTGAATGATAAACAGTGTAGATCCTGATCAGATGGCTTCTTCAGAAGCTATCTGATCAGGATCTACACTGTTTCCAAATTTAGAGCTTATCGTGTTCAGCAGAATAAGGGTAAAGCATGTCTTGGATAACTTTTGTGAATTTCCTTATATAATATTTCCAAATTCTCATTTCTTCATGTATATAGTATATATCACAGAATAATGCTCATAAATTTAAGCTCAAACAACTTCATCAGGCAAAGCTCATATGTAACAAACAAAGGAATATATATACATGAATACACAATCAAAATATTTCATACATACCATATTCCCCAAAATTATTGCACATGCTCTAAACAGAGGCTCTAACACAAGTGGCCATTTCATATGACATGTATGAAACGAGTCTGGCAAGTTCTATAAATTTCTTATGAAATGACAATGTGAAATTTATGAGACGAAACTTGGTTTTATTTGAATGACCACAAGTGTAAGATTCTGTTTATCATCGGTGTAAGGATTTTAACTGGATTTAATTGCTGATGAAATTCAAAAGAAAACATTGGGGCCATGGCGTTACATGCCTGTAACAATATATTAGTGGGTCATGATTTTTATGACATTATTCACAGAAAAGCAGTGAGGTTACAAACCACTACTTTTTCAGGAAGTGTATCTGACACGGAATATAGGTTACAAACCACTACTTTTTCAGGAAGTGTATCTGACACCAGACATATGATCATAAGATTTTAGTCTTTTGAGAAACGGCACTAAAAGTGCATGCTAACATGTCCTTTGTGTGTGTGTGAATTCGGGTCTAACGGTCGCTTTCAACAATTTTTCAGTCATATCACGGCGGTGTCTGGTTGCGACAGGGAGCTCAATGCTCACTTTTATAGTGCTGCCTCACTGAAGTATCATGTCCCAGACACATTACATGATACCATACCTAGTCACATTATCCTGACACTGGGTCGACCAGTCCTAGCTCTACCCCATAAATCTGAGTGCCAAGCGAGGAGCAGCTAGTACCATTCTTAACGACTTTGGTATGTCGCTGCCCGGGATCGAACCCGAGTCCTCCCGTCCCAGGAGCGGACACTCTACCAACTGAGCTATCAGGGCCGGTAACATGTCCTTTATTACACTTTTGTGACAACCCATAAGAGGAACAAATTGCAGATTTTTTGTGATCAAGAAACTTATTTTGTTTATATATATATAATCTCCGTAGCCCAGTATTGGACATGTTTGATGGTTCAACCAAACATGTGATCCACACACCCCTCTCCCACCACCACCCCACCCCCTGGGCACCTGACCATGATTTTTAACAGCACTTTCTAATGCTTGTTTTCATGACAAACCCTCATAATGCTGAACCCTGATATATCCTTCTTTGAAAACAGTATAGATCCAGATCAGCTGGCTTCGGAGAAGCCAGCTGATCAGGATCTATACTGTTTTTACATTCTACTTTAGTATCCATGGTAAAAAAATGAAATCGAGCAACACAAATAACTGAAAATCGGGGAGGCGTGTGGTATATTGTAATATTCAGCATGATGAGGGTTAAAATGTAATGTCTAGGGCAATGTGCTCTTATTATGGGGGGATATGGTACATGTACTAGCCAAAGCAGTGGAGTGTTTAATGTTTATATATAGTGCTTTGAAGACTCTAATTCACTAACTAGTCCCATTATTATGAAAAATGACATTTATAGCTAAACTTATTAAAAATATATACACAGCCCACAGTTACAATATCTTGAAGTTTTAAAAAAATGAAAGGTTATTTTGAGTGGTATTTTGAAAAGTATACTACGGTAAAACTTGATTTTCTTCAACTCCATTCAAAATTTTCAAGTGTCTCACCGCTACTTCAGGATTAGCATGTTGTGATGTCATAGTAAAGCTGGATGGACATCTCAAACAATTAAAGGCAATATCAAAATGATAAGAAGCAGGAAGAGGGGTGAGGTGTGTGTGTGTGTGTGTGTGGGGGGGGGGGGGGGGGGGGGGGGGGGGGGGGGGGGGGGCGGGAGTACTCGAAAATTTGGAAACAGTTGAAGAAAGCAACTGTTGGTGTTTATATTTTCCCTTATGGCAAGGAATCTATGATTCGAAAAAAAAAAAAAAAAAAAAAATCCAAACAAAAAACTATCATTTATCACTGTAAATATTTCATTATTTTTTTTTTTTTCATTGAATATTGCAAGTCTGTAAACATGTAAGGTAAGAAATTAAATTTTGAAGTATTACATACAAATTGCAGTACTGCTGTTGTATTAACCAAGCCCTTCGGTATGTCAAAAACAATGTTTATACATTTTACATATCATACCGGTACATAATAAATTGAGTCAATTCAAGAGAAAAGGCTACTTATTGCATCGGCAAAACAGTAAAGGCTTTAGCGAGGCTTGCACATACCATAGTCTGAGCAGGATCTATGCTATTTACCATTCCATCTGCACCTTTTGGACTCCTTGCTGTATCGAGAAACCAATTTGTCAAAATTTTATGAGAATTACAGTGAGTCCTTAATGTTTCCGAATTTTTAGAATTTTTACAGAAATTTGGAGAAAGTTAAGAGCCTTTGTCTCATGTTTTGGCTCAACTGTATTATATTGTATAACAATCCAAGGTTATCTATAAAAATAAGCAAAGTCAAATCACAAGAAAATAGAACATGTCTTTAAAAAACTAAAAGTAATGATGATATTTCCACTGGAATATGACGGAAGAATAGTTTATTTGGTATCGCAAAGAAGTGCCACTCCACGCAACACCCAATGATCTGGGTTCTGATTAGTTTTCAGAACCACTACAGCAATATATGTAAGGTCTGTCCTGCGGGGTTTCTTGTAGATGGGACACTGGTAAAGTCTTGGGTCTGCTCCACCTGTGCTGTTGATAGCAGAGATGTGAATTACTGGTAACATCTCAAACAGGACCTTTGGTTTGGGTTCGATAAGTTTGGCACCACGTTTGTCCCAGCCGGCACCCTCTAGGTAGAGTCCATAGACGTATACACCCTCTGCTGGTGGTTGGTTGATGTCATCCTTCATATAGCGAGTGACTTCATTGTGTAGTATAACTGTGTCAAGAGCCCAGCCCTTTGTGGGCACGGGTGACTTCCTGAAACACAGAAAAGGATAACCATCACGAAAACATGACTATATAATATTGACCCACTTGCACCCCACTTTTATATAGTAAAACTAAGGTTTAACCTCCTATGTTTACAGGGGTAAACCTTATTTTTCTAATTTCTGCTCTAAAAATCTAGATTGTGGGTACTCATTAGAACCACCTTGTGGAGGTGGTTCTAAAGCATACCTCCAATCTATATTTTGAGCAGAGAATATTAAAATTTTAGATTTTTGTAGGTTAAAAATTTACAGTGTATTTGTATGGACGTGTTTTTGTAATGCACAGTAATAGCATACAGTGAAACTAAAAAACAAACATAGATGGTTTGTTAATCTTAGCAAATTCGAAATCATATTTGAGTCCCTAGAGAATTTATCGTAACTAATTGCTTGTTAACAATGGCTGATTCGAACTTGTTTTGGGTCATTATACAATGAAATAAAGTTTCATCACGAATACACGCCTATATAATTTTGACCCCCTTGAACCCCACTTTTACATTTACATAGTAAAATCTGGGGTTTACAGGCGTAAACCTTATTTTTCTTATTTCTGCTCTCAAATATAGATTGTGGGTATTTGTTAGAACTGCCTCATCGAGTTGGTTCTAAGGACTACCCACAATCTATATTTGAGCAGAAATAAGAAAAAAATCACACTTTTTCATCTAAAATTTCAAATTTTCGGAGGTAAAGTTACAATGTATAGGCGTGTTTTCGTAATGAAACCAAATATTTTAGTGATAATATTTGGTGAATCAGGAAAATATCTTTGTACTCATAAGAATTGCCTCATTAAGACAATTCCAACTACATTTGTTTTCGAAAACAGATGTCCCCTCCCCCGCCACATACCCCTTTCAAAACAAGCTTAAATTAACCCCCACTGTGACCTTGAAAATAAGGTCAAGGTCATGAAACCTAACCAGTTCTTCATCCTGACCAAATGTTATAGAATTTGCAGCTAAGACTGACTAGGCGTAGCTATTCAGGTGTTGTCAATATATGTAGAATTCGCTAAATCCACCAGAACATTCGGTGGAGTGCCTTTCATATGCTTTCTGCCAGTGGACCAAATGGCCATATATGCCACAGCTATGTTTTGTGTTACAGTTGAATTCACACAATCGGGTGACTTGGTTTACATTTTTGTTAATAGAACATTCCAAACGATAGCTCTGCCTAATCAATCTTATCTGCGACTATTATATGAGCCCTGCCAAGCGAATTTGTGTCTTCCAGCATTCCGTCATGACAAATTATAACTGCGCATGCCCAGCCATTCAGAGGGGCCAGGGATATGGCTTTCTGTCTGAAGGTTCCTCTTGATTCACTGCTTGTAAGAGCCAGCAGCGAAGGTTCTGGCGAGACTGCGCGGATGCGCAGGCTTGCCTGAACCTTCAGTGCTTGCATTGGTGATAAGTACCAAAATCGCTTGACGGGGCCCATACATCCATGCAAATTTGATTAAAATCCACCCAGTAGTTCATGAGATATACTGAAATCTTAAGTACAGTCAAGCCTCAGTAACTCTAACACCTCCGAGACCAAGAAATTTGTTAAGACAGGGCTAGTCCAAATTACAGAGGTTAACTCACACTGCAAGGTCATAAGGCATAATTGAGTTCACTTTAATATATCTTTACAATCTTCTTTAAAATAAAGGTATCATGTGCAGTCGGTTTCAGCTCTGCGTGGAAGCAACATGCAGCCAATCTATTTCTCCAAGCCCTGATGGGCGGGGACACTTTACTCATAGTCCATTAAGGGGAATGGGAACACATGGCTGATTTTTCCGCCATTTTTCAAAGGGAGACAACTTTCGGGACTTCCTGTTCACTTTTCTATAAGCCCTGTCGCACAGAAAAAGGGTTCTACTCTTAAGGGAAAGAATTTGCTCCTCAGGAGCAAATTCTTTCTTTTAAGAGTTGACCCATATTGACATGGGAGGCAAAATTACTTTTGCAGGAGTTGCCTACCCTGAAGGTGTTCCCATTTCCCATAAATGTTTATGAACTTTCGTGAACTCTAAGAATGCCATCATTGTTTCTTAACTTACCTGTCTCATTGCAGTGAGGAATCCCTGAGCGTTGAAGAATCCAGTCATCCAGAAAGTATTTGGTCGGCCATCGAAACACCATGTGGAGAACTGATTGTTCCGCTCGACAAGCTCAGTAAACCAGAAACCAAGAGTGCTAGAGTCCCACGATATCTGTAGAAGATAAAATAAACTTTTTCTAAATACAGTAGAACTTCGATGGCTCGAACACAGATGGCTCGTTTACCATGGGTGTGTCGAACCCATTCTTGAGCCCCTAGCGAAATCCTCTACATAAGAAATAGTGGGGGATAATTAATGAGATTTTAGTCTTTTATCTTGCAAATGTATGCTGTGTGTACTCATTAGAATCGCCTTGATGAGGGCGATTCTAATGAGTACACACAGCATACATTTTCATTATAGAACACTGAAAAGATGTCTAAAAGTATCTCGTTATGCCTCCTGACAGTAACCTCAGTGGCTCGAACTACCCCTGTCCTCGAACAGATTTTCGAGGTCCCTAAGGTGTTCGAACCATTGAAGTTCGACTGTGGAATATAAAAATTATGTCATTACTGTAATGATCCTAAGTATTGGGACAGATAGGCCTAAGCAAAAAGTGCAGACCCAGCCTTAAGGAGCAGTCTGATCAGGGTCAACACTGTTTGCCATTCTGTCTGAACCTTTTGGACTCCTTGCTGGATCATGAAACAAATTTGTTAAAATTTCTCTATATAAAGTGGGGTTTTGGGGGGTGTTAATTTCACAGACTTGTTCATGTGTATGAACACAGTTTTGGATAAAATACGATTTAAAATAGATCGCGCAGTCAATGGTATACCATCGCAAATACCTGCTTTTTCTATGAATAACACTAATGACTATGTATTAGCTAGCCAAAACTACCATGTAAGTTCAAAAAAAAATTGCAAAGACCATTCTAACTGATAAGCAAAGTTCCAGAAGTGTAACTCTTAAAGGTTTAGCAGATATGGCAAAATCATACTTTTTTGACCTTTGACCTTGGGGTTATGTTGAGGTCCACCAAAAAGTATCCCAATTTATTCTATATTTCAACGGCCATCACAATAACCAAGTTTCAGAAGTGTAACTCCAATAGTTTAGAAGATATGGCAATGTCATACCTTTTTTGACCTTGGGGTCATGTTGAGGTTAAGGTCACACCAAAAGTATCCCAATTTATTCTATATTCCAAGGGCCATCCAATAACGCAAAGTTTCAGAAGTGTAAAGTCAATAGTTTAGAAGATATGGCAAAATCATACTTTTTGAACTTTGACCTTGGGGTCATGTTGAGGTCCAGCTCACATCAAAAGTAGCCCCCAATATATTCTATATTCCAAGGGCCATGCAAGAAAGCAAAGTTTCAGAAGTATATCTCCAATAGTTTAGAAGATATGGCAAAGTCATATTTTTTTACCTTTGACCTTGGGGTCAAGTTGAGGTCAAGGGCATGCCAAAAGTAGCCCAATTTATCCTATATTCCAAGGGCCATCCGATAACCAAAGTTTCAGAAGTGTAACTGCAATAGTTTAGAAGATATGGCAAAATCATACTTTTTGACCTTTGACCTTGGGGTCATGTTGAGGTCAAGGTCACGCCAAAAGTAGCCTATTGCCATCTACATCCCATGTACTATCCGCAGGCAAAGTTTGAAAAGTGTACCTTAACCGGTTTCAGAGGAGATCCATTCCCATAAAAATGTGACGGACGTACGTACACACACACACATACATACATACATACAGACCAACAGACTGACAGACACTCGACTCTGACACGAAAACAATATACCCGATTTTTTTTTTCTGGAAAAAAGCGGATATAATAACATCTCCAAACTGTACAAATTATATAGACAAATGACCATGTATGGTCATTTTTCTATATGACCATGTATGGTCATTTTTCTATATGACCATGTATGGTCATTTTTCTATATGACCATGTATGGTCATTTTTCTATATGACCATGTATGGTAATTTTTCTATATGACCATGTATGGTCATTTTTTCTATATGACCATGTTATGGTCATTTTTCTATATAGTCTTTACATTTGTTTGGATGTAACAGACTGTTTAACTATCACTTTGAACCCAACAATAGTGTTATTAAGAGCATTGTTGTGAAGTCTGACCTGAATCTTTGCAGGCCAAACATACCCATGAGGAAATTTTGCTTATATCCTGGCTTATATAAAAATGCCTTACCTTAGCCCAAACTTTCGGAATCCTTGCATCGTACATGCTGTCAAGTGCATCTCTTAGATTTTCACTCATAATGATGGTCCCATCAATCGCCAGTTTCAGATCCAGCAACGTAGACCTAACTGTCCCAATAACTTTCTGCATTCTGTCAATCTCCTGTCTCAGGAAAATATTCATTGGCTGCAATGCACCCATCTTCTGTAGTCGCTGGTTCACCTCAAATGGTATGTAGTCATTGGGGAGTTTGTCCAGCATGTCGTCGCAAATTCTCATCACGACAGATTCACGGGTTTCCCCGCCACCACCGCTGCTATCTTTTGGTTGAATATTGAGGATAGTGTCCAAGATCTGTTTGGCTGCTTTGCTGAAGTATCTGTTAAGAAACAAAATACAGTAGAACTTCGATGGCTCGAACACCGATGGCTCGTTTACCATGGATGTTTTGAACCCATTCTTGAGCCCCTAACAAAATCCTCTACATAAGAAATAGTGGAGGATAATTGAGAAGATTTTAGTCTTTTAACTTGCAAATGTATGCTGTGTGTACTCATTAGAATCGCCTCGATGAGGCGATTCTAATGAGTACACACAGCATACATTTTCATTATAGAACACCGAAAAGATGACTAAAAGTATCTCGTTATGCCTCCTGACAGTAACCTCAGTGGCTAGAACTACCCCTGTCTCGAACAGATTTTCGAGGTCCCAAAGGTGTTCGAGCCATTGAAGTTCGACTGTACAGTAAAATTCCTATATTAACTCTTATCTTGCTGAATATTCATTTAAGCCGCACCCATTTCTGTCTATCAACCAATCAAAGTACTTGATGAAATTTATTGCTACAAATTTATAAACTGAATGCCAAACAGTGTAGATCCTGATCAGATGGCTTCTTCAGAAGCCATCTGATCTGGATCTACACTGTTTGCAAAGATATGGGTTGTCGTGAACAGCAAGGTAAGGGTTAAGACCACTTTTGGAACTGTTCAAAAGTGGTTTATAAGACCCCTTTTGAGCAGTCCCAAAGGTGGTCCCTTACCAGAGGACATTCTATGCAGAAAACATGAAGAAAGAACAGCTGCACTCTTCAAAATAAGCTTTTTAAAGCATACATCACGAAAACATGCCTACCTAATTTTGACCCCCATGAACCCCATTTTCATCTAGTAAAACTGGGGTTTACAAGGGTATACCTTATTTTTCCTATTTCTGCTCAAAAATAAAGAGTGGGTATTGGTTAGAACTGCCTCGATGAAGGGTTCTAACGTGTACCCGCAATCTATATTTTGAGCAGAAATAAGAAAAAATATCACAATTTTTCATCTCAAAATGTTCATTTTTTCGGCGGTAAAATTTACAACGTATTTGTATAGGCATGTTTTCGTAACGATTAGTCTTAACCCTTATCTTGCTGAATATTCATCTAAGCCACACCCATTTCTGTCTATCAACCAATCAGATTACTTCATGTAATTTATTCTTACAGATCCATAAACTTCATGTCAAACAGTGAAGATCCTGTCTGATCTGGATCTACACTGTTTCCAAAGATAGGGGTTGTCATGAATAGCATGATAAGAGTTAATTTTAGATGGTCTTAATAGCGGAATTTCACTGTACAGGGGCCGAGGTTATAAAAAAAAATTTTCATGCTTATCTCCCTTGAGTGTGAAATTTGTCCTGTTGATCAAATTTAAAATGCCAATAATCGTTGGCATTTTAAACTCTATAAGCAGGGCAAAAACATTTTTTGCTGATCTGAGCAGAAACATTGCTTAAGTTGTTAGTACAGTTGAATTTCAATGGCTCGAACAGCGATGGCTAGTTTACCATGGCTGTGTCGAACCCATTCTTGAGCCCCTAGCGAAGTCCTCTACATAAGAAATAGTGGGGGATAATTTGTCTTTTAGCTTGCAAATGTATGCTGTGTGTACTCATTAGAATCGCCTCGATGAGGCGATTCTAATGAGTACACACAGCATACATTTTCATTATAGAACACCGAAAAGATGTCTAAAAGTATCTCGTTATGCCTCCTGACAGTAACCCTCAGAGGCTCGAACTACCCCTGTTTCGAACAGATTTTTGAGGTCCCAAAAGTGTTCGAGCCATTGAAGTTTGACTGTACTTTGAAAATAAGCATTAGAAATTTCATGCTAAAGTTTTATAACCATGTGGCAAGATGACTCTTACTATCTCAAAACCCGATATTTCAAACGACTGTGTATACAGCTAGATTGCTGAACACATTGCATGCGGGAAACCCCTAAAGGGGTACCTTGGCAAACAGTGTAGGCCCAGACATCTGATCAGTCTGCCAAACTACAATAAACAAGCGGGCCATGATGGCCCTGGATTATCATGGCCCTGGATCACTCACCTGATCCATAGGGTAACAAGTGAGCCCCTGGGAGAGCCATTATTGGCCCCAGGCTATAATTTGAATTATCTTGGTAGTGATCTTCATACCAAATATCAAAGACCGGAGCCTTCTGGTTTCAGACAAGAAGATTTTTAAAGGTTTCCTTATATAAGTCTATATAAATTTTGGAGTCCCCGGGGTGGGCCATTTTTGGCCTCAGGACTATAATTTGAACAGTCTTGGTAGAAATCAACAAGACAAAGCTTCATACCAAATATCAAAGACCTTGGCCTTCTGCTTTCAGACAAGAAGATTTTCAAATGTTTTCATTGCCTTGACTTCTATTTCCTAGGGCTATAATTTGAACAATTTTGATAGAGGTCCACTAGATGAAGCCTCACACCAAATATCAAAGACCTGGGCCTTGCGGTTTCAGAGTAAAAGATTTTTTTAAATTTCCATACATGAGTCAATGTAAAACTAAAGGGCCCCGGGGCGGAGGCATTTTTGGCCCAAGGGCTATGACTTGAACAATCTTGATAGAGGTCCACTAGATGAAGCTACCCAACTAATATCAAAGACCTGGGCCATGCGGTTTCGGAGAAGTTTTTTTCAATGTTAAACCAAAGGGCCCGCAGGTGGAGACATTTTTCACAATAGGCCTATAATTTGAACAATGTTGACAGAGATCCACTAGATGAAGCTTCACGCCAAATATCAAAGAACTGAGCCTTGCGGTTTCAGACAAGAAGATTTTTAAAGATTGTCCCTTTTTTAGTCTATGTAAAACCAAAGGGCCCCGGGGCGGGGGCATTTTTAGACCCAGGGCTATAATTTGAACAATTTTGGTAGAGGTCCACTAGATGTAGCTTCATACCAAATATCAAAGACCTGGGCCTTGTGGTTGCAGAGAAGAAGATTTTTAAATATTTTCCCTATATATGGCTATGAAAACCCAAAGGGCCCGCAGGTGGGGACATTTTTCACAATAGGCCTATAATTTGAACAATCTTGACAGAGATCCACTAGATGAAGCTTCACGCCAAATATCAAAGAACTGAGCCTTGCGGTTTCAGACAAGAAGATTTTTAAAGATTGTCCCTTTTTTAGTCTATGTAAAACCAAAGGGCCCCGGGGCGGGGGCATTTTTGGCCCTAGGGCTATAATTTGAACAATCTTGATAGAGGTTCACTAGATGAAGGTTCACACCAAATATCAAAGACCTGGGCCTTGCGGTTTCAGAGAAGAAGATTTTTAAAGATTTTCGCTATGTAAGCCTATGTAAAACCAAAGGCCGCCGGGGCGGTGGTATTTTTGGCCCCGGGGCTATAATTTGAACAATCTTTGTAGAGGTCCACTAGATGGAGCTGCATACCAAATATCAGAGACCCATGCCGTGTGGTTTCAGAGAAGAAGATTTTTAAAGATTTTCCCTTTATAAGCCTATGTAAATCAAAGGCCCCTGGGACAGGGCCATTTTTGGCCCCAGGGCTATAATTTGAACAATCTTGGTAAAGATCCTCTAGATGAAGCTTCATACCAAAAATCAAAGAGACCTGGGCCTTGTGGTTTCAGAGAAGAAGATTTTTAAATATTTTCCCTATATAAGCCTATGACAAGAGGGACATGATGGCCCTAGATCGCTCACCTGATCCATAGTGTAACAAGTGGGTCCCAGGGAGGGCCATTATTGGCCCCATGGCTTTAATGTGCATAATGTTGAGGGAGGTCTTAAATGTGAAGCTTCATACCAAACATCAACAAAGGCTATAATTTGACCAAAATTGGCAAAGGTCCACTAGATGAAGCTACACACCAAATATCAAAGACCTGGGCCTTGCGGTTTCAGAGAAGAAGATTTTTTTAAAGATATTCCCTACATAACCCTATGCAAAAACAAATGGTCCCGGGGTGGGGGCATTTGTGGCCCCAGGGCTATAATTTGAACAATCTTGGTAGAGGTCCACTAGATGAAGCTCCATACCAAATATCAAAGACCTGGGCCTTGTGGTTTCACAGAAGAAGATGTATTAAGATTTTCCCTATATAAGCCTATGAAAAACCAAAGGGCCCCGGAGCGGGGACATTTTTGGTTTCAGGGCTATAATTTGAACAATCTTGATAGAGGTCCACTAGATGAAGCTTCATACCAAATATCAAAGACCTAGGCCTTGTGGTTTCAGAGAAGAAGATTTTTAAAGATTTTCCCTATATTAGTGAATTAGTCTATGTAAAATCAAAGGGCCCCGGAGTGAGGGCATTTTTAGCCCCAGGGCCATAATTTGAACAATCTTGGTAGAGGTCCATTAGATGAAGCTTCATACCAAATATAAAAGTCCTGGGCCATGCGGTTTCAGAGAAGAAGATTTTTTAAGATTTTCCCTATATAAGTGTATGTAAAACCAAAGGGCCCTAGAGCAGGGACATTTTTGGTTTCAGGGCTATAATTTGAACAATCTTGATAGAGGTCCACTAGATGAAGCTTCATACCAAATATCAAAGGCCTAGGCCTTGTGGTTTCAGAGAAGAAGATTTTTCAAGATTTTCCCTATATAAGTCCATGTAAAACCAAAGGGCCCCGGAGTGGGGGCATTTTTGGCCCAAAAGCTATGATTTGAACAATCTTGGTAGAGATACCAAATATAAAAGTCCTTGGCCTTGCGGTTTCAGAGAAGAAGATTTTTAAAGATTTTCCCTATATAAGCCTATGTAAAACCATAGGGCCCCAGGGTGGGGGCATTTTTTGCCCCAACACTATAATTTGAACAATCTTGGAAGGGGTCCACTAGATGAAGCTTCATACCAAATATCAAAGACTTGGGCCTTGTGGTTTCAGAGAAGAAGATTTTTTAAGTTTTCAGTAAAAAAAATCTATCTTTGGCTCCTGTGACCTAGATGTGCAACAGACTGGAACCATTTGAACAACTTTGAAAGAGGACCACCTAAGGATCATTCCTGTGAAGTTTGGTCAAAATCCGATCAGTGGTTTAGGAGGAGATGTCGTTTGAAGAAATTGTTTACCCACGCACGACGGACGAGGGACAAAATGTGATCTCAAAAGCTCACCTCGTCACTATGTGACGGTGAGCTAAAAAAACCAAAGGACCCCGGGGCTATGGTTGAAGATCCTATTTTGCTCAGAATTTTAGGGGGTCAGGCGTGTTTTTGTGATGACTTGTCCTGAGCAGGCCTACATCTAAGCAGTTTACCAGTTCTCACATTACGATACCACATCCGTGTGAAATAGTACATTTTTTAAATCTCAAAAAAGGCAATTTTACTGATGAAAATTTGTAATATTTTTCTTATTTATACTCCAAACATAGGTTTTGGGTGCTCGTTAGAACCACCTCATTGAGGCAGTTCTAACGAGTACCCACAACCTATGTCTTGGAGCAGAAATAAGGAAAATAGTGTTTACTCCCCGTAAACCCCAGTTTTCTCTATATAAAGTGGGGTTTAGGGGGGGGGGGGCTTTATCTCACAGACTTGTTCACCTGATGAAAAGTTTGGTTAGTTTGAAGCACCATGGGGGGTGGGGCGAAATTTGCACAATTTAACTTTATTAGCAATAATTTTGATTCATAAAGCAACTTTGTATTGACTGACAAACAATCAATCTTATCAGCATCTCAGAAAAGTAAAAAATTCTTGACAACAAAGGGATAAAAAATTCTATTGGTCAACCAGATATGAATACTTACGTGATATCACCATTTGGATGGAGTCCAAACACTTCAGGCGTGTCTGTATTGGGTAGCCCGTTGATATAGTCCATGTACTCAGGCATTTTCTGACATTTTGGAATCACGTAGCCCTTGTAGAAGTTGAAGTTCGGTGTAAACATGTTCTCACCAAACCATACTTTGCAGAATGTGAGCAGCAGACGCTTGTCATAGTCGTCTGTAACACGGCCGCCATATTGGATTTCACCCAGCATGTATCGGACACAAGTCCATCCAACACCCTATAACAAACAAATAACAAATAATTAAGAAATTCTGAAGTACACCACTACAACCTTATAAACTATTGTTGGGGTCCAAAGCAGAAACTACAGTAAAATTCCTATATTAAGACCACCTTTGGGACTGTTCAAAAGTGGTCTTTAAGACCACTTTTGAACAGTCCCAAAGGCGGTCCCTGACCAGAGAACATTGTATGCAGAAAACATGAAGTAAGAATAACTGAACCCTTCTAAATAATTTTTTTTAAAATAGAATTAGTGTTAATTTTAGGTGGTCTTAATACCGGAATTTCACCGTATGTTATTTCAACCACCATGTTTTATCCAAACAAAAATATATAGATTAAAAAGATTACCTTCTGTAGCAGAACTTGTGTGTATCACATGTGACCTAAGCAAGGCTTGCACCTGGACAGTGGTGAAAGATCTAAAGTTTAAGATTCAGCTCTCTTAATCACTAGGCCATGAAGGCCCAGAAAAAAACATGTCAATACTACAGTTAGTTGCTCTGCCTCATTTTATCATGCCGAGAGGATGTTTCAGATGGGATGCATTATGTAAAATCGCCTATACAAATACATTATAAACTTTACCTCTGAAAAAATGAAAATTTTAAGATGAAAAATTGTGATACTTTTCTTATTTCTGCTCAAAATGTAGATTGTGGGTACACGTTAGAACTGCCTCATCGAGGTAGTTCTAACCAGTACCCACAATCTATATTTTAGAGCAAAAATAAGAAATGATGTTTACGTGATGGCAAAGCATCAAGTGTGATGTGTAAGATCTGGGACGTGATACTGTGCAGCAGATCAAGTTACCATAGTGATAATCTGTTTATTATACAAATGATTTTCTTCTAGCTACACCCCTGCTGGGTTTCACATGGCTGCTTTCTAATGCTGCAGCAACTGCCAGAGCTCAGAGGTAGAATCATTAAAAAGATGGTGATGCAGACTCAGAAAACGCAAGTAGGGTGATAAGGGATTCGTTATTTTCATGTCAAAAACTGGTAGCAGTATTTTTTGTAGGTGTATCATGGAGCCAATATACATGGACTAGTCACTACACTGTAAGTGACGCTGTTTATCGGAAAATGCTGTTGTCGCTGAGCTTGTAGAATTGTAGAAATGTCACATTACTTTGATGAAAAGTTTAACAGTTTATGGAAAATTTAACGAGAAACCTAAGCACCTATTATAGGTTGTTTCTGCACATTCAACATAAATTCGTTAAATTTTGGGGCTTTAAGCCGCTTGCAAATACACTAATAAAATTTTTAAACCACAATGTGTTAAAATTGACAACTAACATTTAATTACTGATAAAATAAATTTTCATTAATTTTCATTGACTACAATTAATTACAAGAATTCCGCTGAAGGCTATGTTGCGCCTGTGGTAAACTTGACCATTAGGGTGAAGGCTAGGGTGGTCGCAAATGTTGACGCCTTGACGAACGGACGGACGAACGAACGGACGGACGAACGGAAAACCGGGCGCCTATATCGCGCCATGCTAATAGCAGGCGCGACAAAAATGGCTGTACAATCAAGACACAACAACATATTTTGGCAACTCAGTCAGTTACTAGTCCATGCATATTGGGTCCAAGGTGTATTATAAAATTAGTTAAGTACCTTCTTTATGTCCATATCATCCAGATGGTTCTGAACAAACTGAACGCTGGCGTTGAAATCTGCAGCGTTAAACTCATAAGGGATATTCCAGCCGAGGGGACCAAACTTTCTTCTTTCCTGTACAACTGTATGAAGGAAGGCAACTCCATACAGCATTGGTTTCCACTGTGGCATGTTCGAGATATCGATGAAATCTTGGGACATCCCAGAATATGTCTGCTTCAAGCCAGCCTTCATTCCTTGAGGTGGTTCATTGGTAAATTTGATGGATATCTACAAAATGAAACAGAAAAAAAATTCATATAAATTGTTAGGTTTCAAGGTCATATAGTTTCCGAGAAGAAGCTTTTCAAAGGTTTTTAACATATATGGGCATGGCAGCCACCTTGATCACATGACTCATTGCTTTTGACAAAGTTTTATCACCAATCGCAAGGAGGTTCCATATGTAATTTGGTTTCAAAAGGCCCATTTGTTGTAAAGGAGATATCATTTAAAAATGTTGATGCCGGCAATGGACAACTGAACACTGTCTAATCAATAAGATCCCCTAGAGCCTTCAACTGTGATGAGCTGAAAACAGCCCACCCTACCTAGCCAGTATCTGATGCAGGCACCGTATGCCCTTATTCTACTATCATCAACAGCAGTTAGACAGACAAGATACATAGCAATCCAGCACCATCACTCAGCCCACCAAATTCCAGTGTTTAGCAGCATAAAAAAGATTAACCCATAACCCTATCTTGCTGAATATTCATTTAAGCCACACCCATTTCTGTCTATCAACCAATCAAATTACTTGATGTAATTTATTGCTACAAATTCATAAACTGAATGCCAAACAGTGTAGACCCAGATCAGATGGCTTCTGAAGAAGCCATCTGATCTGGATCTACACTGTTTGCAAAGATAGTGGTTGTCGTGAACAGCAAGATAAGGGTTAAGATGCCATGAAAAACTGCATCAAAAGATGTTGTCTGTTTATGTTGTCTGCTGCAACTTCTTACAATTTTTTCAAACATATTTTTTTTTTTTGCATACAGGCAAACAGTGTGGGCCCTGATCAGAATGCTCCTAGAGGAGCAGTCTGATCTGGGTCCACACTGTTTGCAAAAAGTTACCAGCAGATGACAAAGCAGACGACAATTGTTGTGATTGACATGTTATGGGTTAAACAAAAACATGTACATGTATACATGTATATACCTGGAGGAAATTGATGGGGAACTTTGGATGTTCCTCTGTTGTTACCCACAGTCTAAATTCCTCATGAACATGTTCTGTCTCAACAATTACATCGAAACACTCATTAACGTAGTCCAAGCTCAAGTGACAATTCTGTAAAAGCAGCCAACCGCCATTTTGAATTCCTTGTGAGAGCAGACGTCTGGCATGCACTTCTTGACCTTGACCCATAGAGATGGCTCTGTACTCTGTGAACAAAAACATCAAGTAAGCTTTAAAGCTCCATTCAAATTATAACAGGAAAGGTTCCGCTTTTTTCATTAACATTATTTTTTACAGAAAGTAAAAAAAAAAAAAAAATACACATCATTTGCTTTAGTTGTTTGACAATTTAAACCTTTCACCCCTGATATATGAAGTGGACTCTTCCATAACTGAATTTGGATTTGCCCATTAATCATATTGGAATTAAGGTGTAACTATACCAAATTTAGTGACACAGAGGCCTTTCTGATATTTAATCTTAATCAGTGTGTCTAAAGCCCAAAGTTTTGAAACCCAAACGGATGATGGACTAAAACAACATGCATTCAGTTTATGAATTAGTTGCAATAGTTTGCATCAAGTAATCTGGCACCCCCTTGAACAACGCCGTATTGACAGTCGTCTTGTTATGATGTACAAGATCACACATGATCTTGTTGCCATCCCCACATCTGAGTACCTTATCTGCAATAACAGGTGATCAGCCCATAATCACTCCTTTCTTCACCAAAAAAGACTACTACAGACTACTGCAAGTACACTTTCTTTCCAAATACAATAATCCACTGGAATGCACTACCCACCCACATAGTTATTTTTCCCACCTTGGCGCAGTTCAGCAATGTTGTTAGCCTGGTGGTCAATGTTTCTACTTAAAAATCCCAATACTGTTTTTATCTTTTATCTATATTAACAACTATTTTTGCACTGTACACACTCATTTCACCCACTTTTCGTTACCTTTTTTACTTCAACTAACCCCCTTCAATACTTGGTTCACCAGAACCCATCTGATGTCCCCCATGGGGGGTTAAGCGTATTGGAAGATAGATAGATCTGATTGGTTGATAATCAGTAGTGGGTGTGGCATATTTAAATATTCAACAGGACAAGGGTAAACTCTTATCCTGAACAGAAAAAGTCCTTACTTTGCAAACAGTGTTCATGTAGATGCAGATCAGATTCTGATCAGGATCTACACTATTTGTCATTCAGTTTGTGACTTTGAATGAAATCATTAAATCAAGTTAATTGATTGGTTGATAGTCAGAAATGGGTGTGGCTAAATTAGTTTACTCAGCAAGATAAGGGTAAAAGACCACCACCTCTATTTAGCAATTCCCTGCACTTAAAGGCCACTATTCCTGATTCCCATTAAGGCTAGAGTAATTATTAACCTGCATTAAGCAAGCACTTGTCTTAAAGAAGCAGTGGTCAGTTTTACCAAAAGTAAAATTCCGCTAATAAGACCACCTAAAATTAAGACTAATTCTGCTATAAAAAGCTTATTTGGTAGGTTGCAGTTATTATTTCTTTGTGTTTTCTGCATAAAGTGTCCTCTGGTCAGAGACCACCTTTGGGACTGTTCAAAAGTGGTCTTAAAGACCACTTTTGAACAGTCCCAAAGGTGGTCTTAATATAGGAATAATACCGTACTTGCTAAAAATCATTTCAAACTCATTCAAACTTACCAAGTTTATGTTTCTTGGCCAGAGCTTCAATATTATTGGTCGGGTCAGATCCAAGCGAGAGCAGACAAACCATAGGTGACCGAACATTGCTCTCATAAAACATCTTTTCGATATCCAATATCACCCCTTCAGCATACTTCTCTCCAAGGGTATCTGATATGTACTTCCTGGCCTGTGGGAGGGTACGATCAGGACACCAGGATCTCACCAACAGCAGACGACGGAATACGTCAAGCGAGTTGTTGTATCCATCTGGTATGATCTCTTCCTCGGGGGCATCTTTGTCAAACCACTGCTTCCACTGTTTCTCATTACGTTGAACCTGTATATTAATATAGTAAAACTTGTCTTAGTGGCCACCTCTATTAAGCAAGCAACCTGTCTTAAGCAAGAAGGCATTCAGTTCCAAAAAAGGCAAATGTGTTAAATTTCACCTGTATTAAGCAACCACCTGTCATAAGCAAGCACATTTTGGTTGTCCCTTAGGTGCTTGCTTAATACAGATTGGACTGTATGTCTATGTTATAAAGCTGAATTTCAATAGCTCCAGCACCTTTTGACCATGAAAATTTGTTCAAGATAGGGGTGAGTGAGTGAGTGTTTGAGTTTTACGTCTCACCAACAGCTAAGGTCATACGGAGATGGGACCTCAGTTTAAAGACTCATCTAAAAGTCTGGAGAAGCCTGGGATCGATCCTGCGTCCCCTGGTTTACATAACCACTACACCATGGAGGCTTCTGTTGAGATAGGGGGTAGTTTTAGCCATTGTGTCAGATCAGGAGGCATAATGTGGACAATTAAGGGACAACTTTTCGATCTCTATCAGATAAAGGTATGTTGTGTGTACTCATTAGAATTGCCTCATTGATAAATAAGAAAACTCCCACTTAATTTTCCCTAAATACATGTACATTTATTTGTTATCAAGCGCTATTTCAATATTTTATTGGGGCTTAAGAATGAGTTCAAATTAGCCATGGTAAACGTATACAGTAACATTGCGCAGCCATTTATTCTGCACAAGTTGCATTCAAAGACGCAAATGTTTTGTATCCAAACTTAATGCATCTGACAACATTACAGAAGATCTAATCAATAACTTTTTGTGTCAACCCACATGTTTAAGTAGCTCAAAACACTTATCGTGCACAATGCTGAGCGACAAAATTGGTAGTTCAATTTAAGGGGTATCCCATTTTAAAGTATTCTTGCCCTGTCTGTTTAAAATTTCAAAGGCCAATTTTCATTGTAGTTACTTGATTGGGACTTGTTGCATGACTAGGAATTTTGAGTGGTGGCTTGGATAACAAGAGGGCCATGATGGCCCTGGATCGCTCACCTGACCCATATGATAAAGTAACAAGTGGGCCTCTGGGAGGGCCATTATTGACCCCAGGGCTACGATGTGCATAATGTTGAGGGAGGTCTAAAAAGGTGAAGCTTCATACCAAATATCAACAAAGCCTATAATTTGAACAATCTTGGCAAAGGTCCACTAGATGAAGCTACACACCAAATATCAAAGACCTGGGCCTTGGGGTTTCAGAGACGATTTTTTAAAGATATTCCCTACATAGCCTATGTAAAACCAAATGGCCCCAGGGCGGGGACATTTTTGGCCTCAGAGCTATAATTTAAACAATCTTGATAGAGGTCCACTAGATGAAGCTTCACACCAAATATCAAAGACCTAGGCCTTGCTGTTTCAGAGAAGAAGATTTCCAAAGATTATCTCTATATATAAGTCTATGTAAAACCAAAGGGCCCCAGGGCAGGGGCTATAATTTGAACAATCTTGGTAGAGGTCCACTAGATGAAGCTCCATACCAAATATCAAAGACATGGGCCTTGTGGTTTCAGAGAAGATTTTTAAAGATTTACCTATATAAGTCTATGCAAAACCAAAGGGTCTCGGGGCGGGGGCATTTTTGGCCCCAGGACCATAAATTGAATAATCTTGATAGAGGTCCACTAGACGAAATTTCACACCAAATATCAAAGACCTAGGCCTTGTGGTTTCACAGAAGAAGATTTTTAAAGATTTTCCCTATATAAGTCTATGTAAAACCAAAGGGCCCCCGAGACAGGGGCGTTTTTGGTCTCAGGGCTATAATTTGAACAATCTTGGTAGAGGTCCACTAGATGAAGCTTCATACCAAATATCAAAGACCAGGGCTATCTGGTTTCAGAGAAGAAGATTTTTCAAGATTTTCCCTATATATATATAAGTCTATGTAATACCAAAGGGCCCTGGAGCGGGGGCATTTTTGGCCCCAGGGCTATAATTTGAACAATCTTGGTAGAGGTCCACAAGATTAAGCTTCATACCAAATATCAAAGACCTAGGCCTTGTGGTTTCAGAGAAGAAGATTTTTAAAGATTTTCCCTATATAAGTCTATGTAAAACCAAAGGGCCTCAAGGCTGGGGCATTTTTGGTCTCAGGGCTATAATTGAACAATTTTGGTAGAGGTCCACTAGATGAAGCTTCATACCAAATATCAAAGACCTAGGCCTTGTGAATTCAGAGACAAAAATTTTTTCAAGAATTTCCCCATATAAGTCTATGTAAAACCAAATGGCCCTAGAGCGGGAGCATTTTTGGCCCGTGGGCTATAATTTGGACAATCTTGATAGGGGTCCACTAGGTGAAGCTTCATACCAAATATCAAAGACCTGGGACATGTGGTTTCAGAGAAGAAGATTTTTTAAGATTTTCCTATATAAGCCTATGTAAAACCAAAGGGTCTCGGGCGTGGGCATTTTTGGCCCCAGCACTATAATTTGAACAATCTTGGTAGGGGTACACTAGGTGTAGCTTCATACCAAATATCAAAGACCTGGGCCTTGCGGTTTCAGAGAAGAAGAGTTTTAAAGATTTTCCCTATATATGCCCATGAGAAACCAAAAGGCCCCGGGGCGGGGGCATTTTTGGCCCCAGCAATATAATTTGAACAATCTTGGTAGGGGTCCACTAGAGGTGACCGCTTGCCATTGCCACATGCTAATTATCTAAGCTCTGGGCCCTGTGGTTTCAGAGAAAAAGATTTTTGAAGCATTTTTTCCATTATGAGTCTATAGAAGCTAAGGGGCCCCGGGGCGTGGCTCGTTTTGACCACAGGGGCATGATTGGCAGGAATTATGTAGGTGACCACTTGCTGTTGCTACATGCTAAATATCTAAGCTCTGGGCCCTGTGGTTTCAGAGAAGAAGATTTCTGAAGCTTTTTTCTATTATGAGTCAATGGGAGCTAAGGGGCCCGCGGGCGTGGCCAATTTGGACCCCAGGAGCATGATTGGCAGGAATTATGTAGGTGACCACTTGCCGTTGCTACATGCTAATTACCTAAGCTCTGGGCCCTGCGGTTTCAGAGGAGAAGATTTTTGAAGCTTTTTTCCATTTTGAGTCTATGGGAGCAAAGGGGCCCGGGGGCTTGGCCCATTTGGAACCCAGAGGCATAATTGGCAGGAATTATGTAGGTGACCACTTGCCGTTGCTATGTGCTAAATATCTAAGCTCTGGGCCCTGTGGTTTCAGGGAAGAAGATTTTTGAAGCTTTTTTCCATTATGAGTCTATAGGAGCTAAGTGGCCCCAGGGCGTGGCCTGTTTGGACCCCAGGAGCATGATTGGCAGGAATTATGTAGGTGACCACTTGCCGTTGCTATGTGCTTAATATCCAAGCTCAGGGCCCTGTGGTTTTAGAGAAGAAGATTTTTGAAGCTTTTTTCCATTTTGAGTCTAAAGGAGCTAAGTAGCCCCAGGGCGTGGCCTGTTTGGACCCCAGGAGCATGATTGGCAGGAATTATGTAGGTGACCACTTGCCGTTAAATTTCTAAATTTCATGCTAAATTTCTAAGCTCTGGGCTCTGTGGTTTCAGAGAAGAAGATTTTTGAAGCTTTTTTTTTCATTATGAATCTATAGGAGCTAAGGGGCCCCGGGGCGTGGCCCATTTGGAACCCAGGGGCATGATTGGCAGGAATTATGTTGGTGACCACTTGCCGTTGCTACATGCTAAATATCTAAGCTCTGGGCCTGTGGTTTCAGAGAAGAAGATTTTTGAACCTTTTTTTCAATTATGAGTATATAGGAGCTAAGGGGCCCAGGGGTGTGGCCAATTTCGACCCCAGGGGCATGATTGGCAGGAATTATATAGGTTACCACTTGCCATTGCTACATGCTAAATATCTAAGCTCTGGGCCCTGTAGTTTCAGAGAAGAAGATTTTTGAAGCTTTTTTCCATTATGAGTCTATGGGAGCGAAGGGGCCCCAGGCTGTGGACCATTTGGAACCCAGGGGCATGATTGGCAGGAATTATGTAGTTGACCACTTGCCCTTCCTACATGCTAAATATCTAAGCTCTGGGCCCTATGGTTTCAGAGAAGAAGATTTTTGAAGCTTTTTTCCATTATGAGTCTATGGGAGCTAATAATGGGCCCCGGGGCGTGGTCCGTTTGGACACCAGGGGCATGATTGGCAGGAATTATGTAGGTGACCACTTGCTGTTACTACATGCTAAATATATAAGCTCTGGGCCCTGTGGTTTCAGAGAAGAAGATTTTTGAAGCTTTTTTTCCATTATGAGTCTATGGGAGCCAAGGGGCCCCGGGGTGTGGCCCATTTGGAACCAAGGGGCATGATTGGCAGGAATTATGTAGGTGACCACCTGCCATTGCTACATGCTAAATATATAAGCTCTGGGCCCTGTGGTTTTAGAGAAGAAGATTTTTGAAGCTTTTTTTCCATTATGAGTCTATGGGAGCGAAGGGGCCCCGGGGCGTGGCCCTTTTTGAACCCAGGGGCATGATTGGCAGGAATTATGTAGGTGACCACTTGCCATTGCTACATGCTAAATATCTAAGCTCTGGGCCCTGTGGTTTCAGAGAAGAAGATTTTTGAAGCTTTTTTTCCATTATGAGTCTATGGGAGCGAAGGGGCCCCGGGGCGTGGCCCATTTGGAACCCAGGGGCATGATTGGCAGGAATTATGTAGGTGACCACCTGCCATTGCTATATGCTAAATATATAAGCTCTTGGCCCTGTGGTTTCAGAGAAGAAGATTTTTGAAGCTTTTTTTTTCCATTATGAGTCTATGGGAGTGAAGGGGCTCCAGAGCGTGGCCCATTTGGAACCAAGGGGCATGATTGGCAGGAATTATGTAGGTGACCACCTGCCATTGCTACATGCTAAATATATAAGCTCTGGGCCCTGTGGTTTTAGAGAAGAAGATTTTTGAAGCTTTTTTTCCATTATGAGTCTATGGGAGCGAAGGGGCCCCGGGGCGTGGCCCTTTTTGAACCCAGGGGCATGATTGGCAGGAATTATGTAGGTGACCACTTGCCATTGCTACATGCTAAATATCTAAGCTCTGGGCCCTGTGGTTTCAGAGAAGAAGATTTTTGAAGCTTTTTTTCCATTATGAGTCTATGGGAGCGAAGGGGCCCCGGGGTGTGGCCCATTTGGAACCCAGGGGCATGATTGGCAGGAATTATGTAGGTGACCACCTGGCATTGCTACATGCTAAATATATAAGCTCTTGGCCCTGTGGTTTCAGAGAAGAAGATTTTTGAAGCTTTTTTTCCATTATGAGTCTATGGGAGCGAAGGGGCCCCGGGGCGTGGCCCATTTGGAACCCAGGGGCATGATTGGCAGGAATTATGTAGGTGACCACCTGCCATTGCTACATGCTAAATATATAAGCTCTGGGCCCTGTGGTTTTAGAGAAGAAGATTTTTGAAGCTTTTTTTCCATTATGAGTCTATGGGAGCGAAGGGGCCCGGGGCGTGGCCCTTTTTGAACCCAGGGGCATGATTGGCAGGAATTATGAAGGTGACCACTTGCCATTGCTACATGCTAAATATCTAAGCTCTGGGCCCTGTGGTTTCAGAGTGAGTGAGTGAGTGTTTCAGTTTTACGTCCCACCAACAGCTAAGGTCATACGGAGACGGGACCTCGGTTTAAAGACTCATCCGAAAGTCTGGAGAAGCCCGGGATCGAACCTCAGACCCCTGGTTTACAAGGCGAGTAGCGTAACCACTCGGCCACGGAGGCTTCTCTGTGGTTTCAGAGAAAAAGATTTTTGAAGCTTTTTTTTCCATTATTAGTCTATGGGAGCGAAGGGGCCCTAGGGTGTGGCCCATTTGGCACCGAGGGGCATGATTGGCAGGAATTATGTAGTTGACCACTTGCCCTTGCAACATGCTTAATATCTAAGCTCTGGGCCATGTGGTTTCAGAGAAGAAGATTTTTAAATGTTTTCCCATTATAAGTCTATGGGAGTTATATGTTGCCATGGCAACCAGAATTCCAATCTGATCAGCCCAAAAACCTTATGCAGCCTTTCCCCCTACCTGATGATGATTCACATGAAATTTGATCAAGATTGGCCATGGGTATTGGAGATATACTTATTTGAAATTGTTTACGGACGCACGGACGGACGGACGCACGCACGCACGCACGCACGACGGACGACGGACAAAAAGTGATCCCAAAAGCTCACCTTGTCACTACGTGACAGGTGAGCTAAAAACACACACAGCTATGAAAACTTTATGTGGTTAGGAGCACTGACTCTAAACAGTAGATTTCCCACAGCTCTGGCTTTGGGCCTTGCTCGGGTCATGTTGGGTGCCAAGTTCTGCAATTGAAGGTTGTGTGCTTTTTCCCTGGACACTCAGGATTTGGACCACCTTTGATTGTGCTAGGGACCGCAAAACCTCCTTTCAATTATCTACCTTGGAAGATTGTTACAACTTTCATGCCGCAAGACTTGATATGTGAAATAATCTTGAAAGGGCTGTATAACCAGAATCAAAATCAATCAAACATAAATATAGACCTCGAAATGGATGCTTTTTAATACACCACATTCGCTTTACAACATTACTACTGGGGTACAAAGCAGGAATCGTATTAGTTAAGTCACTATGTTATTTTTATCCGAACTCATACAGAAAAATGACCATTTACTGTCATTTTTCTGTAAAATCTATATATTTTTGGAATCCATCTTTAAACAGTACATGTATTTCCAAGACTGTGTCATAATGGACGGTGTTATAAAGAGGTTGTAGTATATTGGCATTTCAAGCAAACCTCTCAGTGTAGCACCAAACAATTTTATACCCAAGAGGGTATAAAATTGCTCAGGGGATTTAAACAAATTTCAAAACTTGAACACTGAATCAAAGGTTTGAGTTAAAAGTGCCCAATATGGGCCTACTATATCTCTGCACAGTCAGTGTCTTTAAGAGTCTCCAAAGGCCTACCTAGATGCTAAGAAATATGCCTTAGGTTGGGATATTTTGCCCAAGGTATGCCTGCTTCACCCTCCAAGGCAAAAAGCACTGAAAGGTGCCCAACTCCCACAGGATTTTTACCTGTTCTGTAATTCCTGAGAACTGGTGAAGATTGCTCAGCTCAACCAGGTTCAGCCATGTCAGGTCAAGGATCCATTTGTGTGGTTTTGGCTGGACCACATTCAAATCTAGGGAGGCACCACCTGAAATTTATAAACCTCCATTTTATTAAGGTGCATAGATATATATATTTATATTTTCAGTGCATTGGTGAAGCCCTATACAACATTTACCAAAAGAATTCAGACACAACGAAAATTTTAAGACGAAAAATTGTGATATTTTTCTTATTTCTGCCAAAAATATAGATTGTTGGTACTCGTTAGAACCACCTCATTGAGGCGGCTCCAAGGAGTACCCACAATCGATATTTTAGAGCAGAAATAAGCAAAATAAGGTTTACCCCAGTTTTACCATATAAAAGTGGGGTTCAAGTGGGTCAAAATTAAACAGGCGTGTTTTCGTGATGACACAAACACCTTACCATACTTGTTCTAACATTTGAACAAGTACAATTTCCTACTCGATGTTGTGTCTAAAAATAGCTGGATGAGTTGCCTGATGAGACACTGCATTCTGTGGATTTCATCTGGGTTCTGGGCTAAACTGTCTGTACAATTACAAGTATGGCAAATGTGGTAATTAAGTGTAGGGGCCATTAGGAAAACATGTCCGTGTTAAATAATGGCATCCAACATGGTGTCAGAAATAATACATTTTAGGAAAAAATGATAACATCTTTCTTTATTCCGCCTTCAACACAGATTCTGGGTGCTCGTTAGAACGAGTACCCATAATCTATGTTTTTGAACGAAAATAAGGCAGATAATGTATACCCCCATAAACCCTATTTTTCTCTTTATGAAGTGGGGTTTAGAGGGGACTTCATTTCACAGACTTTTAATTGTGATGATATTGTACTTCATACTTCAATGAAATCATTGAGTCATGTGATGGCACATGATCATAAAGTGGTATCAAAATAAACCATGGTTTTCTGTAATATGACTGGATGTTGGTGGTGACATTACAAACATGAATGATGCTGTTCTACTGCGGGTCAATGCCTTTGTTTAAATTTTAGGTCTCATACAAGATGAATCAGTGGATGAAAAATAATGTAAAAACACCACAATCTCTTTATAACACTATTAATTGGGTCCAACGCAGAAACAGTGTAAGTCAAACAACCAAGTTACAACCAGACAAAAATGTATAGATTATATAGAAAAATGACCATTTATGGTCATTTTTCTACATAATTCATACATTTTTGGGATCTATAGATTATATAGAATAATGACCATTTATGGTCATTTTTCTATATAATCTATACATTTTAGGGCACATCTTGAAACCGTGTTTTATCCATAAATGTGTTATAATGAACAGTGTTATAATGAGGTTGTGGTGTATCAGCAATAGTTAATTGTTCTGGAGCCAATTGTTCAAAACTAACGACATCATCAGTTAACATACTATTAAAACTTTGATCATTTAGTTGGCAAATTGGCTTTTATTTTTGCTGAAAAATGTAAGGAGCCAAAAGCTATTCACTTTTTTTTTTATTCAGGGAAAAATACAAGATAAATAAATAATGTAGTGGCTAGAATAGTTGACACTATGAAAACTAACAAACTCTTTAAGATAATGAGGTTTATTGAATTATGAACAACATTTGGTTATGAACAACATATACACAAACCATTTCAGGTTTCATGTCCATTGCAAGTGACCCGATAGTGTTAATATACTGAGAGGCAAAAGTAAGTATACAGGTTACTGAACGCCGATTTGTGTCCCAATGTCTTTCTCTCTACATACATATGTGGCATCATAAATAAGAACAACCACTCCCGCGTGATTTGTAGCTGTTTCCGTTAAAATTGATTAAAGGATAATGAAATTGCGTCACTTGAAATGGACAGGGGGTTCTGATCCAATATTTTGTCTTGAGTAGTTTCCCTTTAAGCATGTGTTTCGAATAAGTGTTATTCAATAAATCATTTTTCGTGAAACAGATTCAAAGAAGGGGAACTGATTGGCAAGAATATATCCCATATTTAAATTAAACACAAGGTAAAATGCAACATTTTTGTCAAAGAAAATGACATTTTCGCCTTTAACGTTCTTCCTTTGATTAAATGCTTTATGTTTCTTTGGGATTTGTTTTGGTGATTAACTTTTCTTTGAGTAATTTTCGAGGCATCACTATGGAATAAGCATAACAATGCCGAGGAAAACAAAGATTATATGAAAGTTTCAAATGAATATCTCTTACACGATCTGAGAAAACAGCTCATTTAATTCACTATAATTTTAATTGAAAGGGAGATAATCCGGAACAAGCAGAAATTAGAATTGAGTTTGAAGCTGTTTGTTTGGGTTTACTGGCAAAGTAATGATGGCGTCTTATCGATGAACATTCGTACATGACTTTTGCAGTGCGCATAGATTTGAATGTCAAGTACAACGCGAGATTTTGTTGGAAATATTGATTGTCAATTAAGGGCAATAACTCCATCATGGATGACGGCAACTTGAAAAGAATTGGACTTTTACAAACTTAGGTGTTTGGGAAAAACGGACATAGGCATATTTTATTACATGCAGCAATACAAGATCCGGTATTCCAAATCAAAAACTGTATACTTTTTATTGCCTCTGAGTATACTTTAATAAACCTCAGAAAAATGAAATTTATTATATATTGAAGGGATGTTTTTCTGTATGTAATGTATATATGATACTATCTAAAAAAAATTTGATGTTAAAATCTCATTATGAAAAGTTTCAGTCCACTCCATAACAGAACTTAACAAACAGAATAATAGTTGTGTCAGTCCTATTTCATGACAAAATCCATTTAATAACAGAATTGTGACAAAATGTCCATACAAAATGACAAGTTACAAGAATATAAACTGAAACATAAAGTAAAGAAGAAACGGATTCCCGTAATGTAATGTTTCAGTCAGTTTTACAACAGAAATTTACAACAAGAATTCCGCCGAAGGCTATGTCGCGCCTGTGGGGGCGCAAAGTCTCCCAACCATGATATGTAGGTCAAGGTCAAACATAGATGCTTGCACAAAAGTTTCCATTCTTAAATGCAAGCTTGTACCAAGTATCATTAATGTAGCTCCTATAGTTCTTGAGAAATAAACTTGACCATTAGGGTGAATGCTAGGGTGGTCACAATATTTTACAAAGTCAGTGAACCATGAAATATAGGTCAAGGTCAAATATGGATGCTTGCATGTAAGTTGTCATCCCCAGATACAAGTTTGTACCAAGTATCATTATTGAAGCTCTTATAGTTCTTTAGAAATAAACTTGAACCTCAGGGTGAAGGCTAGGGTGGTCGCAATATTTTACAAAGTCAGTGAACCATGAAATGTAGGTCAAGGTCAAATATGGATGCTTGCATGTAAGTTGTCATCCCTAGATACAAGCTTGTACCAAGTATCATTAATGAAGCTGTTATAGTTCTTAAGAAATTAACTTGAACCTCAGGGTGAACACTAGGGTGGTCGCAATATTTTACAAAATCAGTGAACCATGAAATGTAGGTCAAGGTCAAATATGGATGCTTGCATGTAAGTTGTCATCCCTAGATACAAGCTTGTACCAAGTATCATTAATGAAGCTCTTATAGTTCTTAAGAAATAAACTTGAACCTCAGGGTGAACGCTAGGGTGGTCGCAATATTTTACAAAGTCAGTGAACCATGAAATGTAGGTCAAGGTCAAATATGGATGCTTGCATGTAAGTTGTCATCCCCAGATACAAGTTTGTACCAAGTATCATTAATGAAGCTCTTATAGTTTTTGAGAAATAAACTTGAACCTCAGGGTGAACGCTAGGGTGGTCGCAAATGTTGACGCACGGACAAACGGATGAACGGACGGAAAACCGGGCGCCTATATCGCGCCATGCTAATAGCAGGCGCGACAAAAAGGATAGGAGTAAATACAGTCTTATTTCATAAAATTTCCATCCCTTTCCTACAAGAATTGTTTCCAGAAAATAAAGTTAAATGTAATGTTACCATGACAAAGATTCCACAAAAATGTTTTACGGTGCATTAATAGGGGTCTACTCTTAAAGGAAAGAATTTGTTCCTCTGGAACAAATTCTTTCCTTTAAGAATAGACCCATTTATGGAGTGGCTCAGGTAAGCAAACAGGAAGTCACAACAGTTGTCTGCAAAAATGGTGGGAAACATGTCATGTGTGTCGACTGCTTTATAATTTCTGAAAATCTCACCCTTGATAAGTGTAAGGAACTCTTCATGCTTCAGTTTTCCAGCAGCCATGTCAATCTTCAAGGCCAACAGCAAGGTGAAGGTCATCTTGTCCTTCTCATATAATCCTCGGACAGCGTACTTGAACACCTCATAGGTCATGAACTCTATGATGTTGGTGATACGTTTCTGTGTTATGGGAGATTTTGTGGACCTGCAGAAACAGCGGTGATGTTCCTATATTATGTTTTCAATGTACAGTGCAACCTCGTTAGTAATCGACCCGTTTCTACGCGAATACGCTTATAACGCGGTATTTTCATGCCTCCCAAATTTTTCTCCCGAAGGCCCAATTTTTTCCCCACCCACTTGGTTGACTGAAGAATGCTATTTTCTTATTCAGGTTTCAGTTTACAGAAACGTAAAATCAAATAAAAGTCATGAATAAATAAAACGATTGTGTCTCCCCCTAATTGTTGTTGATACCGTTTACAGCCATAAATCGGTCTTTTGTAATATTAATGTGATATCTGTCTTTTGAAGGGAACAAATTAAAATTGCTTACCCCCTGTTTAATGGGCGAAACAAGCCGCGAAATTATCATTAACAGATCCATAAGTACTTGAGATATGCCGACTTTCACGGTTTGATCTGCCCGCCATTGTTTTCTGCACGCGACCGGTAAATGACGTCAACGGGGTGGATTAAATTTTATGATTGAGGGATTATTCGCCAATTGTGACGGGAACAGCTGAGACATAATTAACGACAGACCTTAATCTTCACACCTTGTCACGGTGTTGATTGCTTATCGATAAGGCCCGAGGCGTGGGTTTAGAATAATCCATTTGAACGGTGGTGCATAGTAAATTTCGGTAACACATCATCTTTATATTTTTTCATCACTGATAATATTTTCACAAGACAAGAGCGTGTATATCTAAAACTAATAGAATATGAAAATGATCGTTTCTTAGTTGGGTTGTGGGGCGGGGGAACACACACACAAAAATCAAGGAGTACTCTCTGCTACCGGCAGTGAAAATGGATCAACCCATCTTAACAGCGCTAGTGTTTGACGTAACGGGTCAAATGAATAATTAAGACCGTTTATCCAATCAGAATCACAATTCGCTTACGGTTAAATATCCGTGCTCCTCCGTAAGAAAGAATTTGCTCCCCGGGAGCAAATTCCTTTCTTTTAGAAAAAAAGCGCATTCTAGGTAGGGAAATCCAAACCATAACGTTCACGTGTGAAAAAAAAATCTGCTTTATCCATTCGAGAAATTATGCAAAAACACAACTGACTTTGCCGCCGGACATTTTTGTGTATACCGGTGTTTACTTCATCACCGCATGCACCGGGTAAACACAAATATGGCGGCTGGAGACACGGAAAAGAGACTTTTATTTTCATTTTGTTTATAATTATTACAGGGCAATCGAACCAAAGGGATAAAATAGATAAACAGATACTGTTGATGCTTCGTTAATTAATGTAGATAATTCATGAAATTAATACTCGTCTATCAAAAAATCCCCACATGGCTTGTAACTACGTCGGTTCCCCACCCACTAGACATCGTAGGAAAGGCCTCGGCAAGTCAGATGCTATAACGCGCCTCACTTATAACGCGGTCCCGATATGTGCACCCCGATAGGCGCGTTATAACGAGGTTGCACTGTACATATATAGCATAACATAATGTGGGTATACATAACTAGAGGATAATTTTCCTTATTTCAGCATATAAACCTATGTTGTGGGCATTCATTTGAACCGCCTAAGTACTTGCAAGATATGAAAAAGAAATATAAACTTTTTTTTTTCTTCTGAAATCAAAATTAACAACAACCACACCAACAATGAAAACAATTTTCGTGACCAAACAGTCCTTCAGTACCAGCTGTAGTTAATGTCTTCTGTTAAGATTTTTGCTTTGGATCAAAGACAAGAAAACTGTCAAGTGTACCAATTTTCTCAGTCTGATTAGCAAGTTTGGTTAAATTAGGCCTCATCAGTGATCTCCAATATATTCTAGCCCTATTTAAACTACTATATTCTTGAAGCCTGGTTTTTAAAAACTACTAAGCAGATGCGAAATTTGCCTAACACTATCCAAAGATTACAAACCACTGCCCCATCAGCACTGTCAGTGCTTTGATTATGATTAAAATGATGTGCTTTAGTTCATTGTGCTCTAATGATTGAGAATCTGGCATTCCTTTTTTATTTTTATCATTGTCTAGGGAAGATAACTCACCTGGCCATGGAAAGATCAAACAATCCCAAGAACTGTTTCAGAGATGTCTGGTACATGCAGTTTACCAAGCTCATCTCTGTTATCAAGAAGTACAGAATGCTGCCACGAGTTGCGACCGGTCGGAACTCCTCACGAGCTGCCGTGATCTTAATGTTGGTCTCATCAGCAATCTGCAAGTTCTGTGCAACATTCTGTGAAGTTGCTTTGGTGACATTTAGGACGTTGATTAGATCTTCATCATCAACCAAGGAACCCTAGGAAAAATAAGATAAGCTTTGTAAATTCACCAAAAAACATCATAACAATGGTTTATCATATAACACTGCATCTTACAAGTTTATAATAAAATGTTATTAATCAAGTAATTTCGTATTGTCCCAGTTACAGGTCCGGGGTCTGTTGTATTGGCCTTCAGCCTCGGGCCAATACAGCAGACCTCGGATCTGTAATTGGGCCAATACGCAATTACCTGATTAATGACAATTTTATTAATTGACACCATTAAAAACACGATTTTATTGATTTTTGACCTGTGTTAATATGGTTGACCTCCGAACAATACAGGGTAGTCAATTGATAATGAACAAAAATTTCATGTAGCGCTGACACATGTATAGAGGACTGTCACTATAACGATAGTTTTTGTTCCTTAACAGTTTGTCAATAAAAAGAATGTTCCTTAACAGTTTGTCAATATAAAGAATGTTCCTTAACAGTTTGTCAATATAAAGAATGTTCCACAACAGTTTGTTAATATAAAGAATGTTCCTTAACAGTTTGTTAATATAAAGAATGTTCCTTGACAGTTTGTCAATATAAAGAATGTTCCTTTACAGTTTGTTAATATAAAGAATGTTCCTTAACAGTTTGTCAATATAAAGAATGTTCCTTAACAGTTTGTCAATATAAAGAATGTTCCTTAACAGTTTGTCAATATAAAGAATGTTCCTCAACAGTTTGTCAATATAAAGAATTTGCAACTGTAAAAATCCCAATAATGAGGTGTACAACAGGTAATAAAGGGCTGTTTGCACTTAACCACTCCAAGAAAGAAATGTTGTGGACGTTCCTTAGAATCACCTCAATGAGACAATTCTAACAAATATCCAACACATGAAATTGTAGTTGGGGTGAGTTTTGTGGTTTTGTCAAATGTGGGTATAAACAATGAGGCAGTTCTAAAAATATCCACTATATGAATTTTGTTTCTTGGAGTATTAACCCTTGTCCTGCTGTTCACAACAAACCCAAGATTTGCAAACAGTGTAGATCCAGATCTGATGGCTTCTGAATCTGATCAGGATCTACACTGGTTGACATTCAGTTTGTGAATTTGTAGGAATAAATTACATCAAGTAATCTGACTGGTTCAAAGGCAGAAATGGGTGTGGTTAAATTAATTATTCAGTGCGTTTGTTTGATTTGAGGTTAAACGTCCCCGTCAACACTTTAAAGGTCATTTTGGAGACTTTGCTTCCAATTTTGTGGGACTTTTACCCGACATTGAGATGAAATGACATCTCAAGCCCTGTCACCCAATGAAACCAAAAGGGTTTATTAGCATGGACGGTCCGCCTCGCACCGCGGTTCCTGGACAGGCTTAGATCCTCTATGCGGTTTACCAGTACTAGTGTGTGGGCCGGATTCAGCTATGCGTGGAAGCATCATGCAGCCCATATAATTCTTCAAGCCCCTATGGGTGGGGGCCGTTTGTGAATTTGTAGGAATATATTACATCAAGTATTCTGATTGGTTCAAAGTCAGAAATGGGTATCGCTAAATTAATTATTCAGCAGAATAAGGTCTAAATACAATATTCTTGAATACTTTAATTAGCTTGTCTCATCTTGAGCTTTGAATTTGTACCACTGAAGTTGTAGTTAAAGTGAGTTTTATGATTTTATCAAATGTGATATAAACCCTGAGGCTGCTCTAACAAATATCAACCACATTAATTTGGTTTCTTGGTATATTATACAATATTCTTGAATATCTAAAATAGTCTGTCTCATCTTGAGCTTAAAATTTGTCCCCATAAAATTGTGGTTATAGGGAGTTTTGTGGTTTTATTAAATGGGGTATAAACACTCCGACCATCGGGGCTTGATGGTCGGGGCTTGATGATCGGGGCTTGAAGAAATAGATGGGCTGCATGATGCTTCCACGCAGAGCTGAAACCGACCTGCACACGAGTACTGGTAAACTGCTTAGAGGATCTAAGCCTGCCCAGGCAAAGCGGTGCGAGTCAGCCCGTCCATGCTTATAAACCCTATTGTTTTATTAGGTGGCAGGGCTTGAGATATCATTTCATCTCAATGTCGGGTAAAAGTCCCACAAAATTGGAAGCAATGTCTCCAAAATGACCTTTACAGTGTTGATGGGGATGTTAAACATCAACTCAAACAAAACAAACAAACAAACGACAAGGATGTTCTAACCAATATCAACCAAATTAATTTTTGTTTCCTGGAGTATTATACAATATTCTTGAATATCTAAATAAGTCTGTCTCAAATTGAGTGTAGGATATGTTCCAATGAAATTCTTGGATTGTAGTTAAAGTGTGTTTTCTCATTATATCAAATGTGGGTATAAAGAAGGTTGACTGTGTACCATTTTCCCTATACCCATATTTCCCTCCTCAAAGGACATCAGGCCTTGCCTACTTGCCAAACTGTAAGTCAGTCCTAATGCTAAATGATACACAACAACTTCAGTCCTAATGCTGAATGATACATAACTTTGTCCCACCCACCCCCACCCCCCATGGCTAGGATGTATCTTTACCTACCTTAGTGCTGGTTAGTCTGACCAGTAGGTTGTCCTCAAGTTCCTTCATCTTCTTCTTGTTACTTGTCACATCCTCTAGAAGCTTGGTCCGCTCAGATTCAAGCTCCTGTTGTACAAAGAAGAAAATTAAACTGCATCATGGGAGAAAATAAAACAGCATCATGTTTATAAGTCCCTCTAATGAACACCCTTGTAAACCACTACAGTAAAAATTTCTAAAAATTCAGACAACTTGAAAACTAATTCTCCTAAAATTTTAACAAATTTGTTTCCATTACGAAAACACACCTATACAAATACATTGTAACCTTTATCGCCGAAAAAATGAAAATTTAAAGATGAAAAATTGTGATATTTTTCTTATTTCTACTCGAAATATAGATTATGGGTAATAGTTAGTACCCACAATCTATATTTTAGAGCAAAAATAAGAAAAATAAGGTTTACCCCTGCAAACCCCAGTTTTACTATATAAAAGTGGGCTTCAAGGGGGGCCAAATTATATAGGTGTGTTTTCCTGATGCCAACCCAGCAAGGAGTCCAAAAAGTGCAGACAGCATGGCAGTCTAGACCCTAATCAGACTGCTCCTTCAAGAGCAGTCTGATCTGAGTCGGCACTGTTTGCTTAGGCCTGTTTGTCCCAATGCTAAGGATCATTACGATATTCTATATAAAGAAAAGTAGGAATTACAGGGTACACATAATTTTCCTCATTTTTGCTTTAAAACTCATTAGAACTACCTCAAAGTGGTGGTTCTAACAAGCACACACAATACATGTTTGGAGTATAATTAAGCAAAATAGTCACACTGGACATAAAGAAGCAGGAAAGTCTAGCTCACAGGTATCAGGACCTATCTGCTCACTTGTTACTCCCACAAAAACTGCCTTGATAGTACAACAGTGGCATTTTGTAATTTTTTCACCTGAAAGGGGCCAGAACTATGTCGAAAATTGACGAATTGTAGTGGAAATCGAACTTGACCTGTATTTTATGATGTTACATCAGTGTACCAAAAATTTTAAAAATCGGTGAAGCGCTTTTTGAGTTATCGTCTGGAAACCAAGTCAACAGACCGACCGACCGACAGACCGACAAGCTCACTCCTATATACCCCCCACAAATTTCATTTGTGGGGGTATAACTATTACTAGCTACACTGTAAATAATAATCATGAGCATTGTCCTTAAGCTGGGATATGAAAGGGTGTGAGCAGCTGACATTATAGTATCTATAAGCAATACCAATACAATTTTCTTCTGATCATGAAAAAATGGCTCTTCTGTACTTTAGTACAGGCCAGCTAAAAAAGCCTTAACCCTTATCTTGCTGGTCACGACAACCCCTATCTTTGCAAACAGTGTAGATCCAGATCAGATGGCTTCTGAAGAAGCCATCTGATCAGGATCTACACTGTTTGGCATTCAGTTTATGAATTTGTAGCAATAAATTACATCAAGTAATTTGATTGGTTGATAGACAGAAATGGGTGTGGTTTAAATGAATATTCAGCAAGTTAAGGGTTAATAGCTGGTTTTGGTTTGATTTGGAGTTTAACCCATATATGACAATGGAATCTTCCACCTATATAAAGTTTGGTGTGGTCCATTTCCAAATATAGGGAAACCAGGTTGGTTTTGTATTAGGTAAATTTTCAACAAATGCATGTACTGCAAGCAAACTGTGTAGTCGCAGATCAGACAATATATTCTGCTGCATCTGATCTGGATCTACACTGTTTGCCAATGTCCCACAAATGGGACGCTAGGCATATATGGGTTAATAGCTCCAATGATGTTGAGCCAATCATTTTACAGTCCAACTTGTGTTAAGCAAGAACCTAAGGGATAACCAAAATGTGCTTGATTAAGACAGATGCTTGCTCTATACAGGTGAATTTTACTGCCTTTGCCTTTAAGAAACAAAAGCATGCTTGCTTAAGACAGGTTACTTGCTCAAAAGAGGTGGCCACTATAACAGGTTTTACTGTAATTAAACCATACTTTTCTTCGGCAGACTTATACATCATAAGCAGTTGACCGGTACAGTACACATGTTTTAGCCAGAACTTCACAACTGCCCTTCTTAAGTCAGTGGTAGGAGAGAGAATATGTAGAAAATATTTCATGGCCAAACTCCACTAAAGAAAGCTGCCAGACCTGGCTGGGATCGAACCTGTGACTTCAAGATCACCAGTCTGACATACATCCAACTGAGCCATCGAGGCGGGCCCTTAAAAAGGGATATTTTAATACAGTAAAACCTGTCGCAGGGCCTGACAAATCTAAAAAATTTTCACTTGCCCATCGGGCAAGTAAAATATTTTTGCACTTGCCCAGCTCAAAATCCTACTTGCCCAGGATTTTGGAACTCAAAGTGGGGTTGGATGCGGGGGGATAATGGTGACGGTGATGACGACCAACATTTATAAATATAATCCAAGGTTTCTGTCAAGTTTCAAGAACAACCACTTTCCATTAGGGTCTAGTTATTTCATGTTTGTGTTTCTTTCCCTTTGGTGTCTCTGATTGGAGCTCAGGGTTAATTGTATCGATTCCTGATCATAGCCTTCACTTCTATTTATTTCCCTTTGTGCGGTAATACGGTAGAAAATACTGTTGTTGTCATAGTCAATAGTCAATAACGGTACTTTTTCAAGTTGATTGCTGACATAATAACTTAACCGATTAGCAATTTAAGATACAGTTATAAACTCATTTAGCTTGACACGCATGATAAACACGAGCTGCAGCCGATATAGATCTACTCAGAAGTGTCAGGGCAGCGAGATAAAAGATTAAAAGAATGCAGTTTATTTAGCTTACAATTTAATGAACCAACCACAAGACGAGAATCCCCTCCATCCAAAACGAACCCAAACTTTCACACCCGCCCTACAAGCAAGTTAAATGCGATCATCATTTCCGCTATCCAAATCGTCGTCCACAAACCACCACTCCCATTTTTCTGCACGCGATCGGTAAATGACGTCATCCAACCCCAGCAACCCGACACATATTAAATGTCATTATTTTATTTTAATGGGGCGTATCTCTTTCATAAAAAATGTTTGAAACCAGTAAAAAATATTTTTCTCGATAGCTAAATGGTTGTGGATAGAGGCACGACTAATCCGCGGTTACCAACATTAAAACATTTGACTTTTCCCGCCAGCGTCTGCTATTTGGCGCCAAAACATAACCATTCAGGAGATAGTCCGTTTTTACTACCATAAGATGTAGCAAATCGTCTTAGGAGCTATTAAATCATTTTCACATTGACAGGGATTAACGCAAATAAGAGACATAATTTAATCTTATTTTCACACCTTGCCACGCTTATTGATAGCGCTGGTGGTACACACTACACCAAAAATGAAAGACACGTATCGCCAGACAATCATGTTTAATTGGTAATTATATGACCGGGATTAACAATAGTGTCATAATTGAACCATTATAAAAACATAGATGGTTTTGTCTCTGAATTGCCGACAAAGCGAGAATTATTGTGATTTACCTACTGGTCTAGTTTTACCGTATATTAAAGGGTCAAAAGACTGACAGTTGTGGACGATTTTTGCACTTGCCCGACCGGGCGTCTAAAGGTCAAAGTGCAGCTGCCCGGCGCGATTTCAGACTTGTCCCGGGCGGCCGGGCAATGGATTTGTCTGCCCCTGCTGTCTTAGTGGCCACCTCTATTAAGCAATCTGTATTAAGCAAGCAGGCTCTCAGTTCCCAAAAATAGCAAATGTGTTAAATTTCACCTGTATTAAGCAAGCACCTGCCCAAAGCAAGCACATTTTGGTTATCCCTTAGGTGCTTGCTTGATACAGGTTGGACTGTATTCACAAGCAACGAAAATTTCATTTTCAACCCAGCAGAGCATGAAAAAAAGTTTTATACTCATGGAAACTGAAAACTAAAAATGAAAAAAAAAAAAATCAAAACAACCGTAAGCATGTCATCACTTAACATGCATATATATAATCTAATATTTTTGCTGAAAAAATGTGAGTAGCTTTTGCAAATGCAAAAACTACTTACATTTTTCCAGCAAAAATACCAGAGTATTAGATATTGTACTTGCAAGAACAGTTAATAATTTGACCACTAAAGAACTTGTTAAGCCAACGACACTTTGAACAACTGGACCAGGGTTTCTGATAGTTTTTCACAGAATATAGCATCACAAATTTTTATCAATATCCAATCAAATGACAATTCACATAGACAAATGGGTTAGAATCAGTGGTATACTTACAGCTTTCTCTGTCAGAATGACGCGACCCAGTAGCTGATCTTCCAGACCCTTCATGGTCACAGTGAAGTCAATGATGGATGTTCTTGCAAAGATCTCAGGTGTATAAGCTGGGTTAGCAAGCTTGGTAGTTATGTATAGGACAAATCCTTTCATTACATCACACTCCTTGTCACCGACCTTGACCTTCAGGGTCGAGCCGACCTTGATGAAATTTTTCTCAAGGACGTTGTCAAGTGCAGGGTCGAGTTCCTCCGCAATGTCCTCAATGATGAGAGGTCGGCCGAGAGACATGGCATCTTCAAGATGTTGTCGGAAATATTTGTGATTCAGCGCTGTGATCTGTAATGACAGGAATTTACTAATGAATCAATGACTATCCCAATAATTAGTGATTTGCCAATTACAATAATCAATTTTATCCATGATCATGGGTGTTCACTAATGAGCTAATTAGCTTGTTTAACCCTTATCCTGCTGAATATTCAATTTAGCCACACCCATTTCTGAATTTGAAACAATCAGATTACCTGATGTAATTTATTCCTGCAAATTTACAATGTATAACAGTGTAGATCCTGATCAGATTGCTTCTTCAGAAGCCAACTGATCTGGATCTACACTGTTTGCAAAGATGGGGGTTGTTGTTTGTAAACAGCAGGATAAGGGTTAAAATATGTAGTTGCTGAACTTGGCGTCTCACATGTGACCCCAGTAAGACGCCACTCACAGCGGTGAGGCACCTAGTGATTAAGAGTAAGCAGTGTTACCCACTGGGCCACAGAGGCCCATACTCACTCCTAATACATGTAAATCACTAAAAGTTGACAAATTAATATTTGGAAAGCTATAGCGCACCATAATCACCCACACACTGATCTTTCTACAGATAACAGTATACCTACCATAATGATCATAAGTTCTGGGACAGACAGGCCTAAGCAAACGGTTCAGACCCAGATCAGACTGCTCCTCAAGGAGCAGTCTGATCAGGGTCTACACTGTTTGCCATTATGTCTACATCTTTTGGACTCCTAGCTAGATCATGAAACAAATTTGTTAAAATGTTAGAAGAATTATAGCTAGCGCAAGTCCTAAAAATTTTCAGGATCTTTATGGTGTGTCCAATGCTGTTACAGAAAATAACAACATTGTAACATTCTTTGCAATATTTATGAAGTGAGGTGAGCATGAAAAAAATTCTACAAATATCACATGGTCCAGTCCAGTTTTACAATAAGCTTTACTTTTTATAACAAATATACAGTAGAATGTTGATGTCTCCAACATCAATAGCTTGTTTACAATGGCTGGGTCGAACCCGTTATTGAGCCCCTAGGGAATTCCTCTGCATAAAAAAATCATGAGGGATAATTTAGGAGTTTTTGTCTTTTATCTTGCAAATGTATGCTGTGTTTTCTCATTAGAATTGCCTCAATGAGGCGATTTGAGGCGATTCTAATGCGTACACACAGCATACATTTATAGTAGAGAACACAGACAAGATGTCCCAATGCCTCCTGAGAGTAACCCTCAGTGTCTTGAACTACCCCTATCGGGAAAAAGTTTTAGTGGTCCCAAAGGTGCTTGAGCTATTGAAGATCGACTGTGTTAAGAACGACCATTCAAAGTTGCATTTGAGGTATATTGTAAAACTGGACCAGGCCCAGTGGTGTGACTCAAAGTCAAACAGTACCTGTAGTTCATTGGCTGCCTCTCTTGATTTGATCCAGTTCTTCCCTTGCCCCTGGGGGTCAACAAGCAGTGGGTACCGGGATGCCTTGGTGACAATGATACCGTTCTGTGTGGATAACTCATCATTTGGAAGACCCTGGAGGTTCCACTCACCAATCTGTCAAAGAAAAACAAGTCTTTAAAACCTATACATGCTAATGATGACTAGCAATTGGCACTGATAAATGAATAAATTCATGACCCACTGGTGGCCATGTTTTTCAATTTGTGAACACGAGTTGTAGGAATCTTGAACAGTCACCCATATATCAACCCTGTTAAATTAAATTGACATCCCTTGAACAGACCCTCAGATGTCTTTAAGGCTGACGCGATTAATCGTATAATCGATTGATCGATCGATTGATAATTTCCACAAAATGATTATCATTGATGATTTGCTTTCAATCGATTACTTGATAGGTACAACTTACTCCCCAAAGTTATCCCTATAATGGCTGGATGAGTGGCAAACAGTGCAGACCCTGATGAGACGCCCACATTCGGCGTCTCATCTGGGTCTACACTATTTGCTCAGGCCTGTCTGTTCAAATATACATATGGTAAAGTGCAACATATGGTAAGAGTCATGCTCAGACAGAAAGCCAGAGAAGTAAAATTATGACAAAAACCTTAGTGATTACTAATCGATTATCGATCGCAATGACATGACTGATAATCGATTATCTTTTCAGCTCCGATTAGTAAGCCTTAGATGTCTTCTATATTTTTGGGTTGACTGTTGTCTGACAATTGACCCAAAGTTACTAAGCACAGTGGCTTTACCCTGTTGATGTTCACGTGCCTATCACTGATTTGTACACAGTCAAGATTATAAGAATCTTATATGGGTGTGAGGGGTGGATGGAAAAATCCGTCCCGAGGGTCACTGTTCGGCATCATGAGGCTTGCCGAGTGATGCCGGACAGTGATCCCGAGGGACGGATTTTTCTATCCACCCCTCACACCCATATAGGATTCTTTTTCTTGCATACCTTCCATTTTTAGCGCGGATTTTTAATGCAGCAGTCACTTCTGTTAACAACTTCCGCCATATTGTGATTACACTACAGGAATGTTTAGTGACGTCACGTAACTTGCAAGACGTCAACCTTAACGACGGCGCATACGAGGTTGTATTCAACCAGTACATTTATCAAACACGCGGGAATATTCGATATTGGGTCGGAACACCAGGGTCAGAACATAAATTTCTATCCCAGGGTAAAATCTGGTGTGCAAGAAAAAGATTATTTACAGCAATGCTATTCTTGTCATTGTGATGCCCGAGTGCTGTGAAAATGAAAGCTTGTGAAACATTGAAATGGCTCCTGTGCAAACAGTGTAGACCAAGATCAGACACTGCAGAATATAGTGTCTGGTCTGGGTATACACTGTTTGCTTAAAGTGAAGTAATTTAAGGGGAATGGGAACACCTTCAGGGGAGGCAACTCTGGAAAAAGTATTTTTGTCTCCCATGTCAATAGGGGTCAACACTTGAAGGAAAGAATTTGCTCCCGAGGAGCAAATTCTTTCCTTCAAGCGTTGACCCTTTTTCGGTGGGACAGAGCTTATAGAAAAGTGAACAGGAAGTCCTTAAAGTTGTCTCCCTTTGGAAAATGGCTGAAAAATCTAAAATGATTCTGTTCAGGACCATTTTCCAAACCTACACTTTGAGACAATCACTCACCAGTGCTGTCAGTGCTGTGTTTGCCAAGAGTTTTAAAGGAAACTGGGACAAGACATGCGTAAAGTTTATGACCGTTGGTCAACCAGTTACGGAGATCAGAGATGTTGAAATGAAAAGCTGACAATCGACGACGGATGATGTACACTGGGCAAACTTGCGAGCTCAGGTGAGATAAAAATAAAATACATGAAAAAAAAACCCTAATGGCATTTTGGACACATTTTTCAAACAAGGTTTACCAAAAAGGTAACGTCATTATCTAAAAGGATAAATTTTTGAGAAAAAAAAAACAAAACAAAAAAACTTCCAAAGCGTGTTGTCTTACGATTCATGATTATCCTTTCCTGGAATAAATAAAAACAAAACAAAATAACAAACGTGAGGCAACTTACTGTGTTAGCTCCGACCAACATGTCAATGGTGTTGAGATTAATAGTGAAAGGTATCTTTCTGTTCTTGAGCTCCTTAAACCAGTTCTTGAACAGCAGGCCCCTGAAGTCTTGGTTGAAGGGTCCAGCATAGGACAGGAAGGCAGTGGATACCAGGACATCCCCAACTAGTCTGGAGAAAACAAAATGGAAGCATTTACTGGTAAGCTCTATGTTTGTTAGCCCTCAAGCTGTCAAAAAGAAGTATGTCTGAAAATGTTGTCTGTTTTTGTCGTCTGCTGCATCTTCTTGCAAAGCTTTCAAATATATTTTTGCATAAAGGCAAACAGTGTGGACCCAGATCAGACTGCTTCTAGAGGAGCAGTCTGATATGGGTCCACAGTGTTTGCAACGTAACTGGCAGATGACAAAGCAGACGAAAAGTGTCCAGACTGGCACCTTTACAGTACAAATCATGACTTGCAGACGGCATTTTCAAAGCATCACGAAAACACGCCTATATAATTTTGACCCCCTCGATCCCCACTTATATATAGAGAAACTGGGGTTTCCGGGGGTATACCTTATTTTTCTTATTTCTGCTATTTTGAGCAGAAATAAGAAAAATATCACAATTTTTCATCATAAAATTTTCATATTTTCGGCGATATAGGTGGCAATGTATTTGTATAGGCGTGTTTGCGTAATGTATTTTTTCTTAGTTTTCCTAGAAAATAAGGCTTGATACTACCATGTGAATTGTCTACTGGGCAGATGATTCACATAAAATATGATTTTTCTTTATAAGAAATGAAATAGATTGTGTTTGCCATGGCATTTGCAGCGCTTCAAAGGTTAACTTTTAACCTGCTGAATATATTAATGCTGCAACACCCCTTTCTCTATCAATCATTCAAATTACTTGATACAAATTGTATTTGTTCAAATTTATAAAATGCATGACAAACAGTGTGGATCCTGATCAGGCAGCATTTTTCGGAAGCCATCTGATCTGGATCTACACTGTTTGCAATGTTAGCTCTTATCATGTTCAGCAGGATTAGGGTTAAACAATAATACACTTGTTGCCGACATGCGTATGATGAGCAATTTGAAACCAACAGGCTTCATACCCTTGAAGACTTGTTTTTATTTGTTGTAAGTTAGTCAAAAATTTACATGCTTTAAGCTTATAGTGTAAACCATGATCAGACACTACATTCTGCCTAATGCTCTGTTTGCCAATGTCCCATACTGTCCATCTTTGTTGCAGAAGAAACGCTAGAAGGAAAATTACACCTTGAAGTTGAGTTATATCCCACCTATGAAACTGCCAGTCTATAAGGTTCCCATAGCAGTGAAGGACAAGCTAAATCAAAGCGTCAAAAGGCACTGAAATGACAGATTCTGTGAAAAATTCAGATTTACTTTCTTTAGTGATAAGGACAATGGCATTGGAGTGCTGATTTTTAGTTTGGTTCACAAAACTGAGGTGAATCGGCTGTTATACACTTTCATCATCATTTTACTTGCACGTTATAGATAATACAACATGCAAATGACTACCCAGCAGGCACACGTCGCTAGGGCAACATCAAATCAACGTCGATCAACGTCATGACGTTGCATCCATGTTGATGGGACGTCACAATTACGTCATGTGCCTGCTGGGATAGTTGCCAGTTTTATGACAACACAAAGCATAGACGCAACTTTCTTGTAAAAGCTTACACTTGTTGACTGATATGTGTTTCGCGGCTCAGTCAAGAACCTGCCTTATGTCGTGCGCTACAATAAAGGAAAACACTTTTGTGCGATGTTTGAAGTTTTGCAGATTGTGACTAATTATTTATCAATTCATTGTGCTTACATATTCAGTTATTCAGACCTACAACAGAATTGGACAGTGATAACTGTTAGGAGTATATTATTGCTGGCTTGCTACCGTACGGTGAAGTTTCTAGCGTCACGTACTTCGCATTTAATTAGGTCATGGAAGTGTTATGAGTTTGTACCCTTTCAGCCCTTTATAGCCAAGTACAGATACCTACAGATGCAAACAGTGTAGAACCTGGTGAGATGGCTCATAATGATACATCGCATTCTGTTCTACAAATTCAGTGACTGAAGAGTGAACTTGAGAAACTCGTGGGTGGAAGGGGTAAAATCTTAACCTGGCCATTTTGAAATGTAGCAGAGGCCATTTCATCTTTTTTCCGCCTTTTTTTTTCTCTTAAATTGTGACACAAACTTCATATTTCTTACGATTAATCTGCAGGCAGCTGATTCAAATGAAATCCAAGCACTGAAAAATAAGATAAAAATGTAAATTCGTCTGCTTCATGTTTTGTATGGCACTTTTAAGATAACAAACACGTCCATTGTTCGTTTTACAAAAGACATGTGTCGTCTTATCTTTCATGGAACTTTTTCAACTACAGTTGTCGCCAAACCTGTCGCATGATGCAGCTAAATCGTAAGATAAAATCGTCAAGTTGTCTGCTTCAAGTCTGTATTACACTTACAGGATAACTAATACGATTGTACAATTTTATTACTGCGCCAAACCGAACTACATTTTGTGCGGACTCCTATTTCTATGGCTGTCAAAGCCGGAAGAACTGAAGCACGAATTACTTTAAACATGTAGCACAGCAAGAATAGACAGATAGAATCTGTCATTAAAAATGAGCTTCAATGTTTGCAAAAATTAGGTGTTTTACAGCCAGTCACATATCCAACAGAATGGGTTGTAAACATGGTTCACTGCCAGTCTATAAGGTTCCCATAGCAGTGAAGGACAGGCTAAAAATGAGCTTCAATGTTTGCAAAACTTAGGTGTTTTACAGCCAGTCACATATCCTACAGAATAGGTTATAAACATGGTTGTTGTCAATAATGCTGACAATACGGTCAATCAGGCATCAAAATGCAACAACCATCCTATGCCTTGAATTTGGAAACATGCATTATTGACAACAGGGTTTTGGTCAAAATCATTAAAAGACTGGTGAACAGTGTAGATCCAGGTGAGATGGCTCATTATGAGCTACACTGTTTTCAGAGGTATCAGTTTTGCTTTAAAAGAATGAAAAGGCTAAATGACTGATTTCGTATTCCCTTATTTTGGAGTTTAACAGCCCAGTCAATTCTAATAACCCATTTAGTACCAGAAACCCCAAAATGGGTACCCTGGCAAACAGTGCAGGCCCTGATCAGACGCCGCATTCTGCGGCGTCTGATCAGCGCCTGCCCTGTTTGCAAAAATGTTCAGCCATTTTCTGAACAGTTTTTGATGAGAACACAACCTGACACCCCTAAATTTTGAAATGGACTCCTGCTATATATAAGGAGGAAGATTCCATTTAGTACAAAAAGGGTTAAAGTCATATCAAAGCAGCTAGACCTTTAACTACCCACACTTTTCCTGAGCAGGCTTATACATAAGCGCTTAGCCAGTACAGTGCACATTCCTTTGACAGAAACTAATTTCATATGTATTTGGAAAGTGGCATGTGCTTGTTAACTTAAAATCAAGTGTATGTGAACTTAAATGATGTATTTTATGTACTATGTGTGAAAGTGATCCATGCTTCACGACAGCAAGTGGCTTAAATTCACATAAGGAAGTGTGGTGTGTGAAGTCTGACAATTTGTGCCTACAAATCATAATAATACATATTTATCTCTATATAACACTGTTCATTACACCACTATACCATTAAAACACTGCTCAATATACCACTATACCATTATAACACTGTTCATTATACCACTACTCCATTATAACACTGTTCACTATAACACAGTTAAATATAAATTATAAAGAAAAATGACCAAAAATGGTCATTTTTCTGTGTAATCTATATAATTTTGTAAATGCACTGTTGTTTGACTAGCATGGTTTATGCTTTGGACCCCAAAAACAATGTTAAAAATATGTTGCAAAAACAGTGTTAAAAAGACGTTGTTGTGTTCATATACCTGTGTTTAAATTTACACTAAAAAGAAGGTAAATAAAAACTACTTGTTTTGATGTATAATTTCAAAGCTCCAATAATGTAGAAAAAAAAACAGGATAACTAAGAGAAATTTTCTTTATTTCTTGTAAGAAACATGTGTTGTGGGTACCTATGACAATTACAAGTGTTAGGATTGCGAGAACAGCCTTGTGATTCCAACAGGTACCCACAACATGTTTCTATGCAGAAATAGGAAAAATTATTCCGAAATCATCACTGGCACTTCTCCTCACCTGAGGATAAGAGAAGGACTAAAATGAAAGCATGTTTACACCTGGGACCATTTGTTCAAAGCATTGTTAGCTTAACGGGCCCATTAATGGTCAAAACGTTATCTGCTCTAGCAAGTACAATACCTAGTACTCTAGTTATTTTGCCGAAAAAATGTGAGTAGCTTTTGCAAATGCAAAAGCTACTCACATTTTTTCAGCAAAAACATTAGCATATTTGCCATATTTAATGATCAGTTTAACGTCACATAAACTAAGGGCATCATTAGTTTTGAACAATTGGGCCTTGAATTGCCAATACAGAAATAAAGCTTCTATGATTCATTCTTTCAACACATGTGAAAGCTGTACTAACTAATTTGGATTATTTAACAAATGCACATGTATTTAGAATTTTCAAAGTTGCTCTTTCACCTTCTGTCTTGTATCCTTATCATGCATTCATAAGTAAAACCAGAATACAGGTAATATGAGCCACATAGAGGCGAAAAGGTATCTTTGAGTATACTTAAGTACTGAGCAATGACTCAAATCATTCTTCGTACATACTCAGAATGCCGTCACATTATCAAGTCTATTAAATTAACACCCCTGTAAACACCACGTTATGTAGAGAAAACTGGAGTTTATTTTTTGTATTTCAGCTCCAAGACATAGGTTCTGGGTACTCATTAGAACCACCTCAATGAGGCGGTTCTAACGAGCACCAACAACCTATGTTTGGGGTATAAATAAGAGAAATATCAAAATTTTTCATCAGAAAAATACATATTTGGAGATATGAAATCATGTACTATGAGACACGATGATGTAATTGTAATGGCAGCCCTCCAGGGAAAGGGAAGACTCCGATCTGACGGCCGGCTGAGCTGAGGTGTTTGCTGTGCACATGTCTAAAGACACTCTTTTGCCAATTGTGGCTAAAATGTAACATATTGAATTTGATTAAAACACAATTTGATTGTTTGGAGTTTAAAGGCCCAGTCAACACTATTTAAGTCATATCGAGCAGGTCAGTAAGTGGTTAGCCAGTACAGTACATGGTGCACTATACAGTGCAATTCCTTGTGGCGGCAAAAATAAATAATTATCCTCAAATCAGTGTTTGCTTGACATATTGGAGGTTACGTGCCAAGTCAACACTATTAAGATTATATCGAGCCTGTCAGTTAACTTTTTCTCTTTTATATCCTATTAACAAGCAAAGACATTCCTTATAGTTCCAGATCAGAGGTCCCAAGAGTTAATTCATTTAACCCCTATCCTGCTGAATAAATTAATTTTAATAGCCACACCCATTTCTGACTATCAGCCAATCAAATTACTTGCTATAATGTATTCGTTCAAGTCACATTGCACGACAAACAGTGAAGATCCTGATCAGATGGCTTCTTCAGAAGCCATCTGATCTAGATCTACACTGTTTGCAAAGGCAATGGGGCTGTCATGTTCAGTTTGTTCGATTTGAGGTTTATCCTCCTTGTCAACACTGCATAGGTCATTTTGGAGACGCTGCTTCCAATTTTGTGGGACTTTTACCTGACATTGAGATAAATGACATCTCAAGTCGTATTCAGTAGGATAAGGGTTAATTTTGTCAGACAAAAAAAAAAAGATGAAAAATAAGACTACTGGTAAAAATCACATTAACAAGCCTGTGCAAAGAACTTCCATGTAATCCCCACTTAGACAGGGAAAAGTGAGGTTTACAAGGATATACATTTTCCTTTATTTTTGGTTGTAAACATAGATTGTGGGTACTCGTTAGAACCGACTCTATGAGGTGGTTCTAATGAGCACCCACAATCTATGATTGGAGAAGAAACCGGAAAGATAAAAAAATAACTTGTATAATATTACCGTATTTACCTTTTGTATTTGAACAGATAGTGCTGAGCAAACACTGTGTAGACCCAGATGAGACGCTGCAAAAAGTGGTGTCTCATCAGTGTCTACACTGTTTGCCACTGATCCAGCTATTTTTAGACTCAACATCGGGTATTAACCCTTATTCTGCTGAATATTCAGTTTAGCCACACCCATGTCTGACTTCGAACCAATCAGATTACTTGAAGTAATTTATTCCTACAAATTCATAAACTGAATGTTAAACAGTGCACATGTATATCCTGATCAGATGGCTTCTTCAGAAGCCATCTGATCTGGATCTACACTGTTTGCAAAGACAGGAGTTGTCGTGAACAGCAGGATAAGAGTTAAATTGTACTTGTTCAAATTTTAGAGCAAGTATGGTAAGGAGTTTAGGTGTCTGAATACTTGGGGTAAATACGGCAGTTGTACAGGTATGAAGGATCCCACTGTAGCACATACGTGTGTTGTCATATTGTCATTCATCACATTCAACAACAAGATCATTCCATATAAAAATTCTACCTCTGTAAAGGTTTGCTACAATATGTTCAAAATTAGAAATATGATATGAATCAGTATTTAATTTCTGTTTTACAGTTCATGTAAATAGTTTGGTTTGGTTTGGCTTGGTTTGGAGTTCAATGGCCCAGTCAACACTATTAAGGCCACCTCAAGAAAGTCAGTTTATCTACCCACACTTTTCCTTGGCAAGTTTATACATAATGGGTATTCTAATAAGTACCCACAACACAGTACCCACAACAGAAGTTTTTACAAAGGAATAACCTTTGATTATCATCATTACCCACTCTTATCTGGAGCTACATGGCTCCAAATTTGGAACTGATATATATTTTTTCATTGGCCACATGTTTTTGCAATCCAATACGGACTTAAGGGGACTGGATACACCTTCAGGGGAGGTAACTCCTTCAAATGTATTTCTGTCTCCCATGTCCATGGGGTCAACTCTTAAAGGAAAGAATTTGCTCCTGAGGAGCAAATTCTTTCCTTTAAGAGTAGACCCCTTCTTCAGTGAGACAGAGCTTATAGGAAAGCGAACAGGAAGTCCCGAAAGTTGTCTCCCTTTGAAAAATGGCAGAAAAATGTGCTGGTGTTCCCATTCCCCTTAACATCATGATATGCAACCTAGTTAATTTTTATCACACTAGTGTAGTGGGAACAGCATAAGATCATATACTTCTAAAAATCAAAGCAGAAAAAATGTAATTAGCACAACAAATTTGTCATTTTAAGGAAGTAGGAATTTTTTAAACATCACAGATGTACATAACTTTACAATAAATTCACTTCAGAAAACTCTAAATCTATGTCCTGCAGAATAGATTAATTTTGGCAATTCGGGACAATCATTCAACCAAATTTCTGAATAACAAGCTGTGTAGACCTTGATCAGATGGCAGATGCTGTCTAGGCCCAGTTGTTAAAAGATAACACTGCCATTAATTAGCATACTGTTAATTTGTTTGTTTGTTTTGAAGATTAACAGCCCAGTCAACACTATTTTAGGTCATATTTGAGGCGGTCAGTTTACCTATCCACACTTTTCCTGGGCAAACTTATACGCAAGTAGTTAACCAATACAGTGCACATTCTTTCGCCAGAAACGGACAACTTCTTGAATCAGAGGAATGGAGAGAATGACCATAGAAAAGCTTTCATGATCAATCTCCACGAAAGAATGTTGCTAACCCCGGCAGGTATCGAACCCGCGTCCTCCTGATCACCAGTCAGACGTGCATCCGACTGAGATACCAAGAATGGCCTAGCATACTGTTAAAATACTGATAGTTTAATGTCGCAGTTTTGCTAATATTTTTGCTAAAAAATGTGAGTAGCTTTAATGGCAGTTTTGCTAATATTTTTGCTGAAAAAATGTGAGTAGCTTTAATGGCAGTTTTGCAAATATTTTTGCGGAAAAAATGTGAGTAGCTTTTGTACTTTTGCTGAAAAAAGTGAGAAGCTTTTGAAAATACAAAAGCTATTCACATTTTTCAGCAAAAGCATCTGCTTGCAAAAGCTGCTCAGATTTTTCAGCAAAAATATTTTTGTATTAGATATTGTAATTTCAAGACCATTAAATATTTTTGCCACTAACAATGTGGCTTTAACCTTTATCCTGCTGAATATTCAATTTAGCCACACCTATGTCTGACTTTTAACCAATCAGATTACTTGATGTAATTTATTCCTACAGATTCATAAACTGAATGTCAAACAGTGTAGATCCTGATCAGATGGCTTCTTCAGAAGCCATCTGATCTGGATCTACACTGTTTGCTAAGATAGGGGTTGTCGTGAACAGCAGGATAAGGGTTTAACAACTGGGCACTGATCTGAATCTACACTGCTTGTAAAGGTGGGGTCATCTTGGTTTAGTAGAACAATGAATAAACAACATTGATAAACCAACGGACAAATTTAATAATGAATTTTACGTCACAAATTTTGTGAAATATATTTGTAAATGATACAGGGAGATTACCTTTCTGGAATACTAGGTCTTAAAAATGTGGTAATGTATTAGTAAAATGCTTATCTAGACGCTCAAATTAATCCTTAAAGCACCAGAACATTTGTAGAGCAGATGCCAAATCTTTATTTTCTTTTTTAATTATTTTTCAGAGTGAAAAAAAGGCTTGGCATTCCATGTGAATTTTCTGCTGAGCAGACAATTCACATGGAATGTCAAGCCTTATTCTCAAGCCTTATTTTCTTTAATAAACAATACAGAAATATTTGAACATGCTGTCTGCAAATATGGTGATTGTCAGTTTAAGGGGTAAATGTTTACAAAAAAAAAAGAAATGGGATCAATTTTCTGGAAAGTTTTTGTTTGATTTGAGGTTTAACGTCCCCGTCAACACAGTATAGGTCATTTTGGAGACGTTGCTTCCAATTTTGTGGGACTTTTACCCGACAATGAGATGAAATGACATCTCAAGCCCTGATGCCAAATGAAACCAATAGGGTTTATAAGCATGGACGGTCCGCCTCGCACCGGGGTTCCTGGACAGGCTTAGATCCTCTAAGCGGTTTACCAGTACTAGTGTGCGGACAGATATCAGCACTGTGTGGAAGTATCATGCAGCCCATCAATTTCTTCAAGCCCCGATGGGCGGGGGTCGTTTGAACTATTTATAGCTGGGACATTTTTAGCATGCAGGGACATCATTAATTTCGGACAAACATCTTGTGCCAGTCTAGTGTGTACAGCACAAAATTCTAACAAAATATGTTTATTATCACAACATTTGGGCCTTGTGCCGTCTGATCTGGGCCTGTACTTTTTGATTTGAAGACAATGTTTGTCTGAAAAATTATCACCTGGTGGCACATGCTATAACGGTTTCGAGTTTTATGATGTAAGCGCAATTGATTGCTTTTGTCAACTCTTTTTATTACCCGAACTAATGTGAACTTCCAGGAAAATCTTATTGTCTCATTAACCCATTTAGTACCGGGAATCCAAAAACGGGTACCCTGGCAAACAGTGCAGGCCCAGATCAGACGCTGCATAAAATGTCGTCTGATCAGGGCCTACACTGTTTGCAAAAAGTTCAGCCATTTTCCTAATCAATTTTGAAGAAAACACAACCTGACACCCCTAAATTTAGAAATGGACTCCAGCTATATACAAGGAAGAAGATTCCATTTGGTACAAAAAGGGTTAACAAAGGATACAAGATATATTTGCAAGCACTTGAATTTGTAAAAATTAGAATGAACTTTTTGCATGAACATGTACTACATTATGATAATAAATACCAAAAGAAGACAGGTTTTGTTTTGGTTAAGTAGGAGTTTAACAGGCCAGTCAACACTTTTAAGGTATTGTTGAGCCACTCAGTTTACCTATAAACACATTTCCTAAGCAAGCTTATACAATATAACCTCATTATAACACATGTTCATTATACAAAGTTTTGGATATAACACTGTTTTCAAGATGGATCCCAAAAATGTATCTATACATAAGCTGTTAATTTATACTAAGTTTGATTGCAATGAAAGCTCCAAGCTTATTGAATCGCTCTCGAATACTCATTCTGGATGTTATCACCCGTGCCAAAGAGTCAGTGACTTTTACACCACTGCTACCCATTTACACCTGGGTCGAGTGGGGCATTGTCATAACGTGTCTTGCCCAAGATGGTCCCTGACCAGAGGATACGAGGGAGAGAAGAAACATAGAAAATGTTTGTCCATGAAATGAAAACAGTAAAATTCCTATATTAAGACCACCTTTGGGACTTTTCAAAAGTGGTCTTAAAGACCACTTTTGAACAGTCCCAAAGGTGGTCCCTGACCAGAGGATACTGCTGGCAGAAAACACAAAGAAAGAATAAAAGCAGCCCTCAAAATAAGCTTTTTAAAGCAGAATGAGTCTTAATTTTAGGTGGTCTTAATAGCAGAATTTTATTACTACCAGCTTTGGGACTGTTCAAAAGTGTTCTTTAAGACCACTTTTGAACAGACCCATGGGTGTTCCCTGTCCAGAGGTCGTTGTGTGCAGAGAGCACGAAGAAAGAATAACTGAACCTAAACAAGTAAGCTTTTTAAAGCAGAACTAGTCTTAATTTTAGGTGGTCTTAATAGCAAATTTTACTGTATGTTTAATCTAACTATCATTACAGGGTAGTTTGATTTGTTTGATTTGAGGTTTAACGTCCCCGTCAACACTGTAAAGGTCATTATGGAGATGCTACTTCCAATTTTGTGGGACTTTTACCCGATATTGAGATGAAATGACTTCTCAAGCCCTGTCGCCCAATGAAACCAATAGGGTTTATTAGCATGGACGGTCCGCCTCGCACCGCGGTTCCTGGACAGGCTTAGATACTCTAAGCGGTTTACCAGTACTAGTGTGCGGGCCGGATTCAGCTCTGGGTGGAAGCATCATGCAGCCCATATATTTCTTCAAGCCCCTATGGGCGGGGGCTTACATTACAGGGTAGAACAGGGTAGAACAAGAACTCACCTTCCTATCTGGGACTTGAACTCCTGGCTCTGCTCCGTCCATCTGATCTTCTCTCCTCCGAGACCCTCAATAAGTGCCGCTGCAGCTGTCATCTTACGACGACATGTCTCTGCATCATCCATTAGTCTCTGTCGTAAGAAATGCAAAGTACATGCATCGGATATGTTTGCATCAGAAATAAGAAAAATATAACAAAATTTTCCAATTTTCGGAATCATGAGAGAAATGAGTACCGTAAAAATTCGGCTATAAGGCGATTCGGCTATAAGACGGGACCCCTTTTTCAGTTATTCTAAGGTGGGATTTTGCTTATACTCTTTTATAAGACGGGTCAAATTTTTGCCATATCTGTCGGGGCCTATCTGCTATCGCCAGATGCTATTTAGATGTGAGAAATCGGCCTTTTTTCGTCAGAAAACCCCTCTACTTACCCCTCATTTCCAGCCACAAAATTTAGAAATATTTGTTGCAGCTTTTTTATAAGTAACTGATCTTTTTTTTTTTATTGGGGAACACAACACCTAGCTATTCAGTTTCAGAACCAACGCCCCAGCTAGCACAAAATAGCGGCAAACGTCCGGCCGATACGTCCTATCGCTGTCGGCCCGGTACATGCTTTGCTGGCTTAGGCTACACAGACTTCTATTTAATAGATGACAGGGGCTGACAAATCCATTTCCCGGCCGTCCGGGACAAGACCGAAATCACGCCGGGCAGGTGCACTTTGACCTTATGACGCTCGGTCGGGACAAGTGCAAAAAAAAAGAAGTCTTTTTGAGTCCTTAAATGCGGTAAAACTAACCCAGTAAGTAAATCGCTGTCAATTCAGAGACGAACCATCTGTGTATTTATTACGGTTCAAGTATGACACTATTGTTAATCCCTGTCGTATAATTGCCACCCTGCGGTGCGTGTCGATAAGGTGTGAAAATATGGTCAAGTTATGTCTCTAATTTTGGTTTATCCTCCAGTCATAAAATTTAATCCACAATCAGTGTGAAACTGATTTAATTGCTCTAACGGTAGATGTTTGCATTAGAAAATCGGACTTTTCTACGATCTCATGAATGGTTATGTTTTGGCGCCAAATAGCAGACGTTGGCGGGAAAAGTCGAACGCTGTTGTTGGTTATTGACACGGAGCTTCTGGGGATAATTTTGGAGCTGTGCAAAGCACTGATTTTCTATCCACCTCTATTCACAACCGCTTAGCTATCGGGAAAATATTTTTTTACCGGTTCCAAACATTTTTTTATGAAAGAGATACATGCAATGACATTAAACACGTGTAATGGCGTCGGATGACGTCATTTTCCGATCGCGTGCAGAAAAATAGTAGCGGTGGTTTGTTGGCGGTGATTTATATCAATTCATAAATCACCGATCGGCTTTTTCCGTATGTCTGGTCTTCGCCGGACATTGCCGGAAAAAACCTTGCAGTCCATGACCTCGGCTATAAGACGGGGTCGTTTTTTTGGCTAATTTTGGAGGGAAAAATCCTCGTCTTATAGCCGAATTTTTACGGTATGTCATTTGAGTGTGTTTTCCAAATGTTTTTTTTTTAGTTTAATAGCCCAGTCAACACTTTTTAGGTCATAATGAGCCAGTCAGTTTACCTAACCATACTTTTCTGGGCAGGCTTATGCACAAGCGGCTAACCAGTACAGTGCACATTCTTTCACCAGAAACGGACAACTGCCTATCTTAAATCAGCAGAGGTGAGAATAAAACCATAGAAAAGATTTCATGCCCTATCTTCATGAAAGAATGTTGCCAACCTGGCAGGTATCGAACCAGCAATTTCCTGATCCCAAGTCAGATGCACATCTGACTGAGTTATTGAGGCAGGCATTTTTCATAAAGACATCTCAAACCATTGAAAAATGAAACCTGTAATAACAGAGGTCTATGTCATAAAAAACTATCATATGACGTCGCACCTAAGAGTGCAGTAACGCCATGTAATATTTTTGATAATCCACTAGTGGATTAAACCAGTGCTTCAGCTGAAGTGCACGACCCGCCGGATGCTTTAAGCTTTATGAGTGTTACCATATATGGGCATGGTGGCCATTTTGGTCATGTGACCTGGACCTAAAACGGTTCCCCCAATAAATGCACCTTATCGTAAGGAGCAAAAATATATCTTATACTTTAGTACTGTATTCTGAATCATTTGCAGGATAAAATGCATTCTCACTTTTCCAATACAAAAGCATATGTGTCAAAGTTTGACCTAGGCACAAAGAAGGTCAAGGTCAACCCAGGGTCACCATTTTAGCAATTTATGATGGGCCTACGTCCCAGATGCTATTTATCAAGTTTCGTGGAAATCTGCCCAGTGGTTCTGGAGAAGACTATTTTTGAAGGGTTTTTACCATATATGGCTTGGCGGCCATTTTGGTCATGTGACCTGGACCCCATGAGCAAATTTTGGTTTCTCCCATCCCATAGAGGCTCCATATGAAATTTGACTTCAATCGGCCAAAAGGTTTCCGAGGAGAAGTGGTTCGAAAACTTTCACATTTTTCGCCTCGGCGAGGCTATACTAAATGGAATGTTTGTTTTGTTTGATTTGAGGTTTAACGTCCCCGTCAACACTGTAAAGGTCATTTTGGAGACGTTGCTTCCAATTTTGCGGGATTTTTACCCTGCATTGAGATGAAATGACATCTCAAGCCCTGCCGCCCAATGAAACCAATAGGGTTTATTAGCATGGACGGTCCGCCTTGCACCGAGGTTCCTGGACAGTCTTAGATCCTCTAAGCTATTTACCAGTACTAGTGTGCGGGCCGGATTCAGCTCTGCCTGGAAGCATCATGCAGCCCATATATTTCTTCAAGCCCCTATGGGCGGGGGCCAGCTAAATGGAATGTAATATTTCACAAGTTCATTGGTTAGATCTCATTGATATCTATCAGTATGCCAAAAATTGTTTAAATATTCCAACAAAAGCATATGTGTAAAATTTTGACCTAGGCACAAAAAGGTCAAGGTCAACCTAGGGTCACCATTTTAGCAATTTATGATGGGCCTACGTCCCAGATGCTATTTATCAAGTTTCGTGGAAATCTTCCCAGTGGTTCTGGAGAAGACTATTTTTGAAGGGTTTTTACCATATATGGCTTGGCGGCCATTTTGGTCATGTGACCTGGATCCCATGAGCGAATTTTGGTTTCCCCCATCCCATAGAGGCTCCATATGAAATTTGACTTCAATCGGCCCAAAGGTTTCCGAGGAGAAGCAATTCGAAAATTTTCAGATTTTTCGCCTCGGCGAGGCTATACTAAATGGAATGTAATATTTCGCAAGTTCATTGGTTAGATCTCATTGATATCTATCAGTATGCCAAAAATTGTTTAAATATTCCAAGCGGTTAAGTCACTATCACCAATTTTCACAAATGGGTTACGGACGGACGGACAGACAGACCATATATGGCTTGGCGGCCATTTTGGTCATGTGACCTGGACCCATGAGCAAATTTTGGTTTCTCTCATCCCATAGGTAACCATATGAAATTTGACTTCAATTGGCCCAACGGTTTCCGAGGAGAAGCAGTTCGAAAATTTTCACATTGTTCGCCTCGGCGAGGCTATACTAAATGGAATGTAATATTTTGCAAGTTCATTGGTAAGATCTCATTGATATCTATCAGTATGCTTAAAATTGTTTAAATATTCCAAGCGGTTAAGTCACTATCACCAGTTTTCACAAACGGGTTACGAACTGACAGACTGACAGAATGACAGACTGACACGGTGATTTTAGGGCACTCTTAGAAAATCAACCGACTTCAGTCGGTCGCTTTTTCTGCGGTCGTGCAATACGCATATTAGCTAGATACGTCCGGTAATGTTACATGTACAACGTCCTTAATGATGTAGCGTTACTAATGGCGGAGTATTGATATTTTTGTAAACAATAGTCAATAAAATGCCTTTTAAATGTCATATGATAATTAGAATCTTGCATTCGTGCTCATAATTATATTATAGAATTTATAAAACTCGTTGAGGAAAAGGGGTAAAATGCTCGGCAAAGCCTCACATTTTATCCCTTTTCCTCAACTTGTTTAATAATTTCAATAATGCATGAACACTCATGTAAGATCCTCTATGTATACCAAACTCTGGTGGCTCATTTACCATGACTGATTCTAGAGAATACCAGGTGAGTGTCTTCTGATATCAAGTTTATCAGGCAAGGCTTCGAGAACGTTTGTAGAAGCGCAAGGCTTGCCGAGCTATTCTACATGTGTTCTCGAAGCCAAGCCTGATAAACTTGATATCAAATATGACACAAATATGGTATTCTGTATATCAGTTTATCCCCTTGTACACTCTTACATTAGCAATTTACTATTATTTATCGATGGTCCACGGTGCATTCCAACATTCTGGCGGTCGATATATTATGTATCAGCAGGCCATTTGTTTTCCTATAATATTTTTTTTTCAAATGTTTTTCCATTTCGTCAAGTAATAATAACATTTTTGCCAAATTTTCTAGTTGTCCAGTTCATTCATAAAAGTGCAATGCGACGTTGACCTGATAAAGCTTACTTGTCCTGAGATAGCATATCTTTATCTGGTCAATGTGCTACAATGCAAATAATATAGGGGTAACCGATAATCTGCAACATACTATTGGAAACCTGATGTCATATTGTGCATCCCAACATTACAATGGTCGATATATTTATAATAACATTTTTGTGAAATTTCCTAGTAGTCCGGTTCATTCATAAAAGTGCAATGCGACATTGACCTGATAAAGCATACTTGTCCTGAGATAGCTTATCTTAATCAGGTCAATGTGCTACAATGCAAATAATATAGGGGGTAACTGAAAATCTGCAACATACTATTGGAAACCTGATGTCATATTGTGCATCCCAACATTCTGATGGTCGATATATTTATAATAACAGTTGTGCCAATTTTCTTGTTGTCCGGTTCATTCATAAAAGTGCAATGTGACGTTGACCTGATAAAGCTTACTTGTCCTGAGATAGCATATCTTTATCTGGTCAATGTGCTACAATGCAAATAATATAGGGGGTAACTGATAATCTGCAACAAACTATTGGAAACCTGATGTCATATTGTGCATCCCAACATTACAATGGTCGATATATTTGTAATAACATTTTTGCGAAATTTTCTAGTAGTCCGGTTCATTCATAAAAGTGCAATATCACATTGACATGATAAAGCATACTTGTCCTGAGATAGCATATCTTTATCAGGTCGATGTGCTACAATGCAATTAATATAGGAGGTAACTGATAAAAACTCCTTCTCAAGGCCCTAGAAAATTCATTCTGAGTTCCAGTTGGGCCACGTCAAGCGATTTTGGTACTTATCGCCTATGCGAGCAGCGAAGGTTCAGGCGAGCCTGCGCATCCGCGCAGTCTCGCCAGAACCTTCGCTGCTCCCTCATACAAGCAGTGAATCAAGAGGAACCTTCAGACAGAAAGCCATATCCCTGGCCCCTCTGAATGGCTGGGCATGAGCAGTTAAAATTTGTCATGACGGAATGCTGGAAGACACAAATTCGCTTGGCGGGGCTCAGTTAAGGAATATTTAGGTATGATTTTTCCTATACCACTCTCTGGGCTAACCAGCAAATGACAAATTGATGGTTTTTTTCTTCCTTTTCCCCAGAAAACAGGTTTTGACATTTCTTGCAAATTGTCTAATGGAGACAATTTGCATGAATTGTCAAATCCTGTTTATCATATGACGTCGCGTCTGAGAGTGTAATAACGCCATGTATTATTTTCGATAATCCACTAGTGGATTAAATATGCAAATTAGCTAGATACGTCCTGTAACGTTACATGTACGACGTCCTTAACGACGTCGCATTTACTAATGGCGGAATATTGACATTTTTGCAAACAATCGTGATTAAAATGCATATTAAATGTCATATGATAAATAGAATCTTGCATTCGTGCCCATGTATTATTGAATTTATAAAACTCGTTGAGGAAAAGTGATAAAATGCTCGGCAAAGCCTCGCATTTTATCTCTTTTCCTGAACTTGTTTAATAAATTCAATAATACATGAACACTCATGTAAGATCCTCTATTTATTGATAAAAGTAATAAAAATATTTCAAAATGTTGTCTGCTGAAAAAACCACCAAGTATGCAGAGCGTTAGCACAGAGGTACTGTAATGATCCAAAGTATTGGGACAGACAGGCCTAAGCAAACTGCAGACCCAGATCAGACTGCTCCTGAAGAAGCAGTCTGATGAGGCTCTACACTGTGTGCCATTCTGTCTCCACATTTTGGACTCCTTACTGGATTGCAAACCAAGCTTGTTAAAATTTTAGGAGAATTACAGCAAGTCCTCAAGGTGTCCAAATTTTTAGGATTTTTACAATAAGTGTGTGAAGGTGTAAAAGTAAACCACTGACCTGTTTCTCTGACATGGCTGCCTCATAAGCTGCCTGTACCTCTGCCAGTTCAGCCTCTTTCTCATCTAGTTGAGCCTGAGCCATCGCTAAGTCAGCATTGGCAACAGCCAGACGAGCCTCTTGTACAGCCAGGTTAGCCTACAAAAGTCAAAATCTTACATTAACCCTTCTACTGCTATATTAATTCGTACAGCAGACGACATTCTTTTTTTTTTTTTTTTTAAAAATCATATTAAATAAGGCTTGACATTACATGTGAATCATCTGCTGGGCGAATGATTCACATGTAATGTTAACCCTTGTCCTGCTGAGCCCGGATATGCCTTATTTTCCAAACAATGAAGATCCAGATCAGATGGCTTCAGATGGCTTCTGAAGAAGCCATCTGATCAGGATCTTCATAGTTTGTCATTCAGCTCATAAATTTGTTGCAATAATTTGCATCAAGTAATCTGATTGGTTGATATCAGTAGTGGGTGTGGCATGTATAAATATTCAGCAGGTCAAAGGTTAAGCCTTATTTTCCATGAAAAATAAGAAAAATACACTGACAATGTTGTCTGCCAGTATGATCAGCAGTCAAAGGGTTAAGAAATTATATTCCAAATATGACAACAGAAATGCAAAGCTATGGTAATTTTATCAAAGGGTTGTAATTGACTCTTTATAAAAATTATTGGACAGTTATCTCAAAAGTTTTCCATTCCCAAAAATTATCTTACTACACCAAAACCTCTTTAACACTGATGGGGTTCAAAGCAGAATATATGTTAGTAAAACTACCATGTTAGAATCAAACAAGAATTCCGCCAAAGGCTATGTCGCGCCTGTGAGTGTGAGTGAGTGTATGAGTTTTACGTACCACCAACAACTAAGGTCATACGGGGACGGGACCTCGGTTTAAAGACTCAACCGAAAGTATGGAGAAGTCCAGGATCGATCCTGCGACCCCTGGTTTACAAGGTGAGCAACATAACCACTACACCATCGAGGCTTCCTGTTGCCCCTTTGGCAGCGCAGTCACCAAATCATGAAATTTAGGCCAAGGTCAAACATTGATGCTTGCATAAAAGTTGCCATTCCTATACAAGCGTGTACTAAGTATCATCATTGAAGGTCTAATATTTCTGGAGAAATGAACTTAAACATTAGGTTGAACACTGGGGTTGATGCAATAGTTCACTAAGTCAGTGAACCATGAAATTTAGGTCAAGGTCAAATATGGATGCTTGCATTATAGTTGTCATCCCTAGATACGAGTAAGTACTAAGTATCATTAATAAACCTCTTATAGTTCTTTTGAAATGAACTTGACCCTTAGGTTGAATGCTAGGGTGGTTGCAATATTTTACAAGTCTGTGACCATGAAATGTAGGTCAAGGTCAAATATGGGTGCTTGCATTTAAGTTGTCATCCCTAGATACAAGTTTGAACCAAATATCATTAATTAAGCTCTTATAGTTCTGGAGAAATAAACTTGACCGTTAGGATGAATGCTAGGGCGGTCGCATGGGACAGACGGACGAACGAATGGATAGAAAACGGGTCGCCTTTATTGTGCCATGCTAATAGCAGGTGCGACAACAAAAATTGTATAGATAATATCGAAAAAATTTGCATTTTGGGTTGTTTTTCTATATAATCTATACAGTTTCGGGGTCCATGTTTAAACGATATTAAGTCCAAACCTATGTTATAATGAACCATCTCAGAAAAAGGTTGTGGTATGTTTACGTAGTTTAAGCATAACCTTCAATATGACAAAAAAAACTGCATCTGAAAATGTTGTCTGTTTATGTTGTCTGCTGCATCTTCCAGCAAGCTTTGCAAGCATATTTTCACAAATATACAAACAATGTGGACCCTGATCAGACTGCTTTTATGAAGCAGTCTGATCTGGGTCCAAACTGTTTGAAAACATTGACTTTTAAAATAACCAGAAGAGAGAAGCTTTATTTAACGCTGCATATCCGAAACAAATAACATAAGCTCTGTAGAGCTTTTATTGCGACAAACAAAGTATCCTTTAACAAATACTTACCTGCCTTCATTTATCTTTCTAGGACTCCCCCTGATAATGGGAGCAACAGCCAAGGGAGCTCCTCTTACCATTTTTTATCGCCTTTGGTATGGCGGGGCCGGGGATCGAACCCGCGACCTCCCATTCCCGAAGCGGACGCTCTACCACTGAACTATCGCGGCAGAAGACCAGAAGACAACAAAGCAGATGTCAACTGTTGAGACTGACATTTTAAAAGTTGATGATGGAATACAAATTGTAGATTTAATGCAGAAAAGCTTATGCACAAAATTCTCTATCAGGAACTTAACTCTGCCAAAAACCAGCAGAGTATTACCTTGAAATGATAAACTTAATGTCTGCAAAGTTTCAGCTTGATTGGATGTAACCTGTACAAGAAGTTACTTAAAAAAGAAAATTTTAATGAACAGATGGATGGAATGAGACACTGGAGACATAACTTATTACATCGTAATGTAACCATCCCAAGTATTGGGACAGACAGGCCTAAGCAAACAGTGAAGACCCAGATCAGACTGCCCCTGAAGGAGCAGTCTGATCAGGGTCTACACTGAATGCCATTATGTCTGCACCTTTTGGTCTACTTGCTGGATCGTGAAACAAATTTGTTAAAATTTTAGGAGAATTACAGCAAGTCCTCAAGGTGTCCAAATTTTTAGAATTTTACGGTACATCTCATTTTCTGAATGGATGTGCAATACAGTCGAACTTCAATGGCTCGAACACCTTTGGGACCTCGAAAATCTGTTTGAGACAGGGGTAGTTCGAGCCACTGAGGTTACTGTCAGGAGGCATAACAAGATACTTTAAGACATCTTTTCGGTGTTCTATAATGATTATGTATGCTGTGTGTACTCATTAGAATCGCCTCATCGAAGATTCTAATGAGTACACACAGCATACATTTGCAAGATAAAAGACTAAAATATTCTTAATTATCCCCCACTATTTCTTATGTAGAGGATTTCGCTAGGGGCTCAAGAATGGGTTCGACTCATCCATGGTAAACGAGCCATCGTTGTTCGACCCATTGAAGTTCTACTGTATATGGGATTCACTTATTCATGTTCAAAACATTGACTGTGGGTATGGTTCAAAAACACCCACAACCTATATTTGAATTCCTTATTTGCCAGGGGCAGTTGTTCAAAACTAACAACGTCGTTAAAACTTTGATCATTTAATATGGCAAATATGATAAAATTTTTGCTGAAAAAATGCGAGCTGCTCACATTTTTTTCAGCAAAAATACCAAAATTTTAAACATTAAACTTGTGAGAACAGTTAACAATATGACCGAAAATGAGCTTGTTAAGCCAACGATGCTATGAACATCTGGCCCAAGATGTACTGGACTGACAGGCCTGAGCAAACACTGGCGACCCAGAGGAGCAGGCAGAATGCAACATCTCATCCGGTTCCACACTATTTGCCACTCATCCAGCTATTTCTAGAAACAACATCTATTAAGAAAATTGTAATTGTTCAAATTTTAACTCTTATCCTGCTGTTCACGACAACCCCTATCTTTGCAAACAGTGTAGATCCAGATCAGACGGCATCTGAAGAAGCCATCTGATCAGGATCTACACTGTTAGACATTCAATTTATGAATTTGTAGGAATAAATTGCATCAAGTAATCTGATTGGTCAAAGTCAGCAATGGGTGTGGCTAAACTGAATATTCAGCAAGAGAAAGGTTAAAACAAGTATGGTTAGATGTTATGATGCTGGAAGACATAGGGTAAATACAGTAGCCAAAACAAATATCACAAATTTTCACTAGACAAAAGTGCCCAGTGGGGCACGTATACCCCTGGCCAGTGCCATCACCTCAGCTGAAAATAGCAATGTCAAAAGCTTCTTTGCATATACAGGCCATATTCCATAGAATGGCCATTTTCAAGATTCAAAGGGCAATAACTCTGAAAGTAGGAAAGCAAGCGTTATGGTTCATGTGTTCTGCATGTCGTCTCATGGTGTTCAACATTCGTGTGGAGTTTCATGAAAATATGTCAAGCCGTTTAAAAGTAATGGAGAAGACACGAAGATGTTAGCAGACACATGATTTACAATCTTCAAAGGGAAATGATTTATATTGTATGCAAACAAGAGTTATGGTTCTTGTGTTCTGCACATCCTATTATCTTGCTTTACATTTGTTTGAAGTTTCATGAAATTATCTCAAACGGTTTTAAAGTTAAAGAGCGGACACAAGTGTATGGTAAAACTTGTAATATTCAAAGGGCAATAACTCTGAAAGTAAGAAAGCAAGAGTTACGGTTCATGTGTTCTGCACGTCTCATGGTGTTTAACATTTATGTGAAGTTTCATGAAAATATATCAAGGGGTTGAAAAGTTATGGAGCGGACACGAAAATGCAAGTTAAAACATACAAAGGGCAATAACTCTGAAAGTAGAAAAGCAAGAGTTACGGTTCATGTGTTCTGCACTTCGTCTCATGGTGTTTAACATTTATGTGAAGTTTCATGAAAATATATCAAGCGGTTGAAAAGTTATGGAGCGGACACGAAAATGTAAGTTAAAACATACAAAGGGCAATAACTCTGAAAGTAGAAAAGCAAGACTTATGGTTCATGTGTTCTGCATGTCGTCTCATGGTGTTTAACATTTATGTGAAGATTCATGAAAATATATCAAGCGGTTGAAAAGGAATGGAGCGGACACGAAAATGCAAGTTAAAACATACAAAGGGCAATAACTCTGAAAGAAGAAAAGGAAGAGTTACAGTTCATGTGTTCTGCACGTCGTCTCAAGGTGGTTAACATTTATGCGAAGTTCTATGAAAATATGTCAAGCGGTTCAAAAGTTATGGAGCGGACTCGAAAATGTTAACAGACACACAAACACACACACAAACACACAGAAAATACGAAAACTATATACCCCCATGACATACTGCGTATGCCGGGGGTATAATTAAGGGGAATGATACACCTGGCAGATTTTTTTCCATTTTTCAAAGGGACACAACTTTCAGGACATCCTGTTTGCTTTTCTACAAACTGTGTTCCACGGAAAATGGGGTCTACTCTTAAGGAAAATTTGCTCCTAAGAAGCAAATTCTTTCAATTAACCCTTGTCCTGCTGGGCACGGATATGTCTGATCTTTCAAACAATGCAGATCCAGATCAGATGGCTTTTGAAGAAGCCATCTAATTGGGACCTTCATTGTTTGCCATTTAGTTTATGAATTTGTTGTAATGATTTGCATCAAGAAATCTGATTGGTTGATAATCAGTGATGGGTGTGGCATATTTAAATATTCAGCAGGTCAAGGGTTAAGAGTTGACTCTTTTGACATGGGAGACAAAAATACATTTGCAGGAGTTGCCTCCCTTGAATGTGTATCCATTCCCATTAATTGATGAGTTCAATTTAATGTTATGCAAACATCTTACCTTCAATGGCAACACCTCTTTGTTGATGGCGAAGAATGCAGCCATAGCCGTTGTCCATGACAACAGACCGGCAACGTTACCACACACTCTCTTGGCTGTGTCGAAGTTATAGTCTTCCATGTCAAAGTACGGCTGCAACAGCTCAACAACTTCGTCAGTAATGGAGTCCTTTGGAAAGTTTTGTAGTGAGGATAAGAAGTTAGTTCCTGCCATCAACTAAAAATCAAAGATACAATCGTTATCAAAGAACTGAGCCCCAAGAACATAAGAATCTTATATGGGTGTGAGGTGTGGCTGGAAAAATCCATCACGAGGGTCAGTGCCTCGTGATGCCGGACAGTGATCCAGAGTGACAGATTTTTCTATCCGCCCCTTATACCCATATAGGATTCTTTTTCCCACATACCTTCCATTTCTTTGCGCGGATTATTAATGCTGCAGTCACTTCGATTACCGACGTCTGCCATATTGTGATGACACTGCAGGAATGTTTAGTGACGTCATGTAACATTTTGTGACATCAACCTTAACGATGACACATACAAGGTCGTAATCAACCATTGCATTTAACAAACACTTGATTATTTTCGATTTTGGGTCATAACACCAGGGTCAGAACATAAATTTCTATCTCAGGGTAAGATCATGGATTTCCTTGTCTGGTCTGGAAGAAAAATAAATCAAAGCACTAACAGTACCAGTGGCTCCAATTTCTCCGAGTGTAGGCTGGGAAAACACGGACTTGACTGTTTCTTTCAACCCTTATACTCCTGGGGTCAGTTGTACAAAGCATCCTTAGCTAAACGAGCTTTGTGGTGATTTTTTTTAACTGTTCTAGCAAGTTTAATATTTATAATTCTAGTATTTTTGCTGAAAAATGTGAGCAGCTTTTGCATCCGCAAAAGCTGCTCACATTTGTTCAGCAAAAAATTCAGCATATTTGCCATATTTAATGATCAAAGTTTTAACTATATGTTAACTAACGACATAGTTTTGAACAATTGGCCTCTGAACTTTAAGCAAACAATGTAGACCCAGATCAGATGCTGTATCTTGCAGTGTGTGATCTGGGTCTACACTGTTTGCCAAGCCCAACACACAACTCTAGTCCAGACCCTTTGTAAACAACACTCTGACCTCACAATGCTAAGAAGTTTTTGGAATTTTGTAGGACTACCACCTGACATTGAGATGAAATGACATCTCAAGCCCTGTCGCCCAATGAAACCAATAGGGTTTATTAGCATGGATGGTCCGCCTCGCACCGCAGTTCCTGGACAGGCTTAGATCCACTAAGCGGTTTACCAGTACTAGTGTGTGGGCTGGATTCAGCTCTGCGTGGAAGCATCATGCAGCCCATATATTTCTACAAGCCCCTATGGGCGGGGGCCAATGTCCATGTAAAACAAGTGGGGCCCCATCGTGGGGTTATTTTTGGCCCTAGGGCTATAATTTGAACAATCTTGATAGGGGTCCACTAGAAGAAGATCATACCAAATATTAAACCTCTGAGCCTTCTGGTTTAAGAAAAGAAGATCTTTAAAGGTATTTTCTTCTATAAGTCAATATAAATCCCCGAGGTTATATTAGGCCCCACAACTCATATCAAATATCAAATACCTGGGCCTTCTGGTTTCAGATAAAAAGATTCTTAAATGTTTTCCCTATATGAGCCTATTTAAAAACAGTGGGCCTTGGGGCGGGGCCAGTTTTGGCCCCATGGCTATAATTTGAACAATCTTGGAAGAGGTCCACTAGATGAAGCTACATACCAAATATCTGTTTCAGACAAGAAGATTTTTGAAGGTTTTCCTTATATTAGCCTATGTAAAACCAGTGCACCCAGGGCAGGGCAGATTTTGGCCTAAGGGCTATAATTTGAACTATCTTGGAAAAGGTCAAATAGATGAAGATTCATACCAAATATCAAAGACCTGGACCTTCTGGTTTCAGACAAGAAGATTTTTAAAGGATTTCTTTATATTAGCCTCTGCATAAAATATGGGCCCAGGGTTATTATTTGAACAATCTTAGTGGAGGTCCATTGGGCTTCATACAAGTAGATTTTTAAGGTTTACCCATATATCTCTATGCAAACCCAGTGGGCAATGCCTCGGGGCCATTTTTGGCCTGATGGCTATAATTTGTACAATCTTGGTGGAGGTCCACTAGATGAAGCTTCATACCAAATATCAAAGACCTGACCTTCTGGTTTCATACAAGAAGATTTTTTAAGGTGTTCCCTATACAAGTTAATGTAAAACCAGTGGGCCCTGGAGGGGACATTTTTGGCCCTTGGACTATAATTTGAACAACCTTGGTAGAGGTCAACTAGATGAAGCTTCATACCAAATATCAAAGACCTGCGCCTTCTGGTTTCAGACAAGAAGACTTTTAAAGGTTTTTCTTATTTTCCCCTTTTCTTTGCCATGGCAACCAGAGTCCTGCAGGAATGGAATTCTTTGAACAACAATCATTTCTGCCAAGTTTGGTCAGCATCTGTTCAGGGGTTAGGAGATGTCATTTAAAGAAATTGTGAATGGACAGATGGATGGACATACGGACGGACGAAGACGAAGGACGGTGACCGATCACAATAGTTCCCTCAGAGCCTTCATCTAAAGTGAGCTAAAAACTCACCTTCAGTGATTCAGACCATGATGGTTTACAACATGGCCTCTCTGGGTCTTGTACAACTGTGTCTAATCTGCCCTGGAACAACAACAACACACAGTCCATGATTCTCATAATGAGATGTGGTGGTTTTCCCAACTTTCTCACAGTAGCAATATCAGCTGGTTTAATGGTATCTAGAGCCTGTTCGGCAGCTTCAAGGGCTGGACGAGCCTTTTCCAGCTTCTCTTCTGCAATAGATTTGTCCTTTGCAATGGCATCGACAATTGCCTGGGCTTTGTCCTTGACCTTCTGCACCTGTTCTTTGACCTTGGAAGCAGCTTGAGCCTTAATAGTGACCTCTTTCAGTACTTCATCCGCTTTCTTTGAGGCTACTGCTAGCTCCTGTTCCTTGACAGCAAGTTCTTTCTTTAGCTCTCCAACAGCATGGGATGCTTCTATCAGTTTCTCAAGACCTGCAACAGGGACAATGGTTATAAAACTTTTTTCGTCCTCAACTAAGTTAACCCTTGTCCTGCTGAATATTTATATATGCCACACCCACTACCGATTAACAACCAATCAGATTACTTGATGCAAATTATTGCAACAAATTCACAATATGATTGGCAAACAATGTAGATCCTGATCAGATGGCTTCGTCAGAAGCCATCTGATCTGGATCTACATTGTTTCAAAGATAAGACATATCCGGGATTAGCAGGACAAGGGGTAAGCATGATAACTTTTACTTTTGTTTATAAATTTTAACCATTATCTTGCTGAATATTCATTTAAGCCACACCTATTTCTGTCCATCAACCAATCAAATTACTTGATGTAATTTATTGCTATAAATTCATAAGCTGAATGCCAAACAGTGTAGATCCTGATCAGATGGCTTCTTCGGAAGCCATCTGATCTGGATCTACACTGTTTGCAAAGATAAGGGTTGTCGTGAACAGCAAGATTAGGGTTAAAATACAAACAACAGAAGATAATTTTCCAGATCAGGTCAGCAGAGAATGGTATTTCTCCTACCATAATGATAACACACCTGTGCGACATACTGCATTTTTCACATCTCCAAAATGGCTACTTTTCTGATGAAAATCTGTCATATTTTTGTTATTTTTACTTCAAACATAGGTTGTGGGTGCTCGTTATAACCGCCTCAATGGTTCTAACGAGTACCCACAACCTATGTCTTGGAGCAGAAATAATAAATATAATGTATACTCTCGTAAACCACAGTTTTCTCTATATAAAGTGGGGTTTAGGGGGTGTTCATTTCACGAACTTGTTCTCATGATGTCTGAAATTTTAAAATGGTTGACATCATGTTAACGAGTCTGTGTAACAAACATCCCTGTAAACCCTACTTCAAATAGAGAAAACTGGAATTTAAAGGGGTATACATTATCTTACTTATTTAAGCTCCAAGACATAGGTTGTGGGTACTCTTTAGAACCACCACAATGGGATGGTTCTTACGTAATGTCAAAATAAGCACAAAGTGTGCTCAGAAATTTCACTCTAGTTGTAAAACAAGCCCTTTGGGAGTCTTCCTATAGACGGATCCATTGTTTTGACACGTGACCTTGTTTACATGTCATTGCGCATGCGCAAAATTACTTTTCCTTTTGATATCAATATTTCGTGGTTGGCAAAAAGCCCCTGGTTCCATATAAACACATTGTAAATAGGTTTAATATTACGGGCATATTTTAGTTGACTGTCACAGAAAATCGATCGAATTACACTTTAAATGAGTAGATAAATATATTTTAGAGTTCATTCATGCACCTTCTGTGTTTAGTCATTCGTTTTGCGCATTTTTATTACAACTAATTAAGACCGTCCCGCCTCGTTACCTGCATAAGTTTAACAGGTAATTTAATCATCAAAACATCCTCAAAAATTCTAGAAACCAATAATTACTAGCTAAGACATGTCTATTATAAAAGTTTAAAGGTCAATTTTGTCGTTTCGATTCCAAACAAAATACAAGTTTAGAGAAAATAACATCGCATTTACAATGGCGATAAACGACCAAAGACGTTTTTGCCCACCACCGGTAAGTCCCGGCAAATAGTATTATTGAGTGATGACGTTGTGTTTGGATGTGTCTATTAAGCACACAGTCAGGTACAACCGTAGGCTCTTTATATAAACTAAGGCCATATTTGGTTGCACCAAACATGGCCTGGAGAAACATGATGTTTAAATTTACACAAGTCAACAATTCATCCCTCAATTTTCCAAAACCATAATAATTGATGTGTGATATATTAGCACTTTTACAACCCTAAAATGTGTAAAAAACACAGTCAAACTTCAACTGCTTGAACACCTTTGAAACCTTGAAAATTTGTTTGAGACAGGGGTAATTCAAGCCACTGTGAGTTATTAAGAGCTATCATTACTTATCACATCAGTGCAACAAAGTGCATATTTTTCACTTCTCCAACATGGCTACTTTTCAGATGAAAATCTGTGATTTTTTTCTTATTTATATTGCAAACATAGGTTGAGGGTGTTCATTAGAACTGCCTCATTGAGGCAGTTCTAACCAGTAACTACAACCTATGATGAGGCAGTTCTAACAGGTACCTACAACCTATGTCTTGGAGCAGAAATAAGAAAAATAATGTATACCCCCGTAAACCCCAGTTTTCTCTAAATAAAGTGGGGATTAAGGGGTATTTATTTCACAGACTTGTTCACGTGATGATGCCAGAGGCAAAATGCTTATAAAAAATAAAAGGTATAGCTGGTGCAATCTGACATGAGACTGAACTTATGCAAAGAGTAAATTAGTCAGTGTTTTCGCCTAATAGGTTGCTATTCGTAAACTTCTCATGAATTTTCTGCATCTCGTGGACGGCGACCCATTTATCGATAATAGAGGTCACCAGTCTCATGTCAAATTGTACGAACTATATGCTGTGTGTACTCATTAGAATCACCTCATTGAGGTGATTCTAATGAATACACACAACATACCTTTTCATAATGAAATATCTTCCTTAACATACCTAATTATGTCTAATCAGAACCTACATAAACAATTTCCCAAGGACTCAAGAATAAGTTGGAATCAGCCATGGTAAACGAGCCGTCAGTGTTTGAGACATCGAAGTTTCACTGTATATATATATCCTTCTTAAAAATATATTGGTGTGCAGTTATTAGCACATGTGCATGAATCGGGACAAATACAGTAAATTAATTAACCCTTTTTGTACCAAATGGAATCTTCCTCCATATATATACCAGGAGTCCATTTCAAAATTTAGGGGTGTCAGGTTGTTTTTTCTTCAAAATTTCTTTGGAAAATGGCTTAACTTTTCACAAACAGTGTAGGCCCTGATCAGATGCCGCGTTCTGCGGCGTCTGATCTGGGCCTGCACTGTTTGCCCTGGTACCCATTTTGGGGTTTCCGGTACAAAATGGGTTAAATGACAACGTATGTAATATCTTGTATATATTTTGTTAGTAAACAAAACTTTACCAGTATTCATTCTGTGGGCCAGTTCACCAATTTCATTCTTCTTGTCTGCGTAGATGGTTTTGTAGCCGTTGATAAATGACAGGTAGGATTTTGGAGTCACGTGGGTGGAACGTCGGTATCTAAAACAATAGTCACACATTATACACAAACGTCTTTATGAAACAGTTCTTTATAACATGGTTTTGAATATAACATGGTTTAAAGATGGATCCCAAAATCAATATTGTTATGCAGAGGTTGAATATCTCCACCTTTTTTGGTTTTAGATTTACAGCCCTTTCAAGATTATTTCACTCATTATGAGCCGTTAGTTAATCAGAGGTGGTTGAAAACTGGAGTACCCAAAGAAAAAACACCTGAACTTCTGTTATCTCCAACTTAATATTTATGAATTTATGCACCAGACAATCTTCTCCCCCAAAATAGTGGATGGTGGACCAACTAGAGGAAAAAAAGACAAATTTTATTTTTTTTTGTCTAATTTCTTTCCCTTGAGTAATTATTTTGAGTTTAAAATACCCTTGATAGGCTTTTAAATTTATGAATATCTTCTTTAATTCTTATCCTGCAAAACACAACAAAAAATTTTTACTGTGCAAACAATGTAGGCTTCAGAAGAAGCCATATGATCAGGACCTACACTGTCATACAGCTTGAAAATTGAAATGAGTGATGATTTATTGATAGCCAGAAATGGAGTTGGCTAAGTTAGCCCTTATCTTGCTGTTCACGACAACCCCTATCTTTGCAAACAGTGTAGATCCAGATCAGATGGCTTCTGAAGAAGCCATCTGATCAGGAACTACACTGTTTGGAATTCAGTTTATGAATTTGTAGCAATAAATTACATCAAGTAATTTGATTGGCTGATAGACAGAAATGGGTGTGGCTTAAATGAATATTCAGCAAGTTAATTCAGTCAACGGGATAAGGGTTGAATGTATGAGTATCTTCTTTTAAGGAACCTTTCCAATCACACCAGACAACAACAACATATATACAGTAATAATTAACAAATATTTAGATAAATTGTATGTTGTATTAGGCAATTCATATGCCATTACGATAACACACCTGTGCAACATAGTGCATTCTGAAATGGCCACTTTTCTGATGAACATTTGAGGTACTTTTACTACAGTAAACTTCCGCTATCAAGGAGAATTGGAACACCTGGTGGATTTTTCTGCCATTTTTTCAAAGGGAGACAACATATGGGACTTTCTGTTCACTTTTCTATAAGCCTGTCCAACTGAAAAGGGAGTCTACTCTTAAAGGAAAGCATTTGCTCCTTAGGAGCAAAGTCTACTCTTAAAGGAAAGAGTTTGCTCCTTAGGAGCAAAGTCTACTCTTAAAGGAAAGAATTTGCTCCTTAGGAGCAAATTCTTACCTTTAAGAGTAGACCCCTATTGACAAGGGAGACAAAAATACTTTTGCAGGAGTTGCCTCCACTGAAGATGTATCCTTTCCCCTTAAGACCACCTAAAATGAAGACTAAGTCTGCTTTAAAAAGCTCATTGAAAAGGTGGCAGTTATTCTTTCTTCATGTTTTCTACACCAAGGTGTCTCCTATTAAAGGATCACCTTTTGGGCTGTTCAAACGTGGTCTTAAAGACCACTTTTGAACAGCCCCAAAGGTGGTCTTAATATAGGAATTGAACTATATTGCAAGTAGCTTTCGGCTACACCAAGGTGGATGATACCCATGGCATGCATCTTCTGTTCCTAGTTGTTCAATGATGTTGGTAGTTAACTATCTTTAAAACTTTGGACAAAACTTTGAACAAATTATTTGTCTAAATCGCGACAGAAGTAAGTGCGAGGATTGCGGCTGAGTAAAATCGATTTAAGCCCACTAGTGAAATACTTTTCACTGATCGTTCCAAGGCGGTTCTTCTGTTGTGGTTTATTTTTGCTACAGTTCATCTTTGAATGTGTGTATTGCTTATATCGTTTTGTTCTGGATAGCAAATTGGCCATTATGTGGGAAAGTAGCTGTCCTTTTGGCTTTCTGCTATTGGTGTTTCCATTAGGGTCTAGTTATTTTGCATTTATGTTTCTTTCGCTTTGGTGTCTCTGATGGGGTGGTTAATTTGATTGATTCCTGATCACTGCCTTCACTTCTATTTTGATCATCTAATATGGCAATTTCGCTAATATTTTTTTGCTGAAAAAAAATGTGAGTAGCTTTTGCAAATGCAAAAGCTACTCACATTTATTTCAGCAAAAATACCACTGCATTAGATATAATACTTACTTGAACACTCCACCATTAATATTTTTGAAGACTAACAAGCTCAGTAACCCTTGTCCTGCTGAATATTTAAATATGCCACACCCACAACTGATTATCAACCTATCAGATTACTTGCTGCAAATTATTGCAACAAATTCACCATGTGAGTGACAAACAATGTAGATCCTGATCAGATGGCTTCTTCAGAATCTACATGTTCTTCTGGATCTACATTATTTGAAAGGTAAGACATATCCGGGCTCAAGGGTTAAGCTTAAGATGCATTGAACAATTAAGCCCTGATTTGTATATGCTTACCTCTGGAAATACTGCAAGCAGCTTTCAGCGACACCATCGTGGATGATACCCATGGCGTGTATCACCTGTTTCTTCACCTCAGCGGTACACTCTATGTTGAACGAGGCAAGGAAGTGATCAGCCACGGCTATCAGTGCATCTTTTGGCCAGCGTTGGAACCAGTCCATGGTACAGCCAGAAATCAACCCAGGGAACTTGAGAGATCGTGCTCGGAATTTCTCACCCACCTAAAACATATGCAGTGATAGTGTTAAAGTATTATAAAGTTATTTTGATTCCTGACAGGGAACATGGGATCACATTCCCCGCCTGACACCGATATTTGCCTAAGGCGTTGGACAAGGGTAAATATTGCTTTCAGGCAGGAAATGAGATTCCATATTCCCTGTTAAGAATCAAAATAACGAATTTGTTATACTGGAATGCTTATTGACGACTTTTTGTACATTGTTGCGATGTTTTCCAAATTATTGTTTTGTAGCAGACGTTGTCAGAAGTACATGTTTACATGTGATGTCACCAAATGTGCCCTTCTGCAGGCACTAAGTTGATCATGGTGCGCAGTGTGGAAAAATGTTTAAGCCATGTTAGAATGAGAGTTTTATATTGGAAAACATTGAAATAAAGTACCAAACGAGGTTTTTCATTCATTTGTCTACTGGTTGGAAATTATTGTGGTGCATGAAATTATTTTGGTTATATTTCTCATCAATTGCAGTTAATCCAAGATGGTAGAAATTGCAATTCAGTGAAGGCAAGCGCGAGGGGTATATACTTTTGCTCACGGGCTTTATGGAAAATAACTGCCCATGCACTGTCCAATCAGAAGCCTGGAAATTTCATCACGAGAACTAGTCTGTGAAATGAACACCCCCTTGACCCCACTTTATAAAGAGAAAACTGGGGTTTAAGGGAGTATATCTTATTTTTCTTATTTCTGATCCAAGACATAGGTTGTGGTACTCATTAGAACCGTCTTAATGAGGTGGTTCTAACGAGCACCCACAACCTATGTTTGCAGTACTAATAAGAAAAATATCTCGAATTTTCACTGGAAAAGTAACTATTTTGGAGATGTGAAAAAACGCACTTGGCGCACGGGTGTGTTATAGTAATGTCTTTGCAGTATAACAGATGGGAAAAAGGGTAGAATTTTCTTGCAAACAGAGCGATTTTCTGAGGTTAATTTTTTGGTTTTGTTGGAAAATTGTTTCAGGATTTACAAAAGGCTGAAACATATCCCCACCAAAACAAAAGAAAATTTCTATTCACTATAAGCTTGGGTGACTAAATTTACATCAAGTTCGTAAGGTACTGACTATGTTAACAGACCTAAACCTCTTTATAACACTGTTCATCCAAACACAGTTTAACGCTCTGCGTGCTGGGTATTTTTTCACAGCAGACGACATTTTGAAATATTTTTCTAATTTTTCACAGAAAACAGGACATCCGAAATCCTGTTTTCTGGGAAAAATACCAACAATTTGTCATCTGCTGAATTCGCCTAGAGAGACAATTTTGATGAGATGTCAAATCCTATTTTCTGGGAAAAATAAGAAAAATACCAACAATTTGTTGTCTGCTGATTTCACCTAGAGAGTGGTAAAGGTTAAAGATGGATCCCCAAACATGTATACATTACGAAAACACGCCTATACAAATACATTGACTATTTTATCGTCGAAAAATCGAAAATTTTATGATGAAAAATTGTGATATTTTTCTTTTTTCTGCTCAAAATATAGATTGTGGATGGTAGTTAGAACCCCCTCGATGAGGCGGTTCTAACGAGTACCCACACTCTATATTTTAGAGCAGAAATAAGAAAAATAAGGTTTACCCCTGTAAACCCCAGTTTTACTATATAAAAGTGGTGTTCAAGGGGGTCAAAATAATATAGGCGTGTTTTCATGATGTATTCTATAGAAAAATGAATATAACTTACGGGAGAGAAGCAAAGTACGACATGGAGGTTGTTTCTCACACGAGTCAGGTAGTATTCGTATAAGTTTTCATTGGTTGGTGGTCGTCTTGGAAACTCTTTCTTCATTGGTGAAATCAATTCACCCAAGATTTCATCCATCTCATCTCTTGCAAACAAGTTTGCAACCTGAAATGCAATGGTGCCATGTTCCCAAACATTACGAAAATACTCCTATTCAAATATATTAAAAACTGATCTGGGTCTGCACTGTTTGCTTAGGCCTGTCTGTTCCAATACTTAACCCTTGTCCTGCTGAGCCCGGATATGCCTTATTTTCCAAACAATGAAGATCCAGATCAGATGGCTTCTGACGAAGCCATCTGATCAGGATCTACATTGTTTGCCATTCAGATTGTGAATTTGTTGCTATAATTTGCATCAAGTAATCTGATTGGTTGATAATCAGTAGTGGGTGTGGCATATATAAATATTCAGCAGGTTAAGATCATTATGGTAGGCTGGAAGTTGTAAAAATTGTCCTCAGCAGGGACATAGATTGTTTTGTTAAACACTTCAATTCCTATTCTTTAAGCAGACAGTGTAGAACCTGATCAGATTGTGCTTTTCACTTGAACTATACTGTCTGCCTACCCCAGCACATAATTCCAGTCAAAGTTTTACATATAACCCTCTGTACAGAGCACTCTGTGGCCCCCGCCATACAGGGATTGGAGAAATAGATTTGGCTGCATGATGCTTCCATGAAGAGCTGAAACTGACCGCACATGAGTACTGGTAAACCGCCTAGATGGCCTAACCCTGCTCAGGCAAAGTGGTTAGAGTCGGACCGTCTATGCATATAAACCATATTAGATGTCATTTCATCTCAATGTCGTGTAAAAGTCCCACAAAATTGTAAAGGACATCTCCAAAATGACCTAAATAGTTTTTATGGGGACTTGAAACTTCAAATCAAACAAACATAGACAGCACTCTGATGTCACAGCAAAAAGAATAGAATGGCTATTGTTAACTGTTAACTGGTACAAATGCTATTTGCTTGGTTTAACTTAATTGGCCAGTGACTGCCACCTGGACATCAGCAATAAAAAGCAAAATTCCACTATTAACCCTTGTCCTGCTGAATATTTATATATGCCACACCCACAACCGATTATCAACCAATCAGACTTCTTGATGCAAATTATTGCAACAAATTCATAATCTGAATGGCAAACAATGTAGATCCTGATCAGATGGCTTCGTCAGAAGCCATCTGATCTGGATCTACATTGTTTCAAAAATAAGGCATATCCGGGATTAGCAGGACAAGGGTTAAAACCACCTAAAACTAAGACTAATGCTCCTTTTAAAACCATATTTATACGGTTTCAGTTGTTGTTGTTTATCTATAAAGCATTATATTGCTGCTTATAAACTCAATGTGCTTTAATAACTGCTTGTGCATTACACATGGTACTAAACTCAAGCTGTTTCATGCAGTTATTCTATCTTTGTTTTTCTATACCCAGTGTACTCTAGTAAGAGACCACCTTTTGATCTGTTCAAAAGTGGACTAAAAAACCACTTTTGAACAGTCCTAAAGCCAGTCTTAATATAGGGATTTTACTGTAGCTCAAATTCATTAGCAACTGTCAGTTATTGATCCAAAAATGTTGGTTGGGTGGGCAAAGCCTGATACAGTAAAATTTTGCTATTAAGTACACATAAAATTAAGACTAAATCTGCTTTCAAAAGTTTATTGAGAAGGTTTAACCCTTGTCCTGCTGAGCCCGGATATGTCCAATCTTTCAAACAATGTAGATCCAGATCAGATGGCTTCTGGAGAAGCCATCTGATCAGGATCTACATTGTTTGCCATTCAGATTGTGAATTTGTTGCAATAATTCGCATGGAGTAATCTGATTGGCTAATAATTGGTAGTGGGTGTGGTAGATTAAAATATTCAGCAGGACAAGGGTTAAGTTATTCTTTCTGCATGTGTTTTACAACTAGAGTCTCCTAAAAAGAGACCACCTTTGAACTGTTCAAAAGTGGTCTTTAAGACCACTTTTGAACACTCCCACAGGTGGTCTTAATATAGGAATTTTACTGTACTTACAACACCAGAGCTGAGAACGTTGTTGAGATATTCCAAGAAGCCTTCGTCCTTGATCTCTTGGTCTGTAAAGATAAACGTAATACCCTTGCCCTGTTGTCCAGCTGTACGGTACAGAAATTTGAGGTCTTCAAGAAGATTGGACACATTGTAGGACCTGAAAATGATCCAAAATGAATACATGCATCCGTATTTGAAGATGGAACAGTCCACTTCAGAAACTCAAGTATTAACCCTTATCCTGCCGAACACCACAGCCCCTACCCTTGCAAACAGTGTAGATCCTGATCAGATGGCTTCCAAAGAGGAAGCTGTCTGATCAGGATCAACAATGTTTGTCAAATTAGTTTGCAAATTTGAACATTAATTTATTCAGCAGGATAAGGGTTAACAGACAAAAAGCTCCATAAAATGTGAATGGATACATCTTCAAGGGTGATGACTCTTGTAAAAGAATATTGCCAAGCTTATTATCAGCAGAAATTTTGTAGGTCATTATGATAAAGCATCCGTTCCATTTGTGATCTGTTTCATTTCTCCCAAATGGTCATTTTTTGGCTGAAGATTTGTGATTTTTTTCTTATTTTAAATTTATACTGTAAACATAGGTTGTGGGTGTTCATTAGAACTGCCTCATTGAGGCAGTTCTAATGAATACCCACAACCTATGTCTTGGAGCAGAAATGAAAAATAATGTATACGCCTGTAAACCAAAGTTTTCTCTATAATATAAAATGGGGTTTACAGGGGAATTATTTTCACACACTTGTTAACATGATGTTTACAGATGATTTTCACATCTATTTTTCGAACACCTCACACACTATGAAAATTTCTGAACACAGACAACAATATAGCATGTTTTTCATTTTTCAGAGAATGACTGCATATATCACATGCAGCAGACGATTTTACATGAAATGACAAGTCTTTTTTCTCTGAAAACTAAGAAAAAAATCTCTGAAAATGTATTTGTGATCAGTTCTAGAAGGATTGGTTTTATTTTATCTTCATCAAACAATAACAACATATTGTCATCTTGGGATTTCTGCTTAAAGACACCACAAGGTCTTTATAAGATGGTTCATTATCACATGATTTTGGATATTAGGTTTTTTTAAGATGGATAAAAAAAATGTATTGGTTATGTAGAAAAATCCATAAATAGTCGTTTTTCTATATAATCTATATACATGTATTAAAAACATATTGATTATATAGAAAAATGACTATAAATGGTAACTTTTCTAAATAATCTATACATTTTTGTTTGAATATAACACAGTTGTTTAACTAACACAGTTTCTATTTCCCACTCAAACAATAGTGTTTTAAAGAGGTTTGAATGTAACATGCCATGTGACGAACAACAACAGGTTTTCAATTTACAATATTTTATAAGATTCATCAGGATACCCATGTGAAATAGTGCTCTCATTCATATCTCTTAAACTAACATTTTTATGGTGAAAATTTGTGACATTGCTCCTATATCTGCTTCAAACATAGGTTGTGAGTGTTTATTCGATGAGGCGGTTCTAACAAGTACCCATTAAGGTTTTTGACCTCATCACAAAAACATGCCTATATAGTTTTGACCCCCTTGAACCCCACTTTTATGTAGTAAAACTGGGGATTACAGTGGTACACTTTATTTATCTTATTTCTGCTCTTAAACATAGATTGTTGGTCCTTGTTAGCGATGAGGCAGTTCTAACGAGTACCCACACTATATTTTGAGCAGAAATAAGAAATCATCTTAAAATTTTCATGTTAAGATATTCACAAACTTACAGGGAACCAGAGGATACTAAAGCCTTACATACATATAAGCTGTGATGTAACAGCTGTGATGTAACAGCTCAAGATGAGGCGGAGTAACGAGGATTATTAAGGGACAATTTGAGCCCACTGGGCACTAGACCATGTAAAGATATTTACAAACTAACAGGGAACCAGAGGATAATAAAGCCTTACATACATATAAGCTGTGATGTAACAGCTCAAGATGAGGAGGAGTAACGAGGATTATTAAGGGACAATTTGGGCCCTGCTGGGCACTAGACCATGTAAAGATATATACAAACTTACAGGGAACCAGAGGATAATAAAGTTAACATACATAAGCTGTGATGTAACAGCCCAAGGTGATTCTAACAAGCACCCACAACAGATGTTTCTAAAAGGCAATAGGGTAAACTACTGTTTTGTTTGATTTGAGGTTTAATGTCCCTCTCAACAATTAGGTCATTTTGGAGACACTGCTTCCAAATTTGTGCGACTTTTACATGGTATAGAGATGAAATGAAATCTCAAGCCTAGCCGCCCATTAAAATGAAAAGGCTTATATATACACTGGACTGTCTGGCTGACCCCACTTTGCCACCTAAGCTATTTACCAGTACTCGGATGCGGTCAGTTTCAGCTCTGCGTGAAAGCACCATGCTGCTCAATCTATTTCTCCAAGCCCCGATGGGCGGTAAACTACTGTAATGATCCGAAGTATTGGGACAGATATGCCTTTGCAAACAGTGTAGACCCAGATCAGAATGCTCCTTCAGGAGCAGTCTGATCAGGGTCTACACTGTTTGCCATTCCGTCTACACCTTTTGGAATACTTGCTGGATGGTGAAACAAATTTGTTGAAATTTTAGGAGAATTACAGCAAGTTTTCAAGGTGTTCGAATTTTTAGGATGTTTACAATACTCTTTAACTATCCTTGTTACTCCAGCTAATCTGGGGCTATGAGTTTTATCAGTTGAAATGGAACTAGTGAGGAGTTACGAGTTGCACAGCTGCTCCAGATGACCCAATAAACAACAACAATGCACTTTAGTGAAAAATATTTCACTTCACAATATCATTTTCTGGTGAACTTACGGCTGCCCTAAACTAAGGAAAACAATAAGATATTTCAAGCCTATAATACAAATATGTAAGTTTGTTATTCTCTAGATTGTGCAAAGTACATAAGATTTCGTCAAATAAAGTTTGCAAGATTTAAAAGGGCCACGGAATTACCATGCCCCTTTTTCTTTTTTCTTTTGCTTTTGCAGCCCTTTCAAGTTTAAAGTTCATAGGTTTAGCCCTAAAATAAGTTTATTGACCTTATTTCACTCTAATGGCCCTTTCAAGATCATTTAACCCTTTACCACTCAGATACGTGTTTTTACGTGTCTGCACCCCCCCCCCCCCATTTTAAGCCCCAGAAGCACATAAAATCTGCATTTCTACCCCTGGATAGTTAAGTTTGCTTTAGGATTTGTTGGGCAAAAAAGTGACCTGTTTTTTCGCGCGCCTCCCCACTAAAAATATTCGTGGGGGGGTTTGAAGGGGGGCAACGCCCCCCCTCACATCCCGAAAAATTTTGGGTTTATGGCCCAACCGGCCGCTAAAATTTATATCTGAGGGTGTCTGGGGTCAAACATGCCTGAAAATTGATGCTGATAAAACATGCTGCAAACAGTGAAAATGGTTAGTGCCAACCACCTTAATGGTTGCCTTGACAGCTGTGTGAAGATTAAAATGTGGACCAAAATTCATGTGAAAACACACTTTTTGCCAACTTTGAGATGCCCCCTCTTTACCATGACAACAATGATCAAGTCATGAAAGGTTGCATTTGAAAGGCTACTGCCCAATGAACATTCATACCGAGTTTGGTGTAAAACAGACCATCCATTATGAAACAATGGCTAGTTGAAGTTGCTGTCAGGTGCAACACTGTGAAAATCAGTGAAATTCACAAAATCCCTGAGTGGTAAAGGGTTAACTCATATCGAGCTGATCATTAATCAGAGAAGGGTAAAAGCCAAAACATCCAGAGAAAAACCACCTGACCGTCTGTTGTTCTCGCAAGTGACCTGAGCAAGGCTTGATTCTACAGTGATAGGACACCTTATGTTTAAATGTCAATACTCTAAATCACCAGGCCATAGAGGCCGGTTTGATCAACCTTGATCTAACTTTAGTTTAAACAGAATTTTACTGAAAGTTTACACATGGATCTATCTTTTAAAAGCATTCTTGAATTCATTCAAGCATTCTTGGAAGTTTGTAACTGGAACTATTTTATGTCCAGAATCTACGGTAATGATCCTAAAAATTGGGACAGACAGGCCTAAGCAAACAGTGTAGACTCAGATCAGACTGCTCCTGAAGGAGCAGTCTGATCAGGGTCCACACTGTTTGCCATTCCGTCTGCACTTTTTGGACTCCTTGCTGGTTGTGAAGCAAAGATAAAATTTTAGGAGAACTAGACAAAAGTGCCCAGTGGGGCACGTATACCCCCGGCCAGTGCCATCACCTCAGCTGAAACAAGAACTACAAAGGGAAATAACTCTAAAAGGCCTGACCCCTTGGCCCTTATTTTCTTTCCCACAATACAACTAGTCATACTGATCATGTTTGCAAAATTTCAAGTTTCTATGTACAGTAGTTATTGAGAAATCTTTGACACAAAATAAAAATATACACTATTAAACAGCAAGAACTACAAAGGGAAATAACTCTAAAAGGCCTGACCCCTTGGCCCTTATTTTCTTTCCCACAATACAAGTAGTCATACTGATCATGTGTGCAAAATTTCAAGTTTCTATGTGAAGCAGTTCCTGAGATATCTTTGACACAAAATAATTGGCCAGTGCCATCACCTCAGCTGACACAAGAACTACAAAGGGAAATAACTCTAAAAGGCCTGACCCCTTGGCCCTTATTTTCTTTCCCACAATACAACTAGTCATACTGATCATGTTTGCAAAATCTCAAGTTTTCTATGTACAGTAGTTATTGAGAAATCTTTGACACAAAATAAAAATATACACAATTAAACAGCAAGAACTACAAAGGGAAATAACTCTAAAAGGCCTGACTCCTTGGCCCTTATTTTCTTTCCCACAATACAAGTAGTCATACTGATCATGTGTGCAAAATTTCAAGTTTCTATGTGAAGCAGTTCCTGAGATATCTTTGACACAAAATAATTGTTTACGGACAGACAGACAGACGGAAAAGACAAAAACTATATACCCCCATGGCATACTTCGTATGCCGGGGGTATAATTATAGCAAATCCTCAAGGTGTCTGAATTTTTAGGATTTTTATGATAAGATTTTAAGCTATTCATGTACAAGATTTAAAAACATTCATGTATGAACTCAGTTGCTTAAAGCATAATTAGCTGAAAAATTTACATGGTGCTTTAACCCTTGTCCCGCTGAATAAATTACTTTTGCTACACCCATTTCTGATTATCAACCAATCAAATCACTTGATACAATGTATTTGTTTAAATTCACAAACTGAATATCAAACTGTATAGATCCTGATCAGACAGCTTCTACAGAAGCCATCTGATTTGGATCTGTGTAGATCCTGATCAGATGGCTTTTTAACCTGATAAGATGGCTCTTTAGAAACAATCTGATCTGGATTTACACTGTTTGCTAAGGTAGGGGTTGTTGTGAACAGCTGGATAAGGGTTAAGGGTCGAAACTCCCTTGTACATGTATAATCTGCTGAAAAATTTACATGTTACTTTAAGGATTAGAACTCACCTTGTCAGTGTGATCTGGAAAGTCTTATATCCCGCAATAAATGACGCCAACTTGGTTAGTGACTGTTTTCCCGAGCCACCGACACCGACCAGGAGGGCATTACCACGTGGGGTTCGTATGATCCTAGAGATCTTGACCAAATGGATCATGGCATCTTGGAAGAAGACAAGGTCCATACCCACTCCTCGGATACCCTCATTGTACTGCTGCAAGAACATCTGGAGACGCTCTTCAAGAACATGGAAGGTCCCAATCTGATAGACAGAAAATGATTAAACATTAGAGAAACATAAAAAAAGTGAAATCATGCTTTCTTTCCTGTCATGAACTGTCTTAGAAAACTCTAAAGATTAAGTGGCAAGACAGGATCTCAGACATGGAAGTCCTGAACAGGGCAGGGATGCAAAGTGTATGTACTCTTCTGAAACTGGCACAGTTAAAATGGACAGGCCATGTTACCAGAATGCCTAAGGAACATTTGTCAAAGAAAATTCTCTATGGAGAACTAGAAATAGGCAAATGCTCCCGAGGTGGTTAGAAGAAGCGATACAAGGACACCCTCAAAGCCTCCCTCTGGAACTTCAACATTCCAACAGAGTCGTGGGAACAAACTGCACAGGACAGATCAAAGTGGCGAGGTCTCGTCAGAAGTGGTGCCAGTGAATATGAGGCAACAAGAAACACTGAAGCTGAGCACAGCCCAAAGCCAGAGCTAAGGCATCACCAACAGAGCTGTCCTCCTCTAGCCTCTGTTGTTTTATCTGCAACAGCCAGTTTAGAGCTAGAATCGGTCTAATCAGCCATCTTAGACACACAAACAGTAACATTTCTCAAATCTGATTAAGATTGGTCATTGTCAGTAATGACAGATGAACAATGAATGTACTGCATGCTGCGTATTTTTTCAGCAGATGACATTTTGAAAATATTTGTCATATTTTTTCCAGAAAACAGGATTTGACTTTTCATGCAAATTGTCACCTATGGAGACGATTTGCATGAGATGCCAAGTTCTGTTTTCTGGGAAAAGTAAGAAAACTATCAACAATTTGTCATCAGTTGAATTAGCCCAGAGTGGTACAGGTTAACTCTTACTTATCCTGCTGAATAGGACAACCGCTACCTTTACAAACATGAAGATCCTGATCAGATGGCTTCTTCAGAAGCCATCTGATCAGGATCTTCACTGTTTGTCATGCAGTTTGTGAATTGAACAAATACATCATATTAAGTAATTTGACTGGTGAATAGTCAGAAATGGGTGTGGATAAATTAATTTATTCAGCAGGATAAAGGTTTAACACAACCTATTCCTAATGAAAATTTGTGACATTTTTCTTATGATGGTGGGTGCTTGTTAGTACTGCCTCATTGTGACAGTTCTAATGAGTACCCAGGATCTATGCTTCTTAGCAGAAATAAGAAAATCCTAAGACAGACAATATTCTTCTTTTTTTTTCGTCTGAAAAAAAAGAGCTTGATATTTCACATGAACTACCTGCTGAGAGAATAACTTGACATTTAATGTCAATCCTCTGCTGAGCAAAGAGCAGATAATTCACGTTATGTCAAGCCCTATTTTCTGTGAAAAAGATGAAAAAAAAAAAAAAGTGTTACTATTATAATGCTACTTATTAACCCAATTTGTAACAAATGGAATCTTCCTTCATTTCAAAATTTAGGAGTCGATTTTAAAATTTATGAGTGTCAGGTTGTGTCATCTTTAAAATTTATTTTGCAAACAGTGCTGGCCCTGATCAGATGCCGCATTGTGGCATCTGATCTGGGTCTGCACTGTTTGCAAGTAACCTGTTCTGCAGTTTCCGGTACAAAAATGGGTTAAAACATGGTTATTATGCAATGCCTTGCAAATGTCCATTTTCTTATATATTCTATTATGGATATACCAAGGTCCCATTATAACATGGTATTTTGTACGACTCCCAACAGTAGCTTAGTAGTGTAACAAAAAAAAAGAATGCACAACTCTTTGAAAATATCTTCCAGTCATGGTTCATGCTTTAAGGGTCAAGGGACATAAGCTTATTGTCAAACAACACACTGGTGAAACAGGTCCTGATAAAACAGCAACTGTAGATCATTCGGCCATTCCACCATGATAGCTCATGGCAGCCTCGATAGCTCAGTGGTTAGCGTGTTCAACTTATGATCGAGAGGTTGTAGGTTGGAATCCGACCACCAGAGCCAAGGTGTGTTCTTGGGCAAGACACGTAATGACACTGCCCCACTCCACTCAGGTGTAAATGGGTAGCAGTGGTGTAAAGGTCACTGCCTCTCTTTCCAACCGTGATAACATCCAGAATGAGTGTTGATAGGGATAAGCTTGAAGCTTTCATCACAATCAAACTAAAATAAATTAGTATAAACTAAAACTAATATATTTTATGAAACAAATGCAAAAAAAACAAAAAAACTTAGACACAAAAAGTATTTGATTTTTGTATTTTAGAATGATGTTCATAACTTAAGTGCATGTAAGGTTAACTGTTAGTTAGAGATACTTACAGGTTCGTAAATCTTTGGCATATCAAAGTCAGTATCCTCGGGTTCCTCTCCCGTAGCTTCGGGGGCATCTCTGTAATAGCACATAACAATTATCATTAACCAGATTTCAATCTTCCACCTTATAAATAGCAGGAGCCCATTTCAAAATCTAGGGGTGTTAAATTGCGCTATTTTTCAAAAAATTATATAGATAATGGTCAAACATTTTGCAAACAAGGAAGGCCCTGATCAAATGTCACAGGACTGGGCTCTGCTATTCAAAACGAATTACATGTATGTCATTAGTTAACATACTATTAAAACTTTTATCATCTAATATGGTATATGCTAAGACTCGGCTGAAAAAACGTGAGTAGCTTTTGCAAATGCAAAACCTACTCAGACTTTGGCCAAAAAATATCTGTTATTAGCTACTGCACTTGTTAAACTAATTAACACTTTGGCCTCAAACAAGTAGGCTTTTAATAATTCAGCTCTGATGTAAGTCTAGCTAAACAGTTTGTTTTGATAGGATTTTTTTAAACTTAGTTTATTTGTAGTCCTCTGCTGGGTGACAACAGCTACGGAAGTACCCCCCCCCCCCCCCCCCCCCCGAGACAAAAAACCCTGACCTTTCACAGCAGAACCTGGCTGCTCACATCAGTCAAGGTGAGGCCTGAATCCACAGTTGAGAGAGACCTAGAGCTTAAAAGTAAACATGCATAACCACTACACCATGGAGGCCTGTTAACACTTATTGAAATGTCTCTCCATTACGAAAACACGCCTATACCAATACATTTTAACCTTTATCGCCGAAAAAATGAAAATTTTAAGATGAAAAATTGTGATATTTTTCTTGTTTCTGCTCAAAATATAGATTGTGGGTACTCGTTAGAACCGCACGGTTCTAACGAGTACACACACTCTATATTTTAGAGCAGAAATAAGAAAAATAAGGTATACCCCTGTAAACCCCAGTTTCACCATATAAAAGTGGGGTTCAAGGGGGTCAAAATTATATAGGTGTGTTTTCGTGATGTAAATGAGTCAACAAACTCATACAGATAAACAGCTTTATAACACTTTTCGTTATGACACAGTTTTGGATACAATATGATTTAAAGAGGTATCACAAACATGTATAAATACTGTAAAATTCCTAAAAATACGCACACATTGGAGACTTGATATAATTCTCCTAAAATTTAAACAAATTTGTTTCACGATCCAGCAAGGAGTCCAAAAGGTGCAGACAGAATGGCAAACAATGTAGACCCTGATCAGACTGCTCCTTCAGGAGCAGTCTGATCTTGGTCTGCACCGTTTGCCTTGGCCTATCTGTCCCAGTATGGTAGGAAAATGACTATATAAGATAATTTATTGAATATAATCTTCATATTTTTTGGATATAAAATGTTTGTTAATAAACATAGCTTTTACTCTGGACCCAAACAATAGTGTTATAAAGGGGTTCTGGTGTATTTGCAATTTTTAATTATTCCTAAATTCTCTCAAATGTTTAAAGGGAATAGTGAAAACAAGAACATTATGATACATATTTTGTAAATTTCCTGTTGATGTGTAATTTTCTTTCAACATGTCTTTTAAGGCATAAAGGAGCAGACAGAAAATATTACTTTTAATCACTATAATTGTAAATGAAGGGGTGAGTGAGTTGGTGTTTGGGTTTTACGTAACAGCTAAGGTCATACGGAGATGGGACCTTGGTTTAAAGACTCATCCTAAAGTCTGGAGAAACCCGGGATCGATCCTGTGACCCCTGGTTTACAAGGTGAGAAGCATAACCACTACACCACAGAGGTCAGCCCCCGCCCATTGGGGCTTGAAGAAATAGATTGGCTGCATGATGCTTCCACGCAGAGCTGAAACCGACCGCACATACTGGTACTGGTAAACCGTTTAGAGGATTTAAGTAGAAGTGGAGGCAATTAAGCCTGCCAAGGCAAAGTGGTGCAAGTCGGCCCATCCATGCTTATAAACCCTATTGGTTTCATTGGGCGACAGGGCTTGAGATGTCATTTCATCTCAATATCGGGTAAAAGTCCTACAAAAATGGAAGCAATGTCTTCAAAATGACCTATACAGTGTTGATGGGGACGTTAAACCTCAAATCAAACAAACAAACACCACAGAGGCTTCTAATGCAAATTAAGGGAACCAGAAAAAGCCAGAAAGCTGAAATCAATCTCTATGGAACAGTATTTAGGTAAAAACTCAATTATGCAACATTGAGATTGCAATATGCAATTTTGATAAATGTGTTATGCTTTATTCAGTTACAATTGTGCAACACTGCATTATGATATTCATTTTTGTAGTCTGATTTTGGAATTTGTGTAGTTTTCTTTCTGTTTCTCGTCCTATTTTGCAACTTGAAATTCCGATTCTGCTTCTTCTAGTTCCCATTATTCTCGTTCAGTGGCGCTGTGATCGTTCTTTCGTACCGTTCCCGTAAACGTCCGCCTGTATTCGGCAGATACCCAAAAAAATCTGCAAGCGTATTGGTGACACGGAGGAGTGAAAGAAATGAGAGAACTATATTTTTGGCATAAAACGGACGATTTGGGGACACTACACCCTTCCCGATAAAATCATTTACACATAATTTTTATTTTATATGTCAGACCAGGAATCAGCTTTGCTTGGTTTGTTTTGTGTCCAAGTTTTATCTAAATATATCGCAAATGTGTTCAGGCCATTGCACCTCTAGAATATAAATTTGTTGTAAATACTTATACTAATTTTGTATGGCACAGAAAGGCTCCTGTCCAAATCGTGTAGACCTTGGTGAGACTGCTCCTTTATGATCACTTGAAAGCAAACATAGCTACATCTCTCTTTCGTGAAAATGCTTTCAGATGAACTACGACTTGCGTTCCCTCTAACATTTATTTCTGATTTAGGGCATATCCAACAGAATTTCTAAAACTAGGCATTTTGGTTCTGTTGTTTGATTTGATGTTTTAACGTCACCGTCAACACAATATAGGTCATTTTGGAGACTTTGCTTCCACTTTTGTGGGACTTTTACCCGACACTGCGATGAAATGACATCTCAAAGCCCTGTCGCCCAATGAAACCAATAGGGTTTGTAAGCACCGCTTTGGCTCGGTAGACTTAGATCCTCTAAGCGGTTTACCAGTACTCAGACATGTTAAGTCTCCCGAAAATCGCGGGAGACTCCCGAAAAAATAGCTTTTCTCACGCCTCACGAATTTCAGGATAAAACTCCCGGAAAAATGAAAATACCGTTTTTGGGCAAATTTTTGAAAAGCTGCGCTTGTATTTTCGTGTGTGCAAACCAGCAGAAAAATCCGAGTTAATCCGTGAGTAAAACTGATAATAATTAATGCACTCTCCAGTATTATTGGGGATTAAAACACGGTTCCACACCTGCAGATGGGCATTTACAAATGAAAACAGTCGTATCTTGAGATGATTGCAAAAAAGGAAGTAAATCATAACGGTTAATTTCCTTCAACCAACAGACCATGTTAGTTAACCGAATTGTGTTATAAACGCCGACCGTATTTGTCACGGATCAGTCTATTCTACTACTACACTGTAAACAAAAGCCTCCGGTGGTCTCAATAAGCCTACAATCTTCTGTGTGACAAGGTGTGAAAATAAGATTAAGTTATGACTCTAATTTGCATTTATCCCCGAATCATAAAATTTAATCCACAATCAGTGTGAAAATGATGTAATCGCTCCTAAGATGTTTAGCAACATTTAACGGTAGATTTATGCATAATAAAAACAGACTTTTCTACTGTCTAGTGCATGGTTATGTTTTGGCGCCAAAATAGCAGATGCTTGGCGGTAAAAGTCGAACGCTTTAATGTGTGTAAACACATCTGTATGCTGTTGTGGGTGATTGACACAGAGCTTCCCGGGATAAGTCGGGAATTGTGGAAGGCACGTTCCCTATGCAGCTCTTACCGGTTGCAAACATTTTTATGAAAGAATACGCCCCATTAGAATAAAATAAAACGATTAAACATTAAACACATGCGGGCTTGCTGGGGTGGGATGACGTCATTTTCCGAGTGCGTACAGAAAAACGGTAGCTGCTGTTTGTGGACGGTGGATTTCATGGCGATTTTGGTGGTGGAGATCATTGATGTTCGCCTTGGACTTGCTTGTTGAGCGGGTGTGAAAGTTGTGGATGGAGGGGTACTCGTCTTGTGGCTGGATCATTAAATTATAAACTAATCTGCATTCTTAATCTTTTTTCTCGCTAACCTGACACTTTTGATCTTTTGAGTGCATGTATATCGGCTGCAGCTTGTGTTAATCATGCGTGTCAAGTTTATATAACTATCAGTATTTTTAATTGCTAATTGGACAAGCTGTTATCACATGTCTGCAATTAATTTGAACTTGAAAAAGTTCCGTTATTGAGTGGACAACTACAGTATTATCTACCGTATTTCCGCACTTAAAAGTCGGAGGGGAATAAAGTTGTTGTGCTTGAGACTTGATCGAAATTTTTGATTATTATACCCACTTTTGCGAAGAATAATCGGGTATATTGTTTTCGTGTCAGAGTCGAGTGCCTGTCAGTCAGTGTGTGTGTGTGTGTGTGTGTGTGTATGTGTGTGTGTGTGTGTGTGTGTGTACGTCTGTCACGTTTCTATGGAATGGATCTCCTCTGAAACCGATTAAGGTAAACTTTTCAAACTTTGCCTGTGGATAGTACATGGGATGTAGATGGAACTGGGCTACTTTTGGCATGACCTTGACCTCAACATGACCCCAAGGTCAAAGGTAAAAAGCATGACTTTGCCATATCTCCTAAACTGTTGGAGTTACACTTCTGAAACTGCATATTGGATGGCACTTGGAATATAGAATGAATTGTGCTACTTTTGGCAAGACCTTGACCTCAACATGACCCCAAGGTCAAAGGTCAAGAAGTATGACTTTGCCATATCTCCTAAACTATTGGAGTTACACTTCTGAAACTTTACTTATTGGATTACCCTTGGAATATAGAATATATTGGGCTACTTTTGGTGTGACCTTGACCTCAACATAACCCTAAGGTCAAAAAGTTTAATTTTGCCATATCTTCTAAACTATTGGAGCTACACTTCTGAAACTTCGGTTATTGGATGACCCTTGGAATATAGAATCAATTAGGCTACTTTTGTTTTGACCTTGACCTCAACCTGTCCTCAAGGTCATAGGTAAAAAAGTATGACTTTGCCATATCTTCTATACTATCGGAGTTACACTTCTGAAATTTTGGCTATTGGATGGTCGTTGGAATATAGAACAAGAGCACCGCAAGCGGGTGCCAACGCTCGTCTGCAGTTTCTTTTAGAAAACAAAAGTTCTAAGTCAAATCAAATTGCAAGATGGAGTTATAAAACTTGTAGGGAATGTAGCTCTTGTGATGGTGAGTATGTGTATGAAGTTTCATGAAGGTAGGCCAAATACTTTTGGAAATATGGTCAAGGTTAAGTTTTTTGGTTAATTTTTCGAAAAATAGGTCAAAGTTCAAAGGTCAAGGTCACAGGTCAAAAAGCGTGGTATGACTGAAAAGGTCTTGTCCCAAGGAACATTCATGTGAAGTTGGAAGGCTCTGTTGTGAATAGTATTGAAATAAGAGACAAAAACAATTTAAAAAAACGGAGAGAAAAGGGGAGATAATTCAATCAAATTGCAAGATGGAGTTATAAAACTTGTAGGGAATGTAGCTCTTGTGATGGTGAGTATGTGTATGAAGTTTCATGAAGGTAGGCCAAATACTTTTGGAAATATGGTCAAGATTAAGGTTTTCGGTTAAATTTTCGAAAAATAGGTCAAAGTTCAAAGGTCAAGGTCACAGATCAAAAAGTGTGGTATCACTGAAAAGGTCTTGTCCCAAGGAACATTCATGTGAAGTTGGAAGGCTCAGTTGTGAATAGTATTGAAATAAGAGACAAAAACAATTTAAAAAAAACGGAGAGAAAAGGGGAGATAATTCAATCAAATTGCAAGATGGAGTTATAAAACTTGTAGGGAATGTAGCTCTTGTGATGGTGAGTATGTGTATGAAGTTTCATGAAGGTAGGCCAAATACTTTTGGAAATATGGTCAAGGTTAAGGTTTTCGGTTAAATTTTCGAAAAATAGGTCAAAGTTCAAAGGTCAAGGTCACAGATCAAAAAGTGTGGTATCACTGAAAAGGTCTTGTCCCAAGGAACATTCATGTGAAGTTTGAAGGCTCTGTTGTGAATAGTATTAAAATGAGAGCAAAAAATGTGTTTCAGAAAAAAATTGGAAAAGGGGAGATAATTCAGCCAAAATCAACAATGTTTTTATGGTCCTTGGTCAAAATGTAGCTCTTGTGATGATGAGTGTGTGTATGAAGTTTCATGAGGCTAGGTCTAATACTTTTTAAGTTATAGCCAAGGTTAAGTTTTTTTGGAACGACGCAGGACGACTCAGGACGACGCAGGACGACAACGCAGACGCCGGAGTGATGACAATAGCTCGAAAGTTTTTTTTCAAAAAACAGACGAGCTAAAAATTGGAATACTATTGGTGGACCTCAACATAACCCCAAGGTCAAAGGTCAAAAAGTATGACTTTGGCATATCTTCTCAACTATAGGAGTTACACTTCTGAAACGTTGTTTATCAGCTAGAATGTTCTTTGCAACTTTTTTGGTTATTGGATGGCCCTTGGAATATAGAATGAATCAGGCTACGTTTGGCATAACCTTGACCTCAACAGGATCCCAAGGTCAAAGGTAAAAAAATATGACTGTCATATCTCCTAAACTATTGGAATTATACTTCTGAAACTTTGCTTATTGAATGCCTCTTGGAATATAGAATAAATTGACTTACTTTTAGGATGACCTTGACCTCAACATGACCCCAAGATCAAAAGTAAAAAAGCATTATTTTGCCATATCTTCTAAACTATTGGAGTTACACTTCTGACAGTTTGGTTATTGGATGGCCCTTGGATTATAGAATGAATTGGGCTACTTTTGGCAGGACCTTGACCTCAACATGACCCCAAGGTCATAAAGTATGACTTTGCCATATCTCCTAAACTATTGGAGTTACACTTCTGAAACTTTACTTATTGGATGGCCCTTGGAGTATAGAATATATTAGGCTACTTTTGGTGTGACCTCGACCTCAACATGACCCCAAGGTCAAAGGTATTTTTTGCCATATCTTCTAAACTATTGGAGCTGTACTTCTGAAACTTTGCTTATTGGCTGGCCCTTGGAATATAGAATCAATTGGGCTACTTTTGTTTTGACCTTGACCTCAACCTGACCACAAGGTCAAAGGCAAAAAAGTATGACTTTGCCATATCTTCTAAACTTTCGGAGTTACCTTCTGAAACTTTGGTTATTGGATGGCCGTTGGAATATAGAAAAATTGAAATACTATTGGTGGACCTCAACATAACCCCAAGGTCAAAGGTCCAAAAGTATGGCATTGGCATATCTTCTAAACTATAGGAGTTACACTTCTGAAACTTTGTTTATCAGCTAGAATGTTCTTTGCAATTTTTTTTGGTTATTGGAAGGTCCTTGGAATATATAATGAATTGGGCTTCGTTTGGCATGACCTTGACCTCAACATGACCCGAAGGTCAAAGGTCAAAAAGTATGATTGTCATATCCCCTAAACTATTAGAGTTACACTTCTGAAACTTTGCTTATTGGGTGGCCCTTCGAATATAGAATAAACTGGGCTACTTTTGGGGTGACCTTGACCTCAACATGACCCAGAGATCAAAAGTTGAAAAATATTATTTTGCCATTTCTTCTAAACTATTGGAGTTATACTTCTGAAACTTTGGTTATCGGATGGCCCTTGGAATATAAAATGAATTGGGCTACTTTTGACATGACCCTGACCTCAACATGACCCCAAGATCAAAGGTCAAAAAGTATGGCTTCGCCATATCTCCTAAACTATTCGAGTTACACTTCTGAAACTTTGCTTATTGGACGGCCCATTGGAATATAGATTATATTGGGCTACTTTTGGGGTGACCTTGACCTCAACATGACCCCAAGGTCAAAGGTATTATTTTGCCATTTCTTCTAAACTATTGGAGCTGCACTTCTGAAACTTTGCTTATTGGCTGGCCCTTGAAATATAGAATCAATTGGGCTACTTTTGTTTTGACCTTGACCTCAACCTGACCACAAGGTCAAAGGCAAAAAAGTATGACTTTGCCATATCTTCTAAACTTTCGGAGATACACTTCTGAAACTTTGGTTATTGGATGGCCGTTGGAATATAGAAAAATTGAAATACTATTGGTGGACCTCAACATAACCCCAAGGTCAAAGGTCCAAAAGTATGGCATTGGCATATCTTCTAAACTATAGGAGTTACACTTCTGAAACTTTGTTTATCAGCTAGAATGTTCTTTGCAATTTTTTGGGGTTATTGGAAGGCCCTTGGAATAGATAATGAATTGGGCTTCGTTTGGCATGACCTTGACCTCAACATGACCCCAAGGTCAAAGGTCAAAAAGCATGATTTTGTCATATCCCCTAAACTATTGGAGTTACACTTCTGAAACTTTGCTTATTGGGTGGCCCTTCGAATATAGAATAAACTGCGCTACTTTTGGGGTGACCTTGACCTCAACATGACCCAGAGATCAAAAGTTGAAAAATATTATTTTGCCATTTCTTCTAAACTATTGGAGTTACACTTCTGAAACTTTGGTTATCGGATGGCCCTTGGAATATAAAATGAATTGGGCTACTTTTGACATGACCCTGACCTCAACATGACCCCAATATCAAAGGTCAAAAAGTATGGCTTCGCCATATCTCCTAAACTATTTGAGTTACACTTCTGAAACTTTGCTTATTGGACGGCCCTTGGAATATAGATTATATTGAGCTACTTTTGGGGTGACCTTGACCTCAACATGACCCCAAGGTCAAAGGTCAAAAGGTATTATTTTGCCATTTCTTCTAAACTATTGGAGCTGCACTTCTGAAACTTTGCTTATTGGCTGGCCCTTGAAATATAGAATCAATTGGGCTACTTTTGTTTTGACCTTGACCTCAACCTGACCACAAGGTCAAAGGCAAAAAAGTATGACTTTGCCATATCTTCTAAACTTTCGGAGATACACTTCTGAAACTTTGGTTATTGGATGGCCGTTGGAATATAGAAAAATTGAAATACTATTGGTGGTCCTCAACATAACCCCAAGGTCAAAGGTCCAAAAGTATGGCATTGGCATATCTTCTAAACTATAGGAGTTACACTTCTGAAACTTTGTTTATCAGCTAGAATGTTCTTTGCAATTTTTTGGGGTTATTGGAAGGCCCTTGGAATAGATAATGAATTGGGCTTCGTTTGGCATGACCTTGACCTCAACATGACCCCAAGGTCAAAGGTCAAAAAGTATGATTTTGTCATATCCCCTAAACTATTGGAGTTACACTTCTGAAACTTTGCTTATTGGGTGGCCCTTCGAATATAGAATAAACTGCGCTACTTTTGGGGTGACCTTGACCTCAACATGACCCAGCGATCAAAAGTTGAAAAGTATTATTTTGCCATTTCTTCTAAACTATTGGAGTTACACTTCTGAAACTTTGGTTATTGGATGGCCCTTGGAATATAAAATGAATTGGGCTACTTTTGACATGACCCTGACCTCAACATGACCCCAAGATCAAAGGTACAAAAGTATGGCTTTGCCATATCTACTTAACTATTTGAGTTACACTTCTGAAACTTTGCTTATTGGATGGCCCTTGGAAAATAGAATATATTTGGCTACTTTTGGGGTGACCTCGACCTCAACATGACTCCAAGGTCAAAAAGTATTATTTTGCCATATCTCCTAAACTATTGGAGCTACACTTCTGAAACTTTGCTTATTGGATGGCCCTTGGAATATAGAATATATTGGGCTACTTTTGGGATGACCTCGACCTTAACATGACCCCAAGGTCAAAGGTCAAAAATTACTATTTTGCCATATCTTCTAAACTATTGGAGCTACACTTCTGAAACTTTGGTTATTGGATGGCCTTTGGAATATAGAATCAATCGGGCTACTTTTGTTGTGACCTTTCTGGGCATAAATGATAAGAAATGCTCTTGTGCTGAAACATTATACTCTTGTGGCTGTGGGGTGGGGATGGGGGCACTGGTATGACTAGGTGTTAGTTTGTAGGCATTGTCTCAATGAAATGATTTTAAAATATTTATTAGTTATTTATCTTTGAACAGGAGTGTAGAGAATAAACAAAAAATGTTCAAAAAGCTCTCAGAATGCACCATTTTCTAGCCTATCCTGAGAGCTTGCCTTTGGCACTCGCCAATCCTCCTCGAACGCGCTGTCTCCCTCATTTTTATTTTCAAAACTTAACATGTCTGAGTACTGGTGTGCGGGTCGGTTTCAGTTCATGCAGCCCATCTATTTCTTCAAGCCCCGAGGGCCGGGGGTCTGATTCCCTGTTTATTTTGTCACATGTTTATATAGATGTTCGTAACTGTTTGTGTTAAATGCATTCATTAATTTATAAGAAAATAGAAAACTATCTGACTTTTTATACTAGATTTTTGGCTTCAAGTGACAAAACGCAAAGGTTTCCACCTTTTTGACAAAACACAATGCGAAGCAAATACTTTCATACCGGAGTGCAGGTGGAAAACCCGCACCTGCTACAATGCAACATATCAAGCGCTGGAAGCCTCTGTGGTGTTGTGGTTATGCTACTCGCCTTAGTAACCAGGGATCGCAGTATCGACCCCGGGCTTCTCCAGAATTTCGGATCAGTCTTTAAACCCAGGTCCCATCTCCGTATGACCTTAGCTGTTGGTGAGACGTAAAACTAAAAACGCACTCACACACCAAGCACATCCCACCATTAAACACATCTTTATAATTCTGACCCCCCCCCCCCCCCCCCCCCACACACACACACACACTTGATCCCCACTTTTATAGAGTAAAACTGGGATTTACAGGAGTAAACATTATTTTTCTCATTTCTACTCCAAAATATAGATTGTGGGTACTCGTTAGAACCGCATCGAAAAGGCGCTTCTACGTGTACCCAAAATGTATATTTTAAGCAACAGTCAGAAAAATATCATCACGACTTTTCATCTTACAATTTTTGTTGTTGTATTTTTTGGCGGTAAAATGTACAAATCTAATGCATCAAAAACTTTTTTTCTAGATTCTGTACACTTTAATAATAAGTGAATAAATAAATAAATAATGTCGTTAAGTTCCGCCAGGTAAACCTGGGTACGCTGTACGCGGTCTAACTGTAATAAAACAAGAAGAAGATAAAACTTTGGCGTAGACCTAATACATGGAAATACATGTAAGTACAAAATGGTTTGGATTCAGCCACTCCATTTGCCAAATCGTTACATGTAGAACTTGAAGAAATATGTAGTAGGCTGGTTAAGACAGTCGCAACACTAGCTCAGAAAGGTTTTGCTGGCTGAAGAGAGACGGACGAACTGACAGACGACTAGCTTTTTTTTGCGTTGTGATTCTGTTGGATGAAAGCCATCATGCCAATGTCTAACTTATGACGACAGACGGACATATGAATACGACAGCTGTCATTGTGACCACAGGTGCGTTTCTATGGTTGTGGGTCGGGGCTGAGTATGAGTAAGTAATGTTCATCAGAGTAACAATGGGAATAGAGGCACTGGTTGTTGTTTACCAGTTTCCCGCACGGTCAGCTGGTAAGCTCCCAGGAACGAATCCATGCCCGCGAACAGGGAGACCATCGCGCAGTTACTACCTGAGCGGACATATACATACTTCTATAATATCCAAGCATTTGAGTTTTGAGTGGGGTTGCAATTAGTAACTAATATCTTTATAAGTAACACCTCAGAAGGATCAGATTAATGAAAATTGTATGAATTAATCAATTTTAACAATCTATGCTCATTTCAAATCCATGGATTCGGCACATGGTAATTTATTTTAGTAAATATTCAATGATAGAGTACTTTCCCCTTCGTCAAACAAGTATTAACTTTTAAATAAAAATCCTGTTTCTCATAAATATATAAAAAAGGAACCCCGCTGTAAATTTTTTTTTAAAGATGCAAACGTACACATTATTGTAAATATCCGAATTATTATATAGCCGGATAAAATTTATTGCTGCTGGCTTGAATTTTGCCCCTGGAAAAGCGAATGCGATCTTCTCAAACGGACGCTTGTCATCGGAAAAAAATACGGCAAATCCACGGACATTACCGAATGTTACCGACACCTCAATGACTGGTACCCCGTCTAACCACAGCAGAATCGAAACTGAATATTGCAAAATAGGACGTCCAAATGCCATATTTAAATACAAAGGTCTCAAATTAGAATGTGCATGTTGCATATTCGAATAAAGTAGTAAGATATGGAAAGGTTCATAATGCAAATTGCGGTTTCAACAATTAATTTTGTAATTGCACATTGCATAATTGAGTTTTTACCTTAATACTGTTCCATAAATCTCAAAAGCGCTGTGTTGAATCATGATAAAAACTCAAGTAATGCCTATAAAGTTGCTCAGTTTAAATACTGTAACACAAGCAGCAACAAATTAGATATCCTGCTTAACTGTTTAAAAAGTAGTTCAAATGCAAATAAACCTAACAAATGAAATAGTCAAATACACTGTAAAAGCAACAAATGAAATATGAAAAACTCTGGTAAAATATATCTGATTGATGATACATAACCACTGCAAGGCCCAGTTGTTCAAAACCAACAATGTCATTAGTTGACATGTGATTAAAACTGTGATCATTTGATATGGCTATGCTAATATTTCTGCTGAAAAAAATGGAAGAACCGAAAAAATCCAAAAAACTGGGACACCTTGAGGACTTGCTGTATTTCTCCTGAAATTTTAACAAATTTGTTTCACTATCCTGCATGGAGTCAAAAAGATGGAAAACAGAATGGCAAACAGTTTAGATCCTGATCAGACTGCTCCTTGCTAGAGCAGTCTGATCAGTGTCTACACTGTTTGGTTACGCTTATCTGTCCCCATACTTAGAATCATTACAGTAGCTTTTGCAAATGCAAAAGATACTCACTTTTTCCAACAAAAAATACCACAGTACCAGTATTAAGGTTGTACATACCTAAACAGTTTGACCATTAACAAGTTTGGTAAGCCAAAAATGCTTTGCACAACTGGGCATAAACGAAATCTAGCAAATGAATGATTGTATTTTATCGAACATCGATGCAATTTACAATGGTGGGATGACATATGTCCCTATTTTTTTTTTTGAGGTTTAATGTCCCCGTCAACATTATTTAGGTCATTTTGGAGACATTCACTTCCAATTTTGTTTTTCATAAAAAAAGTACAATGGCCACTAATGGCCACTAAAAAGGCCATGTGGTGATCATGCCTGTAACTATTGACCAATAGCCTGAATTTCTAAATTTAGAAGTGTCAACAGAGGGCCGGGGAAATATCTGGAATAGGGAATTGAGCTCCCAACCCTAATTTCGAATTTGTTGTAAATTTTAACAAACAAAAATATATATTTTTTTATATATTTATCTAAGCAATTTTAAACTACTTGTTATACAATTAATCATAGAAACTGGCATAGGGGTATGTTTTTCAATGGGACTCAGAGGGGGACTCCATGGTTGTATGGCATATAGCAATTTTGTTGTTGGAGCTATAACTCAAAGCTCATTCAGAATGGTATCTTTGCTTATTTTTAACAAATGTGAGCCATACATAACTCATTGACAATGGTTCTAAAAAATGTCAGGTGGGGAAGAAACTGACTTGGTGGGGAAGAAACTAGTCAGCCCAGGGCAGAAGCGGGCCAGGGAAAGAAACTGACCGTTACACAAGACAGGCATTCTGGTGCTTTTTTTTTTTTTTTGCTTTTCTTTCAGTCTACATGTAATTTGTGCCAGTCAGTAAGGTATTTAACCCTTGTTCTGCTGAATATTCATATATGCCACACCCGCTACCGATTATCAACCAATCAGATTACTTGATGCAAATTATTGCAACAAATTCACAATCTGAATGGCAAACAATGTAGATCCTGATCAGATGGCTTCGTCAGAAGCCATCTGATCTGGATCTTCATTGTTTGGAAAATAAGGCATATCCGGGCTCAGCAGGACAAGGGTTAAATTCCACAGTTTTGTTTGTGTATCATTTATTTAAGGAGTTAAGGATGCTAAGTTGTGCAGTACTGACATTGAGGACTTTTATGCTGGAAAAACTGATGACTAAGGTACAATCTTTGCTTCCTAGAAGAAGAGTGAGGGAGGGGCATCTATCAGAGTGGGCACTTTAATTAGATGAAATATAGTAAACCCTCCCATACAAGGAAAAATAAAACCTTTTCATAGTTGGAGGGCAATGTAAATTATTCTGATTGGTAGACATCTTACCACCAAAAAAAAAGCAATAAATGAAAAAGCTCATATTTCTGTGATCTGAAACTAAACTACATGTATTTATGTGATTTTGTGTCATGTTACAAAATCGTTAACAACAGCAATCATATTTCTGGCACCAATGATACATGTTAACAGTTTATCTCTAACCCATTGCACATGGGGAACCCCTGAAGAGGTAGCTTGGCAAACAGTGCAGGCCCAGATCACGCAGCATCTGATCATGGCCTGTAGTATTTGGAAAAAAATTCCCTACAGACTCAAAAATGTGTTCCAATGAGCCATCGGTGTTCGAGTCTTCACAGTTTCACTGTATATAGGTTTTACGGCCCTTTCAAGATTATTTCACTCATATCAAACCGATCGTTAATCAGAGGTGGGCAAAAACCGGAGTACCCGCAGAAAAACCACCTGACCTTCCGTTGCAGTACTTGGTGTCTCACGGGACCCGAGCCAGGCTCGAACCACAGTGGTGAGAGACCTAATGATCAAGAGTCAGCGCTCTTAACCACTAGGCCACGGAGGCCCGTCCACTGTATATAGATGTAAAGTGATTCAGCATATCACTTTTTGCTGGTCAGTGATTTTTCATGTATCAGCAGACTTCAGTAATCTGTGTAGACTGAAGTATAACTGATCCTGATTAGCCTCGACTGCTGAAACAGTGTCAGATAGAAATAGACTGGTTTTCAAAACTCGGAATTAGAAGAGAATATTTTGTGAATATTTACAGATAAAGAAATATAAATCAGTGATTTTCTGCCAGAAATAGGATTTTGTTACACTGGTATTTACAATATTCTCCTCATCAATGCTATTATCACTTCCCAGTTGCCCCTAAATGACACAAAACAATCATTTTAACCCTCACCATGCTGAATATTTCAATATTCCACACTCCTCCCCAATTTTCCGCTATTAGTGTCGCATGCTTTCAATTATAACCATGGATTTGTAAGTGGAAGGGAAAACAGTATAGATCCAGATCAGCTGGCTTTAAGCCAGCTGATCTGGATCTATACTGTTTCCATAAAAGGATATATCCGCGTTCAGCATGATGAGGGTTATATACTTACTACATTATCATTTCTTATTACAGTCAAACCTATTTACACTGACATTTAATATAACTGAGTAAACATGCTGATCAGAGTCTTTGCTGTACATGCTTGAAGATCCTTTGTTGCTTATATCACTGGACCCTTCACACCATCAAAATCCTAAAAATTCGGACACCTTGAGGACTTGCTGTAATTCTCCTAAAATTTTAACAAATTTGTTTCACGATCCTGCAAGGAGTCTAAAAGGTGCAAACAGAATGGCAAACAGTGTAGACCCTGATCAGACTGCTCCTTCAGGACCAGTCTGATCTGGGTCTGCCCTGTTTGCTTAAGCCTATCAGTCCCAATACTTAGGATCATTATGGTACAAAAGGGAATAAAATGTCGAGAAAATTTTAAATGAACTCAACTATACAGTGAATTCCACTACTTTTACCAGCTAAAGTGAAAATATATTGAAACATTCCAGTCGTTCTTTCTTTGTGTTTTCTACAGCCAGTGTCCTCTAGTAAGACCACCTTTGGGGCTGTTTAAAAGTGGTTTTAAATACCACTTTTGAAGAGTCCCGAAGATGGTCTTAATATAGTTCTACTGACTATTTGCTGTCCATCCCAACCCATACCCACCATTTTTACCCTTTTCTTACCATTCAAGTCATGTCACGTGAAAACTTATTTTTTGCTATTTGTGAACAACATCAGTGGAGATCAGCGCACATCGAGGCTTGAAGAAAATAAATTTGGCTGCATGATGCTTCCACGCAGAGCTCAAACCAACAGCACTTCAGTACTGGTGAACGGCTTGGAGCTTCTGAGCCTGCCCAGGAAAAGTGGTGCAAGACGGATGTCCATGCATTATCAACCCTATTGATTTCATTGAGCGACAGGGCTTGAGATGTCATTTCATCTCAATGTCGGGTAAAAGTCCTTCAAAACTGGTAGCAATGTCCCCAAAATGACCCATTACGATAACACATCCGTGCGATATAGTGCATTTTTACATCTCCAAAATGGCTACTTTTCTGACGAAAATCTGTGATATTTTTCTTATTTATACTGCAAACATAGGTTATGGGTACTCGTTAGAACCGCCTCATTGCGGCGGTTCTAACGAGTACCCACAACCTATGTCTCTGAGCAGAAATAAGAAAAATATTGTTTACCCCCGTAAACCCCAATTTTCTCTATATAAAGTGGGGTGTAAGGGGGTGTTCATTTCACGGACTTGTTCACGTGATGCTATACAGTGTTGACAGGGACATTAAACCTGAAATCAAACAGAGAGAAGCCTGTGCATCCATACAGTCAGATCAGCACTTTTGTGTTAAATGTTCGCATAGTTCAATACCTCTACTTTCTATATCCATCATGAAAAAACGCCTATACAAATACATTGTAAACTTTACCACTGGAAAAATGAAATTTTTAGATGAAAAATTGTGATATTTTTCTAATTTCTACCCAACATATAGATTGTGGGCACTTGTTAGAACCACCTCGATCCTCATCTAGGCGGTTCTAACGAGTACCCACAATCTATATTCTTAGAACAGAAATAAAAAAAATAAGGTTTAACCCTGTAAACCCCAGTTTTACTATATAAAAGTGGGGTTTAAGGGGTCAGAGTTATATAGGTGTGTTTTAGTGATGTAAAATTTCGAGACTTTCATCTTTGTAACATAGCAGGCCATTTTTTTGTTTACCTGATTGCAAACGCTGAAGCTTCCTTTGTTTCTTGACATAACCACATATTTACAGTACAACAATGTGTGTCCTACTGAACATCAATAGGTGATCCAGTATCTCGACAATAAATGACCTACTTTCTTCCCTTTTTTTTGTTTTTGTTCTTTTTCCTGCGCTTTTTCAGCATAATCTCGGTGATTCTTATAAATATAGAACAAAATACTATGGTTAATCCAGTGTAATGACTGAGCTGGAGGCTGGAGACAAGATTATTCAAACATTAAAGTTTATGCCTTGACCCCACCCTACGATCGCAGGAGTGTCCCAATTTTAGACAATGGGACTGAGATCTGGCCCAGTTGTTTAAAGCTAACAATGTCACTATTTGACTTACATTCAAACTTATGATCATTTAAGGGGAATGGGAACACCTGGCAGATTTTCCGCATTTTTCAAAGGGAGACAACTTTTCAGACTTTCTGTTCACTTTTCTATAAGCCCTGTCCCACTGAAAAATGGGTCTACTCTTAAAGGAAAGAATTTGCTCCTCAGGAGCAAATTCTTTTCTTTAAGAGTTGACCTCTGTTGACATGGGAGACAAAAATACTCTTGTAGGAGTTGCCTCCCCTGAAGGTGTATCCATTCCCCTTAATATGGCAAATGTGCTACTGGTAAGATTTTGTTTTTTTGTCTTTGGTTTTGTTTTAGTCCTTTCAAGATTATTTCACTCATATCAAGCCGATCGTTAATCAGAGGTGGGCAAAAACCGGAGAACCCGGAGAAAAACCACCTGACCTTCTGTTGCAGAACTTGGCGTCTCACATGTGACCCGAGCCAGGCTCGAACCCACAGGGATGAGAGACCTAATAGTTAAGAGTCAATGCTCTTATCCACTAGGCCACAGAGGTCTGTACTCGCACCTTTTTCAGAAAAAAAAATACCACTGTAATATGGTCCTTCAAAACACAGTGAGAAGTGACTGCACTTTTAATTTTGGACTAGTCCGTGTTTAAGGTAAGTCGCCTTCAGTTGGGATTTTACATTGGGCAATATAGTTTTACTGAGATTCGTACTGCATCATATTAACCACTTGGCCACAACTTCTACATAATGGCATTATCAAAAACCTGATTTATAATTTTAAAACCCTGCGAAAAAAGAAAACATGGAATAGTCTTGTCATGCTTAAACGTTGAACTCTCAAAGGTCGTTGATAAACTATAGGGGTACCTTGGCAAACAGTGCAGGCCCAGATCAGATGCCGTGTTCCGCGGCGTCTGATCCCGGCCTACACTGTTTGCTAACAGAATTTTCCATCAAAAATAGAATAAGAATGAAACAAGAGGACCCAGAGGGCCCTGGTTCGCTCACCTGTGTGTCACTGTCTCGAGTGCATTCTATTTTAACTCTTGTGGCCATCTTGTTCATCAGCAGAGTGATTTTAGCTTATTTGTTAGGGAGTAACCTAGGCAACATTCCTGGAAACTTTGAATCAAATTGGCCTTAGGGTTTTGGGGGAGTTTCCGTTTGAATCAAGTTTACAATATTTTTCTATTTTTACCTTCGGTGGCCATTTTGTTCATCTGAGTGGGATTGTTTTAGCCTTTTTGGTAGAGGATAATCTAAGCAACATTGTCGCAAGGAACCTACATGCTAAATATGAAGGCTGTATCTCAAATGCTTTAAAAGTTATGACAAAGTAGGTCAAAGGTCAAAAGTTTTGAATTGCTGAGAAAACCTTGTCACAAGGAACATGCATGCCAAATATGAAGGCTCTATCTCATATGGTTCAAAAGGTATGATAAAGTAGGTCACAGGTCAAGGTCACAGGTCAAATCTTTATGAGTGGATAGCCCTTGTCAGAAGGAACCTACATGTCAAATTTGAAGGCTCTATCTCAAACAGTTCAAAAGTTATGACAAAATAACCTACTGATCTACTTTTTAATTTGACATGACCCATATTCGAACTTAACTGAGATATTGTCCAGATGATCATTCTGAGCAAGTTTTATGATGATTTGACTGAAACTGTGGCCTCTAAGAGTGTTCAAAACGTTTTTCTATTATTTGACCTGCTGACCTACTTTTTGACCCGACATAACCCATATTCAACCTTGACACAGATATTGTCAAGATGATCATTCTCAGCAAGTTTGATGATGATCGGACCAAAATTTGGGCCACTAGTGTGTTCACAAGGTTTTTCAACAATCTGACCTACATATTGACCAGACATGACCCAAATTCGAAACTAACCGAGATATTGTCAAATGTGCATTTTGAGGAAGTTTGATGATGATCGGACCAAAACTGTAGCCGCCAGTGTGTTCAGAGGGTTTTTCTATGATTTGACCTACTGACCTACTTTTTGACCCAACATGACCCATATTTGAACTTGACTGAGATATTGTCAAGATGATCATTCTGGGCAAGTTTGATGATGATCGGACCAAAACTGTGGCCTCTAGTGTGTTCACAAGCTTTTTCTATGATTTGACCTACTTTTGACCCAACATGACCCGTATTCAAACTTGACCCGGATATTGTCAAGACTATCATTCTGAGCAAGTTTGATGATGACCAGACCAAAACTGTGGCCTCTAGTGTGTTCACAAAGTTCTTCTCTGATTTGACCTACTGGTCTACTTTTTGACCCTGCATGACCCATATTCGAACTTGCCCGAGAAATTGTCAAGATAATCATTTGGAGCAAGTTTCATGATGATCAGACAAAAACTGTGGCCTCTAGTGTATTCACAAGGTATTTCTATGATTTGACCTACTGACCTACTTTGTGACCCGACATAACCCATATTCCAACTTGACCGAGATATTGTCAAAATGATCATTCTGGGCCAGTCCGATGATGATCGGACCAAAACTGTGGCCTCTAGTGTGTTCACAAGGTTTTTCTATGATTTGACCAACTGACCTACTTTTTGACCCGACATGACCCGTATTCAAACTTGACAAAGATATTGTCAAGATGATCATTCTGGGCAGGTTTGATAATAATTGGACCAAAACTGCGACCTCTAGTGTATTCACAAGGTTTTTCTATGATTTGACCTACTGACCTACTTTTTGACCTGGCAAGACTCATATTCGAATGTGACCAAGATATTATCAAGATGATCATTCTGAACAAGCTTGATGATGATTGGACATATATTGTGGCCTCTAGTGTGTTCAGAAGGTTTTTCTATGATTTGACCTACTGACCTACTTTTTGACCCGACAACACTCATATTCAAACTTGACTGAGATATTGTCAAGATGATCATTCTGGGCAAGTTTGATGATGATCGGACCAAAACTGTGGTCTCCCGTGTCTTCACAAGGTTTTTTTTCTGATTTTTGACCTACTGACCTACTTTTTGGCCCGACATGACCCATATTCGAACTTGACCGAGATTTTGTGGTGGTACAAATTGTGTGTAAGTTTAGTTAAAATCAAATCATAAATGAAACATCTATCATGCAGACAAGACCAAAATAGGCAATTTTTGCCCTTTCAGTGGCCGTAACTCCGTAACACATGATGGGATATGGCTGGTTCAAGAAAGGAACCCAGATCTCATGGTGGTATAAGTTGTGTGCAAGTCTGGTTAAAATCAAATCATAAATGAATATGCTATCGTGCGGACAAGACCAATATAGGCAATTTTTGCCCTTTCAGGGGCCATAACTCCATAACACATGATGGGATATGGCTGGTTCAAGAAAGGAACCCAGATCTCATGGTGGTACAAGTTGTGTGCAAGTCTGGTTAAAATCAGATCATAAATGAAGATGCTATCGTGCGGACAAGACCAAAATAGGCAATTTTTGCCCTTTCAGGGGCCGTAACTCCGTAACACATGATGGGATATGGCTGGTTCAAGAAAGGAACCTAGATCTCATGGTGGTACAAGTTGTGTGCAAGTCTGGTTAAAATCAAATCATAAATGAAGATGCTATCGTGCGGACAAGAAATTGTTTACGCACGCACGGACGGACGCACTGACGACGGACGACGGACAAAATGTGATCACAAAAGCTCACCTTGTCACTACGTGACAGGTGAGCTAAAAATAAGCCTACCACCCCTTATATGACAAATGGACTTGTCCAACATATAGCACTGGAAGAGTCCACTAGTATACAATGAGTTAAGTCCCCATAGTTAACTGTAGGGTTGTCTTTTGTGTTTTTTAAATGCATGCAGAATGTAAATATTAAACAATGATTATAAAATATCCTGAAAATATATATATATTTGTAACTTGTTTATAACTGTTTAACCCTTGACCTGCTGAATATTTATACATGCCACACCCACTACTGATTATCAACTAATCAGATTACTTGATGCAAATTATTGCAAAAAATTCATGAGCTGAATGACAAACAATGAAGATCCTGACAGAAGCCATCTGATCTGGATCTTCATTGTTTGAAAGATAAGGCATATCCGGGCGCAGCAGGACAATGGTTAAGATGAATACTTACGTCTAAAAGAGAAGGCTTGTATCAATCTTCAAAGGGAGGTGATTACAGGAGAAAACAATTCATTCTTGGTCTAAAATTGTCTTCATGCCCAGCTCAACTGAACAACTGGCCTTTACTGGCCATAAATGCTTAACTTCTAACAAATATGGTATTTTTGTTGTTGCCATTTTAATATTTATGAGCAGGATAAATTTCATACTCAGTTGAACAGAGGATGAAAAACATTACAACTACATGTCCCAAATCTTTAAAAAAACGAAAATAAGAAAAAGACAAAAAAAAAAAGACTTTTTTCAGTCCTGAATCTAAGTTGAAAAGAACAAGGTGGCATTTGCAACCAGTGTTGACTAAACTCAACCAGGACATCCACACCAACTGGTAAGTCTTTCCTGTTCCATATGGCTGGCATTGGAGCTCAGCTACATTATTATTAACCACATGACTTGCATGAAATCTTATTAGACTGGGCTCAAGGTTATAAAACATTTTACATGCTCATCTCAGCTGAGCATGAAATTTGTAATGCTCATAACTATTAAAATACAAACAATTTAGGCAATTTTCCTGCTCAGAACAGCACAGAATGTCATTTATCCTGCCCAAAATTTTTAAAATGCCATTTGTTAGCATTTCAAAATTTATGAGCAGGATAAATTTCATGCTCAACTGAGCTGAGCCTGAAAAAAGTTTTTCAACCTTGATCCTGGGCAAATGCACCTGCCAGTCTTAGAGCTTGCTGGTCACACATGCTACCCTGTCTTAAAGTTTGATTTGCTCAAGATCAAATAATTAACTTTGTGGCAATTGATGTGACAAGCTCTGAAATGATGTGACAAGCTCTGGAATGATGTTGCAAGCTCGCAAATAATATGACAAGCTCTGAAATGAAGTTGCAAGCTTTTAAATAATGTGACAAGCTCTGAAATGATGTGGCAAGCTCTCAAAGGATGCGAAAAGCTTTTGAGTGATATGACAAGCTTTAAAATGTTATGGCAAGCTCTTAAATGATGTGGCAAGCTCTCAAATGGTGTGGCAAGCTTGCAAATGCTGTAACAATCTCAGCACTGTGACAGGTAGTTACAGTGAATGTCTAAAAACTCTGTAAACTTCATTCCATATTGGAAATGATGTGGTAAGCTCAAAACTCTGAACACTTCATTCCATAACTTTTGTTGCCCAATTTGACAATCTTGGATTTTTCAGTTTTTACTAGGCAAATATCCCCTGATAATTATTGGAACTATTCAAACTAAACCAGTAAATGTGTGAAAAACTGTCCTAAACATCAAATAAATGTGATTTAATTCCAAAGCAAAAGCAGAAAAATTAAGTAAAAGTCATACTATGTTTTGTGGGGACAAATATTTCAGGGGTAGTGACAGTGAGAGGGAGCTGGAAATGCTTGTGGGAGAATACAATGACAGATAGAATCTTTCATTAAAAATGCAAACATTCCACACCAAACTACATTGAAATTCCGCTATTAAGACCACCTAAAATTAGGACTAATTTTGCTATAAAAAGCTTATTTTGAAGGGTACACTTAATTTTTCTTTGTTTTTACCTACGATGTCCTCTGGTCAGGGACCACCTTTGAACTGTACAAAAGTGGTCTTTAAGACCACATTTGAACAGTCCTAAAGGTGGTCTTAATACAGGAATTTTACTGTAATTAATTCATTCACCTTGCTAAAGTGTAGCAATATCACTGCATCATAGTCCTTCACCTTTTAAATGTAAAAGGTCAAGGTCACACATTTAAAAGTGAAGGACATTACCTCATGAAATCACCAAAAAACACAGGAGCTTTGAGAATATTCTGATAATTCTCCTCCCCAAATTCTTCATCCATAACCCGCAGCAGGGTCTTTTCCATCCAGGCATAATCTTCCAGCGACACAAACCTGTGAGGTGTTAGTGAGGTCAAGCGGTCAATGTGAGGTCAAAAGGTCAATGGGAGGTCAACAGGTCAAAGGTGACAAATAACCTGCTAAAGCCTAGGGAATACTTTAACTACCAAGTTGTGACAGGTTCATTGTCAATTTAAGCCTTATCCTGCTGAATATTTTAATTATTAAGACCACCTACATGATATTATGTTTTTGTTCAAGTTCACAAACTGAATGACAGTGTAGATCCTGATCGGATGGCTTATTCAGAAGCCATCTGATCTGGATCCATACTATTTGCAAAGGTAGGAGTTGTCGTGAACAGCAGAATAAGGGTTAAGAGCTACATGTCTGATAGTTTTTTTCAGGAAAATACTGCGTTTAGATCAAACATTGCAGACCCTGATCAGATGCCCCAGAAAGTGGCATCAGATATGGTCTACACTGTTTGCCAATGTTCTTCCAAAGGAATTCTAGGCATTAGTTAGTTAAGCTGGAAAGCCGGTACAGGGGATGCTGTCAGATGGAATATTTCCTTGTATAAGGCAACCTATTTCATTTATTAGTGAGCAACAAAGACTCAGACCAGACTGTGCCAAAGTCTGATCTTAGGCTTTGTTGTCTGCATGAGGCTTTTAAGGGGAATGGAAACACCTTCAGGGGAGGCAACTCCTGCAAACCTATTTTTGTCACCCATGTCAATAGGGGTCAACTCTTAAAGGAAAGAATTTGCTCCTGAGGAGCAAATTCTTTCCTTTAGTTGACACCTTTTTCGGTGGGACAGAGCTTATGGAAAAGCGAACAGGAGGTTCCAAAAGTTGCCTCCCTTTGAAAAATGGCAGAAAAACTTGCCAGGTATATCCATTCCCTGTAAAGTGTTTGTGCCATGAACTGACAGAAAAATTACATATGACAGCATGGGGGTGGCGAATTACAACATAATATAACTGGGTTTATAATGATATGCGAGTGAGCAAGGCTGAAAGAAAAAATAGTGAAAATTAATGATGTTAAAATAAACAGGTACACACAAGAAGACAAAGGACTACTATACACACAAAGGTTAGTTCTACAACATACAGTATAAGCCAAAGGTTAAGACAATTTTGTAAGCTTCAGCTCTGTGGTCACATTTTCATTATGGCATCATATGAGTACCGTCAAAGGAAAACCTGGCTTTGGAATAGATGCATTGTGTTGAGATTTTACATCCCTGTCAACATTATTCAGGTAATTTTCTTCCGATTTTGTGAAACTTTTACCTGACACTGAGATGAAATGACATATATAGCCCTACTGCCAAAAGAAACTGTTAGGGTTTGCCATTCAGTTTCTGAATTTGAATTATTAACTATACTATATAAAGTAATCTCACTGGTTGATAGTCAGAAATGAGTGTGACAAAATTAATTTATTCAGCAGGACAAGGGCAAAACCAAATTTCAAAAGGGGTATAACTCTGTGTAAAACAATAAAGCCTAAGGCATATAAAAGTTTGCTGCTTTCGTAAAAAGACATAATTCTATTGCATTTTAGAAATTACAGCTTTGAATGAGACCACAGAGCTTCAAACCTTTCGGGACTAAAGTGTACAAACAACATCTAAACTAAAAGCAACGTCTATACAATGTGTAACAGGTAGGGCGCTACAGCAATGGCGGGTGGAGTGACACGCTACAACAATAGATCTATTACTGTACCTGAGGAAATCAACAAAATAATGTGTCTCGTCGACATACTCGACATACATTTCACCACACTCCTCCCCTATTACCCTGCCCATGGTTTTAGTAAACCATTTAAGATCATCCATATGTGTAAACCTGATAGCATGGAAAATGGAAGAGATACATGTATAAACAGTCAACGCTCATTATACCGACATTCAAAATAACAACGAAACTCGTTATAACGGCAGTTTTAATGGGACAAATCCTTAGCTCACGATTTGGTGGATTAATGTTGATATTCAAAACCGTTGTCTTTAATGCTTAAAAGTAAACAAATGTTGGGGATATTTGTTCGAACTGCCTCAGCGAGGCGATTCTAACAAATGTCCACAACATTTGTTTCTCAGGGAGACGATACAAACCAATGTCCACAACATTAATTTTGTTTCTTAGAATTACTAAGGGAAAAAAGCCTTTTATTAATCCTTGTACTTTTACTTACTGGGATTTGTTATAGCAACAAATTCTACATGACAACAAAATGGAATAAATACAACCGTTATTACGAGGGTTAGCTGTATTTGTATATTTTATATAGGCGTATAAATGTTGTGAAGTCATGGAGGAATAAATTGATGATAAAATTTCAGAGAACACTTTTATTTGTTGCTCCATAAAAACATTTATTGTGGGTACTTGGTTTGGATTCTAGTGTAATGGCATAATGGCCCAGCCAACAGTTTCAATGTCATGATAAGCTGGCCAGTTCACAAAACCACACTTTTTTTTCGGTAGGTTTATATATAAGCGGTAAACAGTTCAGGGCACATTCCAATTTCTATATGCCAGAAATGGACAATTGACCTTCTTGAGTCAGCAGAAGAATGACCGTAAAAACAGTTCATGAATGAAGCACAGGTTGAAGGCTAGAAAAAATGAGAAAAGAGTTTTTGATAAAATTCCAGGGATTACTTTCATTATTTCTCCATCAACCCATTGTATGCAGGAAACCCCTAAAGGGGTACCTTGAAAACAGTGCAGGCCCAGATCAGACGCCACAGAATGGGTCTACACTATTTGCTGATAGAATTTTCCTTCAAAAATAGAATAAAGACGAAACAAGAGGGCCATGATGGCCCTGGATTGCTCACCTGATCCATAGAGTAACAAGTGGGCCCCGGGGAGGGCCATTATTGACCTCATGTGCATAATGTGAGGGAGGTCTAAAAAAATGAAGCTTCATACCAAATTTCAACAAAGGCTATAATGTGAACAATCTTGGCAAAGGTCCACTAGATGAAGCTACATACCAAATATCAAAGACCTGGGCCTTGCGGTTTCAGAGAAGAAGATTTTTTTTAAAGATATTACCTACATAAGCCTATGTAAAAGCAAATGGCTCTGGGGCGGGAGCATTTTTGGCCTCAGGGCTATAATTTAAACAATCTTGATAGCGGTCCACTAGATGAAGGTTCACACCAAATATCAAAGACATGGGCCTTGCTGTTTCAGAGAAGAAGATTTTCAAAGATTATCTCTAAGTCTGTGTGAAACCAAAGGGCCCGGGGTGGGGGCATTTGTGGCCTGAGGGCTATAATTTGAACAATCTTGGCAGAGGTCCACTAGATGAAGCTCCATGCCAAATATCAAAGACATGGGCCTTGCAGTTTCAGAGAAGAAGATTCTTAAAGATTTCCCTATATAAGTCTATGTAAAACCAAAGGGTCTCGGGGCGGGGGCATTTTTGGCCCCAGGGCTATAATTTCAACAATCATGATAGAGGTCCACTAGATGAAATTTCACACCAAATATCAAAGACCTAGGCCTTGTGGTTTCCCCTATATAAGTCTATGTAAAACCAAAGGGCCCCGAGGCGGGGGCATTTTTTGTCTCAGGGCTATAATTTGAACAATCTTGGTAGAGGTCCACTAAATGAAGCTTCATACCAAATATCAAAGATCTGGGCCTTGTGGTTTCAGAGAAGAAGATTTTTTAAAGATTTTCCCTATTTAAGCCTGTGTAAAAATAAAGGGCCCCGGGGTGGGGGCATTTTTGGCCCCATGGCTATAATTTGAACAATCTTGGCAGAGATCCACTAGATGAAGCTTCATACCAAATATCAAAGACCTGGGCCTTGTGGTTGCAGAGTAGAAGATTTTTAAAGATTTTCCCTATATAAGTCTATGTAAAACCGTAGGGCCCCGGGGCGGGGGCCTTTTAGGCCTCAGGGATATAATTTGAACAATCTTGATAGAGGTCCACTAGATGAAGCTTCACACCAAATATCAAACACCTGGGCCTTCTGGTTTCAGACAAGAAGATTTTTAAAGGGTTTCCCTATATAAGTCTATGTAAAACTGGTGGGCCCCGGGGTGGGGGCATTTTTGGCCCCAAGGCTATAATTTGAATAATCTTTGTAGAGGTTAACTAGATGAAGCTTCATACCAAATATCAAAGACCTGGGCCTTGCGGTTGCAGAGAAGAAAATTTTTAAAGATTTTCCCTATTAAGTCTATGTAAAACCAAAGGGCCCCGGGGTGGGGGCCTTTTTGGTCCAAGGGATATTATTTGGACAATCTTGATAGAGGTCCACTAGATGAAGCTTCACACCAAATATCAAACACCTGGGCCTTCTGGTTTCAGACAAGAAGATTTTTTAAGGGTTTCCCTATATAAGTCTATGTAAAACTGGTGGGCCCCGGCGCGGGGGCATTTTTGGCCCGAGGGCTATAATTTGAACATTCTTGGTAGAGGTCAACTAGATGAACCTTCATACCAAATATCAAAGACCTGGGCCTTGCGGTTTCAGAGAAGAAGATTTTTAAAGTTTTCATTTCAAAAATCTATTTTTAGCTCCTGTGACCTAGATGTGCAACAGACTGGAACCATTTGAACAACTTTGAAAGGGGACCACCTAAGGATCATTCCTGTGAAGTTTGGTCAAAATCCGATCAGAGGTTTAGGAGGAGATGTCGTTTGAAGAAAAAGTTTACGAACGGACGCACGCACGCACGTTCGTTCAGATGGACATTTGTTGGGTACTACAGTGTTAATTTTTCACCTATAAGTACCCAACAATCAGCTAAAATTTGCACAAGTACCCAACATGTCCCATCAAATTTGTTGGCTACTTTTTCGGACACTAACGGAATAAACGGCAAGTACCCAACTTATGTCTATCCAACATATGCCCGTGGATGCGCTCGGACACACTGACGATGGATGACGGACGAAAAGTGATCACAAAAGCTCACCTTGTCACTACGTGACAGGTTAGCTAAAAATAGGTCTTATATGACAAATGAACTTGTCCAACATATTGCAATGGAAGAGTCCATAGTATACAATGGGTTAAAGCATTTGTTGTGGGTACTCAATAGAACTGCCTTTACAGCTGTTGGAGGCTACTCATAGAACTGCCTCAACAATACCATTCCAATGAGTACCAACAGCAAATGTGTGGTGAAAAACAAAAGAAACATCTGTAAGTATACTTTAAAACTCTTCTTTTTAATAAGAACTCTTTCCAGTGTGTGCTGAACTCACAACCACTGGACTCCATGACCAGACCATTATCCTTTCAGCCCTCATGACCTTTTAAGGCATTTAATCCTTTAGAACACCAAGCAGAATACAAATCAAACAATTGTTTGTTTGTTTGATTTGAGGTTTAACGTCCCCGTCAACACTGTAAAGGTCATTTTGGAGACGTTGCTTCCAATTTTGTGGGACTTTTACCCGACATTGAGATGAAATGACATCTCAAGCCCTGTCGCCCAATGAAACCAATAGGGTTTATAAGCATGGACGGTTTGATTCGTGCGCACCGCTTTGCCTGGGCAGGCTTAGATCCTCTAAGCGGTTTACCAGTACTCGTGTGCGGGTCGGATTCAGCTCTGCGTGGAAGCATCATGCAGCCCATATATTTCTTCAAGCCCCGATGGGCGGGGGCAGGCTTAGATCCTCTAAGCGGTTTACCAGTACTCGTGTGCGGGTCGGATTAAGCTCTGCGTGGAAGCATCATGCAGCCCATATATTTCTTCAAGCCCCGATGGGTGGGGGCCGTAAAAATCAAACAACATCCTGAATTTATTTGTCATTTATCTGAGAAAATTAGGCTTGATATTACATGTGAATCGTTTGCCAAGCAGACGATTCACATGTAATGTCAAGCCTTATTTTCTCTGAAAAATAAGAAAAATAAATTAAAGTGACATCTGCTTAGTTGTGATTTACACTTTTAGGGTGTAAGTTCTAACCGAGACAATGATTATATTTTACATGAAGCCCACTCCCACTTAGCAACAAAAATGGTGCTGACCATCACCTGCTAGGCAGACACAACAATCTACTAGTAGCCTAGACCATCAACCCACACAGTACTCTATATAACACTGGTCATTATGACACATTTGAAAATACTGCGGTAGAAAATTTTTTTCCAAAAATGTTGCATCCAAAATTATCTGAAAAATTCTGCATCCAAACTGAAAATACAGTGATAATATTTACAACAATTTGCAGCAGAAATACACCACAACCTCATTATAACACGGTTCGTTGTAACAGTTTTGGATACAACACGGTTTCAAGATGGATCCCAAAAATGTATAGATTAGAAAAATGACCATAAATGGTCATTTTTCTATATAATCTATATATTTTTGTTTGGATATAGCACAGTTGTTTAACCAACACGGTTCTGCTGTGGACCCCATTAATAGTGTTATAAAGAGGTTGTGGTGTATGTGTGGCAACACTGAATCAATGTCAACACAATGACATGATGTTGCATCAATGCTGAAATGTTGTTAGCATTATTCGACTGATAAGTTCCATGAAATGTCTGTGAAATTTCAAATAGGAGTGTGTTATCTTCTTGTAACAGCCGGTCACATGGTCCAATCAAATACAAGTTATTTTTCAAGTTCATAAGCGATCGTGAAGCACATTTCTCTTTGACTGAAATGCTGAACCTCCTGGGCATTACGATTGCTTTAATAAGAGCTTGAAACAAATAAAAGATTTGATTGGACCCTGATTGGACCATGTGACTGGCTATTACGAGAAGATACCACACTCCTACATGGAATTTCACGGAAATTTCATGTAACTTACCAGTCGATTTTTGTTTGATTTGAGGTTTAACGTCCCCGTCAACACTGTAAAGGTCATTTTGGAGACGTTGCTTCCAATTTTGTGGGACTTTTACCCGACATTGAGATGAAATGACATCTCAAGCCCTGTCGCCCAATGAAACCAATAGGGTTTATTAGCATGGACGGTCCGCCTCGCACAGCGGTTCCTGGATAGGCTTAGATCCTCTAAGCAGTTTACCAGTACTAGTGTGCGGGCCGGATTCAGCTCTGTGTGGAAGCATCATGCAGCCCATATATTTCTTCAAGCCCCTATGGGCGGGGGCCGACTTACCATTCGAATATGGCTATAAAGTGATAAAGTACGCAATCCTTTGGATAGGGACATTAAATGGAGGTCCCCTGTGCAGGGAGAACAATCCCATGCAGGTTAAAGAATCCTACCGTAATTACCCAATTACTGTGCAGGCTTTCATCTTGCAAAAACTGGAGTGTATGTAATATACACCGTTTGTGTCCCCTCCTGGGGTTAAGGTGAAATGGGAAGAAAGAAAGATTCTGCTTCCAATGGGCATCAGTGTTATATAGAGTTTGTGTATTACAAAACAAATCACACAATGAAGTATACAAATCCTAGGTTTCACCAAGTATAACACAAACCTATTTTTGGATGATAATAATATAAAAAAAAATTATAATAATAATAATAATGATAATATGAATATGTGACCCGTAAAAATCCTAAATATTCGACACCTTGAGGAATTGCTGATCTCCTAAAATTTAAACAAGTCATTTCATTTGTTAGAGCACTGAGGTGCAGTGGTAAAGCATCAGATTTGAGATCGGGGGGTAGCCGATTCGATCCCTGCAAGCGCCAAGTTTTACCCACATTGCTTAGTTCTGGTTCCTACCCAGGAAAAGAGGGCCATATGGAAGATTAGTACTTGTACTAAATGTGTTACCCTCTATAAATAAGGTCAATTAATATTTTTATTATCCGGCAAGGAGTCCAAAAAGTGCAGATGGAGTGGCAAACATTGTAGACCCTGATCAGACCAGTCTGATCTGTTTCTGCACTTTTTACTTAGGCCTGTCTGCCCCAATACTTAGGATCATTATGGTAAAAATTTTGATAACTCCAGCAGGGATGGCATATTTACCATGGCTAATCTAAACTTGTTCCGACGTCCCTAATGAATTCTTACCATGGCTCCAGGTATCCATGTATTTAGGTTAATTAACCCTTATCCTGCTGCATATATAAATTAAGCCACTCCCACTGCTGATTATCAACCAATCAAATTACTTGATAGTTTGCTTTTTCTTTCTTAATATTTTCTGCATACAGTGTCCTCTGGTCAGAGACCACCTTTGGGACTGTTCAAAAATGGTCTTAAAGACCCAAAGGTGGTCTTAAAATAGGAATTTTACTGTATTTATTCAGTTCATCAACTACATGACGAAGTGAATCCAGATTAGAAGCCATCTGATCTGGATCTACACTGTTTGCAATGTGACAGTGTAGATCCTGATCAGATGGCTTCTGATCTGGATCTACACTGTTTGCAAAGATTAGGGTTGGCGTGAACAGCAGGATAAGGGTTAATGGATGTTTGTTTGATTTTATCTTGAAAGGTATGTTTTGTAAACTCCGAATCACCTCAATGAGGCAATTCTTATGAGTACACTTGATAAAAAGTCTAAAATATATCCAGAGGTCATCCTATAATGGCTTGTTAGTTTGTTTTTGAGCTGATGGGCCAGTCTGTTAACCCATTGTATGCTAGTTGACTCTTCCATTGCTATATGTTGGGCAAGTCCATTTGTCATCTAAGGGGAGTCAGGCAAATTTTTTTCGTTTTTATTCTATTTTTTGACAAAAAATTCTATTAGCAAACAGTGTAGGCCCCTGCGGCGTCTGATCTGGGCCTACACTGTTTGCAAAAAGTTCAGAAGTTTTCCAAATAAATTTTGAAGAAAACACAACCTGTCACCCCTAAATTTTGAAATGGACTCCTGCTGGATATAAGAGGGTTTAAACATGGATTCCCAAAAGATATAACACAGCTGTTTAACTGCTTTGGATCCAAACAACAGAGTAAAGGTGTAATAATGATATGTTGAAATCAAGTTAATTTTTTTTTTCCTTTTTGGATGAAAAAAACAAAACAAAATGCAAATGGCCACACAATTTAGAGGTATTATGAAGTTGATCGGTATACTTGGTGAAATCTAGTTCTGGATGCTTTAAAAAGACATCAAACAGATAAAAAATTAGAAGTAAATTTCCCAACAAACATAGACACAGATTAATAAGACAAGGTTACTCAAAATAATTCAGTCTGAACATTGTGATAAAAATATATTTATACATTTAAAACATTCAGAGAATAATAATAATAATAATTAAGATTTTATTTCAACAGGATAACATGCTGTCAGCATGGTTAAACCAAACTACAGTAGAACTTCGATCACTTGAAGTCTTTGTTTTGTTTTTGTTTTATTTGAGGTTTAACGTCCCCGTCAACACTGTAAAGGTCATTTTGGAGATGCTGCTTCCAATTTTGTGGGACTTTTACCCGACATTGAGATGAAATGACATCTAAAGCCCAGTCGCCCAATGAAACCAAATAGGTTTAAGCATGGACTATCTGATTCGCACCGCTTTGCCTGGGCAGGCTTAGATCCTCTAAGCTGTTTACCAGTACTTGTGTGCGGGTCTTTTTCTGCTCTGTGTGGAAGCATCATGCAGCCCCATCTATTTCTTCAAGCCCCGATGGACGGGGGTGGCAACTTGAACTCTGATGACTCATTTACCACTGATGAGTCGAACCTTTTCTTGAGCCCCTTGGGAATTCTTTCAGATACGAAACAATGAGGGATAGTTTTAGGATGTTTTTCTCCTTTTAACGTGTAAATGAATGCTGTGTGTACTCATTAGAATTGCCTCGATGAGGCAATTCTAATGAGTACACACATCATACATTTTTATTATAGAACACCGAAAGATGTCCCAAAGCTAAACCCGATTTGCCTCCTGGTAGTAACACTCAGTGGCTCGAACTACCCCTGTTTCGAACAGATTTTCGTGGTCCCAAAGGTGTTCGAGCCATCGAAATTCAACTGTACATCCAATGACTGCAGTTATCCATCAAATATCACAATTTTAGATGCTATCCAATAGGATGTCACTTTGCATCCAGAAAAACATTAGAATATGTGTCTTTTATCAAACAGTCATTTGGCACACCCATGAGACTTTGGAAATACTTTTATGCCTCCAAAACTGACAATTTTTCTGTCAGATGAAAATCTATGATATTTTTTCTTGTTTATACTCCAAACATAGGTTGTAGGCATTCATTAGAACTGCTTCAGTGAGGTGGTTCTAAAGATGACCCTCAACCTATGTCTTTGAGCAAAAAAAATATTATGTACAACCAAGTAAACCCCTCTTTTGGGGTTTACTGGGGTGTTCATTACACTGACATGTTCATGCGATCACTGACTTATAAATTTATAAGGGTCTGAAATGCCGTTTGCTTTTGGACGCATCAGTAGACAACAAAGTTATACCAACAGTAAACAATTATAAATCTTAATACTCGTCCAAAGTGATTTTACCTTCAAGAAATATACAAAAAAAATTATGAATAACTTTACAGAAAATATCTGTTTTTTTTTTCTTATTTTACTATTTTTTCAATTCTGCATTTTATTTTATTCCATTACAAAAACTCGCCTACACAAATACATTGTAAACTTTACCACCAAAAAAATGAAAATTTTAAGAATAGATTGTGGGTACTTCTTAGAACCGCCTCATTGAGCCGGTTCTAACGAGTACGCACAATCTATAGTTTAGAGCAGAAATAAGAAAAATAAAGTTGACTTCTCTATACCCCAGTTTTACTATATAAAAGTGGGGTTTAAGGGGGTCAAAATTATATAGGCATGTCATTATGATAACACACCGGTCCGACAAGTGCACTTTTTCACGTCTCCAAAATGACTATTTTTCTGATGAAAATCTGTGATATTTTTATTATTTATACAACAAACATAGGTTGTGAGTGCTCGTTAGAAGCGCCTAATTGAGGCGGTTCTAATGAGTACCCAAACCTATGTCTTGGAGCAAAAATAAGAAAAATAATGTATACCCCCATAAACCCCAGTTTTCTCTAAATAAAGTGGGGTATAGGAGGGTCTTCATTTCACGGACTTGTTCACGTGATGTGATATTTGTGACCAAAGTGATGTTACCTTTAAGAAATATACAGAAAGATTTATGAATAACTTTATAGAAAATATACATATATTTTTTTCTTATTTTGCTATTTTTTATTTTATTTTATTCTTTCTAATTTCAAAAATTGAATAAAAAAAAAGGAAAAAAATCCAAAATACCTGTCAGCAATAACACGGCAACATTCATGCTTCCAGAGTTGAAGGAGGATCTTCTCTGAGTCAACCACGCTGGAAAGTGTGTTAATCATACCCTGCCAGATGCGCGACAAGTCGCGCAAGTTGAAGATGTAGTGGAATTTGGCGGGGGTTGGCAACATCTTCACCTGTAACACATACATAGGAATTCTGTTATACACCACAACCTCTTTATAACCCTATTCCTGGGCCCAGTTGTTCAAAACTAACGACGTCGTTAGTTAACGTATCATTAAAACTTTGATCAATAAATATGGCAAATATGCTGAAATTTTTGCTGAAAAAATGTGAGCAGCTTTTGCTCACGCAAAAGCTGCTCACATTTTTTGAGCAAAAATACCAAATTTTACGATATTGTACTTGCTAGAAGAGTTAACAATATGACCACTAACGAGCTCGTTAAGCTAACGATGCTTTGAACAACTGGCCCCTGGTGTTCAAAGCAGAAACTGTCATTACATATGTAGGGCATAGTGCACTTCCTTCTATCTCAAAAACAGGTTTAGAGCTTAACCCTTGTCCTGCTGAATATTCATATATGCCACACCCACAACCGATTATCAACCAATCAGATTACTTGATGCAAATTATTGCAACAAATTCATAAACTGAATGACAAACAATGCAGATCCTGATCAGATGGCTTCTTCAGAAGCCATCTGATCTGGATCTTCATTGTTTGAAAGATTAAGACATATCCGGGATCAGCAGGACAAGGGTTAAACCGACCGCATGAGAGTAGTGGTAAACTGTTTAGAGGATCTATGCCTCCCCAGGCCAAGCGGTGTGAATCGGACCATCCATGCTTATAAACCCTAGTGGTTTCATTGGGCGACAGGGCTTGTGATGTCATTTCATCTCAATGTCGGGTAAAAGTCCCACAAAATTGGAAGCAACGTCTCTAAAATGACCTATACAGTGTTGAAGAGGACGTTAAACCTCACATCAAACAAAATCTCAAAAACGGTTGTTTTCTAATGAAAAGTTGTGATATTTTTGTTATTTTTACTTCAAACAGGTTGAAGCAGCTCGTTAGAATCACCTCATTGAGTACCCACAACCTATGTCTTGGAGCAGAAATAACGAAAATAACAAATACCCTGTAAACCCAACTTTTCTCTATATAAATTGGGGTTTAGAGGGGTGCTCAATATACAGACTTGTTATCCTCATGGTTAGTAAAACAACCATGTTATAACCAATCAAAAAACATATAGATTATATAGAAAAAAGACCCTTTATGGTCGCTTTTCTATATAATGTGTATGTTTTTGGATGTTTTTATCTTATCATTTAAGCCACACCCATTTCTGTCTATCAACCAATCAAATTACTTGATGTAATTTATTGCTACAAATTTATAAACTGAATGCCCAACAGTGTAGATCCAGATCAGATGGCTTCTGGACCCAACAGTGTAGATCCTGATCAGATGGCTTCTGATCTGGATCTACACTGTTTGCAAAGAAAGGGGTTGTCGTGAACAGCAAGATAAGGGTTAGAGGTCATCACATTAACAAGTCAGTGCAATGAAAAACCATGTAAACCCCAGTTATACAGAGAAAATTGGGGTTCACAGGGGTATACACTATTTTCTTTATTTTGCTCAAAAACATGTATTGTCAGTACTCATTAGAACTGCCTCAATCCAGCAGTTCCAACAAGTTTCCACTCAGAAAGATTTTAACATTTGCAGAAAAGGAGAAACAATGAAAGTGACATAATTGTTAGAATGGTTCTCATACAATTTTCCTGGGCAGGCTTATATATAAGCAGTTAACCATTACATTGCACATTCTTTCACCAAAAATAGCGGCCCCCGCCCATTCGGGGCTTGAAGAAATATATGGGCTGCATGATGCTTCCACGCAGAGCTGAAACGGACACGCACATGATTACTGGTAAACCGCTAAGAGGATCTAAGCCTGCCCAGGCAAAGCGGTGGGAGTCCGCCCATCCATGCTTATAAACCCTATTGGTTTCATTGGACGGCAGGGCTTGAGATGTCATTTCATCTCAATGTCGGGTAAAAGTCCCACAAAATTGGAAGCAACATCTCCAAAATATTAGCATACTGGCCATATTAACTCAAACCAAACAAACAAAAACCAGAAAATAACAGCCAGACTTCTTGAATCAGCTCAAGCAAGAGAATGACCATAGAGAGGCAAGAGAATGACCACGGGACACATGCTGTATACAAGGTGGAAGATTCCATTCACGCATTTTGTACCGAATACAATCTTCCTGCTTATATATAGCAGGAGTCCATTTCAACATTTAAGGATTTCAGGATGTGTTTGCTTCAAAAACTATTTGGAAATTGACTGAAAATTTTGCAAACAGTGTGTGCCCTGATCAAATCCTGCAATCTGGGCCTACACTGTTTGCCAACTACCCATTTTTGGGGTTTCCAGTACAAAATGGGTTAAGAGAGATGAATGTGAAATGTGTATGTTTAACTATATTCATACACCATCATACACTCATGTTACCTTAGCCTGGCAATCAGGCCCTGCATTTAAGTCATTCTTACTAACAAGGTACACAACCACCGTAAACCTAATACAGTCGAACTTCAATGGCTCGAACACCTTTGGGACCTCGAAAATCTGTTCGAGACAGGGGTAGTTCGAGCCACTGAGGGCTACTGTTAGGAGGAATAATAAGATTCTTTTAGACATCTTTTCGGTGTTCTATGATAAATATGTATGCTTGTGTACTCATTAGAATCGCCTCATCGAGGCGATTCTAATGAGTACACACAGCATACATTAACAAAATAAAAGACTAAAATCTCCTAAATTATTCCCCTCTATTTCTTATATAGAGGATTTCCGAAGGGGCTCAAGAAAGGGTTCGACTCAGCCATAGTAAACGAGCCATCAATGTTTGAGCGATCGAAGTTCTACTGTAGAAATGTGTATTATTATTTGCCCCTTATCTAAAATACAGGGCCGGTAAAATCAGACATTACTCCAGCACATGGTATTAAGGGTGGTATTAGTGTTTATTAGTAAATTTGTTTTATGAAAATGCTCTATTTAACAGACTGATACCAGTCTAATGTTACCTTTGTGAGCTGCCAAAGCCGTCTTGTAATGGGAACCAGTTTTCCAACCAAGTCTATCACAGGCTCTTGGAAGCCTCGTTCCTTGACGTAATGTCCACAGCCAATCACACGGAAAATCTTGTCAATGGACACATTGGAAGGCAAGGTACAGTTGAAGATGACAAACTGTCTCTTCAGACGCTGTGGTATGTCGTTACGACCTCCACCTGGGTGAATCATGGCAGCGAGAAACTGAAAAAGAATCAAAGTACAGTAGAACTTCGATGGCTCGAACACCCCTGGCTCGTTTAGGATGGCTGAGTCGAACCCTTTCTTGAGTCCCTAGGGAATTTTTTTTTTTTTAAGAAATAGTGAGGGAAAATTTAGGATTTTTTCATCTTTATCTTGCAGATGTATGCTGTGTGTACTCATTAGAATCGCCTCTATGAGGCAATTCTAATGAGTATACACAGCATACATCTATATAATAGAACACCAATAAGAAGTCCTAAAATTATTCCTTTCATGCCTCCAAGCAGTAACCCTCAGTGGCTCGAACTACCTCAGTCTCGAACAGAATTTCATGGTCCCAATGGTGTTCGAGCCATTGAAGTTCGACTGTATTAACAGTACTGTGGATTTATGTCTCTACAGTGCAGGCCAGTATAATGATCCAGAACATGTATACATACTTAGACTGTTCTGTTTAACCCTTTTTGTACCAAATGGAATCTTCCTCTTTATACATAGCGGGAGTCCATTTCAAAATTTAGGGGTGTCAGGCTGTGTTTTCTTCAAAAATCTATTTGGAAACTCGCTGAACGTTTTGCAAACAGTGTAGGCCCTGATCAGACGCCGCATTCTGCGGCGTCTGATCTGAGCCTGCACTGTTTGCCAGGGTACCCATTTTGGGGTTTCTGGTACAAAATGGGTTAAAAATGCTGGAAAAAAACTTTCTTGGGCCCAGTTGTTCAAAGCATTGTTAGCTTAACGAGCTCATTAGTGGTAAAATTATTAAATATTCTAGCAGTAACAATATACAAATTCTGTGATTTTTGCTGGAAAAATGTGAGTAGCTTTTGCATTTACAAAAGCTACTCACATTTTTTCAGCAAAAATTTTAGCGTAATTGCCAAAATTACTGATCAAAGTTCTAACAATAAATTAACTAATGACATCAATACTGTTGAACAACTGGACACCGAATTTTCTTTCAATGTGTTTATCAAACAGTACAAAAAACGCGAATGGGCAAACATGCTAATATTATTGCTGGAAAATATAGTTAGTAGCTTTTGCATTTGATGCTCACATTTTTCAGCAAAAATATTAGCATACTAGCCATATAAAATGGATCAAATTTTCTTGCACACCAGACAAGAAAATCTGCGATTTTACCCTGGGATAGAAATTTATGTTCTGACCCTGGTGTTCCGACCCCAAATCGAATATAATCGCGTGTTTGATAAATGCACTGGTTGACTACGCCCTTGTGTGCACCGTCGTTAAGGTTGACGTCATGCATGATCCATGTCGTCACTTAACATTCCTGCAGTCTCAACACAATATGGCGGACGTTGGTAACTGAAGTGACGGCAGCACTGAAATTCCGCGCTAAGAAATGGAAGGTATGCAAGAAAAAGAATCCAATATGGATGTGAGGGGTGGATAGAAAAATCCGTCCCTCGGGATCACTGTCCGGCATCACTTGGTAAGCCTTCTGATGCTGGACAGTGACCCTTTGGACGGATTTTTCTATCCACCCCTCACACCCATATAAGATTCTTATATTATCGATGTGTTAACTAACAACATCATTAGTTTTGAACAAATGGCCCCAGACGTTCTCACATGTGCTAACTATGAGAATAACTAAGTTCGGGGACCATTACACTGAAGAGCCAAAAAAAAAAAAACAACAATTTACTAACAAGCACAAGTTATGCTAGACCATAAAAATTCTGCCAGACCGGTCTCAATTACCTGCATATCCATAATGTTTGTGAAATCTCCTGGTTTCTCAAGATTGTAAAATCCTGAGTTCTCCATCAGCTGACGTACAATCTCGTTGCCAACCTGGTCTCCCCACTCATTAATCTGGGGCATGTTGATATCGTCAATAAACACCGTCATCTTCTTCCCTGCTGGTGGACCATAGGTGGTACCCACTCTCTTGTCAACGTAACTTTCTATTGTTCTCTGTAATACATGTATAATAATAGAACTCACTGAGTTTTATAATACCCCAATTGCCATACTAATTAACCCATTCAGTACCAGAAACCCCTAAAAGGGTACCTAGGCAAACAGTGCAGGCCCAGATCAGACGCCGCAGAATGCGGCGTCTGATCAGGGCCTACACTGTTTGCCAAAAGTTAAGCCATTTTCCAAATCGTTTTTGAAGAAAACACAACCTGACACCCCTAAATTTTGAAATGGACTCCTGCCATATATAAGGAGGAAGATTCCATTTGGTACAAAAATGGTTAAGAGCACAGTACTTGTTTGTTTGGCAAGTCAATGGCCTAGCCAACACTATTTACGGGATAACTGTATTCAAAACTGTCATTTGGGGAGGTAATTCAGAGGTTTTATGGTTGTAAATTTCGTTTTACGGCAACACATCAGTAGACCCGTAAAATGTAATTTGCAACCGTAAAACCGATGATTTACCTCCCCAAATGACAATTTTCAATAACGTTATACCCATTCTAATGCACTTATTCATGTGTTTTGTTAAAAATTATACTATTCTGCACAAAGCCGCAAGTGCCCTAAGCTGCGTAAAACCAAATGCCAGCGAAATAAAAACGATGTTGGGTTTGCGTCAGCATGTCGTAGAATATACAGTTGCAAATTTTTGTCGTTATCCAATTAGATGTCACGTGACATAGGCAAGTGCATTAAAATGTCTTATTGAGCCAGTCAATTTACTTAGTAACACTTTTCCTGGGTAGGCTTATATACGAACAGTTAACCAGTACAGTGCACAAACTGCACAATCTTTCGCCAGAAACTGACAACTGCCCTTCTTAAATCAGCAGAAGGGACAGAATGACTGTAGAAAAGTTTTCATGATCAATCTTCATGAAAGAATGTTGCTGACAAGGCAGGTGTCGAACTCGCAACCTCCTGATCACAACTGAGATGAGGATCAGACACAGCTACTGAGGCTAGCAAGAACACAGTGCACCATAACCTTTCATTCTTACCATTAGACTAGCTACTAGTCTGACAATAGAAGTCTGATCATTTTTTGTATTTTTATTGTATTAAAAATTTATCACCTTGTTAGTAATGGCAAGTCTATTTGGTAGAGTCTCAAATCTTAGGATTATCAGGCATTAAAACTGAGCCAGAGAGACTAGACTAGCTATTAAAACTGTTCATTTTAGTGCAAAAGATGATTTTAATTCCATATTATTCATTTTTACGCCTAGTGGCTAGGCTATCTAACCATGAATACAAGACCTAGAAAGTATTGCCTTTATTTAACCCATTTTGTACCAGAAACCCCTAGAAGGGATAATTGGCAAACAGTGCAGATCCAGATCAGATGCTGCAAAAGGCAGCATCTGATCAGGGCCTACTCTGTTTGCAAAACGTTAAGCCATTTCCCAAATAAAGTTTGAAGAACACACAATTTGACACCCCTAAATTTTGAAATGGACTCCTGGTTTATATAAGAAGGAAGATTCCAATTGGTACCAAAAAAGGTTAAGTGTGCATTCAGGTGCAACAGAATGTTCCTTACACCAACTTTGGACATGTTTGGTTAAACCAAATACAGTAAAATTCCTGTATTAAGACCACCTTTGGGACTATTCAAAAGTGGTCTTAAAGACCACTTTTGAACAGTCCCAAAGGTGGTCTCTGACCAGAGGACAGTGTATGCAGAAAAGACAAGACAAAGAATAATTGCAACCTACTAAATAAGCTTCTAAAAGCAAATTTAGTCTTAATTTTAGGTGGTCTTAATAGCAGAATTTTACTGTTAATAGCGGAATATTACTGTGTGTCCAAAGTTTGCATAAGGAGTATAAAGATAAAAACAAAATAGTTTCCTTAATAAGTGTCCTGCTGAATATTTAAATATGCCACACCCACTACCGATTAGCAACCAGTCAGATTACTTGATGCAAATTATTGCGACAAATTCATCATTTGAATGACAAACAATGAAGATCCTGATCAGATGGCTTCTTCAGAAGCCATCTGATCTGGATCTTCAATGTTTGAAAGATAAGACATATCCGGGTTCAGCAGGACAAGGGTTAATAAGCAGAAGTCACTTTATCGCAGAACTGAGAAAACAAGAGGGCCCTGAGACACTAAATTGCACGCCAGAGTCGAAGTTTCAGTGACTCTAGTAAAGAAATATGAGTATATATCCATAAAATGAATTGGAAAATATGATCTCTAACATAAAACTTCAGCATGGAGTTTCTATGTCTGTGAGCTGACCTTGACCCTAAGGCCATAAAGATTGGTTCGAATGTAGCTGAATAAAGCTTTGAGCCTATGTCATCATATCATATATTATATGAGCCACATTCAGCATATGGTCAGGAAAAAATGAGCTGTTAAAAAAACTTCAATATAAAACACTAGCATAGTATTTATAAGTCTGTAACCTTGACCTTGAGATAATTGAGCCAGTGCATGACAAAATCTACAAGGCATGAGCGACCAGCGATGACTCAGATCAGCCTGTACATTCGCGCACTCTGATCAGAATCTTTGCTGATCGCATATACCTACTATAGGCTAATATCTGTTCAAAGAGACATAAGCAAAAGGTCTTGTCATAGTGGATGGGTACGCAGGTTGATTCGAGTCTCTGCTAGTCTCACCGGTCTTATTGTAGGTTATGTCATGCGCCAGCCCAACTGGTATAGGTGTCCCCCTCACCCCAAGTAGCTGCTGGCTAGAGGAGAGAGGATGTTAAATACATATTGAAATGCTTTGGCTGCTGAAGAGGGTTGACTATGGCAATTCTACTTTACCTGGAACATCTGAGGAGTTGTTGCCGAGGAGAAGTTGAGAGATTTCTCAAGATGATATTCTGGGTTGTATTTTGCCATAAAACCATTGATCATCACAGTCTTGGCCGTACCCTGTTCACCAATGAGTAGCACACCGAGGTGCTGTTTGGCAATGAGTTTGATGAGGTGATCAGTTCTCACGTTGTCTACCATGGGAACAAGGATAGAACCGTACTCGGGAGTGTGATCCGTCGGGTAGACATACTCAGTGACTTTTGTATCCCAGTGAGCCCAGTTTCCTGATGTAAACAATGCAGCACAAATGAACTATCCATTAAAGTGGCAGTCATTTTGAAGAACAGACACTAATATTTATACATTATCATTTTTTCAGAGAAAATCAGGCTTGTCACCCAAGCAGACGATTCACATGTAATGCCAACCCTTATTTTAGCTGAGAAATAAGAAAAAAATAAATGTCTGCAATTGTGATGGTTGGTAGTTTAAGGGTTAAACTGGCATTTGCAGTAGAATTTACCACCATAAATCTAGCCGAAGCTTATATGTTTAACCCTTTATGTACCAAATGGAATCTTCCTCTTTATATATAGCAGGAGTTCATTTAAAAATTTAGGGGTGATAGGTTGTGTTTTCATCAAAATTCATTTGGAAAATTGCTTAACTTTTAGCAAACAGTGGCAGCCCTGATCAGATGCCGCTTTCTGCAGCGTCTGATCTGGGCCTGCACTGTTTGCCAGGGTACCGTTTTGGGGTTTCTGGTACTAAATGGGTTAAGAAACAGATCAGCTCTAGCCTTGATTCGTTAAGAAATAAATCACAGGTTGGAGGCCAGTCGTAAAGTGGATCAAATCACGGTTTATGAGGGTACACATTATTTTTCTGATTTCTGCTCCAAGACATAGGTTGTGGGTACTGGTTAGAACCGCCTCCATGAGGCGGTTCTAACGAGCACCCACAACCTATGTTTGCAGTATATTTAAACTGATGCAAGAAAATGATGTTACTGGATAAACGGGCAGCTCTTTGCATAGCGCTCTTCCGCCCAGTGATTTATCACTCAATATATCACTAGATTTGTCTATTGGCTACTAAGGCGACCAGTGTTTGAATTGTTTTTAAATCACAGACAAAGCAGGACAGTTCAGCAATTATTATGATTTACCTACTGGCCTACGGCCCCCGCCCATAGGGGCTTGAAGAAATATATGGGCTGCATGATGCTTCCAGGCAGAGCTGAATCTGGCCCGCACACTAGTACTGGTAAACCGCTTAGAGGATCTAAGCCTGTCCAGGGACCGCGGTGCGAGGCTGACCGTCCATGCTAATAAACCCTATTGGTTACATTGGGCGACAGGGCTTGAGATGTCATTTCATCTCAATGTCGGGTAAAAGTCCCACAAAATTGGAAGCAGCGTCTCCAAAATGACCTTTACAGTGTTGACGGGAACGTTAAACCTCAAATCAAACAAACAAAACCTACTGGCCCAGTTTTACCATTCTAAAAGACTTACAAGACGGACCTGAAGAAGATATTTTGTGCTTGCCCAATCAAACATCGTAAACCCAACATGATTCTGAACTTATCCCAGGTGACTGAGCAATGTCAGGCCCTGCCACTACAAACCCAATTTTTTCCTATAAAAGTGAGGTTTGCCTGCATTGAATTAACCAGACAGCATTACGAAAACACACCCATATAATTTTGACTCCCTTAAACTCCCTTTTCACAAAGTAAAACTGGGGTTTAATGGGGTAGACATCATTTTCTTATGCTCAAAAACAGATTGTGGGTACTTGTTAGAACCGCATCGACAAGGTGGTTCTAATAAGCACCCACAATCTATGTTTTAAGCAGAAATATGAAAAATATCAGAATTTTTATCTGAAAATTTTCATATTCTTTGGTGATGAAATTTTCAATACACTGGTGCAGGCATTTCTTTTGAAGTGGTAACCAACCTTTCTCGTCCACCATGTATTCAAACATTGTAGCCTCCACACCATCCGGAATATTTGGCAAATCTAGGTGGATATCTTCATGGTTACGCAGGAATTCCTCCATTTTGGCTCTGTCGTCCAACTCCAGGAAGGCTCCGATACTCCACATCAGCGTGAAAATGTAAAGACGCTCATAGTGGTCTCGGCTAATGTTAGGGGTATCTTTCTCATCCTTGGGAATAAGGCCGGCAAGAAGTTTGGTAGCCTGGAGAGAAACAGTAAGAAGCCTTTACCTTTATCCTGCTGAACATTATGAAAACACACCTATACAAATACATTGTAAATTTTTACCGCCGTAAAAAGGAAAATTTTAAAATGAAAAATTATATTTTTCTTATTTATGCTCAAAATATAGATTGTGGATACTCGTTAGAACTGCCTCATCGAGGTAGTTTTAACGAGTGCCCTCAATCTATATTTTAGAGCAGAAATAAGAACAAGAGCACCGCAAGCGGCGCCATGCTCGTCTGTTTTTCCATGTCACATAGACAAAATGTAGCTCTTGTGATGATGGGTGAGTGTGAGTATGAAGTTTCATGAAGGCAGGCCAAATACTTCTGGAAATATGGTCAAGGTTAAGTTTTTTGGTTAATTTTTCGAAAAATAGGTCAAAGTTCAAAGGTCAAGGTCACAGGTCAAAAAGCGTGGTATGACTGAAAAGGTCTTGTCCCAAGGAACATTCATGTGAAGTTGGAAGGCTCTGTTGTGAATAGTATTGAAATAAGAGACAAAAACAATTTAAAAAAAAAACGGAGAGAAAAGGGGAGATAATTCAATCAAATTGCAAGATGGAGTTATAAAACTTGTAGGGAATGTAGCTCTTGTGATGGTGAGTATGTGTATGAAGTTTCATGAAGGTAGGCCAAATACTTTTGGAAATATGGTCAAGGTTAAGGTTTTTGGTTAAATTTTCGAAAAATAGGTTGAAGGCTCTGTTGTGAATAGTTTTAAAATGAGAGCAAAAAATGTGTTTCAGAAAAAAATTGGAAAAGGGGAGATAATTCAGCCAAAATCAACAATGTTGTTATGGTCCTTGGTCAAAATGTAGCTCTTGTGATGATGAGTGTGTGTATGAAGTTTCATGAGGCTAGGTCTAATACTTTTTAAGTTATAGCCAAGGTTAAGTTTTTTTGGAACGACGACGACAACGACAACGCAGACGCCGGAGTGATGACAATAGCTCGAAAGTTTTTTTTCAAAAAACAGACGAGCTAAAAATAAGGTTAACCCATGTAAACCCCTGTTTTATTACATAAAAGGGGGTTCAAGGGGGTCAAAATTATATAGGCGTGTTTTTGTGATGTTTGCTAATATTTCCAGATCAGATGGCATTGTCAGCTTCAGACATAGCCATCTGATCAGGATCTACACAGTTTGTCATCCAGTTTAGGCTTTTAACTTTGCTAATAGTGTAAATCCAGATCAGATGGCTTTGTAAGCTTCGGACATAGTCATCTGATCAGGCTCTACATGGTTTGTCATTCAGTTTGTGAAATTGAATGAGTGCAGTATATCAACTACTTTGATTGGCTGATAGTCAGAAATGAATTGTGGCAAAATTTAATTTATACAGCAGACTAAGGGTTGGAGCATTAGATACTGTACAAAATCTATGCAACCCTTGAGGTGGATATGTTTTTCTGTAATGTTTGTTTGTTTTGGAGTTTAACAGCCCAGTCAACACTTTTTTAGGTCATTTTTGAGCCAGTCATTTACTTATTCACACTTTTTCTGGGCAGGCTTATACGTAAGTGGTTAACCAGTACAGTGCACATTCTTTCGCCAGAAACTGACAACTGCCCTTCTGGAATCAGCGGAAGAGGGAATGACCGTAGAAAAGATTTCATGATCTATCTCCATGAAAGAATGTTGCTGACCTTGGCAGGTAGGGAACCCGTGTCCCCCTTATCACCCGTCAGATGCGCATCCGATGGAGCTAACAAGGCCGGTTTTTCTGTAACGTAACATAACGTGTAACTGAAACATCATGAAACACGACACAACTTCTGTCCTTTTTTGTAACAGTTTTGTCATGAAAGGACTGGAACATAATATGGGCCCCGTCAAGCGATTTTGGTACTTATCGCATATGCGAGCAGCGAAGGTTCAGGCGAGCATGCGCATCCGCGCAGTCTCGCCAGAACCTTCGCTGCTCGCTCATAAAAGCAGTGAATCAAGAGGAACCTTCAGACAGAAAGCCATATCCCTGGCCGCTCTGAATGGCTGGGCATGCGCAGTTACAATTTGTCGTGACGGAATGCTCGAAGACACAAATTTGCTTGGCGGGGCTCATATATAATGGGACTCTGTTTTACTGTTACATTATTTCACTTTTTTTTTTCTTGCAACAAAATGTATGGACATTTTGTTAAAATTCTGTACATAACAAACTGAAATGTGACGAAACAGGACTATAACCTCTTTTTGTTACAGTTCTGTTATGAAACAGATTGAAACCTTATGTAATGAGACTGGTAGCTCAGTGGTTAGTGCACTTGCCTATCATGCTAGAGGCCCCTGGTTCGATTCCTGGCAGCGTTAATAAAATCACCATATCCGCACATGCTCTACTGGCATCATTTGCAGGGATGAATGCCACAAAGTGTACCGGACGTTAACTGGGGGCCCCCTGTGCAAGGAGAACCATCCCCCGTGCAAGTAAAAGATCCCTACCGTAATTACATGATTACTCATGATAGACAAGCCTGGAGATCTGGTGTAAGATCTGCCATGCATCAGCAAGCCAGCAACCTGGAAGGGGCCCCACTTATGTGGACGTTGCCCCTGTACCTGTAAGTTAATCAAAAATCCGTTGATGATGATGATGATGATGACTGTGTAGGCTTTCATCCTGCAAACCTGGTGTGTATGCAATGTACACCTGCAAGTAATCCTTGGGAGAGGGTGTTGCAGTATATATAGAAAGAAAAGAAAAGAAAGATTGTAACAAAGCATAGTTACAGTTATTTTTTGTATGATCTATATATTTTGTATCCGAGTAGATAATGAAATAATCCAATGAGTTTCCCCTTTCTGGCCCCACCTGAAAGGCCTATCCAGACTCTTAAACCCCTCATAATCACTTAGATATGACTGACTGATGTGAGCCAATGCTTTCAGCAGCGTTTATTATGGTTACCCCCAGCCCCAATCATCATGCCAGCTCGTAAGTTTGTCCCTTTAAATTGTGACCTATCCAAAACCATATTGTAATGAACAGTTTTAACCCTTAAGACACCGAAAAAAACTACGTCTGAAAATGTCGTCTGCTGAATCTTCTTGCAAACTTTTTAAAAATATTTTTGGACACAGGCAAACAGTGTGGGCCCAGATCAGACTGCTCCTACAGGAGCAGTCTGATCTGGGTCAACACAGTCTGCAAAAAATTACTTTTAAGGTAACCGGCAGACGGAAAAGCAGACAACATTTGTTGTGATTAACATGTTATGGGTTAATGAGATTTATTTATGTGTATTACTTATGAAACTTTCCTCACCTGTGCAAACCGGCCCCGATAGCTCAGTTGGTAGTGTCCGCTCCGGGGAACGGGAGGCCTCGGGTTTGATCCCGGGCCGCGACATACCAAAGTCGTTAAAAATGGTACTAGCTGCTCCTCGCTTGGCACTCAGATTTACGGGGTAGAGCTAGGACTGGTCAATCCAGTGTCAGGATAATGTGACTGGGTGTGGTATCATGTAATGTGTCTGGGACATGATACTTCAGTGAGGCAGCACTATAAAAATGAGCATTGAGCTCCCTGTTGCAATCAGACACCGTCGTGATATGACTGAAAAATTGTTGAAAGCGACATTAAACCCGAATTCACACACACACTCCTCACCTGTGCAATAACAAAGGCTTCAAGAACATCCATCTTGAATGTCCAGTTCTGTATGGCCTGTCTGTACACAATAGGGAATGAGCTCTCAAACAGGTCCATGAACACTGACTGTTCTGTCACTGGGCGTGTGTGAAGCCAACCCTGAAAAAATACAACACATCAACATAACTAGAAATGGTGTTTGTAAAACACAATGCCCCCAACCTTTGCTTGTCCTTAGATGGCAAAATATTCAACAAATATTGTTAAAGACTCAAAAACATACAACAAGAATTCCCCCGAAGGCTATGTCGCGCCTGTGGAGGCGCAAAGTCACCAAACCATGAAATCTAGGTCAAGGTCAAACATGGATGCCTGCATAAAAATTTCACTCCTAGTTCCAAGCATGTACCAAGTATCATCAATGAAACTCTTAACGAGAATTCTATGTTTTTTAATTAAAGGGGAAATAATTCAAGAAGGGGAGATAATTTGGACAAGAAAAAAAATACGGGTCAACTATTTTTTCATGAGGAACTCATATATGAAATTTCAATATGCTATGCACCAGAAAGCAACACAATTGAGTAGCAAAAAATTACAAAGGGCCATAACTCTAACAAAATTTTATCGAATTGGTTGAAAATTTAATCAGGTAGTCTCCTCCTTAGTCCCAATCACTATACCAAATATCAAGGCTGTAGCTCAAATACTTTTTGAGATATCTTGCTAACGAGAATTCTATGTTATTTAATTAAAGGGGAAATAATTCAAGAAGGGGAGATAATTTGGACAAGAAAAAAAATACGGGTCAACTATTTTTTCATGAGGAACCCATATATGAAATTTCAAAACACTAGCATACACGGTTCTAAAGATATGCTATGCACCAGAAAGCAACACAATTGAGTGGCAAAAAATTACAAAGGGCCATAACTCTAACAAAATTTTATAGAATTGGTTGAAAATTTAATCAGGTAATCTCCTCCTTAGTCCCAATCACTATACCAAATATCAAGGCTGTAGCTCAAATACTTTTTGAGATATCTTGCTAACGAGAATTCTATGTTATTTAATTAAAGGGGAAATAATTCAAGAAGGGGAGATAATTTGGACAAGAAAAAAAATACGGGTCAACTATTTTTTCATGAGGAACCCATATATGAAATTTCAAAACACTAGCATACACGGTTCTAAAGATATGCTATGCACAAGAAAGCGTGACGTACGAACGGACTAACGGACGGACAAGCCAGAAGCAATATGCCCCCCAACTTTTTTAAAGTTGGGGGCATAACAAATGAGTAATTGTCTGTACACAATAGGGAATGAGCTCTCAAACAGGTCCATGAACACTGACTGTTCTGTCACTGGGCGTGTATGAAGCCAACCCTGAAAAAATATAACACATCACCATAACAAATCTGAGTACTATATATGTAAATACCCTAGTGAATCCCACTTTTTATTGGAAAAAGTGATATCTGTTGCAAACAAGCAGACACAATCATTGTTTTAAACAGGAAAGAAGGCAAAATATGAATTTTCAATAGGAAAGTGACATCTTAACCCTTGTCCTGCTGAATATTCATATATGCCACACCCACTACCGATTATCAACCAATCAGATAACTTGATGCAAATTATTGCAACAAATTCACAATCTGAATGGCAAACAATGTAGATCCTGATCAGATGACTTCGTCAGAAGCCATCTGATCTGGATCTTCATTGTTTGGAAAATAAGGCATATCCGGGCTCAGCAGGACAAGGGTTAACCCTTATCCTGCCATTCACAACCTACACCTACCTTTGCAAACAGTGCAGATCCAGATCAGATGGCCATCTAATAAGGATCTACACTATTTGACATTGAGTTTGTGGATTTGAAGAAATGAATTACATCAAGCAATCTAATTGGTTCAAAGTTAGAATGTGTGTGGCTAATTCAATTATGCAGCAGGATAAAGGTTAAGGGTAATAACAAAAAAGCAGTCTGAGGGACAGCCAAATCCCTCGCCACACTTTACAGAAGAACTACGATGGTTCGAACATCGATGGCTCGTTTACCATGTCTGAGTCGAACCCGTTCTTGAGTCCCTAGGGAAATTCTCTACATAAGAAATAGAGAGGGTAAGATTTATGATATTTTCGTGTTTTATCTTGCAAATGTATGCTGTATGTACTCATTAGAATCGCCTCGATGAGGCGATTCTAATGAGTACACACAGCATACATTTTTCAATACAGAACACCGAAAGATGTCCTAAAGTATCTGGTTATGCCTCCTGGCAGTAGCCCTCAGTGGCTCGAACTACCCCTGTCTCGAACATATTTTCATGGTCCCAAAGGTGTTCGAGCCATTGAAGTTCGACTTTATATCAAGGCTCAAACTTGTGAGTTGGCATGGTTTATTTATGGGTTCTGCACATCAGCTCACGGAGGGCGATATTTCACCAAAGTTTAATGAAATAGGGGTTTCCAACATACAATGGGTTATTCTAGACTTACTTGTAGAATAGGTTTCCAGTCTAAGCCGGAGCTACTCATGTACACCATTCCGTTTCTGGACACGGTAGCTGGAGAGGCATTGTCGATGTTGTGTGGCTCAAACACGATCTTGCAGTTCTGTGCCATGGGGATACGATCTCCATTAGCCAAGGTCAAGGTCCTGTTGTCATCAAGGACAGAGTTCAAGTTCTCAATCCAGATAGCATCCACTGGACCATCCAGTACAAGCCAGACATGTTCTCCTGTGGACAAAAACCTTATATAGAGCTTGTGAATTGAATAACAGAATCAGAACAGGTATTGATTGGGAATTACAAAGATGTAAATTATTTTTCTTATTTCTTCTCAAAAACATAGATTGTGGCACTCTTTAGAAATGCCTAATGCTCAGAAAAACGTATATTGTGGCCTGTTTGCAAAAATGACTTTTAACTCATTTTGTACCAGAAACCCCAAAACAGGTACCCTGGCAAACAGTGCAGGCCCAGATCAGATGCCGCAGAATGCAAAAATGACTTTTAACTCATTTTGTACCAGAAACCCCAAAATGGGTACCCTTGCAAACAGTGCAGGCTCAGATCAGACGCCGCAGAATGCAAAAATGACTTTTAACTCATTCTGTACCAGAAACCCCAAAATGGGTACCCTGGCAAACAGTGCAGGCCCAGATCAGATGCCACAGAATGCGGCATCTGATCAAGGCCTCCACTGTTTTGCAAAAAGTTCAGCCATTTTACAAATCAATTTTGATGAAAACACAACCTGACACCCCTATATTTTGAAATGGACTCATGCTATATACAAGGTGGAAGATTCCATTTGGTACAAAAAGGGTTAAAGTAACAAGCAGATAACAAAGCTGACCACAGATAATGTGACTGGCATCATAACCCTTAGATGGCATCGGATCAGGATCTACTCTATCTGTCATGTAGTTTGTGAATTAAAACAAGAGCTGTCACTATAAGTGAGCAATGCCACGGTGGGAGCCAATTTGAGGAAAAAAAAGTGCGGACTAACCCACAAACACACACACAAACCCACAAACAAACGGACAGTGCAAAAACTGTACGCCCTCCTACAGGGGCATACAAATTGAACAAAACTGTTAGAAAAATGTGGAAGTAGTTCGCGTCACAAGGTTTGAGAACGCGTTTTTCAGATAATAAAGGGCTGTTACTCCTTTGCAGATGACAGGATCAACGTGAAAATTGTGATAGGCACCCCTTTACCTCACAAGGAAAGTATGTGCAAAGTTTCAGCTCAATCTGTGAAGAAATGTGGAAGTTGTTCCCGTCACAAGGTTTTCAAACGAGTTTTTCAGAAAATCAAGGGCTGTATCTTCGTTGCAGGTGATATGTATCAACTTGAAAATTGTGTTAGGCAGCCAATCACCTCAAAAGGAATGCATGTGAAAAGTTTCAGTTCAATCGGTGAAGAAATGTGGAAGTAGTTCGCGTCACAAGGTTTTCGAACATGTTTTTCAGAAAATCCAGCGCTGTAACTTCGTCACAGGTGACAGGATCAACTTGAAAATTGTGTTAGGCACCCCTTCACCTCACAAGGAATGCATGTGCAAAGTTTCAGCTCAATCGGTGAAGAAATGTGGAGGTAGTTTGCATCACAAGATTTTTTAAGCTTATTTTTGAGAAAATCAAGGGCCATAACTCCAAAACGCTTCTTCAGAGCAGAATGAATTTAGTGTTGGGCACATCTACATATCACTGCAAATGCATATGCAACAAGGGCCATAACTCCAAAACACTTCATCCGAGCAGAATGAATTTTGTGTTAGGCACATCTACATATCATCGCAAATGCACACGCAAAAATTTAACAAAATTGTCGAAGAAATGTGGAAGCAGTTCATGTCACAAGGTTTTCGAACGTGTTTTTCAGAAAATCAAGAGCCATAACTCTGCCACAGATGATAGGATCAATGTAAAAATTGTGTTAGGCACCCCTTCACCTCACAAGGAATGCATGTGCAAAGTTTCAGCTGAATCAGAGAAGAAATGTTGAAGTAGTTCACATCTCAAGGTTTTTTAAAAAAGAAAGTTTAGAAAATAAAGGGCCATAACTCCAACGTAAATGAGAAGACCAACGTGAAAATTGTGTTAGGAGATGTCGTTTAAAGGTTTTTCTATTTTTAGCTCTGGCAGCCATTTTGTTCAGCGGAGCAGAACCATTTTAGCAATTTTGGTAGAGGGTCACCAGAGGAACATTTCTGTGAAATGATTTTGAAATCCGGCCATTAGCCAAGGAGGAGATGTCGTTTTAAGGTTTTTCTATTTTTAGATGTGGTGGCCATTTTGTTCAGCAGAGTGGAACCATTTTAGCAATTTTGGTACAGGGTCACCCAAGGAACATTTCTTTGAAATTATTTTAAAATCTGTACATTGGCCTAGGAGGAGATGTCGTTTAAAGGTTTTTCTATTTTTAGATCTGGCAGCCATTTTGTTCAGCAGAGCAGAACCATTTTAGCAATTTTGGTAGAGGGTCACCAGAGGAACATTTCTGTGAAATGATTTTGAAATCCGGCCATTTGCCTAAGAGGAGATGTCGTTTTAAGGTTTTTCTATTTTAAGATGTGGCAGCCATTTTGTTCAGCAGAGCGGAACCATTTTAGCAATTTTGGTAGAGGGTCTCCCAAGGAACATTTCTGTGAAATTATTTTGAAATCGGGACATTGGCCTAAGAGGAGATGTCATTTAAAGGTTTTTCTATTTTTAGCTCTGGCAGCCATTTTGTTCCGCAGAGCAGAACCATTTTAGCAATTTTGGTAGAGGGTCACCTGAGGAACATTTCTGTGAAATGATTTTGAAATCCGGCCATTTGCCTAGGAGGAGATGTTGTTTTAAGGTTTTTCTATTTTTAGATGTGGCGGCCATTTTGTTCAGCAGAGCGGAACCAGTTTAGCAATTTTGGTACAGGGTCACCCAAGGAACATTTCTGTGAAATTATTTTAAAATCGGGGCATTTGCCTAGGAGGAGATGTCGTTTAAAGGTTTTTCTATTTTTAGCTCTGGCAGCCATTTTTTTCAGCGGAGCAGAACCATTTTAGCAATTTTGGTAGAGGGTCACCCGAGGAACATTTCTGTGTAATGATTTTGAAATCCAGCCATTTGCCTTGGAGGAGATGCCATTTAAAGAAATTGTTGACAGACAGACGGACGGACGGATGTTCGTACAGATGGACATTTGTTGGGTACTACAGTGATTTTTTTTCACCTATAAGTACCCAACAATCAGCGAAAATTTGCACGAGTACCCAACATGTCCCATCAAATTTGTTGGCTACTTTTTCGGACACTAACGGAATAAACGGCAAGTACCCAACTTATGTCTACCCAACATATGCCCGTGGATGCACTCAGACAGACGGACGACGGACAAAAAGCGATTACAATAGCTCACCTTGAGCACTTCGTGCTCAGGTGAGCTAAAAAGTGCGGACTTACGCACAAACGGACAGAGCAAAAACTATATGCCTTACATCAAGTAATTTGATTGGCTGATCTTCAGAGATGGTTGTGGCTAAGTTAATTTATTCAGCAGGATAAGCATTAAGAATTAAGAGGAACAAACCTTTCTTAGCTCTGAGAGTTCTCCTCCATAGTGTGGAGAAGATTCCATCAGTCCAGTCATTCGTGGCTACGTCAAGTCGCCCAAACATCTGTGGTGCCGTGATGGCCTTTGGGTTCATTCTCATTTCCTTGTGTGGTTCCCCGCAGTCTGTCATAGACTTCATCAGTGTGTGGATACAGCAGGTCTTACCAACACCGCTGGGTCCCAGCACCATCATACCGTGACGGACTCGCTGGGTCTCAAACAGCTGAAAATGGAAAACAATGTGACAGTTCAAAGACACAATAAATGCACAAAGCACACAATAAGCCCTTGTCTTCTAGCTTTGCAACTAGGCCCCGAGACTATAAAACTTTTTTCATGCTCAACTCACTTGAGCATAAAATTTGTCCTGCTCATAAATTTTAAAATGCCAACAATGGTTGGCATTTTAAAATTTATAAGCAGGACAAACAACATTCTTTGCTGATCTGCACAGACAAATTATCTCATATGTTTGAATTTTAATAATTATAAGCATTTTAAATTTCATGCTCAAGTGAGCTGAGCATGAAAAAAGTTTTATAACCTCGGGGGCCAGGATCCTCACAAACCACCCTGCTCAGAAAGAGACTAGCAAGAGTCTTGTAATTTCAAATACACAAATCAGAGGTATTGTTCTGTCCAGGCAGTGAACAATGAGGTGCTGATTATACCTTGGGGCCAGTTGTTCAAATCTAATTACGTCGTTAGTTAATGTATCGTTAAAACTTTGTTCATTAAATATGGCAAATATACTAATATTTTTGTAGAAAAAAATGTGAGCAGCTTTTGCAAATGCAAAAGCTGCTCACATTTTTTTCAGCAAAAATAACACTGTATTAGATATTGTACTTACTAGAACAGTGATTCATTTTGCCGCGCGTCCCGCGTCTTTGACGCATAGATTTGACAAAGGACGCATTGTTCTGAAAGATACGCATCATGAGGACGCATAGAATTTCAAATTACTTTGTTGTATCTTTCTTTATAATTCGCTTGACAGCTTTCGAAAGCTGGACTAAAAACGGAGATTAAATTTACCTTCGCACCGCCGGTGGCAGTGGCGCGCGCATCGTATTTACTCATCGACTTGACTAACGCGTAATTTCAATGGACGGGCCAGGGCTTCCGTTAGGCCGACGTACGGCGTATATTACGTCCTGAAATCGCTTCCGGGCGCCCAAATTAAACATCAAAGGCGTCCCGCGGACTCCCTAAAATTTTTCTGTACGGCCAAAAATCTTTACCAAGACGTATAAACCCGCCCACTTTTAGCGATTTGTAAAAAGTTTGCTCCGCCTTCTTAGCTGAAACCGCTTTCTGTGTTTATTGAGTACTAAGGACGTCCCATTTTCTGCCTGCGCGGTATTATATTGACAGTCAGAATCACGTGCGTCGGCATACCTTTGATCGTCATCGGTGTGTGAAAAACGTGTCGAGTTGATTGCTCGGTGTTTGCATATAATTAAACGGATTAGTAGTTGAGGATAAACTAATTATCTCATTGACGATAATTGGTTTTTAATCCTGTAAACTTGTTACTGTTTAAATTAAAGCGGGTCGTAATTTAGGTGTTTGCTAGTGAGATTATCATTAGCGATGCAAAGTGTGACAATATTTTCAAAGATAGATACGCATTTTTTCTTGAGTAAATAGCAGGTGTTCACAAGGTGAAATGACGAAAATAATTTATAAAATCCCAAAATGTTGTCGCGATCGCATTTTGATTTTGACGCCCTGAAAATACGTCAAACCGGCGAATGTGACCAGGCCGGTTCGTCAGGGTCCGAGCTACAGTCATATCTGTCTGTTAGCCAAAAAGCAAAAAAAAAAAAAATAAAAATAAATACCGCTGACTCGTCTAAGTCTGCTCCAATTGACCAAAAATGCACGTGTTTCTGCCTGTAGTTCCGAGTGTTGAGTACAATGAAGACTCGAAGCGTATGTTTTGCAAAGTTTGGCAAAAATCTTTTACAAAAGTATTTTTTTTTTTTTAATTTCGTAATCCATATATGACATTGGGTGTCAGGTTTGTTTTATTTTATTTGTGTTAAGTTTTACAAACAGTGTAGACAGATCAGATGCTATATTCTGTGGCGTCTGATCTGGGTCTACACGGTTTGTTAATGACCAAAAAATGGGCCACTAGGCATATATGGGGATGGGAAATGTGATTGTTTTCTTTACTTTTTATTTATTCATTTTTTTTGTGGGGGGGGGGGGGGGTACTTGGAAAGTTATATAATTTATACAGGCCAAGCAAAAATATTTTTCTTTTTTGTATGCACTCCTCTGCACTGTACTGACCGCAGGTATGTCACATAGTTATGAGTATTTTTGAGTTTAACGGCCCAGTCAACACTATTCAAGTCATTTTTGAGCTTGTCAGTTTACCAATCCACACTTTTCCAGCCATCTAAAAAGATATACACGTGATTAAAAATGCAAACAAGAGATTCAAAGATTAAATAATATATATTTCTTCATCAAAACAATTTTACGATCCGCAAACACCTTGCTTCAAAATTGGGACTTCCTGAATTTTCCAGTGGGATTTCCAGATTTCAAGGGTAGGAAGTCCGGGACTTCCTGAATTTGGGAGTTAATGGAAGCCCTAACGGGCTATATTTGTTCGGCCAATGGCTCGCAACGTTTTAATTATTTTAGGCGTAGTTGTTTATAAAGTCCCCGGATGTACAACAACGATGATCAGGATGCCACCGAAAAAGAAATCAAAGATCGAAATCGGTCAAAAAAATATCACAGGTTTTTTCACCCAGTCCCAATCATCGGAGAAAGCGATAGAGAAAACATCTGAGTCACCTACGTCTTCGGCAAAACCCTCCGATGATGCGACGGAATCAAAAAAAGAAAGGAATCATATTTTTCCTAGTCAACATTGTATGGTGTTTGTTTGTCTCTGAAAAACAAATTACATGTAAGAAAAACAGCATTTCAGAGCAGTAAAATTAGCTATCAAACTATCACCAGAATGCAGAAAATTGAGTCTAGAATTTGAAATTTTTCCGGGGGGGGGGGGGGGCTTCGCTCGGTCAATGTCACAGTGGGACTCATTTTTTACAAATATGTGAGTCCCCAGGACTCATACTATCAAATTTCAAAATGAATCACTGCTAGAACAGTTGATATTTTTATCATTAACGAGCTTGTTAAGCTAACAACGCCTTGAACAAATGGGCCCAGAGATGTGCACCTTTTCTGTTCTCAATTCGGAAAAAAAAGGTTTTCTCTTGATTTGGTTCCAATGAATGTCTTCTAAATGTGAAGCCATGTACAACATCTTATATCCCATTCCTGTACCCAGCCTTTCTTGAGGGGATGCGGTTTTGACCAAAGGGACGAGTTTCATAAGGAAACTTGAAATATAAAAACTGCATGGTTTCAAGATATTCTGACACTTCAAATGTCGACAGGCAGGTACTAGTACTTTTCCCAGATGGCAATGATCAAAAGTATTCAAATAACATGAGCCAAATGTCTATTTTGGCTCCCTCCCATCAGGCTTGAAGAAATAGATGGGCTGCATGATGCTTCCACGCAGACCTGAATCTGACCACACATGAGTACTGGCAAACAGCTTATAGGTTCTGGGCTTGCCCAGGCAAAGCGGTGCGAGTCGGTCCATCCATGCTTATAAACCTTAGTGGTTTCAATGGGCGACAGAGCTTGAGATGTCATTTCATCTCAATGTCCGGTAAAAGTCCCACAAAATTGGAAGCAGCGTATCCATAATGACCTGTACAATGTTGACGGGGACATTAAACCTCAAATCAAACAAACAAACAAATATCTATACAGTATTGTTACAATACCAAAATTAATGATAAAACAGACTCGATAATCTCAAGCTATTTCTAGACATTATTGCATGTTATATTTGTACCATTTCATTTTTTTGTTATGTCTTGCCAATAAATAACTTGATTCAGTTGTTCAAAGCATCAACAGCATAACAAGCTTGTTACTTGCATAAAAGTTAACTTTTACAGAATGTTTTATCGTTCCTGCAAGTTCAGTATCTGATACTCTGATATTTTTGCCGAAGAAAGTGGAAACTTTTTGCATATGAAAAAGATACAATTTTTTCAGCAAGAATATTTGAGTGCATGCCACATTTAACACTTTTTGTACCAAATAGATTCTTCTTCCCGATGTATTGCAGGTGTCCATTTCAAAATTTAGGCGTGAAATGTTATGTTTTCTTCAAAATTTATGTGGAAAATGGCTGAATTTTTTGCAAACAGTGTAGGTCCTGATCAGTTGCCGCATTCTGGGGCATCTGATCTAGGCCTGCACTGTTTACCAATTACCCGTTTTGGGGTTTCTGGTACAAAATGGGTCAATGATCAAATTTTTAACAATAACACAAACAATGTTGTTAGTTTTTTATATTTACCTGAATGAGTTTGAGGGTCCACGATGGATGGTTGACGAGCTTGGCCCTGTCGATCTGACTATTGATAGCTGTCTCCAGCTCTGGATAACCTGCCTTGTCCAGTGTAATTCCTGGGAACAAGTCGTTGATCAGAGACAAGAACAGGGGCTCATCCTGGTCGACAAGCTTGGACAAGTTCATGTCGCGTAGAACTCTCATCACCGCTGTCTGTTCGGTATCTTCTGGGCTGGCACGTTTGACGGCACCAAGGGTTCTCAGGCATGACAACATATTTCTTAGACCAAAGTCATAGTGAACCTGTCAGAAAGTACGAACAATTACCATGATGATCCTAAGTAATGGAACAGATAGGCCACAGCAAACAGTGCAGGCCCAGATCAGACTGCTCCTTAAGGAGCAGTCTGATCAGGGTCTACATTGTTTTCAATTCCATGGGTACCTTTTGAACTCCTTGCTGGAACTTGGAACAAATTTGTCAAATATTTAGGAGAATTACAGCAAGTCCTTAAGATGTCCAAATTTTTAGGATTATTACAGTATACAGCTGCAATCACGTTTTCTTATCAAATATATTTTTCTTGAAAGTGCTTCAAATTATGGATGCTCATTAGAAATGACTGATCAAGACAAGACCTATATCTATCATCATATAAAATATGAAACAAATTCGTCATATGGTTTGGAAAATATAAGCTCTTGAAAAACTTTTATATAAGATTTGTAGTTGTTTTTTTTTGTGACCTTGACCTTGAGGTCATGTGTATGGGCTAGGATACTGCCAAAACCTTTGGATTTTGAACTATCATCATAGTATGAAGCAAATCCGTCATATGGTTTGGAAATTATGAACTCTTAAAAAACTTAAACATGAATTTTCTAAATTTAAGACCTTGACCTTGAGGTCATGGGTATGAATAGGGTATAGCTGAATTAAACTTTGGACCTATATCTATCACTCTACCAAATAATTATGAATGAAATCCAACATTAGGTTTGGAAAATATAAGCTCTTAAAAAACTTTGACATAAAATTTCAAAGTCCTTGACCTCAAGATCAGGGGCACAGGACACGGTAGTATTGAATAAAACTTTGAACCTATATCGATCATCACGCCAAATATGAACTAAATCCATCATATTGTTTGAAAAATTTGAGCTATTAAATAACTTTAACATAAAAAATTTCAAAGTCCATGACCCTGATGTCATGGGCATGGGCGGGGCATTACTAAATAAGCTTTGGACCTACATGTACTAAATATGAACCAAATCCATGGTTTGGACAGTATGAGCTCTTAAGAAACTTTAAAGTAAACATGGATGCATAGGCCATTTCCAGTGTCAATGACAACGCAAATATGAGCTGGGGATATACAGTTGAACTTCACTGGCTCGAACACCTTTGGGACCTCGAAACTGTGTTCGAGACAAGGGCAGTTCTAGCCACTGAGGGTTACTGTCAGGAGGCATAGCGAGATACCTTTAGACATCTTTTCAGTGTTATAATAAAAATGTATGCTGTGTGTACTCATTAGAATCGCCTCGATAAAATTGCCTCATTGAGGTGATTCTAATGAGTACACACAGCATACATTTGCAAGATAAAAGACTTAAATCTCCTCAGTTACCCCCCACCCACACACTATTTCTTATGTATATGATTTCCATAGGGGCTGAAGAATTGGTTCGACTCAGCCTTGGTAACCGAGCCATCAGTGTTAGAGCCATCGCTGTTCTACTTTAGTAAAAGCTACACACATTTTTACCAGCAAAATTATTAGGGTACTCAGTACCGAACAATCTGAGTTTTATATAACATAATGTTAAATAATGACTTTGTTAGTTTTTATAATGAAAACACTTCTATATAATTTCGACTGTCTGAAAACTTGGTTTTATAAGTAAAACTGGGATTTACAGGGGTGTACCTTATTTTTCTTATTTTCTTACTTCTGCTCAAAAACAGATTGTTGGTACCCCTTAGGACCGCCTCGCCAAGACAGTTCTAACAAATAAGCACAATCTATGTTTTGAGCAGAAATATGAAAAATATTAGAATTTTTACCCAAAACTTTTCATTTTTTGCTTGTGAAATTTTTAATATATTTGAATGGGCATGTTTTTGTATGAAGTGAACACAGTACGAAAACACACCCGTGCAATATAGAGCATTTTTTCACATTTCCCAAAGGACTACTTTCCTGTTGAAAATCCATGATTTTTTTCTTACAAACACTGCAAACATAGGATGTGGGTGCTCGTTAGAACCGCCTCAATGAGGCGGTTCTAACGAGTACCCACAACCTATGTCTTAGAACAGAAATAAAGAAATAAGAAAAATAATGTTACCCCCGTAAACCACCAATTTTCTATATATAACGTGGGGTTAGGGGGTGTTCATTTCATCAACTTGTTCACGTGATGAACAGGGCCATGATAAGATAATTACCTGTTTGGTCAGCTGTTCCTCACAGAGTTTGTACAGGGTGAAGAATTTTCTCGCCAAGATAATGTTCTCGATGAACCCAATACTGGCCAACTTGACACGGATGATGATCTGTCTGTCCGGCACCATCATGGCCACCGTTCGGAAGTTGATCTTCAGATTTTCGGGCAGCTCTTGACGTCCAGCATAACCAGGGTTCTATGAAGAAAAAAGTTCAATTTAGTAAATCTGAACAACTAAAATTTATCAAGAGCAAGTAGAGCACAAACTCTTTACTACACTGTTCATTACAGGGTGGTATTGGTGATAACACCAACAGTGCTATTAAGAGGTTGTAATGCAGATGCATCCATAAAGTAACGTTACAAAAACAATGAAACTTCGATAACTCAAACAGGGATGGCTTGTTTACCATGGCTTATTCGAACTGCTCCCGATTTTATCTTGAAAAGCTATGTTGTGTGTTCTCATTAGAATCGCGTCAAGGAGGCAAGTGTAATGAGAATGTGCAACATTCCTTTATTTTAAGGTATGTTGTGTTTTCTCATTAGAACTGCCTCAATGAGGCGATTCTAATGAGCACACACAACATTCCTTTCTATTGCAGAAGATCGAAAGATACCCTCAAGTTATCCTCATTATGCCTCACGGCCTAGAAATGTCGTCTGCTTATGTTGTCTGCTGAATCTTCTTCCAAATTTTTTAAACATATTTTGCTTATATACAAACAGTGTGGACCCAGATCAGACTGCTCCTCTAGAAGCAGGGAGCTGTCTTATCTGGGTCCACACTGTTTGCAACAATGACTTTGAAAGTAACCGGCAGACGACAAAGTAGACGACAATTGTCGTGAGAATTAACCCTCAGTAGTTCGAACTATCCCTATCTCAAACAAAGTTTCATGGTCCCGTAGGTATTTGAGCCATTGAAGTTTGACTGCAGTTAAAGAATTGGGACACTAATTATGCAAGCATTAAATGGTCAAAATATGCTAGACTACAGTACTATGAACACGAAAAATCAAGGAAAGGTGGAAAAATTAGGAAAAATGCAATGTTTAATATCAAGTAGAAAGGATAAAGTAAGGTTAACCCAGAAAATGCCAATCACGACAATTGTCGTCTGCTTTGTCGCCTGCCGGTTACTTCAAAAGTCATTGTTGCAAACAGTGTGGACCCAGATCAGACTGCTCTTCTTGCCTGTATGCCAAAAAATATGTTTAAAAAGTTTGCAAGAAGATACAGTAGATGACATAAGCAGACAACATTTTCAGATGCAGTTTTTCTCGGCATCTGAAGGGTTAAATAAGGTTAAGATGTCACATTCTAATGCACTTATGAATGTATCGTGATGTATGATTGGATAACATCAAAACATTGTGACGGTAAAGTCTGTGATATACTGTGGGAAACTCTACATCATTGAGAGAAGTGATCTTACGGGTTTTGGCAAAATTCACAATTTCTGAACATTACAAATGAATAAATGCAGTAGAAAGTGGGGTAACTGCATTGAAAATTGTCATTTGGGGAGGCAAATCATCCCTTTTAAGGTCCCAAATAACATTTTACTGTTCCACTCACATGTCACCGAAAACAAAATTTGTGACTGTAAAATAATGGAATCACCTTAGAAAATAACGATTTTGAAAACAGTTATCCCCTAAATATGAGAAGGTAATAAACATGTAACAGCCTATTAATTTAAACTAGAATGTCTTTTAGACATAGAAAGTGGCACTTTTTTTCCAAGAAAATTTTGTGCATTATGCAGTGCTTTTTTTGGTGCTGCCATAGAAAAAGTCAAGAATACGTATACTGTAGTGTGCCTAGCACGGGGTTAGCAGCTAAGTCCTTGCCTGGCACAGGGTTAGCTGCTAACCCCGTGTAGCTAAGTCTGTGCCTGGCACAGGGTTAGCAGCTAACCCTGTGCCTGGCACGGGGTTAGCTGCTAACCCTGTGCCAGGCAAGGACTTAGCTGCTAACCCTGTGCCAGGCACACTACAGTATATGTATTCTTGACTTTTTCTATGGCAGCACCAAAAAAGCACTGCATAATGCACAAAATTTTCTTGAAAAAAAAAAGTGCCACTTTCTATGTCTGAAAATACATTCTAGTTTAAATTAACAGGCTGTTATGTAAGGAAAAGCAGAAATTAATTAAGGTTACAGATAAGACATAAACCAGCCTGCAAAGCTACACAGACTGGCAAGCGTCTTGAAAATTACGATATAGATAGATTCAAGCATATAGTTTTCAAATGAGGTACCGGTCACCTCTGGGGTGCCCCAGGGGTCAGTGCTGGGGCCGCTCCTCTTTCTACTGTACATAAATGACCTACCGGATAATATTCAGTCACAAGTTAGGCTCTTTGCTGATGATACCACGGTTTACTTGGCTGTGTCCAGCCCAGCAGATGCACAAGTTCTACAGTCTGACCTTGAAAAACTTCAGCATTGGGAGCGAACCTGGGACATGAAGTTTAATCCCAGCAAGTGTCAGGTACTCCATGTCTCTAGATCTAAAACGCCAATTAAGACCCAATACTTCATGCATGGTCAGGAACTGGAAAGTGTGGACTCAGCCAAGTACCTTGGGGTGACCATCAGCAAAGACCTTAGCTGGAATTCACACATATCAAATATTACAGCCAGTGCAAACAGGACACTCGGCTTCGTCAAAAGAAATGTTAAAACAAAAATTCAGGAAATAAAAACGTTGGCATATAACACCTTGGTTAGGCCACAGGTAGAATATGCCGCGGCCGTTTGGAGCCCCTATACAAAAGAAAATATCAACAAGATTGAAATGTTGCAGCGTAGGGCAGCCCGTTGGGTCACAAATGATTTCTCCCCCTACAGCAGTGTTACAGACATGATGGGTGAGCTTGGATGGCGGTCACTTGAGCTCAGATGCTATGATATGCGCCTTACAATGTTTTATAAAATCGTTTACGGTTTGGTCACTATACCAGTTCCGTCACAGTTCGAACGCCTAACGACAAACACGCGTCACCACTCTCTGGCTTACAGACAGATACACACCTCTGTCTCGTATTATTATTATTCATTTTTCCCTATGTCGGTTGTTCTTTGGAACAGGCTACCAGCTGATCTCGTCCTGGTTTCTGATCTTGACTCTTTCAAGTTAAGGGTCAGTTCGATAAACCACAGGCTCCCTTAAGGTAATACTGTTTTTATCCTGCTTTTAAACTCTCCTTACTAACAACCAAAACCTTTCATCTATGCTCACCTTTCTTTTATTCTTTTAACTCTGCACTATCACACTTTTACTTCTCTTACTAACACACAATCCTAATAACACTCGGAAGAGGGTTGAGGATTAGATAGATAGATAGATAGATAGATAGATAGATAGATAGATAGATAGATAGATAAGATAGATAGATAGATAGATAGATAGATAGATAGATAGATAGATAGATAGATAGATAGATAGATAGATAGATAGATAGTACTATCCATCACGATAACAAACCCCTGAAACGAAGACCCCTCTAAATCTCTGGGGTTTACTGGGGTTTCCATTATCTGTATTATTGTTACTCAAAACACACAGACTGCATGCATGCGCAACCTCATCAGCACCTTTGTTGTTACAAAATGGCAAAAACAGGTATTCTCATGACAAGACACAAAACAACATGTTTTGATATATTTTGAGGTAGTTTGAATGTTAACTCTGGTTGTTGTTCTGTTATTTAGATCCTCCTTCCTTGTACAACTGACTAATCACAGCCTTGGTATTCTGTTATTCAGATCACCTCCCCTCACAAAACTGACCACTCAAAATAAACAGACTACACACGCAAGCTCATCAGCACCTTTGTTTTTCCCAAATGGCAAAAACAGGTATTCTCATGACAAGCCTCAAACAACATGTTTTGATATATTTTGAGGTAGTTTGAATGTTAACTCTGGTTGTTGTTCTGTTATTTAGATCCTCCTCCCTTGTACAACTGACTAATCACAGCCTTGGTATTCTGTTATTCAGATCACCTCCCCTCACAAAACTGACCACTCAAAATAAACAGACTACACACGCAAGCTCATCAGCACCTTTGTTTTTCCCAAATGGCAAAAACAGGTATTCTCATGACAAGCCTCAAACAACATGTTTTGATATATTTTGAGGTAGTTTGAATGTTAACTCTGGTTGTTGTTCTGTTATTTAGATCCTCCTCCCTTGTACAACTGACTAATCACAGCCTTGGTATTCTGTTATTCAGATCACCTCCCCTCACAAAACTGACCACTCAAAATAAACAGACTACACACGCAAGCTCATCAGCACCTTTGTTTTTCCCAAATGGCAAAAACAGGTATTCTCATGACAAGCCTCAAACAACATGTTTTGATATATTTTGAGGTAGTTTGAATGTTAACTCTGGTTGTTGTTCTGTTATTTAGATCCTCCTCCCTTGTACAACTGACTAATCACAGCCTTGGTATTCTGTTATTCAGATCACCTCCCCTCACAAAACTGACCAATCACTGCCTTGCTAATCTGTTATTCAGATCACCTCCCCTCACACAACTGGCAAATCACTGCCTTGCTATTCTGTTATTCAGATCACCTCCCCTCAGGCAAATGACCAATCACTGCCTTGCTATTCTGTTTTTCAGTTCACCTCCCCTCATACACTGACTGTTCACTGCCTTGCTCTTTTGTTATTAAGATCGCCTCCCCTAACACAATTTACCAGTCACTGCCTTCGTTAATTAGAAAGGGTTTCAAATTAATTTTGTTTATCAAGATTTGTGTCTGGAAACCAGCTAACATGGGTTAGGCCAGCGAAACAGAATGTTTATACAAGACATGACCAATGAAATGAGCCATGGAGTTTATAGTTAACATACAAACTACCTCGTGACAAAATGTTCATTTAAGGGGAATGAATACACCTTCAGGGGAGGTAACTCCTGCAAATGTATTTTTGTCTCCCATGTCAATAGGGGTCAACTATTAAAGGAAAGAATTTGCTCCTGAGGAGCAAATTCTTTCCTTTAAGAGTAGACCCCTTTTTCAGTGTGACTGAGTCTATAGAAAAGTGAACAGGAAGTCCCAAAAGTTGTCGCCTTTTCAAAAATGGCAGAAAAATGTGCTAGGTGTTCCCATTCCCCATAAGTTAATTTATGTTATGCAAAAACTTACTTAACCCTTAAAGCGCCAAGCTAAATTTGGAACATACAAAAATTTTTTTTTGTTACTTGCATATTATTTTTCTATCGGTAGACAATTCTCATGGAAAAAAATATTCTGAAATGCCATCTGCGAGTCCTAATTGGTGCTCTAAGGGTTAAGACATGCAAGAATTTACAAGAAGCTAGACATACATATATTAACAATATCAATATGGTGGCTTCTATACTACCTGGCTCTTTCAAGGCCTGACCATCACAAAAACACGCCTATATAATTCTGACCCCCTTGAACCCCACTTTTATACAGTAAAACTGGGGTTTACAGAGATAAACCTTATTTTTCTGAGGCAGTTCTAACGAGTACCCACAATCTATATTTTAGAGCAGATATAAAAAAAAATATCACAAGTTTTCATCTTAAAATTTTTCGTTTTTTCGGCGGTAAAGTTAAGAGTGTATTTGTATAGGCGTGTTTTCGTAATTCCGAGAATTCTGGGTAAGGGAAAGGAATACAACTGCCCAACAGAAGCAATCAATACGATATCAGTTTTTGCCAATGATCAGGTGGAAACAAAACATTTTTTACTACAATTATTCACAATACTGTATTGGGATACCTTATAAGAATCTTACATGGGTGTGAGGGGTGGACAGAAAAATTCGTCCTGATGGTCACTGTCCAGCATCACGAGGCTGGCCCGAGTGATCCCAGGGACAGATTTTTCTAACTCATGTAAGATTCTTTTTTTCAAATCATGTAAGATTCTGTCTTTTGCATACCTTTCATTTCTGGGAGTGTATTTCTTAATAATTTATAATGCAGTCTCTTTCTTTCACGGTCGACGTCATCCATAACATGGCGTCTGATCAGGGGCTGCACTGTTTGCAAAATGTTTAGCCATTTTCGAAATAAATTTTGAAGAAAATACAACCTGACACCCCTTAATTTCTAAATGGACTCCTGTTACATATAAGGAGGAAGATTCCGTTTGGTACAAAAAGGGTTAAACTGTGTTATATAGAAAACCGTATTATAATGAACAGTGTTATAAAGAGGTTTACATGTATTTAGTGATTTTATGGACATTTATGGTACAACTTCAGATATTGAGGACCTGGGCCCAGTTGTTCAAAGCATCGTTAGCTTAACGAGCTCGTTAGTGGTCATATTGTTAACTGTTCTAGCAAATACAATATCGAAAATTTTGGCATTTTTGCTGAAAAAATGTGAGCAGCTTTTGCGGATGCAAAAGCTGCTCACATTTTTTCAGCAAAAATATTAGCATATTTGCCATATTTAATGATCAAAGTTTTAACGATATGTTAACTAACGACGTCGTTAGTTTTGAACAACTGGCCCCTGGTGACTACCAGGTAACATCATAATATCAAGGCTGGTAGACTCGTAAGGGGTAACCACCAGTTATGCACTCATAATCCTTACAGGAACTTCCAGTTATGCCTTTCGAGACCACAAATATGTCAATAAACAAGTGAGATTTCCCGATATATGATTTTTAGTCATTTTTGTAAACATATTTTGAGAAATCGGGCAATGCTATTCTCAACAACTTTCATTTCTGCATCAGAAAAGATGGTGTGGACATGAAAAGGCAAGTGGTCAATTTTTAATTTAATTTCTCCCTAAGGCAGGTAGTCAGATATTTCTGTTTTGACCTGTTTTCTACTGCCAACTGAAGGCATTTTCAGCTACCGCGATGATGCGACCCTAATCCAATATGCCAAATAACACGTATTTCAAACCACTTTCATGTTGAAATACATAAGCTGCACAAATTCCGCAGAATTTGTTCCAGGATCTTTAATATTTGTGCCGATTATGACTTACAAGGACCGATTACCCACTACGGGAGTATTACCACTTATGGGGACAGAAAAAGCCAACTAATGGTTGTCTGATTGATATGCGTTTCTTCATTCAATATTCACACAAACGGTTCATCAAAGCCCTGAAGACACTGCAGTTGCTTAGTAAGACTGATAATACTGTTAACTTTATTCAGAAAGACAACTTAAAATCGAAATTCGTGCGCTTGTATGAATTGCTCGTACGAATGTGTCCAAATTCATGTACTCGAACGAATTGCTGAAAACCTGATATTGTTACATTTTCAAGGCATTTATCTAATATGCTCGCACAGCAGAATAAATTTCATATTAGATATGCGTTTTACTCAACTCATCCGTCCAGCGGGGATTTGAGAAATAGTCCTTCTGCTATTATATGAACTTTAATCATAACATGTGTGACTTCTTTTTTTAATAATACTAAACACTTGTAGCTGACATTAACTTTAGGCAACAAACGGGCCTCCGTGGCCTAATGGATAAGAGCGCTGACTCTTAGTCATTAGGTCTCTCACCGCCGTGGGTTCGAGCCTCGCTCGGGTCACGTGTGAGACGCCAAGTTCTGCAACGGAAGGTCAGGTGGTTTTTCTCCGGGTACTCCGGTTTTCGCCCACCTATGATTAACGATCGGCTCGATATGAGTGAAATAATCTTGAAAGGGCCGTAAAACCCAAACCAAAAAAAAAAAAAAAAAAAAAAAAAAAAAAACTTTAGGCAACATCTAAAGGCTACGAGGGTAATCCAATAAATAGCGGGATTTTTTGTATAACTTTACAACCAATTATCTGTTTTTAATGAAACTGCGCACACACCTGGCACAGCCAATTAGCTTTACGATGGTGACATTAGGTGCGTGTATCATGACGTTACTTCACCTCATACAGTCGTTCGAAGCATCATGGCCAGCTTTAGCACCGAGGAATCGAGTTTTATAAGGCTACAGCTACCGTAGAAATTTTAAGAACGCTACAGAAAGTATGCAGGGTATAGGCTTTATCACGTACTGCGGTTTACAGATAGATAGAATTCTTCAAAGATGGTAGGGACAGTGTTGAAAGTAGGCACAATCTCAGTTGACTAGTGGAAGCAACGGACAAAGAAAATGTGAAAAAAAGTAAAACAAATCAAAAATACCGATAGACGTCTGACATGTGAAGATATAGCCCATAACTTTGGGATAAGTCACCATTCGGTTCATACCATTATGAAAGATAAGTTGAGCATGAGACACGTCACCACACGTTGGGTACTGCACTGCTTGTCTGACAACCAAAAACAAGCGCGCACCCAAGTAGCACAAACATTATTAGAGAGGTTTGAAAATGAGAGTGACAACTTTCTAAAAAGCATAGTAGCAGTCGACGGAAACTGGATGAGAAGTTACCAGCCAGAATTAGAATGACAGTCACCCGAGTGGCACACACCAGCTTCGCCAAGACCAATTAAGTTCAGAAGACAACAGGGACATTTCAAGATTATGACGATATTTGCATACAATTACATGGGAATATTATGTGCCAATCGCATACCAAAGGGGCAAAAAGTTAACCAGTAGTATTATCAAATGTTTCTGATGGATATGGCCAGCGATCAGAAAGAAGCGTATACATTACTTAATGCGACTTCATGACAACACCCCATGCCATAAATCACAGAGGGTGACGTCACAGCTTGCGTCATATAAGTGGAACATGTTACCTCAACCAGTCTACTCACCGGATATGAGCCCCCCAGACTTTGATTTTTTTCCTAAGTTAAAAGAACCTCTTCGTGGTGTGCTTTACTATGACTTAGATGACAATGAACTTGAAGTGGCCAGGCAAGTTAGACACATGAACTCTGGTTGCCTAGCAATGGGCATTCAAGACCTGCCAGGCAGATGGAATCCATCATTGGGAAAAGGGATCCTATATAGAAGGAACGTAACCAGGTATGTTTGATGTTTTCTTGTTTTATTGAGTTATTGACAAAGTTCCGCTATTTATTGGATGGCCCTCGTAGTTGCTTTAATACTTATGTCACAAAAACTAAGTGATTTCACTGAATTTTTATTTTTCAACCTTCATGTGGTCATAAAGGAAGTGTTCATCACTTTATAAACTTCATGATCACTTTATAACCTTCATTATCTCCCATACTTTTAGCTCAATTCACTATCCCCCATCACTAAATGAAGGTTGAAAAACAGAAAAAAAAAATCTTTAACCCTTATCCTGCTGAACATGACGACCCAAACATTTGCAGAGTAGTTTCAGATCAGCTGGCTTCGGCAAACAGTGAAGATCCAGATCAGATGGCTTCTGTTTGTCAAGCAGTATGTGAACTGAACAAATACATGTATATAATATCAAGTAATTTGATTGGTTGGTAGTCAGAAATGGGTGTGGCTACATTAATTCATTCAGCAGGATAAGGGTTACTTTAATCATGCTTACACATGAAGCATAAGCACACATAGCTGCTGCATCAGACTGACTGAAGCAGGGATAACAACTGAATTTTAACATAAAAGAGTGATGGAGAAAAAATATCTCCTTGTCTTACTGCCCACTTAGCTTGTCGAAGCATAACATTCTGTAAGATGAAGATAGTGGTAAAAAAAGAAAAAACAAACATGAATACAAAACTACGGGTGAAGATGTAAAAAGATTTAGGTGTTATTTCTAATATTGTAAACATTCTGTAAGAGGAAGATAGTGGGTAAAAAAGAAGAAAAAAAAACATGAATACAAAACTACAGGTGAAGAGGTAAAAATGAGCTTTATGTTATTCTCAATATTGTAATTATTCTAAAAGGAAATGGATGCAGTTTAAGGAGAGATCACTCTTTCAAATATACAATAAAATTCCTATTTTAAGACCCCCTTTGGGACTGTTCCAACGTGGTCTTCAAGATCACTTTTGAACAGTCCCAAAGGTGTTCTCTGATCAGAGGACACTGTATGCAGAAAAGACAAAGAAATAATAACTGCAACCTATTAAATAAGCTTCTAAAAGCAGATTTACTCTAAATTTAGGTGGTCTTGATAGCGGAATTTTACTGTATTTTTTCACTCTTATCAATAGGTACCTTCTCATAAAGGAAAGAAACTGCTCCTGAGCAGCAAAATTTTTTATCTCCACAGGCAGAACCCATATTTGAAGTGTTTCAGAGTACAGGATGACAAACAGGAAGTTACAAAAGTTATCTTCCTTGCTTCACAATGGAGGAAAAAAATTGTGTTTTTTTTTTTTTGGCTTGTTTGGTTTTTACGGCTCTTTCAAGATTATTTCGCTTATATCCAGCCAATCATTAATCAGGTGGGCGAAAACCGGAGTACCTGGATAAAAACCATCTGACCTTCTGTTGCAGAACTTGGTGTCTCACATGTGACCCGAGTCAGGCTTGAACCACAGTGGTGAGAAACCTAATGATTAAGAGTGAGTGAGTGTTAGACTTTTACGTCCCACCAACAGCTAAGATCATATGGAGACAGGACCTCGGTTTAAAGACTCATCCGAAAGTCTGGAGAAGCCTTGGATCGATCCTGCGATCCCTGGTTTACAAGGTAAGTAGCGTAACCACTACAGCATGGAGGCTTCTAAAATAATGATTAAGAGTCAGTGCTCTTATTCATTAGGCCACGGAGGCCCGTAAACGTCAGGTGTATATTTTCATTCACCTTAATGGGATTCGATACACTTGGCATATTTGCCGCCATTTTTTTTTTTTAAAGAAGGGAGAAAACTTTAATTACTTCCTGAGAAGACCCCCAATGAAAAGGAACACTTTTTTTTTTTCTTCAACTGATCAAAGAGATGAACTATTTTTAATGACAGATTCTATCTGTCATCTCTAGCTATCCTGCGTGTTGTAAAGTAGTTCCGGCTTTCTTACGACTTTCTTCCGGCTTTGACCGCCAAAGAAATATGAGTCCGCACAAAAATGTAGTCCGGTTAGGCGCAGTTTTCAAAATTGTACATCCTATAATCGCAATACAAACTTTTGAAGCAGACGACATGACGATTTTATCTTACCTTTCAGAGAATTTATTCAGCACTTCATATGAATCAGCTGTATCATGCGAGACTGTATACCTAGATCAATGCGGCATCTGCTTAGACGTCTGCTCAGGTTTTACACTGTTTTCTAACAGTGCTGTCAATATTAAATCCTTAAGGACCAGCCGGTCAGCTGCAGACCAGAATATTAATGGGTTTTCCGACATTCGCGGTCAAGTCTAGGTCAGTTACAACTAGGTGTATATCAGACTTTGCGAGAAAGGCTGTCCCTTTCAACCCTGGAATATGGTACAGATACCTATGCAAACAGTGTAGGTCCTGTGATATAATTCTAGGTGCCATATTTAGCAGAATGGACGAGCCCAACTTCAGTGATGGAAGAGTACACTCCAGAAGCTCAAGGCAGTGAATAAATCAAAGCACTGACAACACTCATGCCGATTGTCTCTAAATGCAGGCTGGTCATGAACGAGGACTTGGACTGATCCGTTAAAACTTAAAGGAAGTTTAGTAACTGATGCGAAAATGTAGAACAAGATCAGCACCGTGTTCTGTGGCGTTTGGTCTTAGTCTACATTGTTTGCCAGATCGAACATTTTTTCAAGTGCAGATTTTACAGATAATACTTACATGTAACCAAGACTGACAAACGACCCGGCTATGTTTGGGTTGATTGTTTGGCATTCGACCCGAAGTTACTAATGAAAAAGCGATTCAGAGCTTACGTCTACGTGACTATCACTGACTTCTCAGAATAACCTTTTTCTTGCAGAAAATAGCCGCAGTGAGATCAGGGTATTCCATAAGACTGAAGAGGGTCATCCTGGAATCATAGGTTGAGCTTGGCAAACAGTGTAGACCAAGTTCGGACGCTGCAGAACGCGCTTCTTATCAAAATCTTCACTATTTGTTTGGAATTTCAGAGTTAAATTAAACAATTTATTCTCAGCCCAGGACTTTTACCCCAACCTACATCCCACCAACACTTTCGGTGCTTTGATTATGAAACCAAACGATTGCATGATTACAGCACGCTTAGGCACCATGCCCTTAAGCTAAAAAGGTTAAATCAATCAACCGTGACGTATGGTTACCAGTCCGGCCACGATCCTGTGTTTTGTATTGTTTGATTTGAGGTTTAACGTCCCCGTCAACACTGTGTAGGTCATTTTGGAGACGTTGCTTCCAATTTTGTGGCACTTTTACCCGACGCTGAGATGAAATGACATCTCAAGCCCTGCCGCCGCCCAATCAAAACCAATAGGGTTTATATGCATGGACGGTCCGACTCGCACCTCTTTGCCTGGGCAGGCTTAGATCCTCTAAGCAGATTACCAGTACTCGTGTGCGGGTCGGTTTAAGCTCTGCGTGGAAGCATCATGCAGCCCATCTATTTCTTTAAGCCCCAATTGGCGGGGGCCAACGGTCCTGTGTACCACCTTCACACCAGCACTGATAGAAACCACATGTTCAGGATCAAACTTTTGATGTGTGATGTAAGGTCGTGCCTAGAAAAGAAGAAATTGTATTTTGTTCTCAAAAAGCATCAAGTGAGAACGTATTGCAACATTTTTCATTGAACCCTGGACAGTTAGAGTGAGTGAGTGAGTGTTTGAGTTTTACGTCCCACCAACAGCTAAGGTCATACGGAGACGATACTTCGGTTTAAAGACACATCCGAAAGTCTGAAGAAGTCCGGAATCAATCCTGCGATCCCTGGTTTACAAGGCGAGTAGCATAACCACTACCCCACGGAGGCTTCTAATGGACAGTTAGAAGCTGGTCGGAAAGCGGATGGCGTTGACTCTGATTTTGGGTGCTACATGTGTGTGATCTATTTGTCTGTTGGAGCGACATCTTACTATCAACAGAAGACGCTAGTGGACGTCGGCGTAGCGGAAGACCGACGTCAGTACGTCAAGATCGATTCATCCGACAGACGCATATGGGAAGTAGATTTCCATCGGCATCTGCTACACTGTACCTGTAGATAAACAAAGGGTTTCAACTACCGACTAATAAGCACTGACACTGTTCGTCGCCCTTATGCGATGCACTTTTGAGAGCTAGACGTCCCTGTCGTGACCAAAATTAAGACGTCGACACAGTTAGGAACACTTACGCTGGTGCATGAAATACGTACATGTATATTGGCGTCTAAGCGACTAGCGTGATATGCGTTTCAGTGGCACATCGAATCACGCCGATTGTCGTTTCGGGATGTTTCGACACATAGGTGTAAGGTATGCCGAGGCGACGCGTGCGTAATAGAGCATGCCATATCGGATGGAATAAGCGAAATGGTATGTCGAGCTATTGTAGCTAGCGACATTAAGAACATTCAAGATCATGGCTGAGACGTTAACTGAACAGCGAGACGTTACATCAATCATGTGCGTCGGCCTCACGTGGTTCCATTTATTTGTTTACGCTCAGAATCCGGGATATCTAATCCAGCAGGATTACACGCGGGTTTATAGTGCTGTTCTTACTCAAAAATGTCTTCAAGCCAATGGAATTCATGTACTGGACTGACCAGCCTTTCTACTCCGATCTCTTTGTGAAAAATAGCGTGTCTTTTGGGGGGAGGTATCCACAACCGACCAGACAAAAATGTAACTAATTGCCAGTAGTATTGTTAAAACTTGAATTTTAATGTTTGGTTTTGAAAACGTAAATAGTTTCTTTCCAAAATTTGAAACATCGAATGGCATTTCATGATACCACCGGTGTATAGACAACTGCAAACATATCATACAATGGAATTTGCAGAACTACTTTTCTAAATTTTAAGATCTTTTTAGAAAGGTTGTCTGTAAGTTTTCACAGTGTTTTGTTTTTCTCATAGAATCTGTCATTTCAGTGCCTTTGGCGCTTTGATTTTTAAAGAGTTGTCTCCCCTTCCACTTAATACTGGGACTGCAGTTCCTGAGCAGCATGTGTTCTGTTTCAGAATGGTCCTACAGGAGCTGCCTGATTAGTGAATGATTTACATTCATTAGCACATCCAGACATAAAATCAAGGAACAAGCTGGATCAATTTCTAGGACTCTACAGTATTTTTTTTTCAGCAGACAAACTATTTTTCTTATTTTTCCTAGAAAACAGGATCTGACATCTTATGCAAACTGTCTCTTATGAAGATGTCAAGTCCTGTTTTCTGAGAAAAATAAGAAAATTATCACCACTTTGTCATCTGCTAAATTAGCCCAGAGAGTACACTGGTGGTTAATCCTACAGCACTACCTGAGGGTAATTACAACAGGCACAGAGTATGTTAACCCATAAACTGCCAATCACAACATTTGCAGACACAATTTTTGAAAAGTTTATTATTTCTAAAAAATAAGGCTTGACATTACATGCAAATTGTCTGCCCAGCAGCTGATTCTCATGTAATGTCACGTCTTTCTCAAAAAAAAAAAAATAAAAAAAAAATGAAAAAATAAAATTGATGACTCCTCTAAAACTTTCTGTGGCCCTTTAACCCTTGTCCTGCTGAGCCCGGATATGTCTTATCTTTCAAACAACTAGAGCTGTCAGTGAAACTGACTAGGGCCCCGGCAGCGCTATCAGAGGAGTAGGAAAAAATTTGTGGACGGACAGACGGACAGACAGACGGACAGAGTGATTACCATAGGGCACCCACACTTTCAGTGCGGGGCCCTAATGAAAATCAAGATCAGATGGCTTCTGAAGAAGCCATCTGATCAGGATCTTCATTGTTTGTCATTCAGCTTATAAATTTGTTGCAATAATTTGCATCAAAAAATCTGATTGGTTGATAATCAGTAGTGGGTGTGGCATATATAAATAATCAGCAGGTCAAGGGTTAAGAGATAATGAAGCAGTCAGAAGGGGGAAGGACAGGAGTAATAAAACAAAGGAAAATGATTTTTTGGAGTTCAGCACATTAAAAGGAATGAATGAAAAATCTGAAAAGAGACATTATAAAAAAACAAGTAATATACACTGCAATCTAGTTATAACACATTACATTATAACATGGTCATGAATATAACATGGTTTCAAGATGGATCCCAAAAATGTATAGATAATATAGAAAAATGACCATAAATGGTCATTTTTCTATATCATCTATACATTTTTGTTTGGATATAACATGGTTGCTTAAGGGGAATGAGAACACTTTCAGGGGAGGCAACTCCTGGAAAAGTATTTTTGTCTCCCATGTCAATAGGGGTCAATTCTTAAAGGAAAAAAATTGCTCCTGAGGAGCAAATTCTTTCCTTTAAGAGTAGACCCCCTTTTCAGTGGGACAGGGCTTATGGAAAAGCGAACAGGAAGTCCCGAAAGTTGCCTCCCTTTGAAAAATGGCGGAAAAATCTGCCAGGTGTTCCCATTCCCCTTAACTAACACAGTTTCTGCTTTGGACCCCATTAATAGGTTGTGGTGTACAGTCAGGATTTTTTTCACATAGATAGGGTAGGGTCAAAGGTTGTAACTGTTCATGACACATTTGTTTTTGGGACGATTGTTTGTCAGTTGACCCAAAGATACTAATGAATCCAACTTATACTGCAAATGTCGGGGTGACTGTCACTGACAAACAAAATTAACCAATTCTAGGCGGGAAACCCCTAAAAAGGTAGCCTGGCAAACAGCGCAGGCCCAAATCAGAGGCCACAGAACATGGTGTCTGATTAGGGTCTGCACTGTTTGCTCACAGGATTTTCTGTCAAAAATGGAATAAAAATGAGAACAAGAGGTGCAAAAGCTCAGGCAACCATCTTGCTTTATAAAATTTATCAACAGAAGAGCTCGTTTTGGCAATGATAGACAATGCCAGTTTGTTCCTGCCCAGTTCATGTGAAAACACTGGATTACAAATGACTTTATGCATTGTCCTGTTGAATAAATCAATTTAGCCACACCTATTTTTGACTTTCAACCGATCAGATTACTAGATGATATTCATTGCTACAAATTCATGAACCGAATGTCAAACAGTGTAGATACTGATCAGATGGCTTCTTCATCTGTATCAACACTGTTTGCACCTGGTTCAGCAGGACAAAGGCTAAATGCACATTTTGATAATAAAAGATTGTTATTTTTCATCATGTTAACAAGTCCGTGGAAAGAGTACCCCACTAAACCCCACTTTATATACAGAAAACAGGGGTTAATGGGGTATAAATTATTTTTCTTATTTCTGCTCCAAGACATAGGTTGTGGGTACTCGTTAAAACCGCCTCATTGAGGCGATCCTAATGAGCACCCACAACATATGTTGCAGTATAATTAAGAAATAAATTACAGATTTTCATCAGAAAAGTAGCCATTTCAGAGATGTGATATTTGCACTATGTTGCACAGGTTTATTATCGTAACGTTAACCATTTTCTACTTGAATACTGATATATTATTAACCATTCAGACATTAATCCTGACTAGCAGTCCGCATTTCCAAAGCATTTTTTCCCTTATTTTTCAGGACAAATAAGGCTAAAAACTGTCTGCCCAGCAGATGATTCACATGAAATGTCAAGCCTCATTTCCCCTGAAAAATAAGGAGAAAAATGTTTGTTGTCTGCTCAATGTATTTATCTCCCTTTATCTCCGTTTTTACAAAAACCTTACCATTGTCAAGAAGATACCAAACTCAGTGTTCATTTGAACATTGTCACCGTCGGTGAAGATGAAAGCCTTCTTACGTTCCTTCTTAGCTTGTAGTACAACAGCGATCTGCTGGGCGGCTACTGACAGGACGGGCAACTCAATTCTGTTGAACTCATCAAAACATCCCCATGTTCCAGACTGAGCCAAACCTGTGCACAAATTTGAATGTAAAATTATTGCATGTGACCCACATTAAATGTTTCATTGGGTACAATGTCAAACTTCACTTACTCAAATATCGGTGACTTATTTACCAAAGCTTTAAGTTTGAAACTGATTTTAACCCTTGTCCTGCTGAGTATTTATATATGCCACACCCACTACTGATTATCAGCCAATCATATTACTTGATACAAATTATTGCAGCAAATTCATAAACTGGAAGGCAAACAATGAAGATCCTGATCAGATGGCTTCTTCAGAAGCCATCTGATCTGGATCTTCATTGTTTGAAAGATAAGACATATCCGGGCTCAGCAGTACAAGGGTTGATTTTGATGGGGTTTCTATGACATGTCATCCCTAAAGGGAAACAAGATGTGTTTGTGAAACACTGATGCCCCCAGACAGTACCCATTCTAAAGTTTTTTTTGTTTTTTTTTTTGTTTGTTTTTGGTTTTACGGCCCTTTCAAGATTATTTCACTCATATCAAGTCGATCGTTAATCAGGTGGGTGAAAACCTGAGTACCCGGAGAAAAACCTCTTGACCGTCTGTTGTAGAACTTGGCGCCTACATGTGACCCGAGTGAGGCTCGAACCCACAGCGGTGAGAGACCTAATGATTAAGAGTCAGGGCTCTTATCCACTAGGCCACGGAGGCCGGTTGCCATTCACAAGTTATGCCCAAAGTTGCCAATGTTAAAATTTTGAAAAAAAAAAAAGGTCAAAGGTCAAGGTCAAGGTCATGAGAGATCAAACATTATGGTACCGATGGAAAGGTCTTGTGATAAGGTATACACATGTGAAATATGAAAGCTCTATCTATTACCATTCAAAAGTTATGCCTAATGTTAAGGTTTTTGTAGACAGACAAATGGACAAACAGACAGACCAAAAACCATATGCCCCCCTGAATCTCGATTCCGGGGGCATAAAAAAGAGATAGTAGGGGAGACAAAAAGAGATAGACAGGGGAGAAATAGGAAATTGACTGAAAGTGAAGAAAGGGAAGGAATGAAAATATTTACCCTCTACCCAAACCTGCTACAAGGGTAGCAGGCCTTGCCCAGCTGTAAGTTAATATCCGTTGGGTGCCCCAGTATTGTAAGATACAAGACACCTTTGCCTTACCCAACCACTCCAAATTTTGAAATTGAAGAGTTAAACTTTAACCCTTGTCCTGCTGAGCCCAGGTATGCCTTATCTTTGAAACAATGTAGATCCAGATCAGATGGCTTCTGAAGAAGCCATCTGATCAGGATCTTCATTGTTTGCAATCCAGATTATGAATTTGTTGCAATAATTTGCATCAAGTGATCTGATTGGCTGGTAATCAGTAGCGGGTGTGACATATTTAAATATTCAGCAGGACAAGGGTTAAGAACAAGAATACCGTAATGATCCTAAGTACATGTATTGGCACTGACTGGCCTAAGCAAACAGTACAGACCTAGGTCAGACTGAAAGTGTAGAAACCGAACCTCTACCCTTACCTGCTGCAAGGACTGCAGGCCTTTACCAACTGTAAGCTTGTATCAATTGGGCATCCAGTGACGCAAGTAACATGACACATTCACCTCACACAACTACACCCAATCCCCAAATTATCTTCATACCATAATAATCCTTAATATTGGGACAGACAGACCTAAGCAAACAGTGTAGACCCAGATCAGACTGTTCCTGAAGGAGCAGTCTGATCTGGGTCTACACTGTTTGCCATTCCATCTGCACCTTTTGGACTCCTTGCAGGATCATGAAACAAATTTGTTAAAGTTTTAGGAAAATTACAAGAAGTCCTCAGGGTGTCCGAATTTTTAGGATTTTCACGGTAACCTCTCTTTATCTGGAGTTATGGTTGTCATTTTCTCCTACCACCTACCTTTGTAGATTCTTCCCAGACCTCTGAAGTCCATCTGATCTGAGCAGTTGAAGACAACGACATATTTCCCGAGACATCGTCCCATATCCTTGGTGGTCTCTGTCTTACCAGTACCCGCGGGACCAGCTGGAGCCCCACCCATAGACATACCCAGGGCCTGGGCCAGAGTGATGTAACATCTAAAAACAACAAATTAAACAATTAGAAAAGCATTAATGAAATCTGGGTCCAGTTGTCCAAAGCATCATTAGCTTAACAAGCTTGTTGCTGGCTAAACTGTTAACTGTTCTAGTTAGTACAGTATCAATTGCAGTGGTATTTTTGCTGAAAAAATGTGAGTACTTTTGCATTTGCAAAAGCTACTCACATTTTTTCAGCAAAAATGTTAGTACATTTGCCATTGTAAATAATCAAAGATTTAATGGCGTTAACTAATGACAAAGTCAGTTTTGAACAAGTGGGCCCTGATGTCAGACAGGGTAGTTTGCCTGTTTATGTCTGGTCCTTCCATATTACATGGGTGTGAGGGGGTAAAAGAAAAATCAATCCTGAGGGTCACTGTCCAGCATCATGAGGCCGGCCAAGTTCTGCAGCAATGTCATCCCAAAGAGACTTTGTTCAGGATCATGACGCCTGCCAAGTCCTGCCAGATAGTGATCCGGAGAGGTAGACTATTCTATCTATCCCTCACACCCATATAAAATTCTTTTTCTTGGACATTTTACATTTTTGAGGGTAGATCTTTAATAATCTTGCCACTTTGATTATCTAAACGCCCGACAGATTGTGATGACAAATCTATGATGTTTAGTGACATCATGTGCATGCAATCATTACAAAAACATGCCTATACAATTACATTGTAAATTTTACTGCTGAAAAAACTAAAATTTTAAGATGAAATCTTATTTCTGCTCAAAATATAGGTTGTGGATACACATTAGAACCCCCTTGTCGAGGCAGTTCTAACCAGAACCCACAATCTATATTTTAGAGCCAAAATAAGAAAAATAAGGTTTACCCCTGTAAACCCCAGTTTTTTTAATAAAAGTGGAGTTGAAGGGGGTGAGAGTTTAAAGGCATATTTCCATGATGTGACGTCAACCTTGATGATAGCATACATGACATCCTTTTCTGACTTTAAACATCAATTCTAATGCACTTGCATATGTAACACGACGTCTGATTGGATAACGTCAAAAATTTGCGACGGTATATTCTGCGATATACTGTCGGAAACCTGACGCCATCACGTAACGTCACTTTTCATTGGCTGGCATTTGGTTTTACGTGGCTCACCGCGCTTGCCGCCTTGGGCAAAATAGAACAATTTTTAACTTACAACCAAACAGGTGCATTAGAATGGGGATAACTGTATTGAAAATTGTCATTTGGGGAGGTAAATCGTCGGTTATACGGTCGCAAATTACATTTTATGGGGACACGTTAGCGGAGCCGTAAAACGAAATTTCCTACCGTAAAACCTCCAATTTACCTCCCCAAATGACAATTTTCAGTACAGTTATCCCCTAAATGTGTGAACTTTTGATTTTTTTCCTATCTCTGGGAGGATAACCTGGTTAGAATGTGAAAGTCTATCTCAGTGACCTCAAGCTTCCTAATTCACATTGGGAAAATTGTTCTGACTAATATTCTATTATGGATATAACAAGCTTATTATAACACAGCAGCTTTTATGACTCAACCCTTTTTTATACCAAATGGAATCTTCCTCCTTCATACCTGTGATACCTCCCCTATCAGAAAGGAGACTCCCTCATTTTGGTGCTAATTTTTGCCTAATTTATGCTAAATTTTACTAAAATTTTGTAGTCTCCCTCATTTGAACTGAGTATTTCCCCTATATATTTTTTACATCTCCCTCATCACAATGGCAAATCTCCCTCATACAATTAAAAAATTATCACAGGTACGTTCCTTATATATAGCAGGAGTCCATTTCAAAATTTAGTGGTGTCAGGTTGTGTTTTCTTCAAAGTCTATTTGGAAACTGGCTGAACGTTTTGCAAACAGTGTAGACCCTGATCAGACGCCGCGTTATGCAGCGTCTGATCTGGACCTGCACTGTTTGCCAACTACCCGTTTTTGGGTTTCCAGTATAAAATGGGCTAAAACAGTAGCCTTCTAAACAGAAACTGCATTGTACGTTTTTTCATACCTGTCTGTCAAGGGTGTGATGACAAGACGTTCCGTACAGCCGAGGAACTCATTCTGATATATGAAGTCAACGTCGGTGACAGAGATCTGACACTTATCCTGGTCCTCTATCCAGTAAAACCGTGACTGTTTCAGCCATTCAAAGTCTGCGGGGGACTTCACATGCATACGGCACTGAAATTAAATAACAATATGTGATGGCAAAGTATCTATGTAAATAATATTCTTCTCAGCAGCAAAGTGGGGTATACAAAGGTATACATCATTTTTCTTATTTCTCCCATCGAGGCTTGAAGAAATGAAGAAATGGGCTGCAAGATGCTTCCACACAGAGCTGAAACCAACCTCACAAGAGTATTGGTAAACTGCTTAGAGGATCTAAGCCTGATTTAAGTCTGCCCAGGCAAAGTGGTGCGAGTCGGACCGTCCATGCTTATAAACCCTAACGAGGCGATTCTAACAAATGTCTATAACATTTGTTTCTTGGAGTAATGATGGGGAAAAGGCCTTTTATTATCTATCATACGCCTAACTGGGATTCTTTGTAATGGCAAATTCTTTCTAACAGCACACTAATAGGGAACAAATACAGTCGTTATAACGAGCATCCTCTGCAACTGCTACCAGGATCTACATAAAGTGGGGTTTAGAGGGGTGTTCATTACACAGACTTGTTAACATGATGCTTTAAACAAATGGGCTCAGGTATATCTATAACTTTGAACAACTTACCAGATCATCAAAAATGTCTCTCTGATGAACATGAATAGTAATGAGGGTCTCAAACTTGGTTCTGTCCACCTTGGAGAGATCACGTGTTGTCTGGTCAATCAGAGTGTTCAGCAGCTCCAGAAAAGCCTGATTGGTCAAAGCCATCACTTTTCTGTCGTATTTAGCACTTGTCAGGGCCTCCGTGGCATCACGTGTCCAGATCATCTGAATACCTAGCAGCCCAACCTGTAGAAAAGAACAGAAAAAAGTTTTACCGTAATGATCTTAAGTATTGGGTCGGAGATATTGTGAGAACACTTTCAGATAATTTTCAGACTGACCAAGTCATTCTTAAAGAGGTTTGTGACACAGGATGGTCACCATTTAAATCCAAGTCTCAAAGCAAACACTGTAACGGGCCTCCATGGCCTAGTGGATAAGAGCGCTGACTCTTAGTCATTAGGTCTCTCACCGCCGTAGGTTCGAGCCTCGCTCGGGCCACGTGTGAGACACCAAGTTCTGCAACAGAAGGTCAGGTGTTTTTTCTCCGGGTACTCCAGTTTTCGCCCACCTCTGATTAAAGATCGGCTCGATATGAGTGAAATAATCTTGAAAGGGCCGTAAAACCCAAACCCCCCCCCCCCCAAAAAAAAAAAAAAAGCAAACCCTGTAAACATCCTGGGTCTCCACCTCCCAAAAAGTTCAAGTGACTTGCATCTGTTGTGTGGGAGTGATCATGACTCATTACAATAACACAGCCTTGTGCTCTAAAATGGTATCTCTCCTATCTCTAGAACTAACATTTTTCAGATGAAAATGTTTACTATTTTTCTTATATCTATTTCAAATATACAGTCAAACTTCAATGGCTCGAACACCTTTGGGACCTCGAAAATATGTTCGAGACAGGGGTAGTTCGAGCCACTGAGGGCTACTGTCAGGAGGCATAACGAGATACTTTTTGACATCTTTTCGGTGTTCTATAATGAATATGTATGCGGTGTGTACTCATTAGAATCGCCTCATCGAGGCGATTCTAATGAGTACACACAGCATACATTTGCAAGATAAAGACTAAAATCTTCTGAATTATCCCCCATTATTTCTAATGTAGAGGATTTTGCTAGGGACTTAAGAATGTGTTCGACTCATCCATGGTAAACGAGCCATCGGTGTTCAAGCCATCGAAGTTCTACTGTAGTTCTTGGTCCTGGTAAGAACTGCCTTGAGGCGGTTCTAACGTGTACCCACAACCTACGTCTTGGAGCAGTAATAAGAGAAATAAAGTATACCCCTGAAAACCCCATTTTTCTCTGAAACAAGTTGGGTTTAGAGAGGTTTTCATTGCGCAGACTTGTTAACTTCATGTTACTGCTTGCAAAAGGGTCAAACCATTATCGAAATTGCACATGCATAGTCAGCCACTTTCAAAGTGATCATGATGTCACTGATGCTGTTAAAGAGTATCTTGAAGCTCAGTATGCAGCCATCTTCCAAGAAGGAATTGCAAAGCTTAATGCTCTGCATGCTGGGTATTTTTTTTTTTTTTAGCAGCAGATGACATTTTGAAATATTTTTCTCAATTTTCCCAGAAATAAGAAAAATATCAAAATTTTGTCGTCTGCTGAATTAGCCTGGAGAGTGGTACAGGTTAATCATCAGTGGGCTACATGCACTGAAATTCATGGAAAATTATGTTGAAAATAATGCATGAATGCTTGTTGAAAATAATGCAAGAATGCTGATCATTAAAAATAGTGCAAGAATGCTTGTTGGAAATAATGCAAGAATGCTATCATTAAAAATAGTGCAAGAATGCTTGTTGGAAATAATGCAAGAATGCTGATCAGTAAAAAAATGCAAGAATGCTTGCTAAACATTATGCAAGAATGCTGATCATTAAAAATAATGCAAGAATGCTTGTTGGAAATAATGCAAGAATGCTGATCATTAAAAATAATGCAAGAATGCTCATTAAAAAATAATGCAAGAATGCTGATCACTCCTTGTTGCACTCCTAGCAAGGCCGGGGAGATTCTGAAGTGCATTCGTAGAAACTTGAAGTGAAAGAGTTAAATCACAAAGGTGAGTTATTCTCACATACACCCAACCTTTTTATCCCTCTTAGCAAGTCCTCTAGACTGGCCAGACTACAAGTCCTGGAAAAGAAACAAGTTTTCTTGCACACTGGATAAGGAAATCCATCATTTACGCTTGGGATAGAAATTCTGCGCGGACGTCGGTAACCGAAGTGACTGCAACATTAAAAATCCCCGCTAAGAAATGGAAGGTATGCAAGAAAAAGAATCCATCTCTCAGGATCACTGTCCGGCATCCCTCGGCAAGCCTCGTGATGTCGGACAGTGACCCTCGGGGCGGATTTTTTCATCCACCCGCACACCCATATAAGATTGTTATAAACTCACCTGTGATGGGAACATATTGAGAAATTCTAGTAGCTGGAAGTTCTGGTCCTGTATCGCCATAGCGGCTGTTCTGATGACACCGTGTAGAGATTTTTGGGCCATTGTCATCAGAGACATTAGCCAGATCTCTACATTACCCTCGGCTTTAACAACTTTCTCCAACTGAAAGAAAATTCATTGTCACATTAAGGAAACACACCTATACAAATACATTGTAATTATAATAACCTTTATCACCGAAAAAATGAAAATTTCAAGATGAAAAATTGAGATATTTTTCTTATTTCTGCTCAAAATATAGATTGTGGGTACTTGTTAGAACTGCCTCATCGATGCGGTTCTAACGAGTACCCACAATCTACATTTTAGAGCACTTTTGAACAGTCCCAAAGGTGGTCCTTGACCGGAGGACACTGTGGCCAGAAAACATGAAGAAAGAATAACTGCATCTTTCTAAATAAGCTTTTTAAAGCAAAATTAGTCTTAATTTTAGGTGGTCTTAATAGAGGAATTTCACTATATAGTCATGTCCATTTTTATCCTGACTTTTGCTCAGAAATATACAAGCACAACAGTGGTACTCTAGTTTAGAGTATAGTTAGAGTAATGGACTGCACATGACTTGCCGTCTAAACCTCGTGTACAACTGCACCTTCAAATACCTTCAGTACATTGCAAAGGATATGTGGATCACATGGCTGTGTCTACAGAAAAAGATTACACTCATTTCTCAAAAATGTCTAAAATGAGAAAAATAATGCACCACAACTTCGTTATTGGGATCCAAAGTAGAAAGGGTACTTGTTGAATAACCATGTTATATAAAAAAGTGAACAGATTCTTACAGAACAAGAGCTGTCACTATAAGTGAGCAATGCCCCCAAAAAGTGCGGACTTACAAAAGCACAAACCTACAAACAGACAAACCCACAAACGGACAGTGCAAAAGCTATATGCCCTCCAACGGGGGCATAAAAATGACCATCTATGGTCATTTTTCTATATAATCTATACATTTTTGGGGATCCTTCTTTAAGCCATTTTATAATGAACACTGTTATAAGCAGGTTTATTTGTATTTTAACCCTTTTTGTACCAAATGGAATCTTCCTCCTTATATATAGCAGGAGTCCATTTCAAAATTCAGTGTTGTCAGGTTGTGTTTTCTTCAAAATTTATGTGGAAAATGACTGAACTTTTAGCAAACAGTGGAGGCCGCGGTGTCTGATCGGGGCCTGCACTGTTTGCCAGGGTACCCGTTTTGGGGTTTCTGGTACAAAATGGGTTAAAATACTGTCTGTTAATATTCAAATTCTGGAGGTCACAGGTCAACGAATATATTTTACCCACCTCGACAACCTCTCCTTCTTGTGAATGTACAGACAGGATGTTGTCGTAAATTTTTTCGTGGAACTTGACACTCTTTATGTTATCAAACACCGAGAGAAGATGGTTCTGAATTGTGTGAGGATCACTAGCCTGACCAAGGATCTCAAGCAGGGCCGGGTCGGACACAAAGAAAAATCTCGGGAACAGGAGACGTTTCTTCTCCAGGTATCTGTAAGAAAGAACTGATTTTTAACCCATTGTATACTAGTGGAATCTTCCCCTGTTATATGTTGAACAAGTCCATGTAAAATTTACAGGGTTTCGCATCTTTTTATTTGTTGTTGTTTTTGTTTTTATTCTATTTTTGACAGAAAATCAATCCTGTTAGCAAACAGTGTTGACTGGTAGACTTTTCCATTGTTATATGTTGGAAAAGTCCATTTGAAATTTACATGGTTTCGGGTCTATCTGATTCTATTTCTCTGATGGAAAATCCTGTAAAAAAAAAAACAGTGAGTGAGTGAGTGTTTGAGTTTTACGTCCCACCAACAGCTAAGGTCATACGGAGACAGGACCTTGGTTTAAAGATTCATCTGAAAGTCTGGAAGGGCCCGAGATCCATCCTGCGATCCCTGGTTTTCAAGGCGAGTAGCGTAACCACTACACCACCGAGGCTTCTAATGTAAGCAAACAGAGTGGACCCTGATCAGATGCCTGGGTCTGCACCATTTGCCTTTGTCCCTTTTATGGGTTTCCTAGCAACAATGGGTTAAAGAACCTAGGGAAATTCTAGAGCATACAACCATTACAATAATACATCCGTGTTATAAAATGGCATATTTCTTATCACTAGAAATACCGTAAAAATACTAAACATTCAAACGCTTTGAGGACTTTGAACAAATTTGTTTCACGATCCAGCAAAAAGTCCAAAAGGTGAAGACAGAATGGCAAATAGTGAAGACCCAGATCAGACTGCTCCTTCAGGAGCAGTCTGATCAGGGTCTGCACTGTTTGCTTAGGTCTATCTGTCCCAGTACTAAGTGTCATTATGGTTGCATTTTTCCAATAAAAATGGTCTGCCCCTGCCCATTGGGGCTTGAAGAAATAGATGGGCTGCATGATGCTTCCACGCAGATCTGAAACTGACTCGCACACAAGTACTGGTAAACCGCTAAGAGGATCTAAGCCTGCCCAGGCAAAGCGGTGCTAGTCTACCTTCCATGCTTATAAACCCTGCGACAGGGCTTGAGATGTCATTTCATCTCAATGCCACATAAAAGTCCCACAAAATTGGAAGCAACATCTCCAAAATGACCTTTACAATGTTGATGGGGACGTTAAACCTCAAATCAACCCAAAAACCAAAACCAATAAAAAATGGTCTATATTTTCTTATTGCTACTTCCAAATAAGGACTGATAGTGCTCGTTGGAACCACCCCACTTTACACATTTTATATGTCACAAAAAGCAAGCCTTATATTTAGATGTACAATCCAACCTGCCTACACAGGTCACCACTGGGAATTCACTTCAATGACTTTTTTATCACAGTTGGCTGTTACTCAAAGGTAATTATTCTGTGTAAAATGCACATGTGCGACTTGGTCAATCAGCCTTTTTTAAGCATGGTTGCTGTTAATCTGAGATGACTGTTAACAGAGAGATGACCTGATGGCAATTTATTTAAATTGTGGTTAAAACACAATATATTATTCCTGTTAATGTCACTTATTATTATTAGTAGTAGTAGCGTTTTTTTTTCTCTTTTTTTTTGTTTTGGTTTTACAGCCCTTTCAAGATTATCTCACTCATATCGAGCAGATCGTTAAACGGAGGTGGGAAAAAAACGGAGTACCCAGAGAAAAAACACCCGACCTTCCGTTGCAACACTTGGCATCCCACGTGACCCAAGCCAGGCTTGAACCACTACCGTGGCAGATCTAATGATTAAGAGTAAACGCTATTATCCACAAGGCCAAGGAAGCTTGTAGTAGTAGTATAACTTTTGTTATTGTTATTATTATTTTGATGTCATCTTCTTAGCGAAAGAATACATTTTAGGGTCCCAGAAAATTAGACCCGGGAGGTGACTGCCTGCCAACCATCAAGAAAACACGCCTATATACTTTTAACTCCCTTAAACCCCAATTTTATATAGTAAAACTGGGGTTTACAGGGGTATACATTATTTTTCTTATTTAGCAGAAATATGAAAAATATCAGGATTTTTATAGAAAAATTTCATTTTTTGGTGGTAAAATTTTACCAATATATTTGAATAGGCGTGTTTTTGTAATGATAGATTTACATACCCTGTGAGCGATTTCTGGCAAAGCTCAAGCTGTTCCAGTAAGTGCGGCAGTAACTGCATCAACATATCATCACCGACGCAGCATTGGACGACATTCGGTGTTTCATGGGCACGAGTCATAATCTTGATCCAGGATTTGTCAATGTTGCTGAATCTCTTGGCTTCCTGCAATGTCAAGATGAAATTTGTAAATATGTATACCCAACCTCTTATCACACCTGTGATACCTCCCTCATCAGTAGGGAGACTCCCTCATTTTAGGAGCCTCCGTGGTGTAGTGGTTATGCTACTCACCTTGTAAACCAGGGGTCGCAGGATCGACCCGGGCTTCTCCAGACTTTTGGATGAGTCTTTAAACCGAGGTCCCGTCTCTGTATGACCTTAGCTGTTGGTGGGACGTAAAACTCAAACACTCACTCCCTCATTTTGATGCTAATTTATGCTAAATTTTAGTAAAATTTTTGTCTACCTCATTTGAACTGAGAATTTCCCTATATATTCTTTACATCTCCCTCATCACAATGGCAAATCCACCCCCCCCCCCACCCCCCACCCCGCCATACAGTTAAAAAAAATTATCACAGATATGCTTTATGGCCCTGTTGAATGGGGTCCAAAGCTGAAACTGTGTTAGTGAAACAACTGTGTTGTATCCAAAACAAAAATGTATAAGTTATATAGAAAAATGACCATATATGGTCATTTTTCTATATAATCTATATATTTTTGTGATGGTGAATTTTCTATATAGATTTTTCCAAGTGACCTACACATGTACACCTAACCATCAAGACACTCACATTAGGCCAATTAACAGTCCCTAGACACACCAAAAGATTCTGTACAATTATCCAGTCCTCAATGATAGCTCTCAATGATTTCTACACCCCCTCTCTCCCCATGCTCCGCGCCAACAACTCCTGCATCGCTACCCAGCAAGTAATTTAACATACACTCACATCAGGAAGCCGTTAAGCAATGTTGCCACCAACAAAGACAGCCTCTAGATACAGCCAGAGATTCTGTACAATCATCCAGTTGTCAATGATTTCTTCAGTCACTCTCCCCATGCTCCACACCAATATCTCACTGCCTGCACCCCTACCCCTGGAGTAATTTTACTCTTATCCTGCTGTTCACAACAACCTCTACCTTTGCAACAGTGTAGATGCAGATCAGATGGCTTCTCAAGAAGCCATCTGATCAGGATCTACACTTTTTGTCATGCAGTTTGTGAATTGGATGAGTATATCAAGTAATCTGATTGGCTGAGAGCTGGTAATGGGTGTGGCTTAATTAATATATTCAGCTGGATAAGGGTTAATTAGAAGTGAAGGCAATGATCAGGAATTGATACAATTAACCCACAGTTCCCATCAGAGACACCAAAGGGAAAGAAACACAAACAGGAAATAACTAAACCCTAATGGAAACACTAATAGTGGAAAGACAAAAGGACAGGCCACCCTCCCACAAAATGGCCAACTGGCTATCCAAAACCAAAAAAATATACGTGACACACACACTAAAAAGACAAACCACAACAAAAATAAACCACGACAGAAGAACCGCTTGGAACGGTCAGTGAAATGAATTCCACTGGGGGGCTTAAATTGACCCCAAGTGGCTGCAACCCCGGCCCCACTTCCGTCGTGACTTAGACAAATAACCTGCTCAGTCCGCACCAAGTTTAGACCTACCTTTGGCAGCTGCTTAGCAATGTCACCACCAACAAACACAGCCTCTAGATACACCCAGAGATTCTGTACAATCATCCAGTTCTCAATGATTTCAGAAGAGTTGGTCAAGTTCTGCACCCAGAGTTGAATCTGTTTCTTGAAAGGCGTGTTATACCTGAAATTAATCAATTTCCCAGAGTAAGGAGAAGAAAAAAATCACAAAAAAAAATTCAATACTTTAAATACAGCCATAAAAATTTGTTCAAGAGGTAGTTCAATTCACTCAGGGTAAATAATAGCCAAAACTGGAGATTTATTTGTTTGTGTTGAGGTTCTATGACCCCGTCAAACCTATTTAGGTCATTTTGGTGTGAGTGTTTGAGTTTTACGTCTCCCCCCCCCCAACAGCTAAGGGCATACGGAGACGGGACCTCGGTTTTAAGACTCATCCGAAAGTCTGGAGAAGCCCGGGATCAATCCTGCGACCCCTGGTTTACAAGGCAAGTAGCATAACCACTACACCACGGAGGCTTCTGTTGGTCATTTGGGAGACATTGCTTATGATTTTGTATTTTTTACCTGACATAGAGGTAAAATGACATCTCAAGCCCTATTGCCAATAGATACCACATGGATTTACAACTAGGGACAGTCCAACTCACACCACTTTGCCTAGACAGGCTTAGACCTTCTAAGTGGTTTACCAGTACTCATGTTCCTTCGGTGTCAGTTCTGCCCAGAAGCACCATGCAGAAAACCTATTTCACCAAGCCCCAATGATTGGGGGCACTCAAGTCAGGAGGCATACAAGGGATGATTAAGGAATATTTTTAGGCCAAATCCTAACAAGAAAAAAGTATGTGTCAGTATGATATTTCAAAACCCTAGCATGCACAGTTAAGAAGTTATGCTATGCATCAAGAAGCGCACAGAAGCACACACGGACGGGCACACTGACGGATGTACAAATGTCCAAGAAGCAGTATGCCCCTCCAACTTCTTTGAAATTGGGGGCATAATTACATCAAGTCCTCAAGGAGCAGTGTGATCTGGGTCTGCACTGTTTGCTTAGGCCTGTCTGTCCCTATACATAGGCTCACTAGGGTAAGTTTGCATAGAAACTGATTTAGAGACTTCACCAAGAATACATACTGACAGCCTGTGTTAAAGAAAATTATTATCACTCTGCGTTCTGGGTATTTGTTTCAGCAGGTGACATTTTGAAATATTTTTCTTCTTTTTTCCTGGAAAACATGATTTGACATTCATGCAGTTGGAGACAATTTGCACGAGGTGTCAGATCCTGTTTTCTAGGAAAAATAAGAAAAATACCAACAATTTGTCATCTGCTGAATTAGCCCAGAGAGTGGTAAAGGTTAACATAGTGAAACTTAGATAATTCAAACAAGAATATCTTGTTTACCATGGCTAATTCGAACTCGTTCTGAAGCTCATAGAGAATTCCTTCCATAGCTCCATATATCTGTATACAGTCGAACTTTGATGGCTCGAACCGCTTTGGGACCATGAAAATGTATTCGAGACAGCGGTAGTTCGAGCCACTGAAGGTTACTGGCAAGAGGCATACAAAGATACTTTTGAACATCTTTCGATGTTATATAATGAAAATGTTTGCTGTGTGTACTCATTAGAATCACCTCACAGAGCCATCGGTGTTCGAGCCATCGAAGTTCTACTGTATATAGGATTTTTTTCATGAAAAAATTTTGTTTGTACCCTTTAGAATCGCCTCACCGAGGCGACTCTAATGAGTACACACCACATTCCTTTAAAAGGAATGTTGTTTGTACCCATCAGTGTCACCCATGAGGTGTTACCACACACTGAGATAAATGACTTCCCAAGCCTTGCCGCCCAATGAAACCAACAGAGTTTGTATGCATGGACGGTCTGACGCACACCACTTTGCCTGGGCAGGCTTACACCTTTTAAGCGGCTTACCAGTACTCAATCAGCTCTGCGTGGAAGCACCATGCAGCCCAATCTATTTCTTCTAGCCCCGATGGGCCAGGCACCATCAGTGTTTAAGTCTGAAGTCTGAAGGTTGAAAGAAAGAAAGAAAGAAAGAAAGAGGAAGAAACTGGTCAGTGTACCTAATGAAACTTTTCCTAGGCCGGTTTATAGTTGACCAGTCATTACCCAAACACGCCTATACAAATACATTGCCACCTTTATCGCCGAAAAAATGAAAATTTCATGATGATAAATTGTGATATTTTTCTTATTTCTTCTCAAAATATAGATTGTGGCACTTGTTAGAACCGCCTCATCGAGGCGGTTCTAACGAGTACCCACAACCTATATTTTAGAGCAGAAATTAGAAAAATAAGGTATTCCCCCAGGAACCCCAGTTTTACTTTATAAAACTGGGGTTCAAGGGGGTCAAAATTATATAGGCGTGTTTTCGTGATGACAGTGCAAATTCTTTTGCCAGAAACTGATAACTGCCCTTCTTGAATCAGCAGCTTGGGGAGAATGACCGTCATGATCAATCACCATGAAAGAATCTTGCCAACCCGGCAGGTATTGAACTCAGATTTATCAAATGATGTCACGTGTGAGAATGTAATAACGCCATGTAATAAATTTGATAATACACTAGTGGATTAAATATGCAAATTAGTTAGATACGTCCCGTAATGTTACATGTACTACGTCTTTAACGACGTAGCGTTTACTAATGGCCTAATATTGTCATTTTTATAAAACAGTCGTGAATTTTTTTTTGGGTGGGGTGGGAGGGGAGTTGGTTTTATGGCCCTTCCAAGATTATTTCACTCATATTGAGCTGATCGTTAATCAGAGGTGGGCAAAAACCAGAGTACCCGGAGAAAAACAACCTGACCTTACATTGCAGAACTTTGCGTCTTACAAAAACAGTTGTGAATAAAATGTGTTTTAAATGTCATATTATAAATAGAATCTTGCATTCGTGCCCTTGTATTATTGAATTTATTTAACTCATTGTGGAAAAGAGAAAAAATGCTCACCAAAGCTTTGCATTTTATCCCTTTTCCACAACTCGTTTAATAAATTCAATAATACACTCATGTGCATTCAAATGAGGTACCAGACCAAAGTGAAGGACAAGAAAATACATAAATTCCATACCTGTTGCTCATCAATGAGCTGAGAACCATCAATGAATCTTCCATAAGGGAGACAATCTCACTGGTTGAATCACCTCTCAAGAGTAGCTCACCCCTGTTCTTGAAATTACCAAATGTGAAGTCCTGGCCGTCCCATTCAGCAATAACCTGTTTCAGTTTTGCTTCAATGTCCTTCTCCTTAACAGCTGAGATACAGATATCCTGGAAACCGGCAGAAAAATGTTTCTTTTAATTTCATTACAAACGCACATGCACTTAACCCTTATCTTGCTGAATATTCAGTTTAGCCCCACCCATTTCAGGCTTTGAACCAATCAGATTACTTGATGTAATTTATTCCTACAAATTCATAAACTTAATGTGAAACAGCGTGGATCCTGATCAGATGGCTTCTTCAGAAGCCATCTGATCTGGATCTACACTGTTTCCAAAGATAGCGGTTGTCGTGAACAGCAGGATAAGAGTTAAAGCCTAAGTTGCCACCAAAAACTGCATCTGAAAATGTTGTCTGTTTATGTTGTCTGCTGCCCGGTCTTGCAAACTTTTGCATACTGGCAAACAGTGTGGACCCTGATCAGACTCCTACTCGACCTGGATCATGGACCCTGAACAAACTGCTCCTACAGGAGCAGTCTAGAGGAGCAGTCTGACCTGGATCTACAATGTTGCAAAATTACTTTAATTACTTTAACCTTCAGTGTGCTGTGGGCGACTTAAGTCGCCCAAAGGGGGGTAGGGGTCCTAATTGAGCAACTTATCACGCTCATATGAAAGCAAGTACACACCATCGAATGAGTTCTCACATACAGGATTTTGTTTGATTTGAGATTTAACGTCCCCATCAACACTGTAAAGGTCACTTTGGAGACATTGCTTCCAATTTTGTGGGACTTTTACCCGACATTGAGATGAAATGACATCTCAAGCCCTGCCGCCCAATGAAACCAATAGGGTTTCCCTTTTCCTGAGCAGGCTTAGATCCTCATGAGCAGGTCGGTTTCAGCTCTGTGTGGAAGCATCATGCAGCCCATCTATTACTTCAAGCCCAATGGGCAGGTCCGTCTCCTATACAGGAGTGATAGGTTAAACACAGGAGATTAAATTCTGAATGTGGTGTGGATTTTAATATCAATGGCAATACTGACAATGTGTTGTTCTTGTTTTTGTTAATTATGCTGTCTTCTTCTGTGTTATATGATAAGATTTTAAAGCAAGGTAATGCAAAATCAATTGAAAAAACATTTCATTTTGTTGTGTAGAAACAAGTAAAAGAGTGTGGCTCTGAAAAAAACAACAACAAACAAACATTACATGGTCAATGATAGTCACATAGACAGCTTCTTGTGTATTAGCTATGTTGGGTCAATATTGATAATTTGTTTGAGTTGAGGTTTAACATCCCCATCAACACTGTTTAGGTCATTTTGGAGACATTGTTTCCAATTTTGTGAGACTTTTACCCGACACTGAGATGAAATGACATCTCAAGCCCTGTTGCCCAATGAAACCAATAGGGTTTATAAGCATGGACGGTCTGATTTGCGCCGCTTTGCCTGGGCAGCTTAGATCCTCTAAGCGGTTTACCAGTACTCGTGTGCAGTCAGTTCTAGCTCTGCGTGGAAGCATCATGCAGTCCATCTATTTCTTCAAGACCCGATGGGCGGGGGCCGTGGTCAATATTGATTAACAAATGACCAAGAAGTACTCAATTGATAAACAATTGACCAAGAAACATTTTAACAAGAGGGCCATGATGGCCCTGGATCGCTCACCTGACCCTAAGATAGAGTAACATGTGGGCCTCGGGGAGGGCCATTATTGACCCCAGGGCTACAATGTGCATAATGTTGAGGGAGGTCTAAAAAGGTGAAGCTTCATACCAAATATCAACAAGAGGCTCAATGAGCCTAAACCGCTCACCTGAGGAACTTAAGTTTTAACAATTCACAGACTTGACTACTAAATCTGCTAATAGAATCCAGCCCATTGACCCTTACAGGATATAAGTCATCATCATTGCATTGCATTCCAAGTTTGAGACTTCTAGCTTCTATAGTTCCTGAGAAATCTTTGACGAAAATTTAACATTGGTCAAAATGGAGAGAAAGAAGAATGAAAGAACAGATGAACAAATAAGCTGAGAAAGCCCAATGTCTCTTACACAAAATAAGTCATCATTATTCTATTGAATACCAAATTTGATGCTTCTAGCTTTTATAGTTCCTGAGAAATCTTTGATTAAAAATTTAACATTGGTCTATTATCTCTATATGGAGAGAAAGAAGAATGAAGGAACAAATGAACCAGACTAGCTCCAAAACCTAATGCAGCCTTTCCCCTTGCCCAATGGTGCTACACATAAAATTTAAACAAGATTGGTCGACTGCCTTCTGAGATATGCTTTATTGAAAGTGTGGACGACGGATGGACGGACGACAGACGACGGACTCCGGAGCCTTGGTATACTATCAGCTTACTGGAGCCTTTGGCTCAGGTGAGCTAAAAATTCAAGTCGCTATTTCTGTCACAACATTTTCCCTACGTTAAGTCTATGGGCAAATTTTTTTGTCTCTCAAGGTCACGTAACTCCGAGGTCAATATTCCGATTCGGCCCAAAATCTAACTTAACCGAGATTTTATGCCTGTCCTCGTTACCAGCAAGTTTGAAGCTGATATGAATAAAAATAAAGTTTCTATCGTGGTCACAACGCATTTTTTTATGCTCAAGGGCAGGTAACTCCAAGGCAAATATTCCGATTCGGCCCGAAATCTAACTTAACCGAGATTTTATGTCTGTCCTCGTTACCTGCAAGTTTGAAGCTGATCTGAAAAAAATTCAAGTCGCTATCGTAGTCGCAACATTTTCCCTAATTAAGTCTATGGGCAAATTTTTTGTCGCTCAAGGTCACGTAACTCCGAGGTCAATATTCCGATTCGGCCCAAAATTGAACTTAACCGAGATTTTATGCCTGTCCTCGTTACCTGCAAGTTTGAAGCTGATATGAATAAAAATAAAGTTGCTATCGTGGTCACAACGTATTATTTTATGCTCAAGGGCAGGTAACTCCAAGGCAAATAATCCGATTCGGCCCAAAATCGAACTTAACCGAGATTTTGTCTGTCCTCGTTACCTGCAAGTTTGAAGCTGATCTGAAAAAAATTCAAGTCGCTATCGTAGTCACAACATTTTCCCTATGTAAAGTCTATGGGCAAATTTTTTGTCGCTCAAGGTCATGTAACTCCGAGGTCAATATTCCGATTCGAACTTAACTGAGATTTTATGCCTGTCCACGTTACCTGCAAGTTTGAAGCTGATCTGAATAAAAATAAAGTTGCTATCGTGGTCACAACGTATTTTTTTATGCTCAAGGGCAGGTAACTCCAAGGCAAATAATCCGATTCGGCCCAAAATCGAACTTGACCGAGATTTTATGCCTGTACTGGTTATCTGCAAGAATGAAGTCGATCAGAAAAAAATTGACGGAGCTAGAGTGATGACAAGCTTTTTCCTATGTGAAGTCTATGGGAGCTAGATGTTGCCATGGCAACCAGAGTTCCACTCAGATCTGCCTGAAAACCTAATAAAGCCTTTCCACTTGCCCAATAATGCGACACATGAAATTTGATCAAAGTTGGCCAAGTAGTCTTTAAGATATACATTTTTGAAATTCCCATTAACCCTAATGAAAAAACACACAAGGGCAGGTAACTCCTAAGTGAATGATCCGATTCTGCCAGTTATCGAACTTGACCGAGATTTCATGGCTGTGCTGGTTATCTGCAAGAATAAAGCCAATCTGAAAATAATTGAAGCAGCTACGGTGATTACAACATTCTCCCCATGTTAAGTCAATAGGCAATTTTTTCAACGCTCAAGGGCACGTAACTCCTGAGTGAATAATCCGATTCGGCCCAAAATCGAACTTGATCGAGATTTCATGCCTGTCCTCGTTATCTGCAAGAATGAAGTCGATCAGAAAAAAATTGACGGAGCTAGAGTGATGACAAGCTTTTCCCTATGTTAAGAACGCTCAAGGGCACGTAACTCCTGAGTGAATAATCCGATTCGACCCAAAATCGAACTTGATCGAGATTTCATGCCTGTCCTCGTTATCTGCAAGAATGAAGTCGATCAGAAAAAAATTAACAGAGCTAGAGTGATGACAAGCTTTTTCCTATGTTAAGCCTATGGGAGCTCTTTGTTGCTGTGGCAACCAGAGTTCTCATCCGATTTGCACGAAAACCTAATACAGCCTTTCCCCCTACCTGATGATGGTTCATAGGAAATTTGATCAAGGCCGGCCCACTGGTTCCAGAGATATACTTCGTTGAAAGTGTGGACGACGGACGCCGGCTCGTGGTATACTAATACCTCACATGAGCCTTCGGCTCAGGTGAGCTAACAAAGCCTATAATTTGAACAATCTTGGCAAAGGTCCACTAGATGAAGCTACACACCAAATATCAAAGACCTGGGCCTTGGGGTTTCAGAGAAGATTTTTTAAAGATATTCCCTACATTAGCCTATGTAAAACCAGATGGCCCCGGGGCGGGGGCATTTTTGGCCTCAGGGCTATAATTTAAACAATCTTGATAGAGGTCCAGTAGATGAAGCTTCACACCAAATATCAAAGACCTAGGCCTTGCTGTTTCAGAGAAGAAGATTTTCAAAGATTATCTCTATATATAAGTCTATGTAAAACCAAAGGGCCCCAGGGCAGGGGCTATAATTTGAACAATCTTGGTAGAGGTCCAGTAGATGAAGCTCCATACCAAATATCAAAGACATGGGCCTTGTGGTTTCAGAGCAGAAGATTTTTAAAGATTTCCCTATATAAGTCTATGCGAAACCAAAGGGTCTCGGGGCGGGGGCATTTTTGGCCCCAGGGCTATAATTTGAACAATTTTGATAGAGGTCCACTAGATGAAATTTCACACCAAATATCAAAGACCTAGGCCTTGTGGTTTCACAGAAGAAGATTTTCCCTACATAAGTCTATGTAAAACCAAAGGGCCCCGAGGCGGGGGCATTTTTGGTCTCAGGGCTATAATTGAACAATTTTGGTAGAGGTCCACTAGATGAAGCTTCATACCAAATATCAAAGACCTAGGCCTTGTGAATTCAGAGAAAAAGATTTTTCAAGATTTTTCCTATATAAGTCTATGTAAAACCAAAGGGCCATGGAGCGGGAGCATTTTTGGCCCCAGGGCTATAATTTGAACAATCTTGATAGGGGTCCAATAGGTGAAGCATCATACCAAATAACAAAGACCTGGGACTTGTGGTTTCAGAGAAGAAGTTTTTTAAAGATTTTCCCTATATAAGCCATGTAAAACCAAAGGGCCCTAGAGCTGGGGCATTTCAGACCCCAGCACTATAATTTGAACAATCTTGGTAGGGGTCCACTAGGTGAAGCTTCATACCAAATATCAAAGACCTGGGCCTAGCGGTTTCAGAGAAGAAGATTTTTAAACATTTTCCCTATATATGCCCATGTAAAACCAAAAGGCCCGGGGGCGGGGGCATTTTTGGCCCCAGCACTATAATTTGAACAATCTTGGTAGAGGTCCACAAGATGGAGCTTCATACCAAATATTAAAAACATGACCCTTACGGTTTCAGAGAAGAAAATTTTTAAAGATTTTCCCTATATAAGCCTATGAAAAACAAAAGGGCCCCGGGGCGGGGGCATTTTTGGCCCAAGCACTATAATTTGAACAATCTTGGTAGGGGTCCCGTAGATGAAGCTTCATACCAAATATCAAAGACCTGGGCCTTACGGTTTCAGAGAAGAAGATTTTTAAAGATTTTCCCTATATAAGCCCATGTAAAACCAAAGGGCCCCGGAGCGGGGGCATATTTGACCCCAGCACTATAATTTGAACAATCTTGGTAGGGGTCCACTAGATGAAGCTTCATACCAAATATCAAAGACCTGGGTCTTACGGTTTCAGAGAAAAAGATTTTTAAAGATTTTCCCTATATAAGCCAATGTAAAACCAAAGGGCCCCGGGGCGGGAGCATTTTTTGCCTCAGCCCTATAATTTGAACAAACTTGGTAGGGGTCCCCTAGATGCAGCTTCATACCAAATATCAAAGACCTGGGCCTTACGGTTTCAGAGAAGAAGATTTTTAAAGCTCTTCCCTATATAAGCCCATGTAAAACCAAAGGGCCCTGGAGCGGGGGCATTTTTGGCCCCAGCACTATAATTTGAACAAACTTGGTAGGGGTCCACTAGATGAAGCTTCATACCAAATATCAAAGACCTGGGCCTTGCAGTTTCAGAGAAGAAGATTTTTAAAGATTTTCCCTATCTAAGCCCATGTAAAACCAAAGGGCCCCAGAGTGGGGGCATTTTTGGACCCAGCACTATAATTTGAACAATCTTGGTAGGGGTCCACTAGATGAAGCTTCATACCAAATATCAAAGACCTGGGCCTTACGGTTTCAGAGAAGAAGATTTTTAAAGATTTTCCCTATATAAGCCCATGTAAAACCAAAGGGCCCCGGAGCGGGGGCATTTTTGGCCCCAGCACTATAATTTGAACAATCTTGGTAGAGGTCCACTAGATGAAGCTTCATACCAAATATCAAAGACCTGGGCCTTGTGGTTTCAGAGAAGAAGATTTTTTAAGTTTTTGGTGAAAAAAATCTATTTTTGGCTCCTATGACCTAGATGTGCAACGGACCGGAACCATTTGAACAACTTTGAAAGGGGACCTCCTAAGGATCATTCCTGTGAAGTTTGGTCAAAATTCGATCAGTGGTTTAGGAGGAGATGTTGTTTAAAGAATTGTTTACGGACGGACGCACGGACGACGGACGAAAAGTGATCCCAAAAGCTCACCTCGTCACTATGTGACGGTGAGCTAAAAATGCCTTCTGCTTCTGCTGATCAGTGTTTGAAGTGTTAAAAAGGTTAACCCTTATTTTGCTGTTCACGACAACCCCTATCTTTGCAAACAGTGTAGATCCAGATCAGATGGCTTCTGAAGAAGCCATCTGATCAGGATCTACACTGTTTGGCATTCAGTTTTTGAATTTATAGCAATAAATTACATCAAGTAATTTGATTGGTTGATAGACAGAAATGGGTGTGGCTTAAATGAATATTCAGCAAGATAAGGGTTAAATTGTAACCTTTAACCCATTGTATGCTAGTGGACTCTTCCATTGCTTTATGTTAAACAAGTCCATTTGTCATATAAGGGCCAAAATTTTTTTCAATTTTATTCTATTTCTGTCGGAAAATTCTGTTAGCAAATTGTGCCGGCCATGATCAGATGCTGGGTTCTGCGGCATCTGATCTGGGCCTGCAATGTTTGTCAAGGTACCCCTTTAGCTGTTTCCTGCATACAATGGGTTAAGATGCCAAGAAAAACTGCATCTCTTTATGTCATTATATTTTATGAAGTATTTTTGCATACAGGCAAACAGTGTGGACCCTGATCAGACTGCTTCTAGAAAAACAGTCTCATCTGGGTACACATTCTTTGCAACCATGAATTTTGAAGTAACTAGCAGATGACAATTAAAGCAGACGACTATTTTTGTGATAGGCATCTCAGAGGTGAACCATGTACCTCAATCTCTTCTTTGAATTCCAGCAGTGGTGCTTCAAGAATGTTCCTCAGGGTGAAGTTATCTCCCTCTATGTCAAAAACATGACCTGTGACCTCTGCCATCCGGTTCCAGTGTCTCTGCTTCATGGCCTTGTTGGTCATGAGCTCCAAGAGGGGAACCATCTCATTAAAATCATCAATCGTCTTCTTCAGGTCTTCGAAAGCTGGCCAGTCTTTCAAGGCTTTTGGAAGTTTGCGGCATCTATGAAGAAAACACGGAAACATAAATCTTGGTGAATTTACCATATTTGCCTAATAAGCACAATGTCCGAGCTAATTAGCAGCACACATGCTGTAACTAAACCAAAACATTTTCAAGAAGAACATTCCTAACTTGAGATCACTTTTCCAGATGTGACATTGGCTGTAGAAAAGAAAAAGAAAAAATTGAAACCTTTAAAATGTGTATTAAAGGAAGAATTACCATATTTCTCCCATTTAGCACCCCTGCTCCTATAAACGCCCCTCACTGTTTTAACAAGAACAAAATAATAAGTGCCCTTTCTGCTGTCGGAGGAAAAATTATTTTGGCTTAACTGAAGTAAAGATTTCAGCCTTTCAATCTTCGGCATATCTGCTGTAAATCATATCACACAAGGTATTTCTAAACCCCCTGCTATCACAGAGTGTCTGTGTTGACCACTTGGTACTTGACATGTCATGATTCCACCATATTCTAATGGAACACTACTGCGTGTAATGCGTTTTAAACTCTCCGTTCTGGTAAGATTTTTGTCTCTAATAATCGCCCCCACTTTTTCCAATTTCTTAAGCACCCAGGGCGCTAAATGGGAGGAATACGGTAGTTTTAAATTTAGCGGGTCTTAACATCGGAATTCTACAGATGACACCCATCTAGAGTACTGGATTTTACCGACTACTTCAGTTGTACCAGTGCTAAATGATTGCTCATTCATATCTCCTATCTTCAATTATCTTCTTTGGTAGATTATCTATAGCTTAAGGGGATAACTGTATTGAAAATTGTCATTTGGGGAGGTAAACCGGCGGAGTTATGGTTAGAAATTTTGTTTTAAAACCAAATACAAATCAATGAAAAGCGACGTTTCATGGCGACAGTCGCAAATTTTTGACGTTGACTTGTTATATATTTTTTTCTATGAATGTCCTGAACATAGATTGTGGGTGCTCGTTAGAATGAGGCAGTTATAGTGAGTACTCACAACTAATGTCTTGGAGCAGAAATAAGAAAAATAATGAACAAGTATATCCAGGTAAACACCACTTGCCTTTATACATAATTTTGACCCCCCTTGAACCCCACTTTTATACAGTGAAATGGAGTTTTACAGGGGTATACATTATTTTTCTTATTTCTGTTCCAAACTATAGATTGTGGGTAGTCGTTAGAACTGCCTCGATGAGGCGGTTCAAGATCTTAAAATTTTCTTTTTTTTTGGCGGTAAAACTTTTAATGTTTTTGTGTAGGCGTGTTTTCGTAATGATAAAAAGGGGTTCATGGGGGATGGGGGTGGTGGGGTTAGGGGGGATGTTTATAACATTACACTGACTCGTTAACCTGATGCACAATGAAAAAAAAGATGTATACTCACTTGTTCTGGAATTCAATCAGCTCATTGTTGATCTTCTCAATGTTTATATCAACCCACATGATGTCATAGTAGCCATGTACCGTGTCAATAACAGCATTGTAGAGTCCATAAAGCTTCTGGAGGAGATTGAGCTCCTTCTTGATCTTCAGCAGCTTTGGGTACTCAGTAACGGGAAGACCAAAGAGCTCCTCTCCACCGGTGTAGGTCGTGTATTTCTTCATGCAGATGTCGTTTCGGTTCTGGAAGATAATCAGTCTATCCGAGGCCTCTCTGGGTGGAACATCAGCAACCATGGGACCATTCTAAAATTATCAGAAACAGCAGACATAGCTCTTGAATTCGTCTTCAGAAAATTATTCTTATGACATGAAAGTTGTAACAAAGGGAAGAAGTATAATTGTAACAAAAGTTCTTGCATATAGTGGGGTTGAAACCTGGGCCACTCTAACACTGAGCCAAAGATTTTATTTCCTGACGCAGCTGTCAGAGACTGGTTATAAACCTATTAGCAATGCATTATCTACCAAAGTAGATGCCATAATGATCCTCAGTATTGGTCAGATAGGCCTTAGCAAATTATGCAGACCCAGATCAGACTGCAGTCTGATCAGGTTCTTCACTGTTTGCCATTCCGTCTGCACCTTTTGGACCACCTACTGGATCAAGAACCGAGAGGTTGTGCGTTCGAATCCGCCACCGGTATCGAGGTGTGTCCTTGGGCAAGACACGTAATGACACTGCCCCACTCCACCCAGGTGTAAATGGGTAGCAGTGGTCTAAAAGCCACTGCCTCTCTCTCGCGCGCGCGTGAAAACACCCGGAATGAGTGTTCGAGAGCGATTCAATAAGCTGAACGCTTTCATCGCAATCGAACTAAAATAAATTAGTATAAACTAAGAAACCGATTTGATAAAAATTTTAGGAGAATTACAGCAAGTCCTCAAGGTGTCCGAATTTTTAGAATTTTTATGATAACTGAGGTAGGAGCAGCGGTTTCGTAAAACTATGTTGGAGGATCTTGTAGGATAACGTCATTGAGGTGATTCTAACGTGTTCCCACAATGTATGTTTTTTCTTTTTCTTTCATTTTATCTTTACTGCGATCAGTCACATCTGACCATTATTTGCAGGTGTACATAACATCAAGGAGCATCTTACACAAAGCTTTATAGGTTTCTCTATAGGTTCCCTATAGCTGCTACACCAAAACCTCTTTATAACACTATTAATGGGGTCCAAAGCAGAAACCATGTAAGTTAAACAACCATGTTATATCCAAACAAAAATGTATAGATTATATAGAAAAATGACCATTTATGGTCATTTTCTATATAATCAATACATTTTGGGGATCCATCTTGAAACCGTGTTATATCCAAAACTGTGTTATAATGAACCGTGTTATTAAGGGGTTGCACAGTAAATTGTACTTGCTCAAATTGTATCATTTCCTGATCATTGCCTTCACTTCTATTTATGGTGTATTTCAGCAGATTTTGATTTCATTGGTCCAAGAGATCAAATATTAACTCTTAGCCAAAGAATCCTTGGGGTCATTAGCTGCCATTATTTTAACCACATGCAGACTCTGTGGAGTGTTTCATTACCTGGCAAGTACAGTAAAATTCATCTATTAAGACCACCTTTAGGACTGTTCAAAAGTGGTCTTAAAGACCATTTTTGAACAGTCCCAAAGGTGGTCCCTGATCAGAGGACACTGTGGTCAGAAAACACAAAGAAATATTAAGTGCACCCTTTATAATAAGCCTTTAAAAGCAGAATTAGTCTTAATTTTAGGTGGTCTTAATAGCGGAATTCCACTGTACTTAATAGGCCGCCAACAAAAACAATTATAACAAGACTTATTGTATGATGAAAGACTTATTGCAAGAATTCTTGAAATGCACCCTAAACTCTTCTGAATAATTTTCTCTTTCCCTTAAAATATCTTCTTTGCATTTTTCTGTATCAATGAAGTTTAATTATTTCTTCGTTTTTTACCCTTTTTCAAAACAAGGTCAGTTATCTTTGATAGTAATCAACCCACTAATAGCGCTATAAAACAGCCAGGTTTGATCTGATTTTAATGAGGTGCAACATTCCTGTCTGACAACAGTGTTATGATAAATTAGATAAGGGCCTGAAAGTGTCTGGAAGAAATGACCAATCACCACTGTGTCTCATCAGTGTCTACACTGTTTGCCACTCATTCTTAGACACAACATCGGGCAGTAAATTGTAACTGCTCAAATTTTAGAACAAATATGTTAAAGAGTAGGGGTGTCTGATTTTGTTGTTGATTTCAGGTTTAACGACCCCGTCAATGCTTTATAGGTCATTTTTGAGATGTTACTTCCAATTTTGTGGGACTTTTACCCAAAATTGAGATGAAATGACATCTCAAGCCATGTTGCTCAATAAAACCAATAGGGTTTATAAGCATGGACAGTCCGACTCGCACCGCTTTGCCTTGGCAGGCGTAGATCCTCTTAGCGGTTTACCAGTACTCAAGTGCGGTCTGTTTCAGCTCTGTGTGGAAGCATCATGCAGCCCATAGATTTCTTCAAGCCCCGATGGGCGGGGGGCCATAGGGGTATCTGAATATTTAGGGTAAATACGGTATATAATCTCTAACATTTTAGGACCCATCTTTAAACTCTGTAAGATCCTAAGCCAATTAAAACGATCAGTTTTATATAGAGGTCATTGTGTGCAATCGTTTTGTTTTATTAGGGTGTCCTTCTTTTAAAATATAAAGAGAATCAGGCCCTGAGGTAATAAAATGTTTTTCATGCTCAACTCACTTGAGCATGAAATTTGAAATGCTCATAAATATTAGAATACAAACAAATTTGGCAGTTTGTCTGCTCGCATCAGCAAAAAAAGGTTGTTTGTCCAGCTTATAAATTTTAAAATGCCAACTAATGTTGGCATTTTAAAATTTATGAGCAGGACAAATTTCATGCTCAAGTGAGTTGAGCATGAAACAAGGTTTATAACCTCGGACCCTGGTCACCTTAAATGAACAATAAACCATTCCCTACCTCATCATAATCCCGGTAGAAGATACTACACTCCTCGACAAACTCTTTGACATTTTTAATCAGTTCGCTCTTGAAGTTGGGCTGTATGCTCAATAGATGTGTCTGGACCTCTGCGGCAGTAGCGTTCAGTCTTTCCCAGGAATATCTCAGTGTATCACAGCGCTCGGTCTCTTCTTTGGCTACCGGTAGTTCATGTTTAATCAGCATCATGTAAGTTTCCTGAATTAAGAAGTACAGATAATCCTCACTGCTTAGAGCCCCTTTAGGACCATGAAATGTGTTCAAGACAATGGTAGTGCAAAACCTTTGGGACCATGAAATTTGTTCAAGACAATGGTAGTGCAAGTCCTTTGGGACCATGAAATTTGTTCAAGATAAGGGTAGTGCAAGTCCTTTATGACCATGACATTTGTTCAAGACAAGGGTAGTGCAAGTCCTTTAGGACCATGAAATTTGTTGGAGACAAGGGTAGTGCAAGTCCTTTAGGACCATGAAATTTGTTGGAGACAAGGGTAGTGTAAGTCCTTTAGGACCATGAAATTTGTTGGTGACAAGGGTAGTGCAAGTCCTTTAGGACCAAGAAATTTGTTGGAGACAAGGGTGTGCAAGCCCTTTAGGACCACGAAATTTGTCCGAGACAAGGGTAGGGCAAAAACTTTAGGATAAATGAAATTAGTTCAAGACAAGGGTAGTGCAAGTTTTTTAGGACTATGAAATTTGTTCAAGACAAGGGTATTGCAAGTCCTTTAAGACCATGAAATTTGTCCAATACAAGGGTAGTGCAAGTCCTTTGTGACCATAAAATTTGTTGGAGACAAGGGTGGTGCAAGTCCTTTAGGACCAAGAAATTTGTTGGAGACAAGGGTAGTGCAAGTCCTTTAGGACCATGAAATTTGTTTGAGACAAGGGCTGTGCAAGTCCTTTGGGAGCATGAAATTTGTTCGAGACAAGGGCAGTACAAGTCCTTTAGGACCATGAAATTTGTTCAAGACAAGAGAAGTGCAAGTCCTTTAGGACCAATGAAATTTGTTCAAGACAAGGGTAGTGCAAGTTCTTTAGGACTATGAAATTTGTTCAAGACAAGGGTATTGCAAGTCCTTTAGGACCATGAAATTTGTTCAATACAAGGGTAGTCCAAGTCCTTTGTGACCATAAAATTTGTTGGAGACAAGGTAGTGCAATTCTTTTAGGACCATGAAATTTGTTGGAGACAAGGGTAGTGCAAGTCCTTCGGGACCATGAAATTTGTTCGAGGCAAGGGAAGTGCAAGTCCTTTGGGACCATGAAATTTGTTCGAGACAAAGGTAGTCACTGAGAACTAATATCAGTCTCATAATGGAGATAATTTTGGAATATCGTTTTGGTGTTCTATAATGTAAATGACATTTTGTGTGTACTTTTTACTCATTAGAATCATCCCATCAAGGGTATTCTAATGAGTTTGCACAGCATACATTCGCAAGAATCAGCATACATTCGCAAGAATGTATTTTGTGTTTACTTAGTAGAATCACCGTATCCAGGCATTCTAATGCATACAAACAGCATACATTTGCAAGCTAAAAGAAGAAAATTCACCTGAATTATCATATTTTGTATCCAGAGGAAATCTTTAGGGTCCTTAAGGGGAATTGATACAGCTTCAGGGGCGGCAACTCATTCAAAAGTATTTTGTCTTCCATGTCAATAGGGATCAACTCTTAAAGGAAAGAATTTGCTCCTATGGAGCAAATTGTTTCCTTTAAGAGTAGACCCCTTTATGCCTGGGACAGAGTTTATAGAAAAGCAAGCAAGAAGTCCCGAAAGTTCCTTTTGAAAAAATGGCTGAAAATTGAGGTGTATCCATTCCCCTTAAGCCATCAGAGTTTGAGCCATCAAATTTAATTTTTAACTTGTTTAACTTCATAAGCAGACGACACTATCACACTTTTTCTTTCAAAGCTATCATTATGAAAACACGCCTATACAAATACATTATAAACTTTACCACCAGAAAACGAAAATTTTAAGATGAAAAACTGCGATATTTTTCTTATTTCTGCTCAAAATATAGATTGTGGGTGCTTGCTAGAACGTTTGAAAGCCCCTAACGAGTACCCACAATCTATATTTTAGAGCAAAAATAAGAAAAATAAGGTATACCCCTGTAAACCCAAATTTTACTATATAAAAGTGGGGTTCAAGGGGGTCAAAATTATATACCGTAATTCCCTGTGTATACCACACACTTTTTTCACCCAGTAAACGGTAAAAAAAATCCCCTGCGTGTAATACAATGGCATAGAAAAATGACATTGTTTTTCTCGAAAAGTCGGCAGGTCACGAAAACCCATTACAAATACAATGTGACACTTTGAGACCCTCATAAAGTTCGTTTGACATATTAATTCATTGAATCATTCATACCATTAAAAATGCAATCAATATTCCTACCTCAGACATCAACCTTTCATCCCTTTTTGGGACATCGGCAAACAGTGATTTGGATTTACTCTGTTTGATGATTTATAACAGTTCAATTATGACACTATTGTTAATCCCTGTCATATAATTGCCACCCTGCGGTGCATGTCGATAAGGCGTGAAAATATGGTCAAGTTATGTCTCTAATTTGCGTTTATTCCCCGATCATAAAATTTAATCCGCAATCAATGTGAAAATTATTTAATTGCTCCTAAGACGAGTTGCTACGACTATTCTACTATCTCGTGAATGATTATGTTTTGGCGCCAAATAGCAGCCGCTTGGCGAGAAAAGTTGAACGCTTTAAATTGTGTTAACACATCTGTATGCTGGTGTTGGTTATTGACACGGAGCTTACAGAAAGCGCTGTTTTCCACTACCGTTTTGCTATCGAGACTTTTTTTTACCGTTTCCAAACAATTTTTTATGAAAGAGATACGCCCCATTAAGATAAAACAATAGACACATGTGGGGTTGCTGGGGTCCGATGACGTCATTTACCGTTTGCGTGCCGATTCGCCCCAGTCAATTTCGGATGCGCGGAAGTTCTATGCACCGGATTCAAGTCTGCGGGTTGTCAAAGATCTATTTCAGCGAACCGGCTGATTCGCCCCCGTCAATTTCGGACGCTCGAAAAAAATCGGCTGGTTCGCCCCAGTAATGCGGCGGATGCGCGGAAGCTCTACTATGCGACGGATTCCAGTCTGCGGCTTGTCCCATATCTATTTCAGCGAATCGCCCGATTCGCCCCCGTCAATTTCGGACGCTCGAAAAAAAATCGGCCGGTTCGCCCCAGTCAATTTCGGACGCGCGGAATCTCGCCCGACGAAAAAAAATCGTACGTGATTTTTATTTTCTTTGCGTGATTCACGTAAGATTTTGCGTGAGTGGGAACTCTGAAATTTAATTATGATAGTTAATGCATGTCAACAAAGTTTCAAATTGCACAGGAAATCCGGTTCCTTGAAGTCAGGCATGAATCACCGTTTTATTGACAGTAAATGCAAAATGGGCTTCTTTAATTGAGTGAGATGTTTGACTCACACTGAGAAGGTGTTAATTATGGGATTAGCATAGAGAACGTGTGAATAACCAGAGGTGTCAAAATACTCAATCTACCTGTAGAAATTTCTGTCAATAACGCTATGGAGCACCTGCCTTGGAGGCATGTTGTCACAATTTTACCTTTGGAAAGAAACCTGTTTCTATCTTTCCTTGTGAAAGAAAACTGGGAAAACGCATTGTCATCTTTCATAACAAATGAATAACCGCACCCTTAAAATGTCACCTTGTCACACACCACCGTTATGGGTAAACGGAGAACTGCCTATGCTGCAAGAGAGAAACTAACCACTATTCTATTCTATAACTACTAGGAAATATACCTATAACCAGTCAGGCTATTTTGATAGTAGCCAATCAAAATTCATGTACTTTCATTTTTAATCAAAATGGCGTCTGAGAAAAGCATTCTGTGATACTGGGGAAAAGCATGTGCGTGTTTTAGACTGGAATATATTTTTTTTCACATATCTTGGACTCAGAATTGAGGTGCGTGTTATAGATGAGTGCGTGGTATACACAGGGAATTACGGTAGGCATGTTTTTGTGATGTGAAGCGATACTTCAAACAAATTAATTTGTTTCAAATCTTATGACCTATTTTATTATGTGAATGAAAGGTCAGGCATTCCTTTTGATGAGAAAAAAAAATACTAGAAATGTGTCAATAACGTTGTGTTTTGAGTTTATGATGTATGTTGCATGTTTTACGGAAATTCCCAAAATTCATACTGTACCTCAATAGGATAAATGGTGGAATCAATCCTGATCTCGTTTTCTCTGATGTCCCTCAGTCCCGCCATTGCGAATCTGATATCATCAAGGTCCTTGATTGGTCTGCTTAGTTTCTTGTTCAAGTCATCAATGAATGTAAAGATGTTCTCCATTTCGGTGTGGTACTTGGTGTTACATGCTTTGCCGTAATGAAGTCTCCAGGCTTTTGTTTCAATATTCAGAGCATACTTCAGTTTTTCTGTATAAAGAATGTAAAACACATTAACCCTTTTTGTACCAAATGAAATCTTCATCCTTTTATATAGCAGGAGTCCATTTCAAAATTTAGGGGCGTCCGGTGGTGTTTTCTTCAAAATCTATTAGGAAATTGGCTGAAAGTTTTGCAAACGGTGGAGGCCCTGATCAGACACCGCATTCTGGGCCTACACTGTTTGCCAGGGTACCCGTTTTGGGGTTTCTGGTACTGAATGGGTTAATTTCACTTAAGGGACAGTGGACCCCCACCCCCACCCTGGAAGTTTACAGTGTGGGTCCTGACTAGGCTGGTCCTACAGGAACATTCTGACAGAGGACCTAAATAAATCGTATATTACATATTCTAACACATCGCGCCTATATAGGCAATGGAAAATAACTGTGTTTTATTCTGCAACAAATCACAGCTCGGAAGAGCGTGACGAGTGACGTCATTACAATTCCCAATTTATGACGTCACCAGTCGATTTCCTTGACGTTAGACGGTGTAACGTCATTTTCTCGCATCGAAAACGTAAGAAAAGGATATAAATGCATGTGTTTCAGTCGATAATTTTAGCGGATTTCTTCTAACAATGGCGAAAGGTTGTGAGATTTTGAAGGAAACAACAACATTATTGCCGATTTTCAGCGTGTTAGAATCGAAATAGATCAGCTCTTGTCTGTGATTTGTTGAGTAATAAATCACAGTTTGTCGGTCAGTTGTAAGTGGACAAATCACGTGCGCTACGCGCTCGTGATTTGTCTACTTTACAACTGACCTCCAAACTGTGATTTATTACACAACAAATCACAGTTAGAGCTGATCTATTTCTTAAATACAATGCTATAAAGGTCGAACAAACAGTTTTCAGATGAAAATTATTGATATTTTCCCTATTTCTGCTCCAAATATAGGTTCTGGGTGCACATAAGAAACACGTCCTAGAGGCAGTTTTTACGAGTACCCACAATCTATAATTTTTTTTTTGTTTTGTTTGATTTGAGGTTTAACATCCCCATCAACAATATTTTGGTCATTTTGGAGATGTTGCTTGCAGTTTTTGTGGGACTTTAACTCTACATTGAGATAAAACTAGAGAAAGCGACCAGTGGGTCACGTATACCCCCGGCCAGCGCCAACCTCTAATATATCTTTAGAGCTTAATTGTATGTAATATGGAAGCTATAAGAATCTATAAATGTGCTTGTGAAAGCTAAACCAAAGATAAAATTTCTATATGGACCAAGGGATTGAGGGCATCAAAGTTACTGAAGGGGTTGGGGCATCAATGTTACTGAAGCAGCAGGGTTGGGTATACATCAATGAAATATTTGGACTGGTATGCAAGATTGATGCAAGTATCAATTGGATTTGTCATTGAGTTTAGGACATACAGGGATCTATAAACTTTGTCATAAAACTTCAACCAAATGTAAAATTTCTAAGTCTGTGACCTTGACCTCAAGGTCACTGTGGGGGGTGGGACATGCATCAATGAAATTTTTAGATCAGTATGTAACTTCATTGTAAGTATCAACTAAATCTATCAAAGGGTTCAGAAGATACAATCTCTTAGAAACTTTGACGTAAAGCTTTAACAAAACATAAAATTTCTAAGTCTGTGACCTTGAACCCAAGGTCTCTGTGGGAGGTGGGCCATGCATCAATGAAATCTTTGGACCAGTATGTAACTTCAGTGTAAGTATCAACTAAATCTATCAAAGGGTTCAGAAGATACAATCTCTTAGAAACTTTGACGTAAAACTTTAACCAAAATGTTAACGGACAGACAGATGGACAGACTGATGGACGGACATTCCCACGAACCGATACTTGCGTGGCTAGGCATCGGCATATTAACTACTTAAGCGGCAAATTCTCTTAAGCAGCAAGCCACCTAAGAGCGATTTTTTGCCACTTAAGTACCAAAATTACGGAATAAACCCCATTTGGACTCACGAATATATACTTAAGTGTCAAACTGTCCAAATTATTTGCCCCCTAAATGTCGTTTTGTTGGTGCGGACAGACGGAAGGACGGACACACGGACGGACGAACGGCAAGACGAAAACTATATACCCCCATAGCATACCTCGTATGCCGGGGGTATAATGATATTGTATGCCCTGCAGCTCAATGAAACCAATAATGTTTATATGTATGTACAGCCCAACTTGCAAGCAAGGACGGTCCGACTCGCACCTCTTTGCCTGGGGAGGCTTAGACCGTCTAAGCGGTTTACCAGTACTCATGTGCGGTTGATTTTAGCGCAGCTTGGAAGCACCATGCAGCCCAATCTAATTCTCCAAGCACTGCTGGCCGGGGGCCTGTAATCTATGATTAAATATGAGCATAAATAAGGTAAATAATGTATACCCCTGTAAGCCTCAATTTTCACTATATCAAGTTGGGTTTGCATGGTCATTTATAACACAGGCTTGCTAACACGATTGTAGGCCTACATGAACATTCTGACAGGAACTGTCTAGTCAGACCTTAAGGTTACATAATGTGAACACATCCGTGAAATGAACACCCCCTAAACCCCACTTACAGAGACAACTGAGGTTATCAGGGGTATACATTATTATTCTTATTATTGCTCCAAGACATAGGTTGTGGGTGCTCATTAGAACCGCCTCATTGAGGCAGTTCTAACGAGCACCCACAACCTATAGTTGCTGTATAAATAAGAAAAATATCACAAATTTTCATCAATAAAGTAGCCATTTTGGAAATGTGAAAAAAGCACTATGTCGCACGGGTGTGTTATCGTAATGTAAAACCTTTTTTTTCTTCCACTCAATCATCACGAAAACACGCCTATATAATTTTTACCCCCTTGAACCCCACTTTTATATAGTTAAACTAGGGTTTGCAGGGGTAAACCTTATTTTTCTAATTTCTGCTAAAAATATAGGTTGTGGGTACTCGTTAGAACTGTCTCGATGAGGCATTTCAGGGCCTTGAACACCAATGACCCGTTTACCATGGCTGATTAAAACTAGTTCTTAACCCTTATCCTGCTGAATAAATTAATTTAGTTTCACTGATATCTGACTATCAAGCGATCAAATTGCTTGATATAATGTATTAATTTGCTTGACAAACAGTGTAGATCCTGATCAGATTGAAGAAGCCATCTGATCTGGTTTTACACTGTTTGCGAAGGTAGGGTTTTCATGTTCAGTGGGATAGGGGTTTATTAACCCTTACTTTGGTGATCCATACATCCCAAATCTTTGTACATCCTGATCACATTGAAAAAAGCCATCTAATCTGGTTCTACACTGTTTGCAATGGTAGGGTTTTCATGTTCAGTAGGATAGGGGTTTATTAACCTTTACCTTGCTGATCCATACATCCCAAATCTATGTAACAGTGTAGATCCAGATCAGATGGCTTCTGAAGAACACTGTTTGCCATTCAGTTTGCAAATTTAAATGAATATAATATTACATCAAGAAATTTGTCTGGTTGATAGTCAAAAACTATTCAGCAAGATAAGGTTTGGCCCCCGCTAATCGGGGCTTGAAGAAATAGATGGGCTGCATGATGCTTCCATGCAGAGCTGAAACTGACCGCACACAAGTACTGGTAAACTGCTTAGAGGATATCAGCCTGCCCAGGCAAAGCAGTGTGAGTCGGACCGTCCATGCTTATAAACCCTATAAACTTATAAACCCCTGTATAAACATGCTTATAAACCCTATTGGTTTCATTGGGCGACAGGGCTTGAGATGTCATTCCATCTCAATGCCGGGTAAAAGTCCCACAAAATTGGAAGCAACGTCTCCATAATGACCTATACAGTGTTGACAGGGATGTTAAACCTCAAATCAATCAATAAATCAGCAGGAAAAGGATTAAGTCCCTCTGACAGGAATTCTTCCCATAGGTGTAGATGACAATATTTAAGGACAATTAAGGGTTTTTGTTTTAATCTATCTTTTAAGGTATGCTCCGTATACTCATTAATTGTCTCACTGAGGCGATTCTAATGAGTACACATAACATGCCTGTTTAACCCACTGTATGCGGGGAAACCCCTAAAGCGGTACCTTGGCAAACAGTGCTGGCCCAGATCAGACGCCGCAGAATGCGGAGTATGATCAGGGCCTGCACTATTTGCTAACAGAATTTTCCGTCTAAAATAGAAAACAAAACAAGAGGGCCATGATGGCCCTGGATCGCTCACCTGATCCATAGAGTAACAAGTGGGCCCTGGAGAGGGCCATTATTGACTCCAGTGTTATAATGTGCATAATGTTGAGGGAGGTCTAAAAAGGTGAAGCTTCATACCAAATATCAACAAAGGCTATAATTTGAACAATCTTGGCAAAGGTCCACTAGATGAAGCAACACACCAAATATCAAAGACCTGGGCCTTGCGGTTTCAGAGAAGAAGATTTTTTTTAAAGATATTCCCTACATAAGCCTACGTAAGCCGAGGCGGGGGCATTTTTGGCCTCAGGGCTATAATTTGAACAATCTTGGTAGACATCCACTAGATGAAGCTTCACACCAAATATCAAAGATCTGAGCCTTGTGGTTTCAGAGAAAAAGATTTTTAAAGATTTTCCCTGTATAAGCCTATGTAAAACCAAAGGCCCCCGGGGCGGGGCATTTTTGGCCCTAGGGCTATAATTTGAACAATCTTGGTAGAGGTCCACTAGGTGAAGCTTCACACCAAATATCAAAGACCTGGGCCTTGTGGTTTTAGAGGAGAAGATTTTTAAACATTTTCCCTATATAAGCCTATGTAAACCGAAAGGCCCCCGGGGCGGGGGCATTTCTGGCCCAAGGGCCATAATTTTGAACAATCTTGGTAGAGGTCCAATAGATGAAGCTTCATACCAAATATCGAAGACCTGGGACTTTCGGTTTCAGAGAAGAAGATTTTAAAGATTTTCCCTGTATAAGCCTATGTAAAACCAAAGGCCCCACGGGAGGGGGCATTTTTGCCCCCTAGGGCTATAATTTGAACAATCTTGGTAGAGGTCCACTAGGTGAAGCTTCACACCAAATATCAAAGACCTGGGCCTTGTGGTTTCAGAGAAGAAGATTTTTAAAGATTTTCCCTATACAAGCCTATGTAAATCCAAAGGCCCACGGGGCAGGGGCATTTCTGGCCCATTTTTGCCCCCTAGGGCTATAATTTGAACAATCTTGGTAGAGGTCCACTAGGTGAAGCTACACACCAAATATCAAAGACCTGGGCCTTGTGGTTTCTGAGAAGAAGATTTTTAAAGATTTTCCCTATATAGGCCTATGTAAATCCAAAGGCCCCCGGGGCAGGGGCATTTCTGGCCCAAGGGCAAAAATTTGAACAATCTTGGTAGAGGTCCACTAGATGAAGCTTCACACCAAATATAGAAGACCTGGGCCTTGCGGTTTCAGAGAAGAAGATTTTTAAAGATTTTCCCTGTATAAGCCTATGTAAAACCAAAGGCCCCCGGGGCGGGGGTATTTTTGGTCCTAGGGCTATAATTTTAACAATCTTGGTAGAGGTCCACTAGGTGAAGCTTCACACCAAATATCAAAGACCTGGGCCTTGTGGTTTCAGAGAAGAAGATTTTTAAAGATTTTCCCTATATAAGCCTATGTAAACCCAAAGGCCCCCGGAGCGGGGGCATTCCTGGCCCAAGGGCATAATTTGAACAATCTTGGTAGAGGTCCACTAGATGAAGCTTCATACCAAATATCAAAGACCTGGGCCTTGCGGTTTCAGAGAAGAAGATTTTTAAAGTTTTCATTTTAAAAATCTATTTTTAGCTCCTGTGACCTAGATGTGCAATGGACCGGAACCATTTGAACAACTTTGAAAGGGGACCACCTAAGGATCATTCCTGTGAAGTTTGGTTAAAATCCAATCAGTGGTTTAGGAGGAGATGTCATTTGAAGAAAAAGTTTACGCACACACGCACGCACACACGCACACACGCACGACGGACAAAAAGTGATCCCAAAAGCTCACCTTGTCACTACGTGACAGGTGAGCTAAAAAAAAGGCCTGACAACCCTTATATGACAAATGGACTTGTCCAACATATAGCAATGGAAGAGTCCACTAGCATACAAGGGGCTTAGATAAAATAAGGAAAATCTCCCAAAATTATCCTAAATATATAATGATATGGTAAGAATTTTCTAGAAACTCACAAGTGAGTTCAAATTTTTGTTTGTGTTGAGGTTTTACATCCTCGCAAAGACTATTCAGGTTATTCTGGGGATGCAGTTTCCGATTTTGTGAGACTTCAGTCCACCCGATATTGAAATGAAATGACATCTCAAGCCGTAACGCAGAATCTTTGGGTATTAGGGCTTGAGATGTCATTTCATGTCAATAACGAGTCCAACAAAATAGAAAGCATGGTCATGGTAAACAAGCTATCAGAGTTTCAGTCATTGAAGCCAAACATTACAAAAAAAAAAACGCCTATACAAGTACATTGTAAACTTTACCACCGAAAAAAACGAAAATTTTAAGATGAAAAATTGTGATATTCATTTTATTTCTGCTCAAAATTTAGATTGTGGGTACTGGTTAGAACCCCCTCATTGAGGCGGTTCTAACGAGTACCCACAATCTATATTTTAGATCAGAAATAAGAGTAATAAGGTTTACCCCTGTAAACCCAAATTTTACTATATAAAAGTGGGATTCAAGGGAGTCAAAATGATAAAGGCTTGTTTTTGTAATGAGGTTTATTATACTTTTGTTTGTTTTGTTTGTATTGGAGTTTAATGGCCCAGTCAACACTATTTTAGGTCATTTTTGAGAAGGTTAGTTTAACTATCTACACTTCTCCTGGGCAGGCTTATACTTAAGAGGTTAACCAGTACAGTGCACATTTTTTCGCCAGAAACTGACAACTGCCCTTCTTGAATCAGCGGAAGGGAGAGAATGACCGTAGAAAAGATTTCATGATCAATCTCCACTAAAGAATGTTGCCGACCCTGGCAGGTATTGAACCCTTATCCTCCTGATCACCAGTCAGACATGCATCCGACTGAGCTACCGAGACAGGCTCTTTATTATACGTACCAGAGTATATAGCAATAGACTCTTTATTATATGTACCAGAGTATATAGCAATAGACTCTTTATTATATGTACCAGAGTATATAGCAATAGGCTCTTTATTATATGTACCAGAGTATATAGCAATATACTCTTTATTATATGTACCAGAGTATATAGCAATAGGCTCTTTATTATACGTACCAGAGTATATAGCAATATACTCTTTATTATATGTACCAGAGTATATAGCAATAGGCTCTTTATTATACGTACCAGAGTATATAGCAATAGACTCTTTATTATATGTACCAGAGTATATAGCAATAGGCTCTTTATTATATGTACCAGAGTATATAGCAAAAGGCTCTTTATTATATAGCAATAGACTCTTTATTATAAGTACCAGAGTATATAATAATAGGCTCTTTATTATATAGCAATAGGCTCTTTATTATACGTACCAGAGTATATAATAACAAGTTCTTTATTATATAGCAATAGGCTCTTTATTATAAGTACCAGAGTATATAATAACAGGCTCTTTATTATATAGCAATAGGCTCTTTATTATACGTACCAGAGTATATAGCAATAGGCCCAACATCAATGTACTCTGGTTCGGCATATATGCCCTTCTCCATCTCTTCAAAGTACTTTATCTTCTGCTCAAACTCGGACAGATTTGGGTTGTCTTCCATGAAGATTGCGAGATCCTCATCACGATCTTTCTCCCAGATCACATGGTACTTCCCAAACTTATCCAAAGCTGTTGTCACTTCCTGTTGTAGAAAGTTAAACTGCACTAGAATCTTAATAATACAAACTGCCATAATTCAAAACACACCATTACCTCTTAATAACACTATTGTTGGGGTCCAAAGCAAAAAACATGTACCGGTTAGTCAAACAACTATGTTATTTGCAAACAAAAATGTGTAGATTGTATAGAAAAATGACCATGGTCATTTTTCTATATAATCTATATACATTTTAGGGCTCCAATTCTATGTAATTTATATTTTTTATAGTTCATGCTTAAAATACAAGAATTGAAATGTTAAGGACTACAGTAAACACTCAGACACAATTGACCCACAAATTCTGTCAGACTGTCGGTGGTCTGATTTTATACAGTGGATTCTTGATCATTCAATTTCTGCCAATTCAAAATACTTACTACTTCAAAGTGAATTAGTTGTACAAATCATATCATAGGTTTAATAATTCTGAATTCCATTTTCGGTCCTGTTTACATGTAGCTGTAAAAAGCAATATTTCCGACTGGTAATTATTAACAACTGATTTACCTGCTCATATCACAATTTTGAATACAGTTTTCTTGCACACTAGATAAGGAAATCCATAGTTTTAGCAAGGGATAGAAATTCTGTTCTAATCCTGATGTTCTTACCAAATGCACTGGTTGAATACAGCCTCATATGTGCTGTCGTTAAGGTTGACATCACAGCAAGTTAAGTGACTTCACTAAAAATTCCTTAGTGACATCACAATATGGCGGACATCGGTAACCAAAATGACTGCAGCATTAGAAACCCAAGCTAAGAAATGGAAGGTATGCAAGAAAAAGAATCCTACATAGATGTTAGGGGTGGATAGAAAAATCTGTCCCTCGGGATCACTGTCCTGCATCACTTGGCAAGCCTCGTGATGCCAGACAGTGACCATCAAGACTGATTTTTCCATACACCCATCCCTCAGGATCACTGTCCAATCCCCTAATTGTGCATACCTTCTTGGTGGAGTTAATGGAGGTTGAGAGTAGACCAACAAGTTTTGCCACCTCCTTGTTCTCTGACACGTTCTTGTAATAATTCTTTGTCGCCATGGTAATTGTGTAGTTGGTCGCCTCCCTTTCTGGTTCCATCCCCTTCTTTGTCCCAGAATGTGACCCCTCAGATGCCGCAACACTTCCAATACTCATTCTTCTTTCAGTACCCTCACGATCTCCCGAGTGGGGCCGCTCCCTGGCAGTACGTTTCCTGTCCTTGTTCCACTGGCATATTCCCTTACTGACGCTGACCACCATCTGGGCAGCTTTATTGATAGCCTGCTGGACCTCATCCAGGGCTGGCTGCATGGTGATGTTGGGGATAGCCAGAGTTGCATACGTCTTGAAGAAAGGACGGCTGTCAGTCTTGGCTTGTCCGCCATATCCACCAGAATCACCTGAAGTGGAATTAATAACATTCAACCACAGCTTAAGTCTTTTTTTTTCTTTCTTAGCTCTTATTCTGCTGAACAATAAAAATCCCTGCTCATTATGAAAACACACCTATTAAAATACATTGAAAATTTAACCACCAAAAAATGAAAATTTTAAGATGCAAAATTGTGGTATTTTTCTTATTTCTGCTCAAAATATAGAGGCGGTTCTAACAAGAACCCACAATCTATATTTTAGAGAAGTAAGAAAAATAAGGTTTCCCCCTGTAAACCCCAGTTTTACTATATACAAGTGGGGTTCAAGGGGGTCAGAATTACATAGGCGTGTTTCCATGATGTTTGCAAACAGTGTAGATCCAGATCAGGTGGTTTATATATATATATATATATATATATATATATATATATATATATAAAGATAATCGATTATCATTCATGTCATTGCAATCGATAATCGATTAGTAATCACTGAAGATTTTGTCATAATTTTACCTGTCTGGCTTTCTCTCTGAGCATGACTCCTACCATATCCTGTACTTTGCCATATGTATTTGAACACAGAGCAGTGTAGACCCAGATGAGACACCGCAGTACGCGGAGTCTCATCTGAGTCTGCACTGTTTGCAAGGAAGGAAATTGTTCTTATCAAATAATCGATTGCAAGCAAATCAGTAATGGTAATCATTTTTGCGGAGTTTATCGATTGAATAATCAAGTTTCTGATTAATCGTGCCAGGCTTACTAATACCTACCGATATAGTGAACCATAGAACTCAATGTAATCCTCTTCCTCAATGACTCCAGTGTGTTTCTTGTATCTTTCTGCAAAGCCTCCAGGTTACGATGATTGAAATGGTTCAGCAGATCCATAGCAGCTTGCTCAATATTCTCTCGCTGTTCTCGCTTCTTCTTGGCAGCAAGATTGGCCTTTGATGACACCGGTCGGGATCTGTGGCTCGCACGACCACCAGAGCCTGTGGGGCTGCCGGATCTGGACCCCCTCCTTTCATCTGTGAAGAGCAGAAGAAAAAAATATGTAAAACTTGTATTTTATGCATCAAGCTAGGCATAAAATACTAGCATTTATATAAGTTAATTATCCTCTAACCCCCAAAAAAACCCACGCGGATGCCTCTTTGTTGCTAATTGATTGAGTGAGTTGGGGTTTAACCCTTTTTGTACCAAATGGAATCTTCCTCTTTATATATAGCTAGAGTCCATTTCAAACTTTAGGGTTGTCAGGTTGTGTTTTCTACAAAATTTATTTGTAAAATAACAGAACTCTTAGCAAACAGTGGAGGCCCTGATCAGACGCCGTGCTTTTTGCCTCCACTGTTTGCCAGGATACCCGTTTTGGGGTTTCCAGTACAAAATGAGTTAATGACACGTCAGCCCTTGTGAGCCATTTTGTATCATCTCCCAGAGAAATTGAGAACAAAGATAGAAGAGGAGATGAAAGTGAGGGACAGGGGAGACTGGAAGTGTAGGAACAAAGAAATACAGTCCAACTTCAATGGCTCGAACACCTTTGGGACCTCGAAAATCTGTTCGAGACAGGGGTAGTTCGAGCCACTGAGGTTACTGTCAGGAGGCATAACGAGATACTTTTTGACATCTTTTCGGTGTTCTATAATGAATATGTATGCGGTGTGTACTCATTAGAATCGCCTCGATGAGGCGATTCTAATGAGTACACACAGCATACATTTGCAAGATAAAAGACTAAAATCTTCTGAATTATGCCCCATTATTTCTTATGTAGAGCATTTTGCTAGGGACTCAAGAATGTGTTCGACTCATCCATGGTAAACGAGCCATCAGTGTTCGAGCCATCGAAGTTCTACTGTAGCAACAGTACACCTTTACCCTAGCCTAACTGTAAGCCAATATCAGTCTGACACCCCAGTGATGTACGATACGCAACACCTTCTTCTCACCCAACCACCCCTTCTATGTTGCTTAAAGCCCTAAAAAGCCCAAAACTTTGTCCAAACATATCTCATCATATCATATCATAAAACTCTCTCTTGTTTCTCATATTCCTTGATATGCTTTCAAATATAGCTTCAACCCTCCTCCCTATCATCAACCATAGAACTCCATGTCTTTCATGCCAATCAAAATAATAAAATTCCCCCATTTGCATCTCAGAACATTCAAAATCATAAAACTTACCCTCAAACCTCTCATGCTCCTCAGAACTATACAAATCACCCTCAGTTGCCTCTGATCTGACTGAATATAACAAAAACCCACCCTCATGCCTCTGAAATTCCTCAAAAATATTGGGTTCGATACCTGCCGGGGTTGGCAACATTCTTTCATGGTGACTGATCATGAATTCTTTTATATGGTCATTCTCTCTTTTCCGCTGATTCAAGAAGGGCAGTTGTCAGTTTCTGGCGAAAGAATGTGCACTGTACTGGTTGACCGCTTACGTATAAGCCTGCCCAGGAAAAGTGTTGATAGGTAAAAAAAAATGCATTTTAAATGTCATATAATAAATAGAATCTTGCATTCCTGCTCATGTATTATTGGAGTTATTAAACTCGTTGAGGAAAAAGGATAAAATGCTCGACAGAGCCTCGCATTTTATCCCTTTTCCTCAACTTGTTTAATAAATTCAATAATACATGACCACTCATGTAAGATCCTCTATAAACCTACCCTCATGTTTTTCATCCTCTTCCAGTTCTTCATCTTCTGGGTACTCACAGAGCATTTGTATCAGTTCATTGGCTGCTTCCTGCACAACCTGGCTCTTGGTCTGCAAGATGCTTGCTCCCTTGTGGCACAGCATCTGTATGATAGAGAGTGGAAGTTGAAATAAAATTGCTTTAACCTGTATCTTACTGAATATTCATTTAAGCCACACCCATTTCTGTCTATCAGCTAATCAAATTACTTGATGTAATTTATTGCTGCAAATTCATAAACTGAATGAGAAACAGTGTTTGCAAAGATAGGGGTTGTCGTGAACAGCAAGATATGGGTTAATACCATGAGTGCTATACACAGAAGAATGGATACTGATGATATAATAGACAGGCCTCATACTGACCAAGCTTTTAATCTCACTGAAACTCATAAAATTCACCCCCATGCCTCTGAAATGTCTGAAAGACCCGATTTTGCAGCCTTAACCCTTATCCTGCCAAACATGACAACCATTACCTTTGTTTTTCTTAGTTCTACTAGACTCATAAATCATTGCCACAAGGTTATAAAACTTTTTTCATATTCAACTCACTTGAGCATAGAAACTGTCCTGCTGATAAATATTAAAATTCCAACAATTATCAGCAGGACAAATAACATCCTATACTGATATAAATATGACAAAATCCTAAAATATCAGTGTGTGTGTGTGTGTGCGTGTTTGAGTTTTACATCCACTAACAGCTAAGGTCATATGGAGACGGGACCTCGGTTTAAAGACTCATCCGAAAGTCTGGAGAAGCTCGGGATTGATCCCGCAAACCCTGGTTTACAAGGTGAGTTGCATAACCACTCCACTACGAAGGCTTCTCCTAAAATATCAGTATTTTGATAATTATTAGCACTATAATTTTCATGCTCAGTTGAGTTGAGCATGAAGAGGGTTTTATAACCTAAGGGCATGATTGCTGATCGAGGTTGTTCATATGAGAACCTGCAATCTATGTTTCTGAGGAAGAAAAAGGAAAATTACAGTCAAACTTCAATGGCTCGAACACCTTTGGGACCTCGAAAATCTGTTTGAAACAGGGGTAGTTCCAACCACTGATGGTTACTGCCAGGAGGCATAACGAGATACTTTTAGACATCTTTCGGCGTTCTATAATGAAAATGTAGGCTGTGTGTACCCATTAGAATCGCCTCATCGAGGCGATTCTAATGAGTACACACAGCATACACTTGCAAGATAAAAGACTAAAATTTCCTTAATTATCTCACCACTATTTCTTATGTAGAGGATTTCGCTAGATGCTCAAGAATGGGTTCGACACATCCATGGTAAACGAGCCATCGGTGTTCGAGCCATGGAAGTTCTGCTGTATGTAAACCTTTAAAACCCCTGAGAATCTTTTTATACAGAAAAGTGGGGTATTCATTTCACATTCATATTAACCCATTGTACGCGGGAAACCCCAAAAGGGGTACCTTGGCAAACAGTAGAGGCCCAGATCAGACACCGAAGAATGAGGCATCTGATCAGGGCCTGCACTATTTGCCAACAGAATTTTCCATCAAAAATAGAATAAAAGACGAAAAAAATAGGCCTGACACCCCTTAAATGACAAATGGACTTGTCCAACATATAGCAATGGAAGAGTCCACTAGCATACAATGGGTTAACATGTGATATCTTAAATAATGATGCAATAAACAGTGTTATAAGGAAGTTAAAAACTAACATACCTCAGTATTAGACAGGAAATCATCAACAGTCCATGGTTCATCTCCGGGTAGTTGGCACAGCGGGGTAGTGGCCATCTCCTGAAGTACAGCGTCAATCCTGAATTCTGTCAGCTCATTGGCACGGTGCATGAGCAGCTCCAGTTCCTCTAAGTGTTTGTAAACATTCTGGATATATTCACCGATATTCAATGATGTCCAGGAAAGCTTGGAGAGACCAGGTTCAATGGCTTCATCGACACGGCTGAAGTGTGGGCCCATGAGTTCCTCGTAGGCTTGTGGGATCTTCTTCCTCACTCGACCATTTTCTTGCAACATCATCTAAAAGTAAGAAAATGCAGTTAAACCTCCATTAACAATCACCTCTGTTTAACAACCACCTCACTTCAGCAGCCACAATCATCCCCACAGCATTTCAATATATATTTAACCCATCAGTACCAGAAACCTTGGCAAACAGTGCAGGCCCAGATCAGACGCCACATAACGTAGCATCTTATCAGGGCCTACACTGTTTGCGAAAAGTTAATCCATTTTCCAAATCAATTTTGAAGATAACACAACCTGACAGCCCTTAATTTTCAAATAGACTCCTGCTATATATAAGCAGGAAGATTCCATTTGGTATAAAAAGGGTTAACCTCGACTGAGCAGGCATCTCTATCCTCCAGCCTCCCTCAGAAGGGGATATAGACTCCCAAATGCAAATATCTTGTCTTTGAATATGTGGATTGACCTTAGCTAAGGGTTCCTCAAAATAATTCTTGTCCATCCAAGAAAATTTTATATCCCTGTGGATCTCCTGCAAAAAGTTTCTCTAATCAAAGAATGATCTCCCAGCAGGTACACAACATTAAAATGATATCATATCAATGTCAATGCAATGTGATGACATCCCATAGATATTGGTACAATGTCATTTCAGCGTCGTGTGGCTGATAGGAGGGGCTGGATTTTGACCTGCTTGCTTATCCAGTCTCAAACCTGAACTTGCAACTATTGTAATGTACAAAGGCATTCTTCCATTGTTTATCTCCTGATATATGGCGGGGAAAATAAGATCATGCAAGATTTGTCATGATGTGTGAAACTTAAAATCATTTGTAAGAAAGTCATACCTGACAAAATCATGTACCACAAGTCATATTCTGTAAACTGGCCTTAACCCATTCAGTACTGGAAACACCAAAACGGGTACCCTGGCAAACAGTTCAGGCCCAGAGCAGATGCCACAGAATGCGGATTCTGATCAAGGCCTCCACTGTTTGCTAAAAGCTCAGACATTTTCCAAATAAATTTTGATGAAAACACAACCTGACACCCCTAAATTTTGAAATGGACTCCAGCTATATATAAGGAGAAAGATTCCATTTGGTACAAAAAGTGTTAAGGTAAACTGAACAGCTGGACATGACCCTAATAGTGATGTGTGGGCCATTAAATGCCAAAGCAAACCCAGAAGGTCTTACCAGGAGGGCATTGTAGTTGTCTTTATAATCCATCTGTTTTGTTCTCATTGTCTTTGCAACCGGCGGAATCTCAAGTCCGAGGCGGGCCATGCACTCTGTCTCACGAATCATGATCAGAATCTGAGAGTCAAAGTTCACATACAGGTCACCAGACTCTGGGTGTCGCACCAGCAGTGATGCCTGGATACCAGACTTGGCTGCTTCAACCTAGAAAATATAGAAAAGTTACTTCAGAGTCAAAGTTCACATACAGGTCACCAGACTCTAGGTGTCGGACCAGCAGTGATGCCTGGATACCAGACTTGGCTGCTTCAACCTAGAAAATATAGAAAAGTTACTTCAGAGTCAAAGTTCACATACAGGTCACCAGACTCTAGGTGTCGGACCAGCAGTGATGCCTGGATACCAGACTTGGCTGCTTCAACCTAGAAAATATAGAAAAGTTACTTCAGAGTCAAAGTTCACATACAGGTCACCAGACTCTAGGTGTCGGACCAGCAGTGATGCCTGGATACCAGACTTGGCTGCTTCAACCTAGAAAATATAGAAAAGTTACTTCAGAGTCAAAGTTCACATACAGGTCACCAGACTCTAGGTGTCGGACCAGCAGTGATGGCTGGATACCAGACTTGGTGGCTTCATCCTAGAAAATATAGAAAAGTTAAGAAATTAAACATTATTTTCATACTCACCTCAAATGAGCACGGAAGTCTTACTGCTTAATTTTCCGTAATAACAAAAAGTGAGAACTGATTATAACCCATTGTATGTAGGAAACCCCTAAAGGCATTCGTTCATATGGCGTCCTTCGCCATATGAACTCGTACCGAATATTTCACAATATAAAGTCAATAACCTATAAATATAATCTATCAAGGTAGATAATTGAAGTGAGGAATTGTGGTCTGTAACACACACCCTCTTCAAGGAAGTCATCATTTACATTTATGATGTCGCAAAGCCAATTTCGGAACAAAGCCATTTTGGGCAAAAATAATGTCTGATCCTGGACAAGCCCTTATCTTACGACATGAAAGCTATAACAAAGATAAAAATGCATAGCTGAGTAAAATCTCGCCTATGGTGGGATTCAAACCCAGGCCAGCTGGGTGAAAGTCCAATGCTCCAACCACTGAGCCAGAGTTGACTCCCTGATGCAGTTGTCAGAGAGTGCTGATAAACCTACATGTATAAGTTATGCATATAATCTACCAAGGTAGATAACTGAACGGAGGAATTGCAGTCCATAACACTTCTGCGGCCTCGGTTCGGGACCTGGAAAATGTTAACCCATTAAATAACTTAAATGATCCCTGTAGTGCAGGGAATCACATACAGATTACGAAAACTATACTAATAACTTGTAAATTTTACCATGGAAAAACAAAATTTTCAGATGAAAAATTTAAAGATTTTTCTTATTTCTGCTCAAAATATAGATTGTGGGTAGTTGTTAGAACCGCCTCTCATCCAGGCGGTTCTAACGAGTACCTACAATCTACATTTTAGAGCAGAAATAAGAAAAATAAGGTTTACCCCTGTAAACCCCAGATTTACTGTATAAAAGTGGGGTTCAAGGGGGTCAAAATTATATGGGCATGTTTTCGTGATGAAATGTAAAGTCTACCAATTTGTATTGAAAAATTCATGTTTTTAATGACTTACGTATATAAAAAAACCCACATAAATGTGACAGTACCTGTCTCAGCCAGCCACGATGGTAGAGGACCTCAAACTCAAGGAGAACCTTGGCGAGCTTGTTGTAGTTCTTTATAATCTTCTTGGACTCTGGTCCTTCCAGGAGCTTGTGTTGCTGCTGGAAGATCTCCATCGGATCCTGAATATGGCGAAACAGCTGACGGGCCCAAGAAATTTTACCTGGAGAACAGAATGTTTATCATTAAGGCAATCCCCTGGCAAATTTTTCTGCCATTTTTCAAAGGGAGACAACTTTTGTGACTTCATGTTCACTTTTCTATAAGCCCTGTCCCACTGAAAAACGAGTTTACTCTTAAAGGAAAGAATTTGCTCCTCAGGAGCAAATTATTTCCTTTAAGAGTTGACCTCTATTGACATGGCAGACAAAAGTACTTTTGCAGGAGTTGCCGCCCCTGAAGGTGTATCCTTGCCCTTAAATTGGACCCACCAAGCAAAAATTGTCTTTTCATCATGTGTATCCTGGGAAGACCCTGATCAACTTGTGCTTCCAAGCAGTCTGACCAGTCTTCACTGCTCAGTGTATGGATGCTTTGTGAAAAATTTGATATAACATTATTTTTTGTTCAGCCATTTGGAGACCAGAGAACATTGTTAAGCTTAAATAAAAGCTACAAGCACTGTATGATGCCCGACACTACAACTACATCAAGCAAGTGCCATATCACAGTCAAAAAGGAATTCAAAGTAAGGATGCATTACTCGTTCCCGTAATTAAGTTGACAGGAATACATGACTGAGATGACTGTTTTCAATGTTCAAAGAGCTATGGCTCAAAAAGAAAGTAAACCAGAATTACAATTTTCATTTTCTGTTTTAGGGGACCTGTGCCCTTTAAAATAAGTCAAGGTCTTCAAAATCTAATCATCCCTTAATAAAGTTGGCAGGAATACATGACTGGGATGACTATTTTCAATGTTCAAAGAGCAATGGCTTCACAAGAAAGTAAACCAGATTTACAGTTCTCATTTTCAGTGTTTGGGGGCCTGTGCCCTTTAAAATAAAGTCAAGGTCTTCAAAATCAAATCTTTGGTCAATTGCAATGATATATTGTATCAAGTAAGACCACATTTCATTGATGTGTTCATGAGATTGGATGCAGATAAGCCATCTTTGGCCCAAGATTGACAGTTTGTGTGTGTAGTGGTGGGGGGATCCTTGGGACGGACAGGCCTAAGCAAACTGTGCAGACCCAGATCAAACTGCTCCTGAAGGAACAGTCTGATCAGGATCTACACCATTTGCCATTCCATCTCAAATTTTTGGAATTCTTGTTGGATTGTGAGAAAAACGTGTTAAAATTTGAGAAGAATTACAGCAAGTCCTCAAGTGTTCGAATTTCTAGGATTTTTCAGCACTTGCACCTTACCCTGCTGTTCACGAAAACTCCTACCTTTGTTTTTTGTTTTTGTTTGATCTGAGGTTTAATGTCCCCATCAACACTGTATAGGTCATTTTGGAAACGTTGCTTCCAATTTTGTGGGAAGGTTACCCGACATTGAGATGAAATGACATCTCAAGACCTGTGGCCCGACAATAACAACAGGCTTTATAAGCATGGATGGTCCAACTTGCACACATGGCTTTTCCTGGGCAGTCTTAGATCCTCTAAGCGGTTTACCAGTACTCGTGTGAGGTCGGTTTCAGCTCTGCGTGAAAGCATCCTGCATCGATTTCTTCAAGCCCGGATGGGCAGGGGCCTTCACCTACAATTGTAAACTGTGTAGATTTGTTCAGATGACTTCTTCAGAAGCCATCTGATCAGGATCTAAACTGTTAGTCATTCAGTTTGTGAATTTGAAGAAAGTCAGGAATGGGCGTGGCTAATTTAGATATTCAACAGGATGAGTATTAAAGCTTTGGCCACTAATGAGTTTGCTACGCTAACAATGCTTTGAACCACTAGACCCAGCAATAGTGTTATAAAGAGGCTACTGTATAGGCGTATACTAACCAGCTATGGGTGGAAGATCCCTAGCAACGGGTGGGTCATTCTTGTTCTTCTGGTAAATCTTGGACACCATCTCAATGTCTCGGCTGTAGTGACTAAGAATCCTCTGGTATTTCTCAGCAATCCCAAGGTCAGGGAGCTTCAACCTCTCAAACCTACACAGCAAAGTGATGGCCCTAGCCGTGCTTGTGATCCGCTCAAACTTCTTGTCCATGAACTCACTGATCTGTTTCTGTAAATAACGGGAAACAACTTGCATATACGAGGGATGTTCGAAAAGAACTGCTTATTTCTATCTGGAGACTTCAAATTTCAAGTCAGCCCAAAAGTGCTCATTTCATGCCCTCGAAATACTCCCCGTGGCTAGAAATGCAGAGTTTCAGCCGAACTATACACTTCGTGAAGGCATCATGGAACGCTGATTTGGGCACAGTAATAAGGTACTAATGAATGGCAGATCCAAGTGCCTGTCTGGACTGGTATTTCCGCCCAGCAAGGAATGATTTCAATTTCGGAAACAAAAAGAAATCACATGGGGCAACGTCTGGGGAATAGGGGGGGTAGGCAAAACAGTTACTTGTTCTTTCTTCAAAAACGCCGTACTATTGCGGAGGTATGAGCGGTTGCATTGTCATGTAGAAGACATATGTTTAAAACCAGTGGCAGGGTGTCGTTTCTGATAATACTTTGTCATTTTCTTCAGTACTACGTCTTTGTGGTACTTTCTGGTGATGCTTTTGCCCTTTTTTTACCGGCACTTTGATTGCGACTCCTTCACCAGAGAAGATTGCATACAAAACCTTCTTTGTACTCAAAGAACGTTTGGCAAATTATTGGGCATTTGCTGTGTTTAGTGGCCCAGATCTTATTGCTAACCTTTCTGATGGACTCAAAATAATGGACCTAGGCTTCATCACCTGTGACGACATTGGCAAACTGCTTTTTGTCATATTTTTTAAACATTTGAAGCAGCTTTTTGGCCACTTTAACCTGTTGCCTTTTTTGTTTGTCAGTCAACAGATGTGGCACCCATCTAGCAGAAATCTTACTGGCTTTCAAATGCTTCTTCAAAATAAGGTGAACCGTTGATAGTGATATGCCTACCTTTCGTGCAATATCACCAACTGTAAATCTGGCATCTCCTTCAATGATTTCCTTTATTGTGAAAACAATTTCTTTACGAGATGCAGATTTTGGCCTACCTGATTTCGTTGCATTTTTGATGGACTCTACACCAGACTCAAATTTCTTTTTCCACTGAACTGTGTCATAAGACACACAAGAAGGTCCAAAAGCAGTAGAAATTTCAGTCATGAGCTTCTTCAAAGAACAACCAAGTTTTGAGCAAGATTTGCTGTAAGCCCGTATTTCATCTCTTTAGTCGACGCTTCTACCAACTATTTTTACTGCAGTGATATTCAAATGGCAAATTTTATGTCTTACACTTAGTCTAACATGTACATTTATACACCATTGTGTAGATATTGAATAGCCCTATACAAGTATGTATTGGCTTTGATCGTGCCCCACGTAGATATCGAACTAGAGGACAATAAGCAATTCTTTTCGAACATCCCTCGTATGTAATAAGATGTCTGATTGGATAACATAAAAATGATTGACAGTTTTACTCTGGGATATACCGAGATGATCTTAAGTACTGGGACACATGTGCCTAAGCAAACAGTGTAGAACCAGATCAGACTGCTCCTAAAGGAGATATGAAAGAATACACTATGTCACATGGATATGACATCAAAATGGGAAGACTTACATGAAGGTCCTTTATTTGTCTCTGGAAATCCTCGTAGTCCTGCGCAAACTCTTGTTTCCTCTGGTCGAGGAAGTCATACGGTTTCTTCTTGATCTGGGTCTGTATCACACTGAATCGGTTTGCCATCACCTCAATACCTGCAAATAATCAGTAAATATAAGTACAGTCAACCCTCTTTATACCGACATTCGTTATAACGGAAAAACTCGTAATAACGGCAATTTGAATGGAATGACTACTTAGCTAAAGGCATAGCCTTGGTTCTGAGTGGCATGGATTTCCCCCGGGTCGGCAATGCACAAATCAAGTCCATAGTCATGAAAGGGTCTTGTAATCTAATACTCCAAGAGCCAAATGTTATAGATATTTGTTAGAATCGCCTCACTGAGGCGATTCTAACAAATGTCTTTAACGTAAGTTTCTTGGAGTAATAATGGGGAGAAGGCCTTTTATTACCTACCATACTCCAAAGTGGGATTCTTTATAACAGCAAATTCTTTATAACGGCACAATAATAGGGAACAATCAAAGTCATTATAATGAGGGTCCTCTGTATTAACCCTTGTCCTGCTGGATAAATATATTTTGCCACACCCAATTCTGATGATCAACCAATCAGATTACTTGATGTAATTTATTCCTATAAATTTACGAAGTGAATGTCAAACAGTGTAGATCCTGATCAGATGGCTTCTTCAGAAGCCATCTGATCTTTATCTACACTGTTTGCCAAAGGTTGCACATATTCTGACTCAGCAGGACGCACTCTTCCGCCCAGTGATTTATCACACACTATATCACCAGATTTTACTATTGGCTATATAGGTGACCCATGCTAGAAGTGAAGCTTAATCTCAAATTATATTATATTGATGACCAAAAATAGTTTTGCAAATGACACTGTTTGAAGATGTATTATAAGAATATATATTGACTGTACAGAACAAATGACTATAAATGGTCATTTTTCCATACAATCTATACAATTTTGTTTGGATACCATACCAGACTTGCCTACCCCTTGAGACAGAAAATAGTAAGATCCCATTAAAAAAATCGTAAGATTCAAATTTTATTCGTAACGGTTTTAAGGTATCCGATGCGAGGTCAAAATAAGCCTCGCAATTTTTTTTTTTTTTTTGACTGCATTGAATCGGCCAATTCAGCTTTTCTTTTTTATCCTCATGTTTTTTCCGTTGTAAAGGCATCCATCTTGACGCTCATACCAAAACGAATTTGTTAAATGAACTGTGATTGGCTTACTTCCCTATCATTAGCCAATGAAATTTTATTTAAATTCGCAACCATAGTAAGCCAGGAACGACAACTATTGTCTTGTTCCGGTATAAACTGCGCTTACCTGAATGGAACTGAAATAATCGCTCCGATTTACCGAATTTTTTACAAACAGCGAAAATCGTACGGAATTCAGCCGGGATCATAAGGTCGTAATTTGGACATGAAAATAGTAAGCCTTACGACCAAATTGTAAGGGTAGGCAAGTCTGCCATACGGTTGTACCGGAAACCTCAAAACGGGTACCCTAGCAAACAGTGCAGGCCAAGCTCAGACACCGCAGAATGTGGCATCTGATCTGGGCCTGTTCTGCTTATCAGTGTCCCTTTTTGGGATCTCCAGTCTAAAATGGATTAACACTAATGCAAAGGGTTCCACAAACCTTCAATCTTTGACTCAGCCAGGGTGGAGTACATAGCAAACGTCTCGAAGATTGAGATGATGTGCTTCAGCCTCTTTGTGAAAGTGTCAAACTTCCCGAAAATGTACATCTCCGAAAACTCAAATGGTCGCTCATTTGGCATCTTCTCCAGCTTTTCCTTTGTCTTGTGGAAGCACCGCTGGTACTCCTCATTGAGACGGATACAGTCACTGAGCTTCTTGATGACCTCAGCTGATGGCTGGGACCACACAGTTTCGCAGCCACCATGGGTGATGTAAGACTTGCATGCTGTGATCATTTGGTTGGTGATCTGAAGAAAAATCAGAATTTTCAATGTTTAACGGGAAAAAGATACACCTTCAGGGGAGGCAACTCCTGCAAAAGGATTCTTGTCTCCCATGACAATAGGGGTCAACTCTTAAAGGAAAGAATTTGCTCCTGAGGAGCAAATTCTTTCCTATAAGAACAGACCCCTTTGTCTGTGGGACAGCGTTTATAGAAAAGCGAAAAGGAAGTCCCAAAAGTTTGTCTCCCTTTGAAAAATGGCAGAAAAATCTGCTAGGTGTATCCATTCCCCTTAAAAAGCAGTATGATAAACTGTTGTAAATCAGCGGTTGGATCTTTGGATGGTTAATTGGTTGATCTGGAATTCGACAGTCCAGTTAACACTATAAAGGTCATGTTGACACTATGTGTGACACAGTACCTCTTTCATACTTCGAAAATGGTAATTTTTCCGAATAACGCGCGCAACACATAGTTTCATGATGGTTAACATCTCTGCAAAGTAATTTCAAAATCCATCCAGAAATAAGAAAGTTATTGACTGCGTTTAAGTTTCGAATGGACGAACGGACAGGGTCAATGCTATATGTCCTTCTTCCATTCTTCAAATGGCAGAGGCATAAAAACAAAAATAACCTCATAAATCTGATGATGTGGCTCAGTTAAGAATCATAGGTACAAGTGAAGTAAGCCATTACCTTAACAAAGAGTGACGTCATTCTCTCCGAGGTGTTGTAGTAGCGGGAGATGCTGTGTATCATCCTGATAGCGTTGATCAGTCCCGGGATGCCCTCCAACATGCCAACCTGTTTGAAGAGATAATTGAGGAGATATTGAAACAAAAGTATTTAATCCCTCAAGTGCTTACCCTGAATAGTTGATGGCATTTTCAAAGAACTACAATTATGTTTGTTGTTTTTCTTTTTTTTTCAGAGAAAGTGTGACCTGGCTGATGATTTGCATGAAATGTCAAAATAGGCTGTAATCTGGTCTAGAATATTCTATAGCATTTGAGGGGAATGGGAACACCTTCAGGGGAGGCAACTCCTGCAAAATTATTTTGTCTCCCATGTCAATATGAGTCAACTCTTAGAGAAAAGAATTTGCTCCTGAGGAGCAAATTCTTTCCTTGAAGAGTAGACCCCTTTTTCAGCAAGATTGAGCTTATAGAAAAGCAAACAGGAAGTCCTGAAAGTTGTCTCCCTTTGAAAATGGCATAAAAATGTGCCAGGTGTTCCCATTCCCCTTAAGGTCTCCAATGTTGAAAGGGGTCTACTGTTAACCCTTATCCTGCTGAACACTCCAACCCCTATCTTTGCAAACAGTGTAGATCAAGATCAGATGGCTTCTGAAGAAGCCATCTGATCAGGATCTACCCTGTTTGTCATACAGTTTGTAAACTGAACAAATACACTGTACCAAGTGATTGGATTGGTAGACAGTCAGAAATGGTAGTGCTAAATTAATTTATTCAGCAAGATAAAGGTCAAAGGGAAGAGATATATATCTACTACATTCTTTGACTGGCTTAAGGGGAATGGGAACACCTGGCAGATTTTTTGGCCATTTTTTCAAAGGGAGACAACTTTCGGGACTTCCTGTATGCTATTCTGTAAGCCCCATCCCACTGAAAAAGGGGCTAGTCTTAACTCCTTAGGAGCAAATTCTTTCCTTTAAGAGTTGACCCCTATTGAAATGGGAGACAAAAATACTTTTGCAGGAGTTGCCTACCCTGAAGGTGTTCCTATTCCCCTTCAGTACAGCTACTGCTTTAATGACTGAGGGATTTTATACGTATACAGTAGAACTTCGATGGCTCGAACACTGATGGCTCATTTACCATGGATTAGTCGAACCCATTCTTGAGCCCCTAGCGAAATCCTCTACATAAGAAATAGTGGGGGATAATTAAGGAGGTTTTAGTCTTTCATCTTGCAAATGTATGCTGTGTGTACTCATTAGAATCACCTCGATGAGGTGATTCTAATGAGTACACACAGCATAAATTTTCATTAAAGAACACCGAAAAGATGTCTAAAAGTATCTAGTTATGCCTCATGACAGTAACCTCAGTGGCTCGAACTACCCCTGTCTCGAACAGATTTTCAAGGTCCCAAAGGTGTTCGAGCCATTGAAGTTCGACTGTATGTAGTGCTCAATTTATCTAAATCAAACATCCCAGTACTCCAGCAGTCATAACTAAGTGAATAAGGCTTGTTCTTTACTTATATTGCACCATGTTTGCAGCAATGTCCATATGATGTTGCTTTAGTTAGCCTGTATTAGCAGGTAAACACACTTACTGGATCACTGTTGTAGAGTGGGTCACAGAACTTCTCCAGCGTGTACAAGAACTTGACGTTGTCCTTTGCTTCATTGGCAGTGTCTGTGATACGACGATCCAATTCTTGCCATTGCTGCAGTATAAATTGTAAGACTGGGATAGCTAACAATGGTACTAATACTACCTGGCTATCTATGTTAACCATTATCTTGCTGTTCACGACAACCCGTATCTTTGCAAACAGTGTAGATCCAGATCAGATGGCTTCTGAAGAAGCCATCTGATCTACACTGTTTGACATTCAGTTTATGAATTTGTAGTAATAAATTACATCAAGTAATTTGATTGGTTGATAGACAGAAATGGGTGTGGCTTAAATGAAAATTCAGCAAGATAACGGTTAAACTGACAAATGTTCTGGTTCTTGACCTTATTTTTTTCTGGGTTCTTGATTTTCATTGTACTTTGATTATGTTAACTTTTAATTTGCTTGTGGTTCAACTGCCTTGGTCAGTGATAATTGCATGGACAATAGCAGTATAAGTTAAATATCTTTAACCCTTAAAATGCGAAGAAAATCAACATTCTGCAAAAATGTTGCCTGCTTATGTCGTCTGCTGAATCTTCTTGCAAACTTTTTAAAAAATATTTTTACATACAGGCAAACAGGCAAACAGTGTGGGCACTGATCAGACTGCTCCTACAGGAGCAGTCTGATCTGGGTCCAAACTATTTGCAAAAAATTACTTTCAAAGTAACCTGCAGACAGCAAAGCAGACGACCATTGTCGTGATTGATGTTTTATGGGTTAAGAAGCTTATCACCTTGATTAGCTTAGACTTGGCAGCATGCAGGACTCCTAGAACAGCCTTGACCTCTTGACCCTTGATCTGATCCAGTAGATAGTTGAACTTGGACATCCTTTTCTTCCAATGGTCTAGTTCAGCTCTTGGTCCAATGTCGTCTGCTTCCTTTCTCATCTGCTCACTCTCTGCCAGAACCTATCAACAGATATAATAAACAACAATTAGCTTTCTTTCTTTTGTTTTGAGTTTTCAATGATAATGAGGTAATTCTGAGCTGGCTTCGATAACAAACATGTGTGCTTTAACCCTAATCCGGCTGTTCACGACAACTCACATCTGTGCAAATGGTGTAGATCCAAATCAGACGGCTTCTGAAGAAGCCGTTTGATTAGGATCTTTGCAAACAGTATAGATTCAGATCAGATGGCCATCTGATCAGGGTCTACACTGTTTGTCATTAAGATTACAAGTTTGAATGAATAAATTACATCAAGTAATTTGATTGGTTGAAATGTAAATGGGTGTGGCCAGATTAATATATGCAGCGGAATAAGGGTTAACGGCATCTTTCACATCTGTAGAACTACCATTTCAGATAAAAATGTTTCATGTTTTTCTGCTCCAAGCAAAGATTGTGGGGGTGCATTAGAACCGCCTCATTGAGGCTGTTCGAACGAGCAGCTCACCGCACTTGCCGCATGTGCAAAATAGTAAAATTCTTAGCTTAACAACGGAAAAATTGCATTTGAATGGGGATAACTGTATTAAAATTGTCATTTGTGGAGGTAAATCGTCGGTTTTATGGTCGCGAATTACGTTTTACAGCTCCGCTAATGCGTCGCTGTAAAACGAAAATTACAACCGTAAAACCTCCGATTTACCTCCTCAAATGACAATTTTCAGTACAGTTATCCACAAAATTTACAAAAATATGCATTACATAGACTTGTTAATATGATGCATTGTAACCCAGTTGTTGCCAGTGTGGGGCCCTAACAATAAGCACTGCTCCACATCATGGTCTGACTATATATCAAGTTTCAGCTTGATCGAATGTTAATTGTAGGAGGAGTTATCCGGAAACGAAATATTTACAGAAATACTCAAAGGGGCATAACTCTGTAAATATTTGGTTGACTATAACCTCGAAAGAATATGCGCTACAACAGGTCATGGTCTTACTAACTACCAAGTTTCAGCTTGATCAGATGAAAACTGTAGAAGTTATCCGGAAATGAAAGTTTACAAAAATGTTCAAAGGGGCATAACTCAGTAAATATTTAGTGGACCGTAACCGTGAAACGATATGCACTATATCAGACCATGGTCTCACTAACTACCAAATTTCAGCTTGATCAGATGAAAACTGAAGGAGAAGTTATCCGGAAATGAAAGTTTACAAAAATGTTTAAAGAGGCATAACTCAGCAAATATTTAGTGGACCGTAACCTCGAAATGATATGCGCTACATCAGGTCATGGTCTTACTATCTACCAAGTTTCAGTTTGATCTGATGAAACCTGTAGGAGGAGTTATTCGGAAACGAAAAGTTTACAGAAGGATGGATTGCAGACCCCATACCATAATATGACCGTTTTTGCAAAATGGGGGTATAAAAAGGATATCCGTGGATGTCATTTCTGGTCTAACGAAGAAGTCATGACGGCAGTTTAGGAGTGGGTCAGAGACAAGGGCCCTGGCTTCTTCAGTTCTTGGCTGATGGCACTGGAACAACCTTGGTCCAAGTGCATCATTCTATTGGGCAACAATATCGAAAAAGAAGAGATCAATCTTGCCCAGAAATAAGTTCTATATCCAAAAAAAGATGTACAGAATGTAGAAAATGACTGTTTATGTTCATTTTTAATGACAGATTCTTTCTGTCATTCTTCGTCGTGCTGCATGTTTACAATTTTAACGTCCGAACTTCCGGCTTCCACTCCTTTTGAAATATGACTCCGCGCATATAGTCCGTTGTTTGTTGACTTTTCATGCTCGCTGTCTCAAAACTAATTTCTCATGGCATTATTTCCGCATTTTGATTACATGTTTTGTTTCATTTGTAATCAAAATACAAAAATGATCTTTCTTAAATTACAAACAAAACGGGAAAAGTTAATTGAATATGCATAAGGAAAGTTCCCATTTTATACAGACGACCGCATAATAGGTCATTGGCGAATCTTGGAGGCGGCGTCTAAACACGGCCTTCACTGCGGGCTTCACTGTTGTCGAAAGTTAGCCCATTTTTTTTCCTAAATTAATTCCTATATTTCTAGCTGACGCCCCTTAATTTTGAACCGGGATTTCGAAATAAAATCTTCGTCAGATAAGTGATAATATTACATTCAGTACAAAATGGGTTATGATTAATTATATTTGTATCAATACGCCATTAAAGTACCTTTGTATATTTTTAGAAAAGAAGAAAAAAACAAAAAAAAAACAATATGTATAGAGCTACAATCAGTGCACACCATTTAAGTAACTAGATAAACTTTGAAAAATAAAGAAAATAAACTGTATTTAACTTTTGATTATCGGCCAAGCCGCTTTGTCTGGTCCTGACCCGCACACAACAGTTACAGGCCAGGTTAAGATTTTACCCCTTCAACCCTCGAGTTTCTCCAGTTCACTTTTCAGTCACTGAATTTGTACGCGTCCATTCTACACATGTAAATTGGGTGTCTAGTCAATAGTCGTCAATAGCATGTCAAACCATGTAGAACCGAATGCGGTGTATCATTATGAGCAATCTCACCAGGTTCTACACTGTTTGCATCTGTAGGTATCTGTACTTGGCTAGGTACAGACTCATAACACTTACATGACCTAATTAAATGCGAAGTACGTGACGCTAGAAACTTCACCGTACGGTATCAAGCCAGCAATAATAAACTCCTAACAGTTATCACTGTCCAATTCTGTTGTATAGGTCTAAATAACTGAATATGTAAGCACAATTTTGTGATAAATAATTAGTCACATGCCGCAAAACTTCAAACATCGCACAAAAGTGTTTTCCTTTATTGTAGCGCACGACATAAGGCAGGTTCTTGACTAAGCCGCGAAACACATCTCAGTCAACAAGTGTAAGCTTTTACAAGAAAGTTGCGGCTATGTGTTGTCATAAACTGGCAACTATCTCAGCAGGCACATGACGTAATTGTGACGTCACATCAACGTCGGTGCAACGTCATGACGTTGCATCGACGTTGATTTGACGTTGCCCTAGCGACGTGTGCCTGCTGGGTGGTCATTTGCATGTTGTTTTATTTATAATGTCCAAGTAAAATGAAGATGAAAGTGTTTAACAGCCGATTCACCTCAGTTTTGTGAACCAAACTAAAAATCAGCACTCCAGCGCCATTGTCCTTATCACTTAAGAAAGTAAATCTGAATTGCACGACCTGCAGAAAAGCGACCGACTGAAGTCGGTTGATTTTCTAAGAGTGCCCTAAAATCACCGTGTCATTCTGTCAGTCTGTCTGTCCGTCCGTAACCCGTTTGTGAAAATTGGTGATAGTGACTTAACCGCTTTGAATATTTAAACAATTTTTGGCATACTGAAAGATATCAATGAGATCTAACCAATGAACTTGCGAAATATTACATACCATTTAGTATAGCCTCGCCGAGGCGAAAAATGTGAAAATTTTCGAACTGCTTCTCCTCGGAAACCGTTGGGCCGATTGAAGTCGAAATTTCATATGAAGCCTCTTTGGGATGGGGGAAACCAAAATTTGCTCATGGGGTCCAGATCACATGACCAAAATGGCCGCCAAGCCATATATGGTCTGTCTGTCTGTCCGTCCGTAACCCGTTTGTGAAAATTGGTGATAGTGACTTAACCGCTTGGAATATTTAAACATTTTTTGGCATACTGATAGATATCAATGAGATCTAACCAATGAACTTGCGAAGAATTACATTCCATTTAGTATAGCCTCGCCGAGGCGAAAAATGTGAAAATTTTCGAACTGCTTCTCCTCGGAAACCGTTGGGCCGATTGAAGTCAAATTTCATATGGGGCCTTTATGGGATGAGGGAAACCAAAATTTGCTAATGGGGTCCAGGTCACATGACCAAAATGGCCGCCAAGCCATATATGGTAAAAACCCTTCAAAAATAGTCTTCTCCAGAACCACTGGGCAGATTTCCACGAAACTTGATAAATAGCATCTGGGACGTAGGCCCATCATAAATTGCTAAAATGGTGACCCTGGGTTGACCTTGACCTTCTTTGTGCCTAGGTCAAACTTTGACACATATGCTTTTGTATTGGGAAAGTGAGAATGCATTTTATCCTGCAAACCATTCAGAATACAGTACTAAAGTATAAGATATATGATAAGGCGCATTTATTGGGGGAGCCGTTTTAGGCCGCCATACCCATATATGGTTACACTTATAAAGCTAAAAGCATCCGGCGGGTCGTGCACTTCAGCTGAAGCACTGGTTTTTCACAGAATCTGTCATTTCAGTGCCTTTTGGCGCTTTGATTAGATTAGGAAGGAAAATAACATAAAAATCCTAAAAATGCGGACACCTTGAGGACTTGCTGTAATTCTCCTAAAATTTTAACAAATTTGTTTCAAGACCAAGCAAGGAGTCCAAAAGGTGCAGAGGAATGTCATACAATGTAGGCCCTGATCAGATTGCTCCTTCAGGAGCCATCTGATCTGGGTCTGCATTGTATGGTTAGCCATGTCTGTCTCAATGCTTAGGACCATTACAGTAACGTCATGATCCTAAACATGGTCATTTTTCTACATTATTTATACATTTTTGCAATCCATCTTAAAACTGTAATATATCCAAAACCATGTCATAATGAGCGGTGCTATAATAAAGGTGTTTACGGTGACTCACCTGTTCAACTTGTTTGGTCCACGTGTACATAGTAGCTTCTATCCCTTCCATTGCCTCTGTGCTATTGGCCAGTGTCTGGTAATCTGCTGGAGTCTGCACTCGGGAAAGGTCGTAGGTCTCACAGGGTTTCAAGGTCACTTTCTCATTTAAACTCTCTTGCGCTCCTGCAAATTTATAAAATGCTTATCAAACCTTTCACCCCTGAATTTCTGAGGTGACAACTTCCACCTTTCCATTCTTGTAAACAGGGTGTAGCCAAAATCATTAACTGAATGGCAAGGTTTTTTTTCAGTGTTGATCCTGATCAGATGGACGCTTATGAGCTGTCTCCTCTGTGGACCGACAGTTTGCACAGTTTTGTCTGCTAGTAGGGTTAAATTAAACCCTTATCCCGCTGAACACAATAACCCCTACCTTTGCAAACAATGTAGATCCAGATCAGATGGCTTCTGAAGAAGCCATCTGATCAGGATCTTCTTTGTTTGACATTCAGTTTGTAAACTGAGAAAATGCTTCGATTGGTGAATAGTCAGAACTGGATGCGGCTAAACTGATTTATTCAGCAGGGTTAATGGAAAGTTTATCTTCCCAAATATTTTTTTTTTTTTTTTTGGTTTGGGTTTTACGGCCCTTTCAAGATTATTTCACTCATATCGAGCCGATCTTTAATCAGAGGTGGGCGAAAACCGGAGTACCCGGAGAAAAACCAAATGACCTTCTGTTGCAGAACTTGGCGTCTCACACGTGGCTCCCAAATATTTACCTCTTACCTTTTTGCTGCTGTTAACAACAACCCCTACTTTCGCAAACTGTGTAGATCCAGATCAGATGGCTTCTGAATCTGATCAGGATCCACACTGTTTGACTTCAATTTGTTAATTTGTAGGAATAAGTTGCATCAAGAAATTTGATTGGTTCATAGTCAGAAATGGGTATGACTAAATTAATTATTCAGTGGGATAAGGGTCTAATGAACGTCCTAATAAACCCCACTTTATACAGAGAGAAAAAAAGGGTTAACCCTTATCTTGCTGAATATTCATTCAAGCCACACCCATTTCTGTCTATCAACCAATCAAATTACTTGATGTAATTAATTACTACAAATTCATAAACTGAATGCCAAACAGTGTAGATCCCGATCAGATGGCTTCTTCAGAAGCCATCTGATCTGGATCTACACTGTTTGCAAAGATAGGGATTGTCTTGAACAGCAAGATAAGGGTTAATAAGAGTACACATTACTTTCCTGATTTTCATTCCTAAACATAGATTCTGAGTGCTTGTTAAAACGATGTCAATAAGGCGGTTTTAAGGAGCACCCACAATCTTATGTTTGTTTCTTAACCCGTATCTTGCTGTTCATGACAACTCCTATCTTTGCAAACAGTGTAGATCCAGATCAGATGGCTTCTGAAGACGCCATCTGATCAGGATCTACACTGATTGGCATTTAGTTTATGAATTTGTAGCAATAAATTACATCAAGTCATTTGATTGGCTGATAGACAGAAATGGGTGTGGCTTAAATGAATATTCAGCAAGATAAGGGTTAAATAAGAAAAAAACATCACAAATTGCCGTAAGAAAAATGTAAATTTGTAGAGCTATAAACACTTCCACTGGTGATCACAAGTAGCAGATGACAATTTCAAAGTTTTGTTGTTTTTTTTTTCTCATTTTTCACAGAAAATGAGGCTAATGACATTCTGACCAACAGATGATTCACGTGTACATTCAAGCCATATTTTCTATGAAAATATTTTTAAAAACCAGTCTGTCATCTGCTTTATGTAGCAATAGAAGAATTACTGATAGCATCCTTTCACATGTTTTGTTTGTTTGTTTGATTTGAGGTTTAACATCCCAGTCAACACTGTAAAGGTCATTTTGGAGCTGTTGCTTCCAATTTTGTGGGACTTTTACCCGACACTGAGATGAATTGACATCTCATGAAACCAATAGGGTTTATAAGCATGGACGGTCCGACTAGCACCGCTTTGTGAGCCCCTGCCCATAGGGGCTTGAAGAAATATATGGGCTGCATGATGCTTCAACGCAGAGCTGATTCTGGCCCGCACACTAGTACTGGTAAACCGTTTAGAGGATCTAAGCCTGTCCAGGAACTGCAGTGCGAGGCGTACCGTCCATGCAAATAAACCCTATTGGTTTCATTGGCCGACAGGGCTTGAGATGTCATTTCGTCTCAATGTCAGGTAAAAGTCCCACAAACTTGGAAGCAATGTCTCCAAAATGACCTTTACAGTGTTGACTGGGACGTTAAACCTCAAATCAAACAAACAAAGCACCGCTTTGCCTGGGCAAGCTTAGATCCTCTAAGCTGTTTACAAGTACTTGTGTGCAGGTCGGTTTCAGCTCTGCATGGAAGCATCATGTAGTCCATCTATTTCTTCAAGCCCCAATGGGTGGGGGCTATCCTTTCACATGTATGTATCCTCATTACATTAACAGTGCATGTAATGAATACCCCACTAAACCCCTTTTTATACAGCAATATGAGGTTTATGGGCTGTATTATATTTTCTTTATTTCTGCTTCAATACATAGGCTGTGAATACTTGTTAGAACTGCCTCAATGAGGCAGTTCTAACTAGCACCCTCAACCTATGTTTGGAGTAAAAATAAGAAAAATATCACAATGTTTCATCAGAAAAGTGTCCGTTTTTGAGATACGAAAATGCACTATGCCTAATGGATGTGTTATCGTAATGCTAATGCAAAACATAATGGCGAATATTCTTACCAACGAGAACTGTGACAAAGGCATCTAGCGTATTCAGGAAGTCCAGCCTGGTCTGATGGGCAGCCTTGCTGTCGAGGGCACCCCAGCCTTTGTCGAGGCTCTTGAGGGCAGGGATAAAGATGTTGGACAGAAGGGTCTCCACCCCGCTCAGTAATCCACTGCCGTTCTTTCCCTGACCATTTGTGTCAAGAATTGTAAAGTTAATTTCCTGCAATAGTAATAACATCATTTTACACTTGAGCCATCCTGATTAACCCTTTTTAATGGAATCTTCCTCCTTATATATAGCAGAAGTCCATTTTAAAATTTAGGGATGTCAGGTTGTGTTTTCTTCAAAACTGATTTGGAAAATGGCTGAATTTTAAGCAAACAGTGGAGGCCCTGATCAGACGCCGCATCTGCGGCGTCTGATCTGGGCCTGCACTGTTTGCCCGGGTACCCTTTTGGGGTTTCCAGTACAAAATGGGTTAACAGCAAAAATTAATACACAGTAAAATTCCCATATGAAGACCACCTTTGGAGCTGTTCAAAAGTGGTCTTTAAGACCACTTTCGAACAGTGCCCAAAGGTGGTATCTGACCAGAAGACACTGTATGCAGCAAACACAAAGAATGAATAACTGCAACCTACTAAATAAGGCAGAATTTGTCTTAATTCTAGATGGTCTTAATAGCGGAATTTCACTGTTTTGTTTGTTTAATTTGAGGTTTAACGTCCCCGTCAACACTGTATAGGTCATTCTGGAGACTCTGCTTCCGATTTTGTGGGACTTTTACCCGACACTGAGATGAAAAGACATCTCAATCCCTGCTGCCCAATGAAACCAATGGGGTTTATATGCATGCTCAGTCTGACTTGCACCAGTTTGCAGGCAGGCTTAGCCTTTCTGAGCGGTTTGCCAGTACTCATGTGCAGTCAGTTTCAGCTCTGCGTGGAAGCATCATCCAGCCCAATCTATTTCTCCAAGCCCTGATGGGCAGGGGCAAGACTCCTGCTATGTACAAAAGCCGAAGATTCCATCCAGTATGGCCCCCGCCCATAGGGGCTTGAAGAAATATATGGGCTGCATGATGCTTCCACGCAGAGCTGAATCCGGCCCGCACACTAGTACTGGTAAACCGTTTAGAGGATCTAAGCCTGTCCAGGAACCACGCTGCGAGGTGGACCGTCCATGCTAGTAAACCCTATTGGTTTCATTGGGCGACAGGGCTTGAGATGTCATTTCATCTCAGTGTCGGGTAAAAGTCCCACAAAATTGGAAGCAACGTCTCCAAAATGACCTTTTCAGTGTTGACGGGGACGTTAAACCTCAAATCAAACAAAACTCCTGCTATGTACAAAAGCCAAAGATTCCATCCAGTACAAAATGTTTTAAAGAGTACCATAATTATCCTAAGTACCTCAGCAAACAGTGTAGACCCAGATCAGTCTGCTCCTGAAGTAGTAGTCTGATCATGGTCTACACTGTCATTCTGTTTGTGCACCTTTTGAACTCCTTGTTAGATCATGAAACAAATTTGTTAAAGTTTAAGGAGAATTACAGCAAGTCTTAAAGGCGTCAGAATTTTTTAGGATTTTTACGGTATTTTGAATTAATTAGCGCACATGCTCACATGCAAATACTTTATAGATGACATCAATGTAGAGTGCAAGATTTTGCCTAACTCTTGACCTGTTGAACACGACAACCCCTAGTGTAGATCTAGATCAGATGGCTTCTGAAGAAGCCATCTGATCAGGATCTACACTATATGTCATTCTGTTTATGAATGAACAATAACAATAGTTGATGTTTGGTGGAAAATCTGATAAAATCATAGAAATCAGACTTCAATTTTCGGGCCCATTTGACGTTTTTGAGGAAAGACCTGCGACACGAGGATAAAGTATGATTTTCTTGATAATAAAGTTCCACTGCATCTGTATTTCAAGCGTAGGACTACTGAAAATGTAATAAAACATTATATTAAGTAATGTGAATAATCAAGATTCTTCAGCAAAAATACCTTTGTCATGTTCTGTTCTGTTATCACAGTAGTTGGATCTGCAACTTTGGTAAACAATAAGCAGGTGCCACGTAGTGGTACCTCGCTGCCGTCTGCCACAAATACCTTGGGCTTGTGGGTCTTTGTTGTTTTAGCTGGGGCTGGTCTCAGGTGATCCACTGCAAGAAAAAAAAAAAAACAATTATAACCCTTTAAGCACCAAATAAAAATTCCACAGCAAACAATTGTTATTTTTTTTTCAGTAATTGTTTCTCAAAAAATCTAGCTTGACAACTAACAGCAAGCAGACAATTAACATGAAATGTCAAACCATACATTTTCTGGCTTGATATATCACTTAGCAGATGATTTCTCTGAAAAAAAAACACAAAAAAACAACAACGAAAAACAAACAACACACAAACAAGAAACAAGTGGACCTGTTGAAGATGGCCCTGTAATGCTCACCTCAGCACAGACTGTCTTCATGTCAATAATAGCTTATTGCAAGTTTCTTGCAAGTATGTTAATTTTGTCATAATTTTAACCTGTCTGGCTTTCTGTCTGAGCATGACTATAACCTTACGTTGCACCTTACCATACATAAATTTGGACAGGCCTGAGCAAACAGTGTAGACCCAGATGAGACGCTGCAGTGTTCTGTGGTGTCTCATCAGGGTCTGCACTGTTTGCCACTCATCCAGCTATTTTAGCCAAAATTTTGGGTAGTAAATTCTACTTATCAAACAATCGATTACAAGCAAATCAGTAATGATAAATCATTTTTTTGGAATTTATCAATCTATTAATGGATTATCTGAGTAAACGTTTCAGTCATACATGAATAATCTCAACAAAAGAATATCGCCCGACCCAGCAGGGATCTAACTGGCAACCTCCTGATCACCAGTCAAAGGCATATCCGAGTTACTGAGGCTTACTTAGTTGCAAGTAAGATCCAGCAAAAACTGAAGGAATTATGTTAACCCTTATCCTGCTGAATATTCATTTTAGCCACACCCATTTCTGACTTTTAACCAATCAAATTACCTTATGTAGTTTATTCCTATAAATTGATAAAGTTAATGTCAAACAGTGTAGATCCTGATCAGATGGTTTCTTAAGAAGCCATCTGATCTGGATCTACACTGTTTGCAATGAATAGGGTTGTCGTGAACAGCAAAATAAGAGTTAAGCAGGAAATTCTCTTGAAACTTCAAGTCATATTTTCTTTGAAAAACAATAAAAATATCCAAAACACGTTGTCTGTTCAAGCTGTGCTAAAGCTATGATAAATTAAAATTTTGTAATAGCCAGATCGAGGTTATAATTTTTTTTTCATGCTGAATTCACTTGATCAAGCATGCAATCTGTCCTTAAGCAGACCTAGCAGATCTGAATCAAGTCCCTAGTGCAAACACAAACTTATTTCTTGCAATACACCACAACCTCTTTATAACACTATTGTAGGGGTCACAAACAGAAACTGTGTTAGTTAAACAACTGTGTTATAGCCAAAACAAAAATAAACATATTCTATAGAAAATACAAATGTACCATTTATGGTCATTTTTCTATGTAATTTGTACATTTTAGGAATTTTCTATGGTCATTTTTCTATGTAATTTGTACATTTTAGGAATTTTCTATGGTCATTTTTCTATGTAATTTGTACATTTTAGGAATTTTCTATGGTCATTTTTCTATGTAATTTGTACATTTTAGGAATTTTCTATGGTCATTTTTCTATGTAATTTGTACATTTTAGGAATTTTCTATGGTCATTTTTCTATGTAATTTGTACATTTTGGGAATTTTCTATGGTCATTTTTCTATGTAATTTGTACATTTTGGGAATTTTCTATGTTATCTGTACATTTTGGGGATTTATTCTATGTTATAGTAGTCGCAGATGAAATTGACTAGGCGGAGATATTCCGGTGTTGTCAATATATGTCAAATTTGTTGAGTCACCAGAGGATACGGTAGAGTGTCTTTCGCATGCTTTCTGCAAGCTAAACAAATGGCCATATATACGCCACAGCATTGTTTGTGTTACAGTTAAATTCACACTTTCGGGTGACTTGGTTTACCTTTTTGTTAACCCATTTTGTACCAAATGGAATCTTCCTCCTTATATATAGCATGAGTCCATTTCAAAATTTAGGGGTGTCAGGTTATGTCTTCTTCAAAATTGATTTGGAAAATGGCTGAACTTTCTGCAAACAGTGTAGGCCCTGATCAGATGCCGCGTTCTGCGGCGTCTGATCTGGGCCTGCACTGTTTGCCACGGTACCCGTTTAGGGGTTTCCAGTCTGAAATGGGTTAATAGAACATTCCAAAGGTAGGTATAAACGATAGCTCCGCCTAGTCAATCTTATCTGCGACTACCTGTACATTTTTGGGATCCATCATTAAACAGTGTAATATCAAAACCATGTTATAATGAATAGTGTGATAAAGAAGTTTATATGAACCAACAAGAATTCTCCTTCACATAAGCTATTATGATTAGCTGGTTAGAGAAAATTCTTTTAAACTTCAGATGGACATGCATTTGTACAATGAGCATACTCAAAAGAAGAACTGTATTACAGGTATATAATTAGGTCTATCACAAAGATTATCAATAGATGTTATATAAAGAGTTAACCCTTCTCTTGCTGAATATTCAGTTTAGCCACACCCATTTCTGACTTTGAAACAATCAGATTACTTGATGTAATTTATTCCTACAAATTCATAAAGTGAATGTCAAACAGTGTCTTCAGAAGCCATCTGATCTGGATCTACACTGTTTGCAAAGAAAAGGGTTGTCGTGAACAGCAAGATAAGGGTTAAAACAAGTGAAATCAGGGGCCAGCTGTTCAAAGCATTGTTAGCTTAACGAGCACATTATTGGACAAATTGTTAACTGTTCAAGCAAGTACAATATCTAAAACAGTTGTACTCAGGTATTTTTGCTGAAAAAATGTAAGCTGCTCACATGTTTTCACCAAAAGTAGCACCATATTCACCATATTAAATGACCAAATTTTTAACGTTATGTTAGCTAATGACATGGTTAGTTTCGAACAACTGGCCCCCTGTAGTTAGCCAATGAATATTCAGTTAAGTTGGAAGAGAATGTCCGATTCCGTGGCTACACAGTGGATCACCCAAAGTTCTGAAACACAAGGTTGACTGATAAAATATAAAAGATGTTAGTAGTAAAAAGCAAACAGATAACACATTAACCCATTTTTAAACAGGAGACCCTAAAATGAGAAGCTGAAAAACAGTGCAAGCCCAGATTCTGCAACATCTGATCAGGACCTCCCCTGTTTCCAACCTAACACTTCTAAATTCCGGCTTTATACAGTGATGATCCTAAGTATGGGGACAGACATTCCTAAGCAAACAGTGCAGTGAAGAAGCAGCATGATCTGGATGTACACCATTTGCACACCCAGATCAGACTGCACCTGAAGGAGCAGTCTGATCAGGTTCTACACTGTTTGCCACTCCGTCTGCCCGTTTGGACTCATTGCTGGATTGTGAAAATGTTAAAATTTTAGGAGAATTACAGCAAGTCCTCAAGGTATCCGAATTTTTAGGATTTTTATAGTACAGTCAATGTTCAATGGCTCGAACAGATTTGGGCCTATGACAAATTGTTTGAGATAGAGGTTGTGTGAGACAGGATTCATCACAGCAACAAGTTAGGAGGTATAACAGCGATATCTTTTTGATTTTCTTTAAAATAAAAGTTTGTTGTCTGTACTCATTAGAATAGCCTCATTGAGGCTATTCTAATGGGTACACATAACATACTTTTACAAGATGAAGTGAGGAAACTCTTCCTGAATTATCACAGATATCTGCAACTGCAGTTATGCAATTGTTCTTAGCGATTCAAGAATGAGTTTAAAACACCCCTAAAAAACAAGCCATTGGTGTTCAAGCCACCGAAATTTCACTCACTGTAGAGGGAGGAGTAGTTTTAGCAATACTGTAATAATCCTAAAAATTTCGACCCCTTGAGGATTTGTAATTCTCCTAAAATTTTAGCAAATTTTTTCGCGATCCTGCAAGGATGGAATGGCAAACAGTGTAGACCCTGAAGGAGCCATCTGTTCTGTGTCTACACTGTTTGCTTTGGCTTATCTGTCCCAATACCTAGGATCAGTATGGTATAATCAGCTCAAAATGGGCTAATGATTAGAAGGTACAGGTTGAAAAATCCATCCCTTGAGTTACCAATGTTTGGCATTAGATGACCCGCTGTATGATGCCAAACATTTATTTACAGGGACAGATTTTTCTATCCACACCAAAGAGCAGAGATTACACACATTATTAGTATGGTAACTTGATTTGCAGCACTGTATCATTTTGAGTGGATATTTCCAGATCCATTACTTAAACACATTAGTGCAACAAACTCACTTTATACAGAGAAAAGTGCAGTTTACTAGGACAAACAATAATTTCCTTATTTTTGCTCAAAAACACAGATAACGCCCCCGTCCATTGGGGCTTTAAGAAAAAGATGGACTGCATGATGCTTCCACGCAGAGCTGAAACCAACCCACACACAAGTACTGGTTAACCGCTTAGAGCGTAAGCCTGCCCAGGCAAAGCTGTGCTATTCGGAGCATCCATGCATATAAACCCTATTGGTTTCATTGGGCGGCAGGGCTGGAGATTTCATTTCATCTCATTGATGGGTAAAAATCCCACAAAATTGGAAGCGTCTCCAAAATGACCTTTGCAGTGATGACAGGGATGTTAAACCTCTAATTAAACAATTAAACACAACCTCTGACATGAGTCTTCTTTGTACCAGGTCTGGTTAATCATGATGAAAAGTCACTTAGAACATGCAAGAAAAACTGTCTCTGTTTTCACCAGCCAATTACCCTTGTCCTGCTGAATAAATCAATATAGCTTATCTGACTGGTTGAATGTCATAAATGGGTGTGGCTAAATAAATTTATTCAGCAAGACAAGGGTTCAAAACTCAAATTATTCTGTATATAATTGTGTTTTAAGTCAAAGAGATTAAAATTATTAGAAAGATATTTGCATTAAATATCATACAAGTTAACCCTTAAAGCACCACAGAAATGTTTAGAGCAGATGACAATTTTTGAATTTTTTTACTCAAGGAAAGTAAATCTTGACATTTCGTGTGAATCATCTGCCTGGCAGATGATTCACATGAAATGCCAAGACTTTATTTTCTCTGAACAGTAAGAAAAACTACTTAAAAATGGCATCTGCAAATTTCGTGGCCGGCAGTTTAAAGGTTAAAGACTCAAACTATATAAGCAAAGGGTGCAGATTAGAGGCTAGAAAGGAACTATATTTTGTGCGTAGGATGCCTACAGCGCCCAGCTTTCTTGGTGTCATCTTTGTCCGGTTGGATGCGAAATCCCACGACTGAAACACAAGAGAGCTACATATAGCCTTACATTACAATAACAAAATATCAATAAAATCTAAACTGTTATAAGGAAAATGGACAAATGTGATATTTTCCACTATTCTAGACAACTTTTCTGATTTCCTGCTCACTTTCTTTTATACAGAGGGCCCTCCCTATACAGACACTGTTTGTTCCTTAACAATTTGCCGCTATTGGGAATATGATGATATAAAGAATCCCAATAGGGAATAGTAAAAAAAAAAAATTAATAGCCAATAAAGGACTTTTCCCTAAATTACTCCAAGAAACAAATGTTGTGGACAAACAAATATTATTGTTCTAACAAATATCCACTACATTTATCTCTTTAAGTATTAAATACAAGCAGCATTCCTGACTATTTCCATTATTCCGTCGGATCTTCACTTATTAGGATTCTTTCCATTAATTGGGCCCCGTCGAGTGATTTTGGTACTTATCACCTTTTCGAGTAGCGAAGGTTAAGGCGAGCCTGAGCATCCCCGCAGTCTCACCAGAACCTTCGCTGCTCGCTCATACAAGCAGTGAATCAAGAGGAACCTTCAGACTGAAAGCCATATCCCTGGCCCCTCTAAATGACTGGGCATGCGCAGTTAAAATTTGTCATGACGGACTATTATGCTCGAAGACACAAATTCGCTTGGCGGGGCTCAATTGTCAGTATAACAAGTTTTGTCTTTATATTGAATGTCGGTATAAAGAGGGTTGACTGTATCAATCTTCATTTCAAAAAGGGTCTACTCTAAACTGAAAAAACTTAGTTCTCTTTATTCCTTCCATCTCAAGAGAAGGCCCTTACAGACAAGGGTGATTAATCAGTTTTGAAAACAAGTTGTTTCCCTTAACAACAACCTGAATTCAGCAACCACCTGAATTCAGCAACCACCAGTCTCATGACCAGTATGATCAATGGCAATGCTTTTTGTACTGTATTTGTCATAATATTATCGCTCGAACTGAGTGCCTGCCAATGCACTTCCAAGGGGTGTTTTTGACACTATACCATAATGAGCCTTAGTATTGGAACAGACTTGCATAAGCAAACAGAGAAGACTTTCATCTACTCTACTATCTATTCTATCTCTTTTTCTTCCCTGTCATAAGTTGACGTGTTGTTAAACCCAAAACAATCAATTTATCAATCAATCAATCTCTGTGTACCTATTTCATGAAGCTAAAAAAATGGTCTGAACAACTAGGCCCTTCATCAAATCATAAAGGTAGCAAGAGATCTAAATATGGGCTTGAAGAAATAGATGGGCTGCATGATGCTTCCAGACAGAGCTGAAACTGGCCGCACACCAGAACTGGTAAACCGCTTAGAGGATCTAAGCCTGCCCTGGCAAAGCGGTGCGAGTTGGACTGTCCCTGCTTATAAACCCTATTGGTTTCATTGGGAGACAGGGCTTGAGATGTCCTTTCATCTCATTGTCGGGTAAAAATCCCACAAAATTGGAAGCAACGTCTCCAAAATGACCTATACAGTGTTGACGGGGATGTTAAACTACAAATCAAACAAACAAAACAAAGATATGAATGCTCAGCAACAAAACGGTAAAAAAATTCGATAAAAACTAACTGTCCTTTACTAAACATGGAATTTGGGTGCTTGTTAGAACAGTACCCAAATTCTACTATACATAGAATTTGGGTGCTTGTTAGAACTGCCTCTTTGAGGCAATTCTATCAAGTACCAAAATTTTATATTCAGTAGAGATAAGAAAAATAGTGTGAGTTTTTATCCACGAAAAGAAACCAACTAACTCTAGAGTCATGAAAAATAACATTAGGTTGCATTGGACTTATATGTTAAGCTAAACACCACAAAGGTTTTGGGTTATAAAAATGGCTTAATTTCTTTTAACCCAAGGCCCCGCCCATCGGGGCTTAAAGAAATATATGGGCTGCATGATGCTTCCACGCAGAGCTGAAACCGACCCGCACAAGAGTACTGGTAAACCACTTAGAGGATCTAAGCCTGCCCAGGCAAAGTGGTGCGAGTTGGCCCATCCATGCTTATAAACCCTATTGGTTTCATTGGGCGGCAGGGCTTGAGATGTCATTTCATCTCAATGTCGGGTAAAAGTCCCAGAAAATTGGAAGCAGGGTCTCCAAAATGACCAGTGTTGACAGGGGTGTTAAACCTCAAATCAATCAAACAAACAAACAATTTCTTTTAACCCATTTTGTACCATAAACTCCAAAGTGGGTACCCTGGCAAACAGTGCAGGCCCAGATTAGACGCCGCAGAACATGGCGTCTGATCAGGACCTACAATGTGTGCAAAAAGTTAAGCCACTTTCTAAATAAATTTTGAAGAAAACACAACCTGACACCCCTTAATTTTGGAATGGACTCCTGGTATAATATATTAGGAGGATGATTCCATTTGGTACAAAAAGGATTAATTTACAGCTGACTCTCATTATTTCAAGCTTTGATATCTCAAACTACTGCTTATGTCAAAGTAAACACAGGAAAATGTTAATTTGGTTTTGCAATATATTGTTTCAATTTTTTAACACATTTTATCATTAACTCGGATTGAAAATTTCAGTCTTTTGGAGTCCGAGATTATAAGAATCTTATATGGGTGTGAGGGGTGGATTGAAAAATCCGTCCCGAGGGACACTGTCCCGCATCACGAGGCTTGCCGAGTGATGCCGGACAGTGATCCCGAGGGACGGATTTTTCTATCCGACCCTCACACCCATATTGGATTCTTTTTCTTGCATACCTTCCATTTCTATTGCGAATTTTTAATGCTGCTGTCACTTCGGTTACCGACGTCCGCCATTTTGTGATGACACAACAGGAATGTTTAGTGACGTCACGCATGACGACGCCGCGCATGAGGTTGTAATCAACCAGTGCATTTATCAAACACGCGATTATATTCGATTTGGGGTCGGAACACCAGGGTCAGAACATAAATTTCTATCCCAGGGTAAAATCAAGGATTTCCTTGTCCGGTGTGCAAGAAAAAGTGAGTCAACTGTATGTGACCAAAACCCACAGAAACCAAATCTATAATAGTTGCAACTTAGACTGGCAGGGTGGGGCAGTTTTGGTGTCATCAATATATATCCAGTTTGCCAAGTCCACAAGAAGATTCTGCAGAGTGCCTTTCGTGTGTTTTTTTGCTAGCAGACTAACCATACCTCTGATTGTATTCAGGGCCTGACAAATCCATTGTCCAGAGCAAGTCCAAATTTTGGTCTGGCAAGTGATTTTTTTACTTCACTTGCCCAGAAAAATGTATAGAATATATAGGGAATATTGAATTCCAAGCCATCCGGAAGGGGCTGTGGACTGCCAGGCAAGTGGCTGAAAACCCCAGTTTTACTGTATAAAAGTGGGGTTCAAGGGGGTTTTCGTGATGGGTTGGAATTGACGTAAACAAGAAAAATTCCAAAAATGATGTAAAAATAAGGAAAAATACAAAAGTACCAAAGATAAAAATAAAAATATAAAATAACAAACCAGTTTTTGCACTAAATACATGGCGTGGTGTTTCTGTAAAATGAAATAGGCAATAATACACATGTGATTCAATGACTTATTGGAAATGGATTCCGTTTCAGAGGAGAAAACTGAATAACTTTTTGTCTCTGTTATAAATAGGGATCTACATAATTGTATGAGGGGCAAATTGTTTCCCTTACAAGATGTTAACAAGCCTCACTAAACCCCACTTTATATAGAGAAAACTGGGGTTTAGGGATATACATTAATTTTCTTATTTCTGCTCCAAGACAGATTGGAAACCAAAAGCACTTTGTGTTCAGGTGAGCCAGCAACAGAAATGTCAATGACTAGAACTACAAATCAACACTTAATACGCTATGAGAAGCCTCCGTGGTGTAGTGGTTATGCTTTTGTTTGTTTGATTTGAGGTTTAATGTCCCCGTCAACACTGGATAAGTCATTTTGGAGACGCTGCTTCCAATTTTGTGGGACTTTTACCAGGCATTGAGATGAAATGACATCTCAAGCCCTGTCGCCCAGTGAAACCAATAGGGTTTATAAGCATGGATGGTCCGACTCGCACCGCTTTACCTGGGCAGGCTTAGGTCCTCTAAGCTGTTTACCAGTACTCATGTGCGATCGGATTTCAGCATCATGCAGCCTATCTATTTCTTCAGGCCCTGATGTGCGGGGGCCGTAGTGGTTATGCTACTCGCCTTGTAAACCAGGGGTCGCAGGATCGATCCCGGGCTTCTCCAGACTTTCAGATGAGTCTTTAAAGTGAGGGCTCGTCTCCATATGACCTTAGCTGTTAGTGAGACGTAAAGCTCAAACACTCACTCACTTAAGACGCCATGAAAAACTATATCTGAAAATGTCGTCTGCTTATGTTGTCTGCTGATATTTTTTTGCAAACTTTTTAAAAAATATTTTTGCATACAGGCAAATAGTATGGACCCAGATCACATGGACCCAGATCAGACTGCTCCTACAGTCTGATCTGGGTCCACACTGTTTGCAAAAGATTACTTTTAAGGTAATACTGGCAGAAGGCAAAACAGACAATTATCAGGATTGGCATTTTATGTGATAAATCAAACATATTCAACAGAGAGTTATTGCTGTAGTCATTTTTTTTTTTCAAACTAAAAATTCAAGATGGCTGCCTTACCATGTTGGTCTCTATCCTCCGGTTCCTGGTAGAAAAACATCAACTTGTTGGTTCCCTGTATGCCTTTAGGCTCAAAGAACTCAGTCATGTGTTCAATCTGAAATGTCATAAAACATCAGTCACCATAAATCTGGAGAGGGGCCACAGCTAAGTGGTTTAGTGTCACCCACAGCAAGAGATAAAGTGGCTATTTGGTGATAGTTGAAAGACAGGGTGCTCTTATTTCTCCATATAAACCTATGGTGTGGGTATTCATTAGAACTGCCTCACTGAGGCTGTTCCAATGAATATCCATATCACAGGTTCTTATGGAGAATTGACAAAAATTATCATTCAACTAAATCAGGAGTCGATGGTATACCATCGCAAATACCCGCTTTTGCTATGAGTAACACTAATGACTATGTTTTAGCTAGCCAAAACTACATGTAAGTTAAAAAAAGTTGTAAAGAACATTCTAACTGATAAGCAAAGTTTCAGAAGTGTAACTCTTATAGTTTAGAAGATATGGCAAAGTCATACTTTTTGACCTTTAACCTTGGGGTTATGTTGAGGTCCACCCAAAGTATCCCAATTTATTCTATATTCCAACAGCCATCAAATAACCTAGTTTCAGAAGTGTAACTCTAATAGTTTAGAAGATATGGCAAAGTCATACTTTTTGACCTTTGACCTTGGGTTAAGGTCACACCAAAAGTAGCCGAACATATTTTATATTCCAAAGACCATCGGAAAGCAGTTTCAGAAGTGTAACTCCAATAGTTTAGGAGATATGGCAAATAATAATTTTTGACCTTTGACCTTGGGGTCATGTTGAGGTCAAGGTCACACCAAAAGTGTCCAAATTTATTCTATATTCCAAGGGCCATCCAATAACTAAATTTTCAGAAGTGTAACTCTAATAGTTTAGAAGATATGGCAAAATCATACTTTTTGACCTTTGACCTTGGGGTCAAGGTCACACCAAAAGTAGCCCGACATATTCTATATTCCAAGGACCATCCAATAAGCAAAGTTTCAGAAGTGTAACTCCAATAGTTTAGGAGATATGGCAAATCATAATTTTTGACCTGTGACCTTGAGGTCATGTTGAGGTCAAGGTCACACCAAAAGTATCCAGATTTATTCTATATTCCAAGGGCCATCCAATAACCAAAGTTTCAGAAGTGTAACTCTAATAGTTTAGAAGATATGGCAAAATCATATATTTTGACTTTGACCTTGATTCAGAAGTGTATCTCCAATAGTTAAGGAGATATGGCAAATTATAATTTTTGACCTTTGACCTTGGGGTCATGTTGAGGTCAAGGTCACCAAAAAGTTGCCCACTGCCATCTACATTCCATGTACTATCCACATGCAAAGTTTCAAAAGTGTAACTTCAGTGGTTGCAGAGGAGATCCATTTACAAGAAACGTGACGGACGGACGGACGGACAGACGCCGGACTCAACTGTGATACGAAAACAATATACCCGATTTTTCTTCAAAAAAGTGGGTATAATTATCAACAAATACTGTTGCTATGGTTAGAGTACTCAGCTTAAGTGCCACAGGTCACAGGTTTGAACATCATTTGTGCCAGTGACTGAAAAACTCTATAGATTAATTTCAGGTACAGATAAAGGCAGCAAATTAGAGGATTAGACCCCGCTTTTCATAACGGCTCAAGCAGTAATGGTAGTAGTTGTAAAGTTATGCCAGGGCCCATTGTTAGCCTAACCCTTATCCTGCTGAATAAATTAAATTTTAGTCACACCCATTTCAACCAATCGAATAACTCGATATAATGTATTCGTTTAATTCACAAGCTACATGAAAAACAGTGTAGCTCCTGATCAAGTGGTTTCTTCAGAAGCCATCTGACCTGGATCTACACTGTTTGCCAATGGGTGTCGGATAAGGGTTATGGCAGTTTTTGAGACAAGTAGGAAAACGTTATCTCATGTGACATGAATGTTATACTAGTGATTTTTGTCATATGACCTCGCGTCTGAGAATGTAATAACACTATGTAATAAATTCAGTAATCCACCAGTGGATTAAATATGCAAATTACCGGTAGTTAGATACACCCCATAAAGTTATACGTACAACGTTCTTAATGTCTTTTTTACTATTGGCATAATATTGGCATTTTTTGTTAAAAATCGTGACTCATGTCACATAATAAATAGAATCTTGTATTCTTAGTCATGTATTATCAAATTTATTATACTTGTTGAGGAAAAGGGATAAAATGCTTGGCAAAGTCTCACATTTTATCTCTTTACCTCAACTCGTTTAATAAATTTGATTATACATGACCACTCATTATTCTTTCCCTCCTTACTCCAAGTGACATTGTCATACCTGTCGACCCTCCAAAACAGCATCTTCAACATCGCTGGGTTCCAACCCAAGGCTATCCGCCACGGTCTGCAGAATATACTTGTGTCTGTCATCGAGATTTTGTCTCTTTGCTTCTCTTTCTTCCTTCAGTTTTTGCTGAAAATAAAACGTCAAGTTTCAACATTATTTTGTTGTAAGCGGATAAAAATTTCAGTTTACTTATCCTGAGACGAGTACAATTAACCCTCAAGATGTCGAGAAAAACTACAACTGAAAATGCCATCTGCTTATGTCGTCTGCTTAACTTTTTTTGCAAACTTTTTAACCCTTATCTTGCTGTTCACGACAACCCCTATCTTTGCAAACAGTGTAGATCCAGATCAGATGGCTTCTGAAGAAGCCATCTGATCAGGATCTACACTGTTTGACATTCAGTTTATGAATTTGTAGCAACAAATTACATCAAGTAATTTGATTGGTTGATAGACAGAAATTGGTGTGGCTTAAATGAATCTTCAGCAAGATAAGGGTTAAAAATATTTTTGCATACAGGCAAAGAGTGTGGACCCAAATCAGACTGCTCCTAGAGGAGCAGTCTGATTTGGGTCGCCACTGTTTGCAACAATGGCTTTTAAAGTAACCAGCAGACGTCAAAGTAGAATTGGCATTTTATGGGCTAATGTAAATGAGTGTGTGTGTGAATTCGGGTTTAATGTCGCTTTCAACAATTTTTCAGTCATATCACGACGGTGTCGTTGCGACAGGGAGCTGAATGTGCTGCCTCACTGAAGTATCATGTCCCAGACACATTACATGATACCACACCCAGTCACATTATCCTGACACTGGGTCGACCAGTCCTAGCTCTACCCCGTAAATCTGAGTGCCAAGGGAGGAGCAGCTAGTACCATTTTTAACGACTTTTGTATGTCGCGGCCCAGGATCGAACCCGTGACCTCCTGTTCCCCGGAGCGGACACTCTACCATCTGAGCTATCCGGGCTGGTCTAAGGTAAATGAAGGTTATTTTTCTAAATCAAAGCACTGACAGGGCTTGTGGGTTAATAGTAATGTGAGTTTAGGCTGGGATTATGTCCTGAAAGGGGACTCAATAGACTGTCTTGTTTAAATTCCTATATTGTAGTTTAAACAAAACAAATAGTGTAGACCCTGATCAGATGCCACATTCTGCGCTATCTGATCTGGGTCCACACTTTTTGCCAAACACAACACATGAGTCCAGTCTAGATTTTATATATTACCCTCTTACGCAACACTCCGACTGCAAAGTCATATTAACAGGGTGGCTATTTTCTATAAATAAATTTAAATCAGTGCTAGTCACATGGAAATCAACAGCGCAAAGCTGCTGCTTACTAACTTTGGGTCGATCAACAAACAATCAACCCAATCATTCCTAGACGGTGGCTATCCTTCACCCTTATCCTGCTGAACACGACATCCCTTACCTTTGCAAACAGTGTAGATCCAGATCAGATGGCTTCTAAAGAAGCCATCTGATCAGGATCTTTACTGTTTCTCATGTAGTTTGTGAATTGAATGAATAAATTATACCAAGTAATCTTATTGGTGGATAGTCAGAAATGGGTGTGGCTAAATTAACTTATTCAGCAGGATTGGGGTTAAAGGAAAGCTTCTGTTTCCTATAGAATGGGTTCAGATGATCATACCTGTAGTCTCACCAGAACTTACTGATCAACCTATCATACACAAGCACATACACACACAGAATCCCATGGGTTTGTGATGGGAATCATGTGGGTGTGTGGTGAAGGGGGTGCTGGGGGAGGGGGCGAGGGACGGAGGGAGGGAGTGGGGGTATTACATTCAGTGACATGTAATTATACATCTATATATGAGTAAACACACAGGGTAATAGTGTCAAGATAAGTACACTTGCAAGTCCGGACGGAGGGAGGGGGTGGGGGTATTACATTCAGTGACATGTAATTATACATCTATATATGAGTAAACACCCAGGGTAATAGTGTCAAGATTAGTACACTTGGAGGTCCCCTGCCCCTAAATCTCACATTAAATAAAGGTCACATAGCTTTTCTCATAATGCACCTGTGCATGCAGCAAAAAGGCTCTTTTTACTGAGCCTGCACATTTATGGTACAGAAAACTGTTGTGTAAGTATCGAAATATAGACATAATTCATAGTGAAAATACCGACATTTATGACAATGGAGAAAATATAACATTGTATACGACTACATAGTTTAGACCCCTCAAAGAAATAAAACTTTACAATATTTGAATAATAGGGAGTTAAAACCCATATCACCCTTGGTAACATGGTAAACACAGAAAACTAATAAGTTGATTTTAGCATTTCACCAATACAACAAATATTGACTGTATACTGAAAATCAATAAATTACTTTTGATTTAATTTTAACCCTTGTTCTGCTGAGCCCGGATATGCCTTTTCTTTGAAACAATGTAGATCCAGATCAGATGGCTTCTGAAGAAGCCATCTGATCAGGATCTACATTGTTTGTCATTCAGATTGTGAATTTTTGTAATAATTTGCATCAAGAAATCTGATTGGTTGATAAGCAGTAGTGGCTGTGGCATATATAAATATTCAGCAGGTCAAGGGTTAAAGAACAAGGGAACGTTTTGGGAGGATAAAGTTATTTTAACCCTTCACATTACGAAAAAACCCACCTATATAAGTGCAATATAAATTTTGCCCAAGAAAAACGAACTTTTTAAGCTGAAAAATTATGATATTTTTCTTATTTCTGCTCAAAATATAGATTGTGGATACACGTTAGAAACGCCTCATCTAGGTGGTTTATTGAGGCGGTTCTAACAAGTGCCCACAATCTATATTTTAGAGCAGAAATAAGAACAAGAGCACCGCATGCGGGTGCCAACACTTGGCTGAACCCGCTTTTAATAATGAACAACTAGTCCGAGTTTCAAGTAAATATGTTCAGTAATGACAGAGATATTACAAAATGTCCAAGTTTTTGCACGACGACGCAGTCGACACAGATGACGCCAGAGCTATGACAATACCTCAAAACAGCCGAGCTAAAAATAAGGTCCCAGTTTTGCTATATAAAAGTGGGGTTCAAGAGGGTCAAAATTACATAGGATGAACTGCTAATTAAATGAAGCTTTAGAGCAGTGTGTGTGTGTGTGTGTGTGTGTGTGTGTGAATTTGGGTTTAACGTCGCTTTCAACAATTTTTCAGTCATATCACGACGGTGTCTGGTTGCGACAGGGAGCTCAATGCTCACATTTATAGTGCTGCCTCACTGAAGTATCATGTCCCAGACACATTACATGATACCACACCCAGTCACATTATCCTGACACTGGGTCGACCAGTCCTAGCTCTACCCCGTAAACCTGAGTGCCAAGGGAGGAGCAGCTAGTACCATCTTTAACGACTTTGGTATGTCGCGGCCCGGGATCGAACCCGTGACCTCCCGTTCCCCGGAGCGGACACTCTACCAACTGAGCTATCAGGGCCGGTAGCTTTAGAGCAGACAATTGGGAGCTAACCACTAAATATTTTCCATAGGCGACAATAGTAACCTTTTACATGCTCCCACAAAAACTACACATACAAAACTTTTCAAACCTTACTCATTTAAAGAGCCATCCTAGCTCAACAAGTTGATGAGAAAAAATCCACATGTTGCCCGTCTCCTTTTCAAGTTATGGTCCGCCATGTTTGTTTACATGCAGATTCGCAGTGAATACAAGCCGGCTTTTTAAAGGAGAGGTGACAATATAAAATCAGCAACAATTTCTTTGAGCTTGCAGATATAATTATAAAACACACATCATTTTGTTTCCTTATAACTATCCTTTTCTCACATTGAAATGAAACATGGGATATTTATCCAATGGAAGCCTGCCTGGTATTTAGACTGCAACTAAAAGCTCTGTCCCAAAGTGATAAAATCCAGTACCTCCCGTATTTAGTGCAAAGCTACCTATAGACTATTTATTACAAAAATATTGTTCATTGTTAACAAGGCTTGCCATTAAATGTGAATCATCTGGTGGTTGAAATGTCAAGCTTAATTTTCTCTGAAAAATAAATGTCTGCTAGAGGTTACAGGTTAGCAATCAAAGGGTTTGTGAGAGTGAAACTTTTACAATGCCACTACGCTGCTGCCAATCACAACATTTAAGATGTCATTTTCAAATATTTTTTTCTTATTTTTCAGTGAAAATAAGGCCTGACAATACATGTGAAGCATCTGCCCAGCAGACCTTACTTTCTCTGAAAAAAAATAATTGGAAAAATACAACTACTCTCTGCTCTAAAAATATCTGTGGTGCTACATCACATAGTACAGGTTTTGTACTGGGACATTTTAATCATTGTGCAACATTGTGCATTTGCTGGCCTCGGCAGCTCAGTCAGATGCGCGTCTGACTGGTGATCAGGAGGATGTGGATTCGATACCTGGCGGGGTCGGCAACATTCTTTCATGGAGATTGATCATGAAATCTCTTCTACGGTCATTCTCTCCCTTTCACAGATTCAAGAAGGGCAGTTGTCAATTTCTGGCGAAAGAATATGCACTGTACTGGTTAAGCCTGCCCAGGAAAAGTGTGGTTAGGTAAACTGACCGGCTCAAACATGACCTAAATAATGTTGACTGGTGTTGACAGTGTTAAACTCCAAAACAAACAAGCAAGAAGTAAAGTATTATCCAATGTTCCGAGGTCATTGTCTTCCATCTTAGACACAAAAGACATTGCCTGTGCATGTGCACTGCCCATTTTGTGGCAAAATCTTTCTATGCACATATTGGAAGACAACTCAGGAGCAGAAAGGTGTCAGCCTTGATAGCTCAGTGGTTAGCGCTTTCGACATGATCGAGGGGTTGTGGGTTCGAATCCAGCTACGGGAGGGGAGGTGTGTCCTTGGGCAAGACACATAATGACACTGCCCCACTCCCCCAGGTGTAAATGGGTAGCAGTGGTGTAAAAGTCACTGCCTCTCTCTTGAGCACATGATAACATCCGGACTGAGTATTCGAGAGCGATTCAAATCATCGCAATCAAACTAAAAATAAATTTGTATAAACTAAAAGTGTGGGCAAATGCAAGTTTGAACATTCTTGATTTAAATGTCTACAGCCATAAATAGCTCAATAGCTACCAGATATCTAGTGAGTTTAATCCGGAAGTTGGTATAGTAAACTTTTTTAACTAAGTATAGCACTGGATATGTTGTTGTCTGAGAACAGCTGCTAGGATGAGTGGCAAACCCCATGTTCTGTGGATTCTGATCTGGGTCTACACTGTTTACATAGGCCTAGCTGTCTGTCCGTACAAACCCATGAGACAAGGGGCATCAATACAAGGCACAGCAAAGACTCTAATCAGACTGCACAAATATGCAGTCTGATTAGTCTTCATTGTGCACATATATCCACAGATATACTTTCACTTGTCGCCACTCATATTTCAAGTTTATCTGAGTGCTCTAGGTTTCACCGTTTCATGGTTTCTTAATAGCTTATGTTTGCTTTCCTTTCTTTACTTTTTCATTGAAACGTACTTGCAAATTTAAGTTCAATATCTAATTCACTAAAAATTTGAATGAAACCGTAACAACCAGTCTGCCTGTACCTTGGAGTGCTTTTTCATATAAACTAGAAATGGTGTTTGTAAAACACAATGCCCCCAGCCTTTGCTTGTCCCTAGATGGCAAAATATTCAACAAATATTGTTAAAGACTCAAAAACATACAACAAGAATTCCGCCGAAGGCTATGTCGCGCCTGTGGGGCCCATCCACCCGCCCAACCACCCACCCGAACATCGCTATTTTAAAGAACGGAATTTTTGAAAAACCCGTCCAATAAAACCGAAAATTACCATGATTACAATAATAATTCAAAGTGTGTGGCCTTGGCCCCAAGGTTATGCTAACAAATAAATCAAAGGACAACCAGAAAGCAACACAATTGAGTGGCAAAAATTACAAAGGGCAATAACTCTAACAAAATTTTATCGCATTGGTTGAAAATTTAATCAGGTAATCTCCTCCTTAGTCCCAATCACTATACCAAATATCAAGGCTGTAGCTTAAATACTTTTTGAGATATCTTGCTAACGAGAATTCTATGTTATTTAATTAAAGGGGAAATAATTCAAGAAGGGGAGATAATTTGGACAAGAAAAAAAATACTGGTCAACTATTTTTTCATGAGGAACCCATATATGAAATTTCAAAACACTAGCATACACGGTTCTAAAGATATGCTATGCACCAGAAAGAAACACAATTGAGAGGCAAAAAATTATAAAGGGCCATAACTTTAACAAAATTTTATAGAATTGGTTGAAAATTTAATCAGGTAGTCTCCTCCTTAGTCCCAATCACTATACCATGTATCAGGGCTGTAGCTTAAATACTTTTTGAGATATCTTGCTAACGAGAATCCTATGTTTTTTAATTAAAGGGGAAATAATTCAAGAAGGGGAGATAATTTGGACAAGAAAAAAAATACAGGTCAACTATTTTTTCATGAGGAACCCATATATGAAATTTCAAAACACTAGCATACACGGTTCTAAAGATATGCTATGCACCAGAAAGCAACACAATTGAGTGGCAAAAAATTACAAAGGGCCATAACTCTAACAAAATTTTATAGAATTGGTTGAAAATTTAATCAGGTAATCTCCTCCTTAGTCCCAATCACTATACCAAATATCAAGGCTGTAGCTCAAATACTTTTTGAGATATCTTGCTAACGAGAATTCTATGTTATTTAATTAAAGGGGAAATAATTCAAGAAGGGGAGATAATTTGGACAAGAAAAAAAATACGGGTCAACTATTTTTTCATGAGGAACCCATATATGAAATTTCAAAACACTAGCATACACGGTTCTAAAGATATGCTATGCACCAGAAAGCAACACAATTGAGTGGCAAAAAATTACAAAGGGCCATAACTCTAACAAAATTTCATAGAATTGGTTGAAAATTTAATCAGGTAATCTCCTCCTTAGTCCCAATCACTATACCAAATATCAAGGCTGTAGCTCAAATACTTTTTGAGATATCTTGCTAACGAGAATTCTATGTTATTTAATTAAAGGGGAAATAATTCAAGAAGGGGAGATAATTTGGACAAGAAAAAAAATACGGGTCAACTATTTTTTCATGAGGAACCCATATATGAAATTTCAAAACACTAGCATACACGGTTCTAAAGATATGCTATGCACAAGAAAGCGTGACGTACGAACGGACTAACGGACAAACGGACGGACAAGCCAGAAGCAATATGCCCCCCAACTTTTTTAAAGTTGGGGGCATAATAAGAAATTATGTAACTTTCTTACCATAACATAACTATCATGATAATATGCAAATGAAAATGAAGCCTTAAGGTATTGTTTGTTTTGTTTGCACTGAGTTTAACGGCCCAGTAAACACTATAGTGGTCATTTCTGAGCCGGTCAGTTTACCTATCCACTCTTTTCCTAGGCAGGCTTATACATATGCGGTTAACCAGAACATACGAGTACAGTGCACATTCTATTGCCAGAAACTGACAACTGCCCTTCTTGAATCAGCGGAAGGGGGAGAATGAGCGTAGAGAAACCTTACGCCTTACGGTATTAAAAAGTTTTGTTTATTTGTTTGATTTGAGGTTTAATGTCCCCGTCAACAATATAAAGGTCATTTTGGAGACGTTGCTTCCAATTTTGTGGGACTTTTACCCGACATTGAGATGAAATGACTTCTCAAGCCTACGGTATTAAAAAGGCTTTTAAATTTTTTTTCAGAATGAAAAAATCCTGATATTTTTCATATTGTATTGATTGTGGCTGCTTGAACATGTCACCCGAGCGAGGCTCGAACCCACAGCGGTGAGAGACCTGATGATTAACAGTCAGCGCTCTTATCCACTAGGCCACAGAGGCCCGTAATTTAAATGCATGTAGTATATCATGCAATTTGATTGGCTGATACAGACTCATTTGCAAATAGTGTAGATCCAGATGGGATGTCTCATGATAAGCTGTCTCATAAGGATTTTTACTAATATTGGCATCCTGTCAATTACTTTGACTACACAGTCCAAATTTGTTGAAGTTTGGGAATATTCAATTTCGGGAATGGGGTGGTTTGAGCACTGAGATTCAGTGCTCATTACGATAACACACCCATCGCTACTTTTCTGATGACTATCCATAATATTTTTCTTACTTATACACCAAACATAGCTGTAGGTTGTGGGTGCTCATTAGAACCGCCTCACTAAGGTGGTTCTAGCGAGTACCCACAACCTATGTCTTGTAGAAGATATAAGTGAAATATAAAATTCAGACACCTTGAGAACTTGCTGTATCATTTATTCTCCAAAAATGTTAACTGATTTGTTTCACGATCCAGCAAGGAGTCCAAAAAGTGCAGATGGTAAACAGTGTAGACCCTGATCAGACTGCTCCTTCAGGAGCAGTCTGATCTGGGTCTGCACTGTTTGCTTAAGCTTGTCTGTCCCAATACTTAGGATCATTATGGTATGCCCCTATGAACCCCAGTTTTCTCTATGTAAAGTGCGGTTTAGAGGGGTTTTTATTTCACAGACTTGTTAACATGATGGGATGGTCACGGGTTCAATCCTGCTGTCACTCCTGGCTGCAGTGACTGAAAAACTTAACAGATATCTGGTTGATTTCAGACATGCTTAAAGAGAGACTGGTGGGCATGGCTATGCCCAAGACATGGTGGGGCTCTAGCAACCTGCTGCCTCGGTAGCTCTGTTAGATGCGTGTCTGACTGAAGATCAGGAGGATGTGGGTTCGATACCTGCCTGGGTCGGCAACATTCTTTCGTGGAGATTGATCATGAAATCTTTTCGATGGTCATTCTCTCCCTTCCGCTGATTCAAAGAGGGCAGTTGTCAGTTTCTGGCAAAAGAATGTGCACTGTACTGGTTAACCGCTTAGGTATAAGCCTGCCCAGCAAAAAAAAAGTGGATAGGTAAAATGGCTGGCTCAAAAATGATCTAAAATAGTGTTGACTGGGCCATTTAACACCAATACAAACAAACTGAATGAATTCATCCACAAGTGCATTCCAAAATTTAGGGGTGTTATGTTTAGTTTATATTTGCAGGAATTTTATTCAGAAACAGTTCAACTTTCTGTAAACAGTGAAGGTCCTGATCAGATGCCATTTTCTGCAGTGTCTGATCTGGGCCTGTACTGTTTGCAAATGCCCTATTTTGGGGTTTCCCCATAAAAATTGGTTAATATTGTTAACTTATCCCTAATCCTGCTGAATAGATTCAATTAGCGACACCCATTGCTGACTATCAACCAATCAAATTACTTAATATACTAAACTTGTTCAGTTCACAAAATGCATGACAAACAGTGTAGATCCTGATCAGATGACTTCTTCCTTCAGAAGCCAACTGATCTGTATCTACACTGTTTGCAAAGAATATGGTTTGTCATGTTCAGCGTGATAAATGTTAACATATGAACCCATTCACCTTAAATGCACTGACTTCACTATATAAAAACCAATCAGTCGGAAAAAAGGTTAAATCAGGCTTTATATCAACCCATTTGCAACTGAATGGAATCACCATCACAAAATATAGCAGGGGTTCATTTTGAGTTGAAATATTATATACAATGAATGAGCTTCTTGAAAACAGCGCAGATCCTTATCAATGGCTGCATTTTGCCGTGTCTAATCTCAGCCCGGGCTGCATGCAAATGACTCTTTATGGCGTTTCCCGTCTGAAATGGAGTAAACTGCCTGTAAAAATTGATCTTCACAATCATCTTTTGTTTCCATCATGCAAAATAAAACATATAAGATCATTGACTTTGTTACAGTGTAATTTCCCACGCTTCGCAATTAAAAACAAGTTATATAAACCTCGGGAGCATGTTCTTTCATGTTAACAAGTCCGTCTAACAAATACCCTAATGTAAACCCCACTTTCAATAGCATAAGTGGGATTTTTAAGGGCTATAATTTTGTATTTTTTAGTATTTTTGCTGAAAAAAAATACCGTATTCCCTGTTTGTATTTGGACAGACAGGCCTGTGGAAACAGTCTAGACCCAGATGAGATGCCACAAAACACGGCATCTCATCATGAGCTACAGTTTGCCACTCATCGGGACAACACATAGGGCAGTAGCACAGTAAACAGTTGAGATGTCCGAATACTTAGAGTAAATACAGTAGATTGTGCGTCCTCCTTAGCATCCCCACAACGAAGGGGTTCTACTGAGCACCAACAATCTATGTTTGAAGTAGAAATATTTTAGGTAAATTGAATATCACATTTTTTTCAAGCAAAAATGAAGATTATAAGATACAAGCAAAACATCTTTAACTCATATGCGTTGTGCTTTATTAACCCTTATCTTGCTGCTCACGACAACCCCTATCTTTGCAAACAGTGTAGATCCAGATCAGATGGCTTCTGAAGAAGCCTTATCTTGCTGTTCACGACAACCCCTTTCTTTGCAAACAGTGTAGATCCAGATCAGATGGCTTCTGAAGAAGCCTTATCTTGCTGTTCACGACAACCCCTTTCTTTGCAAACAGTGTAGATCCAGATCAGATGGCTTCTGAAGAAATCTGATCAGGATCTACACTGTTTGGCACGCAGTTTTTGAATTTGTAGCAATAAATTACATCAAGTAATTTGATTGGTTCATAGACAGAAATGGGGTGTGGCTTAAATGAATATTCAGCAAGAGAAGGGTTAACCTATTTCAGGCAGGGAACCCCCAGACTGGGACATAGGTTTTTGTTTGATTGATTTGATGTTTCATGGCCCAGTCAACACTACTTGGGTCATATGAAGCCAGTCAGTTTTAGTAACCTTACTACACTTTTCCTTAGCAGGCATATATTCAAGCCAGTAACCAGAACTGTGCAAATTCTCTTGCTAGAAACTGACAGCTGCCCTTCTTGAACCTGCAGAAGGAAGAGTTTGTGTGAATTCGGGTTTAACATCGCTTTCAACAATTTTTCAGTCATATCTCAACGATATCTGGTTGCGACAGGGAGCTCAATGCTCACTTTTATAGTGCTGCCTTACTGAAGCATCATGTCCCAGACATATTACATGATACCACACCCAGTCACACAGAAGGACGAGAATGACTGCAGAAAAGATTTAATGACTTATCTCCAGGAAAGAATGTTGCCAATCACGTGGGGACTGAACCCATGACCTTCTGATCACCAGTTAGATGGGCATCTGACTGAGCAACCGAAGCCAGCAATCAGTGCAAGCCCAGATCAGATGCTGCAGAATGTATGATCTTATCAGGGCCTTTTCTGTTTGAGAAAATTTAGCCATTTTCTAAATAAGTTTCTAAATAAAACTAAAACTTAACACCCCTAAATGTCAAAATGGATTTCCCTAGTATAATAATGTAGTGTCAGGAAGGTTCTATTCAGCTCAAACTGCCTGTCTCCTTTACCCCGTATGACCTTAGCTGTTGGTGAGACATAAAACTCGAAACACTCACTCAGCTCAAAATGGGTTACCCCTTGAACTGCTGAATAAAATGATTTTGTCATACCCATTTTAGACTATCAGCCAATCAAATAACTTGATGTAATTTATTCTCCAAAATTCATCAAATGTATGACAAACAGTGGACAGCCAGATCAGGACCCAGTTGTTCAAAGCCTCGTTAGCTTAATGAGCTCGTTAGGGTCAGCTTGTTTATTAACTGTTCAAGCAAGTACAATATTTAAAATTGTAGTATTTTTACTGAAAAAATGTGAGCAGCTTTTGCATTTGCAAAAAGCTGCTAACATTTTTTCAGCAAAAATATTAGTATATTTGCCATATTAAATGATCAAACTTTTAACGATTGTAACATCATGAAAACACGCCTATATAATTTTTACCCCCTTGAACCCCACTTTTATAAAGTTAAACTGGGGTTTGCAGGGGTAAACCTTATTTTTCTTATTTCTGCTCTAAAATAAAGATTGTAGGTACTCGTTAGAACCGCCTCAATGAGGCAATTCTAACGTGTACCCACAATATATATTTTGAGCAGAAATAAGAAAACTATCAGTTTTTCATCTTAAAATTTTCGTTTTTTCAGCGGTAAAATTTACAATGTATTTGTATTGGCGTGTTTAGAAGCCTCCGTGGTGCAGTGGTTACGCTACTTGCCTTGTAAACGGGGGATCGCAGGATCGATCCCGGGCTTCTCCAGACTTTCGGATGAGTCTTTAAACCGAGGTCCCGTCTCCGTATGACCTTAGCTGTTGGTGGGACGTAAAACTAAAACTCACTCAATCACTTGTATAGGCATGTTTTCATATTCACCTTATTTGCATTATTTGCTGGCTCCCAGCTTGCACATTGTCAATATTGGAAAAACAGGTAACCAGACCCCCCTGACCTTTTAAAGGTCAGGGGGGTCTGGTTACCTGTTTTTCCAATATTGACAATGTGCAAGCTGGGAGCCAGCAAATAATGCAAATATGGTGAATGATTGTTAATTTTGTTAAGCCATCCCTGTTGGGAGTTATGTAACACAAAGACTGTCATCCACCTAACACCTCTGGACGAGACCATTCTAATGTCTTCATTGTTACTTGAGTGGCTTAATACAGTACAAATCTGCTGTTAAGATCACCTAAAATTAAAGAGTAAATCTGCTTTTAAAAGCTTATTGAGAAGGTCTCTGTGTTTCTCTTAACAAGAAACCACCTTTGGGATTATTCAAAAGTGGTCTTAAAGACCACTTTTGAACAGTTCCAAAGGTGGTCTCAATACAGGACTTTAACTGTATATTTTTCTTTACTTGGCTTTACGGCCCTTTCACGATTATTTCACTTATATCAAGCGGATCATTAATCAGAGGTGGGTGAAAACCAGAGTACCCAGAGAAAAACCACCTGACCACCTGTTTCAAAGCTTAGTGTCTCACATATGACACGAGTCAGGCTCGAACCACAGCGGTGGGAGACCTAATGATTTAGAGTCAGCGTTATAATCCACTAGGCTATGGAGGCCCATTTGGTCTCTGTGTTTTTACAGCAAGTGTCTCCTAATAAGAGACCACCTTTTGGGACTGCTAAAAAGTGGTCTTAAAGACCACTTTGAACCAGTCCCAAAGGTAGACCACCTTTTGGGACTGCTAAAAAGTGGTCTTAAAGACCACTTTGGAGCAGTCCCAAAGGTGGTCTTAATAAAGGAATTTTACTGTTTATGTTAAAATGACAATCTATTTCAGGTGTCACTCAAAGACGACTATGATGACAACTGCTGCTATGAAATCTACCGATACCATTCTTTTGCTGACATCTGACCTCAGTTCAAAGATACAAGTCCAATGATACTACTGATTATAGTTATAAACAATGAAAATCAATTAAATCAAAATATCAACGCTTACCATCTGAGCTTCCCGATTAATCTTAGTGGCTGCCGCCACAGAAGCCATATTTGACATGGTGGCGACTAGATCAAACTGGACAGAATATTATCAATTCCAATGAAATATTGATGTTTTCGTCATATATCTCACTTAGGCAGTCACCTGATAATGTTATTATTGAATTGTCAATTTACCCTAGTTATTACAGATCAATAAAATATATGTATACCTCTTTATAACACTGTTCATTATAAGAGTTTTGAAATTTTGAATATAAAACAGTCTGAAGGTTGTGTCCACACAAACACTAAGGTTGTGTCCACACAAACATTATTGAATTTGACAGTGTTGAATTCCACGCAATCAAACACTGTTGAATTCAACAGAGTTGAAGTCTAACACAAATAACATGTCCAATTTGACCAAAAAAAAAGTTTTAATGACCAAAACTTGTCCAATTTGACAATATCTAACGCAAAAGGTTTGTCCGCATAACAAACACATACAAATGTATTGAAAATTTTAGCACCAAAGAACATGAAAATTTTGGGATAAAAATTCTGATATTTTTCATATTTATGCTAAAAAAATAGATTGTGGGTAGTCATTACAACTAATGAGTACCCACAATCTATGTTTTTGAGCAGAAATTAGAAAAATGATATATACCTCTGTAAACCCCAGTTTAACTATAATGAAAGTGGGGTTTAAGGGGGTCATAATTATATAGGTCTGTTTTTAGTGATGGTGTGGACTTGCTTTAACCCATTTTGTACCAGAAACCCAAAAACGGGTAGCCTGGCAAACAGTGGAGGCCCAGATCAGATGCCGCAGAATTTGGCGTCTGATCAGGGCCTACACTGTTTGCAAAAAGTAAAGCCATTTTCCAAATAAATTTTGAAGAAAACACAACCTGACATCCCTAAATTTTGAAATGGACTCCTGCTATATATAAGGAGGAAGATTCCATTTGGTACAAAAAGCATTAACAAGAGTTGTTTTATGATCACAGAAAACAGATGATGATGATTTCGTGTTTAACGATGCGTCAACCCTCTTGGTGGGTCATAAGCGTCAGTCACAGAAAACAGTGTTTTAAAGAGGCTGCAGTGTAAAATTCCTGGTCAGGTAAGGATACCAGGCAATCATCATCACATAAATACTCAGAACAGAAAAATTACTGTCAATCATAAAATCCTCGCCCAGTATAAAATAGTTCCAAACCAAACACAAGAGAAAATGCCAAGTCTGCGATGACACATGTTTTTGTATATATTAAATACACTGTCACCCAGAGAAATGCAGTTCAATTATTTAACTCTCAAACATGCCCATTCAAATAAAGTAAATACCTAGATTACTGAAATAGACGATCAATTGTATATGTATTGTATTGGCATTATTACCTATAGTATTGATCTGTATGTTGTGCCAGGGAGCAGTAAACCCCATCAATTGGTTAACATTTATGCAGTCAACAAATCTGGGGTAATGGATACCTTTACAAAACCCGCTTTACACAAAATAGTAAGGTTTAAAAGGGTCTACATTATTTTTCTTATTTCTGCTCTAAAATATTATTATGAGGAACTAATTTGAACTGTCTGATTGAGGTTCTTCTTACATGCACCAACAATTTTTCAAGAACATGATGTGTTTGTGAAACATGAACATGTCTCCGGGGAAGATCAATGTTTCACAGGCCAAGTTCATGGTCACAGGTCAATATGTTTATTTTGAGGGGGACGCCCTTGTCACAAGGAACCTACATGCTAAATATGAAGGCTCTATCTCAAACAGTTCAAAAGTTATGACCAATGATAATTCTTTCTTTGAAGTAGGTCAAGGTGACTGGTCAAAATTCTTTGTTTGAGTGGAAAGCCATTGGCACAAGGAACCTACATGCCCAATATGATGGTCATATCTGAAACGGTTCAAAAGTTACGACCAATGTTTAGTTTTTCTTTTAAGTAGGTCACAGGTCAAATATTTTGAATGGGCTTGAAGCCCTTGTCACAAGGAACCTACATGCAAAATATGAAGGTACATAAGCTATCACCAATGTTATTTTCTTTCTTAAAAGTAGGTCAAAGGTCAAGGTCATAGATCAAAAAGTTTTGTATGAACAGGAAGCTCTTGTCACAAGGAACCTACAGGCCAAATATAAAAGCTCTATTTCAAACAGTTAAAACAAAATATGACCAATGTTAAGGTTTTTTTAAGTAGGTCAAAGGTCAAGATCACAGGTCAAAATTTTTTGAATGGGCTTAAATCCCTTGTTACAAGGAACCTACAACGAAAAATATGAAGGCTCTATTTCAAATGGTTCGAAAGTTACGACCAATGTTAAGTTTTTCTTTTAAGTAGGTCAAAGTCACAGGTCAAAATTTTTTGTATGGGCTTAAAACCTTTGTTACAAGAAACCTACAAGCAAAATATGAAGGCTCTATCTCAAACCATTCAAAGGCTATGACCACAGGTCAAGGTCAAAGTGACAGAATGAATGAGGAGCACTTGTCACAAGGAACCTACAGGCCATATATGAATGCTCTATCGCAAACGGTTCAAAAGTTATGACCATTGTTAAGTTTGCTTTAAAGTATGTCACAGGTCAAGGTCACTGGTCAAATTTTTGTGTGGGCTTGCAACCCTTTTTACAAGGAATGGGTTCAACCTACAAGCAAAATATGGAGGCTCTATCTCAAACCATTCAAAAGTTATGACCAATATTATTTTTTCTTTCAAGTAGGTCAGATGTCAAGGTCAAAGTCACAGGTCAAAATTTTTTTGTATGAATTTGAAGCTCTTGTCACAAGGAACCTACATGCCAAATATGAAGGCTCTATCTCTTATGACCAATGTTAAAATTGATCAATAAATAAACCAACCAACAAACAAACAGACAGGGCAACCTGCTATTCCTACAGGGGACATAAAAAGATGAAAAATTACAAGTTCTCACCAAAAAAATAATATTTTTAGACATTATCTCAAATTGGCTGCTTCCAGTAAAAAGGTATCTGCAGACATGTGCACTTAACTCTTATCCTGCTGAATAAATTTAGCCACACCCATCTCTGACTATCAACCAATCAAATTACTGGATATAATGTACTTGTTCAATTCACAAAGTGTAGATCCTGATCAGATGGCATCTGATCTTGTTCTACATTGTTTTCAAAGGTAAAGGTGAGGAAAAGGTTAACAATGATTCAAATCACAATACAAGTAAGAAGTACTTACATGTACGTTTTACCCTTAAGACACCGAGAAAAACTACATCTGAAAATGTTGTCTGCTTATGTAATCTGCTGAATTTTTTGGCAAACTTTTTAAAAATATTTTTCCATACAGGCAAACAGTGTGGGCCCAGATCAGACTGCTCCTACAGGAGAAGTCTGATCTGGGTCCACACTGTTTTCAAAAAATTACTGTTAAAGTAACTGGCAGACAATAGTCATGATTGGCATTTTATGGGTTAAGAAACATGCAAGGACCAATAATTCAGACAAGGAGTGAATGAGTGCTTGAGTTTTACATCTCACCAACAGCTAAGGTCATACGGAGACGGGACCTCGGTTTAAAGACTCATCAGAAAGTCTGGAGAAAATTCAGACAAGGAAACCAAGATATTGCGACAAGGATTTGTTTGTTTGATTTGAGGTTTAACGTGCCCGTCAACACTGTAAAGGTCATTTTGGAGACGTTGCTTCCAATTTTGTGGGACTTTTACCCGACATTGAGATGAAATGGCATCTCAAGCCCTGTCGCCCAAAGAAACCAATAGGGTTTATTAGCATGGACATCCGCCTCGCACAGCGATTCCTGGACAGGCTTAGATCCTTTAAGCGGTTTACCAGTACTAGTGTGCGGGCCAGATTCAGCTCTGCGTGGAAGCATCATGCAGCCACTCTATTTCTTCAAGCCCCTATGGGTGGGGGGCTAATTGCGACAAGGAAACAAACAAGCAAACAAATGAAAATCATGAGACCAACCCATGTGACATAGTGAATTCTTTCATACATTCTTTTGATGAAACTTTGTGAATTTTTTCTTGTCTGTATGCACGACTGCGCAGCAGCAGCATTTTTTTTTTGCTGCGCTTCAAGGTAAAGCGATATAAATCCTATAAACTGTCCACACAAGAAAATTTTCCTTCGAATTTTATATCCGTTAGATGTGGGAAAAATGAAAAGCACCATGAAAATGGCTCCAAGAAACAATGCATGTTTGTTATTATTATTAAGGAAGAGGAAGAAAATTGATTTCGGGGACTATATACTGAAAAGTCGTGATTTGAGTCGTGAAAACGTTCCAAAGAATTCAGCGGATCAGGCGACTTACTTTCATGTTTTTTATTTCATTAGTGTTCAACTGTTTACACAGGCCCCGCCCATCGGGGCTTGAAGAAATAGAAGGGCTGCATGATGCTTCCATGGCAGAGCTGAAACCAACCCGCACACGAGAACTGGTTAATCGCTTAGAAGATCTAAGCCTGCCGAGGCAAAGCGGTGCGAGTCACACCATCCATGCTCATAACCCCTATTGGTTTCATTGGGTGACAGGGCTTGAGAAGTCATTTCATCTCAATTCGGGTAAAAGCCCCACAAAATTGGAAGCAGCATCTCCAAAATGACCTTTACAGTGTTGACGGGGAAGTTAAACCCCAAATCAAACAAACAAACATCAACTGTTTACTTTCGGATTATCAAAATCCAAGAGAAAGGTTTTTACACACATTAGTGTAATGAGTCAGTTCTACCGGTAATTATAACTTTATTCCGCTTCTGATGCGCTGCAGCTGTTTAGATGGAGAATTTAACATGAAGGAAAATTTAATGTGAATCTGCTACTAGGTCTTGAGGTGGATTAAGTTGCAGGGATACAAATATTTCCATCGAATTAATGAGGATTGTGTAAACGCATAATGCCCACCTACTTTGGTCTTCTAGAAAGCGACCACCTAGTCCAAATGGTGGTCTTGACCTGTGAATTTTACTATTGATGTATATACAATATAGAACAAGAGGGCCCACAGGGCCCTGGTTCGCTCACCTGTGTGTCACTGTCTCTAGCACATTCTATTTTTAGCTATGGTGGCCATCTTGTTCATCAGCAGAGTGATTTTAGCTTATTTGGTAGGGATCCGAGTAACAAAGACAACATTCCTGTGAAGTTTGAATCAAATTGGCCTTAGGGTTTAGGAGGGGTTCACGTTTGAATCAGATTTACAATATTTTTCTATTTTTAGCTCCGGTGGCCATTTTTTTTCATCAGAGCGAGATTGTTTTAGCCTTTTTGGTAGAGGGTCATCTAAGCAACATTACTTCGAAGTTTGAATGAAATTGGCCCAAGAATACAGAAGGAGTCGTTTGAAGAATTTTTTTTTATTTTTAGCTCTGGCAGCCATCTTGTTCATTGAAATGGAATGAGTTTTAACTATTTTGGTAGGGAGTCACCTAGGCAACATTCCTGTGAAGTTTTAAATCGAATTGGCCCACAGGTTTTGATGGAGTTCGCATTTGAAGCAAATTTACAATGTTTTTCTATTTTTAGCTCTTGTAACCATTTGTTAATCATTATGCTATTTTCCTAGAGGGTCATCTACAGAACATTCCAATGAAGTTTAGGAGCCTTCATGGTGAAGTGGTCATGCTACTTGCCTTGTAAACCAGGGGTAGCAGGATCGATCCCAGGCTTCTTCAGACTTTCAGATTGGTCTTTAAACAGAGGTCCCATCACCGTATGATCTTAGCTGTTGGTGAGATTTCAACTCAAACACTCCATCCTATGAAGGAACCTATATGCCAAATATGAAGGCTGTATCTTAAATGCTCCAAAAGTTATGACAAAGTAGGTCAAAGGTCAAGGTCATGCCTCAAAAGTTTTGAATGGTTGGGAAAATTTTGTCACAAGGAACATACATGCCAAATATGAAGGCTCTATCTCATATGGTTCAAGAGTTATGATAAAGTAGGTCACAGGTCAACTTCACAGGTCAAATCTTTATATGAGTGGGAAGCCCTTGTCACAAGGAACCTACATGCCAAATATGAAGGCTCTATCTTAAACAGTTCAAAAGTTATGACAAAATAACCTACTGATCTACTTTTTGATTTGACATGACCCATATACGAACTTAACTGAGATATTGTCCAGATGATCATTCTGAGCAAGTTTTATGATGATTTGACTAAAACTGTTGCCTCTTAGAGGGTTAAAAATGTTTTTCTATGATTTGACCTGCTTACCTACTTTTTGACCCGACATGACCCATATTCAAAGTTGACCCAGATATTCTCAAGATGATCATTCTGAGCAAGTTTGATGATGATCAGACCAAAAATGGGGTCTCTAGTGTCTCCACAAGGTTTTTCAACAATCTGACCTACTGACCTACTTACTGGCCAGATATGACCCATATTCGAAATTAACTGAGATATTGTCAAAAGATCATTTTTAGCAAGTTTGATGATGATCAGACCAAAACTATGGCCTCTAGTGTGTTCAGAGGGTTTTTCTATGATTTTATCTACTGACCTACTTTTAGTACTCACATGACCCATATTCGAACTTGACTCAGATATTGTCAAGATGATCATTCTGGGCATGTTTGATGATGATCGGACCTAATCTGTGGCTTCTAGTGAGTTCACAAGGTTTTTCTATGATTTGACCTACTGACCTACTTTTTGACCTGAAATGACCCATATTCGAACTTGACCGAGATATTGTCAAGACTAGCATTCCGAGCAAGTTTGATGATGATTGGACCAAAAATGTGGCCTCTAGAGTGTTCACAAGGTTTTTTTCTCCGATTTGACCTACTTATTGACCTGCCATGACCCATATTAGAACATGACCAAGATATTATCAAGATGATCATTCTGAGCATGTTTGATGATGATCGGACCAGAACTATGGCCTCTAGTGTGTTCACAAGGATTTTCTCTGATTTGAACTACTGACCTACATTTTGAACCGACATGACCCATATTCGAACTTGACTCAGATATTGTCAAGACGATCATTCTGGGCAAGTTTGATGATGATTGGACCAAAACTGTGGCCTCTAGTGTGTTCACAAGGTTTTTCTATGATTTGACCTACTGACCTACTTTTTGAACCGACATGACCCATATTCAAACGTGACCAAGATATTATCAAGATGATCATTCTGAGCAAGTTTGATGATGATTGGACATAAATTGTGACCTCTAGTGTGTTCAGGTTTTTCTATGATTTGACCTACTGACCTACTTTTTGACCCGACAACACCCATATTCGAACTTGACTGAGATATTGTCAAGATGATCATTCTGGGCTAGTTTGATGATGATCGGACCAAAACTGTGGCCTCTAGTGTCTTCACAAGGTTTTTTCTGATTTGACCTACTGACCTACTTTTTGACCCAACATGACCCATATTCTAACTTGACCGAGATATTTTGTGGTGGTACAAAATGTGTGCAAGTTTGACTAAATTCAAATCATAAATGAAACAGCTATCATGCAGACACGACCAAAATAGGCAATATTTGCCCTTTCAGGGGCCGTAACTCCATAACACATGATGGGATATGGCTGGTTCAAGAAAGGAACCCAGATCTCATGGTGGTACAAGTTGTGTGCAAGTCTGGTAAAAATCAAATCATAAATGAAGATGCTATCGTGCGGACAAGACTAAAATAGGCAATTTTTGCCCTTTCAGGGGCCGTAACTCCGTAACACATGATGGGATATGGCTGGTTCAAGAAAGGAACCCAAATCTCATGGTGGTTCAAGTTGTGTGCAAGTATCATGGTGGTTCAAGTTGTGTGCAAGTCTGGTTAAAATCAAATCATAAATGAAGATGCTTTCGTGCGGACAAGACCAAAATAGGTAATTTTTGCCCTTTCAGGGGCCGTAACTCCGTAACACATGATGGGATATGGCTGGTTCAAGAAAGGAACCTAGATCTCATGGTGGTACAAGTTGTGTGCAAGTCTGGTTAAAATCAAATAATAAATGAAGATGCTATCCTGCGGACAATTAATTGTTTACGCACGGACGCACGGACACACTGACGACGGACAAAATGTGATCACAAAAGCTCACCTTGTCACGTAGTGACAGGTGAGCTAAAAAGTGGGGTTTTCGAGGATATTCATTAGCATACCCCTTGCATACTAGTTATACCCTGCCACAAAAATTGGCGGCATATTAATATGTTATCCCTTCGAAAACTAGTAAAGAAACTCACAATATCATTTACTATGCAATTATGCATTCAAAGTGCTATAAGAGTGATTTTTTTTACCAGTTTGGTGTACTACATCCTGGTTATAAGCATTTAATGTACTTACAAGCCTTTCAATGACCTTCACCCTTTGAATATGAAGTCGTATGCCAAGAGATCGACTGTAGTATGGGAACAAACTGATTCGTCTAGGCAATCGCGACATGTCCTTTTCGGCCATGCTCTCTCAGTAATTTCTCACTTTTTGTACATGAACTTTCCTGGTTTATTTACTGTGTACATGTATCTCACACAGGCTCTTAAAGAGAGCCACTAACACTGTAAATTCACTAATATTTGTGACAATTTTATTTTCACCGATATTTGCAAATACAACCGCTTGCAAATTCTTAGCTCTCACAGACAAATTTTTGGGTTGACTGTTTGTCAGTCGACCCAAAGTTAACCCTTATCTTGCTGTTCACGACAACTCCTATCTTTGCAAACAGTGTAGATCCAGATCAGATGGCTTCTGAAGAAGCCATCTGATCAGGATCTACACTGTTTGGCATTCAGTTTATGAATCTGTAGCAATAAATTACATAAAGTAATTTGATTGGATGATAGACAGAAATGGGTGTGGTTTAAATGAATATTCAGCAAGGTAAGGGTTAATAAGCACAAGAAGCTATTTGGTGCTGATGCCCACACGAGTATCACTGATTTATATTGAATCCATGTAACGGTTATTTATAACACAGAAAGCCAGGCTATTCTTATCAGTGCTGCATAAGAGGGCTAGCAACAGAATCTGGACTTGAATCATGCGTTCGATTTGGCAAAGCGTGTAGAAATTTAAGAGGAATGGATACACTTCCAGGGGAGGCAACTCCTGCAAAAGTACTTTTGTCTCTCATGCCAATAGGGGTCAACCTTTAAAGGAAAGAATTTGCTCCTGAGGAGCAAATTCTTTCCTTTAACAGTAGACCTCCTTAGGAGCAAATTCTTTCCTTTAACAGTAGACCTCCTCAGGAGCAAATTCTTTCCTTTAACAGTAGACCCCTTTTTCAGTGTGACAGGGCTTATAGAAAAGAGAACATGAAGTTCTGAAAGTTGTCTCCCTTTGAAAAATGGCAGACAAATCTGCAAGGTGTTCCCATTCCCCTTAAGACACTGTTCAGGACCATTTTTAAGTCTATACTAATATACCCCCACCAGTGCTGTCAGTACTTTGATTCTGTGGATAACATTGGGGTATCTGTATATTATTTTTCTTATTTCTGCACGAAAACATATGTTGTGGGTACTCATTAGAAGTGCCTCCCTGAGGCACTTCCAATGAGTACCCACAACAACTTTTTTTCCCACAGAAATAAGACATGTAATCGGTTCTTTTCGGATGGAAAGGACTTATGTAAGCAGATTTCATACCCTGCACTAAGCAATATGTATTATTTTAAGAGCAGACGGACATACAGTAAAAATTCTATAAAACGTGGACACCTTCAGGACTTGCTGTAGTTCTGCTAAAATTTTAATTTTAACAAATTTGTTTCACAATCCATCAAGGAGTCCAAAAAGTGCAGACAGAATGACAAACAGTATAGACCCTGATCAGACTGCTCCTTCAGGAGCAGTCTGATCTGGGTCTGCACTGTTTGCATAGATCTATCTGTTCGAATACTAATAGAATCATTAAGGTAGCAAGTGAAGGTTTAATCAAAGCACTGACAGTACTGGTGGGTCAACTGTTTCTGAGCGTAGGCTGGAAAGTTAGTGACTAATAGTCCTGAACCTGGACTAATATCCTTAAGTTCCACTACTTAACCCATTATTTACTGAATAGAATCTTCCACCTAATAATAGCACAAGTCCATTTCAAAATTTAGGGGTGTCAGGTTGTGTTTTCTTCAACATTTGTTTGGTAATGGCTGAAGTTTGTGCAAACAGTGAAGGCCCTGATCAGATGCCGCGTTCTGCGGCATCTGATCTGGGCCTGCACTGTTTGCCAATTAACCCCTTTGGGTTAAAGCAGAGAGTGTAGACCCTGATCAGACACTACATTTTGTGGCATCTGATCTGGCACTACACTACTTGCTAGTTTCCCATTTGGAAACCTTAGAAATATGTGGGTTTATTGTGAGAAACACTTTCCTGCACTTAATTACGAGACCATACAGTAAAACCTGCCATAGTGGCCACCTGTTTAAAGCAAGCAACCTGTTTTAAGTATGCATGCATTCAGTTCCCAACAAAAGCAAATGCACTAAAATTCACCTGTATTGAGCAAGCACAGGTCTTAAACAAGCACATTTTGAATATCCCTTATCTGCTTGCTAAATACAGGTTGGACCATAATTTTAATTGCACTCTGTTTATTCTTTATTTGCACTTAACTTTATTGGTCAGAGATAGTCATGTGAACATCAGCAGTATAAGTGCATTTGTATATATAACTTTGGGTAGAATGATAAATAATCCACCCAAAAAGCGAACTTTCATGAAAGCTCACACGAAAATCCCCTAAACTATAAGTAACAACGCACTGTCCTGCCGAAGTATCCACAATTCTGAGTTTGCAAGATATTCACAGTGTGGTTAATTTAACTAAAGAAGAACTAAACAAGCAAAGCTCCCTGTTCCTCAGCTTCCCACACAAGAAAGGAAATCATGAGGTTTCTCAAGAAAATTTTATGAGGCTACGACAATTTGAAAACCGACCAATCAATCATAATAATTATTGAGACAATAGATTTTTAACGATTCATAAATCAATGGCCAGACATGTCGAGTATTTTGTTGTCGGAACTGGGAACTTCAAGAGTAGTTTATGCATATCTCTCAAGCTCTTACATCTCAAAGCTGTCATTTTTACAACTAAATTATCAGCAATTAAAATCTTGATCATAAAGGACTTGATTATGCATAGGAAATTAGCGAGATCTAAGGAATGTTTTGCTAGAGCATCCAAACCTATTTAAGATCATAAACCCCTAAAAGGGGTACTGGCAAACATTGTGGGCCCTGATCAGACAAGGCATCCTGCCATGTCTGATTCACTGGCAAACAGTGCAGGTCCAGATCAGACAAGGCATCCTGCCATGTCTGATCAGGACCTTCATTTCCTAAAAAACTCAACTTGACACCCATAAAGCTGAAAATGGACTCTGTTAATAAATATTAATTGTCATTTTCATAATGATGTATGCATTCACCTGCATGCAGAACATCAAAGCTTCAGCTAGCTGCAATCAGAATTTTATTCTGAGAAAAATTGATTTCCTCACTCAATGAAACAGGAGATATTCAAGACACTCTAATAAGTTCCACAGTGACCGGTAAAATTAGGTCAAGCCTAACTGCAATCAAGTCACTCCTATGCATTAAGTCCAGAGTTTCAATAATCTGCTAGTTTATAGTTTATACTAATTATACCCGCTTTTTCGAAGAAAAATCGGGTATATTGTTTTCGTACCACACTTCGATCCGGCGTCAGTCCGTCTGTCTGTCCGTCTGTCCGTCTGTCCGTCTGTCCGTCTGTCTGTCCGTCTGTCCGTCCGTCACGTTTCTTGTGATTGGATCTCCTCTGCAACCACTGAAGTTACACTTTTGAAACTTTGCATGTGGATAGTACATGGAATGTAGATGGCAGTGGGCAACTTTTTTGTGACCTTGACCTCAACATGACCCCAAGGTCAAAGGTCAAAAATTATGATTTGCCATAACTCCCAAACTATTGGAGTTACACTTCTGAAACTTTGCTTATTGGATGGTCCTTGGAATATAGAATATGTCAGGTAACTTTTGGTGTGACCTTGACCCCAAGGTCAAAGGTCAAAAAGTATGATTTTGCCATATCTTCTAAACTATTAGAGTTACACTTCTGAAACTTTGGTTATTGGATGGCCCTTGGAATATAGAATAAATTTGGATACTTTCGATGTGACCTTGACCTCAACATGACCCCAAGGTCAAAGGTCAAAAATTATGATTTGCCATAAGTCCCAAACTATTGGAGTTACACTTCTGAAACTTTGCTTATTGGATGGCCCTTGGAATATAGAATATTTTGGGCTACTTTTGGTGTGACCTCGACCCCAAGGTCAAAGGTCAAAAAGTATGACTTTGCCATATCTTCTAAACTATTGGAGTTACACTTCTGAAACTTCGTTATTGGATGGCTGTTGGAATATAGAATAAATTGGGATACTTTAGGTGGATTCAACATAACCCCAAGGTCAAAGGTCAAAAGTATGACATTGCCATATCTTCTAAACTATAAATGTTACACTTCTGAAACTTTGCTTATCAGTTAGAATGTTCTTTGCAACTTTTTTTAACTTACATGTAGTTTTGGCTAGCTAATACATAGTCATTAGTGTTATTAATAAAACAAAAAAAAGCGGGTATTTGCGATGGTTTACCATCGACTGCAGATCTAGTTTATTTTAGTTCAATTGCGATGAAAGCTTTGAGCTTATGGAATAGCTCTCGAACACTCATTCCGGGTGTTTACACACGTGTGAGAGAGAGGCAGTGGCTTTTACACCACTACTACACATTTACACCTGGGTGAAGTGGAGCAGAGTCATTACATGTCTTGCCGAAGGACACACCTCGATAACCTCGATAACCGGTGGCCGGACTGAACGCACAACCTCTCAATCATAAGTCCAACGCGTTAACCACTGTGCTATCGAAGCTGAGGCAAGTTCTCAAAAAATAGTGAAAAAACTGTTTTCAAATATGGCTTTGAGAATTGGATCAAGGTCACCAAAACCTCAAATGCAATCAAGACCTAGTATTATATTTCACCAGAATGCATCATTTATGGGGTTCTTGCCTAAGACTGTGTATCTAGGTCACCAAAATCTTATCTGCAATCATGCATGATTCTCTATGTTATGCAAAGTACCTAATTCCACAGTAACTTTAAATATGTCTATGTTACTAATCATGGTTCTCTGTCATGCTTATTAGCTTGTTCCACAGTAACTTTAAATATGTCTATATTACTAATCATGGTTCTCTGTCATGCTTAGTACATTGTTCCACAGTAACTTTAAATATGTCTATGTTACTAACAATGATTCTCTGTCGTGCTTAGTACCTTGTTCCATAGTAACTTAAATACGTCTTTGTTACTAATATCATGGTTCTCTGTCATGCTTAGTATCTTGTTCCACAGTAACTTTCAATAATTATGCCTATGTTACTAATCATGGTTCTCTGTCATGCTTAGTACCTTGTTCCACAGTAACTTTAAATATGTCTATGTTACTAATCATGGTTTTCTTTCATGCTTAGTACCTTGTTCCACAGTAACTTTAAATATGTCAATGTTACTAATCATGGTTTTCTTTCATGCTTAGTACCTTGTTCCACAGTAACTTTAAATACATGTATGTCTTTGTTACTAATCATGTTTCTCTGTCATGCTTAGTACCTTGTTCCACAGTAACTTTAATTATGTCTATGTTACTAATCGTGGTTCTCTGTCATGCTTAGTACCTTGTTCCATAGTAATTCTAATATGTCTATGTTAGTAATCATGGTTCTCTGTCATGCTTAGCACCTGGTTCCACAGTAACTTTAAATATGTCTATGTTACTAATCATGGTTCTTTGTCATGCTTAGTACCTTGTTCCATAGTAACTTTAAATATGTCTATGTTACTAATCATGGTTCTGTGTCATGCTTAGTACCTTATTCCATAGTAACTTTAAATATGTCTATGTTACTAATCATGGTTCTCTGTCGTGCTTAGTACCTTGTTCCACAGTAACTTTAAATATGTCTATGTTACTAATCATGGTTCTCTGTCATGCTTAGTACCTTGTTCCATAGTAACTTTAAATATGTCTATGTTACTAATCATGGTTCTCTGTCATGCTTAGTACCTTGTTCCACAGTAACTTTAAATATGTCTATGTTACTAATCATGGTCCTCTGTCATGCTTAGTACCTTGTTCCACAGTACTTTTAAATATGTCTATGTTACTAATCATGGTTCTCTGTCATGCTTAGTACCTTGTTCCACAGTAACTTTAAATATGTCTATGTTACTAATCATGGTTCTCTGTCATGCTTAGTACATTGTTCCACAGTAACATTAAATAAGTCTATGTTACTAATCATGGTTCTCTGTCATGCTTACAGTAACTTTAAATATGTCTATGTTACTAATTATGGTTCTCTGTCGTGCTTAGTACCTTGTTCCATAGTAATTCTAATATGTCTATGTTACTAATCATGGTTCTCTATCATGCTTAGTACCTTGTTCAACAGTAACTTTCAATAATTATGTCTATGTTACAAATCAAGGTTCTCTGCCATGCTTAGTACCTAGTTCCACAGTAACTTTAAATATGTCTATGTTAATAATCATGGTTCTCTGTCATGCTTAGAAGCCTGTGATCAATCCTGTGATCCCTGGTTTACAAGGTGAGTAGCGTAACCATCACACCGCAGAGGCTTCTAGCTTTAACAAGTGTTGTGACAAGCTTTTCCCTTATTCTGCTGAACATAACAACCCCTATCTAACTAACGATGTACATCCAGATCAGATGACTTCTGAAGAAGCCATCTGATCAGGATATACACTGTTTGTTGTGCGGTTTGTGAATTAAACAAATACCTCATATTAAGCACAACCATGCAACCAGCAGCTTAGCAATAATTAACCTCTCCCCGTCAAAAGTTTGATGCTGTTTGAAAATCAAAGACTCTCTGAAAGCTTTGTTGCACCGTGTTGAGCTTTCCTTGTTTGATTTGAGGTTTAACGTCCCCTTCAACACTGTAAAGGTCATTTTGGAGTTGAACTTTCTATCATGTGCTTAAAAATTACTGACAATGTGGACTGAAAGATTGCATAGATAGTCCTTCTCCGTTGATTGGCTGAAACAGCTGACATAATGTTAATAATATGCAGCGTTAATCTGCAGAAGGCAGAATTGCAATGGTATAGATTTTTTGACAATCACTAAGCTCCATCCCTACTTTCTGTGTGAAGCATAATTTTACCAGTATTCAATATGCCAAATAATCTATGGTTTCTTTGTACTTTGACAAACATGTCACTTGTGATACAAAGTTTTGTTCAGCTTGTCATTATGTTTTGATGTATTTGTACTTTATTGAACTCAGACAAAAGATGTCGTATTCCTAAGCTGCTAGTTGTGCGGTTGTAATTTGACTGGCTGAAAGTCAAAAATGGGTGTTGTGTTTGTTTGATTTGAGGTTTAAGTATCTCAAGATCTTCAATATTATTTAGGTCATTTTGGAGACATTGCTTCCAATTTTGTGGAACTTTTCCCCAACATTGAGATGAACTGACATCTCAATCTCTGTCACCCAATGAAACCAATAGGGTTTATTAGCATGGACGCCCCGACAAACAGAGCTTTGCCTGGGCAGGTTTAGATCTTCTAAGCGGTTTACCAGTACTCATGTGCGGTTAGTTTTAGCTCTGCATGGAAGCATCATGCAACCCATCTATTTCTTCAATGAAGTTTCTGAGTACTTGGACAAACATGTCACTTAAGATACAAAGTCTTGTTCAGCATGTCATTATGTTTTGACATATTTGTATCTTATTGAGCTAACGAAAGACATTGTATTGCTATGCTGCTAGTTACGTGGTTGTAATTTGACTGGCTGAAAGTCAGAAATGAGTGTAGCTATATTGAATATCCAGCAGTGAAAGGGTTAAGCTTTATAATGGCATATCCACATGTCAAGTGTCCGCTTAATGTATTTTTTTTCTGGATGCAGATGACAAAGGCAGACTATTGTCAGGCCTGCGTCAGAGGTTCTTTACTTTTTCTTATGATTAGCTCATTTAACCCTTGTCCTGCTAATCCCGGATATGCCTTATCTTTGAAACAATGTAGATCCAGATCAGATGGCTTCTGATGAAGCCATCTGATCAGGATCTACATTGTTTGTCATTCAGATTATGAATTTGTTGCAATAATTTGCATCAAGTAATCTGATTGGTTGATAATCGGTAGTGGGTGTGGCATATATGAATATTCAGCAGGACAAGGGTTAAGCATGAAATTTGTTGTGCTCAAAAATATCAAAATACAAACCAATGAGGCAATATCCCTGCTCAGACTAACAGAGAATATTATTTGTCCTGCTCATAAACTCTAAAATGCCAGCAATTCTTGGCATCTAAAAATTTATGGGCAAGACAATTTTCATGCTCAAATGAGTTAAACTGACTACCATGAAACTAAAGGAAATTAATACTGATCTATTTATACCACCCACTTACCCATATATCAGCTCTGCTTCAACCACTGAATCTGTGATATATATTTTTTTTTTCATCTTATATTTTTTGTAGTTTTAATCATCACTTTCTTTAAAAATAGCCATCGGAAGAGATGGCAAATCCCCCGACCAAAAGCCAATATGGCCTTCAGAAGATTGTTCACCAATAGAAAGTGCACCAGAATTAAACCAGCAATATATCGCAAAAGTATTGCAGTTATGGCCATCACAAGATTATAGTGTCAGGGGAGATAACGAAACTAGAGGCCCATGGGCCACGATGCTCACCAGAGCTCAGGCAGGCACTGCCCACTGGCAGCCATGTATGGTTTTAATTTATTGATTATAAAGTCTCCCAAATGAACCCCCTTTCATGAGGACTCTGTATCTGAAATATTACGCCTTTTATGAAGTGGAGGGGTGGGAGATGACCCAACAGAGCCCAATTTGATATCATTGAATGCATCTTATCATAAGGAACAAGAAAATATATGGTTTAAGTGTGTGTGGGGGGGGGGGGGGGGGGGGGCGGGGATCTTAACGGTTTCTGAGATATTGGGCCTTTTATGAAGTGGAGGGGATGGGGAATGGCCCGGGCACATCACAAGAGACCCCCAGGTTGGTGTCTTTGAATGCGTTTTATCATAAAAAACAAGAATGTATATATGGTTTAGGGGTGGGAATCTGATAGGTTTCTGAGATTTATCGCCTTTTATGAAGTGGCAGGGTGGGGCATGGCCCCAGCACACCCCTGAAGACCCCTAGGTTGGACTCATTGAATGCGTTTTATCATAAAGAACAAGAATATATGTGGATAAGGGGTGGGGATCTGAACGGATTCTGAGAATTTGGGGCCTTTTATGGAGTGGATGGGGTAGGACATGGCCCGAGCACATCCCAGAGGACCCCCAGGTTGGTGTAACTGAATGCGTCTTATCATAAGAAACAAGAATATATATGGTTTTCGGGTGGGGATCTGAAAGGTTGCCGAGATATATTGCCTTTTATGAAGTGGAGGGGTGGGGCAATGGCACATCCCGGGGGAACCCTAGGTTGGTATCACTGAATGCGTCTTATCATAAGAAACAAGAATATATATGGTTTTGAGTTGGGGATCTGAATGGTTTCTCAGATATATGGCCTTTTATGAAGTGGAGGGGGTGGGGCAGGGCCCTGACCTATCCTAGGGGGCCTCTAGGTTGGTGTCATTGAATGTGTCTTATCGTAAGGAACAATAATATATATGGGTTAGGGGTGGGGATCTGTAAGGTTTTCGAGATATTGGGCCTTTTATGAAGTGGAGGGGGTGGGGCAAGGCCCCGGCGCATCCTGGGGGCCCATAGGTTGGTGTCAATGAATGCATCTTATCATAAAGAACAAAAATATATATGGTTTAGGGGTGGGGGTCTAAACGGTTTCTGAGATATATGGCCTTTTATGTTGTGGAGGGGGTGGGGCATGGCCCCGGCGCATCCCGGGGCCCCCAGGTTAGTGTAACTGAATGTGTCTTATCATAAGGAACAAGAATATATATGGTTTAGGGGTGGGGATCTGTAACGGTTTCCAAGATATTTCCCGGCCTTATCATAAGGAACAATATTATATATGATTTAGGGGTGGGGATCTGTAAGGTTTTGGAGTTATGGCCATCACAAGGTTATATTGTCAGGGGAGATAACTCAAAAACCATGGCACCCAGGGTTGTGGTTCTTGTGCATGACACACGGTCTCGGCCTTGTGAACAACTGTGTCAGGTATCATCAATATATCTTAAAGGGTATTGGAGTTATGGCCATCACAAGGTAGTCACTCAATTTTATTGGAAGGGGAGATAACTCAAAAACCATAGCAACCAGGGTTGTGGTTCTTGTGCATGACACGCCGTCTCAGCCTTGTGAACAACTGTGCCAGGTACCATCAACATACCTCAAAGGGTATTGGAGTTATGGCCATCAAAAAGTAGTCATTCTATTTTATTAAAAGGGGAGATAACTCAAAAAGTATGCAATCCAGAGTTCTGGTTCTTGCGCATGACACGCCGTCTCAGCCTTGTGAACAATTGTGCCAAGAACCATCAATGAATCTCAAAGGGTATAGGAGTTAGGGCCATCACAAGGTTGCGTCTACGGACGGACGGACGGATGGACAGACGGACGCCAGGCTGATCGCTATATCCCCCGAACCTATTCGGTCGGGGGATAAAAATCAACATTTCCCCTCTACCCTTAGCTGCTGGAGGGACAGTAGGCCTTGGCCTGCGGCAAACTGAGTTGGGCACCCCCACAGGAGCTTGAAGCTCTGTCAGAAAAACATGTCAAAATAGCCCAAATCGACTATCCTACATAGCTTCGCCAAAGGCCAGCTTGAAGTTCTGTTAGAAAAACATTGTCAAAATAGCCCAAATCGACTATCCTACATAGCTTCGCCAAAGGCCAGCTTGAAGTTCTGTCAGAAAAACATGTCAAAATAGCCATGCTTTCCTGACAGAACTTCAAGCTCCTGTGGGCACCCCCATGACACCTTCAGCTCACCTCCGTTGTACAAAAAAAAAAAAAAAACAATGCTGTCTGCACTAGAATTTTTGAAGTGATTAAACCAACTATTCTAGAAAGAATGTGCCGGCCTCGGTAGCTCAGTCGGATGCATGTCTGACTGGTGATCAGAAGGACGCGGATTCGATACCTGCCAGGGTGGGCAACATTCTTTCATGGAGATTGATCATGAAATCTTTTCTATGGTCATTCTCTCCCTTCTGCTGATTCAAGAAGGGCAGTTGTCAGTTTCTGGTTAAAGAATTGTGCATTGTACTGGTTAACCGCTTCAACGTATAAGCTTGCCCAAGAAAAGTGTGGATAGGTAAATTGACCGGCTCAAAAATGACCTAAAATAGTGTTGACTGGGGCGTTAAACTCAAATACAAACAAACAAATCTAGAAAGAATAAATGGATTTACACAGTTCTATATGTTTTCTTAAAACATGAGTCCCAGAACAGTTTCAGAACACATGTAATTCTAGAATTGCTCTAACAAAGGCAACACAGTCAACCCACTTTATACCGACATTCGAGATAACGACAAAACTCGTTATAACGACAATTTCAATGGAACTGATCCATAGTTCAAGATCAGACGATTAATGGGAGAGATTCCAGAAATTGTAATTATTTAATACTCCAAGAAACAAATGTTGTGGATATTTGTTAGAATCGCCTCGCCGAGGCGATTCTAACAAATGTCAATATCATTTGTTTCTTGGAGTAATCAATAAAGTCCTTTATTACCTGTATATGTAAGCCCCTGCCCATAGGGGCTTGAAGACATATATGGGCTGCATGATGCTTCCACGCAGAGCTGAATCGGGCCCGCACACTAGTACTGGTAAACCGCTTAGAGGAGCCTGTCCAGGAACTGCGGTGTGACGCGTACCGTCCTTGCTAACAAACCCTATTGGTTTCATTGGGCGACAGGGCTTGAGATGTCATTTCATCTCGATGTCCGGTAAAAGTCCCACAAAATTGGAAGCAACGTCTCCAAAATGACCTTTACAGTGTTGACGGGCACATTAAACCTCATTTCTAACAAAAATTACCTATATATGTATTATACTATTCCTTGTTGGGATTCTTTAAATAGCGGCAAATTCGCAATAATAAGCGGCCAATTGTAAGAGAAAGAATATTGTGGCTATAGAGAGGGTCCTCTGTATTAAGATTAACTTACGATCACTTCAATTATCCTTCTCTGTTTTAGCTGCACACGAACACGTCGTAAAACTTTACTCATTAAACTTTTCTGATTCATTTTCTTCTCCAATTTTCAAGAAACAAAACACAACTTTATTTAAAATTGAGCATATCCAAGACACGTTGAAATCAAATACAGTAAAATTCCTATATTAAGACCACCTTTGGGACTGTTCAAAAGTGGTCTTTAAGACCACTTTTGAACAGTCCCAAAGGTGGTCCATGACCAGAGGGCACTATTGCCAGAAACCACAAAGAAAAATTAAGTGAAGCCTTCAAAATAAGATTTTTTAAGCAGATTTAGTCTTAATTTTAGGTGGTCTTAATACCGGAATTTTACTGTATTTTTAATTAGCCAATGTCGATGCTGAAAATATCAACTTTCACCAAGTATAACAGCATCGAATCAATGTCCCTTCTACATAATTTTCTCTGATTTACAGGACATTTACGTGGTTGAAAACAATATTACATCAACAGATAGCATCTACCCAGAAAATTTCCCTCTAAACAGCATTGATTTTTAAGCATCATCTATTGCCATCTAACGAAAATATAATCACAGGAAAGTGACGAGTACACCAGATTCCGCAGCGGGAGGATTAAGGGGAGTTTTTGCGCTTTCAGAAAGTACTCTCCCAGATAAGGAGGTGTTACAATGAAGATAATTATGGGGATAATTGTCCTTATTTCTCGTAAGAGACTAATATATTGTGGGTACTTGTCAGAATCCCAACATCGATGATGTTGTAACAATTATCAACAAAATCAGTTTTTAAGGAGAATTAAGAAAAAAATATTCCAAATTATCTGTTACTACCCCCTTATCTGGAGAATGACCCTTTCAAAAATATTTTGGTCTACTCTTAAGGAGAATGGGAACACTTGGCAGATTTTTCCCTGCCATTTTTCAAAGGGAGACAACTTTCAGGACTTCCTTTTCGCTTTTCTATAGACTCTGTCCCACTGAAAAAGGGGTCTACTCTTAAAGGTAAGAATTTGCTCCTGAGTTCTTACCTTTAAGAGTTGACCCCTATTGATAAGGGAGACAAAATGCTTTTGCAGAAGCTGCCTCCCCTGAAGGCGTATCCATTCTCCTTAAAGTCAAGAACTTGCTCCACAGGGGCAATTCCATCCTTTAACCAATTTTATACTGAAAACCCCGAAATGGCTCACTGGCCAAGCAGTGGCACCTGTCACAGGGCTTCTACTGTTTACAAGAGCTGTCGCATGACAGCATAGCTCGCCTGTTTCGCGACTTCAAGATATAAGGTAAAATTTATGAACCATGAAATATAGGTCACACTCACCCAGATATATTTGAGATCAATAATCAGGTCACATGGAACATATATTCCAGATATTACATTTCAGAATCAAATTGTGTCTGAATAATAAGGCAAAATCAATGAACCATGAAAATAGGTCACAAGGACCTAGATATATTTCTATGTCACTCATCGGGTCACATGGAGACATTTCTCCATCAAATAGTATTCAAGATAATAGGCAAAATCACTGAACCATGAAATATAGGTCACACTGACCTAGATATAATTCGAGCTCAATCATGGGATCGCATAGAATAAATAATCCAGGTATGACATTTCTCCATCAAATAGTATTCAAGATAATAGACAAAATCACTGGACCGTGAAATGTAGGTCACCATGACCTAGATATATTTTGCGGTCAATTATCGGGTTACATGGAACTAATAATCCAGGTCTGACATTTCTCTATCAAACAGTATTCAAGATAATAGGCAAAATCAATGAACCATGAAATATAGGTCATATTGACCTAGATATATTTTGAGGTCAATAATGGGGTCATATGCAACAAAAAACCCAGGTATAACATTTCTCCATCAAATAGTATCCAAGATAATAGACAAAATCACTGGACCGTGAAATGTAGGTCACCATGACCTAGATATATTTTGCGGTCAATTATCGGGTCACATGGAACTAATAATCCAGGTATGACATTTCTCTATCAAACAGTATTGAAGATAATAGGCAAAATCACTGAAACATGAAATATAGGTCATACTGACCTAGATATATTTTGAGGTCAATAATGGGGTCACATGCAACTCAATAACCCAGGTATAACATTTCTCCATCAAATAGTATTCAAGACGATAGACAAAATCACTGGACCGTGAAATGTAGGTCTCCATGACCTAGATATATTTTGCGGTCAATTATCGGGTCACATGGAACTGATAATCCAGGTATGACATTTCTCTATCAAATAGTATTCAAGATAATAGGCAAAATCACTGAACCATGAAATATAGGTCATACTGACCTAGATATATTTTGAGGTCATTAATGGGGTCACATGCAACTAATAACCCAGGTATAACATTTCTCCATAAAATAGTATTCAATATAAAAGTCAAAATTGCTGAACCATGAAATATAGGTCACAGTGATCTAGATATATTTTGAGGTCAATCGTGGAGTCACATGGAACTAATATCCCAGGTATGACATTTCTCCAACAAATAGACTTCAAGATATAAGGCAAAATCACTGGAACGTGAAATGTAGGTCACCATGACCTCCACCCTTTTACACTTGAACCAAAATGTAGGTCACCATGACCTCCACCCTTTTACACTTGAACCAATGTCACTTGATTGCCGGATGTATAACCAATTGTGTCACTTGTTAGTATAATGGAAAGGTATACAACAAATTACGAAGGTGTCCTGGATTTTGACCCCTAGCCCCACCCCATCCTTACTCCCCGGCATGAACCCAGGGGTGTGTTGTCTTGGAATCTCAGAAGACACTCCCAGGTATCCAAGTTGTAAATATGAATGCTTTGTGATGTGTGACTGTTGAGATATAAGCATTTCAAAAACTTTAACACAGAATTACAAAGGTGTTCTAGATTTTGACCCCTTGCCCCACCCCGGGGCATGAACCAAGGGGTCTGTTCTCTTTGAACATCAGAGGACCCTCCCAGGTTCTTAAGTTCCAAATAGGAGTGGTCTGTGATGAGTGACTGTTGAGATATAAGCACTTGAAAAACTTAAATGCAGTGTGATGGGAACGCAAATGCACACGCGCACGCCAACCGAGGTGACAACAATAGCTCTCCATGTACTTCGTACAGGCGAGCTAAAAAGTACAACCACCAAATCAATTTTTGAAAATAAAACTGAACCTGGTACCCTTGTAAGTACAAAATAGGTTAAAGGTAGGCATTATGCCCCTGATACTTTTGATGAATTTCTATAGAGCATAGAAGATGCAAAAAAAGTTATTGAAACCCGGATAGTTAATACATGTACTTGCTACAACAATTAGTATTTTGGCCACAAACTTTGAACTGGCCCCCGCCCATGCGGCTTTTGAGAAATAGATTGGGCTGCATTATAATGCTTCCCCGCAGAGCTGAGACTGAGTCTGCACAAATGAGTACTGGTAAAGCGGGTAGAGGACCTGAATCTGCCCAGGCAAAGTTGTGCGAGTTGGACAGACCCTACAAATAAACCTTTTGACAGGGCTTGACTTGTCATTTCACCTCAATGTCAGGCAGAAGTCCCACAAAATTGGAAAATCCAAAATGACCTAATAGTGTTGAGGGGATGTAAAACCTCAATTCAAACAAACAAAAACAAACATTGAACAACTTTGATATTTTCCTTACTTCTGCTCCAGACATATATTGTGGGCTGGTGTTCGAGTACCCACAATCGCTGTTATTGAACTTAACCCTTATCTTGCTTTTCACGACAACCCATATCTTTGAAAAGAAGCCATCTGATCAGGATCTACACTGTTTGGCATTTAGTTTATGAATTTGTGGTAATAAATTACATAAAGTAATTTGATTGGCTGATAGACAGAAATGGGTGTGGCTTAAATTAATATTCAGCAAGAGAAGGGTTAAATAAGGAAAATAATGTACCAGTCTGCATCTGTAATCCCCACTTGTCCCTGTGTAAAGTAGGATTTACTGGGGTGCTCATTACACAGACTTATTAAATACACTGGACCCTCGCTATAACGACAGTATTTGTTCCCTAACTGCCACTCTAGCAACTAGTTTCGCTGCTGTAAAGAATCCCAATAAGGAGTAGCATAACAGGTATTAACCCTTCTCTTGCTGGATATTCAGAAGCCACACCCATTTCTGACTTTTAACCGATCAGATTACTTGTTGTAATTTATACCTACAAATTCGTAAACTGAATGTCAAACAGTGTAGATCCTGATCAAGAAGCCATCTGATCTGGATCTACACTGTTTCCAAAGATAGGGGTTGTTGTGAACAGAGTTAAACTTCAACTGTCAGAGGATCAGACTATAGCCCAACTATAGCACTATCAGAAAAGAAAAATACAAGAAAAAAAAATGTTTTCCGCTTTCATCCCATGGAACGGACACGATTTATTACTGTACTGAGTTTATTCCAAGAGCCATTTTTCAATGTTCAATGGGCAACAACTCCAAAAGTAGGCAATCCAGAGTTATGGTTCATGCGCTGTGCACATCGTCTTATAGTGCTTTACATTTGTGTGAAGTTTCATGAAAATACCTCAAAAAGTTTTTGAGTTATGGAACGGACAAGGTTAAAATTGCCATTTTTCAATGTTCAAAAGGCAATAACTCCAAAAGTAGGCAATCCAGAGTTATGGTTCATGTGCTCTGCACATCGTCTTATAGTGCTTTATATTTGTGTGAAATTTCATGAAAATATCTCCCCTTTAGTTTTTGAGTTATGGAGCGGACAAGGTTAAAATTGCCATTTTTCAATGTTCAAAGGGCAATAACTCCAAAAGTAGGCAATCCAGAGTTATGGTTCATGCGCTCTGCACATCGTCTTATAGTGCTTTATATTTGTGAGAAATTTCATGAAAATATCTCAAACGTTTTTGAGTTATGGAGCGGACAAGGTTAAAATTGCCATTTTTCAATGTTCAAAGGGCAATAACTCCAAAAGTAGGCAATCCAGAGTTATGTTCAAAGTGCAATAACTCCAAAAGTAGGCAATCCAGAGTTATGGTTCATGCGCTCTGCACATCGTCTCATAGTGCTTTACATTTGTGTGAAGTTTCATGAAAATACCCCAAACGGTTTTGAGTTATCATGAATAACGGAATTACGGAGTTACAGAATTACGGAATCACAGAAGAACAAGGCAAATCCAATATAGCCCCCACTTTTTCAAAGCGGGGCTATAATAAAAGCATTTTTTCCCTTATATACTCCAAGACACAAACGTTGTGGACATTTTTTATAATCGCCTCGCCGAGGCATTTCTAATAAATATCAACAACATCAACAAATGTTGTGGACATTTGTTAGAATCGCCTCGCCAACATTGTTTCTTGGAGAATTAAATAAATACATTATCTCCATAAATCCGTCTCAATGTGAGCTACATGTAATTAGGGATTTGTTTCATTGAAAAAGTTGTTATAACAAAGTTTTGTCATTATATTGAATGTCGGTATAAAGAGGGTTGACTGTAGATGGAAAATTTCATGTGTGACCATTCTCCTTAAATGGTATCATTTTTCTCCATGGTGATTTTACAATATCACAGGCAATAATTGGCAATATGGCCATGTTCTGCTGCATTATCTTACTTCATTTAGACAGGTTACAGCGTGAAATGGATTAGGTTTCATTTTTGTTTTAACCCTTTCATCCCTGTTGGGCCCTTCCATATACCCTGTACAAGCAGCCATCTCATCAGGATCTACACTGCTTGCCATCCTATTATTGATTTTGACTACTAACCAAATAAAATGCCAATCACAACAATTGTCGTCTGCTTTGCCGTCTGTTGGTTACCATAAAAGTAATTTATTTGCAAACAGTGTGGACCCAAATCAGACTGCTCCTGTAGGAGCAGTCTGATCTGAGTCCACACTGTTTTCCCGTATGCAAAAATATTTTTAAAATTCAGCAGACGACATAAGCAGACAACATTTTCAGATGTTGTTTTCCTCGGCAGCTTCAGAGCTAAAAACCCCTATCAATTGATGTGATGGAAGAGTCCAATTCAGACACTGAGGATTGAAAGGATTGAGTAGTAATTAAGATGATCGATAATGATGTCATGATTGGGCTGCTGTCTGTTACTTTAATTGTGAACTACATAATATGTTGTTGTTGTATAAAAGTAGTTCTTGGATACTAGGGATCAAGTGGCCCCTATTATGAGTTTCTCATCAGGATCTACACTTTCTGCCCTTCTGATTATGATTACTGACTAAACCCCTATTTATATGAAATGATCTGTTCAGATTTTCAAAGATGGAAGGGTCTATATATATAAATGGTCAGTTTTCTATAAATGTATCCATTTCTCTTTGAATACAACACGCTTGTTTAACTAACATGGTTTCTGCTTTGGACCCACTTTTTCAATTATCAACAGTGTTATAAAGAGGTTGAGGTGTATATGATATAACACATGCATTCTTGTAAACTGAATGACATAATGCATACATTATAGTTATAATACATGCATTATCTATCATTCTTGTAAACTGAATGACATAATGCATACATTATACTTATATGATATAACACATGCACTATCTATCATTCTTGTAAACTGAATGACATAATGCATACTTTACTCACTATTGTAAGTAATATTCATATGCATTATCTATCATTCTTGTAAAGTGTTATCTTGTTATCTATCACTCTTGTAAGTTGTCTGATTTAACACATTGTAGTATCTATCATTCTTGCACACTGAATGAAATAATGTATGCATTGTTTTCATTTCATATGATACAACACATGCATTATTTATCATTCTTGTAAACTGAATGATATATATCTATCACTCTTTAAAATTATATGATATAACACATGCATCATCTATCATCCTTGTAAATTGAATGATATAATGCATGTGTTATCTACCACTCTTGTAAGTAATATGATATAACACATGCATCATCTATCATCAATGTAAATTGAATGATATAATGCATGTGTTATCTATCACTCTTTTAAGTAATATGATATAACACATGCATCATCTATCATCCTTGTAAATTGAATGATATAATGCATGTGTTATCTATCATTCTTGTAAGTAATATAACATTTGCATCATCTATCATTCTTGTAAATTGAATGTTATGATGCATGCATAATCTATATTACTCTTGTAAGTTGTATGATATAACACATGTATTATCTTAACTTTTCTGTAAATGTAAATTGAATGATATAATGCATGTGTTCTATCATTTTGTATTTTTTTTTTTTTTTTGGTTTGGGTTTTATGGCCCTTTCAAGATTATTTCACTCATATCGAGCCGATCGTTAATCATAGGTGGGCGAAAACCGGAGTACCCGGAGAAAAACCACCTGACCTTCCGTTGCAGAACTTTGCGTCTCACACGTGACCCGAGCGAGGCTCGAACCCACGGCGGTGAGAGACCTAATGACTAAGAGTCAGCGCTCTTATCCATTAGGCCATGGAGGCCCGTTTTTCATTTTGTATGTAGCATGATATAATGTATGTATTTTGTGTCACTCTGTAAATGTTGTATGATATATAATGCCTGCATTATCTATGATACTCTGTAAGTTGCATGATGCATGTATAATGCTTGCATTATCTATCACATTCATAAATTGTATGGTATAATGCTTGCATTAACTAACATTCTTGTAGGTTGTTTGATATAATGAATGCATTATGAATGCATTATCTTTCACTCTTTCAAGTTGTATGACATAATGCATACATTACTTATCATCAATTAATCAAGTCAACTTTGCATATTTTGTTTTACCCGACTTTGAAAATGAACTATATAATGTAATGATACAAATAAAATCAGAGAAAAAAAATATCAAAATTGACCCTTGTCCCACTGAATCAGGATTCCTTTGCCAACAGTGCAAATCCAGACCAAATGGATCCTGATATGGAACTTCACTGTTTGTCATTCAGTTGGAGAAACAACATCAAGTAATTTGATTGGTTTGTAGTAAAAATTGTGTGGCAATTAATTTATTCAGCAGGACAACTTTTAAAAAGAAATAATTCAGTGCAGCATGCCTTAAAGGCCACCTGTATTAAGGAATCACTTGTATTAAAAGGCCTGTTTTCAAAACCTCTTCAAGTAATCAAGCAAGTGCCTGTTCAGGCGCTTGCTTCACCCTTCAACTGCCAATTACAACATGTTCAGACATTGTTTTCAAATATTTCTGTCTTATTTTCCAGAAAAATAAGGCTTGATATTACATGCGAATCATCTGTGCAGCTATATCTGTGTATCAAGGCTAATTTTATCTGGAAAATAAATTATAAAATAAAATTGCTGTCTGCTCCAAACAATTTTGTGGCACTTTAAGGTTTCACTGAAATAATGGCTGCTTGTTGTTCCTGTTTTAATCCTTAAGATGCCAAGAAATACTACATGTACATCTGAAAATGTTGTCTGCTTATGGTGTCTGCTCAATTTTTTTTCAAACTTTTTAAAAATATTTTCGCTTGCAGGCAAAAAGTGTGGGCCCAGATCAGACTGCTCTTACAGGAGCAGTCTGATCTGGGTCCACACTGTTTGCAAAAATGACTTTTAATGTAACCAGCAGATGACAATTGTTGTGATTGGCATTTTATGTGTTAACTGCTATATTTACTTGCCTGTACTCCTTCTATCACCGACGATCGTAAGACCGGCTTCCTAGCAACAGATTTCGCGGCCTTTTGTGCCAGAACCTTCCATTTCCCAGACATCATCCTGATTTCTTTCGAAGTTATTTAACTGACTAACTCAAAATTAATTTTGATTCTCTAAATGGTCTCCAATAATATTTTATAATTTCCTTCAGACACTGTCATGTGTCGGACACAGAACTGGGGCTCATCTGTGAAGCATCGGTTTAACCGCAACAAACAAGTCCTGCACAGTTAAAAACCTGACGGTGACTACCAATAAGGTTTATCTAAAAATTCTGATGATTTAGTGATAAAATTGCTGCTCTGAATGACAATTATATTCACTTCATATATTTCACTTCAATCCAAAATATGAAATCCATATTCCATCATATATAAAACAAGTCCATGAAATGAACACCCACTGAGAAAAATGGGTTTACAAGAGTAAAAATATATTTTCTTTATTCTTGCACGAAAACATAGATTGTGGGTACTCGCAAGAATTGCCTCTAACGAGACCCCCAATCTATGTTTGAAGCCAAAAAAAGACAAAAATCACATATTTTCATGTTGATCCCATGAACAAAATTGCACTATGTTTCAAGGGTGTAGCTTTTCCAAGACATCCAGATGGACTTAACCCTTATCACGCTGCATAATTAATTTAGCCACACCCATTTCTGACTTTGAACCAATCAGATTACTTGATATAATTTATTCCTATAAATTCACAAACTGAATGTCAAACGGTGTAGATCCTGATCAGATGGCTTCTTCAGAAGCCATCTGATCTGGATCTACACTGTTTGGAAAGTGGGGGTTGTCATGTACAGCGGGATAAGGGTTAAAATGTTTCAAACATCACCAGATGGACTTAAAAATATCTTGTTTTTAATTTTTTAATTTGATAAAGAACACGAGGCTGCAACACCATGTTTTTCATAAACATTAAAAAATAACAGTCATATTTACTTGATAACACAAAAGATGTTGACCAAAACTATTTAGGAATCTAAGATAAGCAAACAAGGACTATATTCTCAAAGTTTCCAAACATTTTACATGAATAAATAAAATCTACAAATCAAGAGTTAACCAACTTAATCAATGCAGTGGCAACAAAAAGGACTTCTGCAGAATTGGAAACCTTTACATCTCTAGGCATCCTATTTCAATTAAATAAACATGAATCCCGGTAACAATGCATTCTGATTTCCCAACTGACATATTATTGTAATCCTGGAAATGAGTTCTGTTGTAATGTTAGAAAGCAAGCATAAATTATTTAATATATTACGAAAAATTAAAATACAGTCCTTCACTGTTCATAATATTGCAGTGGTTAAAATTGTAAACATTCTACGAGCTGATTCTATTCACCTTTATTTTGCTGTTCAGGACAACCCCTACCTTTGCAAACAATGTAGATTCAGATCAGATGGCTTCTGATCAGTATCTACACTGCTTGAAATTCACTTTGAAAATTTGGCATCAAGTAATTAAATTGGCTTAAACGTAAATTGGGTGTGGGTAAATTACATTATACAGCGTGATAACAGGTTAAGTATGGTGTGAAATGCACATTCTATCACATTAACAGGTCTGTGAAATGAACAGGCTTGCAAATCCCAATTTATAAAGAGAAAAGAGGATTTTGCAAGGGTCACATAATGCAGTTTTTCTTTATTTCTGCTCAAAAACATAGATTGTGGGTACTCATTAGCATTGCCTCAAAGAGGCAGTTCTAATGAGTTACCATAATCTAGCAGAAAAATGTTATTTTTTAGACCATGATAGAATGCACTACTTGTAATCCTTATGTGAGATAAATTCAAAATTTACCCAGATGATAATTTTTTAACAAGCAAATTAACAATAATTTTTTAAGTGCCAAACAGCTAAAACTAATGTTTTAAACTTATTGAAAATAATTAAAATTTCATTTTGTACAAGAAACTACTTATTTATAACCCGGCAGTTCCAGAATCCACTTTCAATTTTTTCCAACACACAAATTTGTCACAACAGTCAACAACTTAAGTTAACCCATTTTGTACCGGAAACCCCAAAATTGGTACCCTGGCAAACTGCAGGTCGCAGAACACGGTGTCTGATCAGGGCCTAAACAGTTTGTGAAAATTTAAGCTATTTTCCAAATAAATTCTGAAGAAAACACAACCAGACACCCCTTAATTTTGAAAAGGACTGGATCCTGCTATATATGAAGAGGAAGATTCCATTTGGTACAAAAACGGTTAAGAAAATTTGCAAACATTACTCGGCCCTTGATTTTCCATCTAGTTTCAATATTTTCATCAAATCTGTAAACAAAAACTGATATTCGTACATGTAAAGTTGTTCATTCCACTTCTGTCCCTAGGACCCTCCAGGCAACAAGACCAAGTTTAAGTGATTTGACCCCAGACCTTAATCAGGATTGGCATAAAGTTAATAGGAAGTTTGACAGTTTTGCCTATTAACTTTGTGAAAACAAGTAAATTTCATTTCATATTTATATAAAAATAATTGTTCTAGGAGCATTAAACCCATTTTGTACCGGAAACCCCAAAATGGGTAATTTACAAATGCAGATCAGACGCCGTAGAACATAGCGTCTGATCAGGGCCTACACTGTTTGCAAAAAGTTCAGCCATTTTCCAAATATATTTTGAAACAAACACAACCTGACACCCCAAAATTTTGAACTGGGCCACTGCCATATATAAGGGGGGAAGATCCCATTTGGTACAAAAAGGGTTAACACCCAAACTAACTATCATATTTATCCTGAATTTTGACATTTTGTCCAACCCCTAAAGAACCAAGCAAAACTCTGAAGCAGACGACAGTCTATTATCATTACGATAACAAATCCGTGTGACTTCCAAAACGGTAAATTTTATGAGGAAAAATTGTCATATTATTCTTATTTATACTCAAAACATAGGTTGTGGGTGCATCTCGCCGGGGCCTACACTGGTTGCGACCACACCCATCGGGGCTTGAAGAAATAGATGGGCTGCATGATGCGTCCATGCAAAGCTGAAACCTACCACACACGAGTACTGGTAAACCGCTTAGAGGCAAAGCAGTGCAAGTCGGACCATCCATGCTTATAAACCCTATTGGTTTCATTGAGTGACAGGGCTTGAGATGTCATTTCATCTCAATGTCTGGTAAAAGTACCACAAAATTGGAAGCAACGTCTCCAAAATGACCTATACAGTTTTGATGGGGACATTAAACATCAAATCAAACAAACAAATACTGGTTGCTTAAAGTTCAATCATTTTCAAAATGAATTTGGAAGAAAACAAAACCTGACAATTAACACTGAATTTTGTAATGGAATTATGCTAGTATAAGGTGGAAGATTCCATTCCATTACATGCGGGGAAGCCCTAAATTGGTACCTTGGCAAACAGTGCAGGCCCAGATCAGACACCCCAGATGATCAGGGCCTGCACTATTTGCTAACAGAATTTTACATCAAAAATATAATAAAATCACAAATATAGGCATGACACCCCTTATATGACAAATGGCCTTGTCCAACATACGGCAATGGAAGAGTCCACTAGTATACAATGGGTTAAACTAAGCGCACATATGCAGGGTGATTATAGTACATGCCCATTATACATAGCAAGATAAAGTCTGCATAATCAAGATAAATATTTAGAAAATTATCAAAAAAACATTTGAGATGCAAATCATTTAATACATCACTAATCAAGCTAGGAACCCTTTCAAGTCATCAAGAAAAAACAAAACAAGAAACAAGGTGTGCTTGTGAAGCACTGATGCCCCCAGAAAGTGCATGTGAAGTATGAAAGCCCTATCACTAACCAATCAAAAGGCTTGGCCAAAGTTCAAGTCTTAAAAGGGGGTCAAGGTCACACAGTAAAAAATTATGGTACCACTGAAAAGGTCTGTGACAAGGAATGCTCATGTGAAATATGGAAGCCCAATCACTTACCAATGGAATGTTATGGTCAATGTTGAAGTTTTTTAAAAAGTAGGTCAAAAGTCAAGGTCAAGGTCACAAGGTAAAATATTATGGTACCACCAGAAAGGTCTTGTGACAAGGAATGCACACATGAAATGTGAAAGCCCCATCACTTACCAATCAAAAGTTATGGCCAATGTTAAAGTCTTTAAAAAGTAGGTCAAATGTCAAGGTCAAAGTCGCAAGGTCAAACATTCTGATACCACTGGAAAGGTATTGTGACAAGGTATGCTGATGTGATATGAAAGGCTTATCATTTACTAATCAAAAGTTATGGCCAACGTTAAGTTTTTTAAAAATAGGTCAAATGTCAAGGTCACAAGGTCAAAATTTATGGTATCACTGGAAAAGTCTTGTGTCAAGGAATGCAAATGTGAAATATGAAAGCCCAATCACTTACCAATCGAAAGTTACGGCCAATAGTGAAGATTTCAAAATGTAGTTCAAATGTTAATCAAGGTCACAAGGGCAAATATTATGGTACCACTGGAAAGGTCTTGTGACATGGAATGCGTAAGTGAAATATGAATGCCCTATCACTAATCAATAACAATAAATGGCATTATGGACTGGTTTGTCCAAGGTTAACCAAAAGGTAAACCGGGACGCAGACGCTCGGCCGCCCGCCAGAATGGACATCACTATTCTAAAGGACGGAATTTTTCCCTGAAAAACCCGTCCAAAAAGTTATGGCCAATGTTAAGGTTTTCAAAAAAGTAGGTCATACGTCAGGGTCAAGGTCACAAGGTAAATAATTATGGGATCGTTGGAAAGATCTTGTGACATAGAATGCACATGTGAAATATGAAAGCCCTATCACGTACCAATCGAAAGTTATGGCCAATGTTAAAGTTTTTAAAAAAATAGGTCAAACATCAAGGTCAAGGTCACAAGGTAAAAAATTATGGTACCTTTGGAAAGGTCTTGTGACATAGATTGCATAGGTGAAATATACCAATCGAAAGTTATGGCAAATGTTAAAGTTTTCAAAAGTAGGTTAAAAGTCATGGTCAAGGTCATGAGGTCAAAAATTATGGTACCACTGGAAAACTCTTGTGACAAGGAATGCACATGTGAAATATGAAAGCCCTATCAGTTTCCATTCAAAAGTTGTGCCCAATGTTAAGGTTTTCAAACAAACAAACAGACAAATGGATGGACAGACATACAGACCAAAAACTATATGCCCCCCATGCCCCCCTGGGGCATAAAAACAACAAATAAATGAAAAATAAGGATCCAGCAAACATCAAACTCAACAAAATGAACATTAATTAATTAAAGATTTAGCAAATCAAAGTTCTCCAATTGTGGTAAAGTCTTGATCATCAGAAAATACAATCTCACTGGATGAATACAAGAAATAACCAGTGCTTCAGCTGAAGTGCACGACCCGCCGGATGCTTTTAGCTTTATGAGTGTTACCATATATGGGTACGGCAGCCATTTTGGTCATGTGACCTGGACCTAAAACGGTTCCCCCAATAAATGCGCCTTATCGTAAGGCGCAAAAATATATCTTATACTTTAGTACTGTATTCTGAATCGTTTGCAGGATAAAATGCATTCTCACTTTTCCAATACAAAAGCATGTGTCAAAGTTTGACCTAGGCACAAAGAAGGTCAAGGTCAACCCAGGGTCACCATTTTAGCAATTTATGATGGGCCTACGTCCCAGATGCTATTTATCAACTTTCGTGGAAATCAGCCCAGTGGTTCTGAAGAAGACTATTTTTGAAGGGTTTTTACCATATATGGCTTGGCGGCCATTTTGGTCATGTGACCTGGACCCCATGAGCAAATTTTGGTTTCCCCCATCCCATAGAGGCTCAATATGAAATTTGACTTCAATCGGCCCAACAGTTTCCGAGGAGAAGCAGTTCGAAAATTTTCACATTTTTCACCTCGGTGAGGCTATACTAAATGAAATGTAATATTTCGCAAGTTCATTGGTTAGATCTCATTGATATCTATCAGTATGCCAAAAATTGTTTAAATATTCTAACAAAAGCATATGTGTCAAAGTTTGACCTAGGCACAAAGAAGGTTAAGGTCAACCCAGGGTCACCGTTTTAGCAATTTATGATGGGCCTACGTCCCAGATGCTATTTATCAAGTTTCGTGGAAATCTGCCCAGTGGTTCTGGAGAAGACTATTTTTGAAGGGTTTTTACCATATATGGCTTGGCGGCCATTTTGGTCATGTGACCTGGACCCCATGAGCAAATTTTGGTTTCCCACATCCCATAGAGGCTCCATATGGAATTTGACTTCAATCGGCCCAACGGTTTCCGAGGAGAAGCAATTCGAAAATTTTCACATTTTTCGCCTCGGCGAGGCTATACAAAATGGAATGTAATATTTCGCAAGTTCATTGATTAGATCTCATTGATATCTATCAGTATGCCAAAAATTGTTTAAATATTCCAAGCGGTTAAGTCACTATCACCAATTTTCACAAACGGGTTACGGACGGACAGACAGACTGACAGAATGACCGAATGACACGGTGATTTTAGGGCACTCTTAGAAATCAACCGACTTCAGTTGGTCGCTTTTTCTGTGGGTCGTGCAATTTCATTAATCCGTTGCAACAAATAATATTCCAAAATAAATAAACAAAATCCAACTGCAAGTAATCACAATCCAAGAGCACAATCTTATACACCACGCTCATGTATATCAAGGTAAGTTCCAAAATTTGGAAAAAAAATTAATGCCACTTTGGGGTATTGTGTCCAGTAGCTGCCAAAAAAAAACATAAACTGTCACACAGTGCAGAACAAGATCAGACTGATCTGGGTATGAACTGTGTACCAAACAAGTTATGGCTGAATTTAATTATGGCACAAATACTGAAAACAAAAGCTTCAAATGAAAGCCGATCTGATATTGAATTTGATTGTTGTTAGGTGGCACATTTCGACTTTTAATGGGCAATTTTCATACATTAACCCATTTAGTAGCAGAAACCCCTAAAGGGGTACCCTGGCAAACAGTGCAGGCCCAGATTCTGCGGCGTCTGATCAGGGCCTCCACTGATTGCTAAAAGTTCAGTCATTTTCCAAAAAAGATTTTGATGAAAACACACAACCTGACACCCCTAAATTTTTAAATGGACTCCGGCTATATATAAGGTGGAAGATTCCATTTGGTACAAAAAGGGTTAAGGCATAATATCTTCCTGTAATCAACATATTTAGCAGTGGGATCTAATTTCTCTCTTTTCTCTCTATGTACAACTGCATGCACATGTATTCAAAATCATGTCATGGCTCCTGGTGCTTTTCGTACCTGCAAACCATATTATTTTAACCCTTGTCCTGCTGAGCCCGGATATTTCTTATCTTTCAAACAATGTAGATCCAGATCAGATGGCTTCCGAAGAAGCCATCTGATCAGGATCTCCATTGTTTGCCATTCAGTCCATTAATTTGTTGCAATTATTTGCATCATTGGTAATCAGTGGTGGGTGTGGCATATTTAAATATTCAGCAGGTTAAGGGTTAATGAAGATTTGAATTATATAGTCATTTGACCCATCCCTAGAGGTATAACTTGGTAAACAGTGCAGGCACAGATCAGACACCACAGAATGCGGCATCTGATCAGTGCCTGCACTATTTGCTAACAGAATGTTCCGTCAAAAATGGAATGAGAATGAAATATAGGCCTGTGTATGAAGCCTTGGTATGACAAATAGACTTGTCCAACATAGAGCAATGGAAGAGTCTACTAGTATATAGTGGGTTAAAGACCTTTTACAACAAAAATTAGGGTTTTAAAAACTTTTTAATATTCCTGTGTTTAAATTACAAAACAGAAATTTCTGTGAAACCAAAACAGGTTTCTATAGAAGAACTTTCGAGAATGGTGCCTCAGAAATAGTTAAGAGAAATACCCTTAAAGGATAGTGTTTTCAAACAAGAGGGCCATGATGGCCCTGGATCGCTCACCTGATCCATAGAGTAAAAAGTGGGCCCCGGGGTGGGCGACTATTGACCCCAGGGCTATAATGCGCATAATGTTGAGGGAGGTCTAAAAAGGTTAAGCTTCATACCAAATATCAACAAAGGCTATAATTTGAACAATCTTGGCAAAGGTCCACTAGATGAAGCTACACACCAAATATCAAAGACCTGGGCCTTGCAGTTTCAGAGAAGAAGATTTTTTTAAAGATATTCCCTACATAAGCCTATGTAAAACCAAATGGCCCCGGGGCGGGGGCATTTTTGGCCTCAGGGCTATATTTTAAACAATCTTGATAGAGGTCCACTAGATGAAGCTTCACACCAATATCAAATACCTGGGCCTTGCTGTTTCAGAGAAGAAGATTTTCAAAGATTATCTCTATATAAGTCTATGTAAAACCAAAGTTGGCCCGAGGGCTATAATTTGAACAATGTTAGTAGAGGTCCACTAGATGAAGCCCCATACCAAATATTGAAGACATGGGCCTTGCAGTTTCAGAGAAGAAGATTTTTAAAGATTTCCCTATATAAGTCTATGTAAAACCGAAGGGTCTCAGGGCGGGGGCATTTTTGGCCCCAGGGCTATAATTTGAACAATCTTGATAGAGGTCCACTAGATGAAATGTCACACCAAATATCAAAGACCTACTGGCCTTGTGGTTTCACAGAAGAAGATTTTTAAAGATTTTCCCAATATACGTCTATGTAAAACCAAAGGGCCCGAGGCGGGGGCATTTTTGGTCTCAGGGCTGATTTGAACAATCTTGGTAGAGGTCCACTAGATGTAGCTTCATACCAAATATAAAAGACCTAGGCTTTGCGTTTTCAGAGAAGAAGATTTTTCAAGATTTTCCCTATATAAGTCTATGTAAAACCAAAGGGCCCCGGAGCGAGGGAATTTTTGGCCTCAGGGCTATAATTTGAACAATCTTGGTAGAGGTCCACAAGATAAAGCTTCATACCAAATATCAAAGACCTGGGCCTTGCAGTTTCAGAGAAGAAGATTTTTAAAGATTTTCTCTATATAAGCCTATGAAAAACCAAAGGGTCCCGGGGTAGGGACATTTTTGGCCACAGCACCAAAATTTGAACAATCTTGGTAGGGGTCCACTAGATGAAGCTTCATACCAAATATCAAAGACCTGGGCCTTGCGGTTTCAGAGAAGATTTTTAAAGATTTTCCCTATATAAACCCATGTAAAACCACAGGGCCCTGGGGCGGGGGAGCATTTTTGGCCCCAGCACTATAATTTGAACAATCTTGGTAGGGGTCCACTAGATGAAGCTTCATACCAAATATCAAAGACCTGGGGCTTGCGGTTTCAGAGAAGGGGATTTTTAAAGATTTTCCCTATATAAGGCCATATGTAAAACCAAAGGGCCCCAGGGCGGGGGCATTTTTGGCCCCAGCACTATAATTTGAACAATCTTGGTAGAGGTCCACTAGATGAAGCTTCATACCAAATATCAAAGACTTGGGCCTTGGGGTTTCAGAGAAGAAGATTTTTAAAGATTTTCCCTATATAACCCTATGTAACACCAAAGGGACCTGGGGCGGGAGCATTTTTGGCCCCAGCACTATAATTTGAACAATCTTGGTAGGGGTCCACTAGATGAAGCTTCATACCAAATATCAAAGACCTGGGCCTTGTTCTTTCAGAGAAGAAGATTTTTTAAGTTTTCGGTGAAAAAAAATCTATTTTTGGCTCCTGTGACCTAGATGTGTAACGGACCGGAACCATTTGAACAACTTTGAAAGCGGACCACCTAAGGATCATTCCTGTGAAGTTTGGTCAAAATCTGATCAGCGGTTTAGGAGGAGATGTTGTTTGAAGAAATTGTTTACGCACGCACGGATGCACGACAGACAAAAGTGATCCCAAAAGCTCACCTAGTCTCTATGTGACAGGTGAGCTAAATCAGCAGAATCTGATAGTATTCCAGCCCCCCTCCTAAAAACACCCCCACCCCCCAACACACACACCCCACAACCAAACAAACCAGAAGTCTGAAGACCGCTCACCTGAGTGCTGAGGGATTATGGAGCCATTTCATTTCTGAGAAGAAGATTTTTAAAGGGTTTTCTGATAATGGGCCCATTGGTTCTGGAGAAAAAGATTTCTAAAGGGTTTTTACCTTATATGGGCATGGCGGCCGTATTGTTCTTGTGAAGAAACTCATATTAATAAATTTTCATTTGTTTGTTCCTAAAAGCTTTCATGTGACATTTGATTACAATGGAGCAATGATTCAGTGAAAAATTAAGTTTTAATTTTCATATCTGAATGACCTTAGGCCAAAATCAGAGAATGACCTTGACCATTAATACTCAAGTAGTTTCGTTCACTCAACTAGCTAAATGCATCTATCTATTTTCAGATCACAGGCTGCAAATTAGTTTCCGAAAAAAACACCGTTTTTACTTTTTCTCATACAAATGTCTATGTGGACAAATTTGACCTTGGCATAAAATAGGTTAAGGCCATGCAGGGGTCATTATTTAAAGAAACTATAATGGGCCTAAGTCCCCAAGGCTACATACCAAGTTTCATGAAAATCAGCCTGATGGTTCTGGAGAAGAAGATTTCTAAGTGTTTTTACCTTATATAGCCATGGTGGCCATACTGGTCATGTGACCAAACTTATATTAATACATTTTCATTTTCTTGTTTCTGTAAGCTTTTATATAAAATTTGGTCACAAATGGCCCGTAGGTTCCAGTGGAAAATAAGTTTTAGTCGTCATCTCTGAAAGGCCTTAGGCCAAGGAATGACCTTGACCTTAAATACTCATGTAGTTTCATCCACTCATTTAGGTAACTGCATCTACCAATTTTCAGATGAGACTGTAATAGTTTTAGAAAAATACATAGTTTTGACTTTTTCCCATACAAAAGTCTATGTGACCAAATTTGACCTTGGCAAAATTAGGTTGAGGTCATCTGAGGGTCATCAGTTGAACAAACTATGATGGGCTCAAGTTCACATTGCTACATAACAAGTTTCATGATAATCAGCCCTTTGGTTTGGGAGAAGAAAAGTTTTGAAGGGTTTTACCTTATATGGGCATGGGGGCCATCTTGGTCGTGTGACCGAACTTATTTTAATCAATTTTCATGTCCTTGTTTTAGAGGATAGGTTTCAAAAGGCTTAGTATTTTCTGAGGAAAATAAGTTTTAATTTTCATATCTAAATGACCTTGGGCCATGCAAGGTCAAAGAATGACCTTGACCTTGAATTCCATGTAGTTTAATCTACTCATTCACCAATTTTCAATTCACAGCCTGCAATAGTTTCGGAAAAATACACAATTTTGACATTTTCCCATACAAAAGTCTATAAGACCAAATTTGACCTTGGTGTAAAATAGGTCAAGATCATCCGAGGGTAATCATTTGACCAAACTATGATGGGCCCTAGTCCCCAATGCTACATTACCAAGTTTATGGCAATTGGCTCATTGGTTCCAGAGGAGAAGATTTTTTAAGGGTTTTTACCATGTATGGTCATGGCGGCCATCTTTGTCATGTAACCTGAACCCTGCAAACAAACTTTTATTCCCCCATCCCATGGATATTCCATATGAAATTTGACTTCAGTCGGCCCAGTGGATCATATATTGCACAAAATCTACGCACCCCTAAAGGTGGACATGTTTTTCTGTAACATAACGTAACGTGTAACAAAGTCACCAGCATGGTATCTATGTAACCCTTTGGAATTTGAAATGTTTCAAACTTACGTAACATTTCAGTCCGTTACGTAACAACAAGGCAACAACATGCAGCATAGAGATTCTGATCTGACCTTGAGAAAAGGTCAATTTCAATAACATTTACTGGTAATCAACTCTATGTTTGCAGATTCCATGAGAAACTACCATCTGTTCCAGAGATATACTGAGCACAAACAGAAAAAAAACAAACAACGAAAAGACGATCAGTGCCAACACCAAAGATAACAGAAATGCTAAGCCAGTCTGGGAGGCTCAGTCCACAACACATCCGTCTGGTTGTCAGGAGGCCTGAGGTTCGATCCTTGCTGGGTAGGCAACATTAACCCTTCTCTTGCTGAATATTCAGTTAAGCCACACCCATTTCTGACTTTGAACCAATCAGATTTCTTCATGTAATTTATTCCCACAAATTCATAAACTGAATGTCAAACAGTGTAGATCCTGATCAGATGGCTTCTTCAGAAGCCATCTGATCTGGATCTACACTGTTTCCAAAGATATGGGTTATGGGTTGTTGTCAACAGCATGATAAGAGTTAATCATGAAAATCTTTTCTCCTTCTGCTAATTTTAGAAGGACAATAATTGTCAGTTTCAGGCAAAAGAATATGCAATGGAAAAGTGTTATAAGCTAAACTGTCTTGCTCAGCATGATACTCATAGTGCTTACTGGGCCATTAAACTCAACACCCCACTGACTGGCTCAAAAACGACCTAAATATATAGTGTTGATTGGGCCATTAAACTCCAATAAAAACAAACAAAATTATTAATAATTATAACAATTATTGCTGTAGAAGCCCTTAAAAGGTGCTGAAACATGTTGTGTTAACCAATAATATGCCAATCACCAAACTTGTAGCCTTCTTTGTCGTCTTCTGGTTACTTTAAAAGAAAAAGTCCCATAAAATCGGAAGCAATGCCTCCAAAATGACCTAAATAGTGTTTATGGGGGTGTAAAACCTCAATTAAAAAACACTACAGTCTCTTAATATCACTACTCTTGGGGTTGAAAGCAAGTTAGTAAAGCAATCGTTGAAAGCAAGTTAGTAAAGCGATCATACTCCAAACAAAATATATAGATATAGAAAAATGACCATTTATGATCATTTTTCTATATAATCTATACATTTTTTTTTATTTTGGATATAACAGCTGGTGAAGTAACATGGAAATTCTATTTTGGACCCAAACAATAGCATTATAAAGAGGTTTTGATGTATAAGATGCCGAGAAAAACTACATCTGAAAATGTCGTCTGCTTATGTCATCTACTGAATCTTTTTGTACCGGCCCGGATAGCTCAGTTGGTAGAGTGTCCGCTCCGGGGAACGGGAGGTCTCGGGTTCGATCCCGGGCCGCGACATACCAAAGTCGTTAAAAATGGTACTAGCTGCTCCTCGTTTGGCACTTAGATTTACAGGGTAGAGCTAGGACTGGTCGATCCAGTGTCAGGATAATGTGACTGGGTGTGGTATCATGTAATGTGTCTGGGACATGATACTTCAGTGAGGCAGCTCCCTGTCGCAACCAGACACCGTCGTGATATGACTGAAAAATTGTTGAAAGCGACGTTAAACCCGAATTCACACACACACACACACACTGAATCTTTTTGCAAACTTTTTAAAAATATTTTTCATACAGGCAAACAGTGTGGACCCAGATCAGACTGCTCCTCTAGGAGCAGTCTGATCTGGGTCCACACTGTTTGCAAAAATTACTTTTAAAGTAAACAGCAGACGACGAAGCAGACGACAATTGTCGTGATTGTCCCTTTATGGACTAACACCATTCTCTGGCAAAAATTTCAGCAGATGACAAAGTTAGGTCTCTCACCGCCGTAGGTTCGAGCCTCGCTCGGGCCAGGTGTGAGACGCCAAGTTCTGCAACGGAAGGTCAGGTGGTTTTTCTCCGGGTACTCCGGTTTTCGCCCACCTCTGATTAACGATCGGCTCGATATGAGTGAAATAATCTTGAAAGGGCCGTAAAACCCAAACCAAAAAAAAAAAAATCAGCAGATGACAAATTGATTATATTTTTCTTATGTTTCCCTGAAAACAATTAAGGAAATTTCAATATCTGTTTTTTGGAGAAAAAAATAATAGAGAATTATTTTAAAATGTCATCTGCTGATTTTTTTTCCCAGAATATTTATATCTTAACCCTTGTCCTGCTGAGCCCGGATATGCCTAATCTTTGAAACAACGTAGATCCAGATCAGATGGCTTCTGAAGAAGCCATCTGATCAGGATCTTCATTGTTTCCCATCCAGTTTATTAATTTGTTGCCAAAAATTGCATCAAGTAATCTGATTGGCTGATAATCGGTAGTGGGTGTGACATATTTAAATATTCAGCAGGACAAGGGTTAATTGAGTTTAGTGTACTATTCTCTAAATCAGTTTTTTGCAAAAGTTTCAATGTGTAATAATTCTGTTTTGATATGATAGTTCCTGTCACAGATGTTTTTTTTTGTTTGTTTTTTTTTTTCTCAGAATTTCCAGTTAATTCCAAAGTCAAATGCACAGTCCTATCACAATGCCAACCACATTACTTGGCTTCAAAGTGCCAACTAAAAGATAAAATCGAAATCTCAATCTAATTAATATGCATAGAATTAATCAAAATTTAAACAAGTGAGGAAAAACTGAATTATTCATGAAGCAAAATAGACACCCGGTCGACAGTTTGCAAACAATCAGTATGCCAATGTTATTTATTTCAACAAGTGAACAAATTGACTCTTTAGTTCAGATAATAGAGCAATAAAATGTTGAAAATACAACGTTGTAAAAAATAAATAAAATAAAAAGTGAACGTATTTTTTTAAACTAGAGTTACATAACTTGCCATGAAATTATGTAATGATATTGTGACCTTGTATTTAAAGTTTGAAGTTGATGCATTTGACGGTTTGTAAGTAATTAAGAAAAACCATGAAAAATGTGGATGGGTATTGCGACAGATGGACAGATGGCTGGACAGACAGACTGACAGGGTGATTACTATAGGGCACCCACACAAATTTGCGGGGGCCCCTAATGAACAACATTCATTCATATCAGTTGTCAATCTAGCCTAACATTTTAACCCTTGTTCTGCTGAATATTCATATATGCCACACCCACTACCGATTATCAACCAATCAGATTACTTGATGCCAATCATTGCAACAAATTCATAAACTGAATGGCAAACACTGTAGATCCTGATCAGATGGCTTCTTCAGAAGCCATCTGATCTGGATCTACATTGTTTGAAAGCTGAGGCATATACGGGATCAGCAGGACAAGGGTTAAGGGAAATGAAAACCACAATGAAATTTTCTACACCCTTTTATACAAGGGTGTCAACATATATCTGTAATGTTCCAGTTGCTTTGATAAAAACTGTGCGCCTCCTAAAAATGAAAGCTTTTTGTCTTCAGCAGCACATCTGTTCCTTAACCCTTGTCCTGCTGAATATTCATATATGCCACACCCACTACCGATTATCAACCAATCAGATTACTTGATGCAAATTATTACAACAAATTCACAACCTGAATGACAAAAAATGTAGATCCTGATCAGATGGCTTCTTCAGAAGCCATCTGATGAAGAAGCCATCTGATCTGGATCTACATTGTTTCAAAGAAAAGGCATATCAGTGTTCAGCAGGCAAAGGGTTAACCCTTTTTGTACCAATGTTGTTGTTTTCCAGTTTCCCCGTGTCGCGGGTCGTCAGCTGGTGGGGTCCCAGGGAACGAATCCATGCTGGCACTACACCGTAGCCGTTCGGTGGTACCCCCATTCCCCGTTGCCGGTGAACAGGGAGACCATCGCTCGGCTCCAGCCCCGTCCGTCTCATGTTTGTCGTCTCACGTCTCAGGTGTCTCCGAGCCCACGGGCATCCCCTTACCCTGTAGCCAATCGCCGAGCTCCGTCCTGAGAGGTTTGTGAAACGGTGCCGTGACCTTTCCAGGTCTCGGTGGGGCTTATATTTTGTCTTCCCGTTTGCTTCAGGAGTGCATGTGTCCTGTCGCTAAAGGGCATCTTTATTGATTGGAGTTTCTGGGCTAGGCGTGCTTCATTTTTCAAGGGCTGTGGATGTGTTGCACAGTTCCAATGTGAGCCTTTGTTTTGGTGCAACATAGTTTAGTTGTAGTAATTTAGAACTCCATTCTAAAGGTTTGGCTACGTGATTGCCTGCGTTTAAGTTATAGCAGTGCTGTGCCTTGGGTTTTTGCGGTTTGCCGCAAAGGGGTGTGGGTTGTTTTGTGTAACAGGGTAGGCTCCGAGTTTGACCTTATCATAAAGGGGATCGTTTAGCAGTTAATTTTGTTTGAAAGTTTCATTGCGATTTGGAAGACGTTTCTAAAGATTGCTATACACGTTTCCATGCTACGTGTTATGCACCTTATACCCAATCAGGGGATTCGAGACAAAGTTTTTAGCCATTTTGTGGTGCTTATTTGCACCACAAAATTGTAGAGTCCATCCATTTCTTTCTTCTAGCTTGTAGCTTCAGCCGCATCTACACCCTCACGCCAGCACCATGTCTATGGATGTCGTCTACGCTTTTTGTATCAATTTTGATATTGGTATTTTGTTTTTTTATTTTTTTTGTTTGATTTTTGCATATTTTTGTAACGTATGTACATTTTCACATTATTTGGTCTGTGCCCCCAGCTTATTGAGTATATATGCGGGCGGATGTGCTCGCCCCGCCACGGACCTGTCATGATTGTTTTTCTTGTGCTTTAAAGATGGTGTTGTCCGTTTTGGGGCAAGCCCACCCGCTCTCTATTGCTGGGTAGGACAGTTTTTGTACCTGCAAGGTTGTGCTTGTAGATTATATTTTGTAATTTTTGTTCTGTACATACAACATATAGTATAGTTGATGGCCTCCGCCGTCTCGGGCCCAAGTTTGTGTTTATTTTAGTTAGTGGGTGACCTCTATCGCGGAGGATGTGGAAGTAGGTCAATCCCCTTTCTGCATTTTTTGTTAAAGTTAGGAAAATGTGGTGCCCCTAGCTAGGCCTCCTCCACGTAGGATGTCATATTCTGTGGGGCCGTAAGTGGGTCATTCTGAGTCCCCATGTTTACATGTCATTATCGCAACCTACGTGAAGGAAGGCACCATAGGAGGAATTGTATTCCTACCTAGTCGTTTGAGGGCCCGAGATATCGTGTGCCGATCTCGTTAGCAATGTAGTTAGTACAAATTCATATAATCATGTAGGTCGCATACAAGCGTCCGCCTGCGCATGTGCGCAGTCGAGCACTCCTATGCGATCTTGTTTTTGTGTGTCATATTTACAGTTAACAATGTTTGAAATCGCTTTTTGGGAAAAAACTCTTCTTCTTCTTCTTCTATCTCCAGGTTTTTGATCTCTCTTTTCCTATACTATCCTCTCTACGGGATTCCTACTCTACAAATATTCTACAACTATCGCTATATCTACCTAATTGAGCATTGCGTGGGTGGATGTGTGTTGTTTTAGTTTTGCATGGGTGGTTGTGTGTTGATGCCCTCCTTCAGGGTCGCGCTTAGTCATGCCCTAGTTAGTTAGTTAATTTCCCTTATCTGTATAAATATTTGGCCGTCTTGACCGTCCGTTTTAATTACGGTCATGGCGCGATTTGCTGTCTTTGATGATACTTATGTTAAACGACAAGGGCAGTACCGAGGGCTGTTTGATGTACCAGGCGAGGTTCGTTTTTTCGGCCGTGGTGGTATGCGCGTGGCGAGCTATGATGTTGACTTGTGGGACAGCGGTTCATATTTTCCGAGGGCAAAATTGGGACAGCGATGGTCGTCTCCACAGGCACTATTATCGACCGTATTCATTTGTCAAGGGAGGGACAGAAGCAATACCATGTGTGCTTAGAAAGGGCCTTCCTGCGATTTTTCTGCTAGTCGGGTGTTTATAAAATGTCCTTTTGTGGGCCCCCAGATCATTCCGTTTGGGTAACCTTATAATGTACATCCTTTATTCGAAAGCGAAATTTGCGAAAAAAAAAAAAAAAAAAAAAAGAGAAAAACAAAGAGATGTGATAAGGCCTATTGTTTCTGTTTCTTATTTCTGTCCCACTCATCTATGTGCATTCCTGAAGGAGAGCCTTTTTGTTTGCTAGTGTGTTTGTGTGCCGTTCTCCTTTGGGTTGTGTGGTTCTCGATCAGCCAGGATTTTGACGCAACGCTGCTCAGTGCCAAAGTCCTAAGACCGCAAACCCCAGCGTTACATCTCGTCCTGATTTCCCGTTTGCCTCACCCCCTCCGGAGAGGCCGGGCTATGGATTTTCCTTGTGGTGGATCCATGCCCAGTCCCGGCGTGTTCTCGTGTGATCCTCTTTCGGGCAGTGTGGCTCCCGATCAGCTAGGATTTTGGTGCAGCGCTCATAAGTGCAAAGCCAGTGGGCCGCAACCACAACGCTACATCTCGTCTTAGCCTCTCGCTTGCCATACCCCTTTGGAGGGTGGGTCGGGGCCATGGATTTTCCTTGTGGTAGGTCCATGCCCCGTTCTGTTATGGTTTTCTCATAGTGATCCAGGGATCGCTGTCACCGTTAGGCACTCCTTAGTGCAAAGCCGAGGCCGCAAACCACAGTGCCTACCGTTGACTTTGTTCCCCTTTTCGCCGTGAGACGGCCGCCCTTTGATCACTACGCTCCTTTTTGGTTGGTTGCGTCTCAGGTGCGGTTAAATCATTTATTGTTTCTGAAATCGGGTCTCTAACGGTTTTGGTTTCAGGCATGTTTGTGTGTAACCTCGTACGGGGTGTGTCTCTCGTAACAGTGCAATAAATTTAGTCTGCGCCCTTAGCTTTCCCCTATATTTTGTCCAGGTAGTTTGTTTTCTCAAAGAAATTGAAAACCGCGTCCCTCATTTCCTGTGACATTAGATTTAGCAAAGAAATCGCGTTTATCTCCCCTTGGTATCCTAGTGCTGTCAGTTCTCCCTTCAGTTCCCTTCTAGCGGGGCCGTGTGCGGGGCACTCTGCGAGGTAGTGTTGGACACTCTCAACCCCGCCACAGTGCCCGCATAATGGATCGGCCGCGTTATAGAAGATGTTGTGTGCATTTAGTCCGTTGACCCCAAGTCTTAGTCGTGTATATATGCGATCGAGCTTTCGGCTGTCGCTGTATTGAACTATTTTCGGGGTCAAGGACTGGCAGATCGAGTGTCTGAAGCCGTGTTGTCCCTGCCATATGCGCGCCCATTCCTTTTTGATGCTGGCCTTAATGATTGTGTAGACTTCTTGTGGGGTGGGGAGGTAGTCAAGTTCCTTCCCCCGGGTCAGAGCTTCTTTGGCCAGCGTGTCTGCGCGCTCATTCCCCTGCACGTTGCAGTGGGAGGGGATCCAATCTATGTTCAGGGTGATGCCTTGTTTTAGTATTTTGTGTATTAGGATATGAATGTCCTGCAGTATATCCGGTCTTGTAGTGCTGTTTCCAGAGTTTATGCTTTGTACTGAGCTTAATGAGTCCGTTAGTATAACAACACTATCGGGTTTTTCTTCCTGTATCCATTCCAAGGCTTTCTGTATGGCTATAAGTTCTGCAGAGTAGACTGTGAGGTGCTGGTTAAGTTTGAATTTTTGGTCGAAATTTAATTCTGGTATTGTGAAAGCGCACCCTGTTTCTTTTTTGTCAGCATCTTTGCTTCCATCAGTGAAAATTTTAAGCGCTTGCTCATAGTTTTCACTGATGTGTGATTCTGCGATCTCATTGCATTTTTTCTGTGTTGTTTCAGTTTTCTTTATGACACCCGTTAGTGTTGTTTTTGCGCGTAGGCTTCTTAAATTAAAAACTTCCGGATATGTTTTTTCCGCTGTTTTGACCTGTTCGAGGTCATGGTTTTTAATTAGGTCCTGGACTTTGATAATATAGGGGATCTTTCCTCTTAACCTATCTCTGTTAACATGATTGGGCGTGTCGGCGATCATTTCGTTTATGGGGAGACTTTCCCTAAGACTGCTTGAGCGGGCCCAGTACTTGAGCTGCAGTTCATCCCTCCGCAGGTGCAGGGGCATGACGCTGCATTCAATCTCCAGGTCCAGGTTCCGCGTTCCCCTGTATGCCCCAGTAGCGATTCTGAGGGCTGCGGCCTGTATGCTATCTAGTTTTTTCAGGTGTGATGGCGCCGCAGACGCGTATGCTTGGCAGCCATAATCAATTTTGCTTCTTATGAGTGCTGTGTACATTTTGATCAGGGTTTTCTTGTCTGCTCCAAAGTTTGCCCCCGAGACCGCCCTGAGCACATTTAGGTCCCGCTGGGACCTGGACACCAGATTTTCAATGTGCAGTCTCCATGTTAGATTGCTATCAAAGTACATGCCCAGGAATCTGGCATGACTGGCGTACTTTATTTCCTGCCCGTCATACGCAAGCCTGGGCATGCCCTTTGTGTCTGCGAAATTTCTATTGAAAACCACCACTGTTGTTTTTTCAGTTGATAGTTTGAAACCCCAGTTTGTAGCCCAATCACGTATGGCATGTAGCGCTTTTTGTAGTGCAGGAATGGCACTTTTTGGTTTTTTCGCGGTTTTCCATACTAAACCGTCATCTGCAAACATGGATATTTCCAGCGGTAATGGGTGAAGTGTTTCCTGCAGTGTGTTCATTAGTAGGTTGAAGAGGATAGGAGATAGCACCGACCCCTGGGGGGAACCATTCTCGCATTCATAAAAACCGGACACATCGTTACCTATTTTTACGTTCATTTTTCTATCAGTCAAAAAGTCTCTGATCCAGGTTAACATTTTTCCATGAATTCCAAATTTGTTCAGTTTTAGAAGGACCCCCCTAGTCCACAGTAGGTCGAAAGCTTTTTCTAAATCCAAGAAAACCGCTACCAGTGAGTGTTTGATTAATTTTGCCTTTCGGATGGCGGATTCTAGTCTGGTGATTTGGTCAATGGTAGATCTATGTTTCCTAAAACCTGATTGTTCGTCTGCTAAGAGTTTATTTTTCTCAATGTGTGCTGTTAATCTAGATGCTACCATGGTTTCCATGATTTTACATATGGTTGATGTGAGTGAAATCGGCCTATACGATTTCGGCTCATGGGGGTCCTTGTCCGGTTTTAATATTGGAACGATGGTGCTCTCCTTCCATTGTGTAGGGAGGGTCCCCTCGTTCCAAGATTTGTTTATTAATGCGAGCAGCTGATTTTTTCCCTTTTCTGGTAGATTTTTTAACATGTCGTAGTGAACGGTGTCGGCCCCGGGGGCGGTGCTCTTTTTCTTATTTAGCGCGCTTTGTAGCTCCCTGTGGGAGAAGTTCGCATTGTATGCACGGCACTGGCCAGCGCGATCGGCGTCCTGAACGGCCTGCTCAATCATTGGGTCCTGCGTTTCCCTAATGCGCCTAAAGTTTGGGTCTAAATTTTCATTACTGCAGACTTTCCGGTAGTGTTGTGCTAAGATTTCTACTTTTTCTTCGTTTTCATGAAATCTGTTGTTTCCTTGTTTTAGAACCTCTACCGGTTTTAGGGGTTTTCCATTAAACCTTTTTATTGTGTCCCAAATTTTCTTAGCATTTGTTTTGTATGTGAGTGTGGATACAAAATCCCTCCAGGCTTGTTGTTTCGTTTGTGTTAAAATATATTTTGTTTCCTCTCTTACACGTCTATATTCCTCCAAAAGGGCGGCTGTTTTGTTTTTCCTATATTTATAATATATTTTGTTTTTCTTTTTGACTGCCTTATTACAATTTTCATCCCACCATGGTAAGGTGTTTTTTTGCTTATTTTTTGGTTGTGTTTTTGGTATTGATTTTTCACATGCCGCCATTATTTCCGAAACAAAATCCTCATTGTTTTTATTGATATTCGTGCCTTCGAGGGATATGTTGATGTGTTTAAGTTTCTGCCTAAAGAGGTCCCAGTCTGCTTTGTCTAAATTCCAACGTCGGGCAGGCCGTTGCGTTACGCATTTGTGAGTGAAGTTGAGCGACGTCAGGATGGGGAAGTGGTCGCTCCCCATCGTGTCGTCTCCCACTTGCCACTCACTAGATTGGCATAGTGATGCGCTAACCAGTGTTAAGTCTATGGCGCTCGTGCTACCGCGCTCGACGTTGAGTCGTGTGCCACACCCCGTGTTAAGGATTACGTATTCAGTGCTGTTTATGAAATCGACCAGTTCTAGGCCTCGTCGTTTTTCATATGTGGGGTTGTGGTTTGTCTCCCATAGTTCGTGTCTGGCATTGAAATCCCCTAGAAAAATTGATTTTTTCCCTAATTTTTTGTAAATTTCATCATAATCGTCAGACGTTACTACTGCTTTAGGTGGTGCATAGAAGTTTACTATGTCTATGTTTTCTTTTTGTCCAAAAATTCTGACGATCACCACCTCTATATCTTTTTTTGTGTGTCTAAATTTGATTTCTTCCGAATCTAATCCTGTTTTGATAAAGGTGGCTAGCCCTCCCCCGCGCTCCCCCTTTTCCCTACTGAAACTGACCGGAGTTTTGTATCCTGGAATTTTTGTTGGTTTACTATCTTTTTTTGAGAAAGTTTCTTGGATAGCTATTACCTCCGGTGTGTATCCTAAAGTTTCTAGATAATTACCTAAAGCCCCGAGTTTTGTTCCATTTTCCCTGCCAGACAGACTACGGGCGTTCCACTGCAACACACGGATTTTCGCAATGGTGCTGGGGTCCATAATTAGGCAGTTAGAGTTTTTTTATGTTTTAGTGTTGTGTGTTTTTACGTCCACCCTTGATCCTTCGTCCAGGATCAGTGGAGCTGTAATCCGCGTTTTTCCTTAAGGGTTCTTGTGTCTCGCGCTTGTTGTGTTTTCTCCTTGTGATTTTCGCTTTCCGCCTGTTTTGTGCGGGTGCGGGTGTGGCGCTGGTTTGTTTATTTTCCGTTGATTCTGATGGTGATTGGGGGTTCTCATTGTTTGCGGCGGTTTCCCCTGTGGTGCCCGACGTATTCATGTTGTCGGTTTCCACTCTGTGTGTGGTGGCGTTTTCGATGATGAGGTCTATGACCTCATCTGACGCCTTGATCCTTAGCAGTTTTTGTTTGTTGAGCTCGTGCAGGATTGAGCTCGTGGCCTTTTTTATTGATGCGGCGATGAGAGTTTCGACCTCCATTTTTGTGTAGGTCTCTTTATTGTTGTCCTTTTGGTTTTCAGGGGCTTGTGCAGGGGGTGCGGTAAAAGCCGCACTGGGGGGTGCAGTGTAAGCCGCACCCAAGCTCCTGATTTCTTGCGCGGTGTTTATTGATTGAGATTGGGATTTTGCTTGTTCCCAATCTCTGGCTATTTGACCGTTTATTTGATCGATTTGCGCCTTGTAGTTAAGAAAGAATGTGCACCCGCGCCATGCTGCTCCATGGCCGGCTAATCCGCAATTTGCGCACTTTTTATTATGCTTTGTTTTGCACTCATTATGTTTATGGACCCCAGCACAGTGCGGGCATGTGGTTTTTTTGTTTCGGCAATTTTTGTCCGAGTGGCCATATTTCTGACACTTTTGGCAGCGCAGGTATTGCAAATAGCATGGTTGCAGTGGATAAGTGATATCTGCTGTACTGGTAATCTCAAAGGTTGGCGTTTCCTTATTAAAAGTTAGTTTAACTAGATCGAGATCTTTGCCCCTGGACGCTATCCTATGTGCATCGCTGATTTGATAGCGCCCAAAGTCAAACATCTCCCTGAGTTTTTCCTGCCTGATGTTTGCCCCGATTTTCAGTGTCGCGTATGTCTTTTTTTGATGTGGTTTACTGCGTGTGTTGCTTGAATTCGGTTTTCCCTGTAATTCTGATAAGCTTTTACCTATAGTTATTTTAAGATCAAGGCCCTGGTAGTTGAAACCCTTTGCTTTTGATTCCTTTGCAGCCGAGATTTTAAAAATCGGGCCCTTTCCTTTCCCCGGGGCATGTGCTTCAAAGACCTCCCCTATGTAGGTCCTGAAGCCCGAAGCAAATTGCTCCATTTTCTGAATGGGGAAAGCGCCCCCCACCAGGGCGAACATGACGTATACATATGCCATGCCCGTTGCCGCTGTTTGGCGCGCCTCCGGTCTTTCCTTGCAAGAGGCGGGGGTGGGAACGGGGTTTGGTGCCCTATCTGCATGTCCCTCTTTGTGAGTCCTCCCATTTTTTTTGCCCACTTCTGTGAAAGTCCCCTCCTCCATGTCCTCCTCCCCGGCTCCGGAGTCGATGACCAAGACTGGGTCCAGGTCCTCCATCCCCTCCCCCAGTCCAAGGTTCATGGCCTTTGGAAGCGGCCGCCCCTCAAATGAATCCCCCTCTGAGTCGCTGGACAGGTATGTCCTGTCCCGCTTTTGGCCCGTGGCCTGGCTCTGATCAGTCTGATCAGGGACCACCTTCCCTTTGAAAGCCCCGGGTTTAGGGGTAGAGGTCATTTTGGACCCCATGGATCCCTGAAGGGTGAGAGTTGGATATCTTATCCCATCGCGCCACTCCCCTTCCTGCGTGGTGTTACCCTTTCCCTGGGTGACAAGCCCCTCAGGGAGGGGCCCAGAGACCTCGGTCTCTGAGCTCTCCCCTGCTGGGCTCGCCACCAGGTCCGCAACCATGTCACAGACATCCCTGGTCCTATTCAGGCCCTCAACCTCCCCAGCCGATTGCTTTTGCTCAGCCTGCTCAGCCTGCGCAGCAGGTGCTGCGGCGGATGCCCCATCCCCTGATAAAGGGTCAGTGGAAACGATGGGGGCAGCAGAGCCCATCCCCGGACCCATATCATGGGCCCCTGAGCCTATCACGACCTTGTCTTGGGTTTTGTCCTTCATTTTACTACTAATCAACAATATACTAACACAACAATATTCTAACACAACAATATACTAACACAATACTGACAATACTGACAATGTAATAACTAATCAACTTAATCAAAATGTCACTTTCTAACACTTCGAGAAGCCAGTTTTCACAGCTTGGAAAGGTGTGAAAATATGTGTGACACCGTGTATTGTGTCAAGCAAGATTGCAGACTATTGTCTGCAGAACAAGATTAATACAAAAAATAATAACTAGAGCAAGAGATCAATACGTCCTACCTGTCCGAAGACTCTACCTGGAGTGCGTTTTTTGTACCAAATGAAATCTTCCTCCTTATATATAGCAGGAGTCAATTTCAAAGGTTGCTTTGTTTGTTTGATTTGAGGTTTAACGTTCCCGTCAACACTGTAAAGGTCATTTTGGGGACGTTGCTTCCAATTTTGTGGGACTTTTACCCGACATTGAGATGAAATGACATCTCAAGCCCTGTCACCCAATGAAACCAATAGGGTTTATTAGCATGGGCGGTATGCCTCGCACCGCGGTTCCTGGACAGGCTTAGATCCTCTAAGGGGTTTTTCAAAGGTTGCGTTTTTCTTAAAAATTTATTTGGAAAATGGCCAAACTTTTTGCAGCAGGGTAGGCCCTGATCAGATGCTGTGTTCGATCTGTGGTGTCAGATCTGGGCCTGCACTGTTTGCCACTTATCCATTTTGGGGTTTCTGGTACAAAATGGGTTAAAAAAAAATTATATTTGGCATAACAATGGTTTTAACTGTTATCCTGCTGTTTACGGCAGCCCCTACCTTTGCAAACCGTGTAGACCCAGATCAGATGGCTTCTGAAGAAGCCATCTGATCTCAGGATCTACACTGTTTGTCTCTCAGTTTGTGAATTTAAACAAAAACAATACATCATGTAATCTGATTGGCTGATAGTCTGAAATGGTAGTGGCTAATTCAAATATTCAGCAGGATAAAGGTTAAATGAGTTATCGCACCTGTAAGTAATTCTGTTTGTTTGTTTGATTTGAGGTTTAACGTCCCCGTCCTGTAAGTAATTATCCCCACGCATTTCGAAGAAAAAGTGGGGATATTGTAATGGTCTTCGTCGTCCGTACGTACATCTGTCCGTCCGTCCATCCGTCCTACCGGATAACTCCTCCTAGACGGTTATAGATGTAGTAGTGATAGGTATAAGAGACACTTGTACTGCCTTGCGGTACAAGCCGGCTTTTATAGCGACGCGGTAGAGTGTTGGCCTGTCACTCCGGCGACCCGATTCGATCCCCGGCCGGGTAAAGGTGATTAGCCTTTTTTCACCTGTTACATAGATAGAAACTTGAACTTTGGGAACTGATAGATCTTTGGTCTGGAGAGTGCATGACACATTCGGAATTTTGATCACACCCTTAGGGGTGGGCCCAGGGGATGGGGTCCGTGGGGGGTCGAAAATAAAACTTTCCAGAACATGGTCATGTACATATCAAAGCGATGAGTAGATTATGTAGTGGCGTGGGGATATGCGATGGCGTGCCATTGACTGCGCAATTCTAGTTCAATATAATATCATGATCTGCAGAATCGAATTTAGATTCAAACCATGTTCCTCTGGAGGAAAAAGCTTTTATTCTCTTTATTATGTGGGCACTGTCAAGCAATTTGTGTACTTATCGCCTATGCGAGCAGCAAAGGTTCAGTCGAGCCTGCGCATCCGCGCAGTCTCGCCAGAACTTTCGCTACTGGCTCATACAAGCAGTGAATCAAGAGGAACCTTCAGACAGAAAGCCATATCCCTGGCCCCTCGGAATGGCTGGGCATGTGCAGTTAAAATTTGTCATGACGGAATGCTCGAAGACACAAATTCGCTTGGCGGGGCTCATGTAAACCATATCATGAGAAAAACAATCTGTTTTTGCCATTGGTGAACAACAAAGGTGCTGAACAGCCTGCGCATCTCTGCCTGGATTAAGGGGAATGGGAACACCTGGCAGACTTTTCCACCATTTTCCAAAGGGTGATGACTTTTGGGACTTCCTGTTCTCTTTTCTATAAGACCTGTTCCACTGAGAATTAAGGGGTCTACTCTTAAAGGAAAGAATTTGCTCCTCAGGAGCAAATTCTTTCCTTTAAGAGTTGACCCCTATCGACATGGGAGACGTAAATGCTTTTGCAGGAGTTGCATCCCTTGAAGGCATATCCATTCCCCTTCAGAACAATATCTCTAGTTCTTGTATTTAAAATTTCAAAACTCGTAGCCAAGCAGGCCTGAAGTTTGTGTCTTTACTTGGTCGCAAATCATCACAAAAGCACGCCTATGTAGATTTTGACCCCATTGAACCCAACTTTTATAGAGTAAAACTGGGGTTTACAGGGACAAACCTTATTTTTTCTTATTTCTGCTATATCAATTTTGAGTACTTGTTAGAACCGCCTCATCGAGTACCCACAATCTATATTTTGAGCAGAAGTATGAAAAATATCACAATTTTTCATCTTAAATTTTTTTTTTTCAGCAGTAAAATTTACAATACATTTATATAGGCATGTTTTGGTAATGACCAAAGTCAGGTTTTCTCATGTAGAGGCTTGTATATCATGCAACCTTAATCTATTTTTGTTCAATCAGTTTAATAAATAATATGTACTCATTGGAAAATATATTGATGAATTTGACCCTTCAGCTAAGATTGATAATAAACAATTGCTGGTGACAAAATAAACAAGCTTGTGCCATTACTTTATTTACTCCATCACGAAAACACGCCTACCGTAAAAATTCGGCTATAAGGCGATTCGGCTATAAGACGGGACCCCTTTTTCAGTTATTCTAAAGTGGGATTTTGCTTATACTCTTTCATAAGACGGGTCAAATTTTTGCCATATCTGTCGGGGCCTATCTTCTACCGCCAGATGTATTTAGATGCGAGAAATCGGCCTTTTTTTCGTCAGAAAACCCCTCTACTTACCCCTCATTTCCAGCCACCAAATTTAGAAATATTTGTTGCAGCTTTTTTATAAGTAACTGAACGTTTTATTTTATTTTTTTATCGGGGAACACAACAGTTTCAGAACCAACGCCCCAGCTAGCACAAAATAGCGGCAAACGTCGGGCCGATACGTCGTATCGCTGTCGACCTGGTACATGCTTTGCTGGCTTAGGCTACACAAACTTCTATTTAATAGACGACAGGGGCTGACAAATCCATTTCCCGGCCGTCCGGGACAAGAACAAAATCACGCCGTGCAGGTGCACTTTGACCTTATGACGCTCGGTCGGGACAAGTGCAAAAAAAAAAAAAAATCGCCAGTCTTTTTGAGTCCTTAAATACGGTAAAACTAACCCAGTAAGTAAATCGCTGTCAATTCAGAGACAAACCATCTGTGTATTTATTACGTTCAAGTATGACACTATTGTTAATCCCTGTCGTATAATTGCCACCCTGCGGTGCGTGTCGATAAGGTGTGAAAATATGGTCAAGTTATGTCTCTAATTTGCGTTTATCCTCCAGTCATAAAATTTAATCCACAATCAGTGTGAAACTGATTTAATTGCTCCTCAGACTATTAGCTACATCTAACGGTAGATGTTTGCATCATAAAATCGGACTTTTCTACGATCTCATGCATGGTTATGTTTTGGCGCCAAATAGCAGACGTTGGCGGGAAAAGTCGAACACTGTTGTTGGTTATTGACACGGAGCTTCTGGGGATAATTGTGGAGCTGTGCAAAGCACTGATTTTCTATCCACCTCTATTCACAACCGCTTAGCTATCGGGAAAATATTTTTTTACCGGTTCCAAACATTTTTTTTATGAAAGAGATACATGCAATGACATTAAACACGTGTGGGGGTAATGGCGTCGGATGACGTCATTTTCCGATCCCGTGGAGAAAAATCGTAGCGATGGTTTGTGGGCTACGATTTATATCAATTCATAAAACACTGATCGGCTTTTTCCGTATGTCTGGTCTTCGCCGGACATTGCCGGAAAAAAAGCCTGCAGTCCATGACCTCGGCTATAAGACGGGGTCGTTTTTTTTTGGCTCATTTTGGAGGGAAAAATCCTCGTCTTATAGCCGAATTTTTACGGTATATAATTTCGAGCCCCTTGAATCCCAGCGGCAAAGTTTACAATGTATTTGTATAGGCATGTTTTCATAATGCTAAGTATTCAGTCACCTGGGTCGGACTTGATTCGTCATCTTCTGGGTCTTCCCGGTGTCCCAGTTTATCTTGACCCCTGGGTAGCTTTACCCCCGGGGGTAAAGCTACTCAGGGGTAGCTTTACCCCCGGGGGTAAGAATATCCCGGGATATCTTTACCCCCACCCTGGATATCTTCACCCCCGGGGGTAAAGCTAAACTGGCCAGGATATCTTTACCCCCAGGGGTAAAGCTAAACTGGCCAGGATATCTTTACCCCCACCCCAACTTTTGGGTATAATCTATTTTCTTAATACCCAATTTCATCTTATATGTAAGAGAGGCAAGATAGTGGACTCGATGTTTCACTTTAACATTTTTAGTTTCAATCATGACTCAGACTAATAGAACTACCCTTAGTAAGAAATATGACAACATTATAGAGGCAAATGATTATTTGATAACTTCTTTTTGTATATTTTCTTATTCAAAATGTTCCTTATGACAATCTTTCATAATCTTGCATTATCCCTGTCAGTTGTGAAATGGGTGGTGGTGGTGAGTACAAAGGCGGGGGTAAAGATATCCCGGCTGGGATATCTTTACCCCCGGGGGTAAAGCTAAACTGGCCAGGATATCTTTACCCCCAACCCAACTTTTGGATATAAACTATTTTCTAAATGTCCAATTTCTTCTTATATGTAAGAGAAGCAAGATAGTGGACTCGATGTTTCACTTTAACATTTTTCGTTTCAATCATGACTCAGACTAATAGAACTACCCTTAGTAAGAAATATGACCATATTATAGAGGCAAATGATTATTTAAGAACTTCTTTTTTGTATATTTTCTTATTCAAAATGTTGCTTATGACAATCTTTCATAATCTCGCATTATCCCTGTCAGTCGTGAAATGGGTGGTGGTGGTGAGTGGCAAGGCGGGGGTAAAGATATCCCGGCTGGGATATCTTTACCCCCGGGGGTAAAGCTAAACTGGCCAGGATATCTTTACCCCCACCCCAACTTTTGGGTATAAACTATTTTCTAAATGCCCAATTTCTTCTTATATGTAAGAGAAGCAAGGTAGTGGACTAGATGTTTCACTTTAACATTTTTCGTTTCATTTGTGACTCAGACTTATAGAACCACCCTTAGAAAGAAATATGACCATATTATAGAGGCAAATGATTATTTAATAACTTCTTTTTGTATATTTTCTTATTCAAAATGTCCCTTATGACAATCTTTCATAATCTTGCATTATCCCTGTCAGTTGTGAAATGGGTGGTGGTGGTGAGTGGAAAGGCAGGGGTAAAGATATCCTGGCCGGGATATCTTTACCCCCGGGGGTAAAGCTAAACTGGTCAGGATATCTTTACCCCCACCCCAACTTTTGGGTATAAACTATTTTCTAAATGCCCAATTTCTTCTTATATGTAAGAGAAGCAAGATAGTGGACTCGATGTTTCACTTTAACATTTTTCGTTTCAATTGTGACTCAGACTAATAGAACTACCCTTAGTAAGAAATATGACCATATTATAGAGGCGAATGATTATTTAATAACTTCTTTTTGTTTGATTCTTATTCAAAATGTCCCTTATGACAATCTTTCATAATCTTGCATTATCCCTGTCAGTTGTGAAATGGGTGGTGGGGGTGAGTGGAAAGGCGGGGATAAAGATATCCCGGCTGGGATATCTTTACCCCCGGGGGTAAAGCTAAACTGGTCAGGATATCTTTACCCCCACCCCAACTTTTGGGTATAAACTTTTTTCTAAATGCCCAATTTCTTCTTATATGTAAGAGAAGTGAGGTAGTGGACTCGATGTTTCACTTTAACATATTTTTCGTTTCAATTGTGACTCGGACTTATAGAACTACCCTTAGAAAGAAATAGACCATATTATAGAGGCAAATGATTATTTAATAACTTCTTTTTGTATATTTTCTTATTCAAAATGTCCCTTATGACAATCTTTCATAATCTTGCATTATCCCTGTCCCTTGTGAAATGGGTGGTGGTGGTGGGTGGAAAGGCGGGGGTAAAGATATCTCGGCTGGGATATCTTTATCCCCGGGGGTAAAGCTAAACTGGCCAGGATATCTTTACCCCCACCCCAACTTTCGGGTATAAACTATTTCTTAATGCCCAATTTCTTCTTATATGTAAGTGAAGCAAAAAAAAAACCAAAGCAAGCATAATTTAACCATACAGCTTGCAAGAATATTTTTTGTCACATCTTATACCATTGCTCATGGTTGGGGTTGAAGATTTCATGGCTGGGATAGGGTGACCCCCCCCCCCCACCCCCCAAAAAAATCAAGACTTTAGAAAACCCAGACAAGCACACTTCTCAACAATGGAAGGTACTACTGATGTCCACCACTCACAACTGACAAGGTTAATGCAAGATTAAGAAAGATTGTCATAAGCAAGGTGTTGACTAAGAAAATAAACAAAATGAAGTTATTAAACGATCATATGCCTCTATAATATGGTCATATTTCTTACTTAGGGTAGAAGCCTCCGTGGTGCAGTGGTTACGCTACTCGCCTTGTAAACTAGGGATCGCAGGATCGATCCCGGGCTTCTCCAGACTTTCGGATGAGTCTTTAAACCGAGGTCCCGTCTCCGCATGACCTTAGCTGTTGGTGGGACGTAAAACTAAAACTCACTCACTCACTCTTACTTAGGGTACCGTAGTTCTATCAGTGTCATGACTGAAACAAAAAATGTTCAAGTGAAACATCGAGTCCACTATCTTGTTTCAGTTACATATAAGAAGAAATTGGGCATTGAGAAAATAGTTTATATCCAAAAGTGGGGATGGGGGTAAAGATATCCTGGCCAGTTTAGCTTTACCCCCGGGGGTAAAGATATCCCAGCCGGGATATCTTTACCCCCGCCTTTCCACTCACCCCCACCACCCATTTCACAACTGACAGGGATAATACAAGATTATGAAAGATTGTCATAAGGGACATGTTGAATAGGAAACTATACAAAAAGAAGTTATCAAATAATCATTTGCCTCTATAATATGGTCATATTTCTTACTAAGGGTAGTTCTATAAGTCCGAGCCACGATTGAAACGAAAAATGTTAAAGTGAAACATTAAGTCCACTATCTTGCTTCTCTTACATATAAGAAGAAATTGGGCATTAAGAAAATAGTTTATACCCAAAAGTTGGGGTGGGGGTAAAGATATCCATGCTGGGATACCTTTATCCCCGGGGGTAAAGATATCCCAGCCGGGATATCTTTATCCCCGCCTTTCCACTCACCACCACCACCCATTTCACAACTGACAGGGATAATGCAAGATTATGAAAGATTGTCATAAGGGACATTTTGATTAAGAAAATATACAGAAAGAAGTTATTAAATAATCAATTGCCTCTATAATATGTTCATATTTCTTACTAAGGGTTGTTCTATTAGTCCGAGTCACGATTGAAACGAAAAATGTTAAAGTGAAACATGGAGTCCACTATCTTGCTTCTCTTACATATAAGAAGAAATTGGGCATTTAAAAAATAGTTTATACCCAAAAGTTGGGGTGGGGGTAAAGATATCCTGGCCAGTTTAGCTTTACCCCCGGGGGTAAAGATATCCCAGCCGGGATATCTTTACCCCCGCCTTTCCACTCACCCCAACCACCCATTTCACAACTGACAGGGATAATGCAAGATTATGAAAGATTGTCATAAGGGACATTTTGAATAAGAATCAAAAGAAGTTATTAAATAATCATTTGCCTCTATAATATGGTCTATTTCTTTCTAAGGGTAGTTCTATAAGTTCGAGTCACAATTGAAACGAAAAATGTTAAAGTGAAACATCGAGTCCACTATCTTGCTTCTCCTACATAAAAGAAGAAATTGGGTATTTAGAAAATAGTTTATACCCAAAAGTTTGGGTGGGGGTAAAGATATCCTGACCAGTTTAGCTTTACCCCCGGGGGGAAAGATATCCCAGCCGGGATATCTTTACCCCCGCCTTTCCACTCACCACCACCACCCATTTCACAACTGACGGGGATAATGCAAGATTATGAAAGATTGTCATAAGGGACATTTTCAATAAGAAAATATACAAAAAGAAGTTATCAAATAATCATTTGCCTCTATAATATGGTCATATTTCTTTCTAAGGGTGGTTCTATAAGTCTGAGTCACAATTGAAACGAAAAATATGTTAAAGTGAAACATCGAGTCCACTATCTTGCTTCTCTTACATATAAGAAGAAATTGGGCATTTAGAAAATAGTTTATACCCAAAAGTTGGGGTGGGGGTAAAGATATCCTGACCAGTTTAGCTTTACCACCGGGGGTAAAGATATCCCAGCCGGGATATCTTTACCCCCGCCTTTCCACTCACCCCCACCACCCATTTCACAACTGACAGGGATAATGCAAGATTATGAAAGATTGTCATAAGGGACATTTTGAATAAGAATCAAACAAAAAGAAGTTATTAAATAATCATTCGCCTCTATAATATGGTCATATTTCTTACTAAGGGTAGTTCTATTAGTCCGAGTCATAATTGAAACGAAAAAATGTTAAAGTGAATCATCGAGTCCACTTTCTTGCTTCACTTACATATAAGAAGAAATTGGGCATTAAGAAAATAGTTTATACCCAAAAGTTGGGGTGGGGGTAAAGATATCCCGGCTGGGATAGCTTTACCCCCGGGGGTAAAGATATCCCAGCCAGGATATATTTACCCCCGGGGGTGAAGATATCCAGGGTGGGGGTAAAGATATCCCGGGATATCTTTACCCCCGGGGGTAAAGCTACCCAGGGGGTAAAGATAAACTGTTACACCGGATATCCAGAATGCCCTCGATAAATCATGTGACTTTGGGCAGAAAGAATCTTCCGGGATGAAAATACCGCAACATTTTTCTTAAAACATTCTTTTTATCAAAATAAAAGCATTTAACAAATATTTGTATTAAACTACATGTATATTAAAATGAAAGCCATGAAAAAAAAAAAAAGATTTTGCTAAAATACATGCAAATGTAAGGATGCAGCGTACTTTCTTGTGCAAAACATTCTTACGAAGTAATTTGGGCCGAAACTGTTTATAGCGAATAACACAATTATAAAAGCAGATGGTTTATTTAATCAAAGTACTGAAAGTACTGACGAAAGTTGATTTATGAGGAATAATTATTATGGTAACAATGCCAGTCGTAGATCAAGCAGTTATCTAGACATTTTGTGAGGGTTAAAAAATTCGACGAAGAAAATAAAAATGATTCATCGATTGTTTTGAGTTTGACGACAGGTCAACCTTTGTGGATCATTTTGTCTTCTCCAAGAGAAAGGGGGGAAAGAGATAGAAGAGATAGCAGAGGAGATGAAAGTGAGGGACAGAGTGAATGGAAGTGTAGAAACAGAAGAAATATCAACACTCACCATCTACCGTTACCTGCTGCAAGGTGAGCAGGCTTTGCCCAAATGTAAGTCAGTATCAGCTGGACTCCCCACTGACACAAGATACACATCACCTGTGCCTCACCCAACTACCCCCACGAAGAAAAAAAAAGGAAGAAAGAGAGAAAGATAAACTTGTCTGCTAATTTCTTCATGGTTTCTAAATTAGCTCAGTACATTCTGTGCTGGTCCCATCTGCTAATAATCTGACAGAGAAGTTCTCCTAGCGGGCACATTACGTCTTAGCAACGTCGCATTAACGTTGGGGTTGATACGACGATGCACATACGTTGTGCAGCCGCTTGGAGCTACGTTCCTTCGGGCGTCGGGACATAAAAAGGAGAATAACTTGGACGAAAATAAAATAATCATTTTTAAACCATTTGATTCAGATATTATAACCCTGATCAGACGCCGCGTTTAGCGAACTTCGACTACCCAAGGCGAATCATTAAAATACGTGTTTTCCAAATAGAACATTAACCCATAAATGCCAATTGTTTCAATACTGGGACATTCGGAAACAGTTTAGACAGATTAGAGGCCACATAACGATCTGATCGGTGTCTTCACTATTTGCTAAAAGTACGGAACTTGATGTAAAATTCACAGCTTTCAAAATTATTTTGTAATTAGAGCTCTCGAAAGCAGGTGAATATAACTGCGTTTGATGTCGGTCAGTTATGGATTGTTTAGTCAGTTACTGATAATCACAGAGAAGCGAGCTAACCCTTTTAACCCTGTAGACCGGTGCAGACGCCGAGGTAGAAATACACTGTATCTATGCAAACCTTGTAGATCCTACGGCACGTAGCTAGCACGTCGCGCCAGAATCTACATGTTCACTGTTTAACTGCCATCATGTGAGTGAACTAATCAGAAATCCCTTTCTATAAGATTACATTTAAAGCGAGAAGAGTCCTGTTCAGAAACTCAGGGATGAAAGAGTAAACATAAATATCATCGGGAAGCGCGTAGGAAAATAGTCCTAGAGTATTGTTTTCTGTTCAGAATATGTCTTTTTGAGCCAATTTATATTCAATCCGTGTAAAGTCTCGAAAAAAGTGAAATATTTTGAAACAGGTTCCGTGCCTGCAAAATTAGTTTTTAAGAGTTCCTTTGGACTATTTTATGCAGTGAACGAACAGCGGAAGTGGAGTAACGCGGTTCAGTACCGGAAGTAGAAATGAGATGACATAGAAACTTGATTTTATAAATCAACTTTCAAAAATCGAGAAAATTGCAGATGTATACTTTTTTGATGTTGAATTAAATGTGTCAAGATTTTGTTCAACATTATCAAAATTTAATGCATTTGGCGATTTTTCTGCTCCTTTCTGCCATATTGAATCACGTGATCCTCCCAGTCACCACTTGACTTGAAATTCTCTACTTCAGAACATACTGGAGGTCGAATCAAGCACAACCCTGATCTCCTTACCATTTCTTTTTATTTTTTTTTTTTTTTTGGTTTTGGTTTTACGGTCCTTTCAAGATTATTTCACTCATATCGAGTTGATCCTTAATCAGAGGTGGGCAAAAACCGGAGTGCCCGGAGAAAACTCACCTGACCTTCTTTTGCAGAACTTGAAGTCTCACATGTGACCCGAGCCTGGCTCGAACCCACAGCGGTGAGAGACCTAATGATAAAGAGTCAGCGCTCTTATCCGCTAGGCCTACCGGCCCCGATAGCTCAGTTGGTAGAGTGTCCGCTCCAGGGAACAGGAGGTTTCGGGTTCGATCCCGGGCCACGACATACCAAAGTCGTTAACAATGGTACTAGCTGCTCCTCGCTTGGCACTCAGATTTACGGGGTAGAGCTAGGACTTGTCGACCCAGTGTCAGGATAATGTGACTGGGTGTGGTATCATGTAATGTGTCTGGGACATAATACTTCAGTGAGGCAGAACTATAAAAGTGACCATTGAGCTCCCTGTCGCAACCAGACACTGTCGTGATATGACTGAAAAATTGTTGAAAGCGACGTTGAACCCGAATTCACACACACACACACACACACATATTCACTAGGCCATGTAGGCCCAGTACCTTACCATACTTGCTCTAAAAATTTGAACAAGTAAAATTTAATACCCAATGTAGCTCAGTTGGATGCGCATCTGACTGGTTATCAGGAAGATGCGGGTAAAATACCTGTCGGAGTTGGCAGCATTCTTTCCATCATGAAATCTTTTCTACGGTCATTCTTTCCCTTTCGCTGACTCAAGAAGGGCAGTTGTCAGTTTCTGCACAGGAAAAGTGTGTATATATAGGTAAACTGATTGGCTAAAAATGATCTAAATAGTGTTGACTGGGCCATTAAACTCCAATACAATACCCAATGTTGAGCCTAAAAATAGCTGTTCTTGGGGTGTAGGTATTTTTATGAAACTTATAACAAAGAAAGCAAACCTGACACCCCTAAAATTGGAAATGGACCTGTCCCAGGTTGACCCTTATCTTGTTGAATATTTAAATTAGCCACACCCATTTCTGACTATCAGCCAATCAAATTACAGGATAATGTATTTTCGTTCAAATTCACAAAACTGAATGACAAACAGTGTAGATCCTGATCAGATGGCTTCTTCAGAAGCCATCTGATCTGGATCTATACTGTTTGCAAAGGTAAGGGTTGTCGTGAACAGCAGGATAAGGGTTAAATGGTGGAAGATTCTAATAGTGCTATATATAGGTCAAGACAGGTGCTAAATCAGAGCCACCAGATCAGTCTGCTTGCTAATGTCATCCAAGTCATCCCACATTTTGGTTTCATTGGGCGACAGGGCTTGAGATGTCATTTCATCTCAATGTTGGGTAAAAGTCCCACAAAATTGGAAGCAACATCTCCAAAATGACCTTTACAGTATTGACGGGGACGTTAAACCTCAAATCAAACAAACAAAAAACAAGTCATCCCACTGGACTGGTGTCCCCACCGATTAGGGCTTAGAGAAATAGAATGGGCTGCATGGTGCTTCCAAGCAGAGCTGAAACCTACCGAACTGAGTTCTGGTAAACAGCCTATGTCTAAGCCTGCCCACGAAAAGTGTTGTGGGTTGGACCACTCCTTAAACCCTAGGAGTTTCTATGGACAGAAGGGGCTTGAGATGTCATTTCATCTTAATGTCAAGAAAAAGTCCCACAAAATCGGAAGCAACGTCTTCATGTAAAACTAGAGCTGCCGCCTAACGGGCGCCAATTATACCCCCGCATGCGTTGTCAGACAAATTTTTACAAGTATTTGACCTTGAGGAAGGTCAACGTAAAGGTCAAGGTCAGGTTTGTGTATATCAATCTTAAGTACTATTGGCAAGGTGTGTGGTGTGTGAATATTAAAGAAATCGGTCAAAGAATAAGGAAGTTATGAGCAATGTTAAAGTTTTTTGTAACGGACCGACGACGACAGACGACGACGACAGACGACAAGCTGACTCCTATATACCCCCTTCAAACTTCGTTTGCGGGGGTATAATGACCTAAATAGCGTTGACAGGGATGTAAAACCTTGACTCAAACAAGCAAATTCCCATCAGACTGTCATTTCAACCATTCCAGTGTTTCTGAAGTGAGATCTTTCATCATCCCGTGAACAAGTCTGTGAAATAAACACCCCCTTAAACCCCACTTTATATAGAGAAAACTGGGGTTTACAGGGTATACATTATATTTCCAATTTCTGCTCCAAGACATAGGTTGTGGGTACTCATTAGAACTGCCTCAATGAGATGGTTCAAACGAGCACCAACAACCTATGTTTTGTTTGTTTGATTTGAGGTTTAACATCCCCCATCAACACTGTATAGGTCATTTTGGAGACGTTGCTTTCAATTTTGTGGGACTTTTTCCCCGACAGTGAGATGAAACCACATCTCAAGCCCTATCACCCAATCAAACCAATAGGGTTTATAAGTATGGACGGTCCAACTCACACAGCTTTGCCTGGGCCGGCTTGGATCCTCTAAGCAGTTTACCAGTACTCGTGTGTGGTCGGTTTCAGCTCTGCGTGGATTAGCATCATGCAGCCCATCTATTTCTTCAAGCCCCAATGGGCAGGGGCCAACAACCTATGTTTGCAGCATAAATAAGAAAAATATCAAAGATTTTCTTCAGAAAAGAAACCATTTTGAAGATGTGAAAAAATGCACTACCGGTATGTGGCACAGGTGTGTTATCCCTTGTTCTGCTGAGCCCGGATATGCCTTTTCTTTGAAACAATGTAGATCCAGATCAGATGGCTTCTGAAGAAGCCATCTGATCAGGATCTACATTGTCATTCAGATTGTGAATGTGTTGTAATAATTTGCTACAGGTAATCTGATTGGTTGATAATCGGTAGTGGGTGTGGCATATATGAATATTCAGCAGGACAAGGGTTATCATAATGCTTTTCAATTTCAACATGTTTATTCAATGAAAGAGTGTCATGATCCTGCTGAGATTGCTATACATTATGGGACATCTCATCGTTTGCATAGGTATCTAGAGCTGGCTAATCGGAGATGAAAAGCTAATCGATTATCAGTCATGTCATTCTGATCGATAATCGATTAGTAATCGCTAAGGGTTTTGCCATAATTTTACCAGTCTGGCTTGCTGTCTGTGAATGACTCTTACCATACGTCGTTCTTTGCCATATGTATATTTGAACAGACAGACCTGAGCAAACAGTGTAGACCCAGATGAGATGCCGCAGAATGCGGCGTCTCATCAGGGTCTGCACTGTTTGCCATTCATCCAGCTATTTTAGGCATAACTTTGGGTAGTAAATTGTACCTATGAAGTAATCGATTGAAAGCAAATCAGAAATGATAATCATTTTTGTCGAATTTATCGATCGATTAATCGATTATACGATTAATCGTGGCAGCCTTATAGGTATCTGTACTAAAAAGTTGCATCTTGAAGTAAATTAGAAGCCTCCCTGGTGTAGTAAAACAGGAGTCGCAGGATTGATCCCAGTCTTCTCCAGACATTTGGAAATTTTGGATGAGTCTTGAAACCGAGGTCCCGTCTCCGTATGACCTAAGCTGTTGGTGAGATGTAAAACTCAAACACTCACTTACTCTCTTGCAGTAAATCAAGCATCTCTGAAGCAGGTAACATTTTGAAAACAGTAAAATTCCTGTAATAAGACCACCTTTGGGACTGTTCAAATGTGGTCTTAGAGTCCCAAAGGTGGTCTCTTTCTAGAAGACAATGAGTGCAGAAAACACACTGAAAGAATGACTGAAACCTTTTAAACATGCTTTCAAAAGGAGAATTAGTCTTAACCCTTGTCCTGCTGAGTATTTTAATCTGCCACACCCACTAGCGATTCTAATCCAATCAGATTACTTGATGCGAATTATTGCAACAAATTCACAGTCTGAATGATAAACAATGTAAATCCTGATCAGATGGCTTCTTCAGAAGCCATCTGATCTGGATCTACATTGTTTTAAAGATAAGGCATATCCGGGCTCAGCATGACAAGGGTCAATTTTAGGTGGTCTTAACCCTTGTCCTGCTGAACCCGGATATGCCTTATCTTTGAAACAGTGTAGATCCAGATCAGATGGCTTCTGAAGAAGCCATCTGATCAGGATCTACATTGTTTTTCATTCAGATTGTGAATTTGTTGCAATAATTTGCAACAAGTAATCTGATTGGTTGATAATCGGTAGTGGGTGTGGCAGATTAAAATATTCAGCAGGATAAGGGTTAACAGCAGGATTTCACTGTATTTCTTTTCAACATGTTTAGGCTTGGTATCTTATGTGAATCCTCTGATAGGCTGATAAGCCCCCGCCCATAGGGGCTTGAAGAAATATATGGGCTGCATGATGCTTCCACGCAGAGCTAAATCCGGCCCGCACACTAAGTACTGGTAAACCGCTTAGAAGATCTAAGCCTGTCCAGGAACCGCGGTGCAAGGCGGACCGTCCATGCTAATAAACCCTATTGGTTTCATTGGGCGACAGGGCTTGAGATGTCATTTCATCTCAATGTCGGGTAAAAGTCCCACAAAATTGGAAGCAACGTCTCCAAAATGACCTTTACAGTGTTGACGGGGACGTTAAACCTCAAATCAAACAAAAACAAATCTGATAGGCTGATTGTTTCTAAAAATTGGTTAGCCCTTTTGAATCACTAAGCAAGTTCAGCAGTTGGCATTATCAAAGTAGTTCTTTTTTATTTTTCAGCAAAAATAAGGCTTGACACTGCATGTGAACTGCATACTAGCAGATAATATTTTTCAGCAAAAATAAGGCTTGACATTAAATGTGAATCACCTGCCTAGCAGATGATTCACATGTACTGAGTGTTTGAGTTTTACGTCCCACCAACAGCTATGGTCATACGGAGATGGCACCTCGGTTTAAAGACTCATACGAAAGTCTGGAGAAGCCCGGGATCGATCCTGCGACCCCTGGTTTACAAGGCAGATGATTCACATGTAATGTCAAGCATTATTTTCGATGAAAAATAATGAAAAAAATTATATTGCCATCTTACAGTGTCTGATGGCTAATAAAAAAATAACAAATATCATCTGCCACATTTTCCTTAGTGCTTTAAAAGTTATTCCATGCAGACATATTTTTTCGAAGTCATAGCTGTTAACCCTCATCTTGCTGAATATTCATTTAAGCCACACCCATTTCTGTCTATCAACCAATCAAATTACTTGATGTAATTTATTGCTATAAATTCATAAACTGAATGCCAAACAGTGTAGATCCTGATCAGAAGCCATCTGATCTGGATCTACACTGTTTGCAAAGATAGGGGTTGTCGTGAACAGCAAGATAAGGGTTAAATTAAAAAAAACTAGAATACTGTCGATGGCGCACCATCGCAAATCCCCACGCTTTCTACAGAGGGGCCAAGTACCGAAAACCCCTCACCCTGGGCCCTAATTTGACCCCATGGTCAAAATATTACCTGTATTATATTCTACTAATCATGCCCTTCAATTTGATATGCCACATGACTATGTTCCAAAAAACTTAAATTTTGACCCTTTGACCCCTCCCCCAGGGCCTCAATCTGACCCCAGGGTCAAAATTTTACTTGTAGTTTATTCTACTCATTATCCCCTTCGCATTGATATGCAACATGACTATGTTGTGAAAAACTTTAATTTTTGCCCCCGACCCCCCCCAAATCCGACCCCCAGGGCATGACCTAGGGGTCACAGCCAAAATCCCGTTCAATATGTTTTACTTTTTTCATAACTAAGTACATGTGTAAAGTTTGGCATCAAAATCTTCAAATTGACTTTGTAATTGAATTTTATGGATATTTGACCTTTTGACCCCTCCCCAGGAAGCGGGGTCAAAAATGAATGTGATCTCGCGCAAGCCATTAATGTAAGCAACTCATATACCAAATTTGGTTGGCTTCCGGACAACGGTTAAGGAGGAGATCGCCGGACGGACGGACAGACGGGCGGACAGACGGAGGCGATAACAATATCCCCACTTTTCTTTGAAAAACGTGGGGATAATAAATACGGTGTTTACTGGTCATATTTGACGTAGGCCCACATTATCAACCTTGTCAAATTCAAATGGCTCCCACTCAATGTCGTATCACTGTCAGCCAGACATTGGTATGGCAATCTTTGCTGGCTGGGACGATCAGGTCCTATATGAATTGTAGAATGATTACAGTACCGTAATGATCCTAAGTAATGGGACAGACAGGGCTAAGTGAGCAGTACAAAGCCAGATCAGATTGTTCCTGAGCAGTCTGATCAAGTCTCCTGCACTGTTGCCATTCCGTCTCCGGACACAAACTTACTAAAATTTTAGGAGAATTACAGTTTTGTTTTCTTTGATTTGAGGTTTAACGTCCCCATCAACACTGTGAAGGTCATTTTGGAGACGTTGCTTCCAATTTTGTGGGACTTTTACCCGATATTGAGATGAAATGACATCTCAAGCCCTGTCGCCCAATGAAACCAATAGGGTTTATTAGCATGGACGGTCCGCCTCGCACCGCAGTTCCTGGACAGGCTTAGATCCTCTAAGCAGTTTACCAATACTAGTGTGGGGGCAAGATTCAACTCTGCGTGGAATCATCATGCAGCCCATATATTTCTTCAAGCCCCAAGATAGGGGTTGTCAGTAACAGCCAGATAAGGGTTAAAATAAAAAAAAATAAATTCGGTGTTCACTGGTCATATTTGACGTAGGCTCACACGATCAACCTTGTCAAATTCAAATGGCTCCCACTCAATGTCGTATCACTGTCAGCCAGACATTGGTATGGCCATCTTTGCTTGCTGGGACGATCAGGTCCTATTTGAATTGTAGAATGATTACAGTACCGTAATGATCCTAAGTATTGGGACAGACAGGGCTAAGTGAACAGTACAGAGCCAGATCAGACTGTTCCTGAGCAGTCTGATCAAGGTCTCCTGCACTGTTGCCATTCCGTCTCCGGACACAAACTTACTAAAAGTTTAGGAGAATTACAGCAATTCAAAATTTTTACGGTACCTCATATTCTTACAGTAATTACATCAAATCATGTTTTGGTTACAGCTAATATGATCAATTTTGTGCCTTTTCATTATCTATGCAGGCTTAATATGAGAGAAAGGTACACCCTTGATAACCATTGGTTACATGTAAACAATCAACAAATAACAAACTATTTCAAGAGAAACAACTATGCTTGACCTCTTTCACAAAGAGAAATAGGCAGTCAGGAGTTGTTCTTCTCAACCTAACTAAGAAAGCATACTCCTCCTTGACTATTTTTCTGCACATATTAACTCCCTTACCTGGCATCAGTAAGAAACCCCTTGCTAATGAAAGATTTTATCATTACGAAAACACTCCTATACAAATACACTGTATTAAGTTTTACCGCGGAAAAAAATGAAAATTTTATGATGATTAATTCTGAAATTTTTCTTGTTTATGCTCAATAAATAGATTGTGGATATACGTTAGAACTGCCTCATCGAGGCAGTTCTAATGAGTACCCACAATCCATGAGGTGGTTCAAATGAGTACCCACAATCTATATTTTAGAGCAGAAATAAGGAAAATAAGATTTACCCCTGTAAACCCTAGTTTTACTTTATAAAAGTGGGGTTCAAAGGGGTCAGGTTTTCGTGATGATATGAAAATAAAACAAAGGTTACAGTGATCAAAGAGATTAAGTTTTAATCTTGTTTGAAATAATGAGCGTTGTGTTGCCCTATAGCCACTTGAGGCCTCCCTTACTCTCGCAATATCTGGGGAGAGAAGGACTGTATTCATTTGGTCATAGTTTACTAATAATTATATACCCCTTTCGGTAACAATTAGTCCCGACCCACACTTTTAAAATTGGCACCAAATATTTTGCACACGTTTTGTCGTAGATCTAGTCACATGACCCTACTACCCTTGTGGCTGATCAGTCCACCAATCACATTTACCTATCAATTATAAGGAGCAATGAAATTATCTTGATAAGCCCAGCGCTTGAATTCTTATTGCAGCGTCATTTCTCAGACAATGCCGCTAGTACTAACATGTGTTTCGCTACTCTTCTTTCATGAAAAATGGTGTGGATCCTAATCAGATGGCATCTGAACTGGGTCCACACTGTTTGCAGGGGTGTGAGTTGACGTCACCGGCAGCAGGATAAGGTTAACTATATCATTATTTCTCTACCTTTGACCTCCCTCTTCCCCTTACCTAGACTTTCTGGGACTTTGGAAGTATTTGAAAATCTTTTGGAATATTAAATGTTACATGGTTCCGTTGGTCCCAAAAAGTATTCTAACCCTTAAGATGCCAAGAAAAACTACGTCACCTGCTTATGTCATCTGCTGAATTTTTTTTCAAACTTTTTCAAAATATTTTTGCATACAGGCAAACAGTGTGGGCCCAGATCAGACTGCTCCTAGAGGAGCAGTCTGATCTGGGTCCACATTGTTTGGAAAGCAATACTTTAAAGATAAGTAGCAGATGGCAAAGCAGACGACAGAAGTCGTGACTGGCATTTTATGGGTTAATAATTTCTCTACTCAGGCCGGTGTCTGGCGTCCACAGCCTGTCAGAAACTGTCAAGTAATATATATTGAGAGTGAATTATTTAACCCTTATCTTGCTGAATGTTCATTAAAGCCACACCCATTTCTGTCTATCAACCAATCAAATTACTTGATGTAATTTATTGCTACAAACTCATAAACTAAATGCCAAACAGTGAAGTGCCTGATCAGATGGCTTCTTCAAGCCATCTGATCTGGATCTACACTGTTTCCAAAGGTAGGGGTTGTCGTGAACAGCAAGATAAGGGTTAATAAACTAGCCAGTCTAATCTACCATTTGATTAAATGTGCAGCTTCTTGTCATGTGGAAAAAATTAATTTATCTTCACCAATTTCTGACTTTCAACCAATCAGATTACAAACTACTTGATGTAATTTATTCAAACAAACTAACAATTTGTATGTCCCCTGAGCGGAAGTCGGACTACACCCACCTTGTTGTTGGTGCTGGGGTTTCACAGACGCTGTGGGCCATTATTAAAGGTGTAGACGCTGTGGCCGTTACTATATTAAACCTTTTTGTACCAAATTTGAATCTTCTTCCTTATATATGGCAGGAGTCCATTTCGAAATTTAGGGGTGTCAGGTTGTGTTTTCTTCAAAATCTACTTAGAAAATGGCTGAACTCTTTGCAAACAGTGTAGGCCCTGATCAGACGCCGCATTCTGCGGCGTCTGATCTGGGCCTGCACTGTTTGCCAAGGTATCCATTTTGGGGTTTCTGGTACTAAATGGGTTAAAGGAAGAGACCTTTGATTAGGGACAGCCTACCAGTGAAGAACAGATGAAGCAGACAAACATCTGATGCTAGCCTGTACTTTGCCAGAAATTTGGCCTTTTCAAAGCCCTTCTCAGTCAGATGGCACTGGTCACAGAACACGTCATTCACAGGTTGGTTTTGTTTTTGTTTGATTTGAGGTTTAACGTCCCCGTCAACACTGTAAAGGTCATTTTGGAGACGTTGCTTCCAATTTTGTGGGACTTTTACCCGACATTGAGATGAAATGACATCTCAAGCCCTGCCGCCCAATGAAACCAATAGAGTTTATTAGCATGGACGGTCCACCTCGCACCGCGGTTCCTGGACAGGCTTAGATCCTCTAAGCGGTTTACCAGTACTAGTGTGCGGGCCGGATTCAGCTCTGCGTGGAAGCATCATGCAGCCCATATATTTCTTCAAGCCCCTATGGGCGGGGGCGGATTCACAGGTTGGACTTGTCAACCTTCCAAAGTGGCAATTTGCAGCCTACCCGTACTATTTTTCAGACTGCCAGTCAAAATTTCTGTAACTTACAGACCACTTTCGTCCTTGACGTTGAGGTCATGGGCATGGGTGGGTGTATTGCTGAAAAAAAAAAAAAAAAAAAAAAAACTTTGGACCTGAATCATTCTGTTCTCATGCCAAATATGAAACAAATCATTATATGGTTTGGAAAAAATGAGCTCTTAAAAACTAAATTTCTAAGTCTTTGACCTTGAGGTGTGGGTGGGATATCGATGAATAAAATGAACTGTATCTACCATCATACCAAATATGAACCAAATCCATCATATGGTTTGGATAATTAATTTGGCCACACCCATTTATATTTCAACCAATCAAATTACTTGATGCAATATATTCATTCAAATTTGCAAAACTGAATGACAAACAGTGTACATCTTGAGCAGATGGCTTCTTTAGAAGAGGTTTGGTTTGCAAAGGTAAGGGTTGTCACAAATAGCAGGATAAGGGCTAACATTAAAAATTTCAAAGCCTCTGACCTTGACCTTTAGTCATAAACTTTGGACTTGTATCCATCATCATACCGAAAATGAACAAAACATTACGATAACACATCCATGTGATATAGTGCATTTTTCAAACCTCAAAAAAGGTATTTTTTCTGATGAAAATTTGTGATATTTTCCTTATTTCTGCTCCAAACATAGGTTATGGGTTCTCAATAGAACCGCCTCATTGAGGCAGTTCTAACGAGTACCCACAACCTATGTCTTGGAGCAGAAATAAGGAAAATAATGCTTACCCCCGTAAACCCCAGTTTTCTCTATATAAAGTGGGGTTTAGGGGGTCTTTATTTCACGGACTTGTTCACGTGATGATCTATCATATGGTTTAGAAAATATTAGCTCTTAAACAACTTAAAAATTAAATTTCTCAGTTTGTAACCTTGACCTTGAGGTCATAGGCATAGGTTGGGGGTACTGACAAGTAAAACTTTAGACCCATATCTACCATCATACCAAATATGCACCAAATCTGTCATATGGCTTGGAAAATATGAGCTCTTAAACAATTTTAACATTAAAACTTTTTAAGTCCATGACCTTGACCTTTAGGTTATGGGCATAGATTGGGGTATTGCTGAATATAACATTAGACCTGTATCTATCATCATACCAAATATGAACCAAATCCATTGTATGGTATGGATGGATGGTATGGATAATAATATTATGAGAATTTGTAGCTATATCTATCATCATACCAAATATGAATCAAGTCCATTGTATGGTTTGGTGACAGTTCAGGGTTTACAGTACGGCTCAGGTATAAGAACCAAAAAACTCTTTATTCCGAATCTCTGCACTTTCCAAAACACTCTGAATTGTTCCGAGTAGATGTATATATTCGGCAGACACTCCTCGAAAACACTCGCAAGGTCCGCGCTAAGTATGCAGTACGCGAAGTTTCGTGAAATTATTCTGAGTCGTAATATCCTACCTGGAGGCAATATTTTCTCGTGAAGTTATGTGGAAATACTCAGAGGAATTTGACTAAATACCTGGGGATTTTTTTTTTGTTTATTTAATGTTCTTTCATCATCATATATATTTATATATAATTATAAGATAATATATATCACTGATAGTTATTATAATGTAAACGATGTCAAAAGTCAACAAAGAGGTAATCACTAATTACCCAGGGTGTGAAACTGTACAGTGATTTCAAAAAAGGGAATCAGTTGGGCATGACGAGTACATACAACTCTTTCAAGTCCGTAATTGAAAGCATGTTGAACATTATAAAATTATGGTTAAATTCGATGTAATTACCTTAGAAATGTTAATTAGGTAACTGAGAGAGAAAAAAATGACCGTCCCGTTTTATAACATACCTGTACAGTTTAATTAAATTAATCACCACTCGCAAATACTCGCAAACACTCCGAATATCACAGGTAAGCTCTGAGGTCTGCGGAATTTCCTCGGAATATCGAGCGCCTAACTTGGGAGTAAAATATTTTCCCTCGGAGTTTTTTACTTCAAACCATTCGGCGGAAAAACGCAGATTTAAAAAGTTGTCCGCGGAATGAAAAAGAAAAATGGTTCAAATACCTGAGCCGTACTGTACCTGGTACAAATGCCCAAACCTGATTTGATTGATTGACTGATTATAGGTTTAACATCCCGGGCAACACTGTATAGGTCATTTTGGAGACATTGCTTTTTTACCTGACATTGTGAGATGATGCCTAAACCTGAGGTTAAAGGATGACGTACACATATACGTATTTTCACACATCCGTACGGAAGGATATACATATGTACACACATACAAATGTACAGAAAATCGAAAAACTATATGCCCCAGTTTCATGCTGATGGCCGGGGCATAAAAAATTAATTGGAAGAAGAACTATATAAGTACTTGTGCTTTTGTTCTAATCCCAAATAGTATCATTACTTGTCTTATTTTGCAGAAATAAAATATGTTTAAACTAAAAATTAATTTCGAATTCAAATTTGCCTATGTCAAGGTTGTAAATTTTCTGGAGGAAAGAACTGAAAAATAAAAAATACAGTGGAATTACACTATTAAGACCACCTAAATTAAGACTAGTTCTGTTTTAAAAAGCTTAATTGGAAGGATGTAGTTATTCTTTGTTTTTATCTGCACACAGTGTCATCTGATCAAGGACCGCCTTTGGGACTGTTCAAAAGTGGTCTTTAAGACCACTTTTGAACAGTCCCAAAGGTGGTCTTAATAAAGGAATTTTACTGTATAAGTCTTTTATAAACTTACCTTGTTATAAAGGAGATTCTGTGGCACATTCATGAAACTAGTCTTTCTCCCAATTGTGCTAAACACACTGACTTTTCGGCCCACATCCTGACCATCTGTGCTAATCCTTCGCAGGCCGTAATCCGTGCTTATCTTGCGTACAGGGCCTTGGTCAGTACTAATTTTACGCACTGGACCTCCCTCAGTGCTTGCTTTGCGCACTGGACCAGATTCCCTGATTGTAGTTAACTGTTCACCATGAACGTCTGTGCCGATATTAGGTGGCGCTAATGCCGCACTTATTTTACGTCTTGGTCTAGTCTGACTTTCATCATGTTCCTGACTCATTGTCTCTTACCAATGATTACTTGTCTATTTTAAGTTTTCATTTAGTCCTTATATTTTTTTTGCTTTCCAATATTCGCTATGAACACAAAAGTTTCTCTTTAAGTTATAACACTGTTTATTAAAGTATGCTACTGGATATAACAGGGTCAAACGTATCACAGGTCTTCATAGCAGCATATTCCTTACATTGTCAAATTGCTTAGCTTAACCCATAAAATGCCAATCATGACAATTATCATCTGCTTTGTCGTCTGTTGGTTACTTTAAAAGTCATTTATGCAGCAGTGTGTACCCAGATAAGATGGCTCCTCTAGGAGCAGCCTGATCTGGGTTCACACTGTTTGCCTGTTTGCGAAAATATTTTTAAAAAGTTTGCAAGAAGATTCAGCAGAAGACATAAGCAGACGACATTTTCAGATGTATTTTTCTCGGCGTTTTAAGGGTTAAAGGAACAAATATTGTCGTTACAACCAGATTCTCTCTATTGCTTTCCACGCTTTCAAGTATTTCGAATATTACACAAAACAATGTCTAGTCCTATTCGGAAACTCATCAGAAAGATTAACCATGAAAAACTTTCATATGCTTATATCATCCATTATGCAGCTGAACAAATAAGTCATTGCTTACAAATATTTGTTCTTGTACTAATAAAGACAATAGACTGAAAATTTGCAGTCAAAATGTACAAATACCAACACGAATAAATATGTTCGTTCAATGTATTTAACTCTTTTCGGCGCCATAGTCGTGACTTTGCGACGTGGCTTTCCCATGAGATTCTGTCTTTTAGATCAATCAATTAAGGGAAATACCTGCTCAAGTATGTTATAAATAATTTTGGCAAAAACAAGCTTTTACTTTAAAAAAAATGTTTTTGATATCTTTACATGGTTCAAGTGGTAAAAAATGACAAGGACTAATGGGAGTTATGTTTTGAAATCAATTGGGCGCCAGAAGAGTTAATGAAACGCAATGGAAAAACCTTTACAATTTTAATGAAATTCAGTGAAATTTTAAATTGTGCAAACACTGAAGTTTAAAAAATAAAAATTTCATTTTTCTAACATGATTGATATTATGTGTTTATTATTCATATAACACAAAGTTTTCTCCCCTTCCAACACAGTATCAGAAAAAATCAACAAAATTTAGACTCCTCATGAAAATTGAAACAAACTTTTACATGTTTAATGTGTTTTGTACGCTCCTGAAATACCCTTTTATAGAGAGAAAAGCGGGATTTACATGGGTATACATTGTTTATTTTATTGTTCAGCACAACAACATGGAATTTTGGTACTCGTTAGAACTGCCTAAATGAGGTGGACCCACAATATATTTTGTATGGTGGGGTGGTTCTTATAAGCAACAATCAAAGATTTTCCAATCAATAAAAGAATAAAATAACAAACTTTCAGTAAGAATGCACTTATAAGTCACACTGGTAATATACTTCCAATGGACCGATCCATGAAACTATAACAGAATGTGTTACAAAGATGATTGCGTGTTTTTCGAGTTTTGATCAATTTTTCTCTTACTTTCCAATAAACTTTATTCAATCACAAAATCAAAATCCTACTTTGTTATCTCATCACATACTGAAGTCACCAAGCTGTTAGAATTATATGCAATAAATATGACTGTAACAAATAGTGGTTTTGGAAACTGTATTAAACTGCACTTAATAAATTACTTTACCTTAAAAGTACCAGTCATGATCGACTTAAGGGGAATGGGAAAACCTTAAGGTAAGGCAACTCCTGCAAAAGTATTTTTGTCTCCCATATGTCAATAGGGGTCAGCTCTTAAAGGAAAGACTTTGCTCCTGAGGAGCAAATTCTTTCCTTTAAGAGTAGACCCCTTTTTCAGTGGGACCTAGGGCTTACAGAAAAGTGAACAGGAAGTACTGAAAGTTGTCTCCCTTTGAAAAATGGCAGAAAAAATGTACTAGGTGTTCCCATTCCCCTAAAGCAGACAACATTTAACATTTTCAAATACTTTTTATCAAATAACGTCACTGTTATATCATGTTATAATAATCATATGAGCAGTTTTAACAAACACCCACAATCTATGTTTAAAGCAGAAATAAGAAAAATACCAAAAGTTTTCAGTTTTGGAGTCCTGAAGGAATTCACTACATGTCACACCTCAAACAGTCAGGTATATGATGGAACAGGGTCATTCCAAGGAGGTAGAAACCTGACGTAAGTAACAAAATCTCAGGCCTTTCACCTTACGGATAAACAGAGATTTGAGACCAATTCAATTTCAATGTTATCTTCTTTTATAAAATAATCTCTTAAAATGAAAAGTATCAATACAAACATTGAAATTTTTCAAACTGTATAATCTTGCTGACCAAAAATTCTGATAGGCTTGATCAATTTATAAACGTGGCTCACCACACATAAAAAGCCCTTTTGGTATACAGAGGACCCTCGTTATAACGACAGTATTTGTTCCCTATTATTGTGCTGTTTTAAAGAATTTGCCGATATAAAAAATCCCAGTTAGGAGTATGATAGGTAATCAAAGGCCTTTTCCCCATCATTACTCCAAGAAAAAATGTTATAGACATTTGTTAGAAATGCTCGTGAGGCGATTCTAACAAATATCTATAATATTTTTTTCTTGGAGTAATAGATATCAAGAATCTTTTATGACTATAGACTCGATTTGTGCATTTTGAACCTGAGGGAAGCCCACATCGCTCGAAACCTAGGCTAAGCCTTAAGCAAAGTAGCCATTCCATTGAAATTGCTGATTTAACAAGTTTGCCATTATAACAAATGTGGGTATTGAGAGGGTTAACTATATGAAAACCTAGCAGGATCATCCTGACAGGACTGCACATCAAGAGCATTGGTATCATATTAAGTGAGAAACACTAAAACAAGAGTATCTTCAGAATATTTGAGGTTTCCTTAATCGGCTTCATTGACTGTGACAAGTGTCAATTTAGGTTTGACCTGCCCCAAAAAGGGTAAACTACACTGTAGAGTCGTTATAACGCTGATGCTTATAACGCGGAAATCGTTATAACGCTGTTGGTCTGTGGCTCCCGTTTTTTTTTTACGTTTTTTCCCAGTTTTGAAAGTTTGGTTGAAAATTTGCCCTTTTTTTGCGGAACTCGGCAGTCAAAACATCGTCGGCCATGATACGACGTGTATACTCGCCGATTTACTCAAGCTGTCAACACTTATCAAACTGTGAATATTCGCCTAAGGCATTAAAAATAAGCTGGACAAGGTGTGAAATTAAATTGACACCTGTATATGCTAAACATTTTTCCCGCCAAAACAGAGAATGCAGACGCTGTTTTCACATGTGCATCTGCATGCGGTAAATCCGTGGGGCCGTTTGTTGGGGGGGGGGAATCGTTATAACGCTGTTGGTCTGTCGCTCCATTTTTTTTGCTTTTGTCCGCCAGTTTTGAAAATGGTCAGTTTTTTCCCCATTTTTCCGCCGAACTCGGCAGTTAAAATACCATCAGCCAAGGCAATACCTGTATTCTCGCTTATTTACTCAAGTTGTCAACACTATCAAACTGTGAATACTCGCCTATGGCTTATTGATAAGACGGCAATTAACTGTGTGGTAAGGTGTGAAAACTAGGTAATCAAGGTATTTGTACCTGTTTGTCTCAATTAATCCCTTTGTAATTGTCACTTGCACACGCTAAATATTTTTCCCGCCAAAACAGAGCATAGCAGACGGGTTTTTTTTTATATTTATTTATTATTCACTAGATAAAAACAAAGAAACGGAAATCAAGCAAGGTACAACAATAAACATTCACAATCCCCATGTTAAACTTGGTTTGCTTACATTAATAGCCCCTCTTTCAAGCTAAACTTTCGGAATTGTCAAGTTGCATTTTACTTCACTATTTAGTGATACCTTCTTGAGACCGGAGGAGGTAAATAAATATGGCGGCCAGAGATACAGAAACGAAAGTACAGTAATAAATAAATTCAGCAATGGTTTGAATGAAAAGCTAAATGACCACTAGAAGTATAGAATCAGATTATTATTTAATCTAGTAACTATATAATTTATAAACTACATGCAGTATGTAATATTCATAATAAACTGGCAGAAACAGCCATGCATGCAGAAAAAGTGGGTGGGGTAACAATATAACGCTATATTTTCGGGATCAATATAGCGCTGGATCACATATAACGCGGTCGACGTCGATGGATCCCGATGACAGCGTTATAACGACGCTACAGTGTATATGAAAAGAAAACCAAGTTATCAGCCTGTCAGAAATCAAAAATCAATTTATAGGACTTAAAGATCAACATTCTAAATTTCAAGACCATTTTCAAGGCTACGAATATCATGAAAGTCTAAAGGTAATTGTCACTGAACAAAACAGATTTTTTTCCGCTTTTTATGGGGAAAACCCAGCAAACCAAGTAGGCCCTGATCAGATGCCACAGAACATGGTGTCTGACTGCCTGATCAGGGCCTCCCCTGTTAGCAACAAGTCCAGCCATTTTCTACTGCAATGATCCTAAGTATTGGGACAGATAGGCCTAAGCATACCCTGATAAGACTGCTTCTGAAGGAGCAATCTGATCAGGATCTATATACTATTTACCATTCTGACTCCTTACTGGATCAAGGTGTCCAAATTTTTAGGATTTTTATGGTAAATAAACTTTTAAAAATAACAAATAAAATAGACACAGTGACCTTGACCTTGAGCCCAGGACCCCGAAAGTCAAACAACGAAGAACGAGATATTGTCATACCTAAAAAATTAAATTCAAATGATGAATTCAGGCGCACCTTAGAGCTATGACAGTTTTTCTAAAAATAGACACAGTGACCAGTGGACCTTGAGCCCAGTACCCTGAAAGTTGAATTGTCACGCCTAATATTTGTGTGACGTAAAATTAAAACCCACTGATGAATGTGAGTGCTACAGCAATGACAATGTTTTCTAAAAACAGCCATAGTGACCTTAACCTTCAGCCTAGGACCCCGTGGAAGTCATTGCCTTCCTTGAGAAATTATCAAATCCGAAATTTGCGTGAAGTTATACTAAATTCCATTGATAAATGTAATGTAGGCACTTAGAGCGATGACAAAGTTTTTCTAAAAAATAGCCAGTGACCTTGAATTTAAGTTCAGCACCTTGAAAGTCAAAGTTGTTCAAGATATTATAAAACCAAACAATGTGAAGATAGGTTAAAATCCATTATAAATGAAGGGGCTTGGAGGAGTTTTTGTATGTTTTATCTAAAAATAGCCACAAGTTACCTTGACCTTGAGCCAAGCATCCTGAATTTGCTTGAGATATTGTCATATCCAACATTTATGTGAAGTAGTATTGAAATCCACTGATAAAAGTTGGCACTATATACAGATGACAAAGTTTTTTCTAAAAATAGCAGTAATGACCTTGCCATTGATCTCAGCACCCTGAAAGGCAAACTGGCTTGATATATTATCATACCAAACATTTGTGTGAAGTATTATTAAAATCCATCCATAACTGTAGGCACTTGAGCCATAACTATGTGAAGTTATATTAAAATCCATCCATAACTGTAAGCACTAGAGCCATAACAAAGTTTTTATAAAAACAGCAAGTGACCATGACTTTGAGCCCAGAACCCTGAATGTCAATCCTGCTCGAGATATTATCGTACCAAACATTTGTGTGAAGTTACATTAAAATCAATGACGTTTTTTTTTTAAATAGCCACAGTGACCTTGGCCTTAAACCCAGAAACCTTGTGATGCTTGTTTGTTTGTTTGTTTAAACTGAGCTTTAACATCCCCATCAACACTTTTTAGGTCATTTTGGAGACGGTTACAATTTGGTGGGACTTTTATCCGACACTGAGATGAAATGACATCTCAAGCCCTGCCGCCCAATGAAACCAAAAGGCTTATATGCACTCGTCGGTCTGACTCATATCACTTTGCCTGGGCAGGCTTAGTCCTTATAAGCGATTTACCTCTGCTCATGTATGGTCAGTTTCAGCTCTGCATGGAAGCACAGTGTGCAGCCCAATCTATTGGCCAAGCTCCGATGGGCGGGGGCACTTGAGATATGACTATCATATCCAACATTGTGTAAAGTTATATTAAAATCCTTCAATAAATGTTGAGGCTAGAGTGATGACAATGTTTTTCTAAAAATAGCCAGTGACCTTGACCTAAAGCCAAGGACCATGAAAGTTAAATTTGTTCGAGATGTTATCATACTAAACATTTGTGTGATGCTATATTAAAATCCATCAATAAATGTAGGCACTAGAGAGATTACCAAGTGCATGTATGTACTTACGCATGCACATACATACATAGGTTGTGCGATGGAATAAAAATGTATTAACCCATTTGATAGAAACCCCAAAAGGGGTAAGTGGCAAACAGTCTAGGCCCAGATCAGACGAGACAGAATGGCACGTCTGATCAGGACCTACACTGTTTGCAAAAAGTTAAAATTTTTTAAGAAAACACAACCTGACACCCCCAAATTTGAAATGGGCTCCTGCCATAACTAATTAAGGAGGAAGATTCCATTTGGTACAAAAAGGGTTCGACAATGAAGTCATCAAAACTATAGTTCGAGTACCAGATAATCCTAAAGACTGCAGCACCATAAATCCACATCAAGATTTCAGAGCACAATGCCAAACAATCCGTTCTTGGTTAGAAAATCAACAGTATTTATTTTCAAATTCCTATTTAATTTTGCTAACACTTTTTAACATTTAAATCAGCAGTCACGATTTGTTGCAGTTTTGTTTGTTTGATTTGAGGACACTGTAAAGGTCATTTATGAGACCTTGCTTCCAATTTTGTGGGACTTTTACCCGACATTGAGATGAAAGGACATCTCAAGCCCTGTCGCCCAATGAAACCAATAGGGTTTATAAGCATGGACGGACCGACTCGCACCGCTTTTCCTGGGCAGGCTTAGATCCTCTAAGCGGTTTACCGGTCAGTTTCAGCTCTGCGTGGAAGCACCATGAAGCCCATCTATTTCTACAAGCCCCGATGGGCGGGGGCCTAAATTAGTTGCTTTGTTTTTTAAATCTGATTTTTGTAGAAAACAAGGCTTGAAATAGTCAGTTCACATGAAATTTCAGTCCTTATTTTATCAGAAAAATAAGTGAAAAATATATGACAATTGCCACTTCTACAATTGCAATTGGTACTTTATGTTTGAAAAACTGAAAAGACAACAAGCATAATGATAACACCACCCGTGCTACATAGTGCATTTTTCACATCTCCAAATGGCTACTTTTCTGATGAAAACCTCTCATATTTTTGTTATTTTCACTTCAAACATAGGATGTGGTGCTCGTTAGAACCGCCTCATTGTAGCAATTCTAACGAGTACCCACAACCTATGTCTTGGAGCAGAAATAAGAAAATAATGTATACCCCCGTAAACCCCGGTTTTCTCTATATAAAGTGGGGTTTAAGGTGTTCATTTCACGGACTTGTTCATACGATGAATGCCACTTTTTGAATAAAACACATTATCACTTTAGCAATTCCTGTACAAACTTACATATACACTGCAACCTTGGTACGATGCTGTTTATTATAACTAAGTTTTGGATATAACACAGTTTTTAGATGTATCCCAAAAATGCATAGATTATATAGAAAAATGACCATAAATGGTCATTTTTCTATATAATCTATACATCCCAAAAATGCATAGATTATATAAAAAATGACCATTTGCATAGATTATATAGAAAAATGACCATAAATGGTCATTTTTCTATATAATCTATACATTTTTGTTTGGATATAACACAGTTTCTATTTTGGACCCCATTAATAGTGTTATAAAGATTTTGTGGTGTTAACCCTTCTGAAATACAACAGAAGCTTTAATATAGAACAGAATGATGATACCCTACTGTAAATTTTTAAATTATTTTTCAGTCAAAAAAAGGCTTGACATTTCATGTGAATCACCTGGACAACAAGCATGTAACATTTAAAGCCTTATTTTTATATTTCTTCTACAAATTAAGGGGAATGGATAGACATTCATGGGAGGCAACTCCTGCAAAAGTATTTTTGTCTCCTATGTCAACAGGGTTCAACTCTTGAAGGAAAGAATTTGCTCTCGAGGAGCAATTTTTTTCCTTTAAGAGCAGACCCCTTTTTAGTGGGACAGGGCTTATAGAAAAGTGACCAGGAATGCCCGAAAGTTGTCTCCCTTTGAAAAATTGCAGAAAAAATATGCCAGGTGTTCCCATTCCCCTTAAGAAGAAAATACTTGGAAAATATCCTCTGCATGTCGTGATTAACACTTTGAAGGTAAACCCTTATCCTGCTGAATAAATTAACGTAGCCACACCCAGTGCTATCAACCAATCAAATCAGTTGATATAATGTATTAATTCAATACACAAACTGAATGACAAACAGTGCAGATCCAGATCAGATTGCTTCTTCAGAAGCCATCTGATCTGGATCTACATTGGTTTGCAATGGTAGACCCAGATGTTGTTGTCAACAGGATAAGGGTTAAAAATATAATATTAATCGAAGAAAAATCAGTCTTTAAGTAGGAAAAATGTCAGAAACTTAGAAGGTAATAAAAATGTTAACTCACTATTGTGATTCTCAATTTAAGGATTAAATTAATAATTTATACAGATTTCACTAATTTCCCTTGAGATCACTGTAAAGAATAAAGAAAAACTGCCTTATGTTAGATGAACCATTAAAGACTCAGATCACTCTCTGCATCCAAACAATAGGGTCACAGTTTGCCCTCTGCATTGCAGACTACTTAGGCCCCTATAGAACTGTATCATCATAATGCTAAATTGAGATTGTGCACATGTGCAGAATGATGCAAAACATTGCATATGATATCAGCACATGTGATATTATCTGATATTTCTGATGTAGGCCAAATATCTTCAAGACAAGAGGCCCATGGGCCACTATGCTCACCAGAGCTCAAGTGGGCACTGCCCAATTGCAGCCATGTATTTTAACATGATATCATTTTAATCTGCCAAATGAACCCCCATATCCAAATGAGCACCCATGTGGACTCAGTATATGAAACATTAGGCCTTTTATGAAGTAGAGGGGGTGGGGCATGGACCCAATGGAGCCCTGGTTGGTGTCACTAAATGTGTCTTATCACAAAAAACAAAAATATATATGGTTTAGCAGTGGGGATCTGCATGGCTGGAGATATAAGTGGAGGGGTTGGAGCATGCCCTGTCGTTTCCAGGAAAGCCCAAGATTGTTGTCCCTAAATGTGTCTTATCATAAGGACCAAGTATATATATGGTTTAGGGGTGGGAATCTGGTATCCAAGATATCCTTTCATGAAGTGGAAAGGAGAGGACTGGCCCCTGCGGACACCCCTACAGTAGGTGTGCTAATAATAAGGAACAAGAACATATATGACTATGGGGTGGGGATTTGAATGGTTTCTGAAATATATGGCCTTTTATGAAGTGGAAGGGCTGGGCACATTGCCTCAGCACAAAGAGACCCCCAAGTTGGTGTGACTGAATGAGTCTTATCATAAGGAACAAGAATATATATGGTTTAGGGGTGGGGATCTGAACTATTTCTGAGATATGTGGCTTTTAATGAAGTCAAGCGGTGGAGCAAGGCCCGGGCATGCCCCGGGGACTCACAAGCTGGTGTTAATGAATGTGCCTTATCATAAGGAAGATGAATATATATGGTTTAGGGGTGGGGCTCTGAACAGTTTCTGAGATAAAAGGCATTTTGTGAAGTGCAGGGGTGGGGCAAGGCCCAGGGAGACCCCCAGGTTGGTGTCAATGAATGTGTCTTATCATAAGGTACAAGACTATATATGGTTTAGGGGTGGAGATCTGTAAGGTTTCCGAGATATTGTGATATTATGAAATGGAGGGGGTGGGGCATGGCCCCAGCACATCCCTCAGGTTGGTGTCACTGAATGTGTCTCATCATAATGAACAAGAACATATATGGTTTAGGGGTAGGGATCTGAAGTTTCTGAGATATATGGCCTTTTGTGAAGTGAAGGGGTGGGGCATGGCTCCGGCGCACCCCGGAAGACCCCCAATTTGGGGTCAATGAATGTGTCTTATCATAAGGAGCAAGAATATATATGGCTTAGGGGTGGGGATCTGTAAGGTTTCCGAGATATTGGGCCTTTTATGAAATGGAGGGGCGGGACATGGCCCCGGCACATCCCGGGGGGACCCCCAGTTTGATGTCACTGAATGGGTCTTATCATAAGGAACAAGAGTATATAGGGTTCAGGGTGGGGATCTGAATGGTTTTCGAGATATTGGGCCTTTTATGAAGTGGAGGGGGTGGGGCATGGCCTCGGCGCATCCCGGAGGACCTCCAGGTTGGTGTCAATGAATGCGTCTTATCAATAGAAACAAGAATATATATGGTTTAGGGGTGGGGATCTGTAAGGTTTCTGAAATTTAAGGCATTTTATGAAGTACTGGGGGGCGGCGCATAGCTCCGGCACAACCTACTGGACCCCCAGGTTGACATAAAAGCATATGGCTGAGAGAAGTTTGCTAAAGGAACATTTCTATGAAAGTTTTGTCAAAATATCTGCAAAGGCTTTGTAGTTAATGCCATTTTTCAATTTTCCCCATTATAAGTCTATGGAAAATCTAAGTTGCCATAGCAACCAAACTAAAGAGCCGAATTTCATAAAAAACACAAAACCTGTAAAGGCAAATATGGTGAATATTTTCATAAACTCTCAACCTCATAGAGCATACTGTTTCTGAGGAGATTTTTTAAGTATTTTTTTTCTATTTTTTTCATTTTGGTTTCCATGGCAACCAATACAAATGAGCAGTAGGCCTAAAATCATATGGCAGATAGAAGATTGCCTAAGGAATATTTCTATGAAAGTTTTGTCAAAATATCTGCAGCGGCTTAGCAGTAAATGCCATTTTTCAATTATACAAGAATATAATATGGTTTAGGGGTGGGGATCTGTAAGGTTTCTGAAATTTAAGGCATTTTATGAAGTACTGGGGGGCGGCGCATAGCTCCGGCACAACCTACTGGACCCCAAGGTTGACATAAAAGCATATGGCTGAGAGAAGTTTGCTAAAGGAACATTTCTATGAAAGTTTTGTCAAAATATCTGCAAAGGCTTTGTAGTTAATGCCATTTTTCAATTTTCCCCATTATAAGTCTATGGAAACTCCAAGTTGCCATAGCAACCAAACTAATAAGCCGAATTTCATAAAAAACACAAACTTTCAATCCCCCAGCCCAAGGATGCTACAGATAAAATTTGGGCTGAATCGGTCCAGTGGCTTCAGAGAAGAAGATGTTTGAAAGTGCATACCCCCCCCCCCCCCATACCCCACTTTATATAGAGAAAACTGGGGTATACGGGGGGGGGGGGGGGGGGGGGGGGGGGGTATGCACTGCCAATGATGGCCATAATGGCTCTGGATCCCTCAGTTAATCCTTATTGTATAATGAAAATGGTAATGGCCCCCGCCCATAGGGGCTTGAAGAAATATATGGGATGCATGATGCTTCCACGCAGAGCTGAATCCAGCCCGCACACTAGTACTGGTCTAAGCCTGTCCAGGAAACGCGGTGCGGGGCGGACCATCCATGCTAATAAACCCTATTGGTGTCATTGGGCGACAGGGCTTGAGATGTCATTTCATCTCAATGTCGGGTTGGAAGCAATGTCTCCAAAATGACCTTTACAGTGTTGACGGGGACCTGAACCTCAAATCACACAAAAAATAATTAAAATGGTAGGTAATATAAGGTGGGGTTTCAGAATCAGTCTAGAAATCATTTTAAGGGTTGTATATTTTTTTTAGTTTGGTGACTACCATGTTCAAGCAAAAGGATTTTGAGCAATTTTGTCAGAGGGTCACCTATGAATTATTTTCTTTTTAAGGATGAAGTCTATCAAAAGTTCCCGTCAGTAATTCCCTGACAATATCTGGGCACTTTTTGGACAATGAGGATCAGGTCCTAGTGCACTAGACGGAGTCTAACTTAAAATGCCTAAGTGTAACTTACAATGCCTTGTGGTGACAAAGTGGGGTGGACGGTTGGCATATGAAGCTACACTTCGAAGTCAATTTTTAGTTTAAAGATGGTCAACGCCACAAGTCAAAAGTTTCTATGAGCAGGAAGCCTTTGCCACAAGGAACCTACATGCCAAATATGAAGGCTCTATCTCAAACGGTCAAAAAGTAAGGATAAAGTAGGTCACAGGTCAAAACTTTATTATGAGTGGGAAGTCCTTATCACAAGAAACCTACATGCCAATATGAAGGTTCTATCTCAAATGGTTTAAAAGTATGATAAAGCAGGTCACAGGTCAAGGTCACAGATCAAATTTTTTGTATCAAAATTAAGGGTGGGAAGACCTGGTCGGAATGAACCCACATGCCAAATGTGAAGGCTCTAGCTCAAATGGTTCAAAAGTTATGATAAAGTAGGTCACAGGTCAAGGTCACAGGTGATAATTTCTTGTATGTGTGCGAAGCCCTTGTCACAAGATACCTACATGCCAAATATCTGAAACAGTTCAAAAGCTATGATAAAGTAGGTCATAGGTCAAAGTCACAGGTCAAACTTTTTTTTGTGAGTTTGGAGCCCTTGTCACAAGAAATCCACATGCCAATATGAAGGCTCTAGCTCAAGTCCAAAAGTTATGACTAATGTTATTTTTGTCTATAAAGTAGGTCACAGATCAAGGTTAAAAAGTTTTGTATGAGTGAGAAGCCCTTGTCACAAGGAACCTACATGCCAAATATGAAGACTCTATCTCAAACGATTCAAAAGTTATGACCATTGTTATTTTTGGACGGGTTTTTCAAGGAAAACTTCCATCCTTTAGAATAGCGATGTCCGTGCAGGCCAGGTGGGCGGCAGCGTCCTGGTTTACCTTTTGGTTAACCTTTCTATCAAAAACCTGTCCATAATGCTATTTAGCGTTTTTCTTGTTTTTCTTTAAATTAGGTCACAGGTCAAGGTCCCAGTTCAAATTTTTATATATATTGCCAAGATGATCACTACGAGCAAATTAGATGATGATTTTGACCAAAACTGTGGCCTCTAGAGTGTTCACAAGGTTTTTCTATGATTTGATCTACTGATTTAGTTTTTGACCCAATATTATCCTTATTAGAACTTGACCGAGATATTGTCATGATGATTATTTCTGTGCAAGTTTGACAATGATCGGACCAAAACTGTGGCTTCTAGAGTGTTCACAAGGTTTTTCTATGATTTGACCTACTGACCTACTTTTTGACCCGACATAACCCATATTCAAAACTGACCGAGATATTTTAAAGATGATCTTCTGAGCAAGTTTGATGATGATTGGACCAAACTGTGGCCGCTAGTTTTATGGTTGGTTGATTTGAGGTTTAACGTCCCCGTCAACACTGTAAAGGTCATCTTGGAGACTTGCTTCCAATTCTGTGGGACTTTTACCCGACATTGAGATGAAATGACATCTCAAGCCCCGTCGCCCAATGAAACCAATAGGGTTTATTAGCAGGGACGGGCCGCCTCGCACCGCGGTTCCTGGACATGCTTAGATCCTCTAAGCGGTTTACCAGTACTAGTGTGCGGGCCGGATTCAGCTCTGCGTGGAAGCATCATGCAGCCCATATATTTCTTCAAGGTTTTATATGATTTGAGATACTAACATGCTTTCTGACCCAAACATGATCTATATTCAAACCTGACCGAGATATTGTCAAGATGATCATTCTTATCAAGTTACATGATGATCAGACCCAAACTGTGGCCTCGACATGACCCATATATACGAACTTGACGGAGATATTGTCATGTTGATCATTCTGACCAAGTTTGATGAAGATTGGATCAAAACTGTGGCCTCTTTGTGTGTTCACAAGAAAAGTTTAAGAAAAGATGATGAACAACAATGCCCAACATAGCACAATCACAATAGCTCACCATGACCTTTGGTCAGGTGAGTTAAAAATAATGTCTGCAGTTGTCATGATTGGCAATTTAAGAGTTAACAACCATGACAACTTTCTAAGTGTTTTCACCCTTGTCCTGCTGAATATTCATATATGCCACACCCACTACTGATTATCAGCCAATCAGATTATTTGATGCAAATTATTGCAACAAATTCACAATCTGAATGGCAAACAATGCAAATCCTGATCAGATGGCTTCATCAGAAGCCATCTGATCTGGATCTACATTGTTTCAAAGATAAGGCATATCCCCAATTAGCAGGACAAGGGTTAATCAAATCTTATACTTTCCCAGAACAAAAGGAAATTATTTTATGCCTCATTTTGCCCAGTAAGACTAAGTGGGGTATTCTTAGGGGAAAGAATTTGCTCGCTGCCAAGCAAATTCTTTCCCTTAAGAGTAGTCCATATTTTACATTGGTAACAAATATTAAAGGATAATTTAGGGTGTTTTTTTATTATTATGTCTTGAGAAAGTATGTTTTGTGCACCAAAGGCAATTCTAATAGGTGCACAAAACATTGTTTCCTTTATATCTAAATAAGTCTCATTTATAATGCACCCCTCACCCCACCCCCACCTTCGCCTGGTACTATTACTCAGTGACTCAAACTACAATTGTCTCAAACACTTAACTGCCATATTCCCTATAAATCCAGATTCATTTGTGTACATAGGTTTATTTGTTTGTTTGATTTGAGGTTTAAAGTCCCCATCAACACTGTATAGGTCATTGTGTACATATTTAAATGCATATGATGGATGTGTGAACCTCTTTCTATAAAAATACATCACGTGGACAAGTCTGTAAAATGAACACCCCACTCAACCCCACTTTATATAGAGAAAACTGGGGTTTAGGGGGATATACATTATTTTTCTTATTTCTGTTTCAAGACATAGCTAGAACCGCCTCAATGAGGTGGTTCTAACTATCACCCACAACCTATGTTTGCAGTATAAATAAGAAAAATATTGCAGATTTTCATCATAAAAGTAGCCATTTTGGAGATGTGAAAAAATGCTCTATGTCGCATGGGTGTGTTATCAAAATGAAAATAAAATTTCTCACATTATACTAGAATTGACAGCTGAGAAACAGCCTGGCATCAGGTGTCTACAAAGGTATACCTTATTTTTTAATCAAAAACATACATTATTGTTAAAATTTCTAACTAGAATATTGTAGCAGAAATGAGAAAAGTATTACAACTTTTCAGCTGACAAAAAATCATTTTCCCAGTCTTGAAAGAATTCACTACGTCACACACAGATGTATTAGCCTACATGCCTTACTGAGAGCAGAATATTATGAGAAGATCCATTATACAGTTTTATTATTCAAAATTTTGGCGCACAAATTCTCTTAAATTCTGTAGTGTCTATAAACATAAAAGTTTCTATTTATGTGGGCATCATATATATTACCTTAAATATTGGGACATTACTCAACTGACCATGTTTAATATTTAATATTTTAAAATGTCAACAAAACTTTAATTTTAATGCTTTTAAAAATTTTAATGCTTAGCCTGTTGTTCATGACAACCCCTAACTTTGCAAACAGTGTATATCCAGTTCAGATAGCTTCTGAAGAAGCCATCTGATCAGGATCTACACTGTTTGTCCTTCAGTTTGTGAATTTGAACAAAAAAACAGGTTATCATGTAATATGATTGGCTGATAGTCAGAAATGTGTGGGGCTAATTAAAATATTCAGCAGGATAAGGGTTAATATCAATGAGAAGGACAAATATTTTCAGCTGATCCTAGCATGCCTGCAGTATTATAAATCAGTTATTAATTTTTTAATTAATACTCAAACTAGAGGCCCAAGTGGGCCAGAATCACTAACCTGGATGAGGCTGACCATACATTACATGGTGCTTTGGTGGCCATTTCGTTTATCAGATCACATTGTCTTTAGCAGTTCTGAATCTGCATGTAATCTTGATGCTTCTGATTAAGTTTCTGGACAGCTTAGTCAGTCCCCTGCGAAATGGAGTTCTGAACTCAAGAACTGTTCTTGAACTGCACTTATGAGTTCTTAATATGTTCATGAAAATTTTCAAGAAAACATGTACTTGAACTATTCAAGAACACATTCTAGCAAGAGTTCAAGGACTTTAAGAATTTGTGATCTTCTTGAACTATTCTTAAACTTTTATTGAACTCTTTAAAACATTTTCTTGAACAACATGATGACTCTGATGTTCTTGAACTGTTCTTAAATTTGTTCTTGTTTACTTCAAAGACTTTTCTTTACCAAAGTGTCTTGAAAGGCATTCTTAAATTGTTCTTCAATTTGTTTGTGTTTATTTCAAACACATTTCTTGAACAAATTGTAATGACAGGTGTTCTGAACCTGTTCTTAAATTTGTTCTTGATTATTTCAAAGACTTTTTTGAACTTGTGTTCTTAAAATGTTCTGAAACTATTCTTCAGTTGTTTTTTTTTCAAGAACACTGATGAACAGTTTCAGAACTTTGTCACATGATTTAAGTCACATGATTGATGATGTCATTCAGATCTCAGCTTTCATTGGCCAGTTTTCCATTTTTCCTTTTCAGAATGGCTTCTACTTAGATTTATTGTAAGGGTAAGCAAAATGATTTTGATTTTCAAATATCGTTTTTTATTTCTGATTATTGATCAACCTCTTAATTTGCCAAAGACTCTTTCTGACAGTTTCCAAGATGTGTAGGTGTTTTTGTTAAACATGGTTGAGCAAATGTTTAAATCTACTGCTGTCCACAATAGCAGCACCATTTATCTGATTGTGGGTGGGGTATAAGATAAGCCTATCAAAGACACAGGGTCTGAACAGAGCCTTTGCTGTCCTCAGTGTGTTTGTTTTTGTTTGACTTGAGGGTTAACATCCCTGTCAACACTGTAAAGGTCATTTTGGAGACATTGCTTCCAAATTTTGTGGGACTTTTACCCGACAGTGAGATGAAATGACATCTAAATCCCTGTCGCCCAATGAAACCAATAGAGTTTATAAGCATGGACGGTCCAACTCGCACCGCTTTGCCTGGGCAGGCTTAGATCCTCTAAGCGGTTTACCACTCACTGTACTCGTGTGCGGATCAGCTTAAGCTCTGCGTGGAAGCATCATGCAGCCCATCTATTTCTTCAAGCCCCGATGGGGTGGGGAGTGTCCTCAGTGTATTAAAAAGGGTCTAATTTTCTTCATGTAAACAGCTGAGCAAAGACTCTGATCAGCATGCGCAGTGCCAATGCTTGTCTGAGTCTGGGCTGGACACACATGCCATTTTTGTCAGTTTGGTCACATTTGTTAGCCAATATAATATAATGTCTGGTATTATAAAGTGAAATCTGTCCAACTCCACAGATGGATTCAACATGATTGGACAATGTCTCATGCAAAAGAATGACAACTCTACCTTGCTGCATTTATGAGTTACCTTCCCTTGCCAAAATTTTGTGTCCGGGCTGAAATTCTTTGAACATTTGACTGATTTGAGTTATGACCGTGAACTTCACAGGTGGGTACAACACCATGGGACAATATGGCTTACAAAAGAATGGCAACTCTACCTTGTTTAATTGATGAGTTATCTGTCCTTGCCAAACTTTGTTATCTACTGTTTAGAACTACTTCTCATAAAAGTATGCAATGGCATATATTGATTAAGAGCAGTTCTTGAACAGTTCTTGAGCAGTTCAAAATGTGAAGAACAGTTCAAGAACACCTGTTCTCAAAGTGTTGAAACATGTTCTTGAATTATGCAAGAACTGTAATGTTCTGGAACAGTTCTTTATCAGATGAAGAACTAATGTTTCTCTTGAACTGTTCAAAAAATGTACATGAGCTGCTATTGAAGTGTTCAAGAACAGTCCAAGAACATTTTAAGAAATGTTAAATTGAACAATTTTTAAGAAAATGTGTTCTTGAATTTTTAAGAACATTGTATTTTTGAAAAACTCTTATAGAATAAAAGTTCTTTAAAGAGTTCAAGAACTGTTCTTGAACTGTATGAGAACTTCATTCTTGAAATGTTCAAGCACATTTTTCATTACTTGTTCTTAAATTTTGTCCAATTTAAGATTTCTTAAAATGTTCTTGAACTGTTCTTGAACACTTTAAGAGCAATTCATGTCCAGTTCTTGATGTTTGTTCCTGAACTGTGAAAGAACTTTTCTTGAATTGTTCTTAAAAATTTTGCAGGGGCTGACTTAGGATTCAGGAAGAGATGATGTTGATACAGAGTGGACGTGTATAGCTTGGCAGGCCAGAGCTATCATTTGCAACTGCCTTTGGCATCTTCTGTTATCAAAAAAGTAAACCAAGTCAACCAGTCATGTGAATATAACTGCAACACAAAGATATGGTGTATCTGGCCACTTGCAAAAAAGCCACAATATGGAATCTTCTTGTGAACTCAGTGAGTTTGACATATACTGACAACACCCTGTAAATCTTATATGCAATTACTATACAGGTGCTTTATAGAATTTCAATATGGCCACCACCTGGGATATCAGAATGCAACAATTTTAGCAATTCTGAATCTCCCTGTAACCAAAATGCCTCCCTCCAATTTTAACTCAATGCAACAGACCATTCGGTAGCAGATGTAGTTTGAGGATTTTCAAGATGGTCAATGTGCCAGCCATATGGGATATCAGAATAGAATGGTTCTAAGAAGTCTTAATCACCATATGTCACTCCAATGCCTCCCTTCAAGTTTCGGCTCAATTCAAATTGATGCAGTTTAAAGATTTTCAAGACTGCCAATATGGAAGCCATCTTTTGATAACAGAACAAAATAATTTCAGCAATTCTGAACCTCCTTGTTGCCCCGATGCCCCATAACAAGTTTCAGCTCCATCTGACCTTTGGTTCAGGATATGTAGTTTGAAGAATTTCAAGATGGCTGCCATGGTGGCCATCTTGTGTATCAGAATGGAACTACAGTAGAACTTCGATGGCTCGGTCACCGATGGCTCGTTTACCATGGATGAGCCGAACACATTCTTGAGCCCTAGCGAAATCCTCTACATAAGAAAAGTGGCGGATAATTAAGGAAATTTTAGTCTTTTATCTTGCAAATGTATGCTTTGTGTACTCATTAGAATCGCCTCGATGAGGCGATTCTAATGAGTACACACAGCATACATATTCATTATAGAACACCGAAAAGATGTCTAAAAGTATCTCGTTATGCCTCCTGAGAGTAACCCTCAGTGGCTCGAACCACCCCTGTCTCGAACAGATTTTCGAGGTCCCAAAGGTGTTCGAGCCATTGAAGTTCGACTGTATTTTAACAAATCCTAATTTCCATGTTGCCTCAATGCCTCCTATCAAGTTTCAGCTTGATCTGACCTCTGATTCAGGAGGAGATGTCTTTTAAAGAACTTCACGATGGCCTCCATGCACAGCCATCTTAGATATTGGACAAGAACAATTTTAGCCAATCTGAACATCCATGTCGCCCCAATGCCTCCCATTAAGTTTCAGCTCAATCCAACCCTTGGTTTGGGAAGAGATGTCATTTGAAGAATTTTAGGATGGCCCCCATAGTGGCCATCTTGGATATCGGAACAGAACAAGTTTAGCAAATCTGGATCATCATTTCGTCCCAATGTCTTCCGCAAAGTTTCAACTTGATCGGACCTCTGGTTTGGGAGATGTCATTTGAAGATCAATTTCAAGATGGCCATCATGGCAGCAATCTAGGATATCGGAATGGAATAATTTTATCAAATGTGAATTTCCATGCTGCCTTGATGCCTCCCATCAAGTTTCAGCTTGATCAGATTTCTGGGCCCAGTTGTTTAAAACTAACGACGTCGTTAGTTAACATATCGTTAAAACTTTGATAATTAAATATGGCAAATATGGTGAAATTTTTTCAGCAAAAATACCACAATTTACGATATTGTACTTGCCTGAACAGTTAACAATATGACCACTAACGAGCTTGTTAAGCTAACGATGCTTTGAACAAGTGGCCCCTGGTTTAGAAGATGTTGTTTGAAGAATTTCAAGATAGCTTCCATGGTGGTCATCTTTGATATCAGAATGGAACAGTTTTAGCAAATCTAATTGTCCATGTCACCCTGGTGCCTCATCAAGTTTCAGCTAAACCCTTATCTTGCTGAATATTCATTTAAGCCCCACCCATTTCTGTCTATCAACCAATCAAATTACTTGATGTAATTTATTGCTGCAAATTCATAAGCTGAATGCCTGGATCTACACTGTTTGCAAAGATATGGGTTGTCGTGAACAGCAAGATAAGGGTTAATTTGGTTCAGATGGCAATGGCGTCTGAAGCGTTTGATCTTGCCAGTATGAAATGGATTAAACAATAGTATAAAAGCTATTGTAAATTTGACAATGTAATATTTTAAGTATGACCATAATATATCCTAAATATTGGGACAGATAGGCCAAAGCAAATAGTGTAGACCCGGATCAGACTGCTTCTGAAGGAGCCGTCTGATTGGGTTCTACAATGTTGGCCATTTTCTCTGCAGTTTTAGGTCTCCTTGCTGGATTGTGAAACAGTGTTGTTAAAATAAGAGAAATAAAAAGTCCTCAAATAGTCTGAATTTTGAGGATTTTCTAAGTATTATTTCACTGCTTTTTAATAGTAATTTTATTGATATTGAAAAGTCATCAAATGATGCATTAAATTTTAATGTTCTGAGATAAAACAAGCATAAATGTGTAGCCTGTGGTTTATGGAGGTTTTATCATCTTTTACCCAATGGGTAAAGAGCCCATACTCTTAATCATTGGGTCTCTCACCACTGTGGTATCCACCTCGCTCAGGTCACATGTGAGCAGCCAAGTTTCGGTGTTTTTTCTCTGGGTACTCCCGTTTTTGCCCACCTCTGATTAACGAGCTGCTCAAAAAAGTGAAATAATCTTGAAAGGGCCGTAAAAACAAGAAATAAAAAAAAATATCATCTTTTGGTTAATAACGTATAACCTCATGTTAACATACTTTATACTGAATGTAATATTCTACCTTATTACACAGCAGCGATGTATTTCAAACTTTAGGGGAACCAGGTTGAGTTGATTTTACAAACTGATCTAAAAATGGCTAAACTTTTTGGCAAATAGTGAAGACCCTGACTAATTCATGGATGGTTTACATGTTTTTGTGCTAGTCATGAATATTAGACATCCTTTGGCCACTTTCTGTAGTTCATGCGCTCTTATGAAAAGTTCATGCACCTTTGCAAATAATAAATGCACTCTTCATGAGTAGTTTATGCATTTAATCCATAAATCAGTTCATTAATCAATTCATGAACTAGGCTGAAAAGTTCATAAACTTTCTTATTCATGAACTAAGCTTCAAAAGTAATTAGCTTTCATGACCTTTTACTTGGTTCATTAACTTATAACAATTAATGAAAAAATTGTCCAATTTGTTGTTCATAAACAATTCATGAACCATTGTCATGTTACCTTTGCTAAGAATCTGCTCATGAACTGATGGATTGACAATAAACATTTATGAACTCTCATGAATGTTTGTGAACTATCCATTAATGTGCATCAGAATATTCATGGAAAATGTTCATCAGTAATTCATGAACCTTAGTTGATACACAATATATGAACTCTCAAATCATAATTCATCAAAAAAGTTCATGTACCAAATGACATTTAATAATTCTTGCACAGTATTCATCAAACCAACTTCATGAATTAAACCATCAAAGTCTATTGAATTTAATGGACCATTTAAAAAAATCATGAACCAACTGTCATTTATTTTTCCTCGCACAATATTCATTAATAAGTTCATGACTCTCTTAGTCATCAAATTCCATTGATTTTTAATGACAGATTCACTCTGTCATTTCTAGCTGTCCTGCGTGTTGTAAAGTAGTTCTGGCTTTCTTACGACTTTCTTCCGGCTTTGACCGCCAAAGAAATATGAGTCCGCACAAAAATGTAGTCCGGTTTGGCGTAGTTATCAAAATTGTACATTCTATAATCGCAATACAAACTTTTGAAGCAGACGACTTGACGATTTTATCTTATCTTTCAGAGAATAGATTCAGCATTTCATATGAATCAGCTGCATCATGCGAGACTGTATACCCAAATCAATGCGGCGTCTGCTCAGACGTCTGCTCAGGTTTTACACTGTTTTCTAACAGTGCTGTCAATATTTAATCCTTAAAGATCAGCCGGACACCTGCAGACCAGAATATTAATGGTTTTCCGACATTCGAGGTCAAGTCTAGGTCAGTTACAACTAGGTGTATATCAGACTTTGCGAGAAAGGCTTTCCCTTTCAACCCTTGAATATGGTACAGATACCTTTGCAAACAGTGTAAGTCCTGTGATATAATTCTAGGTGCCATATTTAGCAGAATGGACGAGCCCAACTTCAGTGATGGAAGAGTACACTCCAGAAACTCAAGGCAGTGAATAAAAGCACTGACAACACTCATGCCGATTGTCTCTAAATGCAGGCTGGTCATGAACAAGGACTTGGACTGATCCGTTTAAACTTAACGGATGTTAGTAGCTGATGCAAAAAAATGTAGAACAAGATCAGCACCGTATTCTGTGGCGTTTAATCTCAGTCTACATTGTTTGCCAGATCGAACATTTCATTCAAGTGCAGATTTTACAGATAACACTTACATGTACCCAAGACTGACAAACGACCCGGCTATGTTTGGGTTGATTGTAAAGTAAGACTGAAGAGGGTCATCCTGGAATCAAAGGGTGAACTTGGCAAACAGTGTAGACCAAGTTCGGACGCTGCAGAACGCGCTTCTTATCAAAATCTTCACTATTTGTTTGGAATTTCAGAGTTCAATTAAACAGTTTAATCTCAGCCCAGGACTTTTACCCCAACCTACATCCCACCAACACTTTCGGTGCTTTGATTTTAAAACCAAACGATTGCATGATTAAAACCCGCTTAGGCGCCATGCCCTTAAGCTAAAAAGGTTAAATCAATCAACCGTGACGTATGGTTACCAGTCCGGCCACGATCCTGTGTTTTGTTTTGTTTGATTTGAGGTTTAACGTCCGCGTCAACACTGTATGGGTCATTTTGGAGACGTTGCTTCCAATTTTGTGGGACTTTTACCCGACACTAAGATGAAATGACATCTCAAGCCCTGCCGCCCAATGAAACCAATAGGGTTTATATGCATGGACGGTCCGACTTGCACCTCTTGCCTGGGCAGGCTTAGATCCTCTAGGCAAATTACCAGTACTCGTGTGCGGGTCGGTTTCAGCTCTGCTTGGAAGCATCATGCAGCCCATCTATTGCTTTAAGCCCCGATGGGCGGGGGCAAACGATCCTGTGTACCACCTTCACACCAGCACTGATAGAAACCACATGTTCAGGATCAAACTTTTGATGTGTGATGTAAGGTCGTGCCTAGAAAAGAAGAAATTGTATTTTGTTCTCAAAAAGCATCAAGTGAGAACGTATTGCAACATTTTCCATTAAACCCTGGACAGTTAGAGTGAGTGAGTGAGTGTTTGAGTTTTACGTCCCACCAACAGCTAAGGTCATACGAAGACGATACCTCGGTTTAAAGACACATTCGAAAGTCTGGAGATGTCCGGGATCGATCCTGCGATCCCTGGTTTACAAGGCGAGTAGCATAACCACTACACCACGGAGGCTTCTAATGGACAGTTAGAAGCTGGTCGGAAAGCGGATGGCGTTGACTCTGATTTTGGGTGCCACATGTGTGTGATCTATTTGTCTGTTGGAGCGACATCTTACTATCAACAGGAGACGCTAGTGGACGTCGACGTAGCGGAAGACCGACGTCAGTACGTCAAGACCGATTCATCCAACAGACGCATATGCGAAGCAGATTTCCGCCGGCATCTGCTTCACTGTACCTGTAGATAAACAAAGGGTTTCAACTACCGACTAATAAGCACTGACACTGTTCGTCGCCCTTATGCGATGCACTTTTGAGAGCTAGACGTCCCTGTCGTGACCAAAATTAAGACGTCGACACAGTACGGAACACTTACGCTGGTGCATGAAATACGTACATGTATATTGGCGTCTAAGCGACCCGCGTGATATGCTTTTCAGTGACACATCGCACTTAAGCTTGAATCACGCCGATTGTCGTTTCGGGATGTTTCGACATATAGGTGTAAAGTATGCCGAGGCGACGCGTGCGTAATAGAGCATGACATATCGGATGGAATAAGCGAAATGGTATGTCGAGATATTGCATGTAGCTAGCGACATTAAGAACATTCAAGATCATGGCTGAGACGTTAACTGAACAGCGAGACGTTACATCAATCAAGTGTGTCGACCTCACGTGGTTCCATTTATTTGTTTACGCTCAGAATCCGGGATATCTAATGCAGCAGGTTTATAGTGCTGTTCTTACTCAAAAATGTCTTCAAGCCAATGGAATTCATGTGCTGGACTGACCAGCCTTTCTCCTCCGATCTCTTTGTGAAAAAAAGAGTATCTTTTGAGGGGAGGTATCCACAACCGACCAGACAAAAATGTTACTAATTGACAGTAGCATTGTTAAAACTTGAATTTTAATGTTTGGTTTTGAAAACGTAAATAGTTTCTTTCCAAAATGAAACATCGAATGGCATTTCACGATACCAACGGTGTATAGACATCTGCAAACATATCATACAATGAAATTTGCAGAACTACTTTTCTAAATTTTAAGATCTTTTTAGAAAGGTTGTCTGTAAGTTTTCACGGTGTTTTGATTTTCTCATAGAATCTGTCATTTCAGTGCCTTTGGCGCTTTGATTTAAAATGTAATTCCATCTGCTGATTTTGCTTCAACTATTTAATAGAAATAGAACTGTATTCTGAAAACTACCACTGGACATGCATCAGGTTTCATATCCAGAAGTATATGGCTGTTGCTACTGTTGACCAGAGGTCAAGTGTAAAGACTACAGTATTTCCAATGACACGGTTAGGATATGAACTAAAACCCCTGTCACACCAGGGCTGCGTTCTCACGGCGTCCCAGAAAAATGCAGAACGCCGAGGTGCGCGCAGTACGATCGCAAACATCGCCGTAGCAACGCAGTGGCGCCGCCAGTAGACGCGTTGGGATCGCATAGAACGCCAAGCGACGGCGCGCATTTTGAGCATGCGCAGTGAGGTCGCCGTAAGGTTGCCATAGCAGCGCAGTAACGTCTCCTACAACGCTACAGGAGCTCGGCAGGGGCGCACAGAGGTCTCCTACAACGCCATATAAGCTCTGCTTGTATAATTGATTAACTGATTGATTGATTTGATATTTAACGTCCCAGTCAACACTGTATAGGTCATTTTGGAGACGTTGCTTCCAATTTTGTGGGTCTTTTACCTGAGTTTGAGATGAAATGACTTCTCAAGCCCTGTCTCCCAATGATACCAATAGAGTTCACACGTATAAGCATGTTTACACCAATAGCGTTTACACGTATCTCACACCGCTTTGCCTGGGCAGGCTTAGATCCTCTAAATGTTTACCAGTACTTGGTGAGGTCGGTTTCAGCTCTGCGTGGAAGCATCATGCAGCCCATCTATTTTTTTCCAGACCCGATGGGAGGGGGCCGCCCGCATGTATAAACAGTGGCTAGAGTAGAGTTTGATTGTGTACTGTCCCGAAAATCCTACTTCTGAGGTGACTCATTCCGGGTAAGGTAATGGCGGTGGACTTGCTCCTGTTGCGGTGATTGCAGTGGACTTGCTTCCGACGGCACAGGAGTACTGGTAAACCGCTTAGGGGATCTAAGCTTGCCCAGGCAAAGGGGCGCGAGTCGGACCATCCGTGCTTATTAACCCTATTAGTTTCATTGGGTGACAGAGATTGAGATGTCATTTCATCTCAATGTCGGGTAAAAGTCCCACAAAATTAGAAGCAACGTCTCCAAAATGACCTATAATGTGTTGATGGGACGTTAAACCTAAAATCAAACAAAACTGTTCGACTGATGAAGATGTCTGTTTACACTTTGAGAACGTCTTCAACATGTGAGCGCCGTAAAAGCGCAGTGCACGCATTGAGAGCGCCGTAAAAGCGCAGTGCACGCATTGTGAGCGCCGTAAAAGCGCAGAGGAAGCGCCGTGAGAGCGCATACAATCGCCAGCAAGAACGCCGCAGGATCGCGATAGATCGCCATGTAAGCTCCGTAGCAACGTCTTGGTCGCTGTAGGGACGCCATGACAGGTCCATGTTCCCAAAAATATCCCATATTTCTCGCGATCTCGTGGCGTTCTGAAAAATTAAACAACGCCATCCCATCGCAGTGAAAAAGCGGCATAGTGTGACAGGGGCTTAACTCAAATCATTTATTGCTGACAAGAGGCTGTATACATGTCATATAAATTTTGCCTTTTGTTATGAATGCTGGTCAGGAAAACTAGAGACCCTTTGGTCACTTTCCCTTGCCCATGTACTGTTTCTGAACAGTTCATGCATTCTTCATGAACAATTAAGGCAATCTTCATGAATAGAATCTTCATGATAAGTTCAAACACCTTCATGAATAGTTCATGTAACCCATTTAACTGGTCAATAATGTATTCATGAACTATTATACAAAGTTTACGAACTTTCGAATTCATGAACCTGTATTCATGAATTTAACGTGGAAATTTTTTGTTTGATAGTTCATGGACAAATAATGAATAAATGCATATGCAGTTCATGAATTATTTGTGAACTACAAAAAAAAAACATGAATTATTTCAAGTTCATGAACCAAAAAAGCTCACAAACTTTTTGGGAACATGTTTATAAAAAAAAATTTGAAGAAAAATCAAGAATTAATATTTATAAGTTCACAAATCAACAAGATGTGTTTGTGAAACACTGATGCCCCCCGGACAGCACATGTTAAATATGAAAGCAGTAACACTAAGCAATCGAAAGGTATGGCCAATGTGAAATTTTTTAGAAAATAGGTGAAACGTCATGGTCAAGATCACGAGGTCAAAATTATGGTACCACTAGAAAGGTCTTGTGACAAGGAATGCACATGTGTAATATGAAAGCCCTACCACTTACCGATCGAAAGTTATCGCCAATGTTAAAGTTTTTACAAAGTAGGAGAAACATCAAGGTCAAGGTCAAGAGGTCAAATGTTATGGTACCAGTGGAAAGGTCTTGTGACAAGGAATGCACATGTGAAATATGAAAGCCATATCAATTACCATTCAAAAGTTATGCCCAATGTTAAATCTTCCCGAATGTCAAAGTTTTTAAAAAAGAAGTAGGTCAAATGTCAAGGTCAAGGTCACGAGATAAAAAATTATGGTATCAATGGAAAGGCCTTGTTACATGGAATAAACATGTGAAATATGAAAGTCCTATCACTAACCAATCAGAAGTTATGACCAATGTTAAAGTTTTTAAAAAGGAGGTCAAAAGTAGGACAATTGTCAAGGTCAATGTCACGAGTTAAAAATTTATGGTACCTCTTGAAAGGTCTTGTAATAAGGAATGTACATGTGAAATATGAAAGCCCTATCAGTTACCATTCATAAGTTATGCCCAATGTTAAGGTTTTTGCAGACAGACAAACAGAGAAACAGACAGACAGACAGATTCTTAGACTCCATGGGCATAAAAAGTTCAAGAATTTTCTTGGTTAATGGACTTATGAGAATTTGATGAAAACTTTATGACCAATTTGTAGTTCAGGTATAATTCATGCTCTTAATTCATGAATTGTTCATGAGCTATCCATGTTATTTTCAACAGGGTATACTTTTCAACTGGGGGAGGGTACTCTGTAATATAGTTTTGTTTGTTTGTTTGTATTGGAGTTTAACGGCCCAGTCAACACTATTTAGGTCATTTTTGAGCCGGTCAGTTTACCTATCAACACTTTCCTGGGCAGGCTTATACGTAAGCGGTTAACCAGTACAGTGCACATTCTTTCGCCAGAAACTGACAACTGCCCTTCTTGAATCAGCGGAAGGGAGAGAATGACCGTAGAAAAGATTTCATGATCAATCTCCACGAAAGAATGTTGCCGACCCCGGCGGGAGTCGAACCCGCGACCTCCTGATCACCAGTCAGACGCGCATCCGACTGAGCCACCGAGGCCGGCCAACTCTGTAATATAGCCCAAAGATTAAGTCTTGAAACAGGCTTCAAAAAGACTGAAAAAAAACTTGGGGGGTTGGACATCATTTAACCCATTGATTGCAGGGAAACACCTAAAGGGGTACCTTGGCAAACACTGCAGGCCCAGATCAGACGCCTACACTATTTGCTAACAGCATTTTCCTTCAAAAATAGCATAAAAATGAAAAAAATAGGCCTGTCACCCCAATATGACAAACTGACTTGTCCAACATATAGCAATGGAAGAGTCAACTAGTTTACAATGGGTTAATCACCACTCTGCCTCCTGGTATGCTGCTTGATCAGTGTACACCCAGATCAAGCACAAATACTGTCCACATTCCTCAAACTTTTATTACTTTAATTTGCTGAACTAATCAAGAACATCCTGAGCAAGGGAATTAACTGCAAAATATTTATAATACAAGTGTTGTATGCATTACTTACCATGAGGCATTCTATTCAATTAAACCAGACCAGATGGAGAAGCAATCTGATCGTGATCTTCTCTGTTTGTCACTCAGTTGATGAATTAATAGGAATTAATTAGGTCAAGTAGTTTGATTACCAAGCAGACGTCTGCTGAGCAGACACTTGCTGAGTAGACACAAATGATTCCCATGTTTCAAGCAGACCCCTGAAAAATGTTTCCATACATTGATAAGTCTAGGCATTAACCCTTATACCACTGAACATGACAGCCCCTGCCTAAGGCTTTGCAAATAGTGTAGAAGAAGATATGGGCCCCTTCAAGGGATTTTGGTACTTATTGCCTATGCCAGCAGCGAAGGTTCAGGCGAGCCTGCGCATCCGCGCAGTCTCGCCAGAACCTTCGCTGCTCGCTCATACAAGCAGTGAATCAAGAGGAACCTTCAGACAGAAAGCCATATCCCTGGCACCTCTGAATGGCTGGACATGCGCATTTAAAATTTGTCATGACGGAATGCTCGAAGACACAAATTCCCTTGGCCGGGCTCATATCTGATCGGGATCTAGTACACTGTTATGCAGTTTATGAATTGAAAGAATATATCAAGTAATTTGATTGGATGATAGTCAGAAATGGCTAAAGTAATTTATTCAGCAGGATTATTGGGTTAAATACCATCACATTAATCAAATTCAGCTGATAAAGGGGAAGGGATCCTGCATCAGGGGGAGCAGCAACTCTTAACCCTTATCTTGCTGTTCGTGACAACCCCTATCTTTGAAAACAGTGTAGATCCAGATCAGATGGCTTCTGAAGAAGCCATCTGATCAGGATCCAGTGTAGATCCAGATCAGATGGCTTCTGAAGAAGCCATCTGATCAGGATCTACTCTGTTTGGCTTTCAGTTTATGAATTTATAGTAACAAATTACACCAAGTAATTTGATTGGTTGATAGACAGAAATGGGTGTGGCTTAGATGAATATTCAGCAAGATAAGGGTTAAAAGCCAGAAAAGAGAAAAAAGAGACTGATTTACTGAGTAGATCCCCTTTCATGTGGGACTTGGGGTACAGGGAAACAAACATTGGCAGTCAAAAGATTGCCTCTCTTGTATTTTTTTAATTATGCCTCCTGTATTCATTCTCCATATTGCCTAAAACCTTATCCTGCTGAATAACTCAATTCAGTCACACCCATTTCTGACTCAATTAATCAAATTACTTCATATAATGAAACTGTTCAGTTCATTAACTGCATGACAAACAGTGTAGACCCTGATCAGATTACTTCTTCAGATCTAACCTTGATCTACACAAAGCAAAGGTAGGGATTGTCTTGTTCAGCAGGATAAGGTTTAATCCTTAAACTGCCAATCACAACATTTGCAGATGTAATTTTTTTAGTATTTGTTTCCCTACGTTTTAGAGGAAACAAGACGATTCACATGTTCTTTCTCTAAAACTTTCTTGACCCTTGTCCTGCTGAATATTTATATATGCCACACCCACTACCGATTATCAACCAATCAGATTACTTGATGCAAATTATTGTAACAAATTCACAATCTGAATGGCAAACAATGTAGATCCTGATCAGATGGCTTCGCCAGAAGCCATCTGATCTGGCTCTTCATTGTTTGAAAGATAAGACATATCCGGGATTAGCAGGACAGGGGTTAAACTTAAAGTTTAAAGTAGAGGTGGACTTACTCTGGCATGTTTATCTGGTATGACAAATACACTCTGTCTTCGCTTCACCTTTTTAGCAAAATCTTCCTCCGACATTCCGTTCGTTTAACCAACACTTTTAGATCATGCAATTCAAAATGTTTTAAATTGTTCTTCTATTTTTTTTTTTTATTGACAAAGTTCAATCAAATTTCTAATGCATCATGCTTGTATATAAATGTACTGTGCAGAGTCTGATATTTTCTATAAACATCCTGTATCAATCAATCAAAGTCTACACTAAAACCTCATTAAAACACTAAACATTATTACATGTTTTTGGATATAACATACCAGTAGTTTAGACATTAGAGTTGGGTTCCAAATTATTTTGTAGTCTTAGAAAAATCTATAGATTATATATAAAAATGACCATTTAAATGGTCATTTTTCTATATAATCTATACATTTTATTTGGCTATAAGGCACATATATTAAAACAGATATCATGGTTATTAATTTTTTTAACATTTTTTTTATTTGCTTCTGCTTTTGGTCCTACCAAATTGGCATTTCAAAGAGGTTTAACCCTTCTCTTGCTGAATATTCACATTAGCCACACCTATTTCCGACTTTGAACCAATCATATTACTCAATGTAATTTATTCCTACAAAATTCATGAATTGAATGTCAAACAGTGTAGATCCTGATCAGATGGCTTCTTCAGAAGCCATCTGATCTGGATCTACACTGTTTCCAAAGATAAGGATTGTCGTGAACAGCAAGATAAAGGTTAAGTGTATCTTTTTCTTTTTTTATCTAATCCAATCATTAATCTTTAGAACATCTGTATTCAGTTTTATTGATCTGAAAATGACAAGCTCCTAATGGATCCAGTTCCGACCTCTACCATTAATGAGATTTAACTATTGTTAATGATATCTTTTCCATAATTAACGAAAGTTTTCTATAACCAGATTCCTATCCTGTCATCTATCGGATCAATCAGAGGACAAGACTGCAATAAAAACTTTTAAATGTGGGCATAAAAAGCAAACATAAACCAAGCTAGCTTAGCGACCCAACGGAAATTCTAAAACAAGTTAACAGCTGAATGAAATTCATCAGAGATCAATGTCATCGGTGAAAAGATTCTTTCATCTGATCAGTGAATGGGAAAGTATACATGTAAATCTTTAATACAAGGGAGACAATTTTTGTGACTTCCCATTTTTTCTCCCGCTATCTGAACCCCTTGAAAAAGGGGCATAACTCTTGAAGGAAAGGAAAATTACTCTAATAGAAAAGGGGTCCAACTCTTGAAGGAAAGAATTTGAATTTGCTCCTCAAGAGCAAATTCTTTCCTTTAACCCATTTTGTACCAAATGGAATCTTCCTCCTTATATATAGCTGGAGTCCATTTCGAAATTTAGGGGTGTCACTAGTGAGGTTGTTTTCTTTAAAATTTATTCAGAATGGCTTAACTTTTTGCAAACAGTGCACTGTTTGCCACTGGCTGCCCGTTAGGGGGTTTCTGGTACTAAATGGAGAACAACTTTCGTGATGTCCCATTTTTCTTTCCTGCTATCTGAACCTCTCCAAAAAGGGGCATAACTCTTAAAGGAAAGGGATCTTACTCTTAAAGGAAAGGGGTCCAACAATAATTCGAATGGAGCAAATTCTTTCCTTTAAAAGTAGATCCCTTATTGTCCAGGGAGTAAAAAAACATTTTTGAAAAAGTTGCCTCCCCTAGAGATATACAGATTTCTCTGAAGCATGGGGAGGCATATAATATATATCCAAGTCCAGAAAATCTGCAAAAAGACAGATAAATGCCAAGCAATGTCTCATCAAAGACCCTCAGGTCTGATCACAGCCGAGCTATCTATGGAAATTACTCAAAAAACAGATCAATAGAGCATTCGGTGTAGATGCACAGGCTGATCAAAATCATCATTTGTAGGTCATGAAATTTTGCAGGTTTGCTGGGACCAACCTCAAATTAAAACTCATTAATATATGAGTCTGACTGAAATTCTAATGCCACTTTTCAATTTTTGTTTATATTAAAGGTATTAATGCAAAACAAAATTATTGACAAGTTTTAACATTTGAATGAACTTACTTTAATGTATGTATACTCGTACAAAAGCCGTGACACTCAGTGAAAACCTGTCTTTGGGTATATATGTGGCATGGTGCACAAAGCAAAGAATCAGATCAGGCTGATCAGAATTTTCATTGTATGCTCTTAGTGGATCTCCAAATACTCACAGTCAGGTAATAATGTACGAGGACTGTTCAAATATGAATGCAAGTAGAACATTTTCTCATGCACTAATGCGAAAATCACCTGGAAATAAATATCAGAGCGTAGAAAAACATTTTACCTATACATTGATACCAAACCTGTTAAAATCCGTTCACTTTAGCCATGTATATCGTTCCATAAACACGTGTCTACTCTTGTATACTAATACAAAACATGGTTGGAAGAAGGTCAGAGTACGCTGTTGAAATATGGTCCTATATTAAGAATCGTTGTATTCTTGGTATACGGTGCAAAGACATTTTTGATGAAATATGTTCGGTTTATGGGCATAATGAAATGTCTTTTCCGACAGTTTTCGTTGGTTTAAGAAATTCAGCTGTGGGCTAGGCTCAACAGAAGATGCACCACATGATCGTCGGCCTAAAGAGCAACATCTGCCAAGATGGTTGCTAGAGTGAAAGAAATAGTTGCTACCGATGCACGATACACCACTAGGCAAATAGCTAGTATGGTTGGCATCTCATTAGGAGCAGCTCATACAATTCTGGAATGGGATTTGAAAATAAGATAGATCTGTGCTAGATGGATTTCCCATCTGTTGACAGATGAGCAGAAAAAGACACGCATTCAGTGCGCCAAGAAGTTGTTTAAAAAATTTACAAATTACAATGCACGGTCTTTTGCTAATGTCGTCACAGGTGACGAGACATGGGTTCACTTTTTTGAGCCAAAACGAAAGATTCAGAACAAAATATGGGCAACAAAATATTGCAAAAGACCATGCATTGCAAAGAGGACGATGAGCGTCAAGAAGGTTATGTATGCCATATTCTTTTCAAATCAGGGCCCTGCTATTCAGGTTGCTGTGCCTAAAGGCAAATCTGTAAATGCGAAGTTTTACAAGAATAAAGTTCCTCGAAAAATTGAAGAAATATTCTAAAGAACGAAGACCTGCAACTGGTTTGGCCAATGTCAGATTGCTACATGACAATGCGTCATCGCACAAGGCGTTCATTGTGCAAGACTATCTGAAGCAGGAAAAGGTTTTTGAACTCCCTCACCCCCCGTATTCCCCTGACCTTGCCCCGTGTGACTTTTTTTGTTCCCGCGGCTGAAAAAATACCTTTCTGGTCGAAAATATGTACATCGCAAACACCTCGATTCTGCAATATTCCAGTGCCTTCACAGTATACCTCGAAAAGACTACCAAAATGCATTCAATGATTGGATCAGAAGACTGAAAGTTTGTATATCTGTTAAAGGGGAATACTTTGAGGGGACAAAATAAATTTTTCATCGAAATCTATCAAGGAATCATTTTTATGTGCTTAGTTGCATTCATTTTTGAACAGTCCTCGTATATGCAGGGTATTTTCAGTTAAAATTCACAGAAAACCCATTTTCACTGCTACGGCCCAACCAGATTCAAAACACTATCAAGTCAGTGCAAAATTATTTTCTCTATTTTCGGTCAAAACATAGCTAGATCTTTCTTGATTTCTCCCAATTTTACCTTAACCACAGGAGGGGGACACTGATTTGTGTACATTACATATATTTCAGATTTGTAGGATGAAAGCATGAAAATATGTTTGGGGTCTTAAACCTTTTTTGTACCAAATGGAATCTTCAAACATATTATAGCAGGAGTCCATTTCAAAATTTAGGGGTGTCAGGTTATGTTTTCTTCAAAAACTATTTGTAAACTGGCTGAAAATTTTGTAAACAGTGTAGGCCCTGATCGGACGCTGCGTTCTGCGGCGTCTGATCTGAGCCTGCACTGTTTGCCCACTATTGGTTTTGGTGTTTCCGGTACTGAATCGGTTAATTTGCACAGGGGATGACTCTCCCTGCACATTGGGTGGGGGTCCAGTCCGCTTCCTGCAAATGATGCTAATAGAGGGTGTTTGGATGTCGAACTTTTATCACGGCTGCCGGGGATCCAACCAGGGACCTTTAGTATCCAAGACTCATGTGCACTAACCACTGAGCTATCACACTCCACAATTGTGTGTACTCATTAGAACTGCCTAATTGAGATGGTTCTAATAAAAACTCACAATCTTAGAATAATGTTTATAGCAGAAATATTCTTATGGGTTGTGAGACTTTTTCCATGCTCAATTCAGCAGAGCATGAAAAGAGTCCTGTTTCCGCCCCTGCCCATCGGGGCTTGAAGAAACATATGGGCTGCATGACTCTTCCACGCAGAGCTGAAACCGACCCACACACGAACCGCTTACAGGATCTAAGCCCCGTCCATGCTCTCAATTTTGGGTAAAAGTCCCACAAAATTTGAAGCGAAGCCTCCAAATTGACCTTTACAGTGTTGACCGGGATGTTAAACCTCAAATCAAACAAGTCCTATTTATTGATTTTAAAATGTCAATATAAATCCTAGCACTTTTCATTTTCTGCTGACTGATTTGTTTGTTTGATCTGGATTTTAATGGCCCAGTAAACACTATTTATGCCATATTGAGTCAGTTAGTTTAGTCTATCCACACTTTTGCTGGGCAGGTTTATATGTATGCTGTTAACCAGTACAGTGCACATTCTTCCGCCAGAAACTGACAAATGCCCTTCTTGAATCAGTGGAAGGGAGAGAATGACTGTAGAAAATATTTCATGATCAATCTCAATGAAAGAATGTTGCCAACCCAGCTTTCCACTGACTGAAGAAGATATAAAGCCTAAATGTTGGTATTTGTTTAAAAATTGTTTGTAAAATTCCTATACTAAGACCACCTTTGGGACTGTTCAAAAGTGGTCTTATAGACCACTTTTGAATAGTCCCAAAGGTGGTCCCTGACCAGAGGACATTGTATGCAGAAAACACAAAGAAACATTATGTATACCCTTCAAAATAAGCTTTCTATAGCAGAATATTAGTCCCAATGTTCTTCCAAACCCAGCTGAGCTGAGCACTATTTTCTTATTACTTGGCAGCTTGTCAAAGTACAGTAATTTTGTTTGTATTTTGGTTTTACGGCCCTTTCTCGATTATTTCAAGCTGATCATTAATCAGAGGTTACAGAAAATCAGAGTACCCAGATAAAAACGGCCCGACCTTCTATTGCAGAACTTGGCATCTCATATGTGACCCGAGGGAGGCTCAGCAGAGAGACTTAATGATTAAGAACCAGGGCTCTTACCCACTAGGCCATGGAGGACCATCTAGAGTAACAAGAAATGTTTTAAGAGGACAACGCAATGATGAAATCCACCATAAATAATTAACTTAAGCACCCATTTGGTTTGGCTTACAAAATCTAAGGTGCAAACAAGCAGTCTTTGGCCAAAAACTGACAAAAAACTGACAGTTTGGGGGAGCTTGTGACCTTAAAAAAGTTCAATGAAAAAACAAGAGGGCCTAGAGGGCCCTGGTTCGCTCACCTGTGTGTCCCTGTCTGGAGTACATTCTATTTTTAGCTCTTGTGGCCATCCCCTTCATCAGCAGTGATTTTAGCTTATTTGGTAGGGAGTAACCTAGGCAACATTCCTGGGAACTTTGAATCAAATTGGCCTTAGGGTTTAGGGGGAGTTTCCGTTTGAATCAAATTTACAATATTTTTCTATTTTTACCTCCGGTGGCCATTTTGTTCATCCGAGTGGGATTGTTTTAGCATTTTTGGTAGATGATAATCTAAGCAACATTGTCGCAAGGAACCTACATGCTAAATATGAAGGCTGTATCTCAAATGCTTTAAAAGTTATGACAAAGTAGGTCAAAGGTCAAGGTCATGGGTCAAAAGTTTTGAATAGTTGAGAAAACCTTGTCACAAGGAACATGCATGCCAAATATGAAGGCTCTATCTCATATGGTTCAAAAGGTATGATAAAGTAGGTCACAGGTCAAGGTCACAGGTCAAGGTCACAGGTCAAGGTCACAGGTCAAATCTTTATGAGTGGATAGCCCTTGTCAGAAGGAACCTACATGTCAAATTTGAAGGCTCTCTCTCAAACGGTTCAAAAGTTATGACAAAATAACCTACTGATCTACTTTTTGATTTGACATGACCAAAATTCGAACTTAACTGAGATATTATCCAGATGATCATTCTGAGCAAGTTTTATGATGATTTGACTGAAACTGTGGCCTCTAAGAGTGTTCAAAACGTTTTTCTATTTATTTGACCTGCTGACCTACTTTTTGACCCGACATAACCCATATTCAAACTTGACACAGATATTGTCAAGATGATCATTCTCAGCAAGTTTGATGATGATCAGACCAAAACTTGGGCCTCTAATGTGTTCACAAGGTTTTTCAACAATCTGACCTAAATATTGACCAGACATGACCCATATTCGAAATTAACCGAGATATTGTCAAATGATCATTTTGAGCAAGTTTGATGATGATCGGACCAAAACTGTAGCCGCCAGTGTGTTCAGAGGGTTTTTCTATGATTTGACCTACTGACCTACTTTTTGACCCAACATGACCCATATTTGAACTTGACTGAGATATTGTCAAGATGATCATTCTGGGCAAGTTTGATGATGATCGGACCAAAACTGTGGCCTCTAGTGTGTTCACAAGCTTTTTCTATGATTTCACCTACTGACCTACTTTTGACCCGACATGGCCCGTATTCAAACTTGACCCGGATATTGTCAAGACTATCATTCTGAGCAAGTTTGATGATGTGTTCACAAGGTTTTTCTCTGATTTGACCTACTGGTCTACTTTTTGACCCTACATGACCCATATTCGAACTCGCCCGAGAGATTGTCAAAATAATCATTTGGAGCAAGTTTCATGATGATAAGACAAAAACTGTGGCCTCTAGTGTATTCACAAGGTATTTCTATGATTTGACCTACTGACCTACTTTGTGACCCGACATAACCCATATTCGAACTTGACCGAAATATTGTCAAAATGATCATTCTGGGCAAGTCTGATGATGATCGGACCAAAACTGTGGCCTCTAGTGTGTTCACAAGGTTTTTCTATGATTTGACCTAATGACCTACTTTTTGACCCCACATGACCCGTATTCAAACTTGACCAAGATATTGTCAAGATGATCATTCTAGGCATGTTTGATAATGATTTGACCAAAACTGCGGCCTCTAGTGTATTCACAAGGTTTTTCTATGATTTGACCTAGTGACCTACTTTTTGACCTGGCATGACTCATATTCGAATGTGACCAAGATATTATCAAGATGATCATTTTGAGCAAGTTTGATGATGATTGAACATAAATTGTGGCCTCTAGTGTGTTCAGAAGGTTTTTCTATGATTTGACCTACTGACCTACTTTTTGACCCGACAACACTCATATTCGAATTTGACTGAGATATTGTCAAGATGATCATTCTGGGCAAGCTTGATGATGATCGGACCAAAACTGTGGCCTCCCGTGTCTTTACAAGGTTTTTTATCTGATTTGACCTACTGACCTACTTTTTGACCCGACATGACCCATATTCGAACTTGACGGAGATTTTGTGGTGGTACAAATTGTGTGTAAGTTTAGTTAAAATCAAATCATAAATGAAACATCTATCATGCAGACTAGACCAAAATAGGCAATTTTTGCCCTTTCAGGGGCCGTAAATCCGTAACACATGATGGGATATGGCTGGTTCAACAAAGGAACCCAGATCTCATGGTGGTATAAGTTGTGTGCAAGTCTGGTTAAAATCAAATCATAATTGAAGATGCTATCGTGCGGACAAGACCAAAATAGGCAATTTTTGCCCTTTCAGGGGCCGTAACTCCATAACACATGATGGGATATGGCTGGTTCAAGAAAGGAACCAAGATCTCATGGTGGTATAAAATTTGTGCAAGTTTAGTTAAAATCAAATAATAAATGAAACCCCTATCATCCAGACAAGACCAAAATAGGCAATTTTTGCCCTTTCAGGGGCCGTAACTCCATAACACATGATGGGATATGGCTGGTTCAAGAAAGGAACCCAGATCTCATGGTGGTACAAGTTGTGTGCAAGACTGGTTAAAATCAGATCATAAATGAAGATGCTATCGTGCGGACAAGACCAAAATAGGCAATTTTTGCCCTTTCAGGGGCTGTAACTCTGTAACACATGATGGGATATGGCTGGTTCAAGAAAGGAACCTAGATCTCATGGTGATACAAGTTGTGTGCAAGTCTGGTTAAAATCAAGTCATAAATGAAGATGCTATCGTGCAGACAAGAAATTGTTTACGCACGCACGCACGCACGGACGGATGCACGCACTGACGACGGACGACGGACAAAATGTGATCACAAAAGCTCACCTTGTCACTACGTGACAGGTGAGCTAAAAAATGTTCAGATCAACAAAATCTAATGAAATCTTTGGTAGGTTGTTATTATATAATATATATTGTACCAAGTTTGACTATCGTTGATCAATTCTTAAATGAAATATGGTGCAGACAAACCATTTTTGTTTTGCCCCAAATGGACAGGTTTCAGAAGCCTATGACCTTGAAAATAAGGTCAATGTCATCAAAATCTATTCAAATCTTTTGTAGATTTTAACCCTTTCACCGCCATAGTCAACTCTGATCTACAGCATGGTAGACCACCATAGGCGACGTTCGTAGACAATGTATGTACGGTACCGTCTTTATACCCTGTAAATTAACCCTTCTCTTGCTGAATATTCAGATTAGCCACACCAATTTCTGACTTTGAACCAATCAGATTACTTGATGTAATCTATTCTTACAAATCCATAAACTGGATGTCAAACAGTGTAGATCCTGATCAGATGGCTTCTTCAGAAGCCATCTGATCTGGATCTACACTGTTTCCAAAGATAGGGGTTGTCCTGAACAGCAGGATAAGAGTTAAGTTTCACGCGCTGTTAAATTTTACGGAACACTGCATCATATATTTAACCTTTATTACCGCTGATTTGAGGTTTCAATTTTTTCAAATCCCAGACTATTGAAATTGCAGATAACTGTGTTGCTAACTTTACTTCTCTTGTGAGAACTAGAGACTTATTAGTTTCCCCCAAAACAGGTCCTGGTGAATATGATTGTCAGTTTAGCACTTCACCAGTAAACTATCCCATCCTTTGTCAGGGATGTGTCTCTCAAGTACATCGACTGCAACTGATGGTCAGGTGTTTTTTTCTCTGGGTACTTCGGTTTTCGTCCACCTGGCCACCTATAACTGAAATAATCTTGAAAGGGCTGTAAAACTAAAAAAAAAAATGCAAGCCTTGCACCATGCCCCTCCACTGCACTTATATCAAAAACAAGTATACATTTCTGTAGTATTTAGGCTTGAAAAAAGTTGAAGTTAAATATGCAAAAAGGTGATAAAAAAGAATTGCATGTTTCTGGAAATAACAATATCTTCAGACCATCCTACAAAGGCCTGAAAAGTTTCAAAAGGATTGGCCTAAAACTGAAGGAGCTGTATACATTTCTGTAGTATTAGGGCTCGAAAAAAGTCTAAGTTAAAAGTGCAAAAATGTGATAAAAATAATTTCAGGACTCTGAAAAAAAAATATGCATATCTTCAGACCATGCTATAAGCATTTGTTTGTTTGATTTGATGTTTAACGTCCCCGTCAACACTATGTAGGTCATTTTGGAGACGTTGCTTCCAATTTTGTGGGACTTTGACCCGACACTGCGATGAAATGATATCTCAAGCCCTGTCGCCCAATGAAACCAATAGGGTTTTTAAGCATGGACGGTCCCACTCACACCGCATTGCCTGGGCAGGCTTAGATCCTATAAGCAGTTTACCAGTACTCGTGTACAGGCTGGATTCAGCTCTGCGTGGAAGCATCATGCAGCCCATTTATTTCTTCAAGTCCCAATGAGTGGGGGCCGCTAAAAGCATTTGTAGAGTTTCAAAACTTGAGGATTCGCCAAAAACTGTAGGAGGAGTTGCGCACACAAGGTACATACTCCCTATACATTTCTGTAGTATTAGGGCTAAAAAAAAGTCCAAGTTGAAAATGCAAAAAAGTGATAAAAATTAAATTCAGGATTCTGAAAAAACAATATGCATACCTTCAGACCATCTTCAAATCACATATAAAGTTTCAAAAGGATTGGACTAAAACTGTAGGAGGAGTTGCACACACAAGGTACATACTCCCTATATTTCTGTTGTACAATAGGGCACGAAAAAAGTCTAAGTTAAAAATGATAAAGAAGTGTCGAAAAATATTTCAAGGATTCTGATAAAACAATATGCATATCTTCAGACCATCCTAAATGCACTTGTAAAGTTTCAAAAGGATTGACCAAAAAATGTAGGAGGAGTTGTGCACACAAGAATGGTGTGGGGCGCTGACGGATGGACAGGCATACAGACGATGGACGGACACTCAAAATTTCGGAGGGTTTAACATAATACCCCGCCACTTTCTGGTGGCGGGGCATAAAAAGTGTCTGAATTCTTAGGGTAAATATGGTAAAACAGATTTTCTTGCAAGGAAGCATACTGTCAAAAAAGATACCAACAATATTTTATTGACAAAGTAAACAGTTTAAGCTATTGAATTAACACTGATTTGTATATGTATATCTGTTCAATCAATAAAAGATAATAAAAGGAAGAAATCTGGATCACTAGGTTTGAAAAGCCCTGATTATTTCACTGTTTGTGTATTTAAATAATCTTTTAAGAAACTAATTTTGCAACATAATGCTATTAACTGGCATAAATTGTTCCAGTGGATCAACCTGACATTAAGTATGACCAATTTAATGAACTGACAAATTTAGAGGCAGAGACTGTTATGACCTTAACAATCCTATCTGGTTGAATACCCTTGTAAACCACAACTTTGCAAGGAAAAGTGAGGTTTACAAGGTACATGTATACAATAAATCATTTTCCTCACTTTTTGCTCAAAACTATAGATTGTGGGTACCGTACTTGTTATAATCATCTCTTCTAATGAGCACCCACGAGTTTTGCCGAAAAATAGAGAAAAAAATCTGGGCCCTGATAAATAAAAGATAATCACTTTTTTTGGTGAATACATAGCAACAGATAAGGTGAGTATTTTGTGATAAATGAAGGATAGTTGTTGACAATTCTCATCACGTGAACAAGTCTGTGAGATGAAGACCCCCTGAACCCTCTTTATATAGAGAAAACTGGGGTTTAAGGGGGTATGCATTATTTTTCTTATTTCTGCTCCAAGACATAGATTGTGGGTACTCGTGAGAACCGCCTCAATGAGGCGGTTCTAACGAGCACCCACAACCTATGTTTGCAGTAAAAATAAGAAAAATATCATGGATTTTCATCAGAAAAGTAGCCATTTTGGAAGTGTGAAAAATGCACGGGTGAGTTATTGTAATGTGCATAAAAACCTATGTTGTGGGAGTTCTAATAAATACCCACAATATAGGTTTATATCGAGAAATAAGGAACACTGTCTTTCAATTATCACAAAATAAGTACCTATCTGTTGCTAGGTGAATACCAAAAATATTTCACTGAGTGTATTGAAAACATGAAAATTTTCCTAAGTGCAACAAAGCTACAGAAAAATTCTGATGTTTTCAACGCACAGATGGAAATATTTGGTATCTATCAAAAGAAAAGTAAATTTTCTTCTTAATTTACATGAGAAACAAACCAAAATAGTAGTCTGGGCTGCTAATGTGAGAATATATTTTTCACAATGTGAAAATGTAATGTGAAAATATCCTTTTCATCAAGTGAACAAATTCGTGAAATTACCCCACCCCCAAAACCCCACTGGATATAGAGAAATCTGGGACTTATGGGGGTATACGTTACTTTTCTTATTTCTGCCCCAAGACATAGGTTGTGGGTACTCATTAGAACCGCCTCAAGGAGGCGGTTCCATTGAGGCGGGTTCTAACAAGCACCCACAACCTATGTTTGCTGTATAAATAAGCAAAATAATGGATTTTCATCCACATTTTGGAGGTGTGAATAATGCACTACATGTATGTTGCATGGGTGTGTTATCGTAATGTATATGTTTCAGATATGCATTGATTCCACTGCTAAGTACATGTATAAAATAAACAAGTATTTTACATGCCAACAATAGGTTGGATGGTGACATACTTTTAAGGAGCTTTAACCCATTCAGTACCAGAAACCCCTAAAGAGGTACCTTGGCAAACAGTGAAGGCCCAGATCAGAGGCCGCAGAACGCGGCATCTGATCAGGGCCTCCACTGTTTGCTAAAAGTTCAGTCATTTTCCACATAAATTTTGATGAAAACACAACCTGACACCCCTAAATTTTGAAATGGACTCCTGCTATATATAAGGAGGAAGATTCCATTTGGTACAAAAAGGGTTAAGCAAATAGTGGCTACCCGTAGAACCAGTCCAGGTTTACTTTTCCCACTTTCTAAAAGGGTATCGCATGAAGTGATACATTGGGGCTGATGCATCACACTCACCTCAAGCACAGTGCAATAAAAACGAATGTTGTCTGTAAGTTAAAAAATTTTGACAGGCGGTCCAAAAAATTAGAGGTTGCAAATCACAGATTTGGAATGTGGTCTATTCTGACCTGCGAGTTGTGTTCCATCACCAGTGCCTGTCTGACCAAGGAGGCCTTTGAAAAGGTCAGAGTCCCGGCAAAGTATAGGCTAGCGTCACTTTATCTCTGCTTTGATGGCATCAATGGTAGGCTGTCTTGTCCCTGATCAACTGGACATCCATTTCAGCAATTACCTGACCTCATCATTCATATTGATAATGCCAGGCTTTATGACTTGAAATAATGAAATGGTGCCCAGGTAATGGTACATGTATATTTTTGGATGTGGAAAAAAAACAACTTAGATCAGACTGCACAGAGACATTGCAAGCCTCATGAGTCGCCAATGGTTCATGCTGCATCCATACGAGAACACGCCTATATAATTTTGACCCACTCATACCACACTTTTATATAGTGAAACTGGGGTTTAAGGGGGTATACATTATTTTTCTTATTTATGCTCAAAAATATGGATTGTGGGTACTCGATAGAACCGCCTCATCGAGGCGGTTCTATCGAGTCCCCGCAATCTATGTTTTGAGCAGAAATAAGAAAAATATCACAATATTTCATCTTAAAATTTCTAATTTTTGGCCAAAAAATTGGCAATGTATTTGTATCTATAGGCGTGTTTTCGTAATGCATACTTTTTGGAAAAAAAGGTGCTTTATCTGGTTTGCACAGGGAGCAAACTGATCTGAAGCTTAACAGGATGCCATAACGCAAACAAGCCTATACAAATACATTGCCACCTTTATCACCGAAAAAATGAAAATTTTAAGGTGAAAAATTGTGATATTTTTCTTATTTCTGCTCAAAATATAGATTGTGGGCATTCGTTAGAACCGCCTAATTGAGGCGGTTCTAACGAGTACCCACAACCTATATTTTAGAGCAGAAATAAGAAAAATAAGGTTTACCCCTGTAAACCCCAGTTTTACTTTATAAAGTGGGGTTCAAGGGGGTCAGAATCATATAGGCGTGTTTTCGTGATGGCAATCCAAGTTGTATCTTTTCCAGTGCACTGGCTCAATATTATTGACAATCATTTACTGTTATCAAGACAATCAAAAATTTAATCAACCATAAAGCTTCCAAAGATCATGACCTTGTCATCACAGTATTTTATTCTGTCAAGGTTTTTCATTATGGTAATACATAATATGATATACTTTTATAGGGCTCCAAATATCATGTTTTTCTTCATGAAAATAAATGCAACAAACATAGATTGTGGCTGCTCAATAAAACCACCTCAATGAGCTGATTCTAACAAGGACTTGTGGGCTGTGGCTCAACTGATTTGTCATATAATTAGTTGGCAATAAAATATGCTTAAAGTAAAGTATTCACAAACTATGTTTTTTGTGCAAAAATAAGAAAATTCATATACACCCCTTGGAAGTCCAACTGTTCTCTACATACCGTAATGATCCTAAGTATATGGACAGATAGGCCTAACTAAGTGAACAGTGCAAATCCGGATCAGACTGCTCCTGAGCGTGATAGCTATGTGATTATTGCACTTGCATCTGAGGCTAGAGACCCCTGGTTCAGTTCCCAGGGGTGGTGATTATTTCGGTGTGGGAGGACGGTTCACTTTTTTGACAATCACACCTGTAAATGATGCCAGTAGAGCATGTTCCGACAGTCCAAACATGCTCTATTGGCATCATTTACAGGGCTGAATGTCAAAAAAGGTGCACATCTTTCAGATCAAAATGTTGACTGGAGGCCCTCTGTGCAGGAACAGTCATCCCCAAGACCCCTACCGTAATTACATGATAACTCAGTTTACTGTGTAGGCTTTCATCCTGCAAACCCATTGTGTATGTAATGTACACCTGCAAGTAATGGTCAAAATTGTGACTGATAACAGTATAAGTAGATAGATAGTCTGATCAGGGTCTACACTGTTTGCCATTTCATCTGCACTTTTTGGACTCCTTGCTGGATCATGAAACAAACTTGTTAAAATTTAGGAGAATTAAAGCAAGACCTCAAAGTGTCAAAATTTTTATGGTAAAGAGAGGGTTTATATAGGTATACTATGCATTTTACGGACATGTTAACAAAACGTAAGCTGCATAAATCTGCCATCAAGTAAAAAGTTTGTGAAATGAACAAACTTGTGAACCCCTATTTCCTGCATTCTTGCTCAAAACGGAGATTATGGGTACTAGCCACAATCACCTTGACTACCGGTAAGTGGTTCTAACGAGCACCAACAATCTATGGTTGCAGCAGAAATAAGAAACAAATATCACATATAAATGATAAAATCTGAGAGTCTACCATTTTTATTATCAATTAATTAAGTGTTAATTTGTTCACCTAATGCCAAATTGCCAAGAAGCCTAAACTTTCGGCCGTAAACTTTCTGCTACCTGCTCACCCCTCCTACGATATATTCATGGAAGCATCATGCATTCATACTTGCTTCTTACCTGTTTTTCTTTGATGTTTTCTCCAAGGGCAAGGCCCGCCAACCGTCCTTTATTTTTAGTATGCCCGCCTGCCGAAGCCCCGCGGGCTTTGTCAATTTTCTGCGGCTCCAGTTTGTCTGGTTCCGTTGCAATATTCCACTACAAAAACATGTACTTTGTACTTGCTTCGATATTAAGATCTTTTATCAATCGATAAATGATCGACAACTGATTCAGAGACAATCAAATTAACAGAAGAAGTGTCACTAATTGTTCTCGACACGCACTAACGGGGGGCCGCCATGTTGTTTACAGGTTTCCATGTGAACACATAAATTTCTCCCCGTCAATATGTTCCGACTGAGCGCATTTATTATCCGGGGGCACTGTCTCCAATTATCCGTGAATGAACAACAATTAACGAAAAATTATTCAAAGATCGCTGACGCTAGCTTATAAATAGCATTAGCCTAACAGTAAATTCAAATCCAATAAATTAAAAATAAATTGAAAAAAAAAATATATATATAACGTCGAATCAACGTCGATGCAGCGTCATGACGTTGATGCGACGTTTAATTAAGTAATTAATTTCATTTTTCTGTTGTTCATGAAAGTATGAACGCAGTGGGTCGCGAGCAAAGTAAATGAGTTCATGTAAACTTTGCTAGCGACCCGCTGTTGTTCATACTTTTATGAGAAGCCTCCGTGGTGCAGTGGTTACGCTACTCGCCTTGTAAACCAGGGATCGCAGGATCGATCCCGGGCTTCTCCAGACTTTCGGATGAGTCTTTAAACCGAGGTCCCGTCTCCGTATGACCTTAGCTGTTGGTGGGACGTAAAACTAAAACTCACTCACTCATACTTTTATGAAAAGCAGGAAAATTTAAAAGTTTATATATATTCCTTGCTCCTCATCACGTACTGAGCGACAAAATGCTTATAGGACAAAATCTAAAGCTGAAAAAAAAAACAAAAAAAAACATTTACACGCTGTTTTTCTACAAAGAGCGAAACAGCGTTGACGTCACGTGCACCAACGCCCGTAGAGAACCATGTCTAGACAGACGTCACTTGACATCACTGAAAATCATGTGACCCGATGCGTTCATGGAAGTATGAACTACATTGTTTTCTATAGGTTTACATTAAACTTTACACTGGAAATTTAAATATTTACATTTGCCCAGGGCGTATAGATTTGCTTGTTCTGCGTAAAAGTCTGTACGTTAGGACGTTATATGCAGAGAGAGAGAGAGAGAGAGAGAGAGAGAGAGAGAGAGAGAGAGAGAGAGAGAGAGATTAATGGAATTTGTCGGACACGAGGTGTTTTATACAGCTTCAGACATTATCCGTTGATCTGAAGTGTTTTTTTTTTTTTTGGGGGGGGGGGGGGGGGGTTCCACCTGCATCAGAAATGTATGTGTTATATTTACATTCTAGTGAGCGACCACTTCTGAACGTCAATCGAAGATTTACCTGCCGTCACTGATAAGTATACGTGTATCTGATGTCATTCCATTACGCAAACACGCCTATACAAATACATTGCCACTTTTATCGCCGAAAAAAATGAAGATTTTAAGATGACAAATTGTGATATTTTTCTTATTTCTGCTCAAAATATAGATTGTGGGCACACATTAGAACTGCCTCATGGAGGCGGTTCTAACGAGTACCCACAATCTATATTTTAGAGCAGAAATAAGAAAAATAAGGTATACCCCCTGAAACCCCAGTTTTACTGTATAAAAGTGGGGTTCAAGGGGGTCAAAAGTATATAGGCATGTTTTCGTGATGCCATGGGCGAGACAGAAATTCCGTGCATCGGTAAAACAGTGCAAACCCTAACTCTTGGGCAGGAAACTGTGATCACACGGATGTAATGGGAACCAGATTCGAATAAAAGGTCGCACATTAAACACGCCTTTACAAATACACTGTAAATTTTACCGCCTTAAAAAAAAAGATGGAAATTGTGATATTTTTCTTATTTCTGCACAAAACATAGATTGTGGGTACACGTTAGAACCGGTTCTAACGAGTACCCACAATCTATATTTTAGAGCAGAAATAAGAAAAATAAGGTTTACCCCTGTAAACCCCAGTTTTACTATATAAAATTGGGGTTCAAGGGGTGGGGGGGGGGTGCAAAATTATATAGGCGTGTTTTCACGATGGACGTTTGAAATGTTGGTATGTGGTGAATAAGTTAAATTATCATTTATTGACTCATTTATTTCTAACACAACCAAATCAACCCCCCCCCCCCCCCCCCCCTCTCCCACAAAAAAAAGCAAAAAAACAACAACATATTTTTGTATACGTCCCACAAGATTGGAAGATTGGAAGCAAACTCTCCAAAATATAACTTGGCGACTGGATGAGTGTGTGTGTTGGCGGGTGGGGTGGGGGGTGGGGGATTAAACCTCAAATCAAACAAACATAGTACACACAAACTATTCTAATCGAATCGATTAACCACTGTATTCGTGGACGTTTTAGGAATTGCGTTTATGACGTCATTCTTGCGCATGCGCAAAGCACTGGCCATCATGAAAACACGCCTATGCGAATTTGAAACTCTAAAACCCCACTTTTATATCGTGAAACTAGTGTTTTGCTAAACATTATTTTTCTTATTTCTGCTCATAAAGGTAGATTGTGGGTACTCGATAGTTCTATCGAGTCCTCGCAATCTATGTTTTGAGCAAAAATAAGAAAATTATCACAATTTTTCATCTTAAAATTTCCATTTTTTGCCCGAAACATTGCTAATGTATTTGTACAGGCATGTTTTCGTGATGCGAAATTTCACACATGGCAGCATATCAGTGTTTCTCTCATTATCTTACATTATAATTCGTCAAAAGTTTTAAAGAATTCCACTGTAGCATTTTATCTGTCCCACTGCCTTGAAGCAATAGGAGGTTTTAGGAATTCCGTTTATGACGTCATTCTTGCGCATGCGCAAAGCACTGGCCGTCAATTGAAACGGCCATCGCTATTCAAATGCATTGGCAGAACTTAAAATGCTAACAATATTCAGACATTTTGAGAGAAAATATACCCGTTTGCATTGAAATAATGCCTCGAGAAGGATAGAATGGTATTTTGCTTTTATTACCGAAATTCATTTATCCTACATCCGTTTTAATTGAAGAAAATCTCTTCGTGAATAACCCATGTCAACGGTTTGAGATACCGTTATTCACGAAAGCTTACCTACAAAATAAGTTTTTATGTAACTTTTCGTTTTATTCGCTACCCAAGTATAGCTTTCACATACGGACAGAACTTAGATCGATCAATCGATCAATCAATCGATCGATCGATCGATCGATCGATCTATCTATCTATCTATCTATCTATCTATCTATCTATCTATCTATCTATCTATCTATCTATCTATCTATCTATCTATCTATCTATCTATCTATCTATCTATCTATCTATCTATCTGTAGAATCCAACGATCTGTCTAGAAGAGCAGTTAAAAAATGTCCAGCGATCTGTCTACATGTGCAATTTTAATAAATTGAAAATTCCTGTGGACAGGCCACGTGTGTTTTGGTCTAAACAATATTTTATTTCTAGCAAACATCATGTACAATTAAATTCATTTGGACTGACAAATACGATCTGACAGTAAGTCTGAGGCTTATAAATATCATCTCTTAAAACAAACTGATTTACGTTACATTTGAGTGATATGAACAAATAAAAAAAAAACAGACAGACAGACGGACGGACAGGCAAACAAACTGACTGACTAACAGACAAACGGACGGACATTTAGACAGACAAATAAACATAATCACGTAATGACATTCTAAATAAACTAATGGGTGGACTGACGGAGTGGCGTAGAGTCAACGTTGGTCCGACATCATGCCGTCGACACCCACTCCAACTCACTTCAATATCACTTGGCCGTCGGAATGAGAGAGAGAGAGAGGTTTGACTGACAAACCGACAGTACACAGACAGACGACAGACAGACCGACTGACTGAATGACTGACAGACAAATAAACATACTGACAGTCGAAAAAACACTAATGAGTGGACTGACAGACGGGCGTCGAGTCAACGTTGGCTCGACGTCATGCCGTCGACAACCACTCCAACTCACTTCAATGTCACGTGACCTTTGAGATGAGAGGATTGATCCCTGTATCCAAGAAACCCTTAACACTTTTTGTACCAAATGGAATCTTCCTCCTTATATATAGCAAGAGTCCATTTCAAAATTTCAGGTTGTCAGGTTGTGTTTTCTTCAAATTTTATTTGGGAAATGGCTGCACTTTTTGCAAACAGTGAAGGCCCTGATCAGACGCCGCGTTCTGTCGTATGCACTGGGTCTGCACTGTTTGCCACTTACCCCTTTTGGGGTTTCCGGTACCAAATGGGTTAATGTAGGCCATGGACAGGTTGAACCAATCTGCAAATCTACCAGATTTTACTGTTAAATCTGGCCCTGTCGAAGGAGTGTTTCGTTCTCATGCACTGCAAGGGTGTACTACGTTTGTTTTGAATTTAATGTTCCAATCCCACTGAGTCTTGATGGGTCCGAGCACTGGGCAAATGACATTTTATTAAGCAACGCCGTATTATCGCCAACACAACGTTCTGACGTTTCATCAATGTTGCAAAGTCAAACTCAGTGCCACGACGTTGTTGACACGCTACTTGTTGTTTGACGTGGCGTTTTTTAACGGCAAACTAATTGACATTTACCTGCGCTCGCTAATTGTTGGTGCGCTAAGAGAGAGAGAGAGCGAGCGAGCGAGAGAGAGAGAGAGAGAGAGTGTTACGAGATGGAATAGGAAACCTCTCTGGTGCTTATGCACATCTAAATTATTTTAGTAGATATATGGTAGGGCGGTGTGAAATATTTTAGGTGAAATATGGTACGCAAACTGTGCTGCTCCATGAACAAGTCATGCACATATCATACGATGTATGCATGAGTGGTTTATAGAGAGCTGTTTTTACAATACAGGGGGCCGCTATAAGGCCGAGTCCTATAGAATTTGCCTAAAAATCGCCAACCGCCAAATTGTGCCATATATGATTTTTATTCCCGTCACGTGTTGTGTGGGTGTTCGTTTTGACAGGAGTCATGTCATTGATTATAGGGTCGTTTCATCAATTTTTCCTATGGGAAATATACTATTTGAACGCAAATCCATTATCTACTCCATTTTTGCTACCTGGCTTTGTTTGTGGCCGGTATCTCCACCTCGCCACGAATTGAGCAAGGTAATATGAGTAGGCATGATTTTCTGGTAGTATTCATAGATATATAAACCCTGAGAAAAACGAACACTTTAGCAGCAGGTCAAGTTGTGGAGCGCTGTGGTGCAGTGGTAAAGCATCGGATTTGAGATCGAGAGGTAGCCGGTTCGATCCCCGCAAGCGCCAAGTGTTGTTTCCTTGAGCAAGAGACTTTGTCCACATTGCTTTGTACTGGTTCCTTCCCAGGAAAAGAGGGCCACATGGAAGATTAGTACTAGTACTAAATGGGTTACCCTCTATAAATAAGGTCGATTATTATTATTATTATTATTATTATTATTATTATTATTATTATTAACGTATACCTACAACATCGTGTCGGGAAGTAGAAAGTATATTGAAAGGTATGTTAAATCTATGTTTAGTATTATTTTTGTATGAACATGCTTGTAGGTTTTGGAGGGGTTTACTTCTAGTATACCCCAACTTTCTGAAGCCTATTCTGAATTCACTGTTGTGGCCTGTAGTGATTAGGCTACTAGCTTTGCCAGCTAGACGTCGCAGGATTGATCCCAGGCTTCTCCAGTAGTAGAATGAGTCTTTCTAAGTGAGGTCCTGTCTCATGCTGACCCTAGATGTTGGTGAGACGTAAAGTTTGGACACCCGCTCATTCTAGATTCATTTAGGCTTTTAGACCCCTTTTGTAGAATGTAATTAATAAACGCCGGGTCACTTGTTTGATCCATGACTTTTGACTAGCTGTGGTTAGAAAACCGTGGTTCCGTCCCAATATGATATTAGGTGTAGAGGGGACGTAAACTTAGGCGGGTTTAACCATATCTTCATCATCAGGGCAAACTCTAGACTGGAATCAGTCCAAAAGTTTAACCAACATCTCATTTGTATTAGCAATGAATTATATTATTCTCCTCTCTAATACTTTCTGACCTCCAAAACTTTTGGGACTGGACTAATGCGATTTCCAGCCGTTCAGTGAGATGGACGGTCAACAGGTAAAGGTGATTCACTATATGGTCAGTGTCTGATCAAAGTTCATAACCCCATTAATTGTCTGCAACATGTGTCAGGAATTACAGTTTCAGCCTTAATCAGAACTTATTATCTCTTATTCAGTTATCTCATCTGCATAAATGCATTCTGTTCATTAGTATCATAAATTGTGTGCATGTATATCACTATTACATATCTTTTGATGGGAAATAGGATGTATTTTGTTTGTTTGTTGGTTTGTTTGTTTTGAGGTTTAACGTCCCCTTCAACACTGTAAAGGTCATTTTGGAGACATTGCTTTCAATTTTGTGGGATCTTTTACCCGGTACTGAGATGAAATGACATCTCAATGGCCGCTCGCACCGCTTTGCCAAGGCAGGCTTAGATCCTCTAAGCGGTTTACCAGTAGTCGTGTGCGGGTCGGTTTCAGCACTGCGTGGAAGCATCATGCAGCCCATATATTTCTTCAAGCCCCGATGGGCGGGAGCCGATACAAATATATTGAAAATTTTACCACCCAAAAATGAAAATTTTCAGATAAAAATTCTGATATTTTTAATATTTCTGCACAAAAACATAGATTGCGGGTACTCGCTATAACCGCATTGGTGGGCACTCATTAGAACTGCCTCGGTGAGGCGGTTCTATTCTAACAAGTACCCACAATCTATGTTTTGAACAGAAATAAGAAAAATAATGTTTACCCCCTTAAATCCCAGTTTTACTATATAAAAGTGGGGTTTAAGGTGGGGGGTGCAAAATTTTCAAGGCGTGTTTTCGTGATGAAATCATTTTCATTTTACTTCAGAGGAAAAGCTGTCACCTATCACCTGGAGATAAAAAGCTAAAAGAACATTTTTTCATATGATTTCTGATACTTTTAGATGCCGGGGCATTAAGTGTTTCGGTTTTCCATAAGTGTGTGCGTGCGTATGTGCGTACGAATTTACGTCCTTCTGCGTACGTGATCCTACCAGGTAGAACCTGACCTCATATTTTCCAAACCGTACGATGGATTTGGTTTATATTTATTATGATGATAGATATAGGTCCAAAGTTGTATTCAGCAATACCCCCACCCATACCCATGACCTCAGGGTCAAGGTCACGGTCTTAGAATTTTTAAATGTTTAAGACTCAGGTTAACGGTATTTTACCAGGTAGAACTTGAGCTCATATTTTCCAAACCAAGTGATGGATTTGGTTTATATTTAATATGAGGATAGATATAGGTTCAAAGTTTTATTCAGCAATACCCCAACCAATTTCCATGACCTCAAGGCCAAGGTCACGGACTTCGAAATTTTAAATGTTTAAGACTCAGGTTAAGGTATTTGTACCAGAACTTAAACTTTTAGGATTCATTTGGTTTGATGACAGAAACAGGTCCAAAGTTTTATTCAGTAATACCCCCACCCATGCCAATGACTTCAAGGTCAATGTCACAGACTTAGAAATTTTTAACCTAAATTTTTAAGAGTTCATATTTTGATGGATTGTGTTTATATATGGTATGATAATGGATACAGGCCCAACGTGACATACAGCAGTACCCCACCTATGCACATGACTTCCAGGTCAAGGCCACAGACATAGAATTTTGTAAATTTAAAGTACGTTAAGAGCTCATATTTTCCAAACCATATGATGGATTTGCTTCATATTATGTATGATGCTAGTTACAGGTTCAAAGTTTTATTCAGTCATACCACCACCTCTGATGTGAAGGTCAAGGTCACAGACCTGGAATTTTTATATGTTAAAGATTTTAGAGCTCATTGTCCGAACCACAGGATTGATTTGCTTCATATTTGGAATAGTGATAGATAGATAGATAGTCTAAGATTTCATTCAGCCATTGCGCCGCCCTTGCCCAGGACCTCAAGATCAAGGTCACAGACTCAGAAATTTTTAATGTTAAAGTTTAAAGAGCTCATATTTTCCAAACAATTTGATTGATAGGATATATATGCAGTATGATGATAATTATTTTTTCAAAGGCTGAAATGGGAATACCCCCAACTATGCCATTGAACTCAAGAACACTGTTCCAGGTGAGTTATGCTCTCCACTGACAGCTGTTGTTGCAACCTGATTTTTTCGGGGTGAGGTGGGCCCCTGGCTGGGGCATATGTGTTCTATTGACACATTTCTAGTTCTTATTTTTACCCCAAAGCATTTATTTTGTTTACTAGTCAGAACCATTGAGGCGGTTTGACAATGTTTACTAGTATGAGGCATCATAGATTCTGGTTAATAGTCACAACCATCGGACGTGGTTAGCATTGTCAGAATCTTCTCATTGAGGCGATTGGTATAGATTATGGTTACAAGACATACCCACCTCACTGAGGCGGCTAGGACTATGATGACCAGTCAGAACTACCTCATTGAGGGGGTAAACATAGATTATGTTTACTACTCAGAACCACGTCAATGAGACAGCACAGATTATGAGAAGCCTCTGTGGTGTATTGGTTATGCTACTCGCCTTGTAAACCAGGGGTCGCAGGATCGATCCCGGGCTTCTTCAGACTTTCGGAAGAGTCTTTAAACCAAGCTCCGTCTCTGCATGACCTTAGCTGTTGGTGGGACGTAAAACTCAAACACTCACTCAATCAGTACAGATTATGGAAACTAGTCAGCACCACATTACGAAAACACTCCCATACAAATACACTGTGAATTTTACCGCCAAAAACAGAAAATTTTAAGATGAAAAAATGTGATATTTTTCTTATTTCTGCTCAAAATATAGATTGTAGGTACACTTTAGAACTGCCTCATCAAGGTGGTTCTAATGAGTACCCACAATCTATATTCTACAGCAGAAATAAGAAAAGCTAGGGCTGTCGGTGAAACTGACTAGGCAGTGACATCAGAGGAGTTGGATTTTTTTCAAAGGACCCTAACTCTCAGAGTAAAAAAACATGAAAACAGTGGATGGAAAGACGGTGAGATGGACAGACAGATGGACTGACAGACAGACAGACAAAGCATTACTATAGGTCAACTGTCAATTCATTTGGTGCTTTGGGATGGAAGTCATTGCTTTTGAGCTGGGTTAAAATTAATAAGCATATTCTTATAAGTGAAATGATTAAATGAATGGACTGTTTCCAGTCTAGGCAAACTCTTACAAGAGCCTGTTGGGTTATCCGTGATGATGAACCGTAATGAATTTTATTTTACAAGCATGTTCACGTTGATTAGAAATAATTTTGTTCAAGAAGAATTACGAGTTCATTTTGTAATGATGCCGTTTTTGTCTGATAACTCAGTTTGTGCATGTATGTACATATAAAGAACGTGATGATGATAAGTGGGAGTATTTGGTCGCCACACGTCATAACGGCCTGAGCGGTGGGGATGACGTCAGCTGCGTCATCGGCGTCGCGAGGACGGTTGTGACGGTGTGCCTACCAAATACAGAGTGAATTTACGGCAAACAGTGTTGGCCCTTATGAGACACTAACAAATGTTGTGGATTATAGATGAAAATCTTCTGTTGTAGTTTCTATCTGTTATTTATGTATTGAATTTGTGAATAGCTATATTTGTGAGCCGTGTCGCGGAGAAGGATATGAAATAGAGATTGTTATGTTTCCTGTAATTGGCAGCTGACCAGGTAGCGCAAAGGCGTGGTCTGTTCAATTGCCTCTTACTTGTGATAATGTAGTGAGCACAAATTTGATGAGTATTATGCTCAGTAGTAGTGAGCATTAATTGATTTCTGTAGTGCTCAGTAAGGAAACATGAACTTTGAGTATTATTGTGTCAAGCGCTGGGTGCTGATAATTTGATGCACAGTTAAGTTGAGTTCTGCTGTACGGTTATTTGTCGCATGCACTAATCAGCCTGTATGTCTGGTCGGCGCATGCGCAATAACGGTATATGCATGAACATATTCTTACTTCTCCGGGAGGGGGATCATGATATAGCATGTATGTTTTGTGACTCGTTTCTAGTCCAGTTATCAGTAGTATATATATGTCCCTAATCAGCCCGGACCTCTTATGATTCAAATAAGCATCATTTTGGACCTCTTTGGAGTAAGCATCATTTTAGAGCTCTTCGGAGTAAGCATCATTTTAGAGCTCTTCGGAGTAAGCATCATTTTAGAGCTCTTCGGAGTAAGCATCATTTTGGACCTCTTTTGATTGGTTCAACCGTCCAGGTATGCGACTAGGTGTGAGCGTTAAGGTTTGTTCAAACAAGAAAGTGTCAGCAACGAATACTATTAAACAACGAAGGTGTAAAAAACATACATTAACGCGGCGAGGGTCTATACTACTACTACTTATCATTCGCATAGCGCAGACTTTAGAGCTCGGTAAAATGAGGCGACTTAAAACACGACTCAGCGCGTTTCGAGAAGGTCCCAGACTTAATCCTGTACGCGTCACCGACAAGATCGTTAGCTTCACCACCCGATCCAACTTGTGGGAATCGAACCCACAGCCCAAGCTTCGAACTTTGGACCGACCAACAGATGCTTTGTGGGGGTTTAGCTTTATTGATCAAATCAGTTTACATACAAAATCAGATACAAGCAATTCGTTATAAGATAAATTTTGAGCGTCTAAAGTCTGTACTATGCGCGCCATATTTTCACCTCTGAGTCTTTTGACGCCGTAGTAGACACAAATTCGCCGCAGGTATCGGTGCCATAGTCTTGATAGCGCCACTCATTTCGCGCGTAGCCTCTCCCACTGGAAACCAGCCAGTATTGAAAGTAGTCTCGATAAGACCCCGGATTTTTACCTAGAGAATCAAAAAACTCCAGAGGACCCGTAAGCGGTACGTACACGACCACCCAATGCAAACCGTCACCGTCACTCTCGTCGGTGTTGAGTATAATCAGCTTAGGTCCCTGAAATGGAAACTGAAAAATCAAATCAGCGGGTTGCGCCCCGCACCATATGCCGCGCAGCCCCGCTTTTACAAAAAACTTATCAAACTCTTTGGCATTCATCTTACCCTTACTTCTCTCGAAGTATCTACCGTCATCAATCCCGGGAAGTGAGCGTAACAGACAACGGTTACCGCTTCTGGTAGCGGTTTCGCAAATTTTATTTCCAGGCGGGTATGACCTTTCCTGAGCAGTGGCAAACAGTTTTGATCCACGAACGGCGAAATATGAAATGCGTATAGGGTATAGCCCGAGGCGTAGTCTTCTTTTGATATCAAACAGTAGGGTTTATTATCCAAGCCTAAACTTCTATAACTACTAACAAATTGTTTGCTTTCGTAGTTCGGTTCGTAAGGTACTGAAGGTACCGACCTCCCGTCTACGTAGAGAGCAACGAAATTACAATCGTAGTGGGCAAAGTGGAACGGATTGCGACTCAGGCTTCCGCTGAATGCTTCTGAAGCCACTAGACCCACAACTAATCTGTCAGGGATTTCGCCCTGGAATATGTCGTCTATACTTACGCTATACTGACCTTGCGGAACTCCAAAACACTTAACATCGGATTTTTTGTAAGGATACAGCGCCTCTTGCTTTTGCAGGGTTTCATTATGGGCTAGGAGTACCGCAGGGTTCAATTTCACGTAACATACTTTTAAGACAGCCTCGGTTACTTCTACGCTATAACCCTTATTTTCCGCGCTCGTTAGACAGAACGAATCTCTGCTCGGCCAAAATTTAAAATTAATCTGTACACCGTTAAGTACGTACCTTTCCTGCTGACAAATGTCCATGTAGATCTGACCTTCCATGTCAACTATAGAACCCTCGTTTGTCAATAAATACCTATCGAATAAACCTGAATTTCCCCCTGTCTTACAGTTTCTGTCATCTATAAACGCGGCGCTATCTTTGTAGAAAAGCTGAGCCTGTAGCGAGCTTTCCTCCGCATTAGACAAAAGCACGTCAAACATGGCCTTGTAAGGATAGTTGGTCGAGACATTGGGGGTGATGACTTTTTGTTGAATACTGATATCGCATTGGCTGAAAAGACTGTGCAAAGTATTATTTACGAAGGCTACGTTATCGTCTTCCGAAACAGAGACGGCACCTTCTTTGACTATTCTGGCTTTAACCCTTAATCTGGTGTTTTGCAAATCTACGTAAGATGTAGAATTACCCGTTAAATTAAACTCTATAGCGCTGCGAGACAACACTTGTCCTATAGGTCTGACATCGACCCATTCGATCGACTGAATGGCAGCTTCTGTAGGAGGACAGTAGAACACCTGAAGCTTATCCGAAAACGAAGGCTGAGAAATTTCTAACAGCTCACCCATGTTTACTGACCGAGGTCTAATCCTAAAATGAATAAGAACGGGCGTGTTTAGAGATTAAAATTTAGGTAGTGCGGTTTTCCTCTTCTTTTTCTTCGGTTTCTTTGTGTTTTTCGCGACCTTCGGTCTAAAGCTGGGAACCGACGCGCCTCGCTTTCGCAATTCCTTTATTTCTGACCGCGCTCTCTCCACCGCCTGTTGAGTAGGGGTCACGAGTTGAATGACCCCGTCGTCTTGACCTCCCCCCTTTTGATCGACTAACCATCTTCGTTTATGTCTCGCACCGCTGTCAGCGGCAAATGACTTTTTCCAAGATTCTACTCGCGCAACGAACGGTACATACTTCATTGTCGCTTAATGTGAAGCGTACACCTCAGCGGAACGTCGTTAACTGATGACAGCGACCCGCTGTCGCTCAAGATATACAATCTTAAACGCTTGACAAAAGTAGCCTGGCAATCGATATAGTAAGGAAAAGTGTAGTTCGAGTTAAAAATACCCTTTTTGGCGTAAAAGCTCCTCAAAACGGGCATATATTTGTCATCTATCCAAGAAGACGTACATAGATCGCAACACAGCGTCAAATGCCCCGGGGTTTTTACGTCACAAGTTAAGTCTAACAAACCTATCTTCCACCCACCTTCTAAAAATAGATTTTGGCTTAATTCTATAGTAAAATCCTCGGATATGTTAGACTTGTGATAATTTAAGCTATCTTTGGAAGAAAGAAACAGATAATGCTCCATTTTTACGGTCTATCTCAGACGCCTTTATCCAGGAATTGTAGCGCTTATCCCACCCTTTCCATTTAACGAACACTTCTTCCCTACCCGACCTTTTCCTTCGCTTTAGCACGCCTTCTATGAGAAATGTGTCGGAAGGAAAAGCTATTAATAGTTGGTTCTGGTAAAATTTTCCCTTAATCGAGGCCCCCGAATAATCCTTAAGGTCGTATTGCGGTATACCACTTTTCATGCTACGAGCGACTATAGTGTAAATTTCTCTGCTCCAACGCTCGTCGTGTTGTTTTTGAAACGCCCTTCTAAGAAAAGAAATTCTTACCTCATCCCCTACTTTAAATTTATACTTTGCGTACGGCGCCTTGTCTCTTGGTTTTTCCGGCAGTGTGTCGTACTGTAACTTCCACTGATAAACTTCGTCCTTTTCTTTTACACTAGAGGGAGTTTGCTTGATACTGCGATGGTAAGTATTGTTATAACTACTGGTTACCTCCCCTAAGACATTTTTCCATTTATGAGACTGAGTGTAAGTCATATACCTGGTAAGACGACCTTTAATCGTCCTGATGGCTCGCTCTGCGTAGTTACTTTTCGGTTGATTTTGAGTCTCAAAGTGTTTTATCCCCATTTTCTTAAGATAATTGGCTACGGAGGCGTTTAAGAATTCTGTACCTTTATCTGATCGGAGCTGATAGCAAACACGACCTTGCGAAAATACCGATTTTAAAGCCTTTACCATCTCTTGTCCCGTTTTACTTTTCAGCGGCACGGTCCAGACGAACCTACTAAATACATCTATTAAGAGGACGAAATACTTAAAGCCTTCATTGCGACTAGCGTAAAAGCTCATGTCAGCCGTATCCGCATCGAACTGATAATCTCTGTAAGGGACAATAACTCGTCTCCTTTTGAAACGAACTCGCTCCTCTCTGTGTACAGCGTAAGATTCCTGACTTAATACACCTTATTTGCATTATCTGCTGGTTCCTAGTCGGAAGGTTATCAGTGTTGGTAAAACAGGTAACCAGACCCCCCTGACCTTCAAAGGTCAGGGGGGTCTGGTTACCTGTTTTTCCAATATTGACAATATGCAAGCTGAGAGCCAGCAAAAAATGCAAATATGGTGAATAGCCATTTTTTAATTTTCTGTTTTCCTAAAACGTACTTGCCATCTTTTCTAACAAACTTATACAGTTTATCTAACGATGCGAAAGCGGCTGGACTAGCGGGATTAAAATAAATGGAGGCTAGATAATTCTTATAGTCTCCCATTTAGTTTTATCCACACGGACTTGTAGTCTTTATAGCCCGGGGGTTGAGAACGTCGTCGCCTTTTCTTGACAGGTCTTTTTAATGTTTTAAAGCGATCAAAATGTTCACTCACCTGATTCGCCTCCACGGGATAGCGTTCTTCGGCACTCGCCTCGACAAAATGTTCACTCACCTGATTCGCCTCCACGGGGTAGTGTTCCTCGGCACTCACCTCGACCTGATCCTTTTTGTTTTCTTCCTCCTGTGTCTCGTGGTATCGGTCTGTTTCCGTTGATGCGTCCCTTGTTTCTATTTTTTTTGGAGCGCTATTTTCTAGCAAGCGTTGATATTTTTCGATAGGTACTAAAACAGATTTTTGCATTATGCGATCAAATCTAAAACGATGCTTCTAACAGAAATCAACAAGTCGCAGACTTTAATGTATTTAAGCCTAAGTAGCTTAGTTTTTGCCTTGCCTCTGGATTTATTTACCTTTCCAATGAATAGTCGGTATTTTTTAATAAGATCTTTTGCGGGTTTTGGAAGAGGAATAGCTCCTGCACTAATATTGATAAATATCTCGACTATCGCCGTTAACTGTGACTCAGAAGCGGTATAAACAATTGCCCTTTTTTGGTTCAGCGGTGTGTTCTTATCTAACAAATAATTCAAAAAATATTTATTTTTCCTTAGAGTGGAGCTCATGACTCTTTCGCATCGCATACGAAACTGAACACCGTCAGACTTTCGATTTGTCTTTATTTGGCCTGGTAAATTACGGTATCCTCATCTGGAAAAATCATACTTCTAAGTCTCGTCTCCTCTCGCGAGGTGGGGCTTAAATCTAAAACCAGATAGCCGTAAGGTACTTTCATACAGTCGTTATAGGCGTCTATCATAAGCTTGCTTTTACCAGGAAATATTTGTCTAGACAAGCACTGTATAGAGTTTAGACCTCTCGGATTTTTCATAAGAACAAGAAAATGTGTATTGAGGCTTATGGTTCTAGCTTTACTCCCCTGACAATACAGATTTTGGTTTATATAAATGATTATTAGGCGCCTATGATGCGCTCCCAAAGTAAATAGTTTTTCCATTTCGGTATTTGAAACCACAGAATCCATTAAGTCGTCGAGAACAATAATATTACAATTTGGCGAATGAGAATATTCCTCTATAAGTTCCTCGCTTGGCAGGCCTTTATGAAAGCGAATGGATGAAAGCGTGTTTTCCATTTCTAGAAACAAAGGTTGTTCGATGGCGTGGCAATAGAGGATTTTACCAGGCGCTGTTTCAAACATGTCGTTTTTATGTTTCAAAAGTTTATAAACAAAAGTTGTCTTACCGCTAGATGTCGTCCCAGTTACCGACATAGTTGTACATCCGGGAAATGGATACATAATGGCGATGTTGCCCCTGCGTATACTTTTTTACGAATGATTATTTATAAGACTCTGTGAAAATTTAAATATCAATCGTTTGCAGTCCTCTTGGTCGTTAATCGTGACTCGTCTTTACTAAAAATGATTTGACATGATTTTTGTTTCGCATAACACGTCAAAGATATCACAAAAACACGCCTATATAATTTTGACCCCACTTTTATATAGTGAAGCTGGGGTTTCAGAGGGTATACATCGAGTACCCGCAATCTATGTTTCGGATCAGAAATAAGTAAAATATTACAATTTTTATCTTAAAAATTGCATCGTTTATCCAATAAAATGATAATGTATTTATATAGGCGTGTTTTCGTGACGGTTATAGAGATGACTGAATCACGAAGAACTTAAGCCCATCCAACCAAACGTCAAGGTGGGACTGCTTCTGGAGGGTTTTTCGAACCTTTGCTATACAAGCCTGTGCGTAAGCAACAACGCGCGCGCCTGTATAGAAGAAGGCGAGGGCCGAAAGGTTTGAGTGCGTGGAGGTGAAGCCGATTTTTTTTTTTTTTTTCGCCTGTCGAAAACTGTTAACGCACGCGAACGGTTAAAATAAATGGTTTGATCGGAAACGCGCGCGTCATCGTTGTAGTCTCCCGCATTAACTTTACCAAAAACTAATCCTTACTTCGCGAGCTTATGATCCTTTGATTAATAGGCGAACTAAAGCAAGAAAAAAAATACCACGTACTCATTTTTTAAACATTTATTTTAATTTTTTTTTTTCATTTTTTTTCTTTATATATTCACTTTATATAATATATATATATATATATATATATATATATATATATATATATATATATATATATATATATATATATATATATATATATATATATATATATATATATATATATAATTTTATGTTATTTGTTTTTATTTATTTTTTTTTATTTTTTCTTTTTATTTTTTCATTTTTTTTTTTTTTTTTTTTTCACTTTTTTTCATTGTTTTGCTTTTATATTTTTTTCGTTCATTTTTTCCTTTACTTTCAACAGTTTTAGAACATTTTCATTTGTCCTAGGCTTTTTCTACAATATTCAAAGATTCGAAAGAGTTTCTAGCAGTATCCGTCTCGTATGTCTGGGCAGGTAGCAAGGAGGATATGTTAGGAACCAAAGCCTTTAATGCCGAAAACTCATCAAATTTCAGACACACGCCAATTGTTGTAGGTACCATATCTTTCCGATTTGGTGGGTTCCAGAATTTCCTAATGTTCACGAATGGATAGGAAGCGCTGACACGCAAACGAATATCCTCTGAAAGTTCTATATCTATTTTAGAATCGCCTCCATTTTTGATGTCATCTATTACTCTCTCTATGCGACATAAAAAGTGTTCAAACTTATACCAAGAATCCGCGTTCAAAGATAAGGTTCTCTCGCAGCTAGTGTCTTGTTGTTTTTTTATAACACGTTTGGAAAAAGGAGACTCTACAACGTCCGTCTGTATAGTCGCGAACGCTCACCGTTGTTCGGGTTCCCAAAGAGGTGGTGTATTTAGTCATGAAAGTCGAGTGGAAAGCCATTGCCTAAAAATGAAAAGTAATAATAAAAAAATGATAAAAAATAAAATAAATTGAAATTCCAACAGAATCGAAACAAAACAAAAATAAAATAAAAAAAATATCTATAAAAAATAATTAAATTTATTAACATTTTTGTTTGAGATTGTTCAACCTTTTTTTCGGGCTTAAAAACACCCTTTTCGACGCGAACTGTTAAAAAGAGAGAGAGATGAGAAAATAAAACAAAATAAAAACATGAAATTCGTACATAATTGAATAAAAAAAAAATGTCATGAAAGTATCAACTATCCAATAAATCGTTCAACTTGCTGACATTTAGTTTGAGATTGCTCCACTCTTTCGGGCTTAATAACACCGTATTCGACGCAGACTGTTGTAAAACCAAGTAAGAAGTTGAGTTGATTTTGCATCGGAAGACATAAAGTTCTGAGCTAAGATTTAGTCCAACATCATTTCGGCAAAGTTTTGATTCTGATATCACTGGAAAGTCTGCTTTTATAGAGTAACCAAGTTTTGACAATGCGTTCTTTTCTTCAGAAACCAAAACGGTTACTGTTAATGTAAATCCCAACGTTAGTGCTAGAAATACTAATTTAACACACTGAATTTTTTTGGAAACAACATTATTATTTGTATTCTCTAAATCCTGCATTGCTTCAAACATTTTTCCAACTCGCGTATAGCCAATAATTCTTTTTCTCTTTTGATTTCCAGTAGAAGCAAATCGTATTTAAGTTTCCTTAACTTTTGAATATGACGTTCAATAACTAAAGATCTTTCATGACATGCACATGGTTCCATCATTTACTGTACACAAATAAATAAATGCGACAACCTACATACAAAAATACATGTACATATATAACTATTGTCTATTCTCCACTTATCAAAATAACTTGCTAAAAAAAAAAAAAAAATCACAAAGTAAGTTTTCCTTAAACCGAACAAAAATAAAAATAAAATGAAAATAAAATAAAATGAAAAAAAATAAATAAGTTAAGAAATAAATAAAAAAGTTCTATACATTAAAATGTGAGAAAAAATAATAATAAAACACTAATTTACTTACAATTCCTAATTATATATATATATATATATATATATATATATATATATATATATATATATATATATATATATATATATATATATATATATATATATATATTCGAAATTCCTATTTATCAGAGTATCAGAAATAACAAAGTGGTGCACTGACTATATCGAACCTCCTTTATATACATATTGAACAATAAGCATCATTTTTACGCTAGATCATTGGGGAGCAGTGGTAATATGAGACTCATTTGATCACTTATGATGCGTACCCGAACGTTCTGATGCTTTACTTGACGATTCATTGAACGAATGAGTGAAATAGTGTTAAAGGAATCGTAAGACTCCATGCTCATTACTAATGATATTAATAAAGTGGAACTTCGCCTCCATCGATCGCTCTGTCAAATGTGCGTCTGGTGGGTGATCAGGAGGACTCGGATTTGATACCTGACGGGGGTCGGCATCATTCTTTCGAGGAGATTGGTCATGAGATCTTTTCTACGCCAATTCTTCCTGATTCAAGAAGGATGGTTGTCAGTTTCTGCTGAAAGAATGTGTACTGTATCGATTAACCGCGTACGTATAAGCGTGTCCAGAAAAAAAAATTTGAATAGGTAATCAGTTCCGGTAAAAATGACCTAAAAGTGTTGACTGGGGCGTTAAACTCTTAAAAAAAAAAAAAAAAAACAGTGGAATTTCATGATCGATCGTATGATGCGAACTTGATCCAGAAAGCTCGCGTTCTGATACTTTACTTAAAGAGGACTAAATGATCGAAATGTATTCTTTGCTTCCAGGGGATAACTCTTTTCTTGAAAAGTTAATGATTCATTGAACTGATGACGGAAATAATGTTGAAGGTATAGTAAAACTCCATCCTCATTACAAATTACAAAATGTTATTAATACAGCGGAACTTCAATAGTTCGACCTCTCACTTTGACACCACCAAAGAATTTTGTTCGAGACAGGAGTCGTCCGAGTCATTAATAGACTTGTCAAAAGACGTAATGAATTTTAGTGTTCTACGATATAAAGATGTTCTGCGAATTTTCATTAGTATCGCCTCGATAAGGCGATACTAATGAATACTCACAGCATTAAAACTTAACTATCATCGTAAATAAAAGACCGGTTGGAGTAAGTCTTTGTAAACGAACCATAAGTGTTCGAACCATTACAGTTCTACTGTATAAGAAACTGTCAGTAGCAACATAAAACCAAAATAACACATATCATAGACTAAACATACATCACGAAACCACACCTTTATTTCTGACATCCCCCTCAACCCAAGTTTTATGTAGTAAAATTGGGGTTTAAGGGGTTTTATGTAGTAAAAAGCTGTTTACAAGATATACCTTTATTCCTTATTTCCGATTGAAACATAGATTGCGGGTGCTCGTCAGAACCGCCTGGCCGAGGCGGTTCTAATGAGTATCCACGACCTAAATTTGTAGCAGAAATATTGAGAACTGAGAATTATTTTATGTATCAAAATTTGGGTTTAAAAGATATATATTAATTTTCCTTATTTCCGATTAAAACATAGATTGCGGGTGCTCGTCAGAACCGCCTCGCCGAGACCTAAATTTATAGCAGAAATATTGAGAACTGAGAATTATTTTATGTATCAAAATTTGGGTTTAAAAGATATATATTAATTTTCCTTATTTCCGATTAAAACATAGATTGCGGGTACTCGTCAGAACCGCCTCGCCGAGGCGGTTCTAATGAGTACCCACGACCTAAATTTATAGCAGAAATATTGAGAATTGATCAAAAATTCATTATATTTGTTGCATAGGCGCGTTTTCGTTATGGGATCCTATAGCAGATACACAATATCAACGCATTAACATATTATTAAACATATACTACGAGTATGCAAACGCCAGAGGAAATGTTGACGAATGCAGCGCATCTGAAGGAGAAAAATATCTCAAGAAAGCGTTATTAATCTTCGAACGACTCATCTACTATCTGCGCTTGTTTCGTTCGCTTAGCGGGTTTAAGAATTATATCTAAAATGTTCTGTTGTAACGCCGTCCTCGAGTACTTTGCGTTTAACGTAGAAGTAATTGAAGCCCAGTTTAGACTGTTTGTATGTGTAAACGGTCGTACCTTTAGCTCGTATGCCCCTGTTTTCGCTTGTTTCCGGGTGTTTTCGTTTCAAAACCCTTTTGAAGACTTCTTTTGGATTTTTCACGAGCTTTTTGTTGACACCCTTACAACTCATTTTTGAAATTTCTTGTTCTCGGTTTTCTACAAAATAAGTTTTGCTACAAAGTCCGATTAATTCGTCCCCGACAAATTCCGTTTTGAACACACCCGGCTCGCGTTTGTCGTATAGCGCGTGCTTGTGACAACAAGACCTCGGAAAGTACTCTAGAATTGGGGTCGGACCATCTTTACACTGACCTTTGACAGTCTTGAGATATTCTCCCTTCAGCTGCGGTTTTACAACTTCCTCAAACGTTGGCTTACTCAAAGCCATGTAACTACTATCCGTGTCCATTTCCAACAACTGATAGTCACTTCTGTCAACAAAACGATCTAGAAAGTCATAATGGAACTGTAACATTCTGAGTTTTGCTAAATTTAAAATGAACAGAGCAATCTGAATGGGTACATCAAGCTTAACCTTATCCTTAACAAACTGTACTTCATAAAATTCCTCTTTTTCATTTAGACATGATAGCTTTTGAAAATGGGACTCATTCACGGCTTGTGATGCATTGACACTGCCTTTAAAATATCGGGTTGTAGAGTGTTTAGTTTTATCCATGCATAAACACCCGTAAGATGCATTACCTTGAGTTTTTTTGGTTTCTGCCATAATTTTCATGTCAGGGTTAATGTCTCCCTCCCTTCTCGCTTCACTTATAGTTTTCGATAGACCGCGAAAACATCTCTTTTGTTGATATTCTACCACTTGGTGAACTTTAGTTACTTCTATACCATGATTTAAGTACCAGCGTAGCAAGGGTGTAGCCAAAAGTATATCACGGGCGGCCATCCCTCCCACCAGCAGGACCCTGGGCTGTTCTCCCAAACCTAATTCTTTCACGTGACTTTGCATGTGATCTCCGAAGGCTTCAAACGGAATTTCACTCGTGCAAAAAATGGGTGACATTTCCTGAAAATATTTCTGAGGTGGTAGCTGCGAGAAGTTTTCAAAACCCTTTCCCCAAACTTCAGGAACCTGCAAATCGCACTGTACGAAACCAAAAAGTTGCCCATTGCGAACTCCATCTAAAATTTCCCTTTCCGTAACCTTGCCTTTATGTTTTCTGTGGAAATGCGGTCTCTGCTCATCTATCATTCTATAGAGTTTCGGGCGCGACCTGCAAAGGTCCTTAAAACCGCATTCCCACATTTCAACGACTTTAAAGCCTTTGTTTTTAATATAATCAGTAGTCTCTTTAGTTCGATTAAAGCGAGACTCTCTACTCGCAAGCCAATTGGGGTCCTTGACATTTTTTGTGACTTCGCATAAATGGCCGTGGTAGTAACAACCCTGAAACTGATACACCGTGTTATTTAGCTTGTCAAAGCCGTCTACCGGGTAGGGTCCTACGCGCTTCTCACGACCTAAATTTCTCAAATGACCTATAGAATTCCCAGAGGTTTCGTTCAGAAAATCCAACCATGCAAAAGCTTTTAGGTAAATATCTCTCACCTCCGACTTAAACCCATTTTCTTCTCTGCGACGAACGAATATACCAGTGGGCAGGTCCTGATCCAAAGCCCAAAGATACAAGGCATTACAGTCGTAGCCCACGACTTTCTGGCAGATTTTACCATCTCTTAATTTGGTTACCCCGCTTTCAGCGTGTCTGTGAAATATAATTGAGGGTCCTCCGAAAAGACATTGTGCCATAAGTGTGTGTAAGTCTGCATTTTTCTGATCGATGAGGGAAAATTGGGCATTGTTTGATCTTGCGTAGTTATAGAGATTTTGCCTAGCAAGCCCGGGAAGGGATATGGCCGTTTTAAATACATCCAAGCCTTCATCAAAATACAACTGTTGCCATCTTTCTACGGCTGTTACGAATGGACCAACATCTAAGTTATTGTACCATATCAAATAATCTTTAAAAGTTTGCATGTTGTGATCACGCCAGACTTTTAAGCATTTGTCGTAATCATTCTGCGTCAGTTCTTCATTTTTGAATGAATTGAAAAACTGATCCCGACCAGGTAATGAGGTGTAATCTAGCTTACTATAGTTGTCAAACCACTCGTATGGGAAACAGCCCTTCTCTTCTTCGACATTAAAAGCCTTAAGGAAAGAGGAATAGCTGCTGTTGGGTGCTAAATATTGCGCCATGTCCAAAAATCTAAATTTTTCATTCGATATGCAAACGTAGGAATTGCACTTTTTGATCGTAAAAGTACTATTTCCCTCACTATCCACCTCATGCATGTTTAAATGAAAGAGAAGTTTTTCCTTGACAAGATTAATATCATACCTGCTAGAGCAAAATCCCAAAACTGGAATCTGAAACATATAGTTTTCGAACCTCGACAGTAGCGACGTAAGTTCATTTTTACGCGCCTCGTCCTCCTTTGTGAATGAACCCAGTGGGATTAGTTCGCCGCGTTGGATGCGCAATAACTCTTCCTCAGTGGTATCATCATCTCTTTGCTTTTGTTTTAAACTCTCAATTTCAGACCGTATTTCATTCAAGTCAGATTCCCATCTCACCTTCGCCAAGTCATAGGCTGCGGTTTGAATTTCAGTCATATAGGCGATCATGTCTTTGATCAAATTGTCGGGATTTAGGTTTACAAAACATTTGGGATCTTGAAAAGCCGGTACATTGCTACATACAGACACGCTCACCGGTATGTGTTCCCTTTGATACACGAGCTTTGAATCGCTGCTACATTCGACGGGTGGCTGAATCGCTTCAAAATCGTATATTAGGAACCAGGGGTAATGAACGTGTTCGCACTCTATTCCCACATCATGAAGTAAGTCAAATAGATAGTTTGGGGGAGAAAGAAAACCGCCCGGGTAGATAAACTTGTTTTTCTTTTCACAGCTGTGCTGATGTCGCTTGCAGCCTTTTGAGGATGGCCAGATTTTTTCACAAAATTTACACTGATATTTTTTACTGTATAGATCAAATTTATGGATGAAACTCAAATGATTACCACTCAAATTTAAATGCATGGTAGTGGGATACAGCCCTAAAGAAGTGTAGATTACTTTTGCTACCCCGCTTTCTTCCAATGAAAATATCTCAACATTCACTTCGAAACATGATTCGAAAGTTGGCATGTCTGTCTCAAGCATTAAACCTTGAAAGGGCTCCATGGGCTCCCGCTCTCCCACCCATCGTTCCAAATGTTTGACAGTGGCCAATTCAAGATTTTTCAGGTCGTGCCCCTGATGAAGGGCTAGACATCTAAAAGCGCACAGATTGTCTTGGTATGCATTACCCGTACGCTTCTCCGAAACCAATGAGTAAATGGACTTGTTATTTTTTATGTACTGCGGCACATAGGTTTCTGGGTTCCCTAACAAAAATTTGGTTTTGTAGACCGTAAAGCGAACGTTGGTCAGTAATTCTATGGTCCATTTCGTGTCTAGTCTCTGCATAAGGAGCATTTCTAATAAATTGAGGTTTCTCAGTTTTCGTTCTAATTTTTCCAAGTCTCGTCTGCTAGAGATGTAAATCGGGGCATCGAATATACCCTGGTGCTCGAATGGTTTGAAGTAGCGCGAGACACCCGTTTCCCTGTGTCTTAAAATGTAGCCAAAGTTTATCATTAACTTAAAGGCAGAAGTTTGTCTCGCGTAAACTTGATGGGCGAAAGTCATTAACTGCTCAACAGTGACTGTATTGTCTACTGGGAAATTGTAAAGGGACTCAATGCTTCCTTCCCTATACCGTTCTAAAATTATAGGTCTGTTGACCCGATATATTTGTCTGAGTTGATCATCTATACCATTAGGTCGTATCCACGGAGCATTGTGCTCGTCGTAGGGGTCTGCGTGTAGACCCCCTTGACCTATTTGCGGATGTTGTTCAGACTGGTGCTCGAACCAGCTACGCCTGTCCGCAAAACGTTCTCGACACTGTTGACAGCGATAGCGTAACTGGGGCTCGGGTTCTCTAATAGGCGGGTGTAAGTCCGGTACTCTATCATTGCGCGTATGGACCTGTGAATTTGCGGGCGTTTCATTTGTCGACTGAGAGGGACTCTGTCGCGGTTCGTTATCTAGTCATTTGGTACAGTTTGTCTTTTTGTGCTGACAAAGCTCTCGCCTATTTTGGAATTGAGCTTTGCATGACCTACAAGTCACAAGCCTATCAGCGCTGTTGTGAAAAGTTGATGAATGTTTTCTTAACCCGCTTGTTGAGCTGAAAACTTTTTTACATTGTAAACACTCATAACCTTTTGAAGATATTTTGCCTTTACATCCTATTTTATGCCTATTCATATTTGAACTTGTGCTAAAAGTTTTATGGCACTTTGGACAGGAAAAAGTTACTTTTTGGTGTTTACTTTTCACGTGGCGTAAAAGATCTTGACGGTGCGCAAAAGTTTTACCGCAATGTTCACAACTAAACCTCAAAGGATCCCTTTCGTAGTTGTCTCCCCTTCCTACCATGCGACTAGACCCATTCTCTAACCCGCTTTCATTTAGCGCTTGAAATCGTTGGAAGTAGTCTATACTTTCACCCATAGCAGAATGTTGGAATTCGATCGGACCACGTTCGATCCCTTCCAAATCATTTTGATCGTGCCCATTTAATTGCTGCTGATCCGAATTACCTCCCCTGCCAACCATCGAAGTCGTGTTTCCATCCATATCGGGATGATGTGCGATTTCGTTAACCCCGATTTCAGTCGGACCACGATCGGTCCCTTCCAAACTATTTGCTCGCGCCCATTTAATTGCTGTTGATCCGAATTATCTCCCCTACCAATCATCGAAGTCGCGTTTTCATTCGTTCGTGGCGGGGTTTCCGTCATCGGTCTAAGGTTGCACGCCCCACTATCGCGTGGGATATTATAAAACTTTAATTTAGGAACGATACCAGCTTGAACATGTAAAGCTAGTTGGGCTAATGAGTAGTCAGATGTACCGTTGGGGAAGGCGATATCGTAGTCTTCACTAATTTTGATTAGTTTTTCCCTTACATGAACGTTTTCAGAAATGTCATTACACATCGCCCATTCACTAATAGACTTAAAATCATTCATTTCCCGCAGCTGAAGTCGTAAAAAGGCGTCCGGGTCTCCTAAATTAACGAGAGCCCGGAGTATGCGGTGGTTGTCGATGAGCTGATATTCCTCGGCCCACTGACGTAATTCTTTGGGGTCCTGCAAATTTCTTATGGCCGAATTAAGATTTCCTCGCAAAAAGCTTTGACTTGGGGGCTTTTCTGATGACAGGTTTATTAAATCGAAACGAGATGAGTCGTAGCTGGGTGGAGAGCGGGCTAAAGCCTTAGATAATTCATATTCTGAGATGCTATCATCCCAGTGTTCTTTGAGTGGGGCTTGAACATCAACCTGACAAGAAAAAGATGGCTGCTTAGCGGTGTCAGTTTCAAATGCCTTGAAAGAATTAAAAATCAAACGATCAATCTCACTATCCGTCATAATTGGCTGATCGTCTCCTAAAATAATCGTGTCCAAGCTTCCTGGCAATGAGGTGGGGCGGGGTCGGGCCTCCTGCGCGTCCTCTTCCTGGCGATCTTCTTGGGGTGGCTCCTTTGGGGTTTCTTCCGACGTAGACTGAGACTGGGCGTGGAATAGAAGTTCATCATCCGTGTCCGAAAAGTCCTCATCCTGGGTTTCTGTCTCCTCCTCATCATTATCATTATCCAAGGACTGCGCGTGGTACATTTCTTCTTCATCTACCTCCGTCATCTGACTCGCCCTTAATTCGATGAGTCTGTCTTGGACAAGGGGGTGGTTAGCGCACTGATGCTTACGAGCCCATAGAAGGAGGGCCTCCTCAGTCTCGACACCGGATAGTCCTTGCTTCATTACGGCCTCTTCAGTCGATTTTAGAGATTGTTGGGACGAAATCGTGGTGCTGGAAGTATTGTTAAAAAAAATGTGATACGATGACTTACGTGGTGTTTTCCTGTTTTCTAAACGCCTACAGAGTCCGCGGTTCCATCTATTTTTTTTATGTAAAAATGTCCTAAATAGTATTGACTGGTCCGTTAAACTTTTGATCTGTGTATCTAGTTACTTACCCACTATTTCTGCAATACAAATATCCTAACCTACACATAAAATGACCTTCAACAATAACACGAGGTTTCCCATGGAATGCACGTGCGCAATCGTTAAAGCGACTGTTCCAACGCTAAAAATAGAGCTACGATACATCGTTTCCACAGCGGCCAAGTATCGAAAACCCCTTCCCCAGGGACCCTTATTTAACCCCGGGAATCAAAATATTACCCGTATTATATTCTACTAATCCCTTCAATTTGATTTGCCACATAACCGTGTTCTAAAAAAAAAATAAAACAAATTATAACCATTTGACCTCTCCCCTAGAGCCTCAATTTGATCCTAGGGCTAAAATTGTACTTGTATTGTATTCTACTAATCACCCCCATTGATTTAATATATCGCATGACTATATTCGATAAATTTTGATTTTTGACCCCCTCCCCCCTTTGACCCTCCCCAAGTCCGATCCCTTGGACATGACCCAGGGGTCGCAACTAACCAAATATCTATATCATCAATCGTTACTCATGCAAAGTTCGGTTTCAAAATCTACTTCGAAATTGATTTTTATTGATATTTGACCCTTTGACCCCTATCCAAGGCCTCTGGTGACGGGGTCAACAAATGTGACGTTGTGCGCCCTCATCGTTTAAGGGCGCATATCTAAGGAGCGCAGACATTTCCAGTAGAATTATAAAACAATCGAACAATACTTCGCTTTTACCTTTCTAAAACATTTACAGGTGTATTTGATGTGAACAGTCCGGTCAGGGTTTAGAGCGTTTGTAAAAACGAGGCAGACAGGGAGTGAACGAAAGTTTAGCCCAAACCCGCCTATACAAATACATTTTCAATTTTTTGGTCAAAACAGAATTTGATTTGATTGGTTGTGCGTGCTCATTAGAAACGCCTTAACCGAAGCGAATCTACGTCATTTTGAAGAGGTTTTTTTTTTTTCTTCACCCAAGACTGTATGTTATTCAGTATTTTTATTACTTTTTTTCTCCTAAACATGAGATTGCGCATTAGAACCGCCTCACCGAAGCTATTCGGTCTGCCTGGTGTTGTTTTAGACCATTTGTAAAAACAAAACACAGACAAGTCGTTTCCTAAGGACAGGGAGACAACTGCGAAGATACTGTCACATTCAAGATCAATAAATTATCGTCACGAAAACGCGCCTATAGTTTGTATACTTTAAACACCGCTTTTATGTAATAAAAAATGGGGTTTATAGTTCGTTTGTTTGACTAGTGGTTTAACGCCTCCGTCAACGCAATTTAGGTCATTTTGGAGACGTTGCTTCCAATTGTGTGGGACTTTTACCCGACATTGAGATGAAATGACATCTGAAACCCCACCGCCCAATAAAACCAATAGGGTTTATATGCAAGGACGGGTCGACTCGCAGCAGTTTTCCTGAGTAGGCTTAGACCTTCTAAGCGGATTACCAGTACTAATGTGCGATCGCTATCAACTTTGCGCGGAAGCATAGTGCAGCCCATTTATTTCTCCAAGCCGGGGGGGGGGGGGGGCAAGATAAGATTTATGGAGGTTTATAGAAACATACATAATTTCGCTAATTCCGCATAGAAATATTATTTTGAACACTTTTATAGAGGTTCAGAAACATAAATCGAGAGCGTTCGTTACGTTGCTTTGAGCTGGATTAGTGAAAAAAGCATAACATTTTTTATCAGATATTCGCTACTATGATGTTTTAGGCGCGTTTTCGTGACGTTCTACGGAGAGACCACGACAACTTACAATAAGACGTGCGTGAGCAGAAAGTGTACAGAACAGTCTGCATATTTATCTTTTTCAGACACATATATTAACCCTGTCGAATAGATTGTTTAAATTCGCAAGCTGCGTGACAAACAGTGTTGAACCTGATAGGATCTACACTGTTTGTAAAGGCGAGGTTGTCGTGAACAGTAGATCGTAATTGACGAATCTGGTCAGACAAATTTCACCTACGCATATATTAACCCTTATCCTGTTGAATAGATTATCAACCAATCTGATCTCACACCGCCTTCGTTTAGTGACAAACAGTGTTGAACCTGATAGGATCTACACTGTTTGTAAAGGTAAAGTTGTCGTGAGCAGTAGCAAATAAGGTAACAAATGTACAAATATAAATCGCACTTACATCATTTTTCCTTCCATTTTATTTTCCTTTTCCTCAAAAAAGCAGAACACAAAACGTACAGATAATATTGCGTGGCTTTCCTTCCGAAGAAATAAGCTAGCAAGTGGGAAGAGTGGATGTGTGTGAGGGGTTTTTATGCGGAGAAAAGCCTCCAAGACAACCTCTTTGATGCTTACTGAAGAATCCATCCGTGTGTTCAATGATCGCCAATCAATATTGGTGGGGCGAAATTGTGGGTATAGAAAAACAATCAACTAGGGCGGGCGAAAACCGTCATCTCTTGTGCGTTTTCGTAGAAATAAAACGCATATTTTCTTAATGGATTGGCAATTAAACGATCACGACATTATCTCTCTTGTGCGATTGTACAAGAATAAGGTCACATACTTTCTTAAAAGTGGACCAATAGAACAATCAAGGTTGTTTAAAACTTTTAGCTGTTAGTAGTTGTAGCGTCTGATAAAGCGTCTGACAATGTACTACAAACATTAACGCTCTATCGTTTAGACAATAATAGACTCTATTGTTACACTTGGGAAACGATGTAGGCGCTAACGATGTTGTTTGAAAAATATACTTAACCGCGATTAAACGCTGTCAATGTATATTTACGCTCACACCTGATCGCATACCAACACGAATGAATGAGCCGTGTGAATCAAAGAGGCCCAAAATGATGCTAACTCCGAAGAGCTCCAAAATGATGCTTACTCCAAAGAGGTCCAAAATGATGCTTATTTGAATCATAAGAGGTCCGGGCTGATTAGGGACATATATATACTACTGTTATCGTAATTTGCAGGCACAACAATGTGTGACCTGCTGCTCCCTATGAAGCAGCAGGTACTGGTACGACGCTAGGCGTTAGGGTCCAGCAAGGGCGGACAGACCACCGTAATCAGCGTAGACCAGAATCAGAATCATTGTTCATTGTCAACAAATGTGAGACCATAAAAGAGGTCAATTAACCTGCAGGATATTCGGACGATCGCTAAACCTGTGATCGGCAACCTGTGATCGGCAACTATGTCGATAGACTAGTGTGCAGTTTGCACTAGTTCGCGAGAGGAAGTTTCACGCGAGAGGGGGATTCACCCTAAGTTATAAACTGGCCAGTCGCGTCTTGTGTTGTTTCTTTTTTTGTTTTTGTTGTTGTTTTTGTCGTTTGCTTCTGTAGGTATTCACGTCACCCGTTCCGAGCACAGAACATTGTTTTGCCTTCGGAGCGGACGTCGTGAGTTGGCTACAGAAGCAACAAATTGTGATGTTTTGTGTTAGTAAGTGTTGTATGTAGATACTGTAAATAATTCATGTCATTCATCTAACATCTTTCTTGTGCCTTACCCCACAGCTGCCCGTACACCTGTCAGAGATCACGCTCGGTTGTCTTGTCAGCATGGGGGTTTGCGGGACGCTGATCTCTGGCTGGTGTTCCCGGCTGTGGAACAGCACATTGATACTCTGAATCATCAACTTTAAAAAAAAAAATGCATTGACAGCCACATTTAGAAATTAACTTTAATCTTCCTTCCTGCGTTGATGAAGTGCGAAACCCATGTATTCAACTGAATGGATACTGACAAGTCGATAATTTCTGAGCAGGAAGGCAAGGCAAACCCCACTTTTTCTTGGTAACGAAAAATTTAAGTAGACCCCACTTAATTGTGTTACCTGACATTCTAATAAGTTAAACTGGAGTTACTAATTGATCTTACCCACACATGGTTCTGACGTAGTGACGTTAACAATTTACTGACGTTGACATAACGGTAGCGTTAATATTTACGCAGTGGCTTGAGGTTAGGTATGACGTAATAGAAACATTAATGGTGACTTGTTGTGATCGGAGTTTTGTAATGTGATAAAACTTCGGATTGTAGCATTTTACTGTAAACGTCGTCAGTTTATGACGTCATATTAGACTACCAGTGCGCAACGTCATACTTTGCTGAAAGCATTTGACATTTCAAATCGCGTGTGCTTTAATAACTAACGTTTTAGTTAGATTAACGCGTATAACACATATCTTAACGTTTTAGTTAAGCCCATTCAATCATCACTGATCATAACTGATCAGTTTATAGTGGTTTTGATAGTAACGTGAGATTTACGTTATCAATAATGGAGCGTTTAATGCAAATGGGAAAGGACTTAGGTTATGAGGGGAAGGAGTTACAAGGTTTTGTTAAAGAGCAGCAAGATATTGAGCGGGCAGAAAGGCAAGAGCAAAGGGATTTAGAAAGGTTAAGGTCTGAAGAAAAAGAAAAGGAAAGGGGGGAAAAGGAAAAGGAAAGGGTACATGAACTAGCTAAGTTAGAGGAAAAGGAAAAAGAAAAGGAAAGGGCACATGAACTAGCTATGTTGAATGTTAATAAGGAACTTGAAATGGCACGCATTAAGACTGAAAGGGAGGCAAAAGAGATTAGTGAGGCCCATTTAGAACAAATAAAACATGGGTTTGAGCTACAGCACCAAGAATTAAGGAATCAGTTAGAAATGCAGAGAGCGAAGCTCGAGCTAGAATTGGAAAAGCAAAAAGCTGAGAAGGTGGCTCATGCCCGGGATCCTAAGTTACCTTATTTTGAAGAGGGTAAAGATAAAATGGATAGTTATTTATCTAGGTTTGAGAAATATGCTACGGCTAATAAATGGGATAAGAGTGTTTGGGCCGCGTATTTAAGTGCATTGCTCAAAGGGCGCGCACTTGATGCATATGACCGGTTGTCAAATGAGGATGCGGCGGATTATGAAAAGTTAAAGGACGCTTTATTAAAGAATTTTGACATGACAGAGCGCGGATTTAGGAAGCAGTTTCGTTATAGTAGGCCCGAGAAATCAGAAACGTTCATACAGTTCAGTAGTAGACTGAGAAGTTATTTAGAAAAATGGCTTAATATGGCAAAGATAGAAAAATCTTTTCCGGCTGTCTGTGATTTCATGGCAAGGGATCAGTTCCTGGAGTCATGTAATAGAGAACTGTATGTACATCTGAAGCCAAAACAGTTTGGTAATTTAGATGAAATGGCTAGGGAGGCAGATTTGTTTGCAGAAGCGCGCGGGGGCGTATATATATAGTTGCATTAATAAGGGGCAACGCGATAATAGAGGCGCAGCGCAGGGTAAACAGGACAAAGTTGACTCGAACAAACCGAGTGGTAGACCGGATATCAAGTGTAGCATATGCGGTAAGGGGCATTTAACAATTAAATGTTTTAAGAACCCCGACAGGAAACAATTGTATAGCGCAGAGGTAGGAGCAACTGGAGTTGGGGATAGCGGTGTTAAGGAAAATTTTAACACGCGCGTAGAGACTCAAGGTTCTCAGGTTAAGAATGAGAATACGCAGAATGTAGGTCGTGGTTATACACGTGGTCGTGGTAATTTTAGAGGGTCTTTTCGCGGACGCGGTAAAAATAATAGCACACCACGTGGCGCAGCACACCAAGTTAGTTTTTGTCAGACGGAAGTAACTAGGAAAGGTGATGAGATTGGAAGTATTTTTGAAAATAAGGTTGGTGATCCTTTGATTTCGGATAGGGAGGAGTGTAGTAAGGAAACTAGGGAAGGTGTCTGTTACTTCTTAAAGGCAAGGTTACCGACGGCACAAGGATTGGTTAATAATAAAAAGGTGGTTGTATTAAGAAATACTGGGTGTACAGGCTGTGTCGTTCGGAGAAGTTTGGTTTCGGATAGTCAGTTAATAGGGAAGGAATCAAATGTTACGTTGATTGATGAATCCACACAAAGGTATCCTTTGGCAATGATTGACATTGATTGTCCTTTTTTCACTGGGAAAACTGAAGCTTTGTGTATGGATGATACGTTGTACGATTTGGTTATCGGTAACATGAACTAGCTATGATATGTCTCATTTCTCAGCTGCGGCTGTAACTAGGTCTCAAACTAGGCAGGATGAGAAGCCTTACAGAAAACTTAAGGTTCCCGATCAGATCATTAACGATGACAAGGAGGCTTTCAAGCAAGCTCAGGTTGATTATCCAACTTTGGAAAACATCAGGAAAAGGGTTGTATCTGGGAACAAGACTGTGAGTCGTGGTTTAAACCGAGGTGAAACTAGGTTTATTGAGAAAAAGGGTTTGGCATATAGGGAGTTCACCAAGGGTAACAAAGTCTCTTTCCAACTTGTGGTCCCTCAAAGTTTCCGAGGAAAGGTGTTGAAACTGGCTCATGAAACGCTTATGTCTGGACATATGGGTATTAGGAAGACATTGGATAGAGTTGTAACTGAGTTTTACTGGCCCGGTATTTGCGGTGATGTCGCTAGATTTTGTAAATCTTGTGATATTTGTCAGAGAACTATTCAGAAAGGTCGGGTCACTAAAGTACCTCTAGGAAAAATGCCATTGATTGATTGATACGCCATTTAAGAGGGTGGCAGTGGACATAGTTGGTCCAATTGAGCCTCGATCTGATAGGAAATCTCGGTATATTTTAACCATGATAGATTATGCGACAAGGTATCCAGAGGCGATAGCTTTACCGAGTATTGAGACGGAACGTGTCGCGGAAGCGCTTATTGAAATGTTTAGTAGGGTTGGCATTCCTGATGAAATGTTGACTGATTGTGGATCACAGTTTACTGCTGAGGTAATGAAGGAAGTCAGCAGACTTCTTTCTCTTCAACAGTTAACGTGTAGTCCGAGACACCCAATTTGCAACGGACTGATAGAGCGTTTCCACGCTACGTTAAAGCAGATGTTACGTCGCATGTGTGCTGAACGTCCAAAAGATTGGGATAAATATCTTCCAGCTTTATTATTTGCGGTAAGGGAAGTCCCACAAGAGTCTTTAGGATACTCCCCTTTTGAGTTGTTATATGGACGTAACGTCAGAGGTCCAATGGCAATATTAAGAGAATTATGGGCTGAAGAGGTACGCGATGAGCAAGTTCTTTCGACGTATCAATACGTTATTGAGCTTAGGGAACGGTTAGAGCAGACATGCAAATTAGCGCGTGATAATTTAAAGAAGGTTCAGATTAAGCAGAAAGCTTATTATGATAAAGGCGCGAGGTCGCGTAAATTTGACGTCGGCGATAAAGTGCTGTTGTTACTACCGACAGACAGTAATAAATTATTGCTTCAATGGAAAGGTCCTTATGAAGTGGTTGAGGTAGTGAACAGAATGGATTATAAGATTGACGTCAATGGAAATGTTAACACATATCACGCTAACATACTGAAGCAATATGTGGAACGTCAGAATGTGACGTCACATTGCTTGCTTTCTGTAGAGTCCATTCCGTCAACTGAAAATGATGACGTTGACGAATTCTCATTGGAAGATTGCGCTTTTCCTTCTGCAAAGCAACCAGAGACGTTTAAGGACGTCAATATTTCAGAAATGTTAACGCAGGATCAGCGTAAAGAAATAGAGACGTTGATAAAAGAATACCCGGACGTACTGTCCAGTGTACCAGGACGAACTGACCAAATAGAACACGACATAAAGTTGCTGACGTCGGAACCAGTGAGGTCAAAAGGTTATGCAATACCATATAAAGTACGGGATGTAATGGAAAAAGAAATTCAAGATATGTTAGATTTAGGAGTTATTGAGCCATCAATATCTCCATACTCATCCCCTGTAGTACTTGTCCCTAAGAAAGATGGTTCGGTGCGGTTCTGCATTGACTTCCGTAAACTTAATAAAGTGACGGAGTTCGATGCAGAACCAATGCCAAATATGGAGGAGGTTATAAATAGAATGTCGGGGCACAAATACTTTAGCAAATTAGATTTGTCAAAAGGTTATTGGCAGGTAAAAATGACGCCTAAGGCAAAACCCCTAACTGCGTTCGAAACCCCCAAAGGCTTGTTTCAATTCAAAACTATGCCATTCGGTTTGGTAAACTCAGGAGCAACATTTTGCAGGTTGATGAGAATGATTCTGTCCGAACTTTCTAACGTTGATAGCTTCGTCGATGATATGTGGATCTTTACCGAAACTTGGAAAGACCACTTGACGTCATTACGTGAAGTTTTGGATAGACTTAGGACAGCCAAGTTGACGGCAAAACCTTCCAAGTGTATGATTGGGTATAGCAGTATCGAATGTCTTGGTCACAGTGTAGCTGCTCAGTCAGTAAGACCGCAAGAAGACAAGATACAAGCTATAATGGATGCTCCTCGACCTTCTACTAAGAGACAAATAAAGTCATTTCTTGGGTTGGCCGGTTTCTACCGCCGTTTCATTCCAAATTTCTCATCTATTGCTTCCCCTTTGACAGATTTAACAAAGAAAAGTAGACCAAATAAGATCACAGACTGGCAGGACCATCATGAAAAGGCTTTCCAGACCCTGAAGAATAGACTCACGTCTAGTCCTATTCTTCGTCTTCCTATCTTTCATGATGGGAATCCGTTCATACTCCGGACGGACGCTTCTGATGTTGGTATAGGAGCCGTTTTGCTCCAAGAATTTGAAGGGGAAGGACGACTTCCCATTGCTTATGCCAGCAAGAAACTTTTGCCTCGTGAGAAAAACTATTCTGTAATAGAGAAGGAATGTTTGGCTATTATCTGGGGTGTTGAGAAATTTCGCAAGTATCTTTACGGAGTAGAATTCCTGCTTGAGACAGACCATAAGCCCTTGTCTTATATGCAAACAGCAAAAGTTCTCAATCCTCGAATTATGCGTTGGGCAATGAAACTACAGCCGTATAGATTTCGGATTGTTGCAATTCGGGGCCAGGAAAATTTGGGGGCAGACTACCTTAGTAGGTAATTCTTCGCACGGTTGTTGTGTAAAAAGCTGTCTTGTTTAGATAGGTTCATCCTATTCCATCTCTGTACACAAAGAAAAAAACATTTCTGATTGTTTTTTCTCCAAAAGGGGAAACCTTTGTTACGAGATGGAATAGGAAACCTCTCTGGTGCTTATGCACATCTAAATTATTTTAGTAGATATATGGTAGGGCGGTGCGAGTGAAATATTTTAGGTGAAATATAGTACGCAAACTGTGCTGCTCCATGAACAAGTCATGCACATATCATACGATGTATGCATGAGTGGTTTATAGAGAGCTGTTTTTACAATACAGGGGGCCGCTATAAGGCCGAGTCCTATAGAATTTGCCTAAAAATCGCCAACCGCCAAATTGTGCCATATATGATTTTTATTCCCGTCACGTGTTGTGTGGGTGTTCGTTTTGACAGGAGTCATGTCATTGATTATAGGGTCGTTTCATCAATTTTTCCTATGGGAAATATACTATTTGAACGCAAATCCATTATCTACTCGATTTTTGCTATCTGGCTTTGTTTGTGGCCGGTATCTCCACCTCGCCACGAATTGAGCAAGGTAATATGAGTAGGCATGATTTTCTGGTAGTATTCATAGATATATAAACCCTGAGAAAAACGAACACTTTAGCAGCAGGTCAAGTTGTAACGTATACCTACAACATCGTGTCGGGAAGTAGAAAGTATATTGAAAGGTATGTTAAATCTATGTTTAGTATTATTTTTGTATGAACATGCTTGTAGGTTTTGGAGGGGTTTACTTCTAGTATACCCCAACTTTTTGAAGCCTATTCTGAATTCACTGTTGTGGCCTGTAGTGATTAGGCTACTAGCTTTGCCAGCTAGACGTCGCAGGATTGATCCCAGGCTTCTCCAGTAGTAGAATGAGTCTTTCTAAGTGAGGTCCTGTCTCATGCTGACCCTAGATGTTGGTGAGACGTAAAGTTTGGACACCCGCTCATTCTAGATTCATTTAGGCTTTTAGACCCCTTTTGTAGAATGTAATTAATAAACGCCGGGTCACTTGTTTGATCCATGACTTTTGACTAGCTGTGGTTAGAAAACCGTGGTTCCGTCCCAATATGATATTAGGTGTAGAGGGGACGTAAACTTAGACGGGTTTAACCATATCTTCATCATCAGGGCAAACTCTTACAAGAGCCTGTTGGGTTATCCGTGATGATGAACCGTAATGAATTTTAATTTTACAAGCATGTTCACGTTGATTAGAAATAATTTTGTTCAAGAAGAATTACGAGTTCATTTTGTAATGATGCCGTTTTTGTCTGATAACTCAGTTTGTGCATGTATGTACATATAAAGAACGTGATGATGATAAGTGGGAGTATTTGGTCGCCACACGTCATAACGGCCTGAGCGGCGGGGATGACGTCAGCTGCGTCATCGGCGTCGCGAGGACGGTTGTGACGGGGTGCCTACCAAATACAGAGTGAATTTACGGCAAACAGTGTTGGCCCTTATGAAACACTAACAAATGTTGTGGATTATAGATGAAAATCTTCTGTTGTAGTTTCTATCTGTTATTTATGTATTGAATTTGTGAATAGCTATATTTGTGAGCCGTGTCGCGGAGAAGGATATGAAATAGAGATTGTTATGTTTCCTGTAATTGACAGCTGACCAGGTAGCGCAAAGGCGTGGTCTGTTCAATTGCCTCCTACTTGTGATAATGTAGTGAGCACAAATTTGATGAGTATTATGCTCAGTAGTAGTGAGCATTAATTGATTTCTGTAGTGCTCAGTAAGGAAACATGAACTTTGAGTATTATTGTGTCAAGCGCTGGGTGCTGATAATTTGATGCACAGTTAAGTTGAGTTCTGCTGTACGGTTATTTGTCGCATGCACCAATCAGCCTGTATGTCTGGTCGGCGCATGCGCAATAACGGTATATGCATGAACATATTCTTACTTCTCCGGGAGGGGGATCATGATATAGCATGTATGTTTTGTGACTCGTTTCTAGTCCAGTTATCGTAATTTGCAGGCACAACAATGTGTGACCTGCTGCTCCCTGCTTCATAGCAGCAGGTACTGGTACGACGCTAGGCGTTAGGATCCAGCAAGGGTGGACAGACCGCCGTAATCAGCGTAGACCAGAATCAGAATCATTAGTCATTGTCAACAAATGTGAGACCATAAAAGAGGTCAACTAACCTGCAGGATATTCGGACGATCGCTAAACCTGTGATCGGCAACCTGTGATCGGCAACTATGTCGATAGACTAGTGTGCAGTTTGCACTAGTTCGCGAGAGGAAGTTTCACGCGAGAGGGGGATTCACCCTAAGTTATAAACTGGCCAGTCGCGTCTTGTGTTGTTTCTTTTTTTGTTTTTGTTGTTGTTTTTGTCGTTTGCTTCTGTAGGTATTCACGTCACCCGTTCCGAGCACAGAACATTGTTTTGCCTTCGGAGCGGACGTCGTGAGTTGGCTACAGAAGCAACAAATTGTGATGTTTTGTGTTAGTAAGTGTTGTATGTAGATACTGTAAATAATTCATGTCATTCATCTAACATCTTTCTTGTGCCTTACCCCACAGCTGCCCGTACACCTGTCAGAGATCACGCTCGGTTGTCTTGTCAGCATGGGGGTTTGCGGGACGCCGTAAACCCACATGTAACAGAGAGAGAGAGAGAGAGAGAGAGAGAGAGAGAGAGAGAGAGAGGACCTGTCGTTTTCGTAATGCGAAATTTCACATGGTGATTCTCCCATTATCTTACATTAGATTTCGCCAAAAGTTTAAAAGAATTCCACTGTTTTACGCTGTAATTAACACTTTATCTGTCCCACTACCTTTGAAGCAATACGACAGATGACGGCCAGGGCTTTTCCCGTTCTATTTTTAGAACCGGAAGTACGTTACGAAAAAAGCTCCCATACGACAGAATGAGTGGCCGTTGACGGCGAGGGCTTTTCCCGATCTATTTTTAGAACCAGAAGTACGTCACGAAAAAGCTCCTATTCTTTAACAACACTGTTAATACACACACTTATCTATATGATTGGACAATCTGATTGAAACCCGATCTAAGCTGAACTATGTACGCCTAGCTAGCCGCAGCTGGATCGGATTTTAATCAGATTGTATGATTGGATTAACTACTGTTGTCCTACTTGTAGGTGTGAATTGCCGCTTCATTTACCGTGAGGGCCACCGCACACTTGAATGAATTAACACACAATGCTATCTTTCCAATATATTTTTTGAGTGCTCCATTGCCAATTAATGTGGGATGTCAGGTTTGTTTTGGTAAGTATACAAAATGTGAATGCTCTTGTAGCAAAGTCTGATCCGGGTCTACATAGTTTCCAAGGTGCGCAGAAACAAATCACAGGAAACAATGTAACGGATTTAAAAGGACTCCACCCCTTTTGATTTGTTAAGGTGATCCATACATGTTAAATGTTCATTCACTTTTGAACAGTCAAAAAGGTGGTCTCTTAAAAGGAGACAGTATGTGTAGACCCCTCCCCCCCCCCCAAAGCCTAAGCAATGAATATCCCTCTTAACCCCACTTCAGTGTATAGAGAAAAATGGGGCATAATCATAATACCCTTTTCTTATTAGTACCACCCTATCAAAGTGGCTCTTACTAGCGCCCACAATCTATATTTTGACTAGAAATAAGAAAAATATTGAACATGAATAAAACGACTACTATTAAAATATATCCTAAATAGGGTATTAATTAAAAAAAATCAGCATATCAGCAGTTCAGCGTTTTAGTGAACATGCATTTACAATAACACACCCGAGCGACATTATGCATTTTTCACATCTGCAAAATGGCTACTTTTCTGATGAAAATTCGTGATATTTTTCTTATATTTCTTATTTATACTGCAAACATAGGTTGTTGGTGCTCGTTAGAACCGCCTCTAACGAGTACCCACAACCTATGTCTTGGGGCAGAAATAAGAAAAATAGTGTATACCCGCGTAATTCCCATTTTTCTCTATATAAACTGGGGTTTATGGGGTGTCTTTATTTCACGGACTTGTTCACGTGATGGTATGAGGAGTTGGGGAGATAACAATTCCTGTTTGCAACATGACTAAAACTAACGAAGGGCCGTAAACCTGCTTAAAAGTAGTCAAGTGCGCCTTGGTATATTTGGTAATGAGAACAGTAACTGAAAGGATTCATCCAAATTTTTTGAAAACTGCAAGAAGTTTTGCGGGGCCATGCAAGACTTCATGTAGAAAAAATGGAGATACCTTTGCTAAAATCAATCAGTACAACATGACCTCGACCTCAACATGGTCTTCTTCAGGTCATTGAAAACAAAACTGCAAGATGTGTTACGGAGCCAAGACTTCACATAGAAACAAGAGGGCCATGATGGCCCTGGATTGCTCACCTGATCTATATTGTACAAATGGAATTGTAGGTAATATATGGTGGAGTAGAGGGTTTGAGAATTTTTTGTTGACCCAAGGAGGTTTTTATATTTTTAACTCTAGCGGCCTTCTTGTTCATCCAAGCACAATGGTTTGAGCAATTTTGGAAGAGGGTCACCCAAGGAACATTCCTGTGAAATTAATTCGAAATCCATCCACTGCTTAAGCAGGAGAGTTTTTTTTGCAAGTTTTTTTTCTATTATTAGCTCTGGCGGCCACCATTTTCATCCCAGTAGAATTGTATGAATAATTTTAATAGAGGGTCACTTAAGGAACATTCCTGTGAAATTATTTTGAAATCCATCCACTGGTTAAGGAGGGGAAGTTGTTTAAAGGTTTTTTTTTCTATTTTTAACTCTGGAGGGTATCTTGGTTACCCGAGCAGAATGATTTGAGCAATTTTGGTATAAGGTCACCTAAGAAACATTCCTGTGAAGTTATTTAAAAATCATCCACTGGTTAAGTAGCAGAGTACATTTAAAGGTTTTCGTATATTTAGCTCTTGTTAACCCGAGTGGAATGGTTTGAGCAATTTCGGTAGAGGGTCACCCAAGGAACATTCCTGTGAAATTATTTCGAAATCCATTCACTGGTTAAGGAGGAGAAGTCTTTTAAAGCCTTTTCTATTTTTAGCTGGCAGCCAACTTGTTCATCAAAGCGGAACTTTTGAGCAAAATTGGTAGAGGGTCACTTAAAGAACATTCCTTTGAAATTAAATCAAAATCCATCCACTGGTTAAGGAGCAGAAGTCGTTTAAAGTTTTTCTATTTTTAGCCCAGGAGGCCATCTTGTTCATCCGAGCGGAGCAGTTTGATCAATTTTGGTAGAGGATCACTCAAGGAACATTCTTGTGCAGTTATTTCAAAATCCATCCACTGGTTAAGGAAAAGAAGTTGTTTAAAGGTTTTTTTCTATTTTTAGCTCTGGTGGCCATCTTGTTCATCTGAGCGGAATAGTTTGGGCAATTTTGGTCGGGGATCACCCAAGGAACATTCCTGTGAATTTATTTTGAAATCCATCCACTGTTTAAGGAGGAGAAGTCGTTTAAAAGCTGTTCTATTTTTAGCTCTGGCGGCCAGCATGATCACCCGAGTGGAACGATTTGAGCAATTTTGGTAGAGAATCACTCAAGGAACCTTCTTGTGAAAATTATTTCAAAATCCAAGCACCGGTTAAGGAGAAGTCGTTTAAATTTTTTTTTCTATTTTCAGCTCTGGCGGTCATCTTGTTCACCCTAGCGGAACGATTTGAGCAGTTTTGGTTCAGAATTACCCAAGGAACCTTCCTGTGAAATTATTTCAAAATCTGCCTAGAGGTTTTGGAGAAGAAGTCGTTTAAAACAAAAGTTGACGACGAACGCACGCACGGACGGACGACGGACAAAGACCGACCACAATAGCTCACCTTGAGCACTTCATGCTCAGGTGAGCTAAAAAAAGAGATAACTTTGGTAAAAATTAGTTCAGCATGACCTCGATAAAATATGGTCATCTTCAGATCATGGTAACAAGTGTACGAGGAGCTGCGGAGACACGATCTTGTCTATGAACGGAAAGACGGACGGACTGACATATGAACCCTTCGACCAACGTCGGGGGTCAACCAGACAATTTCACTTAGATCCATTGAGAACTGTGCTGAGACAATATTGTGCCTACGGAGTGACGGGCGGACAGACGGACATATGGACGAACCCTTTACTTTTGTCCCTTCGACCGTCGTACCGGCGGGGGACGACAATAACTGGAAAGTTCATCAAAATCCCTAGAGATTAGAAGTGTACATGTACGAGTAGTGGAGACTAAATATTCCGATCGTTTCAGCGAATAGATCGGAATAATTGTCTAGTCGGTTCATTCAGTAAAAATGTTCCTTTATTAGCAGTCGAATGCGACCTCATGTCTTCCAAGTCGAATACGACTTGGTGCAGCACGGATTTTTTTGTGGATTGAAGTTGTTAACGTGGTTCAGTTTTCCAGGCGACTTTGAAGAGTACACTTCGATTTACCAAAATTTGTATAGTTTTCGACCACAAAAATAGTTCTATTCCAAGTCTGTAAACAACCAATTTCGATCATATATGATTTATAACGCTCTCTGTTCAGAAACGCTTCTATAAAGTGCGCCAAATTGCATATCGTTTTCGTTTCATTTTGTTACTGTTATAGAGTAGACAAGAACTTCAGTTGATAAAATGGCTAAAACTGACAAAGGACCATAACTCTGGTAATCCAGAGGACCAATGGTCCTGAACCGTTCACCTGAGTGCTGAGCATTAGAGCCATTTGTTTTCAGAGACGAAGAATTTTGAAGGCTTTTTTTTCATTCACATGTAAGTTTGGCCTAGATATGCCCAGCTGTTTTTTTTCTTCTTTAAGTTTGGCATGGCCGCCATATTTGTCATATGAAAACTCATACTCCCTGATTTCCATTTCCTGGTTTCTTAAAGCTGTCATATAAAATTTGATTAAAAATGGACCAGTGCTTTCTGACAGTTTTTTTTAGATGACATTGACCTTGAATACTCATTTAGTTTCATTTTCTCAAATTTTACAAATTTTGCGAAAAATGCACAGTTTTTACTATTTGCCATATAAAAGCTCATTGATTTCCATTTCTTTGTTCCTTAAAGCTTTCATATAAAATTTGATTACAAATGGACCAGTGCTTTCTGACAATTGTTTTAGATGACATTGACCTTGAATACTCATTTAGTTTCATTTTCTCAAATTTTACAAATTTTGCGAAAAACGCAGTTTGACTATTTGCCATATAAAAGCCTGTGTGACTAAATTTGACCTTGGCTTAAAATAGGTCAAGGTCATCCAGAGATCATCATTTGAACAAACTATGGTTAGCTGGAGTCCCAAATGCGACATGCTTCAGGAAAATCAATCGATTGGTTCTGGAAAAAAAGATTTCTGAAGTTTTTTTGCCTTATACTGGCATGGTTACCATATTGGTCATGTAACCAAACTCATAACTCATATTAATTAATTTTTATTTCTTTGTTCCTAAAAACTTTCAGATGAAATTTGAGTACAAATGTCCTAATTAGTCCTGTGGAAAATATGTTTTTACTTTCATATGTCAATGACCTTTGGTCAAGGTCAAAGGACGACATTGACCTTGAACACTCTTGTAGTTTAATTTACTCCTTTAGCTAAGTGCATCTAACGATTTCCAGATCACAAACTGCGATAGTTTCTGAAAAAAAGTACATGGTCTTGTCTTTTCTTCATACAAAAATCTATGTGACCAAATTTGACCCTGGCGTAAAATAGGTCGAGGACATCCATTGAACAAATTATGACTGGCTCAGGTCCCCAATGCTACAAGCCAAGTTTCAAGACAATCGGCGCATTGGTTCCAGAGAAGAAGTTTATGAAGGGCTCTTGTCTTATATGGGCATGACGGCCATATTGGTCATGGGACCAAACTTATAGCAATTAAATTTCACTTTCTTGGTTCCAAAAAGTTGGTTACAAAAGACTCAGTGGTTTCTGGGGAAAACAAGTTTTAATTTTCATTGAATGACCTTAGACCGAGGTGAAAGAATGACCTTGACATTGAGTGCTCATGTAGTTTCAGCCACCCATTTAGCTAACTGCATCTACCAATTTTCAGATCACAGGCTGCAATATAGCGTGGCTCACTGGCTTTGAGTTGTTACTGAACCGAAAAAGAAACGCAACCTTTATAACCCAAAAGATTTTCATGCAACCATCAGGTTGACTGAAAAATCATTTTGCGATTTACTTTCATACTTTTTAAACTTTCTTATGCAGAAAACATTTGGGCGATATCTGTACAGTTTAACGCTCCACTTGGCAATTCGTTGTTTTCAACGTTTGGTACGTTTAACGCAATTTCTAATGCACTTACGTATGTAACGCGACGTCTGATTGGATAACGTCAAAAATTTGCGACAGTATATTCCACGATATACTGTCGGAAATCCGACGTCACCACGTAACGTCGTTTTTCATTGGCTTACATTTGGTTTTACGCAGCTCACAACGCCTGCCGCTTTGTGCAAAATAGTACAATTTTTAACGAAACAACCGAATAAGTGCATTAGAATGGGGATAACTGCATTGAAAATTGTCATTTGGGGAGGTAAATCGTTGGTTTTACGGTCGCAAATTACGTTTTACGGCTCCGCTGACGCGTCGCCTTAAAACGAAATTTCCGACCGTAAAACCACCGATTTACCTCCCCAAATGACAATTTTGAATACAGTTATCCCCTAAATCAACGTAACGTAGCGATCCAGATGCTTCTACGTGGGACGTCTCAGGCTGGCTCGTCAGGAACTTCCAAGTGTGTAAATCGACGATAACTCGCTTGTACCAGCGTCTACGTCAAGCGGGAACGACAAATCACAGGCCCAGAAGTGGACGTCCACGCGTCACGACACGTCGACAGAACCGATACATCCGTCTAACTCACCTTCGTAATCGGCTCCGTACAGCCGTCGAGACGTCTCAGGTGACACCAGGAACGCACAACAATCGAATAAGTGCAGATACTGTCAGGAATTGACTTCGAGAGTTTGGATTACGTCCTCGTCGTCCGTACGTTGGTATGCCATTAACACCACGACGACGGTCAGGTTAGAATGGCGTGGCTCACACAACATAGGCCAAACCTGTTTCCCCTTCGTCAGTGGCGTAACGTAATGTTTTCTGACGAGTCCAGGTACTTGTTGTACAGAGCTGACGGCTGTCAACGTGTGTATAGGAGTGACGGAGAGCGTTATCGTGACAATTGTTTGGTTGAACGTGATCGATTTGGAGGCGGTTGGTTGATGGTGTGTGTGTGTGTGTGTGTGTGTGTGTGTGTGTGTGTGTGTGTGTGTGTGTGTGTGTGTGTGAATTCGGGTTTAACGTCGCTTTCAACAATTTTTCAGTCATATCACGACGGTGTCTGGTTGCGACAGGGAGCTCAATGCTCACTTTTATAGTCCTGCCTCACTGAAGTATCATGTCCCAGACACATTACATGATACCACACCCAGTCACATTATCCTGACACTGGGTCGACCAGTCCTAGCTCTACCCCGTAAATCTGAGTGCCAAGCGAGGAGCAGCTAGTATCATTTTTAACGACTTTGGTATGTCGCGGCCCGGGCTCGAACCCGTCTCCTCCCGTTCCCCGGAGCGGACACTCGACCAACTGAGCTATCGGGGCCGGTAGGTGGGTTGATGGTGTGGGCTGGCATATCTTATGGTGATAGAACGCCCCTGATATTCATTGATGGATCTTTGACGGCTCAGCGTTACGCTGACGTCCTTTTACGACCGGTAGTTGTTCCATATGTACGACAGCATAACGTTACGTTTCAACAGGATAACGCTCTTGCGCATGTAGCAAGGCTCAGCATGGCGTTTCTTCAGCAAAACAACGTTGACGTGATGCACTGACCTCCGTATAGTCCAGATCTCTCTCCTATAAAACATTTGTGAGACGTCTTGGATAGACGCGTACGAAATAAATTATTGGTTTAGACTCATATTCTAGACAGGTTTTTAATTATTTGGACCCCGTTTTGATTTATATCAGTCTTTGAATCGACTGCCTATTCGAAATTTGCAAAATTGCAGTATGTTTCCTCTGGCTTTCTTTGCCGGATCATTACAGGGTCACTGATGAGGCTTTATTAGCCGAAACTACGTAGTATGACCCATCTTCTTTCTTATGAATGTTTTCATTGCTCTTAAAGGAACTCGTTTTTGATTTTTATTTAATAATATGTAAATTAGATTATCTATATCTATCTATCTATATCAATACTGCATCACCCCCTCGCGGGGATTACGTGCAGGTGCGCGTCAGTGCGATGTTAGTAGAAGAAGTTTAAAATTAAAAGTTTCCGTAAGAACTGTTAGAGAGGTGGAATAAAAATGATAGGGTTAAAATGTTAATAGTCAGAAACAAGCTGACAGTGAAAGCTAAAAGATAAAAACAGTGCGCTGGCATTTATGGCATTGGGTGGCTAACCATGCATACTGCCCTTTTGAAAGAATCGAAAGTGGGCAGTAATACAACATTGGATGGCAGCCGGTTCCATTGCTAGATTGCGAGGGGGTAGAACGAATACTTGTAATAATCTACTCTGGTGTGGATTTGTCTATAAACCAGTGGGTGAGAGTTTTTATGTGAAATCCTGGTCGGGTGCACAACATACGGTGGTAGGTCTATAGCTACAAGTCCGTGGACAATTTTGTAGAACAGGCAGAGCCGGGAATCATTTCTTCTCTGTTCCAGAGTACGCCAGCGAAGGTGGTCTAACATGTCTGTAACACTCGCCTGTCTGTAGTAGTTGTCAAGTGTCCACCTGGCTGCCCTACGTTGGATCATCTCGATTTTATAGATGTTGTTTTGGGTGTAAGGGCTCCAGACAGAGGAGGAGTACTCTACTAGGGGGCGTACCAGTGTCTTGTATGCCATTTCGCGGATGGCTGGTGACTTTGTCCTGATGTTTCGCTTAATGAACCCTAATGATCGGCTAGCTGTTGTGCATGTCTTTTGGATGTGGTTGTTGAAAGATAGGTTGCCGCTGATTTCAACGCCCAAATACTTGGAGCCTTCAACCGATTCAAGAGTCTGACGGTGCAGTAGGTATTCACTCGGGACTGGAGTTCGTGCTCGTGTCACGTGTATGACAACACACTTACTTGGATTGAACTCCATATCCCATTGCAGTTCCCACTCATGAAGACAGTCAAGATCCTTCTGCAGTACTTGAGCATCCTGTAGGGTCGGTTGTTCATGGTTCTGCAAGAAAGTCTTATTTAAAATCTTTGGACACTATCTATCACCAAGGCCTTCGTCTGGCTATGGGAGCCTTTCGTACTTCTCCCGTACTAAGCCTTTATGTGGAAGCAAGTGAACCATCTTTAACTTCGCGCAGTGAAAAACTTTCTCATCAGTATGCTATCAGACCTTTTGTTATTGTTTATTTCAGAAATTACATCGTACAAGCATATACAACTTTACATACCTAATACAAAACATACTTTACTCATTTGTAATGTAACAAATTTATAATTTGGGCAGGTTAAACGTTTAAGTAAAGATAACTACATATATTTAAGTCAGTCAAGGTATTTGGGATATAATAGCGTAACTATGTTTTAACGTATTTTCAGTGGTATGCTTTTACAATAAAATTTCGGAAACTTTTCTTGAAGAAAAAAAAAGTGTGGGGGGGGGGGGAGTAGACAAAAAAAGGAAACAATGGAAGAAGAAGAAGAAGAAGAAGATCTTCTTCTGCCTTTAGTATGCCAAATTCATCCATGAAATTAATCTATTAATGCGATCATAGTATTCCATTTCCTTTTAAACTGGGCAATCTTATTTTTCATAAAATAGATTTGTTTCTCAGTGTTTAGTTTCTGCTTAAGGTACGATACAAAATGCACGGACAGTATTGGAGTTTGCTGACATTTGATTTTAAGTATAAAGTATTATCCCAGCAGTATGATATAATTTAGCACTTGAGGATTTGGCTCAGCACAATTTACAGTAATACCAAAGGTTATAATCTTTTGGTTAAGAGTAATATCAAAACCATGATCCTTTAAGAATTTTGATTCTTCTGTCCAAAATCGTTGAACAAATAAACATTCCCCAAAAAGCTGATTTAGTGTTTCTATTTCCATTGTGCAAAATTCACACAGTGCGGATACGGCAAGATTACATTTCATCAGAAATGTATTTGTTGGTATGATACGCATCAAGAACTTATATTGGAAGTTTTGAAGTTTTATGTCTTTTGTTGTTTTTAACATGTTTGTATAATTATATACATTTCCAGTTTAAAGTACTATGACTAAATTGATTTGTCCATTTAACTTCAGGTTTTATCTCCGTTTGTGCTTTGTTTTTCATTAAATGGTGGTAAACATATTTATTTGTTTGCTAAGATATTATTACTTAACTTATTGTTGTAGGTGTTTCGGGGATATGTATATTTTCGTTTTTGATAGATGTTTTCCATATTTTTGGTATGCTGCATATAAGTGTAAAGTATCTCTGATAGTCACGGTCTGGTAAATTGTAGATATCCATCAATGTATCAAAGGAATAAATTTTATCTGCCGAGTCATCGTATATATGATTAAATTGTTTAATGCCATTCTGGTACCAATTTAGATATATCAGTGTCTTTCCATCGGCTTTAATATGAGTATTTTTCCATATTATTTCATTTCTATAGTTTAATATCGCAGATTTGTTGTTGCAGGAACACCATGTAAGAAAGATATCCTTTAAAAATGTGTTATTTTGTGCAAATGTCTCTACGTCCTTTTCGCTAAAATTACATTTGAATAATAGTTTCCCGCCAAATGCATTCAATCTTTTTAGGTATAATTTATTTAGTATTCCATTTATGTCTGATTCGATTATACGTTCTATCCATGTTACTTTTAAGAGATTTAATGAATAGTTCCAGATCGATCATTTTCAAAACCCCATTTTCATAGCCATTAGTTGAAATATCCCTTTTGATTTTTTTTTCTGGCTTGCCGTTCCATATAAACTCATACATTAGTTTCTCGATTCGCTTCATTGTTTGTTTTGATGGGTTTAGTAGTGAGGTTAAACATATATAAGTTTTGGGAGTGCGTAGTTTTTGATTACTGTAATTTTTTCCATTTGTGTTAATTTACGATGTTGCCATTGTTTTAGACATGTTTCAAAAAGTTTTATTTTAGATTCTAAATTACTTTGGAAAGTGATGTTTTTGTCATTATTAAATGTTATACCAAGTGAACTTGCTTCGGATGAACTCCACTGAAATGTTCGCTTTTTTAAATAAACAGTTTCATTTTTACCATGTTTCCGATTCGCAAGACTTGACATTTCTTTGCATTAAGTTTTAAACTGAATATTAAAGCAAAATCGTCTAGTACACCAATAAGCGTTTCAAATGATTTTAACGAGCCATCTAGAATAAACGATACGTCATCTTCAAAAAGCGATCTCTTGAATTCTTGGTTTATGTAGTATATGCCATTAATATCTTCACAAGTACTCACTTTATGTGATAGAAGTTCGATACACATGATAAAGAGATACGGCGATAAGGGGCATCCCTGCCGTACGCTACGTTTAATGGGGGAAAAAACTAGACAAGAAACCGTTGTTTGAAACGCAGCTTTTTGCATCCGTATATAAACAAAGTTATCAATTGTATAAAATTTTCAACAAAATTGAAGTGTTTTAAACAATTTATTATGTAAGAGTGATTAATACTATCAAAGGCTTTCTCAAAGTCTGAGAAAAAGATAAGACCTGGTTTATTTTCTTCATTTACGTTTTCTATGATTTCCAACACAAGCCTTATATTTTCTCCAATATATCTACCTTTGATAAAAAGTAGAAGTAAAACAAAGATCAGGAATTGATACAATTAACTTACTCCACCGGTTTGTGAATCGTGTATTATTTTGGTTAGCACAGGTTTAATGCGATTAGCAATTGCTTTTGTTGCTATTTTGTAGTCAACATTTAATTAGCTTATAGGTCTCCAGTCATCGAGATTTGTAATATCTTTATTTTCTTTTGGTAGAAGTGTAATTATGCCTTGTTTTTGTAGTTCAGTTAATGATCCCATTTCAAAAGAGTAATTGATTGAGTTAATAAAGTACTGCTTCAAATTATTCCAGAACCGTTTGTAAAATTCAACTGTTAGTCGATCCGACCCCGGACTTTTATTTTTCTTCATGTCTTCAAGAGCTTTTGCGCATTCTATTTCTGTAAGCTGTCCTTCACAAAATTCTTTATCTGTCTCCCCAAGTTTATCTATGGCGTTATTAAAAATGTCTAATCGTAACTCTTGAGTTTCTCTTTGGTCGTATAATCTTCTGTAGTAAGTTTCCGTCTCATGCATTATGTCACTTTGGTTTGTATTTATTCCATAATTAATCAGTTATCTTGATATAACTTTGCTTTCCGATCTCTTAAATATGCCGTGTTGCTTTCACTGTATTCGGCTATATTTGCTTTCGATCGAAGAATTAAACCATTCAATTTGTTGTCTGTTAAAGTTTCTAGTTCGGTGTTTTTCTCATTTAAATCAGTTTGAAGAACTTCAGTTGTATGCGCACAAGTGCTTTCCGATAAAGATTTAGTCGACTGGCATATTTCATTTTTAAGTATTTTTTCTCTTTTATTTGCATTTTTCCTTTTTCTTGGTTGCATATTTTATGGTTTCATTTCTAACAGTACCCTTTATTATTTCCCGTAGTGTATTTGGGTTCCATTCATGATTTATCATCGCAATTTCAAGTATACTTTTCTTTATAATTTCTTGAAGTTCTGTGTCCAATAGTAAACTATTATTTAATTTGAAACAGCCTGGTCCTCGACTTATGTTCATGGCATCAATATTTAAAATCACAGGGCTATGATCTGATTTATAGCTTAGGCTGTGTACATGTTTGCATGAAGTAACTGAGTTTTTCAAATTACCTGATATTAAAAATAATCTAGCCTACAAAATATCGGTGGTTTATGAGATGAATGCCATGTAAATTGCCTTGTGTTCGGATGCGTCTCCCGCCAAATATCTTTTAATTTAAATGATTCTGTTATATCTTTAATCTTATTCCTGCATGATTTATGCGATTCAGTTTTGCCATTTCGTTTATCTGATAATTCATTTAAAACTGTATTAAAGTTTCCTCCAATAATAAAATCTTAATCTTTGTTTTCTTCCAAAAAAGTTCTCCCAATCTTTTAAAAAAGGTGACATCATCGTTGTTGGGGCCATATAAATTTACTATAGTTACTTCTTCACCATTTATTACTAAATCCAAAGTTGTATTCTACCATCCATTATGTTTGTGTATTTCCGAATCGTATACGAAAAGTTTGTATTTATAAGAAGTCCAATGCCTTCACTGTTATTGCTTTGTCTGGAAAAAAACGCGCCATTATTCCACTCGCCCTCCCAAATATCATATGGACCCACTCTTGAGTGAGTTTCTTGCAACAAACATACTGATATGTTGTTTGTTTTAATCCATGCGAATATTTGTTCACGCTTTAATTTATTACCCAGACCTCTAACATTATATGAACATATGCAAATATTCATTGGTATGAAAAGGAGTGACAAAATGTATATTAAATATCTGAAGGCAGCAGAAAGAGTGAAACAAAAAAGTATAGGTGCAATCATGGACAAGTTTAGCAATTTCAAGGAAACATTTTGATATTCTGAAAAACAAAAAAATACTAATAAACAACAGTAATGTTTCATTTGAGTGTATTTAATACTGCCTATAGTAGTACTGTCGGACTTCAATGGCTCAAACATCCCTGGGACTTCGAAAAATCTGTTCAAGACAGGGGTAGATCGAGTCAGGAGGTACATTGGTAATAAATTTGGGACTTTTCTTCGGTGTTCTGTATTCTAAATATATTTTAAATGCATGTTGCCTTCGCCCACCAGATTCGCCTCGCTGATGCGATTCTAATGAGTTCACACAGCATACATTAGCAATCGACGAAAATACATGTATCCTAAATTCTCTCTCCCTATTTCTTTTGTAGAGAAATTCCCACCTAGAACGGGTACGACACAGCCGTGGCGAACGAGCCCTCGGTGTTTCGAGCTATCGATGTTCTACTGTAAGTAGAAGTTATAAATTGACGAAGCTACAAAATCAGTATGTGGTATGCATTATTGTATAATTAACAAACTTTCTATGCAAGAAGTAGCATGTCCAAATTGTTTGAGGCAGCCGAAGTGATATAAAAACAGTTTACTGGTAAATACGGGATTTTGGGATACCGCAGGTACACCATTGTGGATGTTCATAACAAAGAAAATCATCACTCAGAATGTTTGGATGATGAAAAGGTTGATTCATGCAGAAATGACAAATGGAATCGCACAACTTGCTGCTAATCCATCTAACCCGGCTTTCAAAATTTCATCTCCACCAGAATTTGCAGATAAGTATGATATTAAACCCACAGCAAACAAACCTTTTGGGTTACGTATATAACCACTGCTAGAAAATTAAAGTATCGACTTTAAAAATATTCAAAAACATGAAACCATCGAAGTTCCATCTTGATGTATTTACAAACCTTCTATTCTGTTTGACTTACATGATGGAAAAAAATCCGAATCAAATCCAATAATGCTCGAACAAAACATTCAGGTACTGCAGTCACATTACAGTGATTACCAGCAAGTCTATACTGATGGTTCCAAAGATGGAGATAAAGCTGGTTGTGCGTATGTTTCTAAAGATACGCACCAAACCTTGCGCCTTACAGATGGTTCATCTATCTTTACAGCTGAAGCCAAAGCAATAGACTTAGCTTTAGATTTTGTCAGTTCTTCAACAATTGAAACAGCGATTATATTTTCTGATTCACTTTCTGTGCTTAAGGCTTTAGACCATTCATCATCCAAAAATCCTCAAATACCAAAATTGATCGAAAAATAAAAATCACGAAATTTCTAAAACACCAAATTTTGTTTTGTTGGCTTCCGAGCCATATTGGCATTGTCGGCAATGAGTATGCTGACAAGAAAGCAAAGGAATCTCTCAGTCTTGATCCGTCTGTTTCAAGATTCCTTTTAATAATTTATTATAACCATTTATTAACAGATACAGCTTGTCAGAATGGGACCGTGCAATAGATGGGCCCCGTCAAGCGATTTTGGTACTTATCGCCTATACGAGCAGCGAAGGTTCAGGCGAGCCTGCGCATCCGCGCAGTCTCGCCAGAACCTTCGCTGCTCGCTCATACAAGCAGTGAATCAAGAGGAACCTTCAGACAGAAAGCCATATCCCTGGCCCCTCTGAATGGCTGAGCATGCGCAGTTAAAGTTTGTCATGACGGAATGCTCGAAGACCCAAATTCGCTTGGCAGGGCTCAGATAATAAGGCGTAAAAATAGCTATGTCTCCGCTAACCCGACCGACCCTGATTTTTTTTCTGCCGACCCTGCAATTTTTATTGCCATCCAGAAAAAAAAAATAAAAAAGGTTTTCTTACCTACCTAACTTAATATTTTCTAGCACTTTTGATGAAAATTCTAAAAACTGTCAAAATAGCAAAAATAATAATTGAAACCCTGTTCATTTGCTTCCTTGATGCTTTTAACCTCACTATCTGAATGTTTTAAGGTAATATAGTTACAATTTGGCCATTTGAACATTATTTATTTTTTTTCCATCAAATAGAGTTGACAAAAATTAAGTTTTAGCGACCTACCGACCCAATCCCTTTGACGGCATGTTAGCAGAAACACAGCTATTTTAGGCCTAAACTCCGTGCCATTAAAGCTGGCGTTGAAACAAAATACTCTCCTCCACAGTCTTCCTGGAAAGAGGATGTTGTATTAACGCGACGGCGCATTGGAAATACTAGAGTTACTCATTCTTATATTTTAAATGGTAGGCTGTGATTAGCCTAACACTTTTCAATAAATCTTAATTGACTGTCTGGACTTTTCACCGACCCTTAACTTATACTTCAAAGCTGATATTTTGCAACAATTGTTTCAAGATGTACAGACCAGCTACCGGTAATAACCCATATTTTTTTTTCTCCGCGGTAATAGGCTTTTTTTTCTCGGAGGACAAGCGATAAATTTCTCCGAGAATAAAAAAAAATCGCGTTTCAAAGCGGTTAATTTCTCCGCGAAACGCCGCGAAATTTCTCCGCGAACATCGCTTTTTCGCGGAGAAAGCCAATTAGAACAGGTCAAGACGTTCACGGTGTTTCTCCGCGAAATCTGCCTATACCTACATGTATATTTGTTCATGTGCATGTATTTTTTTCATGCATTTAAATTTGGTACACAAAGTATTTTTTCTCAAGTAAATACTTTAGAAAAATCAAACTCAATGTATATAATAACGGGGATCCTGCTTGTACATGTATGTGTGGGCGCTAATCTCACCCTACATTTTGTTGATCTTTCTTCCTACACTGCGAGAAATTAAAAATCACTGATGCTTGCAATTAAGCTCACATGTAGCCCGAGTGAGAGATCTAATGTTTAAGAGTAGGCCACGGAGGCCCGCTTGTGTTTCTTGCCTTTACAAATCAAGTTTGCTCATACAATAACCCGTTTCAGACTGGAAACCCCTAAACGGGTACCGTGGCAAACAGTGCAGGCCCAAATCAGAAGCCGCAGAACGCGGCGTCTGATCAGGGCCTACACTCTTTACAAAAAGTTCGGCCATTTTCCTAATAAATTTTGAAGAAAACACAACCTGAAACCCCTAAAATTTGAAATTTACTCATGCTATATATAAGGAGGAAGATTCCATATGGTACAAAAAGGGTTAATATGGGGAAAATGCGCGACAAGCATTCCAAGGCTGCGTATAAGTCCGATCTCTAACTTGGGGCAGAACTACAAAATGCTCCAAGATAACCAGCGAAGTTTGTTCAGACATGCAACCTGGGTATCTTGTTAAGTCTACTGTACACCCCGAAGGTAACTGGCCCCCGTGTCCTAATGGGTAAGAGCGCTGACTCTTAACCCGTTCAGTACCAGAAACCCATACAGGGGTACCTTGGCAAACAGTGCAGGCCCAGATCAGACACCGCAGAACGCGGCGTCTGATCAAGGCCTATACTGTTTGCAAAACGTTAAGCCATTTCCCGAAATAATTTTTTAAGAAAAAAAAAAATACAACCTAACACCACTTAGTTTCAAAATGGACTCCTGTATATATAAGGAGGGAGATTCCATTTGATACAAAAAGAGTTAATCATCGGGTCATAAGGTCTCTCCGCTGTGGTTTACGCCTCGCTCGGGCCATATATGAGACGCCAAGATCTGCAACAGAAGGTGGTCTTACTCCGGTTTTAGCTCAACTCTGATTAGCGGTCCGTTCGAAATAAGTGAAATAATCTTGAAAGTGCCGTAAATCCACTAAACACCCGGAGGATAACGGGCATCCTTGAAGCTTTTTTATTAGTTAGGGGTGGTACGGGCCTCCGTGGCCTAGTGGATAAGAGCGCTGACTCTTAGTCATTAGGTCTCTCACCGCCGTAGGTTCGAGCCTCGCTCGGGCCACGTGTGAGACGCCAAGTTCTGCAACGGAAGGTCAGGTGGTTTTTCTCCGGGTACTCCGGTTTTCGCCCACCTCTGATTAACGATCGGCTCGATATGAGTGAAATAATCTTGAAAGGGCCGTAAAACCCAAACCAAAAAAAAAAAAAAAAAAAAAAAAAAAAATTAGTTAGGGGTGGGTGAGGGGTCGGGGAAGGAGACTTGGTAGCGTAAATAATGCGTGCTAAAGCAAAGTAGCATGTCCTTTTGCACGCGCCTGCATGAAGCAGGGCGCGATATAGGTGTTTTGGTTTTCGTCCGTTCGTTCCCGACATAGACCTAGCCTGCGTTGGAATTCATATGTTCCTCTTTAACTGGTCACTAACTTTGCATTCAAAGCACCGCTTGCTGTACCAATTTGACAATTTGTAATCATAAATAAATGTGGCGAATCTTAGCTTTTGGATTTGTTTGTTGGAGGTTTTACGTCCCCGTCAACACTGTTAATGTCATTTTGGAGACGTCGCTTCCAATTTTGTGGGACTTTTACCCGACATTGAGATGAAATGACATCTCAAGCCCTGCCACCCCATGAAACCAACAGGGTTTATAAGCATTGACGGTCCGACTCGCACCCCTTTGCCTGGGCAGGCTTTGATCCTGTAAGCGGTTTACCAGTACTCGCATGCGGGTCGGTTTCAGCTCTTCGTGGAAGCATTATACAGCCCATCTATTTCATCAAGCTGAGCTTTTGGTAAATGTCACACATCATTATGGTGTTAATAATCTACATGTACGACTCATTATGAGAACTCTCCTATTCAAATATATTGTAAAATTTTACCACTAAAAATGTATACCCCTGTAAACCCCAGTTAAAAGTGGGGTAAAAGCGGGTCACAAATAAATAGGAGTATTTTCGTGATGTGAATAAAAGTTGTCATGAGACATTTAAAAAGGGATTATACAAAGGAGAAATAAATTACTAAAATGAAATTTTGTTACATTAAAGAATATTTGATTATGATTAAACAATGACAACCATTTGCCTTCGTTTACAAAAACAACGCCAAACAAACGAAGAAATTATAAAGAGCCGAAACTTTCACGTAAGCCCAGTTGTATTTTTTTTCTCAGCGAAACGCGGGTAATTTCATTTTCAATGAAAGCAATCGGTCAAATTTTCGCTGAGAATCTCCGAGAATTTTCTCCGAGAATTCGGGAGAAATTTCAGCGAGAAATTTCTCGCTCATTTTATCTTTTCTCGCTGTTTTGCGGAGAAAATAGCCGATTTCGCGTTAGGCGGTTTCTCCGCGAAACGAAAAAAATGGGTTATTACCGGTAGCTGGTCTGTACCTGTTGATAGTATTATTTTATTCTTAATAGAAATTGAACGTTTTCATAAGGTTATTTTTCTGATTTTTATACATTATCATTGTAACATTTTTACCTTTAATATCCTCATAACTCTCCATGCCTTTTGATAAGTAACCGCTTGACGCTTAAGACCCACTTAGAGGATGCTCTGTCTGTGGTCGGGCCCATCGGGGTCTAACTAAGCTCCAAACATTTCAGTGGTTTCTTGCTGTCGAATCCTCGCCGTTGTTTCATCTCTGTGGTTGTTTGATTTTTGTGTTCTCGGAGATGTTGCACTGATGAGTTAGGAGGCCTTCATGTGGACTGAACAAATTATTTGTTTAAATCGCGACGGAAGTAAGGTCGAGGATTGCAGCTGCGTAAAATCGATTTAACCCCCACCCCCACTATTGGAATTCATTTCACCGACCGATCAAAGGCGGTTCTTCTGTTGCTGTTTATTTTTGTTATGGTTTGTATTTTAGTGTGTGTTTCGCTTATATTATTTTGTTTTGGATAGCCAGTCTGCCATTTTGTGGGAAAGTAACTGTCCTTTTGGCTTTCCGCTATTGATGTTTCCATTGGGGTCTATAGTTATTTCATGTTTTTCTTTCCCTTTGGTGTCATTGCTGGGTGCTATGGGTTAATTATATCGATCCCTCATCATTGCCTTCACTTCTATTTTGACGCATCGTTAAACACGAAATCTTCATCATCAGTGAGGGACAAGTTCGAATACCCTGTCTGACCTCGGTCCCAGCTGCTGCCATTATAACCACGAGACATTGTCATACGCATTGTCAAACAGTGAAGTCACAGATCATCCAGAATTATTTTGCAAGCTGATCTGGGTCTACCCGGTTCAACTCAGTGCAACATAATTAACGTATAGTTTACGCTTTAATTTATTTCTAGAATTAATATATGACCTTGGATGAGTATGTCGTCGTCCGGGCAGACAGCCAAGGCATTTACTAGACATCATATGTACAACCCAGCCAAGGTATTATCTATATAACCATAAAAACATTATTTCAATCGAGAGCCTGTAACGCTTTTTAACTTCATAATGATATCTACACACAAATATAATTTCTTAAGTTTCTTAGGCTTTTTTGTACTCATAAGTTACTCAAATGAGAATGTCTGGATATCAATAATAGTATAAATGTATATATTGCACGACCCGCAAAAAAAGCGACCGACTGAAGTCGGTTGATTTCTAAGAGTGCCCTAAAATCACCGTGTCATTCTGTCATTCGGTCATTCTGTCATTCTGTCAGTCTGTCTGTCCGTCCGTAACCCGTTTGTGAAAATGGGTGATAGTGACTTAACCGCTTGGAATATTTAAACATTTTTTTACACACTGATAGATATCAATGAGATCTAACCAATGAACTTGCGAAATATTACATTCCATTTAGTATAGCCTCGCCGAGGTGAAAAATGTGAAAATTTTCGAACTGCTTCTCCTCGGAAACCGTTGGGCCGATTGAAGTCAAATTTCATAAATGGCCTCTATGGGATAGGGGAAACCAAAATTTGCTCATGGGGTCCAGGTCACATGATCAAATGGCCGCCAAGCCATATAAGGTCTGTCTGTCTGTCCGTCCGTAACCCGTTTGTGAAAATTGGTGGTAGTGACTTAACCGCTTGGAATATTTAAACAGTTTTTGGCATACTGATAGATATCAATGAGATCTAACCAATGAACTTGCGAAATATTACATTCCATTTAGTATAGCCTCGCCGAGGCGAAAAATGTGAAAATTTTCGAACTGCTTCTCCTCGGAAACCGTTGGGCCGATTGAAGTCAAATTTCATATGGAGCCTCTGTGGGATTGGGGAAACCAAAATTTCTCATGGGGTCCAGGTCACATGACCAAAATGGCCGCCAAGCCATATATGGTAAAAACCCTTCAAAAATAGTCTTCTCCAGAACCACTGGGCAGATATCCACGAAACTTGATAAATATCATCAGGGACGTAGGCCCATTATAAATTGCTAAAATGGTGACCCTGGGTTGACCTTGACCTTCTTTGTGCCTAGGTCAAACTTTGACACATATGCTTTTGTTGGAATATTTATACAATTTTGGCATACTGATAGACATCAATGAAATGTAACCAATGAACTTGCGAAATATTACATTCCATTTAGTATAGCCTCGCCGAGGCGAAAAATGTGAAAATTTTCGAATACATTGCACGACCCGCAAAAAAGCGACCGACTGAAGTCGGTGGATTTCTAAGAGTGCCCTAAAATCACCGTGTCATTCTGTCATTCGGTCATTCTGTCAGTCTGTCTGTCCGTCCGTAACCCGTTTGTGAAAATGGGTGATAGTGACTTAACCGCTTGGAATATTTAAACAATTTTTGACACACTGATAGATATCAATGAGATCTAACCAATGAACTTGCGAAATATTACATTCCATTAAGTATAGCCTCGCCGAGGCGAAAAATCTGAAAATTTTCGAACTGCTTCTCCTCGGAAACCGTTGGGCCGATTGAAGTCAAATTTAGGGGGAGTTCCAGCCAATAGTAAATTTCCATTGGGTTCTGCCCACGCACAGATGTCCATAATATTGTGCATAATTAATACCTGGTAAATGACTGTTCATTATTTAGCTATTTCACTCTCATATCTGTGTTCATTATAAATCTACAGTGTTTTGTTTATTTCTGCATCTGAAAAAAGGGGTACCCCAGAACAAGTATACATATACACAACAGCTTCTTATGTTTTGGAGGTATTTTGTTCTCAGGCATCACTGTAGTCATTTGAGATTATTTTTGTATCACATTTACTATTGTTCAGGTAAAGTTCTATAGACATTGCTCAATTTCATATGGAGGAGACCCTAGACATCACAACCATGAAATCGTTTGGAGTATGTTCGACTTTTGATTTCATACTGTTGCAGTTCTTGTCACCTCATCATTTTAAAATGAAAATTGCCCGCATATGTGTAGAACATTTTATCAAATTTTCTTGAAAATCTGAGACCGGTAACATACTGCATTTGAACATTGAATAGTAATGGTCAGATTTTTTTTTTTTTTTTCAAACCATTTGTAGATATGGTATAACATTGTCAATCGAGAAACTGCTCGCAAATGATATATATAAACATGAATATATGTATGTTAAAACCATGATGTATATAGTATGAGCTCATATAATCAGCAGCTGTATCAGTTATGGTACCCTGGGGGACACCAATAACACAATTTATTTTGAGCGTTCATTAACAATTCAATAAAAATATATTTCATTATATAACAAGAGTTTTTGTATTTAATGTAATCTTAAAGCTTGCTGAAGCTTATTATGACAACGACTGTTGAAATGGCAAGTAAAATGGATGTTTCTGTAAACCAGACAATTTTCTTGACTCTGTAATAAGTATGTGTTATGCAGTATAATAAGTATGATGCAGTCAACTTAAAATGTTTGAAAAGTCTGTCATACCGGAATGGCACAGCTTGCTTGAATAGCCAAGATTTATGATGATTTTATTATGGTGTGCCAGGTAGTTCATAATACCACAGACTTTTGGCCAACTGTAAACACAGATTACCGTAGACAAAATGGAAACACTGTTGTTTTGGCTCTTTTGCCACTCTGACAATGTCCCCTCAAAATCTGAACTAAGCTACAGTCTACTTTAAACGTAACAAATGTCGCCTGCTATGCAAATCTGTGTAAGAAAGTTATATCCTTAAATATGATCTGGAAAATAACCAATTATTTTGAGTAGCATGATTTAATGTAATAGAGAAGACTATTCATACTTTCAAACGATTTCAGAGGAAGAAAGGAGCCAACAGTATATTTGCTATCAGTGCTATAGAAAAATATAAAGCCAACTTAAGATTTTGGCTCGGCAAATATGCTAGTAGTACAGCTAACAGCTGATTCACAACATTTGTAAAACTGATGAATACAGAGCTAGAAAGCTTAACATTGAAGGCAGGTACTGCATACATATGACTATGCGAATGGTATAACTACATCTAAATATAATATCAGCTATAAAATATATTTGTTACAGCAACTTGCCTTCCATCTATTTCATTTAGGGATGTGTATGCCAAATGACAATTCTACAACTAGTTCCAGTGTGACTAGTTCCGCACTTATTTTGAAGACTAAAACATTGTACCTTACACTTTTGCAGATGCTATAATGAACCTATGAAAAAAGGCAGAAAATTATTTCCATGATCTCACAAAATTTTTGGTGGGGGGAGCGGAGTGTGAGTCTCTTTGACCAAGTGATGTAAGAAAACATCAACAATACAAGGACCAATCAATCATAAGAACAAATCAGAAAATCAGTGTGTACCTTCAAAGTTGCAAATTATTGACTGCTGTTTTAGTTTAAAGAAAATTGACAACAACATAAACAATTAAGGAAAAAATAGGATTATGAAAGTAATTAATTAAGCAAATCCATAACGTCATTGAGTATTACTGACGTCAAGTGTCTTTGTATTGCAGGGTTTAAAATGTACAAGAAGGCCAAATAAAATAGGGTAAAAAGATCCACCATGTCTTATTCCTATTGTGTCATAATGTGATTTTTTCAGCAGTATTGTCAATACTAACATTCATCATGGACAGTGCATGAATGCATTTTATTTTTCTCTTTTAATTTTTTGGATAAAACTTGACTTGTATACGTTGATAATGTATGTTCTCATTTACGATTTTTTTGGGGGGTGGGGTGGGGGGGGTGGCGTTTTTATTATATAAATGCCTATGCTAAGCTTTGTATGATAAGGTGGCCCTAAATGGACATAAAACACAATAAAATTACACTTTAAGGAAGTCTTGTCCCCTGGTATTGAAACTGATTTGGGCACAAAAATTGACCTGAATCCATATCTAGCTTTCTAAAACATTGTTACCGGTTTCTGATTTTATTGAAATTTGTTTGCTATATAGAGCACATATGTGGCATATTTTATATGCAATATTTTGGGGTGACAAGATCAGTAACACATCTAATACTTATGATGAACATCTTAATCTTTGCAAATTTTCATGAAAAATAGAAGAAATGTTGTTAAAATAAATTTACCAGGAAGATTAAAAGACCTAGACACATTTATAGTTTTTGTATTAGATTAATCCTTATGGACTTCTGTTGCCAATCAAAGCAACATAATTAGAAAAAAATCATACCTATTGATTTAAGACTGAAAAGTTAACAGGTGTGTATGACCTCTACAGGGGATTACCTCAGGGACCTCTCCTGAGACCTGTAGTAATTTATCAAATGAAATAAAGTTATATATATAGTTGATAGACCTCAAGTAAACAACAACTGAAATTTCAAGAAAAAATCTGTGTGTTGGCAGATTTGGAACTCCCCCTTTCATAAATAGCCTCTATGGGATGGGGGAAACCAAAATTTGCTCATGGGGTCCAGGTCACATGACCAAATGGCCGCTATGGTCTGTCTGTCTGTCCGTCCGTCCGTAACACGTTTGTGAAAATTGGTGGTAGTGACTTAACCGCTTGGAATATTTAAACATTTTTTGGCATACTGATAGATACCAATGAGATCTAACCAATGAACTTGCGAAATATTACATTCCATTTAGTATAGCCTCGCCGAGGCGAAAAATGTGAAAATTTTCGAACTGCTTCTCCTCGGAAACCGTTGGGCCGATTGAAGTCAAATTTCATATGGAGCCTCTGTAGGATGGGGGAAACCAAAATTTGTCATGGGGTCCAGGTCACATGACCAAAATGGCCGCCAAGCCATATATGGTAAAAACCCTTCAAAAATAGTCTTCTCCAGAACCACTGGGCAGATTTCCACGAAACTTGATAAATAGCATCTGGGACGTAGGCCCATTATAAATTGCTAAAATGGTGACCCTGGGTTGACCCTGACCTTCTTTGTGCCTAGGTCAAACTTTGACACATATGCTTTTGTTGGAATATTTATACAATTTTGGCATACTGATAGACATCCATGAAATGTAACCAATGAACTTGCGAAATATTACATTCCATTTAGTATAGCCTCGCCGAGGCGAAAAATGTGAAAATTTTCGAACTGCTTCTCCTCGGAAACCGTTGGGCCGATTGAAGTCAAATTTCATATGGAGCCTCCATGGGATGGTGGAAACCAAAATTTGCTCATGGGGTCCAGGTCACATGACCAAAATGGCCGCCAAGCCATATATGGTAAAAACCCTTCAAAAAAAAGGCTTCTCCAGAACCACTGGGCAGATTTCCACGAAACTTGATAAATAGCATCTGGGACGTAGGCCCATCATAAATTGCTAAAATGGTGACCCTGGGTTGACCTTGACCTTCTTTGTGCCTAGGTCAAACTTTGACACATATGCTTTTGTATTGGAAAAGAGAGAATGCATTTTATCCTGCAAACGATTCAGAATATAGTACTAAAGTATAAGATATATTTTTGCTCCTTACGATAAGGCGCATTTATTGGGGGAACCGTTTTAGGTCCAGGTCACATGACCAAAATGGCCGCCGTACCCATATATGGTAACACTCATAAAGCTAAAAGCATCCGGCGGGTCGTGCACTTCAGCTGAAGCACTGGTTTTGATCTTTATTCTTGAAAATATTTACATACTAGGACAATATGGAACTCATCCGCTTTATCACCATTGAATATGTACATAATCTTTCCTTTAAAGGTATGCTTCTCCATTTTCCTAATTCAACTAGTAAACGTAGGTTTTTTTGTTCGAAAGGATAAAATAATTTACAGTAATAGGCCGGGATTATAGATAAGTACAGACTTTGCTCAAACTTTGTTTTAAAAAGCCAGCATATGTTGCTAGATGACGAAATTTCAATTAACGCAAACCAATCATGGATAAACACATCTTGTGAAAACCAAATGCCCCCAAATCCAATTGAGCAGGTAAGTGCTTTTTGAAAGTTGATTTTTAAAATCAAGTTTCTATGTCATCACATTTCTACTTCCGATACTGGACCGCGTTACTCCACTTCCGCTGATCGTTCGCTGCATGAAATATTCCAAAGGAACTCTTGAAAATTAATTTTGCAGGCATTGAACGTCTTTCAAAATATTTCATTTTTCGAGACTTTATACGGATTGAATATAAATTGGCACAGAAAGACTAATTCTGAAAAGAAAAGAATACTCTGAGACTATTTTCCTACGCGCTTATGCTACTGGTTTGAGATTTACTCTTTCATCCCTGTGTTTCTGAACAGGACTCTTCTCGCTTTAAGTATATTCTTATAGAAAGGGATTTCTGCGTAGTTCACTGACATGATGGCAAACAGTGTACATGTAGATTCTGGCGAGACGTGCTAGCTACGTGCCGTCTTATCAGGATCTGCAAGGTTTGCATAGATACAGTGTATTTCTACCTCGGCGTCTGCACCGGTCTACAGGGTTAAAAGGGTTAGCTCCCTTCTCTGTGTTTATCTGTGGCCAACTAAACTACCCATTACTGACCGACACATCGAACACAGTTATTCACCTGCATGCTTTCGAGAGCTCCAATTACAAAATATGTGTCGTTTAAGGGTTTAAGCTGTGAGTTTTAAATCAAGTTCCGTTTAGCAAATAGTGAAGACACCGATCAGACGCTACATTCTGTGGCCTCTAATGTGTGTTTCCGAATGTCCCAGTATTGAAACAATTGGCATGTATTGGTAAATGTACAGGTTGGAACAAACGTATTTTAATTCGCCTTGGTTAGACAGTCTGAAGTTCGCTAAACGTGGCGTCTGCTCAGGGTTATAATGTCTAAAAATGATCTTTTTTTTCGTCAAGTTATTCTCCTCTTTAAGTCCCCACGCCAGAAGGAACATAGCTCCGAGCGGCTGCATACCATATGTGCATCTTCGTATCAACGCGACGTTGATGCGACGCTGCTAAGACGTCATGTGCCCGCTAGGAGAACTTCTCTGTAAGATTATTAGCAGATGATACAAGCACAGAATGTACTGAGCTTATTTATAAATTTATGGTTTTACCATGAAGAAATTAGCAGTAACGTTTATCTTTCTTCCTTTCTTCCTTTTTTTTTCGTGGGGATGGTTGGGTAAGGCATCGATGAGGCGTTCTAACGCATACCACACGCACGATCTATATCTTGAGCTCAAACATAGATTGTGTGTACTGGTTATTGCCACCTCGGTGAGGCGGTTATAACGTGTACCAACAATCTATGTTTTTGAGCAGAAATAATAATATAATGTATACCGCTGTAAATCCCAGTTTTACTTTATAACTGTGGGGTTTAACGGGGCCATAATTATAAACGCGTGTTTTCGTGATGGAGCATATGCGGCATGCAGTATAGCTGATCACCCTGTACGCGCAGACTGATCCGTCTTCGCTGTGCGTCGTATGTAAGGTGTTTTTTAACATTTTAAATCGTAAATGCGAAGGGCCCCTCACTAAGGATGCTCATATAGCGCATATAAGGCTATCTGGTCCTGCAGTACCGGAATCACTTCGACTTATTTCAAAGGCATTGAGAGCTGACAACGACAACAACAACAACAACAACAGTTGACAGGTACATGTGCTCGTATACGCGTTACCTATAGTCGGACATGAGTCTGATGTCGTCCGTTACAGACGAAATCGGCCGATTCGGCATCGGCCGACTCATGTCCGTATAAACTAAATATACGATTAGTGTCTTTAATAATAAAAATTTAATCGGTTCGCCCCTATAAAATTGTCTTAGGCTCACCGATTATATTTTATTATTAAAGACACTTACCATGTATTTACTTTGATGGCGGAACGTCGAATCAGTCGACAGCGTATCTGATGGACACAACATCGTAAGCGTGGTGTACTGTTCACGGACGAGTTCCGTTTTTGTGTTGAAATGTTTGGTTGGCGGCGTAAAATATGACGTTTACGTGGGGAACGATTTCAAGACTGTTGTGTTAAACAGATGTCACTTTGGGGTGGTGGTAGCGTAATGGGATCACATGGCACCACAAAACCAATTAACTCATCGTTGTTGAAGTCTATTTGACGGCACGCGCGTCGGTACATCGGTGAAATCTTAGAGCCTGAGGTGGCACCGTGTTTACGCAATAATGGTGACTTTACGCTTTTCCGACAGGATAATACACTTGCTCATTCTGCGAGGCTAACCATGGACCTTTTCGATCAAAATGGTGTGCAAGTTCTTCCTTGGTCTGCGTTTTCGCCGAATTTAAACTCAATTGAGCACCTTTGGAACCAGCTCGAAAAACGTGTGTACAGCCGACGTCATCCGCCAATCAACCGTCAGATGCTTCCCATGGAAGAATTGGACACCATCACACAAGACTGGTCATTAACCCATTTTGTACCAGAAACCCTAAAAGGGGTAATAAGCAAACATATTAGGCCCAGATCAGAAGCCATATCGCGTCGTCTGATGAGGGCCTACATTGTTTGCAAAAGTTAAGCCTTTTTCCAAACTAATTTTAAAGATAACACAACCTGTCATCACTAAATTTTGAAATGCACGCCTGCTATATGTATGGATGAAGATTCCATTTGGTACAAAATGGGTTAATGAAAGAAAACGCAAAACAACGCTAAGTTTGATAATATTTGTGTGAGGAACCTTGTGGAGGATCAATATGAGGTATCCCCCACAGTGGAGGGAGAGCAAGCAGCAGCCCTGACAATAATCACTACAGAAAAGGCTAAGATCATTATCACCACGGAAGCACGCCTATATAATTTTGACACTCTTGAACTCCACTTTTATGTAGTACAACTGGGGTTTACAGGGGTAAACCTGTTTTTTCTTATTTCTGCTCTAAAATATAGATTGTGGGTACACGTTAGAACCGCCTCGAAGAGGCGGTTCTAACGTGTACCCACAATCTATATCTTGAGCAGAAATTAGAAAAATATCACAATTTTTCATTTTTTTCGGCGGTAAAGATTTCAATGTATTTGTATAGGCGTGTTTTCGTAATGATGAAAGGGATAAAAAAAACAAAGATTAAAAGAAATTACTAGCATAAAAGTATTACTCTGTATTATTATCTTGATTCTTGTTTGCAGACGTAAAAGAAAAAACAATTCTAAGTAAGTTTTTAAAATTTATTCCGTATATTTGTTATTTATTTATTTTCCCACCCTAAACTCTTGAATGACTTTTAGGGAGACATATACTTATCTTTCCATGTTTGCTTGTGTCTCATTACTTTGAACTCGTATAACAACTGTAAGTATTCGCGCTTAAGAAAGCAATATCCAAGCATAAAAAGTTGCTTTCTTAATAAAGATAAGAATGATTAAGCATTAGGCAATAAAAGAAATTATAATCCTACTGCAAGTACAACCATGCCTTGCCCTGTCATATGTCAATGCTGTTAAAACGCCCCACGCTATTTAGAGGGTCGGATGCTCTCCTTCGCGTACGATGCACAGATCCTATTTACCGGAAACATGCCTAAATAATTTTGACCCCCTTGAACCCCACTTATATATAGTAAAACTGGGGTTTATAGGGGGTAAACCTTATTGTTCTTATTTCTGCTCTTAAATATAGATCGTGATACTCATTAGAACCGCCTCGATGAGGCGGTTCTAACGTATACCCACCATCTTTATTTTGAACAGAAAGAAGAAAAATATCACCATTTTTCATCTTAAAACTGTCGTGTTTTTTTTTTTTTTTTTTTCGTTTGTAAAATTTACAATGAATCGTTCGGTTCGCCTAAGTGTCGAAAGCTATTCGACACCAAACCTCCAGTTTTCTTTTAGATAACATACTATATATGGATTTCTATTACCCTATACTGTCGAGTTAGTATTAGCATACATGTTGATAGTACTATTTATGGATGACGACCGGTCCCGATAGCTCAGTTGGTAGAGTGTCCGCTCCGGGGAACGGGAGGTCACGGGTTCGATCCCGGGCCGCAACATACCAAAGTCGTTAAAAATGGTACTAGCTGCTCCTCGCTTGGCACTCAGATTTACGGGGTAGAGCTAGGACTGGTCGACCCAGTGTCAGGATAATGTGACTGGGTGTGGTATCATGTAATGTGCCTGGGACATGATACTTCAGTGAGGCAGCACTATAAAAGTGAGCATTGAGCTCCCTGTCGCAACCAGGCACCGTCGTGACATGACTGAAAAATTGTTGAAAGCGACGTTAAACCCGAATTCACACACACATTTATGGACGAGTTAGCATTAGTATATTTATTAGAATTTACAGTTCTGGAACAAGAAAGAGAAGTAGTATTTACTGTGGCATAAGGGCTTAACCCATTGAGTACCAGAAACCCCAAAACGGTATTGGCAAACAGTGCAGGCCGAGATCAGACGCCACAGAACGCGGCGTCTGATCAGGGCCTACACTGTTTGCAAAAAATTAAGCCATTTTCCAAATCAGTTTTAAAGAAAACTCAACCTGGCACCCTTAAATTTTGAAATGAACATGATTGTTTATACAAGGAGGAAGATTCCATTTGGTACAAAACGGGTTAATCCACGACCAAGAGACCGTTGATTCTGGTTGGAAAGTCGTCGACACCGGGTTCCTTAGCATCATAGAAAAGGGTAAAAGCTTCCACGTCCCATTGGTGGATTATGAGCACCCATTTGCTGGACATAATAGGCAAACGCCCCCCTTCCCACACCTCTCGGGATGACTCAAAAAGGAACCACCCGAGCGACTGGCTTGGATCTGTCATTATTTTCGGGCTTTTAGTTTTCCTTCCTTATTTCATCATTTGGTCTTTGCGTACATTTTTAAATAATGTAATGCCAGACATGCCAATACCGTGAAAACAAAAACAAACGAATGGAATCTATATACATGTACATGCTCGACTCGGCAGGGGCGACGGTTTTCCCTGGTTCAGCCAAACAACTGAGCTTATAATGAAGATTCAATTTCTTTGTATGTTATCCTTTCTCATACACGTACTCTATCCCTTTTTGTACCAAATGGAATCTTCCTCCTTATATATAGCAGAAGTCCATTTCAAAATTTAGTGGTGTAAGACTGTGTTTTCTTCAAAATTGATTTGGAAAATGGCTGAACTTTTTGCAAACAGTGTAGGCCCTGATCAGACATGGGCCTGCACTGTTTGCCCTGGTACCTGTTTTGGGGTTTCCGGTACTCAGTGGGCTATACCTTAGTATGATCAGGACACCAGACACCAACGAGAAAGAAACACAAACTTGAAATTGTTTGTTTGTTTGATTTGAGGTTGTCCCTTTCAACACTGTATATGTCATTTTGGAGACGTTGCTTCCGATATTGTTGGACTTTTACCCGGCATTGAGATGAAATAACATCTCAGGACCTGTTGCCCAATGAAACCAATAGGGTTTATAAGCATAGACGGTCCGACTCGCAACGTTTTACCTGGGCAGGCTTAGATCCTCTAAGCGGTTTACCAGTACTCGTGTGCGGTCGGCTTCAGCTCTGCGTGGAAGCATCATGCAGCCCATTTATTTCTTCAAACCCCAATGGGCGAGGGCCGACAAATATGAAATAACTAGAAGTAGTTTAGGTCGTAGTACCAAAGCGTTAATCCAAAATCATTAATCCATAGACAAATGGCAAATATCAATGTTCAGACCGACAGACATGGACTCCGGAGGGGTGTAATCAGGCGTCCTAGGATAGTAAGCATTACTTGGTAAGCAAGCTTCGCAAGTCATTGCAAGTATATATCTTTCTGAATTTATATACTAAGTCACCATAAAATTCGGGTTCCGATAGACCTTGTTGCAGAAGAGATTTAAGTCCATCATTGAATTCTGAGTAAAATCGGAATGCCGTCCATAAAATTTTGAAAAGGCTTTGCGTTGTTTATGATACCGATAAAAATAGAAGAGAAGGCAATGATGATTAAGAAGTTTAGTAGTAAACAATTTATTACGAGTGCTCAAGTCAGTTAGATGACTAGACACTCTGGCAAATCGAAATAACTGCGGAATATAAACGCCATAGATGCCGCACGAGGAACATCACCATCCAAGAAAGGAAAATTTACAATCTCAAAATCGAAATCATCGCGTTTATCATGTTTTGCAGGAAACAAACTCATCTACAATAGATAGATGTAAATCCAAAAAAGGGACCTCGGTATCAGAAGAATTTGTTTTATTTTATTGAAGTTCTCGGAGGGGGGGGGGGGGGGGGGCGGTTCTAACGAGTACCCACAATCTATATTTTGAGCAAAAATAAGAAAATATCACAAATTTTCATCTTAAAATTTTCGTGTTTTTTTTTTTTTTTTTTCGGTGGAAAATTTTACATATATTTGAATAGGCGTGTTTTCGTGATGAAAAAAAAGTTACGAAAGTATGTTACGAAAGGTATCAAACACACGTCCTCCTGATCACCAGTCAGACGCGCGACCGGTTATATACATGTGAGCCGGGGCACAGCATTTCCTACAATTTACATGTGTGCCCAGCGAAGGATCAGATCAGCCTGCGCATCCATATAGTCGGCTCAGAGACTTCTCTTGCTGCTTGAAGGAGCATTGGGCCCTTAGCTATCCTTTGATTACACAGCGAAGACTCTGATCAGACTGCGCGGACGCGCAGGCTGAGCGGAGTCCTTTCTTTTTTACAAGACCACCTAAAATTAAGACTAGATCTGCTTTTAAAAGCTTATTGAGAAGGTTTCAGTTATTCTTTCTTTGGGTTTTCTACACCCAGTGTCTCCTAATAAGAGACCACCTTTGGGACTGTTCAAAAGTGGTCTTAAAGACCACTTTTGAACAGTCCCAAAGGTGGCCTTAATATAGGAATTTCTCTGTAGTTCGATTCGACCAAAAGCTACATTAGACCGCGTGTTTCTTTTTTTTTTGTTTTGTTTTCTAATAACCCTTATCCTGCTGTTCGAGGCAACACCTACCTTTGAAAACCGTGTAGAGCCAGAAGTCAAATGATCAGAATCTACAGTTTGCCAGTCAGCTTATGAATTTGAACGAAAACCTTTACATCATGACGGCCCCCGCCCATATGGGCTTGAAGAAATATATGAGCTGCATGATGCTTCCACGCAGAGCACACTGACTGACTGAACTGGTTTTTAAGATAACCGGGCGCTATAAGCATATAGGGGCTACCCCATGCAGAGCACACGAGTACTGGTAAACCAGGCAAAGTGGTGCGAGTCGGACCGTCCATACTTATAAACCCTATTGGTTTCATTGGGCGACAGGGTTTGAGATGTCATTTCATCTCAATGTCGGATAAAAGTCCCACAAAATTGGAAGCAACGTCTCCAAAATGACCTTTACAGTGTTGACGGGGACGTTAAATCTCAAATCAAACAAACAAGCTTAACATCATGTAATCAAATTGGCTGGTAACAGAAACGGTTGTAGATAATTTAAATTATTTAGCAGGATAAGGATGGAATCTATGTAGCGGAACAGGCCAGTTGGTTTCCCATCTGGTCACAAATGCCAGAGACAGGTTTTTGCAGGGCTCACATATCATTTATGGTGCTGTCTCACTGGACTACTAAACTGATACCGAGGCAAAGAATACATCTTATTCTGAACAGATACACTGGCAAGTGCCCTCGGATCCGTATGTGGTGATTTCGGCATGACCGGGTTGTGAAATCCTGGCTTCTTTCTGTAGGGGAACAATCCAAAGCCAGAAGTCGACATTGTAACAGGGCCTCGAATACTTGTAGTCGTGACGGTTGCTGGGTTCGAGCCCTTGCTCTGCTGACCGGGTGATGCTCCAAATCCTAAGCTTGCGCTCGTTGTCGTGACAGTTCCGAGGCCCATTTCTTGATTTGGTTGCCCCGGAAAATCTTCTATTCCCTCATGTAAGTCAGCGCTATCTGTCCTGTAGGTTCCCAAACCCACGCCCCCTTTGTACTCGCGAAGGGCAATTTCAAAATCTCTAGCCGTTATTAAGACCGGTTCAATATAAGGTCCCTCGTCCTCCCTGCCTTGGTAAAAGCTATCGCCTGCACTCGAACTCGTAGCAAGAGCGGAAACACCTGGTTCTTGTTTAGCTTTGTTTTCTTTCGTAAGATTATCAGATTTCCCATCAACGCTCATCAGAGTCTTCAGAACGTTATTTACCAAAATACTCCTATCTTGTAGCGCCTTTCCTTGTTCAAACAGAACAGAACAACGGGCCAGTTGGCCCCCTTGCTTCAAGATAGCCCTGTCGATTTCCTTCAGTGACTTCTGAACGTTATGCATTGCAACATAAAGCTGAACATCCGAAGCGTTTTGTTGTGCCGCCATGAGCAATGCTGTTGCCTCTGAAACAGTTTTGATCATTGACTCCCATTTACTGATCTCTGTTTTACCTCGATTAATTTCTTGCAGACCCAGTGCACGACTTTCAGTCTTCACTCTCTCTTCTAACACAGTAAGTGTTTCCATAACCATCTTCTTCATATCTTGTACTTGCTGTGGTATAGTGACTTCTGTATGTGACTGGACGTTTTGGTTATGCTTCATGTGTTTCTTCAAAATCTGCTCCATTTGGCTCTTTGCTGCATCAAGGTGTTTGATTAGACCAGTTGTCTCTGAGTGTATAGACGCCGTTTTACTCTGGCTGGAAACCTCTACAACTTGTCTACAGTTTCTGTGGCTTGCTGTCGCGCAGGTTATACAGCACATAATATTATGACTTTTGCATATGAATTCAATACTTTTTTCAGGATGGTTAGGGCAGGAGAGACAGGATGAAAGACACTTAGCTCCTTTAACGGCCTCTTCACTGCTATGGTCTACAAGTTTATGTTCTTTGAGCAGTCTGATTCTGCGATGGGAGTCTACACAGTATTGACAGATTGGTTGGCTGCAGTCCACGCAGTACTTGACTGCTGGTCGGTTTTCTCCGTCAGTTTTACATGCTGCACACACAGAGTCTTTCTTTGTTTCCGTATCGGCCTTTGTGTCTGCTGCATGCTTGGGAACTTTGGGGATTTTCTGTGCCATCCTTATTTACCTGAAACAAAAACAAATACATGCACTGCTGTACACATATATCAATACATTAGGATAACACACACACATGTGAGTCTTGTCTGCCACTTAACCCTTAATTTGCTAATCTCAATAATCGTCGTCTGCTTTGTTGTCTGCTGATTCCTTAGGTGAGAACTAAGCTCAGCAACGGCTCGTGATTATTTTCGAGGTAACGATCGGTTCCTATAAATGAATTTGAAAAGCCATATGTGAATTAATTAACCAAGTATGTCTGAGACACTGCCATACAGTGGTGATCCAAATGACACCGTGTAAGACCCATCCCTCTAAAACCAGTTTATGTAGAGAAAAGCGGGGTTTATGGAAAATAAACTAGAGTTTGTAGTCGAAGACACGCCATCGCAAATCTCCACGCTTTTCTAACATGAACTTTTGACCCCCTTGAGACGGCCCCTTTGGTCGGAGACTAATGTGTCGTTACTCTTGCACGCTCTCACCATGTAAGGAAGCCATGTACCAAAATCGGTTGCATTCCGTTCAGTGGTCTATGGGATAGTGTGATGAACGGATGCGTTCGCTTTTCTAGAAATGTGGGGATCGTAAGCAATTTGTGTGGGCGCGCGCACACACACACACGCACGCACGCACGCACGCGCACACACACACTTCGGCTTTTATTTAGCTCTTATAAGATAACTATCTTAAAGGCATTTATTCTTGTAGCAGTAAGACACACCGTGTGTTGATAATTGTTTTATTGTCCCTTGTGATGTGCTGTCTATAGCAGATCAAAGGCGGCCTTTAATAGGGTGATTAGTAGCTCTTGTTGAATCTCCTGACTGAGTCACTTAAGGGTATTTCAATAAGGTACACTCAAGTCAACAGTTAGTAAACTATTGATTTCCCCAAGGAGGCCCCTTACCTGCTGAAGACAGAGGACTTCTCTTCAGTCAGCACTGAGGGCTATATAATATTATGTTATGAAATGATAGTCCTCAATAATCAAGGATAAATGCCTTTATAGGGCAGCGTGATAGCACATGACTGATAGATTCCCATTGAATGCATTTTGTTAAAAAAAAATAAGTAAAAGCAAACAAGTGATGCAGTTATTCATCTCGACAAGCCTCGTCCCGGTGAAATTAACAACTCTCAGGGCGCACGCATGATAGTATCTGGACATCATAGAATTTTAACGAAAACATGCTATTTTACGGTGTTTAAAGATAGTTCCCTGCTAGCATTCTACATAAATCTACAGCGGGCCGTTAGCGGCCCGTCAGCTACCCTGACGGGCCGCTAACGGCCCGCTGTAGATTTATGTAGAATGCTTACTGGGTTTAAACTTACTTTTTCAATATCCTTCATTCAGCTCTTCCCAACCTAAGTGCTTTATTATGAGAATACATGTATCCTCGTTTTATTGTTTTAGCTAATCTTGGTATATATCTGGGACAGCTCAATAAAAATTCAGTTAAATGACTCCGTGCGATGCGCGATCACACAGCTCAGTCTGCGCATCAACACAGTTACGTCATGGTTTTCTCAGCTCACATGAATAATCTGCCCACTTTAAGGTCCATTTATAGGCAACAGAAATGATTCCGATCATACTGCTAAAGCGCACGGTCTCATGCGCGTCTCTATTATGTGACACCAATCAGTATGTTGGATTATTTTTTGTCTATTGACTATTTTTGTTGCAGTCGCCAACATGTTTGGAAGAAAAAAGATGAACCTGGTGATAAGTCTGAACAAAATGGGAATACAATAAGCTGCGTCGCGAGAAAAAAAGTTTCATATTATGGACGGGCAGCAAAGGCCCAGATGATCTGGATCGCCCAGGCTGATCTTGGCCTTCAGTAACTGCATGAGTGAATGTCACTGGACGTATCACCAATGTCAACTCCGGTTTATACACAGTGAAATTCCGCTATTTAGACCACCTAAAATAAAGACTAATTCTGCTTTAAAAAGCTTATTTTGTAAGTTGCAGTTATTCTTTCTTTGTGTTTCTGCGTACAGTGTCCCCTGGTCAGGGACCACCTTTGGGGCGGTTCAAAAGTGGTCTTAAAGACCACTCTTGAACAGTCCCAAAGGTGGTTTTAATAGAGGAGTTTTTTATGTTCAACTCAACTGAACATTAAATTTTAACGCTTCGAAATATTAAACTAAATTACTGTACGTTAACACACCCATGCGACAAGTTTTTCACATCTCCAAAATGGCTACTTTTCTGAAGAAAATTCATGATACTTTTCTTATTTATTTGTGGGTACTCGTTGGAACCGCCTCATTGAGGCGGTTCTAACGAGTACCCACAACCTATGTTTTGGAGCAGAAATAAGAAAAATAGTGTTCATCCCCTTAAACCCCAGTTTTCTCTTTATAAAGTGGGGTTTAGGGGGTGTTCATTTTACGGACTTGTTCACGTGATGACAAAACAATCATGCCTTTTTTCTGCTCAAATCATCAGCAGAGAATGTCATGAATTTAAAAATACCAACAATGCATTTTTAAATTCATGAGCAGAACAAAGTTGATGCTCAAATGAGTTGAGCATGAAAAAAGTTTTATATCCTTGAGGCCTAATTCTGATGAAGCGTCAGTGGATCGGAAAACAGCAAATGCTCCTATCTGATTCTATAGATGCGCAGGCTAATCTGGAACGTTATTGGTCCAAGGACCCCGAAGACCTCGTTTTCACGTGACACAGCTTACGTATGATTTAAGCACCAAAAACCCTTCAAACGCATACATGTGTATACATTAAAGGGTCCCTGTCTGTTGGCTGCGTTAGGAGGACACAGCCGCGTGACACCTAACGTTTTTAATGATAAAAAATATCGCTATATTTTCCTAATTTCTAATTCAGATGTAGATAGCGGGTGCTCGTAAGAACCGCGGTTCTGACGAGTACCCACCACCTATGTTTTAGAACAAGAATACTGGAAATGATATACGAGGGTCGTTCGATAAGTAACTGGCCTTCCATACTTAGAGTCACGCTTGACTTCTTCTTTCTTCATAGTCAGCCCGCAGCACCCTCCTTCGATGTTCCGAGGCGAACGTCCATTTTTATAGAATTCAGGGTCTTTAGAGTCAATCCACCCTCCAAAGCTACCTGAAGCTCGGAAGTGACATCCACGCAATTCTTTTTTCAAGTTCAGAAGCAAAAAATAATCACTGGGATCAGGCGAATAGGGTGGATAGGGTAAGTGTTTGAAACCGTCCCGCTTCATTGCGTCCACAGAAACTTTGCAGTATGGACTCTAGTATTGCCATGTTGCAACAGCACATCCACGCCTTTTCTATACTATAGCTGCACGTAACTGGTCAAAAATTTAAGCAAAATAGTCCCCATTAATAGCCTGGCCATGAGGTAAACAGTCAAAACAGTTGCAATGACCTTGTCAGTTGAAAGCCGAGTCTGGACGCGGTGATTCTTGACCAGTCCATTGTTTACGCTGCTGTTTAGTTTCAGGATCATAGTGATTGGTCCAAGTTTCGTCCCTGGTAATAATTCTTTCGTTCAGAATCACATCTTTCCAAAATTGACTGAGACATGGACACTCGGACAGCTCGTTCTTTACTAAGGTACTTTGACGCCCAAAGCACTAAAAGCTTCCTCATGCCCAGCCGTTCGTGTAAAATGGTAAAAACGCCACCCTCAGAAATCTCCAATCTTCTAGCCAGTTTTGAAACTTTCATTTGCCAGACCTGCCTTACTTGTTCCCTTAGATTTTCACTAGTGACGTCATCAGTAGCGTTCACAGGTCTTTCACTACGATGCTAATATTCAAACGTTACTCGACCACGTTTAAAATCAGCTACCCAATTTAAACAGTTGAATATGAAGGACCAGTCTTTCCGTAAATTTCACATAATTCTTGATAAATTTCCTGTTCCGTCTTCTTTTGCCATGTTATGACTACAAATGCACATAAAATTTTGTGTAACCATGCATGAGGCATTGATGTATAACATGTGAAAAGCGTGCACTTGCCAGTAACTGGGTAAGGCCAGTTAAATATTGAACGACCCTCGTATACCAATGTAGATTAATAACTGGGATGTACAAGGGTGTCCGTTAATGTGGTGGCTGTTTTATCTTCGCATCTGTGGCATATGTACAAGGAATGAATGTTCTGGCGAGAATATGCGCTCACCTAAACCCATAAAATGTCAATCACGACTGTTGTCGCCCGCTTTGCCGTCTGCCGGTTACCTTAAAGTATTTGGGGGGGGGGGGGGGCAAACAGTGTGGACCCAGATCAGACTGCTCCTGTAGGACTATTGTCGCCCGCTTTGCCGTCTGCCGGTTACCTTAAAGTATTTTTTTTTGGTAAACATTGTGGACCCAGATCAGACTGAGCAGTCTGATCTGGATCCACACTGTTTGCATGTATGCAAAAATATTTTTAAAAAGTTTGAAAAAAAAAAGTCAGCAGACGACATAAGCAGGCGACATTTTCAGATTTTCTCGGCGTCTGAAGGGTTAACACTCGTTCACTTCTGGGATACGTAAGTACATTTTACACATGGACCAGCTTAGTTTACTGAATTGGCTTTTGTCTTTACAACAATATCATAAGCACAAAATTATACTACACTGTTCTAAATACACGAAATGTCTTTTTATCGCAAAATCTTCATTTTCAGACTGACAAGTCATGAAGAATTTGTTATACCCCGACAGCGAGGTTAAAGAGGCAGTTTGTCGGTCTGTCCGTCCGTCAGGGTACACAAATGGGCCTATTTTATGGATGCTTGGATATTTAAACGTTAAATGTTTAAAATGTTTGCAAGACGATTCAGCAGACGGTATAAACAGGCGAAATTTTCAAATAATCTTGAAAGGGCCTTAAAACCAAAACCACAACCAAAAAAAAAAAAAAAAAAAAAAAAAATGGCTTTTGTATTTGCAAAAGTACTCTCTGATTTTCAGCAAAAATATTAGTATATTTGCCTTATTTAATGATCAAATATGAACGACAGTTTAACTCTCCTTCTTAAATATGTTCTATAAAAGGGTTATCCTTTGGAAGCAAGGAATACACCACAGAACTAAAAAATATGGAGTGTGCATGTTTTCTGGGCCAGACTAGCTAGTTTCGGCCAATTAGGCCTCATCAGTGACCCTCAAATATTTTCACTGCTCTGTACTTTTATTTTACCTCGCACAGACTACATGCCCATTTTGTACCAGAAACCCCAAAACGGGTAATTGGCAAACAGTGCAGGCCGAGATCAGACGCCGCATAATGCGGCATCTGATCACGGCCTACACTGTTTGCAAAAAAGTTAAGCCATTTTCCTAACACATTTTGAAGACAACACAACCTGAGACCCCTAAATTTTGAAATGGACTCCTGCTATATATAAGGTTGGAGATTCCATTTGGTACAAAAAAGGTTAGTTTTGAACAAATGGTCCCTGGAACATGTGGAATTTAACGGTGTAACGCTACAGCTCATGTCTAGATTCATGACAGTTTTTTCCAGCCTACACCACGAGAACAAGTCCGTGAAATGAACACACACCCACCCCCTAAACCTCACTTTATATAGAGAAAACTGGGGTTTAAGGGGGTAAACATTATTTTTCTTATTTTACTCAAAGACATAGGTTGTGGGTGCTCGCTAGAACCGCCTCCATGAGGCGGTTCTAACGAGCACCCACAACCTATGTTTGTAGTCTTTATAAGAAAAATATCACAGATTTTCATCAGAAAAGTAGCCATTTTGGAGATGTGAAAAAATGCACTATGCCATACGGGCGTGTTATCGTAATGACACTCGGGAACAATCGACCCACAATGCAGTGCTGCCAGTTTTTTTTTTGTTTGATTTGAGGTTTAACGTCCCCGTCAACACTGTAAAGGTGATTTTGGAGACGTTGCTTCCAATTTTGTGGGACTTTTACCCGACATTGAGGCGAAATGCTACTCTAGCCCTGCCGCCCAATGAAACCAATAGGGTGTATAAGCATGGACGGTCCGACTCGCACCGCTTTACCTGGACAGGCTTAGATACTCTAAGCAGTTTACCAGTACTCGTGTGCGGGTCGGTTTCAGCTCTGCGTAGAAGCATCATGCAGCCCATATATTTCTTCAAGCCCCGATGAGCGGGGGCCGCCAGTGCTGCCAGTGCTTTGATTTTTTTTGATTCTCTGGTATAAAAGGATTTTGGTTCGATTTGAGGTTTAACGTCCCCGTCAACACTGTATAGGTCATTCTGGAGACGTTGCTTCCAACTTTCTGGGACTTTTACCCGACATTGAGATGAAATGTCATCAAGCCCTGTCACCCAATGAAACCAATAGCATGGACGGCCCGACCCGCACCGCTTTGCCTGGACAGGCTTAGATACTCTATGCGGTTTACCAGTACTCGTGTGCGGTCGGTTTCAGCTCTGCGTAGAAGCATCATGCAGCCCATCTATTTCTTCAAGACCCGATGGGCGGGGACCGATCGTATATAAAAGGAAAATCAATACCAAAGCAATGGTGGAGTCGCTTTCAAGAAAACAAAAAAAAACTAAATGGCAGAAATACGTTCAGTCAAGTGTCGCTGGTTGTCCTAGTGGAAGGAAACTATAGATATGGGAACGTCCGTCTGTCTGTAGACAGAATATTGTCTCCGCAACTCATCCTGCACTGTTCAATGGATTTTGATGAAACTTTCCAGTTATTGTTCCCATGACCTGAAGATGATCATGCTCGAGTAACTTTTACCACGGTTATGGCCCTTTTAAATTTTTTTTCACAATAAGTCTTGTCTCTGCAACTTGCTTTTTGGAGATTTTAACCCTTGTCCTGCTGAGCCCGGATATGTCTGATCTTTCAAACAATGCAGATCCAGATCAGATGGCATCTGAAGAAGCCATCTGATCAGGATCTTCATTGTTTCCATTCAGTTTATGAATTTGTTGCAATGATTTGCATCAAGTAATCTGATTGGTTGCTAATCAGTAGTGGGTGTGGCATATATAAATATTCAGCAGGTCAAGGGTTAATGCGCGAACAGGCTCATTACACGACTGCATCGTCACGAAAACCCTCCTATATAATTTTGATCCCCTTGAACCCCACTTTTGTATAGTAAAACTGAGGTTTACAGCGGTAAACTTATTTTTTTCTTCTCTAAAACATAGATTGTGGGTACTCGTTAGAACCGCATCATTACCGCCTCGATGGGGCGGTTCTAACGAGTACCCACAATCTATATTTTGAGCAAAAATAAGAACAAGAGGGCCATGATGGTCCTGGATCGCTCACCTGATCCACAGAGTAACAAGTGGGCCCGGGGTAGGGCCATTATTGGCCCCAGGGCTATACTGTGCATAATGTTGAGGGAGGTCTAAAGAGGTCATACCAAATATCAACAAAGGCTATAATTTGAACAATCTTCGCAAAGGTCCACTAGATGAAGCTACACACCAAATATCAAAGACCTGGGTCTTGCAGTTTCAGAGAAGAAGATTTTTTAAAGATATTCCCTACATAAGCCTATGTAAAACCAAACGGCCACTGGGCGGGGGCATTTTTGGCCCCAGGGCTATAATTTAAACAATCTTGATAGAGGTCAGCTAGATGAAGCTTCACACCAAATATCAAAGACAGGGGCCTTGCTATTTCAGAGAAGAAGATTTTCAAAAATAATCTCTATGTAAGTCTATGTAAAATCAAAGGGCCCCGGGGCGGAGGCATTTGTGGCCCAAGGGCCATAATTTGCATAATCTTGATAGAGGTCCACTAGATGAAATTTCACGCCAAATATCAAAGACCTAGGCCTTGTGGTTTCACAGAAGAAGATTGTTAAATATTTTCCCTATATAAGTCTATGTAAAACCAAAGGGCCCCGGAGCGGGGGCACTTTTGGCCTCAGGGCTATAATTTGAACAATCTTGGTAGAATTCCACTAGATGAAGCTTCATACCAAATATCAAAAACCTAGGCCTTGTTGTTTCAAAGAAGATTTTTTTTAAAGATTTTCCCTATAAAAGTCTATGTTAAACGAAAGGGTCCCGGAGGGCGGCACTTTGGGCCACAGGGCTATAATTTGAAAAATCTTCGCAAACGTCCTTTAGATGAAGCTACACACCAAATATCAAAGACCTGGTCCTTGCAGTTTCAGAGAAGATGATTTTTTTTAAAGATATTCCCTACATAAGCCTATGTAAAACCAAATGGCCCCTTGGCGGGGGCATTTTTGGCCCCAGGGCTATAATTTAAACAATCTTGATAGAGGTCAGCTAGATGAAGCTTCACACCAGGTATCAAAGACCTGGGCCTTGTTGTTTCAGAGGAGAAGATTTTCAAAAATTATCTTTATGTAAGTCTATGTAAAACCAAACGGCCCCGGGGCGGGGGCATTTGTGGCCCGAGGGCTATAATTTGAACAATCATGGTAGAGGTCCACTAGATGAAGCTCCATACCAAATATCAAAGACCTGGGCCTTGCAGTTTCAGAGTAGAAGATTTTTTATAGATTTCCCTGTATAAGTCTACGTAAAGTGTGTGAATTCGGGTTTAACGTCGTTTTTCAACAATTTTTCAGTCATATCACGATGGTGTCTGGTTGCGACAGGGAGCTCAATGCTCACTTTTATTGTGCTGCCTCACTGAAGTATCATGTCCCAGACACATTACATGATACCACACCCAGTCACATTATCCTGACACTGGGTCGACCAGTCCTAGCTCTACCCCGTAAATCTGAGTGCCAAGCGAGGAGCAGCTAGTACCATTTTTAACGACTTTGGTATGTCGCGGCCCGGGATCGAAGCCGTGACCTCCCGTTCCCCGGAGCGGACACTCTACCAACTGAGCTATCGGGGCCGGTAAGTCTACGTAAAACCAAAGGGTCTCGGGGCGGGGGCATTTTTAGCCCCAGGGCTATAATTTGCATAATCTTGATAGAGGTCCACTAGATGAAATCTCATGCCAAATATCAAAGACCTAGACCTTGTAGTTTCACAGAAGACGATTTTTAAATATTTCCTTATATAAGTCTATGTAAAACCAAAGGGCCCCGGAGCGGGGGCATTTTTGGTCTCAGGGCTATAATTTGAACAATCTTGGTAGAGGTCCACTAGATGAAGCTTAATACCAAATATCAAAGACCTAGGCCTTGTGGTTTCAAAGAAGAAGATTTTTAAATATTTTCCCTATGCAAGTCTATGTGAAACTAAAGGGTCCCGGAGCGGGGGCATTGTTAGCCTCAGGGCTATAATTTGAACAATCATGGTTGATGTCCACTAGATGAAGCTTCAATCCAAATATCAAAGATCTGGGTTTTGCGGTTTCGCGGAAGAAGATTTTTTAAAAAGATTTTCCCTATATATGTTCTTAGGGTTATCCTTTGGAAGCAAGGAATACACCACAGTACTGGAAAAGATTTTCCCTATATAATCCTATGTAAAACCAAAATGCCCCGGGGCGGGGGCCTTTTTGGCCCCAGCACTATAATTTGAACAATCTTGGTAGAGATCCACAAGATGAAGCTGCATACCAAATACATAGACTTATATAGGGAAAATATTTAAAAATCTTCTTCTCTGAAACCTAAAGGCCTAGTTCTTTGATATTTGGTTTGAAGTCATCTAGTGGTCCTCTATCAAGATTGTTCAAATTATAGCCCTGGGACCAAAAATGCCCCCGTCCCGAGACCCTTAGATTTTACATTTACTTAATTGGGGAAAATCTTTAAAAATCATCTTCTCTGAAACTCCAAGGACCAGGTCTTTGATATTTGGTATGAAGCTTCATCTAGTGGACTTCTACCAAGATTGTTCAAATCATAGCCCTGGGACCAAAAATGCCTCCGCCCCAGGGCCCTTTGCTAATACATAGACTTATATAGGAAAAATCTTCTTCTCTGAAACCGCAAGGCCCTGGTCTTTGATATTTGGTTTGAAACGTCATCTAGTGGACCTCTATCAAGATTGTTTAAATTATAGGCCTGGGGCCAAAAAAGCGCCCGGCCTGGGACCATTTGGTTTTACATAGGCTTATGTAGGGAATATCTTTAAAAATCTTCTCCTCTGACACCCCAAGGCCAAGGGCTTTGATATTTGGTGTGTAGCTTCATCTAGTGGACCTCTGCCAAGATCATTCAAATTATAGCCCTTGGGGCAAAAATGCTCCTGCCCTGGTGCTCTTTGGTTTTACATTGACTTATATAGGGAAAATTAAAATAAAATCTTCTCTAAAACCGCAAGTCCCATGTCTTTGATATTTGTAGGGAAGCTTCATCTAATGGTCCTCTATCAAGATTGTTCAAATTATAGTCTTGGGTTCAAAAAATGCCCTCGGCCCGGGGCCCTTTGGTTTTACATGAACTTATATAGGGAAAATCTTTAAAAATCTTATTCTCTGAAACCGCAAGGCCCAGGTCTTTGATATTTGGTGTGAAGCTTCATCTAAAGGACCTCTATCAAGATTGTTCAAATTATAGCCCTAGGTCCAAAAAAGCCCCCTTCCCCAGGTCCCACTGGTTTTACATAGACTTTTTAGGGAAAATCTATATAAATCTTCTTGTCTAAGACCAGAAGGATCAGTTCTTTGATAATTGGTAGGATGCTTTGTCTAGTTGACCTCGACCAAGATTGATCAAATTATAGCCCTGGGGCTAAATATGGCTCCGCCCCAGGACCCACTGGTTTTACATAGATTTATATAGGGAAAACTTTTATAAATCTTGTTGTCTGAAACCAGAAGGCTCAGGTCTTTGATATTTGATCTGAAGCTTTGTCTAGTCGACCTCTACCACGATTGTTCAAATTATAGCCCTGGGGCTAAAAATGGGCCCACGCCGGTGCCCACTGATTTTACATAAACTTATATAGGGAAACCCTTTGAAAATGTTCTTGTCTGAAACCAGAAGACCTAGGTCTTTGAAATTTAGTATGAAGCTTTCTCTTGTGAATTTCTACCAAAAGTGATCAAATTATAGCCCTAGGACTAAAAAATAGCCCCGCCCCGGTCCCGCAGGTTTCATATAGACTTAAAATAGGGAAAACCTTTAAAAATTTTCTTGTCTGAAACCAGACGGCTCCGGTCATTGATATTTGGTATGAAGCTTCACCTTTTAGACCACTACCAAGATTATTGAAGTTATAGCCCAAGGCCAATAATGGCTCTCCTCGGTGCCCACTTGTTACCCTATGGATTATATGAGCGATGCAGGGTCATCATGGCCCTCTAGTTTTGTCTGTGTTCTCGGAGATGTTGCACTGATGAGTTAGGAGGCCTCCATGTGGGACAATTGTAATCCGCCTATTACATGTGTCCGATTTAAACCGCGCGACAAAATGTATAGAAATTAATAGGGCATGTGAATCTAAGACATGATTGAAAAAATACTAGGCTAGATAGCGAAAATGTGATTGAAAATTATGAAAATTCAATCTTTTATCTTAATTTTGAATATAATTTTATATTTTTTAAATAAAATTTAATCTGGTCAATTTTGAAATGAAAATAGGACCCTTCGTCTCGTGAACCTCTCGTTTACTTCAATAGAAAATTAGGGAAAACTCACGAGGGTGTCTGTTTTTATACTGTAATAATTAAATAATAAAATACGTTGTTAAAAATGTGACTTTAGATTCTAGAAGAAAAATGATTTTTCTTTCCAACAGTATCAAATAATTGAAGATCAAGTAAAAACAAAGTTGGTCATTTTCAGGTTGTTTTCTTGTCATTTTCAGTACTTTTAGCCATCTCTCCTCATTGTATCTATTTATAGCTATCGGTTCTCATATTACGCGATTATCGGATTAAATCGGAAATTTCCGGGTTTTCGCTGGTTTACTTAAGACGAATGTCAAAGTGGAGTTGCTGAAAACATTTTTATTAATGACATTTAATGCTGAAATAGATTTATTTTTATTTCGTCTTATTTATATATTTACTGTTTTTTATTTGTTTTTTTTTTTCTTGTTTAATATATTTTTTCTGCATGTGATTGATGCGCAATTAACAAACACTTCATATTGTTTACAAAAGAAGAAGAAGAAAAAAACTTTAATTATTGATTTTTTTTTTGACTAGCGAAAATATATTGATTTCGGTGATTTTTTTTTTATTATTTTCATTTTTCGGGTACTTCACAAACATGCTTAATTGGCAATTGTTGCTAATTACTGCCAATAATACCGGTTGTGGGAATACTACTAAAAACCCTTAGGTACTTTTACAGATCAGAGTCTACGTTGTGCGAAAGATCCAATGCTTCTTCATGCAGCAAGAGAAGTCTAGGATGCGCACGCTGATGTGATTCTTTGCTGGGCACATGTAAATTGTAGGGAGTGCTGTGCCCTGGTTCAAATATTATTTTCTGGGATAAATTGAATGTAATTACACACAGAAAAATAATCATCACGAAAACACGCCTATATAATTTGGACCCCTTGAACCCCACTTTTATATAATAAAACTGGGTTTTACAGAGGTAAATCTTGTTTCTTATTTCTACTCTGTATATAGATTGTGGGTACTCGTTACAAAGTCTATATTTTGTGCAACAGAAAATTTCACAATTTTTCATCTTATTTTTTTTTTTCTTTTTCAGCAATAAAATTTACTGTGTAGTTGTACAGGCATGTTTTATAATGTGTTGTCAGGGTTGCAAAACAATATAGGAGGTTTTAGGAATTCCGTTTATGACGTCATTCTTGCGCATGCGCAAAGTACTGGCCGTCAATTGAAACGGCCATCGCTATTCAAATGTATTGGCGGAACTTAAAATGGTAACAATATTCAGTCATTTTGAGAGAAAATATACCCGTTTTCATTGAAATGACGCCTCGAGAAGGAAAGAATGATATTTCGCTTTTATTACCGAAATTCATTTATTCTAAATCCGTTTTTAATTGACGAAAATCTTTTCGTGAATGACCCATGTCAATGGCTTGAGATACCATTATTCACGAAAGCTTACTTACTCGTACAAAATACATTTTTACGTAGCTTTCGTTTTATTCGCTATCCAAGTCTATCTATCTATCTATCTATCTATCTATCTATCTATCTATCTATCTATCTATCTATCTATCTATCTATCTATCTATCTATCTATCTATCTATCTATCTATCTATCTATCTATCTATCTATCTATCTATCTTTCTTTCTTTCTTTCTTTCTTTCTTTCTTTCTTTCTTTAGAAATCTATCCAAAGATCTGTCTACATGTGCAGTTTAAATGTCTATACTGACAGTCAAAATAAACTTATGAGTGGACTGACGGAGGGGGGTTGAGTCAATGTTGGTTCGACGTCATGCCGTCGACACCCACTCCAGCTCACTTCATTGTCACATGACCGTTGGCATGGGAGAGAGAGAGAGACAGAGACACAGAGAGAGGTTTGACTGACAAACTGACAGTAGACACACAGACCGACTAACTGAATGAATGACTGACTAAGAGACGAACGGACGGACTGTTAGACAGACAAATAAACATACTGACAGTCGAAAAAAAAAAACAATGAGTGGACTTACAGACGGGCGTCGAGTCAACGTTGGCTCGACATCATGCCGTCGACTATCACTCCAACTCACTTCAATGTCACGTGACCGTTGAGATGAGAGAGCGGTGTGACTGATCCCTGTATCGAAGAAGCCCGTAACCCTTTTTGTAACAAATGGAATCTTCCTCCTTATATATAGCAGGAGTCATTTTCAAAATTTAAGGGTGTCAGGTTGCGTTTTCTTCAAAATTTATTTGGAAAATGGCCGAACTTTTTGCAAACAGTGTAGGCCCCGATCAGACGCCGCGTTTTGCCACGTCTGATCTGGGCCTGCACTGTTTGTCACTTACCCCTTTTGGGGTTTCCGGTTCCAAATGGGTTAATGTAGACCTAAGGGCAGGGCAGGTTGAACCAATCTACAAATCCAACAGATTTTAATGTAAAATCTTGCACTTGCGAAGGAGTGCTTCATTTTTATGCACTGAAAGGGTGTTCACGTTTGTTTTGAATTTAATGTTCCAATCCAACTGAGTCTTGATGGGCAAATGGCATTTTATTAAGCAACGCCGTATTATCGCCAACGCAACGTTCTGACGTTTCATCGACATTGCAATGTCAAATTCAATGCATCGCTTTGAAGTTGGTTTGATGTAGACACGACGTTGTTGACACGCTACATGTCGGTTGACGTGGCGTCATTTAACGACAAACTGTGATTTACATTTGCGCGCGCTCGCTAATTGTTGGTGCGCTGAGAGAGAGAGAGAGAGAGAGAGAGAGAGAGAGAGAGAGAGAGAGAGAGAGAGAGAGAGGAGGGGACCCTGTTGAGTCGTATGTACAATATATCAAAATCGTAATGCGAAATTTCATATCTGGCAGCATATCGGTGTTTCTCCCTTTATCTTACATTAGAATTCGCCATCAGTTTAAAAGAATTCCGCTGTTTTACGCTGTAATTAACACTTTATCTGTCTCACTGCCTTTGAAGCAATACGACAGATGACGGCCAGGGCTTTTCCCGTTCTAATTTTTAGAACCGGAAGTACGTCACGAAAAAAGCTCCTATATTTTAATGCTATCCAGTAACCAACAAAAGTTTCGATTAAAATGCATCAATTAATACATGCATAGAATTTAAGAGTTGACACGCGCTGTGTGTATATTCAAACTAATCGCTTTATGACCCGGAAGCCTTAATTGTTGACATGATATCGACCAACTTATGTTAGGTAATCTTTAGACAAACGTTCTCTGTAGTTAATGGACTCGGTCCAGTTAATGCTTTCCCTTTCACCCCTTAGCTTCTGTTAATTAGAATTTAGCCCACCCCGGCCCCCACCCCCCCCCACTCCAAAAAAAAAAGGAAGAAAAAGGGTTGAGCCAATTCAAGTCTTTCTATTATAACAAAATATATCCATATAACGCACAATGAACACTCTGATCAGATTGTGCAGATGCCAGGTTGGTCTGGGGTTGGTAATATAATCTTATTTGCTACCTATTTTCTTCTCCAAGATATATCTCTTACAGGGGTCCTAACGAGTACCCACAATCGATGTTTTGGAGCAAGAATTAACACACTCGCGCGGCAACGTGCATTTTTTCACATATCTCCAAAGTAGCTATTTTTCTAATGAAAATCCGTGATAATTTTCTTATTTATACTGCAAACATAGGTTATGGGTGTTCGTTAGAACCGCTTAAATGAGCGCAAAATAGTGTATACCCCGTAAACCCAAGTTTACTCCTATACAAAGTGGGGTTTATGGGGTGTTCATTTCACGGACGTGTTAACCTAATGTATGTATTTACCTTTTTTAGGTAAATACCAAAAATATTATTTCATCGAGTATTGAAAACACAAAATTTTTCACTCTTGCAAAAAAAAAAAAAAAAAACTTTTTTAACGAGTGCGTTGAAAACGTCATAGTTTTCACGAGTGTTTCAGATATGCAAATATTTCACTGCTAATCGTGATTAACCCATTTCAGACTGGAAACCCCTAAACGGGTACCGTGGCGAACAGTGCAGGCCCAGATCAGTCGGCCCAGATCAGACTGATCTGGGCCTACACTATTTAAAAAAATCAACCATTTTCCAAATAGGTTTTGAAGAAAATACAACCTGCCACCCCTAAATTTTGAGATGGACTCCTGCTATAGGAGGAAGATTCCACTTGGTACAAAAAGGGTTAAGTGATGTTAGGCCAGTATGGGTTCAACGGATTAAAAACCGATTAGTTGTCTAATGAAATGATTAAAAATGAAACCGTTTGCTTACTGTGTTCCCCTTTATTGCTTAACGAGGCCAACAGAGCTTTTGTTTGTATTGGAATTTAGCGGTCCAGTCAACACTTTTTTAGGTCATTTTTGAGCCGGTCAGTTTACCTATCCACTCTTTCCTGGACAGGCTTTTACGTAAGCGGTTAACCAGTACAGTGCACATTCTTTCGCTCTCTGACATGCGGCTTTAAATAGCCGTTTCCCATCACGTAAAGCAAGTCCTTGAAGAACCCCTCAAAAACACGCTCTGTATTAACAGGGACATACATTATTTTGCCCTTTCTGGTCCAAGACATAGATTGTGGGTACTCGTTAGAGCAGTCTTAATGATGGGTTTCAAACAGACCAGTGAAAGGCACGTGGAAATCAGCAGTGCAAAGCTACTGTACTTAGTTTTGAGACGGATTGACAAACGCTACTATCAAAACTTTAACATTGAGTCAACTACGTTAATTCTTCTTAACACACATTGATCACCAAGGCCAAATTGTTCAAAGCAGCGTAAGTTAACCCTTTTTTGTACCAAATGAAATCTTCCACCTTATATACAGCAGGACTCCATTTCAAAACTAAGGGGTGTCAGGTTGTGTTTTCATCAAAATCTATTTGGAAAATGACTGAACTTTAAGCAAACAGTGCAGGCCCTGATCAGACTCCGCGTTCTGTGGCATCTGATCTGGGCCTGCACTGTTTGCCAAGGTACCCCTTTAGGGGTTTCTGGTATACTGAATGGGTTAATGAACTCGTTAATTTCAAAACGTTAACTATTCAATAGGTACCTAATACTCTTGTATTTCTACTGGAAAATGTGAGGAGCGTTTTCAAAATTGATGCAAACCCTATTCGCACTTTTTTTTTTTTTTGCTGTACAAAATGATAAAAAAATTAACGACTCGTTAACTAACGACTTCGCAAAAAAAAAAAAAAAAAAAAAAATAATTAAACAAATAAATAAAAAAAAATAAATAAAAGTGGCATTAGGTTATTTTATAAATGTGGCATAAAACAAACACTTTCCCTTAAAATACTATAATATTTGAAAAGCAATTTAATCCGTATTATATATGGACCAATAAATCATCATGTTTAGTTAAAACAAATATGCCACTGTAATACCCTTAAGCAATTGTCTAAGACAAGGATTAACGGTCATTACCGATATTCATCGAAAACTGCCGACTATAGCCGAATTGCTTTAAAACAGGTGTCAAGTAGCGTAACTCTGGAAGCTACCTGGAAAAACTGCCAGTACAGGTTTGTTCCCTTGATTTCCCTTGATTTCTTATGGCCGAACTTTTCCCGTATGATGCGGAATAAACAAGTTATTTGTCTGAATCGCGACGGAAGTAAGGGCGAGGATTGCGGCCGCGTAAAATCGATTTAAGCCCCCCAGTGGAATTCGTTTCACAGACCTTTCCAAGGCGGTTCTTCTGTCGCAATTTATTTTTGTTACCCTTTCTCTTTTAGTGTGTTTATCGCTTGTATTTTAGCTCACCTGTCACGTAGTGACGAGGTGAGCTTTGGGGTCATATTTCGTCCATCGGGCGTCGGTTCGTGCGTGCGTCCGTCATTAAGCAATTTCTTCAAACGACATCTACTTCTAAACCTCTGATCGGATTTTGACCAAACCTCACAGGAATGATCCTTAGGTGGCCCCTTTTCAAAGTTGTTTAAATGGTTCCGGTCCGTTGCACATCACGGTCACAGGAGCCAAAAATTTTTTTTTAAACGAAAATTTAAAAAATCTTCTCCTCTGAACCCGCAAGGCCCAGCTCTTCGATATTTGGTGCGTAGCTTCATCTAGTGGAACTCTACCAAGATTGTTCAAATTATAGCCCTGAGGCCAAAAAATGTCCCCGCCCCGGGGCCCTTTGGTTTTACATAGACGTACACAGGGAAAAGCTTTAAAAGAACCAGAAGGCTCAGGTGTTTGATATTGTGTATGAAGCTTCATTCAGTAGACCTCTATCAAGATTGTTCAAATTATAGACCTGGGTCAAAAATTCCCCCGCCCCGGGGCCCTTTGGTTTTACATAGACTTATATAGAAAATCAATCTTAAAAAATCTTCTTGTCTGAGACCAGAAGGCTGAGGTGTTGGATATTTGGTATAAAGCTTTGTCTTGTAGACCTCTACCAAGAATGTTCAAATTATAGACCTGGGGCCAAAAATTGCACAGCCCCGGGGCCCTTTGTTTTTCATAGACTTACGTAGGGAAAACTTTTAAAAAATCTCCTTGTCTGAAACCAGAAGGCTCAGGTGTTTGTTATTTGGTATGAAGCTTTGTCTAGCAGACCTCTACCAAGAATGTTTAAATTATAGCCCTGGAGCCCAAAATGGGCCCACCCGATTCATGGGTTTTACATAGACTTATATAGGGAAACACTTTGAAAATCTTCTTGTCTGAAGCCAGAAGGCCTAGGTCTTTGATATTTGGTATGAAGCTTCATCTTGTGGACCTCAATCACTATTGTTCAAAGTATGGCCCTGGGGCCAGAAATGCCCCCGACCCGGGGCCCTTTGGTTTTATATTGACTTATATAGGAATATCTTTAAAATCTTCACCTCTATAACCGCAAGGCCAGGGTCTTTGATATTTGGTGTGTAGCCTCATCTAGTGGACCTCTACCAAGATTGTTCAAATTATAGCCCTATGGCCCAAAATGGGCCCACCCGGTGCCCACGGGTTTTACATGGACTTAAATAGGGAAACACTTTGAAAATGTTCTTGTCTGAAACCAGAAGGCCTAGGTCTTTGATATTTGGTTTGGAGCTTCATCAAGTGGACCTCTACCAAGATTGTTCAAATTATAGCCCTTTCGCCGAAAATGCCCCACACAGGGGCCCTTTTGTTTTACATTGACTTATACAGGAAAAATCATAAAAAAATCTTCTTCATTGAAACCGCAAGGCCCAGGTCTTTGATATTTAGTGTGAAGCTTCATCTGTGGACCTCTATTAAGATTGTTCCAAGTATAGCACTGCCCCCGCTCCGGAGTCCTTTGGTTTTACTTTCACTTTTATAGGAAAAAATCTTTAAAAACCTTCTCCTCTGAAACCGCAAGGCCCAGGTCTTTGGTATTTGGTGTGTTGCTTCATCTAGTGGACCTTTACAAAGATTGTTGAAATGTCCCCGCCCCGGGCCCTTCGGTTTTACATAGACTTACATAGGGAAAACCCTCTTCTTGTCTGAGACCAGAAGGCTCAGGTGTTTGATATTTGGTATGAAGCTTCGTCTAGTGGACCTCTATATTTTTTGTATGATATTTGGTATGAAGCTTCGTCTTGTGGATTTCTACCAAGATTGTTCAAATTAAAGCACTGGGGCCGAAAATGGCACCGGCCCGGGGCACACAGGTTTTGTAAAGACTTATATATGGAAAACCTTTAAAAATCTTTTTGTTTGAAATCAGAAGGCTCCGGTCTTTGATATTTGGTATCAAGCTTCACCTTTTAGATCTCCCTCAAGATTATTCAAATTACAGCCCTGGGGCAAATAATGGCCCTCCCGGGGGGGCCACTTGTTACACTAAGGATCAGTCGAGCGATCCAGGGCCTTTAAAATTTTTCTCCTCTGAAACCGCAAGGGCCAGGTCATTGGTGTGTAGCTTCATCTAGTGGACCTCTACTGTTCAAATAATAGCCCAGGGGCCAAAATACCCCCGCCCCGGGCCCTTTGGTTCTAAATAGACTTTCATAGGGAAAACCCTCTTCTTGTCTGAGACCAGAAGGCTCAGGTGTTTGATATTTGGTATGAAGCTTCGTCTAGTGGACCTCTAAACAGATTGTTCAACCGGGGCCCTTTATTTACATTGACTTATATAGGGAAAACCTTTAAAAATCTTCTTGTCTGAAACAGGAAGGCTCAGTTCCTTGATATTTGGTATGAAGCTTTGTCTAGAGGACCTCGACCAAGATAGTTCAAATTATAGCCTTGGGGCGAAAAATGACCCCGCCCCTGGGCCCACTGGTTTTACATATGACTTATATAGGGAAAACATTTAAAAATCATCTTGCCTCGTATGAAGCTTCGTCTAGTCGACCTCTAGAAAGATTGTTCAACCGGGGCCCTTTGTTTACATTGACTTATATAGGGAAAACCTTTAAAAGTCTTCTTGTCTGAAACCAGAAGGCTCAGTTCCCTGATATTTGGTATGAAGCTTTGTCTAGTGGACCTCGACCAAGATAGTTCAAATTATAGGAAAGCAAAACACCCCATTTTGCTAAATGTTTTAGGGCAAAGATCATACTGTAATCGATTTTGCCAATAGATATTTGCTCAAAACCATATGTTATTAAGATCATACTGTCGACCATTCATAGATGATGGGTACTCGTTACATACATCTCATTGAAGCGGTTCTAACGAGCACCTACAATCTTGGTTTAGGCGAGAAAGGAACATTTGAAGAATGGTTTCACTATCAAATGGTATACGTACTAGAAATACCACGTTGATCAAACAAAAAGAAAAATATCAGTATAAGAGTGTTTCTTCCTCCAATAGTATCAAAGCATAGTACCTTCAAAGTTGTATGACAATAATGAGTATTTGATACGCCATGACGCTTGATTAGTTTTACACCTCGAATCACAGGTAAAAACGGTCATCTCAGATGATCATAAGTCCCGTATTTTTACGCAAACAAGGTAGGCTCCTATCAGACCCCACCCCATCTTAGGCCTACGTTATTTGTCAAAGTAAACAAATGGGATGCTAGGAACAACATTGATAATAACAAACTAGTGTTGACCATGATCAGACTGCTCATTCAGGAGCAGTCTGCTCTCGATCGTCAAACTTTATATGTACGTCCGGATCGAAAATGTATTTTCGCATGTTTGCTGGAAGCCATAATACGAGTATTAACAGCAGCCATTTTAAGGTTTCTTGTATTTTTCAAACACGCTTGAAAAATATAACCTTTAATCACTTGACCGAATTAAAATTTGCACGATTTTTATGCATTCAGTGGGCTAGAACGGTAATTGTTGATCACCATGTCTTTGATGCTGGGCGAAATTATGGCCGAAAATAGCAGTGTTAAATTAGAAGAACAGAGTGTGTACTGCAAAATAAAAGTGAAGGTAATGATCAGGAAGCGATACAATTAACCCATAGCTTCCATCAGAGATAGCTAAGGGAAACCCCTGCGAGGAATTCAAGAACTGATTCTGGAAAAATTCTGTAACTAGTTCTAGAATTGTTCTTGAACATTAAATGGCCGTTCTAAAACAAAGTCCAGAATGTAGTTCCAGAACGTTTTCTAGAATTTGTTCTGGAACAATTCTAAAATTTGTTCTAATTAATGCACATGCAGCCCCTGCCCCTGCGAGGAATTCAAGAACTGACTCTGGAACAATTCTGAAACTAGTTCTAGAATTGTTCTTGAACATTAAATGGCCGTTCTAAAACAAAGTCCAGAATGTAGTTCTAGAACGTTTTCTAGAATTTGTTTTGGAACAATTCCAGAATTTGTTCTAGTTAATACATGCGCAGCCCCTGTGAAATTATCAAGAACAATTCAAGAACTGTTAAGGAACTGTTCTAGAAAAAGTTCTTGATTGGTTCATGAAGTCTAAATGGCCGGTTCCACAACTCCCAAGTTCTTGAACTAGTTTTTTATAGTTCGAGAACTTCAATTAATGAAACTTTTAAAGAAAAATATTTTGAACTGGTTCATGAACTAAAGGAGTTCTAGAACCAGCCATTTAGAGATCATGGACAGTTCAAGAACTTGTTTTAGAACAGTTCTTGAACCTTACAAAGGGATCATGGACTGTTAATGAACTTGTTCTAGAACAGTTCTTGAACCTAATAAAAATCTTGAACCATTTCCTGATTATGTCCCAATGCTCATGGTGCACATGTTTAATTGACACACTGAACCCTGGCAATAGTTCTCCAATAATCTCCTATACTACTTATCTGTAACAAAATCTCTACCTGTTCCCTTAGCAGCGCACAAGGAATTGTTTCTTGTATGTGCATGCATTTAAACATTTTTTTTTTCCATTTTAGCTGTGAAATAACAGAAAATCATAATAGAGTTGAACCTAGAAAATCATTAATATCAGCAAATAAATGAACATTATTAAAAACTTACAGGTCAGAGGGTTTTCCAAAACAATGTATAGGACATGTAATTTACCAGAAAAAATGATGATTTTACCTCTAAATCCTGACAAATTCCAATACAAAATAAATAATCCATGTTTTTCCGACTTTAGCGTGCTTCAATGTATTTAGTGGTAGATAACAAATATGTCTTGTAAGGTGCAGTGTGTCTCATCATGCAATTTTATTTCAAGACATTAAAATGCATAAAAATCCTGATTTGGCTCTATTTCACACTCTTTCTGATGTCTCAGTGTACTATATATAACATGGCTTTTGATTGGACAGTTTATGTAAAGCTAAACAGCTAAAGTTTAGTAATTAAAATGAACTAAAGTTTAGTTATTAAAATGTTATGTAAAGCTAAACGATAGTAGTTTCGTATTTAAAAATCTAGAATGCAAGTTAGAGAACTTTGCAAGTTCAAGAACCCTGGTTCTAGAACTTCATCCCTTCAAGAACAACAGTTCAAGAACCAAAAAAAGATCCATGGACTTTGTTCTATAAGTTCAACAACAGTTCTTGAATTTCTTGAAGTGTTCAATAACAAATTTCAAGTTCATGAACTTTTTTCACAATTTAAAAATGCAAGTTCAAGAACATTTCAAGTTCAAGAACCCAGGTTCTAGAAGTTCATCTCTTCAAGAACAATAGTTCAAGAATCAATGAAAAAGATCAACGAACTATGTTCAATAAGTTCAAGAACAGTTCTTGAAGTTATTGAAGAGTTCAAGAACAAACTTCAAGTTCTTGAATTTTTTTCACAGGGATGTGAAATTATCAAGAACAATTCAAGAACTGTTAAGGAACTGTTCTAGAAAAAGTTCTTGAATGGTTCATGAAGTCTAATTGGCCGGTTCTAGAACTCCCAGGTTCTTGAACTAGTTTTTATAGTTCGAAAACTTCATTTAATGAAACTTTTAAAGAAAAATATTTTCAACTGGTTCATGAACTAAATAAGTTCTAGAACCAGTCATTTTGAGGTCATGGACAGTTCAAGAACTTGTTCTAGAAGTGTTTTTGAACCTTACAAAGGGATCATGGACTCTTCATGAACTTGTTCTAGAACAGTTCTTGAACCTCATAAAAATATTGAACCATTTCCTGATTATGTCCCAATGCTCATAGTGCACATGTTTAATTGACACACTGACCCCTGGCAATAGTTCTCCAATAATCTCCTATACTACTTATCTGTAACATAACCTCTACCTGTTCCCTTAGCAGCGCACAAGGAATTGTTTCTTGTATGTGCATGCATTTAAACAATTTTTTTTTCCATTTTAGCTGTGAAATAACAGAAAATCATAATAGAGTTGAACCTAGAAAATCATTAATATCAGCAAATAAATGAACATTATAAAAAACTTACAGGTCAGAGGGTTTTCCAAAATAATGCATAGTACATGTAATTTACTAGAAAAATTGATTATTTTACCTCTAAATCCTGACACATTCCATTACACAATAAATAATCCATGTTTTTCTGACTTACGCATGCTTCAGTGTATTTAGTGGTAGATAACAAATATGTCTTGTAAGGTGCAGTGTATCTCATCATGCAATTAATTTCAAGACATTAAAATGCATACAAATCCTGATATGGCTCTATTTTTCCACTCTTTCTGATGTCTGAATGTACTATATATACCAAACTCTTATTGTCTTTATGATCCATCAAAAGCATTGTCAAATAGAAATTTAGATCATATCTAATAATTTAAGTATGCATAATAAATGTTCAGTGACAAAGAATCTTTGAAGTTTGCGAAAAAGTTATCGCTTTCAGATTCTACAATGAAAGCCGAACAAACAATATTTTGTGAAAAAGGGCAAAGTTTACCTCTCTCTGGAATGGAACCCAGACACCGGCTGGCATCAGTGGTTCTTCTCCTATGTCTTTGGAACACTTCAGTCCTAAAATGCACTAAAGTATGCCTTAATAGCATACCAACTGGTATTTATGGCTGATTTCACACCTATACCCCCTATTTTATGTAAAATTGGCATTTTGAGGATATTTTGATGATAAAACTTTGACAAAAATGATTATAAATGCCTCAATACCATGAGAAATAGTGGATATATATCTGTTCAGACCCTTTAACATGAATCTAATCAATAAGAACCAATAAGAGATGAGAAAACTTATCGCGATATTGCAGCAGAGACAATTTTGAAGTTTTGCTTTCGCTAGAGACCAAGGCCAAAAACCAGGTAACCTTAGTGTTAAATTCCAGATGGAGTAGATCCTTTCTCTTGTGTTTCTGGTTATACACTTACTGTAAGACTTTTTCCAAAACAAACCCATTAACAATTGATTAACATGGCTTTAAAGTACCCCCCCCCCTTCAAAATGCACAGATCAGAAGCAAAAACTGATCAAAACACCCAGTTAGACCTAAATTACCACAAACCTTACACTTTTTTACAGTTTCTATGGCAAACCACATGCCAGGAATATCCATTTTATGATACAGAATTGGATAGAACCTACCAATGTGTGAAAATATGATGTAATGACTGAAAACTGGAGTGTGGGGCTGATTTTCCAACTTTTGGTATAGGGAGCTTACCACTAAATATTTTCCATAGACGACAATAGTAACATTTTCCCATCTCCAACAAAAACTGTACATGCAAAATATTTCAAACCTTGGTGGTTTGTAGAGCAACTCTAGCTGAATAAATCCCAAAGAAAAAATCCACATGTAGCCCGTCTCCTTTTTGAGCTATTGTCCGCCATATTGTTGATGTGTAGCGCCGCAGTGAATAACAGGGCAATTTTTTCTCAAAGGGGTGACCATGAAAATGTGGCAGCAATATTTTTGGGCTTGCAAATATAATTGCAAAGCATCTATTATTTTGTTTTGCTATAAGTACCATTTTCTTAAAATGAAATAAATCCAGCCTATATAACCAATGAAATGCACAGCTGGTATTTGATCCTCTATCAAATCTTCTGTCCCAAAGTGCTGGTTCCCCGGCTCAGCAATATTTAGTGTTAAGCTACCTATAACATGGCTTTTGATTGAACAGTTTATGTAAAGCTAAACAACTAAAGTTTAGTAATTAAAATGTTATGTAAAGCTAAACGATAGCAGTTTCGTATTTAATTATCTAGAATGCAAATTAGAGAACTTTGCAAGTTCAAGAACCCTGGTTCTAGAACTTCATCTTTTCAAGAACAATAGTTCAAGAACCAAAAAATGATCCATGGACGTTGTTCAATAAGTTCAAGAACAGTTCTTGAATTTCTTGAAGTGTTCAATTTTAAATTTCAAGTTCTCGAACTTTTTTCACAATTTAAATGCAAGTTCAAGAACATTTCAAGTTCAAGAACCCAGGTTCTAGAAGTTCATCTCTTCAAGAATAATAGTTCAAGAATCAATGAAAAAGATCAACGAACTATGTTCAATAAGTTCAAGAACAGTCCTTGAAGTTCTTGAAGAGATCAAGAACAAACTTCAAGTTCTTGAACTTTTTTCACAGGGGTAGAAACAAAAACATGAAATAACTAGACCCCTATGGAAACATCAATAGCGGAAAGCCAAAAGGACAGTTACTTTCCCACAAAATGGCCAATTGGCTATCCAATAAAGAAACAAGAGAGCCATGATGGCACTGGATCGCTCACCTGATCCATAGTGTAACAAGTGGGCCCCCGGGAGGGCCATTATTGGCCCCAGGGCTATAATTTGCATAATCTTGAGGGAGATCTAAAAGGTGAAGCTTGATATAAAATATCAAAGACCGGAGCCTTCTGCTTTCAAACAAGAAGAATTTTTAAAGAGTTTCCTTATATAAGTCTTTACAAAACCTGTGTGCCCCGGGCCGGTGCCATTTTGGCTCCAGGGCTATAATTTGAAAAATCTTGGTAGAAATCCACAAGACGAAGCTTCATGAGCTATAAACGTCCTACTACAAATGTTATCAAGTACAAATGCGAAGCTGTACCTGAAGTGTTGTCATGGAAACCGGTTATTGTAACGGACAGTAAAGGGAGATATTTAAGACAAGTTGGGAATGAAACCGATAGTACAGAACAGAAAGTACTCTGGCTTGGAAGATCTGGCTCTAGTTCATTTTCTGTCAGTTAAGACAATGAGGCCCTTACTGAAACATCACAAATATTTTCATATATTTATATTCATAGGCACTTGTGCTTTCCCACGAAAAAGGAAAAGATTGATTTTTTCTGAAGAAAAACAACAACAAAAAAACATTATATAAAACTCCACAAATGTCCTGTGACAATCTGCTTACAATAAAGAACCGATGTTCCAGTTCGAAAATAAGGCTTACCTTTCTCCATATACCATATTATTCCATACAGTTTTGGAATAAACAAAAGAGACATAAACATCCGGAAATATTCCAGCAGGATGACAAGCAGTTGTCAAAGTTAATTGACAAAGCGAACAGTTATATAGATAAACTGAACAGCATTTTAGGTGTCTACTCTCCGCGGCTGAACCAAGATTTGGAACGCAGTAGAAAACGGAAAGGACGAAAGTCACGTTATTCAACAAACTTTAAACTAAATCTTGATGGAATTCACCCGGGAAGAAAGTTAGCCAGATATTGTCTGACAACTATCAAAAGACAGATTAATAGAGGTGTTTAATCCTTGACAAATTTAACACTCAGGTAGGCAGGGAATGCCCAGTCGCCTGTTCAACTAATATAGATTAAATGTGTTGTGATCAATTAGTGAGAACACTTGGTGCTAATAATAGGTTGAAATCAAATTGATTTGGAATGGTTTGCATTTAGAACATTAACATTCTCCTACAAGCATGCAGACAGGGAACGCCCAGTCGCCTGCAAAACTGAATTGAGTGCATGCACAGTGTTTTCAATGCCATATTATTTCATTTCAGATACATTTATAGGAGCTATATAGAAACTTAAAAGAAAATATGTTTGAAAGCGAACAAGGGGATAAATCAGAAAAAATGCAAGAAAATCTTGGAAATAATTTAGGTTTACCCGACCATACTTCCGAGGCAGATTCAGATACGCGTTCGCGTACAATGACAGTAAGGGGACATGCGTATCAAATTTCATTATTTGAAAAGTAGAAGTAAAGCAAAGATCAGGGATTGATACAATTAACTTACTCCACCCATAAAAGACACCAAAGGGAAAGAAATACAAACATTAAGCGACCAGACCATAATGGAAACCTAAACAAAGGAAGGCCATAAGGACAGTTACTTTCCCACAAATTGGCCATATGGCCATCCAAACTTAAAAGACACAAGTGATACACACAGTAAGTAACAAACAACAACATAAATAAATCGCCACAGAAGAGCCGCCTTGGAACGGTCAGTGGAAGATTTCCACTGGGGGGCTTAAATCGATTTTACGTGGCCACAATCCTCGCCCTTACTTCCGTCGCGATTTAGACAAATAATTTGTTCAGTCCGCATGAAGGCCTCCTAACTCATCAGTGCAACATCTCCGTGAACACAAAAATCAAAGAACCACAGAGGTGAGACAACGGTGAGGACTCGACAGCAAGAAACCACTGAAATGCTGGAGCAAAAGAAAACCAACAGTTAGACTCCGATGAGCCCGACCACAGACAGAGCATCAGGCACCAACCGACATTATCTCTCTAATTCTCAATAAGCCTTTACGTTGGAGCCGTCATAGAATCTGAGGCCTGACCCACCGGCGTGCAATTAAAGAGGGAAGCAAAGTTGCCAACCGTGATTGGGTTAACTACCATGCATGCAGTCTGTCGTATACTATCCATGTTGTACCCAATCTTTTTATATCGAAGAATGATTTTACGAAATTTGGGTGCTGAAGTCATTGCGGTTATATATTTTTCTGAATTTATATACTAAGTCACCATAAAATTCGGGTTCCGATAGACCTTGTTGCAGAAGAGATTTAAGTCCAATATTGAATTTTGAAATTAAATCAGAATGGCGTCTATAAAATTTTGAAAAGGCTTTGCGTAGTTTATGGTACCGATAACCCTGATTAAGGAGTTTAGCCGTTAATAATTTATTACGAGTGTTGAAGTCCGTTACATGGCTACAAACTCTAGCAAATCGAATTAATTGCGAAATATAAACGCCATAGGATGGCGCACGAGGAACATCACCATTCAAAAAAGGAAAATTTACAATCTCAAAATCAAAGTCATCGCGTTTATCATAAATTTTGCACGAAACAAATCCATCTACAATAGATAGATGTAAATCCAAAAACGGGGCCTCGGTATCAGAAGAATTTGCTTTATTTAACTGAAGTTCTAGGGGGTAAATCTGACTGATCAAACCATCAAAATAGGTATTATCAATATTTAATAAATCATCTAAATATCTAGAAGTAGAGCTAAAAGCTTCAATAATTTCAGATTGGTTATCAATGGAAAGCGACAAAATGAAGTCTCTTTCATAACAATACAAGAACAGATCAGCCACAAGTTAGTACCCATCGGAATACCCACAATTTGTCTAAACAACTTAGTACCGAATCTAATATAAATATTGTCAAGTAGAAAGGTAAGGGCATCACACACTTTCTGACATGACCAAAGTGTATAATTCTTATGCTCTTTAGAAGTGAAAAATGCATTTCTGACATTACATGCAAGATAGAGAGAATCTTCTCTGTGAAAAGCCCATTCAATTAAATCATTAAGCTTTTCTTTTATAAGATTATGAGGAAGTGTAGTGTAAAGAGTGCAAAAATCGTAGGTAGACAGACTAGAAGCACGAAAATGTCTAGATTTCAATTTATTTAAAACCTCATTCGATTTTTTTATAGACCAAAACAGATTTCTTCCTGATCTTTCAAAGACTTTATCACAATATTTAATTACATGCGTTTTAATAGCAGTAAGACAGGAAGTTAATAATTTAGAAAGTTGAAGAAAGGTTCAGGCAAACTGTTTCATCTTGGCGTCGACAATCGACTAAACTCGCAAGTATAATGACTGATGCAAACGGTAACAGGACACTTCGGTCCCAAAACCACCTCGGCCCCAAAACCACCTCGGCCCCTAGACACCTCGGCCCCACATAAAATTGAAACCCTAGACGGGTCGGTCCCTGGACACCTCGGCCCCTAGACACCTCGGCCCCATATACCTAGACACTTCGGCCCCCATTTGCTTCTCACTAGGATCCCACTTAGAAGATCGGGTTGGATGCCGATGCCGTTTTTTTTATTTGCCTGATTTGATTATTTTGATAGGGAACCACAAATATTATTATATATTATATATATATTGTTATACATTATAACGTTCCTAAAGAGAAAATCTATATGTCCATTGATACATTTGAAAATTCCTCTCTTTTATTTCAACGTATAATCTCAATAGCTTTGCGGCAGGGACTGTCTAAAACGCTGAAAAACCTGCTGTAATCAGCAGGTTGTGGATCAGCAGATTGTTTGTTTGTATTGGAGTTTAACGGCCCAGTCAACACTATTTTAGGTCATTTTTGAGCCGGTCTGTTTACCTATACACACTTTTCTTGGGCAGGCTTAAACGTAAGCATTTAACCAGTACAGTGCACATTCTTTCGCCAGAAACTGACAACTGCCCTTCTTGAATCAGCGGATGGGAGAGAATGACCGTAGAAATGATTTCACGATCAATCACCACGAAAGAATGTTGCCGACTCCGGCAGGTATCGAACCCGCGTCCTCCCTATCACCAGCCAGACGCGCATCCGAATGAGCTACCGAGGCCGGCTGCGGATCAGCAGAAAGTGACTAAAACGCTGAACTGCTGAAATACTGAATACGAGGACTGTTCAAATATGAATGCAAGTAGAACGTTTTCTCATACACTAATGCGAAAATCACCTGGAAATAAATATCACAGCGTAGAAAAACATTTTACCTATACATTGATTACAAACCTGTTAAAATCCGTCCACTTTAGCCATGTATATCGTTCGATAAACACTGTCTACTCTTGTATACTACTACAAAACATGGTTGGAAGAAGGTCAGAGTATACGCCGTTGAAATACGGTCCTATATTAAGAATCGTTGTATTCTTGGTATACGGTGCAAAGACATTTTTGATGAAATATGTTCGGTTTATGGGCATAATGAAATGTCTTTTCCGACAGTTTTTCGTTGGTGTAAGAAATTCAGCTGTGGGCTAGACTCAACAGAAGATGCATCACATGATCGTCGGCCGAAAAGAGCAACATCTGCCAAGATGGTTGCTAGAGTGAAAGAAATAGTTGCTACCGATGCACGATACACCACTAGGCAAATAGCTAGTATGGTTGGCATCTCATTAGGAGCAGCTCATACAATTCTGAAACGGGATTTGAAAATGAGAAAGATCTGTGCTAGATGGATTCCCCATCTGTTGACAGATGAGCAGAAAAAGACACGCGTTCAGTGCGCCAAGAAGTTGCTTAAAAAGTTTCCAAATTACAATGCACGGTCTTTCGCTTATGTCATCACAGGTGACGAGACATGGGTTCACTTTTTTGAGCCAAAACGAAAGATTCAGAACAAAATATGGGCAACAAAGTATTGCAAAAGACCATGCATTGCAAAGCGGACCATGATCGTCAAGAAGGTAATGTATGCCATATTCTTTTCAAATCAGGGCCCTGCTATTCAGGTTGCTGTGCCTAAAGGCAAAACTGTAAATGCGAAGTTTTACAAGAATAAAGTTCTTCGAAAATTGAAGAAATATTTCAAAGAACGAAGACCCGCAACTGGTTTGGCCGATGTCAGATTGCTACATGACAATGCGTCATCGCAATAGGTGTTCACTGTGCAAGACTATCTGAAGCAGGAAAAGGTTGTTGAACTCCCTCACCCCCCGTATTCCCCTGACCTTGCCCCGGGTGACTTTTTTTTTGTTCCCGCGGCTGAAAAAATACCTTTCTGGTCGAAAATTTGTACAGCGCAAACACCTCGGTTCTGCAATACTCCAGTGGCTTCATAGTATACCTCGAAAAGACTACCAAAATGTATAATGATTGGATCAGAAGACTGAAAGTTTGTATATCTGTTAAAGGGGAATACTTTGAGGGGACAAAATAAAGTTTTCATCGAAATCTATCACGGAATCATTTTTATGTGCTTAGTTGCATTCATATTTGAACAGTCCTCGTATTAACTAAATTGGGTGTTCTTGTATAACTTTCTTAGTTTGTGTGACTAGTTAATGTTATTTTTTTCCGTTGAAATTGTATGGCCCGGGCGACAGTATTGAATGTATATGGCACATTCATCAGAATTTGCTGAAATTTAGTTAAAGAATGTGTTCTTTGGCTATAACTAGACACACATATACGGTGCCTACATAGTACAATGTAATGACTGTACAGATCTGCGTTCGTTACGTGCAATGAAGCATTGTCACCTGAAGTATGTAGATGATACTTCAAAATTAAGGTGGCCCCCGCCGATCTGGGCATGGAGAAATAGATTGGGCTGCACGGTGCTTCCATGCAGAGCTGAAACAGGCCGCATATGAGTACTGGTAAACCGCCTAGAAGCCGTCACGGCCTGCCCAGGCAAAGTGGTACGAATCGGACCGTCCCTGCATATAAACCCTATTGGGCGTGGGATGTCATTTCATCTCAGTGTCGGATAAAAGTCCCACAAATCTGGAAGCAAACATTTGCGACACAGGCCGCCACAAACCCAACTTTTCACGTGGAAAGGGTATAATTTAGTATTCTTATTCCTTCGTTAAATCATAGACTCTTTATAAAGTAGGGTTTATAGGGGTATTCATTACACGAACTGTTTATCGTGATGATGAAAAAAGATCCGGAGTCTTAATTATTTTAACAAATTTTATCTTATTTTTTTTTTTCAACGTTCCCAAGTTTATGAAGTTACTTTTTAAATATAAATATCGTAAAGTTGCCACTTACTGGTCTAATGACTACTGTTATTGGTTGAAAGATTAGCGGCGCGCGTCACGATACCTGGTGATAATTCGATTATCGACAAGTAGTCGGAAGTGTGCTTACTCAATGTATTGATCGATTAACAATCCAGCATGAGCGATTATATCGGCTTTTCAATTATCCGAAATAATTGCACACCTCTTAACCCTTTTTGTACCAAATGGAATAGTCCTCCTTATATATAGCAAGAGTCCATTTAAAAATTTAGGGGTGTCCGGTTGTGTTTTCTTCAAAATTTATTAGGAAAATGGCTGAACTTTTTGCAAACAGTGTAGGCCCTGATCAGACAGCGTCTGGTCTGGGCCTGCACTGTTTGCCACGGTACCTGTTTAGGGGTTTCCAGTCTGAAATGGGTTAAACGCTTTAAAAATAATTTAATAAGAACATAAACTTAATTATCTTTACTAAAGTGATGGATGGATGCATGGATTGATGGATGGACGTACGAACGTATTTTCGGACGCACGGACTCCTAAAGTGTATCGTCCTTAACTAGTAAAACGCTTAGCTAAGTTATACCACGATATTCCACAAAAAGATGAACACATTCTATCAAAATACGTCAAAAAAAAAAAAAAAAGCTGTCCGAGTCTAAACCAGTAGTAAGTTTATGAGTTCTAAGAATATGCACAAAACGCTCAAAGGACAAGGAACAAAATATAAAATATGCACTGTGTTGATGTTCTGGGAGACTGTGAAAAAGCCCCCACCCATCGGGGCTCGGAGAAATAGATTGGGCTGCATGGTGCTTCCGCGCAGAGCTGAAACTGACCACACATGAGTACTGGTAACCCGCTTAGAAGGACCAAGCCTGCCCAGGCAAAGTGGTGTGAGTCGGACCCTCCAATGCATATATAAGCCTTTTGGTTTCATTGTGCGGCAGGGCTTGAGATAACATTATGAGACCGTCGGAATATGAATGGGATCTAAGAAATGACCAGTTTGCATATACACAGAGTTTTACTAAACTAGTTATGAATCACGATTGTCACAGACGCATCCTGACCAGTCCAGCTCATTGAGACGATTCTAACGAGTACACCCAACCTATGTTTTGAAGCAGAAATCAGTAAATAATGTATAGCCGTGTAAACCCCAGTGATCCCTATATAAACTGGAGTTTAGAGGGGTGTTCATTATACGGACTTGTTAACATGATGTTTTGTTTGCTAGATTTGAGGTTTAACGTCCCCGCCAACTCTGTAGATGTTGCTTCCAATTTTGTGGGAATTCGACCCGACATTGAGATGAAATGACATCTCTAACCATGCAGCCATTGAAACCAATAGGGTTTATATGTATGAACGGTCCGACTCAACCACTTTTCCTGGCCATGGCGGTTTACCAGTACATGTACTCATGTGCGGTCGGGTTCTTCAAGCCCCGATGGGCGGGGGCCATTTTTACATGATGTAAATAACCATACCCTAACATATATCAAAAGTGGGGCCGAAGTGTCTTTGGGGCCGATGTGTCTAGGGCCGAGATGTCTAGGGCCGACTTGGTTTTGGGCCGACCTGTCTAGGGGCCGAGGTGGTAGTGGGGCCGAAGTGTCTGGAAATCATGCAAACAATCCTGTCACAATAAAAAAAATCATCGCGATATTTTACAAAACATATTTGACGCAGCTCAGAGTCAGAAAAGTTTGAAAGCATTGAAACCAACCACCAACAAATTAGGTTGGATGTTGCGCAGCAAATTTGCGAATAAGATCCAGAGAAACAAGACAAAAGGTGAAATAAGTCATCGCGTAGTACTGCGTCGAACAGTTCAAAACACTCAAATTTATCAAAAAATTCAAATGCCGCTGCTAGAAAGGCTACTTTGCAAGCTAAACTTAAATACATTGAAGCTGAGTCTAAATGCAAAGCACAATTGGAAAAGCTCCAAACCATGAAAGAGCTTGAGATGGTTGGGCCAGAAATAGATGCATTATAGGTTAAGTTTGAGTTTCAAGAGATTTCTCGATCTGAAATTGATTCTAAAGTCTGTATTTCTTCCGTCAAGGAAGAATCAGAAGATTATGTTAAGGATTATGTTCAGAGTTGACCCCACCCACCTTGCCCAACAGAAGTTAATGTTGTGGTATCAGAATTTGAATTTGAAAGCATGGTGAAACCCTCTGATCCTCCTGTAGAATTACAGCCTTTTTCAGAAACAGTCATGAGCACTACTTAACCTGTCAGCTTAAATTTAGAGCATACTTACAGGGAGTCTCAATCAATTGCTTCTAGTCTAGATCCTCAAGTTCCTGTCTTTGTACCGTTCTGTTTTCCACAGTCGTCTACTCAAAGCACGTGGGTTTATAGTCGTATCAATCAAAACACCGGTGCTTCAGTTTCCATTATTTCTTCCACTACCATTCCTTCCATCTCAGTAGTTACCAATGCCTAGCATAGAGATTTGTTGGTTACAAATGATCATTTTCTAGATTCTGTTTCTAACGGAAATAGGACAGTATCCGGGTTAGCATTGGCTAGTGATCAGAAAGTCTCTCAGTCTTCGCCTAGTATAGAACAAGGTTTGCTTGATCTGGCCAAGTCATTAGCAGATCAGATTGATATCAGTCGTCTCCCCCACCAGAGCCTTCAGTATTCTCAGGTGATCCTTTGTTTATCCCAGTTGGAAATCAGCCTTTCAGACTTTGATTGAACAAAAGAAAATCCCCGCCTCAGAGAGATTACATTATCTCAAGCGGTATATATCCGGCCCTGTTAGAACTGTAATAGAAGGCTATTTTTTGTTGTCGACAAACACAGCTTATGAAGAGGCTAAAATTGTGCTCGATAAGAGATATGGAGACCCCTTCGTGATTTCAGATGCCTTCAGAGACAAACTAGATAAATGGCCAAAAGTTCTTCCTAGAGATGGTACAGGTCTTCGTAAATTTGCCGATTTCCTTCAGCAGTGTCACATTGCTATTTAAAATATTAAAAGTCTTAATGTCCTTAATGATGAAAGAGAAAACAGGAAGATTGGATAGTGTCAAGATGGGACAGGAAGGCATCACAGCGGAAAGATACAAAGGGAGAGTACCCATGTTTTAAGAAGTTTGTAGAGTTCCTCACAGAGGAGTCTAGGATTGTATGTGACCCAGTCACTTCTTTACAGTCCTTAAGAGTTTCCAGTAGCAATGTTGGCAGTCACATGGTACATAATCAGAAACCAAATAGTACATACAATAAAAGGTCCCATGAAGGCCGTTAATTTCTTGCAGAAACACAGGAAAAGTCGAATCGGGAACATCTGCTAAGAAGATTGTTTGTGGGTTATGTAGGAAATCCCATGATCTAGATGATTGTAGACTGTTTTAGCCAAATCTCTGATAGAAAGGAAAACATTCATTGAAAACACTGGTCTTTGGTTTGCATGTTTGCAAAGTGATCATATTTCCAAAAGATGTAAACACCGGAAAAATTGTAAGATTTGTGCAAAATTCCACCCAACCTCATTGCATGGATATATAAATAAGGAGACACGTCCAAAACAGATACAATGCAGCGACAATTCCGTTTCACAGAAAACAGGTACAGCTTCAGTGATTGTCCCAGTGTATGTGTCTCATTGTGATGATCCAAACAATGAAAAACTTGTGTATGCATTACTCGACACACAGTCAGATACTACATTCATTCTTCAGAAAACATGCATTGCTCTTGGTGTTAAAGGCACGGCAGTCAAACTGTCTTTGTCAACAATACATGCCAAAAACAAAATCGTAACAAATCATAAAGTAAAGGGACTTGCGGGGCTTGGGCCTAAAGTTTAGCTTCCAGACACTTACATCAGAAATATTATGCCAGCCAATCATGAACACATTCCGACGCCAGAAATGGCCAGGAAGTTTCCTCATTTAAAACAAATAGCTGCCAAACTAGAACCATTGCAGAGCTGCGAAATAGGTTTGCTAATCGGTTGTAATTGCCCTAGAGCCTTGGTTCCTCGTGAAGTAGTGGCGCCCTCAGATGATGGTCCATTTGGTCAAAGAACAGACTTGGGCTGGGGCACTATGGGCATAATTGATCATGGTTGCTGCGAAAATGATGATTTTGGAGTGAGTCATCATGTCCTGTCCCGAGAAGTTTCATCACTTTCGACAGAAGGAGGTAACAGAGCAACGCCAGTTTTATTTGCCTACAGAACATCTATCAAGGAAATAGCTAGGAATTCTTGAGCGTGATTTCAGTGACTCAGCCCTTGGTGACACAGTGTTATCACAGAATGATAAACGCTTTCTTTCAATACTGTCCCAGAATATCTGTTTGAAGAATGGACATTATGAAATGGCACTCCCATTCAAGGATCAAGATCCAAAGCTGCCAAATAACAAGCCACTTGCCCTTAGCAGGTTGAAATCTTTGCGAAGGCGGCCATAAAGAGAAGATACTTCTCGTCGACATTATTTTGAATTCATGCAAGAACTTCTAAAGAACGGGCATGCTGAGAAGGTTCCAGAATCAGATCTAAGTCGAGAAGATGGGCATACTTGGTATATCCCTCATCATGAGGTTTATCACCTTCAAAAGCCTGAAAGGATCAGAGTAGTTTTTGATTGCAGTGCACAGTTTGAAGGAGTTAAACTGAATAGTTATTTGCTTCATGGGCCAGACCTCACCAACAAATTAGTAGGAGTGTTATGCAGGTTTAGAAAGGAGCCAGTAGCCATAATGTGTGATGTAGAAAAAATGTTTCATCAATTTAGGGTTGAGAACAGCCATCAGGACTATCTCCGTTTTCTCTGGTGAGATAGTGAAGATTTCAATCAGGAGCCAGTGGAGTTTCGGATGAAAGTTCACCTGTTTGGAGCTACATCATCACCTGGTTGCTCAATTTTTTTATTCAAAAGGATGGCTGAAGATGGCGGAGAAGAATTCGAACAAGATGCTGCCAATTTCATTCGTCGCGATTTCTTTGTCGATGACGGGCTAAAATCAGTTTCAGTTCCAAAAGAAGCTATTAATTTGATGTCTAAAAGCAGAGAGATGTGCAGCAAAGCCGGGCTTAGGCTACATAAGTTTGTATCAAACGTCAAGGAGGTCATTCAGCACATTCATCCAGAAGATAGAGCAAAACAACTGAACAATGCTGATCTTAACTCAGACAAAGTGCCAGTCGAAAGGGTACTAGGCATATATTGGTGCATAGAATCCGATACCTTCCAATTTCGGATTGTGATAAAGACTCACCCCCTCACTAGGCGTGGAATTCTTTCTTCTGTTTGCTCAATGTATGATCCTCTTGGGTTTATAGCGCCTGTAGTCCTGACAGGAAAACAAATCTTACAGCAAATGTGCGCTGAGAATGCGGACTGGGACGATCCCCTACCAGAACCCTTGCGTGCGAAATGGGAAAACTAATGTGGATCGCTGGAATATCTGAAGTGGTTGAATATTGACAGATGTGTAAAAGCAAAAGACTTCGGGAATGTCAAAGTGACCGAAGTGCATCATTTTTCTGATGCTAGTTCCTCCGGTTATGGACAATGTTCTTATCTCCGTTTAGTAAATCAGGCAGACTAAGCCCATTGTTGTTTCTTATTAGGAAAGTCCAGAGTTGTGCCTTTGAAACCCATAACCATTCCCCGTCTTGAGCTTTCTGCTGCACTACTTTCCGTGAAGGTTGGTTTATTACTGGATCACGAACTTGATTACGAGAACCTGACACACTATTATTGGACTGACAGTAAAGTTGTGCTTGGTTATCTTTCTAACGAAGCTCGGCGTTTCCATGTATTCGTTGCGAACAGAGTTCAGCAAATCAAAGACCACACAGATATCCGCCAATGGAGACATGTTGTCTCTAATCAAAATCCAGCAGACTTTGCTTCTAGAGGTGTTTCAGCTAAAGACTTGGTGAATTATCACATGTGGTTTAAGGGTCCAGAATTCCTATGGAAATCTGAAATTCCAGAATCCTCTGATGACATGGTAGATGTTAGCCGGTGTGATCCAGAAGTAAAAAGAAGTAATTGCTTTGCTTCTAACACTGAAACGGAGTCCTTCCCTTCACTCCTAGAACGCCTTCAGTACTTCTCTGATTGGCATCGAGCAAAAAAACAGTAGCAGGTTGTTTGCGGTTCATAGATTTGCTTTCTAGTCGTTCAGTAAAAAGGCCAGTTAAGGTGCATTCACAGGAGCATATCCGGAGTCACTTTCTTCCTTGCTATAAACCGTTGTCGGTGGCTGAAGTTCAGAGAGCTGAAATTGCTATTGTAAGGGTTGTGCAAGCAAAATGTTTTAGCAAAGAAATCAAAATGCATGCTTCTTGCGCAAAAGATTTTTGGCCTTCCTTCAACTACGGGTGAGCAATCAAGTCGCCACAAGGTTCTTCGGGGTAAATCTCAGTTGCTTAAGCTACATCCCTTTGTCGATGAAAACGGCCTTTTACGTGTTGGAGGTCGTATTCAGAATTCCAAGATTTCAGATTTGGTAAAATGCCCAGTAGTTTTGCCAAGAAAAGACCATATTACACAACTTGTGGTAAACCACTTTCATGCTAAGGCGAAGCATCAAGGTCGAGGCATTACAACTCAGACAATTCGAGCGAATGGTTATTGGGTCATTGGCTGTAGCTCAGCGGTTTTGTCTCAAATTTCGAAGTGTATTGAGTGCAGGAAACCACGTCGTTTTCCTCAAGACCAGAAAATGGCTGATTTGCCCTTAGACAGATAAGATCCTGCTCCCCGATTTACTTGCTGTGCAGTAGACCTTTTCGGTCCATGGTACATAAAAGAAGGTAGACGAGAACTCAAACGTTATGGTGTATTATTCACATACTTAGGTTGCAGAGCAGTTCATGTTGAAACTTGCAATTTGCTGAGTACAGATTCCTTCATCAATTGTTTACGCCGCTTTTTAGCGATTCGTGGTCCCATAAGGCAACTTCGTTCTGATCGTGGGACCAACTTTGTTGGTGCAGAGCGAGAATAAAGAGATGCTGTATCAGAGCTTGATGAAGATGGTATCAGACAGTTCCTCTTGAAAGAGAATTGTGATTATTTTGATTTCAAGATGAATGTCTCTGCTGCTAGTCACATGGGTGGAGACTGGGAGCGACAGATTCGTTCGGTCAGAAATGTGATGCCTCATCTTCTACATGAGCATGGTGGTCAACCTGATGATGAAAGTCTTCGTACCTTCCTATATGACGCTGCAGCTATTGTGAATAGTCGTCCGTTGAATGTGGAGACTATCAATGATCCATTGTCAGATCCTCCGTTGAGTCCAAATGTTTTGCTCACAATGAAAACTAATGTCATTCTGCCTCCACCAGGAAATTTCCAAAAAATCTGATTTGTCTTCTAGATAACGCTGGCGGCGGACACAGCATCTAGTCAATGAATTTTGGAAAAGATGGAGATTAGAATACATTGTATTTGCAGAATCTCCAAATTAGGAGTAAGTGGAACGTAGCAAAACGAAACATTTCCGTCGGAGACATACATGTAGTCCTTAAGGAACATGATCTACCGCGAAATAGGTGGCGTTTATGTCGTGTTGATCAGGTCACGAAGTATGAGGATATCTTAGTGCGGAAAGCTAAGATCGCTGTAGGAAAGTCTGACATAGATGATAAGGGACGCTCAGAATCATCCGTTGTGTATCTTGAGCGACCAGTTCATCAACTCGTATTGATAAAGGAGACCGAAGACATCCCCAACAGGGAGCCTTAAAATATGATTGGAAATATGCTGATTGCAGCATTAATGCTTATTGGTGCCGTAACCAGGATATTTTACTGAAGTACAGATAAGACCTTTGCTTGAAGTACTTACCAAGTTAACTTTAATCTGTAATCTACCGATTAGTGGACTAATTTTGGGGAGCCAAGTTAGAGTATCTATAGACAAACACCACTAACTACATGTAGTGAGAAACGACTGTTGCGAACTTCTTCGGTCAACCTTAGGGCCGTTAGACTCTGGAAAGATTTGCGTCCCTTAGACCTTTTGCGTTCTCTTTCACCATGCGACTTCGTTGAAATGTAGGACACTGATGATTGACTATTTTCTGCGTTAAAAGGGTGAATAGCGACATGTGGGCCAAAGAGGTAATTTCACCAAGATGTTGCGTATTCGCGGCAATAGTTGGTGAGGCAATAGTTGATTTTAATATCTCGGTGGAAGGCATCACAAAACTCCTAAAAAAGCTCAAACCTGGTAAAGCAGCTGGTGCGGACAAACTGAAACCCCTTTTGCTGAAGGAGCTTGCAGAGGAGATAGCACCAATAATTCAAATATTATTTGAGCGATCTCTTCAGACAGCCAAGCTTCTAGCAGATTGGTGTCATGCTTTTGTCACATCGATCTTCAAAAAGGGGGACAAATCATCGGCTGCAAACTACAGACATATCTCCCTCACATGCAGACTGTGAGTGAGTGAGTTTTAGTTTTACGTCCCACCAACAGCTAAGGTCATACGGAGACGGGACCTCGGTTTAAAGCCTCATCCGAAAGTCTGGAGAAGCCCGGAATCGATCCTGCGATCCCTGGCCATGCAGACTGTGTAAGGTCCTCGAACATATCATGGCATCTCAGTTGGTTGAGCATATGGATTCGCATGATCTACTGTATGATCTACAGCATGGATTCAGGGAAAAGCGATCATGTGAAACACATCTCACCATGTTGATCGAAGAGCTTGCCCGGAATGCAAGTGTGGGTAAGCAAACTGACCTGGTACTGCTGGATTTTTGAAGGCGTTTGACAAAGTAAATCATGCCAAGCTCCTTTGGAAGCTCAATCAGTACGGGATCAGAGGAAAAGCACTCAGCTGGATAGGGGCCTTCTTGGGTAACCGGTCGCAGTCAGTTGTCTTAGAAGGTGAGGAGTTAGACTCGGTTCCAGTCACATCAGGAGTACCTCAGGGCTCTGTTCTGGGACAGATTCTGTTCCTCATCTACATAAATGACCTCCCAGACATTGTCACATCCAAAGCCCGACTTTTCGCGGACGACACGGCCGTTTACCTTACTGTTGAAGGTCCAAATGAGTGCTACAAAGTGATCTCGACAACCTGGCTATGTGGGAGTCCAGATGGAACATGGAGTTTAACCCTTCCAAGTGCCAGGTGGTGAGGGTGACAGCCTCCAGGAAATCAATCAATACTTTGTACCACTTACATGGCCAGGTCCTGGAGGCTGTGAGTTGTGCTAGGTACTTGGGGGTTGATATTTCGTCGTCCCTGTCTTGGAATTCCCACATAAACAGAATTACAGGGAACGCTAACCGCACACTGGATTTCTTGAAAAGAAACATTAATACCAAACTTCCCAAAGTGAGGGAGACTGCCTACAACACGCTGGTCCGCCCCAAACTCGAATACGCTTCCCAGATATGGGATCCATACACTAAAGACAAAACAGCTCAAATCGAGAAAATACAGCGCCGAGCCGCTAGATGGAGCACTAACAATTATGATTCTAGGTCCAGTGTTACAACAATGCTTGAAGACCTAGGCTGGCGGACCCTCCAACAAAGAAGGTCAGACGCTCGCCTATGTCTATTCTACCAAATTGTCTACGGGCTAGTGGCAAAACACATGCCAGATTACATACAACCTAAAACTTTAATTTCTAAAAATTGCCACTCAATGACCTTTCGCCAGGTCCACACTTACAAGAACTTTTACAAATATTCTTTCTTCCCACAGGCTATTGTCCAATGGAATGCTCTTCCAGAATCAGTTGCATGTTTGCCAACCCTTGAGGCTTTCAAGGGTGAAGATAGTAAACTGCACCACTCCCGTCCCTAGTTCCCGAAAGTGATGTTTTTAATTTTGATTTTAACTTCTCTACCTCATCAACTGTTTTTAAACCCTATCATCTTTTATCCTCTCACTATCCCCTCTTAACTTTTGTCTATATTTTCCTTCTTACTTCAGCACGACAGCGCACACCTGCCTAGAATGCCCGCGAGGGCGTAGGGCAGTATGTAGAGATAGATAGATAGGCTGTGTATTTCTATATTTATCGGAATTTTGCGTATCTTAAATTGCCAAAACGTGTTCGTACAGTTATTCGTATGTACTTTACTTCGATATTATACAGAAGTCAATATTTTAGACATAACAGGTCTTCTGCAAATTGTTCCATTTATACCCAGTGTATTAAGTATATTTTATACATTATTTGGTGCAAACACTTAGGGTCTCCTTTGTATGCTTTCATTTTGACGTAGATTTATCAAGGGCAGAACCATTGAGATGTTAATGGAATAAATCATCAGTACACTCTTCCACTGTTTTTTACCTTTTTATTATCAATTTGGAACCATACCTTTATACGAGGACTTCAGCACCCAATTTCGTAAAATCGTTTTTCGATATAAAACGATTGGATGCAATATAAATAATATACGATGGACGGCATGTATGGTAGTTAACCCAATCACGGTTGACAACTTTGCTTCACTCTTTAATTGCACGCTGGTGGGTCAGGTCTCAGATTCTATGACGGTTCCAGCATAAAGGCTTAGCTAGCTAGTCTGGCCCAGAAAAAACATACACTCCATATATTCCAGTTCTGTGGTGTATTCCTTGCTTCCAAAAGATAACCCTTCCATAACATATTTAACGTCACTACAGCTGGTATCTGGGAATGTTTGGCGGCCGTAAAAAGTCTCCCTGCCCTACATCATAGTGTAGTTTATATTTTCTTGTCCTTTGGGATCATTGATTCCATTGTTGAATTTTGCAAATATTTGAGAGTCACTGATGAGGCCTAATTGGCCGAAACTAGCTAGTCTGGCCGAGAAAAACATATACACTCCATATTTTCCAGTTCTGTGGTGTATTCCGTGCTTCCAAAGGATAACCCTTCTATAACATATTTATTGAGAATTAGGGAGAATTTAATCTTAAGTAATGTTGGTTGGTGCCTGTTGCTCTGTCTCTGGTCGGGCCAATCGGCGTCTAACGGTTGGTTTTCTTTTGCTCCAGCATTTCAGTGGTTTCATGCTGTCAAGTCCTCACCGTTGTTTCATCTCTGTGGTTGTTTGATTATTGTGTTCTCGGAGTTGTTACACTAATGAGTTAGGAGGCCATCATGCGGACTGAACTAATTATTTTTTCTAAATGGAGTAATGAAGTAAGGGCGAGGATTGCGGCCGCGTAAAATCGATTTAAGCCCAGTGGAGTTCGTTTCACTGACCGTTCCAAGGCGGTTCTTCTGTCGCGGTTTATTTTTGTTATGGTTTGTCTTTGGTTGTGTGTATCGCTTATATTTTTGCTCTGGGTATCCAATTGGCCATTTTGTGGGAAAGTTTGTGCCCTTTTTGCTTTCCGCTATTGATGTTTCTATAAGGGTCTAGTTATTTCATGTTTCAGTTCCTTTCCCTTTGATATCACTGACTGGAGCGGAGGGTTTATTGTATTCACTTCTATTCTTTAAGATGTTCTTAAAATAGAAGTGAAAGCAATGACCAGGATTCGATAAATTAACCCACACCCCATAATAGAGACATCAAAGGGAATGAAACACAAATATGAACAAGTATTAGCTTTTACAAAAACTTGAGTCTACGCACAACACACACTAATTTGTGTAGTAACTGGAGTGGAACGTAAAATGACAACACTTATCAAGTGTATGTTGTAACAATTTGTCAGTTATATGTGCGTGTATAACAGTCACAGATTACAAATAAGGACTTCAAAATGTTTTCACCAATGTGACATAAAACAAAAATGTCTATATTTTACTATCGATTATACATTACTACATACCTACATTACGGCAGAGGCTATGTCATTCACTTGTGTAGATCTGCTTTTTTTTGTTTTTTTTTATTGGAGTTTTACGGCCCAGTCAACACTATTTAGGTCATTTTTGAGCCGGTCAGTTTACCTATCAACACTTTCCTGGGCAGGCTTATACGTAAGCGGTTAACCAGTACAGTGCACATTCTTTCGCCAGAAACTCACAACTGCCCTTCACGAATCAGCGGAAGGGAGAGAATGACCGTAGAAAAGATTTCATAATCAATCTCCACGAAAGAATGTTGCCGACCCCACCGGGAGTCGAACCCGCGTCCTCCTGATCACCAGTCAGACGCGCATCCGACTGAGCCACTGAGGCCGGCTATAGATCTGCTTTGATCCAGGTTTTGCTTTCGGGGGTTTTGCATATTGCATGGTGGAGGTCCTTCGTCCTAGTTTGGTGGTTTCTTCCACCATGAAAGCCCACATTATGCCAACCGTAGTGCCTTCAAATTCATAGGAGCTTTCATTGTAAACAAAGAATTATAAATGAAGTTTGAAACTCTAACAGGAAAGAATTTGCTCCTGAAAAGCAAAATAACTCCTGAGGAACAAATTCTTTCCTTTTAGTAGTGAAAGTGCTGTGGTGCAGTGCATGTTGTGTGTCTATGAGCAAGATGATTTTTACACAATGTTTTGAATTTGTTTCTACCGAAAAAGAAATCCTAAAATGCCTGCGAGGCGGTATTACAGAACACGCTGACAGAAGGATAGAGCAGATCCCTTTCCAGGAGCGCTCCTTTTTAATAAAAAAAATAAAAACCAGAGAAATATAAAAAAGGCGTGGAAGTTGTCTCTCTGGTGAAACAATAGCAAATAGACTGCTTACACAGAGTTGTTGGTTGCCAGTGAGAATCTGAATCTGTAAAATGATCACTTAGCATACAAGTGACTTAATTCTATCCACAAAAGTGACTGCTCAATATATATAAATTAAAAGTGACTTCATTTAAAATTCATTGTAAGAAATTAATATCCTGCTCGGTCTTCCACCTACCCGTGGTGAGCAGGGGGCAACGGATATATGCCTTCCATTAAATTTGGAAGGTACTTTTTCGGCTAATGGAAGCTACAGAAAATTATTCACTTTTGAATATAAATAGAATATTGCATTTTAATAGAACGGGCATTCAAATGAATGTTAATGTACAGCTTCAAAATGAAGGATAATAAGCCCTTACCCTGATGAATAGATAAATAAAGCAATTATTGCTGATTATCAAAAAATCAAATTACTTGATATATTGAATTCATTCAAATCCCAAACGGCATATCAAAACGTGAAGATTCTGATCAGATGGATCATCATAAGGCATCTGAACTAGAGCTACATTGTTTGCAAAGGTACTTGAGACTTGTTGTTATTCAATCAATGGACTGATTTTTTTTTATTACATTATTGCCATCCATGGCCGTCAGATGTTGATTTAAACTTGTTAATGCTTTTTGCTTTTATGGCAAGGTGGTGTCCGCATTACATTATCACACCCCAGTGTGACAGGCTATCCTTTGTGTCTCAAAATATGGCATTATATCTGTCCAAGATTTGGGATTATCATTCATATTTATGCTACAAACATGGTAGATTGTTGTACATAATTACCTTATTCTAGATTTTTAATACCACAGAAATCCTAAAACTTTGAACATTTTGAGGACATGCTGTCACAAGGTTGGGCAGTTATGGGGAATGGGAACACCTTCATGGGAGGCAACTCCTGCAAAAGTATTTATGTCTCCCATTTCAATAGGGGTCAACTCTTAAAGGAAAGAATTTGCTCCTGCGGTGCAAATTCTTCCCTTTAAGAGTAGACCCCTTTTTCAGTGGGACAGAGCTTATAGAATAGCAAACAGGAAGTCTCGAAAGTTATATCTCTTTGGAAAATGGCAGAAAATCTGCCAGGTGTTTGCATTCCCCTTAATTCTAGTCTTGGTATTTACCAGTAGCATATATTTACCAGTATTTACTGGTCAGAAAAATAGTCATCAGGTGGAAAATACTGATCAATTGCTGAAAATTGTTTGATCAAACTAATTGAGTAAAAAAGTTGAAAGTTAACAGTTATATATAAGGTTATCAACATGAGGAAAGAAATATTTCTTTATTCAAGCAAGTTGAACCAGCAATAATTTGAATTTAAAACTAAATTTTGAAATTATTTAAACAAAAAATACTACCATATCATTTCGAATCAACAGTGGAAATATAAATTAGACATTGCATTGTGCACCTTGTTACTGTCCCTTTGCCATAATGTAAGTTTTTGTACACACAGATCTTATCATATCAAGATCTGACTGCGCACTGCCAGCCAATTCATCTACACCTTTTGAACACACTTTATATAGTAAAATCATGTATTCAAAGTTTATGATAGTCACAACAAATTAGTTTTGCCTAAAACTGGCAAGCATTGTAGGCCTTGATCAGATAGGAGCAGTTTGATCTGGGTCTGCAGTGTTTGCTTAGGCCTGTTTGGTCCTATGCTTGTGGTCATTACGGCATCCCTAATCTGTGTTTTGAGCAGCAATAAGAACATAATCCATTCCCTTGTAGCCCCCAATTCTCTGTTTTCCAAAGATAGTCATGGATTAAAAATCAAAGCGCCAAAGGCACTGAAATGACAGATTCTATGAGAAAATCATAACACTGTGAAAACTTACAGAAAACCTTTCTAAAAAGAGCTTAAAATTTAGAAAGATAGTTCTGCAAATTCCAATATGTGATATGTTTTCAGATGTCTATAGACCGGTGGTTTTATGAAACGTCATTCGATGTTTCAAATTTTTGAAAGAAACTACGTTTACAAAACCAAACATTAAAATTCAAGTTTTAACAATGCTACTGTCCATTAGTAACAGTTTTTTGTCTGGTCGGTTGTGGACACCTCTACCCAAAGATACTCTATGGGAAAGAGATCGGAGGAGAAAGGCTGGCTAGTCCAGTACATGAATTCCATTGGCTTGAAGACGTTTTTGAGTAAGACCATCACTATGAGGCCCCTCGTAATCCTGCTGGATTCTTAGCGTAAACAAATGAATGGAACCATGTGAGGCCGAAGCACTTGATTGATGTAACGTTTCGCTGTTCAGTTCACGTCTTAGCTATGATCTTGAATGTTCTTAATGACACTAAGCTGCGTTCACTAACTACACGCAATAGCTCGCCACACAATTACGTATATTTCACCCGGTATGTCATGCTCTGTTACGCACGCGTCGCCTCGGCATACCTTACACCTATACGTCAAAACACCCGGAAACGACAGCCGGCGTGATTCACGCTGAAGTGCGATTTGTCACTGAAACGCATATGTCAGTCGCTTAGACGCAAATTTACGTATTTCATGCACTAGCGTAAGTGTTCCGTACGGTGTCGACGCGTTAACTTTGGTCACGACAGGGACGTCTAGCTCTCAAACGTGCATCGCATAAGGGCGACGATCAGAGTCAGTGCTTATTAGTCGGTAGTTGAGACCCCTTGTTTATCTACAGGTACAGTGTAGCAGCTGCCGGCGGAAATCTGTTTCGAATATGCGTCTGACGGTCGAATCGATCTTGACGTACGGACGTCGGTCTTCCGCTACGTCGACGTCCACTAGCGTCTCTTGTATGTAGTTAGATGTCGCTCCAAAAGACGATTGATCACACACTTGTGGCACCCAAAATCAGAGTCAACGTCATCCGCTTTACTGTCCAGGGGCACGCTTACGACCCTTTAATGAAAAATGTTGCAATACGCACTCACTAAATGCGTTTTTGAGAACAAATTTCAGTTTCTTCTTTTCTAGGCACGACCTTACATTACACATCAAAAGTTTGATCCTGAACATGTGGTTTCTATCCGTTCTGGTGTGAGGGTGGTGCACAGGATCGACGCGGCCGTACTGGTAACCAGACGTCACGGTTGATTGATTTAACCTTTTTAGCTTAAGGGCATGGTGCCTAAGTGTGTTCAGAATCAAAGCACTGAGAGTGTGGGGTGTAGGTTGGAGTAATAGGCCTTGGCTGAGATTTAAACTGTTTCATTTAACTCTGATATTCCAAACAAATAGTGAAGATATTGATAAGACGCGTTCGGCAGCGTCTGATCTTGGTCTACACTGTTTGCCGAGCTCACCCTATGAATCCAGTATAACCCTCTTCCGTCTTATGGAATACCCCGATCTCACTGCGGCTATTTTCTACAAGACAAAATGTTATTCTGACAAGTCAGTGATAGTCACGTAGACATTAGCACTGAAGCGCTTTTCTTATTAGCAACTTCGGGTCGAATGCCAAACAATCAACCCAAACATAGCCGCGTCGTTTGTCAGTGTTGGGTACATGTAAATGTTATCTGTAAAATCTGCACATGAATCAAATGTTGAATTTGGCAAACAATGTAAACTCAGTTCAAAAGCCACACAAATCGGTGCTGATCTTGTTCTACACTTTTGCATTAGTTACTAACATCTTAAGTTTAAACGAATCAGTCCAAGTTCCTGTTCATGATCAGCCTGCATTTAGAGACAATCGGCATGAGTGTTGTCAGTGCTTTAAATTTGATGTATTCACTGCCTTGGGTTTCTGGAGTGCACTCTTCCATCACTGAAGTTGGGCTCGTCCATTCTGCTAAATATATGGCACCTAAAATTATATCACAGGACCTATACTAAGTATCTGTACCATATTCCAGGGTTGAAAGGGACAGCCTTTCTTTTCAATTTCCCCACGCAAAGTTGTAACTGACCTAAACTTGACCTCGAAAGTCAGAAAGAAAACCCATTAATATTCTAGTCTACAGCGGACCTGGTCGAACAGCAGGCTGGTCTTTAAGGATTAAATATTTACAACACTGATAGAAAACAGTGTTAGACCTGAGCAGACTGCTGAGCAGACGCCGCATTGATTTGGGTATTCTCGTCGCATGATGCAGCTGATTCATTTTAAATGCTCAATCGTCAAGTCGTCTGCTTCAAAAGTTTGTATTACGCTTACAGGATAACTAATACGCTTGTACAATTTGGATTACTGCGCCAAATTGGACTACATTTTGTGCGGACTCATATTTCTATGGCGGTCAAAGCCGGAAGAAAAAGCCTGAATTACCTTAAACGTGCAGCACAGCAAGAATAGACAGATGGAATCTGTCATTAAAAATGTAAGACAAAACTTGGGCATTAAATTTGGACAGATGAAGATAAATTCAACAAATATGGTGAATTTTGGGATTTCATGCTGTAAGAATTAATGCTCATCAAGGCTAAAAAAACACAACTACTGAACTCATTTAATAAATTAATTATCCGTCTATTATAACCTTATATTGAAAGAACATAAATGTCAATTTACTTCATGCTGTGGTTATAGATCTCAAGACATGTTAAAATACATGTATGTAGGTGGTTGGGGTAATCTTACAAAACTTATATAGAATTATGCCTCTGTCTGACACAGTTTCCTGGCAAATAATTAGATTATCAAACCAGATGTTACATTTATGCCAGTGATGTAATTCAATGTCAATGAGATAGTAAAAAGTATTGAAGTAACTATTTGACAAGAAATTTCCATGTTTATGTGGAATTTCAATTTTTACAAGCCATCATGAAATTATGTATGTCAGTATGACCAACAGTCCATGAGTGAAAGCTGTGTTGTTTTAAAGCGTGTTTGTGCTCTCATGGTGTCATATGCCAAAAACTGCACTTAATTTAACTTCTTGATGCTGACACATTCTTGGTAGTACACCAATAAATTGACTTTTGTGAAATATGTGGGTGGGGTATTCTGAACCCATGAACAGCTGATTTCTTTGGCAGTGTTGGGAATGAATACTGTTTAAATGACCTTTAATCAGATTTATTTTTACATGTTTTCAATACTTGGTTTCAAAAATGTACACTCATATAGTATGCACATGATGACAGTGTTGCTCTATGTATATTTTTGATAAACAATCTTTTTTTTTCTTTTCTTTTTGGGGTATATGTAAATTTGGAAAAATATATGAAAAAGTAATCCATAGGTATTAACCCACATACCTTCTTGCATGACATAGTAGTTTTTGACAGTAATCTAAGGAGTAACCTTTTTTACAGATCAGATTTTGTTAAAAAAATATGTGCAGTGAAATAGGTAAAGTATCAGACGCTGAATTCTTTGCCATTACATTGGTCTTTCATTTTTATTCTTTTGTGGGTATAGAGTCAGCAGTTTCTCATTATAAGTAAATATTATGAAGATTCCTTTTGAAATATTGATGATTACCAAACTGTTCTGTTGCCAAGTGATTTAGAAATCCGACACCAGGAATGCAATGCCTGTTCCAAAAGTGTGTAACTTTTAACACTCAAAACATGCTGTATGTCGTTACTTGGTGACCAAGTATCTTGAAAACTATTCCACGTACCATCGATTTTCTTTTCATATTTCAAAAGCACAAAGTGCAAATATTTTAAATGACAAGTTTCATCACAATCTATGGATAGCAATTTTGGGTCAGGTGTACCCATTCCCCTTAAACTGTTGTTTTTAATGATGTTGTAAAATAGAAGTGAAAGCAATGATCAGGAATCGATACATTTGACCCACTCCTCCCATCAGAGACACCAAAGGGAAATAAACACAAGCATTAAACAAGAGGGCCATGATGGCCCTGGATCGCTCACCTTATCCACACTGTAGAAATGAAATGGTAGGTAATTTAATAAGGTGCCTTGTCAGAAGGAAAATACATGCCAAATATGCAGGCTCTATCTCAAATGGTTCAAAAGTTATAATAAAGTACTCCAAAGGTCAATGCCACAGGTCAAACTTTTTTCGGTTGGAAGCCATTGTCATAAGGAACATATATGCCAAATATGAAGGCTCTATCTGAAATGTTTCGAAAGTTATGACAAAACGGTCAATGTCACAGGTCAAACGTTTTGTATGGGTGGGAAACACTTGTAACAAGGAACCTACATACCAAATATGAAGGCTCTATCTGAAATGGTTAAAGAATTATGGCAAAGTAGGTCAAAGGTGAAGGTCACAGGTAAAACTTTTTGTAAGTTAAATTAAACATATTTTATTGCATGAAACACAATGGGATTGGATACAAGTTATACAACATTAGTAGATCCTCAACCTAAACATTAACAGATAGCAACACATATGGTACAGCGGTGTGACAGGAATAATTAAAAAAAAAAAGAAAAAAAGAGAGATACAAAACTAACAGTAAGACAAGTGGTATCGGCACAAAAGAAAACCTGTGCAAACATATTGATGTGATTCATTTGAATCTTTCCGTTTCCTTTATAAATTGTAGCACAGACTTGCGTACATGTATTTGGCGATTTGTTACTCGGTTTAGAAATTCATTACCATTAATTAGCAATTCAGTATTGATATCCACCTGGGGTAGCGACGCTATTAATCGGTTTCTGGGAATCATGTACACTGGACAGTCAAGGAAATAATGATAAGCATTTTCAATGTTTGGTCCACAGGTACAGAATGGACTCGGGACAATATTAACTCGGTTTAGATCGGCATTTAAGCTGCTGCAGTTCTGTTTGATTCGAACTAAGGATATTTCGTGGGTTCTTTCTCCGACAAAATCGTAGCTTGTGTTTTTTTTGTGAAGTTTTTATTTTCCGTTTGAACTCCATCGGCGAAGATGAATTTCTTGTTTCTAGGTCCAGACCGTTCCATAGTCGTAAAGTGGATGGAAAGAAGGATTTTTCAAATGAACATAATCGGGAAAAGGGGACTTCGAAATTTTGATTATTTCTTAACTGGTATGGTGTTTGTTCATTTACTCGATTAGGCATGAGATTAATGAGATAACTTGGAGCCTCATGATTAACTATTTTATAGATTAATGAAAGTTTCTCATTAACTCAATAGTAAGGTTTCCCATCCAGTTTCTGCGTAAAGTGAGTTAAGAGGTGCAAAAATTGGTAGGCCGGTAACTACTCTGGCTGCGTTTAATTGGACCTGCTCCAGTCTATTTGTTATCCATTTGGGTACAGCCGTCCCAAACTTCACTGGCATACTCTAAAAGCGGCCGTATGTACGAACAATATAAGATATTAAGAGTGTCTTTAGAAAAACGATATTTAATTTTCCTTAAAAAAGATACTTGTTTAGAGGCTGATTCTATTATAATGTCGATATGTTTGGACCATGTATTTGTTGATGATAGGTTTACTCCTAAGTGTTTGTGAATTTCAGCAATTTTCAAGATTGTGTCATCCATGGTCAATTCAAAGTTATCATCATAGAAAAGGTTCGAAATTAACATGACTTTTGTTTTAAGTGGGTTGAACAGTATCTGCCATTTCTTTTCCCACTCACTAAGTTTGCGTAAATCTTCATTCAGTACCATTTCGACCTGCTTTAGGTTTGTAGACGTGTAACTCAAGGATGTATCATCTGCAAAAAGTCTGGCTCAGCCAGTTATAAGACATCTCAAATGTCATTAATATAAATTAAAAATAACAGTGGACCGAGTACGGATCCTTGCGGAACGCCTGCCGATAAGGTTTTCTCAGATGAACATATTTCATTAACTAAAACTTTTTGTCGTCTATTCTTTAGATTATCTTCAAACCAGTGTAACATGTGCCCGTTAACTCCATAATTTTCCAATTTCAGTAGTAAACCTCGGTGCAAGACCCGATCGAACGCCTTAGAAATATCGCAAAAAATTTGGCAATTGGTTTCATATTTTTCTAGCGCTAAACATGTTTGGTGAGTCAGTTTAATCGAGTGATGTACAGTAAAGTGACCTGGTAAAATCCTGACTGGTATTGATATATAAGTGAATTAGCGATAAGGTGATTATGTACATATTTAAATAAAACTCTTTCAAATGTTTTACCCACGCAGCTTACAAGTGATATAGGTCTATAATGTGCAAGTTTCCATATAGCTTGAAACGATTATGAACGAAGTGACAGATTAAACAGTTTTCATAAAGGTACTCCAATTGTTTTGGATGTGTACTTTAACATACGCTGACTGATGCCACCAGGACCCGAGCCCTTGTTTACCTTAAGGGAACCTAAAACATCTATAATTTTGGACGTGTTAATAGTTATACTGAATAGGCTTGAGTTTGTTCTTTTGTTGAAATCTGGGAGTTCGATATTTGAGTCGTCAAGCGAAGATATTGTGCAGAAATAATCGTTGAGTATATTGGCCTTTTCATCATCAGTAAATGTGAAAACATCATTCGAGTTGTGTAATGGAGGAAGAGTACTGGTTTTTGGTTGTTTATCTACTAATCTGCCCATAAGTTGCCAAAATGTTTTACTACCACAAACTTTTTGTATGGGTGGGAGGCCCTTGTCAGAAGTAAATACATGCCAAATATGAAGGCTTTATCTCAAATGGTTAAAAAGATATGATAAGTAGATCAAATGTCAAGGTCACAGGCCGAAATTGTGAGTGAGAAGCCCTTGTTACAAAGAACACACATGCAAAACATGAAGACTCTATCTCAAATAGTTCAAGAGTTATGATAATGTAGGTTACAGGTCAAGGTCACGGGTCAAAACATTTGTGTATGAGTGGGAAGCCCTTGTTACAAGGAATCTACACCCAAAATATGAAGGCTCTATCTCAAATGGTTAAAAATAGCCATCGGGAGAGATGGCAAATCCCCCGACCAAAAGCCAATATGGCCTTAAGAAGATTGTTCACCAATAGAAAATGCACCAGAATTAAACCAGCAATATATCACAAACGTTTTGCAGTTAAGGCCATCACAAGATTATACTGTCAGGAGAGATAACCAGGGCACTCATAATTGTGGTTCTTGCGCATACCATGCCTGCTTAAGCTCATGTATTTCTGCACAAAGTACTATATAATACATCTCAAAGGGTACTGGAGATATGGTGATCACAAGCTGGTCATACTGTTATATTAGAAGGGTAGATAACTCAAATATGACAACACCAACAGTTGTGGTTCTTGCACAAGACACCCCTTCTGTACTTTGTATACAATTGCGCCAAGTTCCTTCAATATATCTCAAAGGGTGTTGGAGTAATGGCCATCATAAGGTTATATTGTCAGCGGAGATAACTAAAAAACCAGAGCACCCAGAGTTGTAATTCTTGAGCATGACACACCTGCTTAACCTCATGCACATCTGCATCTAGTACTACCAATATGTCTCAAAAGGTATGGGAGGTACGTTGATCACAAGGTGGTCATACTGTTATATTGGAAGGGGAGATAATTCAAATAGCATAGCACCCTGAGTCGTGGTTCTTAGGCATGAAGCGCCGTCTCAACCTTGTATACAATTGTGCCAAGTACCATCAATATATCTCAAAGGGTATCGGAGTTATGACCATCACAAGGTTATATTGTCAGGGGTGATAATTAAACAACCAGGGCACCCAGAGTTGTGGTTCTTGCACGTGACATACCTGCTCAACATCATGTACAACTGTATCAAGTACCATCAATATATCTCAAAGAGTATTGGAGATGTGGTCATCAAAAGGAAGTGGTGTTATATTATTGGAAGGGGAGATAACTAAAAAAATGCCACCTAGAGTTGTGTTTCTTGTGCATGACACACCACCTCGGCCTTGTGAACAACTGTGCCAGGTATCATCAATATATCTTAAAGGGTATTGGAGTTATGACCATCACAAGGTAGTCACTCTATTTTATTGGAAGGGGAGATAACTAAAGGACCATGGTAACCAGAGTTGTGGTTCTTGTGCGTGACACGCTGTCTCACCCTTGTGAACAACTGTGCCAGGTACCATCAACATATCTCAAAGGGTATTGGAGTTATGGCCATCACAAAGTAGTCTTTCTATTTTATTAAAAGGGAAGGTAACTAAAAAAGTATGGCATCCAGAGTTCTGGTTCTTGCGCATGACACGCTGTCTCAGCCTTGTGAACAATTGAACCATCAATGAATCTCAAAGGGTATAGGAGTTATGGACATCACAAGGTTGCGTCTACGGACGAACGGACGGACGTCGGGCTGATCGCTATATCCCCCCAACCTATTCGGTCGGGGGATAGAAAGGTATGACAAAGTAGGCCAAAAATCAAGGACACAGGTAAAATGTTTGTACGAGTGGGAAGCATTGTCACAAGGAACTTACGTGCCGAATATGAAGTGTCCTTGTCAAAAGGTTCAATAGTTATGATAAAGTAGGCCATAGGTCAATACTTTTGTTCGGGTCGGAAGCCCCCTGCCACAAGGAACATACATGCCAAATATGAAGGGTCTATCTCAAATGGTTCCAAAATTATTATTAAGTAGGGGACAGGTCAAGGTCATAGGTAAAAATTCTTTGCATGAGTGGGAAGACCTTTTCACAAGGAACCTACATGCAAACCATGAAGAGCCTACCTTAAATCGTTCAAAGTTATGACAAAAAGGTCAAAGGTCACGGTCACAGGTCAAAAGTTTTGTATAGCTGGGAAGCCCTTGTCACAAGTAACCTTCGTGCCAAATATAAAGGCTCTATCTGAAATGGTTAAAAAGGAATGGCAAAGTAGGTCAAAGGTCAAGGTCACAGGTCGAAATTTTGTATGAGTGAGAGGCCCTTGTCAGAAGGAAAACACATGCCAAATATGAAGGCTCTATCTCAAATGGTTCAAAAGTTATGTTAAGTAGGTCACGAATCAAGGTCAAGATCAGAGGTCAAAATGTTTATATGGATGGGAAGCCCTTGTCATGAGGAACATACATGCAACATATCAAGGCTCTATCTCAAATGGTTAAAAAGATATGAAAAAGTTTGTTACAGGTCAAGGTCACACTATTTTTGCTTTTGTTTGTTTGTTTGACGTCCCCGTCAACACTGTATAGGTTATTTTGGAGACGTTGCTTCCAATTTTGTGGGTCTTTTACCCGACATTGAGATGAAATGACATCTCAATCCCTGTCAACCAATGAAACCAATATGGTTTATAATCATGGACGGTCCAACTTGCATTGCTTTGCCTGGACAGGCTACTCTAAGAGGTTTACCATTACGCGTGTGCAGTCGGTTTCAGCTCTGCGTAGACGCATCATGCAGCCCATCGATTTCTTCAAGCCCCAGTGGGCTGGGGCTGCGCAATATTTTTGTAAGAATGGAAAGCCCTGAGAACAACGAACCCAGATCCCAAATATGAAGGCCCTATATCAACTGCCTAAAAAGTTATGACAAAGTAGGCCAAAGGTCAAGAACGCAAGTCATTTTTGTTTAGTGGGAAGCCCTTGTTACAAGCAACTAACGTATCAAATATGAAGGCTTGATGTCAAATGGTTCAAAAGTTATGATCGAATATGCCAAAGGTCAAGGTCAAAGGTTAAATTATTTGCATGGGTGGGAAGCCCTTGTCAAAAGGAACATACATGCTAAATATGAAGGATCTATCTTAAACGGTTCAAAAGTTATTATAAAGTAGGTCACATGTCAAGATCAAGGTAACAGGTCAATTGTTTTGCATGAGTGGAAAGCCCTTGGCACAAGAAACCAACATACCAAATATGAAGACTCTATCTTAAATGGTTCAAAATTATGACAAAGTAGGTCACAGGTCAATATTTTTGTATGGGTGGGAAGTCATTGACACAAGGAACATATTGTTCGAACAAATTGATCTGAGACTGGTGAGCTCTATTAACATAATTTCACATCCGATTGAATGCATATATACTCAGTCAAAAAAGTTCCTATACGAAAAATTGCGTCTGTTTCTATGGCTTCTCCAGATAAAAACTACAAAAAGTTTGTCATGTTTTGGTAAGAAGACTCATTTTTCTGTGCAAACGCCCCATTCGTTTTTGTTTTCGTAAACACATCATCGTAGACTATTGCTTTAAACAACTAATGGGTCACTGTGTCATTTTCACAGAGAAAATCATTAAACCCTGCTTTGATTTAACATCACACAATTTCCCTGTACATTTTGTAAAATTTGATACATGTTACATTTCTTCAGATACCATTTGCGACTATCCGCAAAAGATTTGGAAGTTAAGTTGCGTCAACTACGAGTAACAGGCTATCACACATTTACCTCCAATTCTTAGAAGTTGTATGCAAATGGTGCTTTCAATGGGAACTCCATAGAAAATCGCAACCGCTAGTGCTACATGCTACACGAATTTTCTGTATTTTTAGCATAATGATGAACAGCAATGGTGGAAGCAAAGCGTTTTTTGAATAAAATGGCAAACATTGATTGACAGGAATAAAAATTACAGCAGTTCGAAAATTGCAAAGGAGATAATTTGAGAATTTCACAAATTAAAACCTCGCTTATAATGCGAGATCACGAGATATTGTAAAAGTAAAGTGTTATCCGATGTTCAGAGGATATTGTCTTCGATCTTAGACAAAAAGAGATTTCTGCGCATGTGCAATGACCATTTTCTACCAAAATCTTTCTAGGCACATATTGCAAGACAACTCTGGAGCAGAAAGGTATGGGCAATTGCAAGTTTGAGCATTCTCTAGCTAAACGTCCGATTTACATATCTACAGCCAAATTTAGTCAATAGCTACCATATATCTAGTGAGTTTCACCCGGAAGTTGGTATAGTTATTTTTTAACTAAGTATATTTATTTTCGTCGCTTTTCGAAGATGGCGATAATGTTACACAATACATAGAGGTCGGTAAATGGGTCGCTATTCACGAGATGCCGAAAATTCACTAGGCATTTACGAAAGCCGACGTATTAGGTGATAACAATGACTATTTTATTCCTTGCATTTAGGTCAGTCTCATGTCAAATTGATCGAACTATACATGCCAAATATGAAGGCTCTATCTCAAATGGCACAAAAGTTATGATAAAGTAGGTCACATGCCAAAGTCAGATGTCATTATTGTATGAATAGGAAGCCCTTGACACAAGGAGCATACATGCCAAATATGAAGACTCTACCTTAAACGCTTCAAAAGTAATGACAAAGTGGGTCAAAGGTTAAGGTCAATTTTTTGTATAAGTGAGAAGCTTTTGTCACAAGGAACCTAAATATGGCAAATATGAAGGCTCTGTCTCAAGTGATCAAAAATTATGACAAAATGACGAACGAATCTACTTTCTGATCGGACATGACCTATATTCGAACTTGAGCGAGATACTGTCAAGATGATTATTCTGAGCAAGATTTATGATGATTGGACCAAAACTGTGGCCTCCAGAGTGTTCACAATTTTTTCTATGATTTAACCTACTGACCTACTTTTTGATCCGACATGACCCATATTCGAACATGGCCGAGATATTATCAAGATGGTCATTCGGTCCAAGTTTGATGATGACGACCAAAATTGTGGCCTCTAGGGTTTTTCTATTATTTGACCTACTGACCTAAATTGTAACCCGACACGAACCATATTCTAACTTGACCAAGATATTGTAAAGATGATCATTCTGAGCAAGATTGATGAAGATCAGATTAAAACTGTCGCCTCTAGTGTGTTCACAAGGTGTTTCTATGATTTGACTTACTCACCTGCTTTTTCACCCGACATAACCCATATTCGAACTTGACCGAGATATTGTCAATGTGATAATTCTGTGCAAGTTTGATGGTGATCGGACTGAAACTGTTGCTTTTAGTGTGTTCACAAGGTTTTTCAATGATTTGACCTACTTTTTGACCAGACATGACCCATATTCGAACTAGACCTAGATATTGTCAAGATGATCATTCTGAGCAAGTTTGATGATGATCGGACTAAAACTGTGGCCTCTAGAGTGTTCACAAGGTTTTTCTATCATCTGACCTACTGACCTACTTTTTTGACCCGACATGACCCATATTCAAATTCGTTCGAGATATTGTCATAATGATCATTCACAGCTAGGTTGATGATCGGTCTAAAATGTGGCCATCAGTGTGTTCACAAAAGTTTCCATGATTTGACCTACTGACCTTCTTTTTGACCCGTCATGACCCATATTCGAACTTGACCGAGATATTGTCAAGATGATCACTCTCAGCAAGTTTGATGATGATCGAACTAAAATTTTGCCTCTAGTTTGTTCAAAAGGTTTTTCTATGATTCGACCTACGGACCTACTTTTTGACCCCACATAACCCATATTCGAATTGTCATGACGATCATTCAGACCAGGTTTGATGATGATTGGCCCAAAACTGTGGCCTTTATATTGTTCACATGAAAAGTTTACGCACGACGACGCCGGACATCTCACAGTCACAAAAGCTCACCATGACCTTCGGTCAGGTGAGCTAATAAATAGACCCTTATCGAAACATCCATAACAGAAAGCCTTAAGTACAGTTACTTTCCCACAAAATGGCCAATTGGCATAAAAAACAAAAATATATAAGTGGTGCATATTCTCAAAGACAAACCATAACAAAAATGAACCGCGACAGAAGAACCGCCGTGGAAAGGTCAGTGAAAAAATCACTGGAGGTCTTAAATCGATTTTACACGGCCGCAGTCCTCGCCCTTGATTCCGTCTTGATTTAGACAAATAATTTGTTCCGCATAAAGCATTCAAAGTCATCAGTGCAACATCTTCAAGAACACTGAAAAAATAAAACCAACAGTTAGACTCCGATGTGCCCAACCAGAGACAGAGCATCATGTACCAAACAACATTACATAAGTAAGCCTTTACGCTGGAACCCCCATAGAATCTGAGTCCTACCCATCGGCGTGCAATTAAAGAAGGAAGCAAAGTTATCAATCGCGAATGGGTTAACTACCATGCATGCAGTCTGTCGTATAATATTTATGTTGCACCCAATCTTTTTATATCGAAGAATGATTTTACGAAATTTGGTAAGAATTTAAGATGAAACATGTAAAGTTTAGCAAACAACGTATATTGACTGTGGAGTGGATTGCTTTTTATATATAAGAGAGTGCTTCATTTGACAAGGACTTCGTCGGTTTAGCTTGCTGCAGGGGCAGCAATGCTGCGGATAATTTTCGCATTCTAAAGTAGGTCCAAACATCAACAAAGAGCACAAGATTGATGTTCCCATAGTCACAAATATCAAAATAGAATTAAGATCAGGCCAGTCAGGTTGTATACCAAATTGCCCTTCAAGTAACGGTTCCGGTAAATACTGAAACATTACTTGGTCTTGTTTAGCTTGAGCTGCCATTTTGCTCAAAGTAAGATGAGAAGGTTGATCATTTGCAAGGATTTGATGTATTTTATGGCGATACATTTTAATTTGGGAACCTAACCGTTGAGTGGGTTGGCATATGTGGTGTTTGCAAACACATTTTGCAGTCTTTTTTGATCAGAAAATTCTTGAAATAGGACAAGGTTGAATGGGTGAAACTTGGTGAAATTTTAGCATGGTTGTGGCAGGAGATGAGTCTTGGAGCTAGGCATATAAGAATCCTATATCGGTGTGAGGGGTGGATGGAAAAATCCGTCCCGAGGGATCACTGTCCGGCATCACTCGGCAAGCCTCGTGATGCCGGACAGTGATCCCGAGGGACGGATTTTTCTATCTACCCCTCACACCCATATTGGATTCTTTTTCTTGCATACCTTCTATTTCTAAGGACGGATTTTTAATGCTGCAGTCATTTCGGTTACCAACGTCCGCCATATTGTGTTGACACTGCAGAAATGTTTAGTGACGTCATGTAACGTGCTGTTACGTCAACCTTAACGACGGCGCATACGAGGTCGTAATCGACCAGTGCATTTATCAAACACGCGATTATATTCGATTTTGGGTGGGAACACCAGGGTCAGAACATAAATTTCTATCCCAGGGTAAAATCACGGAGTTCCTTGTCTGGTGTGCAAGAATAATTTTTCAGTGATAATAGGACATTGACTAGGCATTGGATAGTACAAAAGTCACATCCCTTTACCATTTTATGCTGTTTGGAGCACCCCATTGATAGTATAGGACTACGATAATCTACTATAAAAGTGGGACTAATATCATACGGGCTTGGTAATGCATTATGTATAAATCTGAAGTCATATAGGGAATGTTCTTTTTCTTAGATATTGGTAAACAAAGCTAGAATGCACCTTTCAGTTGTAATAGGCGTTGAAACAGTGCATATGTTTATCGCCAGAACACATATTTATGTCCGATTCTGTTCAGATGGTATAAAACTGTTTTGGCAGCTGAGTGGCATGTGTTGTTGTTGTATTAGTCAGTACTTTGAAAGACAGTACATCAAATATTTTTTAGTTCTCTTTATGAGCAGATATGGGTAATTTTAGTGCTATGTATAAACTTGTATTTTGGCGAGCGAGAGGAAATTTATTGGATTTATAGAATTGGGTAACCGGCGTATGGGCTACATATATAATCAAGCAGTTGTTACACCTCAGAACTTGTAGCTTGCATTTTTTCAGGTGGCAGTATAAGGGGAGATAATCTGCCTATAACCCCTAATCTGAAGTCATCTAACTGACGGTTTAGGTGGTTTGATTCTCGGATCTGTTTTGTCAAAATGCTTGTCATTTGTTCAAAATTACTCGGTCAATCTTTCATACTGGTCTGGATTTGATTTATGGCGCTTTAATTGGTTTTTATACCTTGCATTAAGTTGTCCATGCGTTCATTAGTTTTGGACATAAAAGAGCTCATGTGAGACCCATGCTGCTGTACTGAGTTGGTCATTTTCATTGTTCTTCGGGTCAGTTCATTGATATGTAGGTCAAGTACGTTAACATCTTCAACGAAGATTCAGCGGGATATCTGGCCGATAAACGGGATAAGTGACTGTTCTCCCTTACTTTTACATGCCGTGACTCAGATATCTCAATTGTGTCATTTAACCTTACTGATGTTTCAGCGCGAATAGTATTAATCTGTGCTAGTATTTGTCTTATCAATAAACAAGTGGTTTTATCCTTATGGCAGGTACCAATGGGGGAAATGGCGGCATAGCTGGCAGTCTATATGTATGAAGCCAGTATTCATTTGATAACCACGGGGGTAATACCATTTTCTATACCTGTGTTGTCGACCGAGCCGGTACTGTGTAAAGCTGCTGTCGACCGAGAAATACGGTTTTCGACCGAGCAGTACGGATGTCGACAGAGGAGGGTAGTCGATAAATTCGCTGTAAATGTGTTATTTTTGTGTATGTCTGTTCATTTTTGTGGTGTCAAATCGTTTGTGAAATAGTTTGTTGTTGTTTCAAGTGTTTTGGAAGTCTGACTAATAGCCTGTTTTGACGCTGAGCGGAATTAAACGGGAAAATATATAAAATAAGTACTTCCGGGGAACTGCGTGGCTCTTATTCAGTGTCATGGAATATCGAGGACGAAATGATGCGGATACATCATTAACATACGCGATAGCCTTTTATTTGTGTGTCAATATGTGTTTAAATGCATCTGTGGAACTGTTTATAGTTTCATCGATACGGCTGTCGATGAAGTGAAAGTTTGCGGGGTACAGTTGTCGACGTTACTGGGTACGGATGTCGATGATTCAACGAGAGTGTAAGGGACAAATTTACTGGAAATTAACCCCAGTTAAACAATAAAATAACTTATGCATTCTTCGTCAGTTTGTTTGTTTGAAATGGTTGATTGATAATAAACTATCGTTGCCTTGTTTTGTTTGTTTGATTTGAGGTTTAACGTCCCCGTCAACACTGTAAAGGTCATTTTGGAGACGTTTCTTCCAATTTTGTGGACGAAAACCTGAGTACCCGGAGAAAAACCAACTGACCTTCCGTTGCAGAACTTGACATCTCACATGTGACCTGAGTGAGGCTCGAACCACAGCGGTGAGAGACCTAATGATCAAGAGGCAGCGCTCTTAACCACTAGGCCACGGAGGCCCGTCACCAATGAGATTGGTCATTAGGTTTTTAGCTCACCCTAGCCGCAAGCTCAGCAAGTGAGTATACTCATGCCCCGGCATCCGTCGTCGTCAGTTCACATTCTGCAAACATCTCAGCCATCACGAAAACACGCCCATGTAATATTGACCCCCGTAAACCCCACTTTTATATAGTTAAACTGGGGTTTACAGGCGTATATATTATTTTTCTAATTTCACCAAAAACAGATTGTGGCTATTAGTTAGAACAGCCTCGTCGAGGCTATTCTAACGAGTGCCCTCAATCTATGTTTAGAGCAGAAATAAGCAAACTTCAGTATATTCATGCGAAAAGTTTCATATTGAGAGACGTGTTTATGGGGCGCTGTTTTACTATTTATTCCATATTTATGGACATCGATAATTATTTATGGATATCCATAATTCGAATTATAGATATCCATAATTCGAATTATGGATATCCATTATTATTTATGGATATCCCTAAATATTTATGGATATCCATAATTCGAATTATATACTCATGCCCCGGCATCCGTCGTCGTCCGTTCACATTCTGCAAATTCTCATCCGTCACGAAAACAGGCTATTCTAACGAGTGCACTCAATCTATGTCTAGAGCAGAAATAAGCAAAATTCAGTATTTTCATGCGACTGAAAAGTTTCATATTGAGAGGCGTGTTTATGGGGCGCCGTTTTACTATTTATTCCGTGCCGTTTTACTATTTATTCCGTATTTATGGACATCCATAATTATTTATGGATATCCATAATTCGAATTATGGATATCCATAATTTGAATTATGGATATCCGTTATTATTTATGGATATCCATAATTATTTATGGATATCCATAATTCGAATTGATGTGAACTTAATGATATACATAAATCGTATAATGGATATCCATTATTCGATTTATTGATATCCACAAATCGAATTATCGATATCCATTATTCGGCTGATTTATGGATATCCATAAATCAAATTATGGATATCCATAAATCGAATTATGGATATCCATAAATTGATTTATGGATATCATTAATTTAGATCGAAATATGGATATCCATTAATTGAATTATGGATATCCTTAATTCGAATTATGAATGTCTATTATTCGGGTGATTTATGGATATCCATAAATCGAATAATGGATATCCATGATTCTCCTCTGCAAATAAAATAAACCTAATGAATAATGACTGCTCCCTTTGTAAAAAAAAACAACAAAAAAAACAAAAACAAAAAAAAACAAAAAAAAAAACAACTCGACTATTCGCGTCAGATTTTCGATAAAAGCCGAGATGGAGGTGGAAGTAATATCGGGTAGGCTAAGTGGTGGCCTATGGTGTGGTAGAGATATGTTTTGTTTGATTTGAGGTTTAACGTTCCCTTCAATGTTATTTAGGGCATTTTGGAGACGTTGCTTCCAGTTATGTTGGTCATTAAGCCTTCATTGAGATTAAATGACATCTCAATCCCGCCGGCTTCGGTAGCTCAGTCGGATGCGCGTCTGACTGGTGATCAGGAGGAAGCGGGTTCGATTCCTGCCGAGGTCGGCAACATTCTTTCGTGGAGATTGATCATGAAATATTTTCTACAGTCATTCTCTCCCTTCCGCTGATTCAAGAAGGGCAGTTGTCAGTTTCTGGTGAAAGAATTTGCACTGTACTGGTTAACTGCTTACGTATTAACCTGCCTAGGAAAAGTGTGGCTAGGTAAATTGACCGGCTCATAAATAACCTAAATTAGTATTGACTGTGCCGTTAAACTCAAATACAAACACACAAACATCTCAATCCCTGTCGACCATTGACTCGCACGACTTTGTTTGGAAAGACTTAGACCTTCTAAACGATTTACCAGTACTCTCAGCTCATGCAGCCAAATCTATTTCTCCAAGCCCCAATGGGCGGGGGCCAGGGGATATATCTGAATCTGCTTGGTACTCCATACATCTCAAGTAGAGTATTTGTTTGTTTGTTTTGAGGTTTAACGTCCCCGTCAACTTTGTAAAGGTCATTTTTTGGGGACGTTGCTTCCAATTTGAGATGAAATGACATCTCAAGCCCTGCCACCCAAATGAACCAATAGGGTTTGTTAACATGGACGGGCCGACTCGTACCGCTTTGCCTGGGCAGGCTTAGATCCTTTTAGCGGTTTACCAGTACTCGTGTGCGGGTCGGTTTCAGCTCTGCGTGGAAGCATCATGCAGCCCATCTATTTCTTCAAGCCCCGATGGGCAGGAGCCGTCAAATAGAGTGTTATATTGATATATGTTAATACTATATTTAACGACCATGTGCATTTTTCTCCAGAAAGCATGCACGGATTGCCCGTTTGGATCATAATAATCTTACGGCCGATTAGGTGCGCAGTCCTCATAGAGGTGATTCCAGAGGGACCGGGTGCGTTGGCCGGAATTTCCAGATCTTAGGGCTCGTTCCGATATTTAACTGCACCCATGGCGGGCGTTCAGCCGTCCGTTGCTTTGGAAGCCTTACGGGCAGAAAAGGCTGCACGGCAGATAGGTCCCTTTGACCGGCCATCATCTTCCAGCGATGATAATGACCTTGACGATTTTGAAGATTTTTACAATAAACAATCACGTGTTTTAGTAAGAAATCATTAAACCAAAAGCTTTGGCGGTGATTTATGGATATCCATAATTCGAATTATGGATATCCATAAATCGAATTATAGATATCCATAAATCGAATTATGGATATCCATAATTCGAATTATGGATATCCATAAATCAGAGGAATAATGGATATCCATAAATCGAATTAAGAATATCCATAATTCGAATTATGAATATCCATAAATCGATCTGAATTAATGATATCCATTAATCGAATCATGGATATCCATTATTCGGCTGATTTATGGATATCTATAAATACGGATTAAATAGAAACTTTGTATGTAACAGATAGGACTCCAGCACATCATAATTTGCTCAAATGATGACCTTAGGATTACCCAGAACTTATCTCAAGACACGGTCAAATGTTACAACCTATCCTTTTCTATAGGAAAAATTAAAATAAATAATTTTTCAGAAACTATTACAGCCAGTGAAAGTTGGTAGCCAACTACGCTCGTAATTGAGAGTCTTCACATGTGTGTGGATTTGGTGAGTGAGTGAATGTTTGAGTTTTACGTCCCACCAACAACTAAGGTCATATGGAGACGGGACCTCGGTTAAATGACTCATCCGAAAGTCCGGTGAAGCCAGGGATCGATCCTGCGACCCCTAGTTTACAAGGCGAGTAGCGTAACCACTACACCACAGAGGCTTCTGTGTGGATTTGGTACCGATTCCCCACATGTGTGAAGTATTGGTATCAATTATACTCTTGTGTGAGAAATTGGTACCAATTCTCCTCATGTGTGAGGAATCGGTACCAGTTCTTTACATGTAAGACACGTGTAATAGTAATTGGTGCAAATTCTCCACACCCCATAAACACAGGTCACAGGTGTGACGAATACTTACCATTTCTTTACACGTCAGACATTGTCAACGAATTCTTCACATGTGTGAGGAATTGATACCAATTCTTCACACCCTATAAAAAGTCGCACTAGTTTTCACGGGTGTGACGAATACTTACCAATTCTTTATACGTCAGAAAATTCAGACATCAAAAATTTTCGAAATTGACCATATGTAAATTTAGGTGTGAAATTTACGAAATGAGAAATTTTCGGTTCAACAAAGCCATCCCTAGACATATTGGAAGTGTTGGTGGTGACAGCATTGACGCAGGTGTGTGGCAAGGTATACTGTCTTCTTCTTCTTCTTCTTCTTCTTCTTCTCTATTAAATCATATTATGCCGATTACTAAATTTCGTTTAAATATACACGTGTAGCTTTTTAAAAAATCTTAGAACGCCTTCGGTAGAAGTTATAGGATACAGCGGTCTTGAACAGTCGTGCGTTGTGTTATCCAGGGTCCGACACTGGCTGCAAAAATGCATCTGGTGAGGAAATCACGACGACCATACTGACATTGATCACCCGTCAACATTTGTATACCCACAATTCCAAACAACTTATTAGAAACCATATTACCGCTGATAGGTGACTTTTGTTTCAAATACAGCTAAGCACGGGACATGTCAAGACATTGGCCAGTGAAAACCAACATGTCATCCCCAACATGTCGGTACAGTTATCTGGTTATGTTTGTTTGAGGGAGGTTTAACGTTCCCGTCAACACTATTTGGGTCATTTTGGAGACGCTGCTTTCAATATTGTGGGACTTTTACCCGACATTGAGATATAATGTCATTCTATGCACGGACGGTCCAACTCGCACCACTTTGCCTGGGCAGGCTTAGACCCGCTAAGCGGTTTACCACTACTCATGTACAGTCGATTTCTGCTCAGCGTTAACCATTTATACCTCCTTTACTAAATATGCACTTGCGCACACATAACAAACGCAAAATCAAAGCACTAAGAGTACTGGTGGGTCGATTATCGCTGACTATAGGTCGGAAAAGTCCTGGACTGTGATTTAAACTGCTTAATTTACCCTTGAAATCCGATTTTTAAGTAAATAGTGTAGATCTTGATCAGACGCCACATTCTGTGGCGTCTGGTCTGGGTCTTCACTGTTTGCCAAGCCCAACATATGATTCCAAGATAACCCTCTTACACAACACTCTGACCTCAGTCACTGCGGCTGTTTTCTATAAAAACAGTTATTCGGACAAGTCTGTGATAGTCACATGGACTGAAGAGCTTTTCTGCTTAGGATAGCCTCGATAGCGCAGTGGTTAGCGCGTTCGACTCATGATCGAGAGGTTGTGCGTTCGAATCCGCCACCGGTATCGAGGTGTGTCCTTGGGCAAGACACGTAATGACACTGCCCCACTCCACCCAGGTGTAAATGGGTAGCAGTGGTGTAAAAGCCACTGCCTGTCTCTCGCGCGCGCTTGAAAACACCCGGAATGAGTGTTCGAGAGCGATTCAATAAGCTTAAAGCTTTCATCGCAATCGAACTAAAATAAATTAGTATAAACTAAAACTTAGGAATTTTGGGTAGTCGGACAAGGAGCTCATCACGAAAACACGCCTATATAATTTTGACCCCCTTGAACCCCACTTTTATAAAGTGAAACTGGGGTTTACAGGATTAAACCTTGTTTTTCATATTTCTGCTCATATACATAGATTCTGGGTACTTGTTAGAACCGCGCGTTCACACAATCTATTTTTGAGCAGAAATATAAAAAGTATCAGATATTTTTTTTTTCAAAATTTTCATTTTTGTTTTTAGGGTAAAATTTTCAATTTATTTTAATGGGCATGTTTTCGTATTGTCTGCTGATCAACCCTACTGTTTATCATGGCATTTGCTGAGAAATATTCGTCTCTGCACATGCGCTTGAAGTTCTGAGCTCAATACCTAAACAACGGGCCTCCGTGGCCTAGTGGTTAAGAGCGCTGACTCTTGATCATTAGGTCTCCCACCGCTGTGGTTCGAGGGCCAGGAAATCAAGGCCCAGCGAGGTAAGGCGCCTGTGAGTAGGGTGAAGAAGCAGTTCGGCGTTGGCGCTGCGAGGGTTCAGATGCTCTGGGCAGAGGAGGAGACACCCAATGCCGCAACATAGGAGGAGACACCCAATACCGACACAGAGAAGGCAGAAAGAGAGGAGAGCGTCTTCGACGATCTACGATTGTTGCTACGCGATAGCATCGGTCAAGCCAAGTCGGCAAATGGGCCGACCATCAGCGAATTCTATGAGTTCCTAAAGAAAAGCCTGAGTCGGTTTGAAACTACAACAGACAAGGTGTCGATTTCGTTGACGGAGATAATTGCCTCTCTGAAGCGGCGCGAGGCGGCGAGCGGAGGCAATGTGATCTCCGAGAATATTGGAAAACCGTCGGAACCTTCTACACCCAGCTGTACGACAACTTAAAGTCGCTCGAATCTCTCACAGAGCAGGCCGCAGATGTGTTGGTGGGTGTGTCTTCCGCTATAGACGGATATGAGGTCGAGCCGCCGAACCCCTCGGTAGTAGAGAAACTGGTGGATATGGCTGAAAGATGGGTATACTTGTCTCTCTCCATAGCAATCGTCTGTGGGGTGTTCGCTACGCCTGACCCCCAGAACCTCGAGATACTGCAGACGAAAGTTCCGAGACCAAGGACAACTGAAGTAGGACGTAAACCAAACGGATAAATTGTCACCCCGGTGGATGGATTCGAGCTCAGCGCTTGAGAACCCCATCCGGAGGAAGCTGAGTGTCCGGTTTCAAAACAAGGAGTTCTTCGCGCATAAAAAACGCGCTGAGGTCCATCCTGCAAGTAATACACCACGGGCTCGTCGGGCTTGGTCACTGTGCGCCCGAGCCGGTGCACATCCAGAGACCCATATGGGATCAGTCACTCGCCGGCGCCCCTTTCAAGTTCGCCAGGCTGGTACAAATAACGAACGCAGACGCCGGAGGGGATTATTGTCTCCTCGAGACCAACAGGACGACCAGGAACTACGGAGGAGGGCTTTCGTGCCACCGATCGCACCCTTACGGACTCGGAGGGCTTTTTGCCGGTCAGCCTGTCACAACGGCAGGCAATCTTTTCACCCACTCTGTAGACCGCTGACCAGAAGTGAGTCGCATTTCCTGAGCGTACTGGTGCCCAGAGAGCCGCTCAGCCAAGGTAATTGAAGCGCTCAACAATGCCCTGGTCCCGATGGATGTCAACCAGACCGCGCGAACCTGGACAGAGTGCTTTGCCAACAGCTGGCGACAGAGCCCATGAACTCACGACCGGGGTCGACCTGGAGCAATTAGGGCCACCTCAACGGGACTCGCCTGTAGATGCGAGACAAAGCTTCAGCAACTTCTTTGGCTTCTTAAGTGGCCAGAGGCTCAGCTTCTTTGAAGCGTGAGGCTACATCAACCACGGTAAGGGCGTATTTGTACGTGCGCTCGCGAACACAGTCGTGTGGTAGAAAGAGAAGGTCAGCTTAACGACCTCGTTCGGCTTGGTGAGGTCGAACTTGGGTCGTGGAACGTGCTGCGGGGCGGCGAGGTAGATCTGCCAGCTGGCCTGCTTCTTCAACCAAGCTCGGGCCACATCTTCTGAGGTCTTAGCCGCAGAAGCCAGCTTCTTTATGGCCTCAATACCCCTCCTGTAACCCTTAGGGCTGTAATAAATATCCGCAAGGCGCCGATCCATGTATTAATTGTTGCTTTATTAGCATTAAGTCTCTAACGGAAACAACTGCTTGTCTAGGCAGCCTGCACACTTTTAAGCTCGCCAGCAAGAAATATTCAGGTGCCACTGTGACCAGATTTGTCCAACTCTTCCAACAGCTTGGTACGGGCCGTCATTAACGCCTCGTCTCTCGCACGTTGAAACAACTTCTTTTTTTCCTCCTCCGACAAACCAACAGTATGTTTCTGACGCTGACGAATTTCTTCTTTCATCTGTTCGAACTTGTCGATTTCACACAGAATCAGGCGAAATTCTGTTTCAGATATATCATCGTCGTTCAGCGCGATAGAAATGCGGATGGCGATTGAGTTTAGCTTCGACTCAGCCAAGATACGAATGTCGTCGTGTTTTTTGGCTTTTGTTTGGAGTTTTCGTCCAATACATTTCCCGCCAACACCCAGCAACCCACACACCATCGCCCCAGCTCCAAGGCCAATGGCGACAGGCGTCGCGATGATAGTTGACAAGAGCCCGACGCCAGAAGCAGCCGGCCCTACGCTAGTCGCAGTAAGCGTGGTATCAATCCCATCAACAACATTAGCCCCGTGTCTGTATTTCTTGTACATCGAGGCTCTGAAGTCTCGTTCTTTTTCGAGACGGAATTTGACCTCGGCCACGTGCTGAAGGCGGTGTTTGTCTCCGGTTTCAAGTCCTGGGTAGAGGCCCATCGTGTACTACCGCTCGAGCTGGTTGGGTTTAAATAGACTATTGGCTAATAATGTCTATAGCTTGGTCTGCTGTGAGCGCACCGGGCGTAAATCGCAGCCTTCTGAGAGACACTGGGCCTATAAAAATATTATTTAGGTCTAAATGACGGTAATCAACTTGGTGTTGGATTCCTTCAAGAGTGAACTGCACTCGAGGCTTTTCTTGTACTTATATATAAATCCCAACTTCTTTATTAGCATTTGCTTGAATCCACTTGAGCTTGAAGCCAGGTAACACATCAACAAAGTCGTCGGGTCTATCTCCGAGAATTAGATCAAGGATGATCGATGATGTTGGCAAGTTCATACCAATGATTCCCGCTGGGGGGAATTCGAAGACTATTTTCAGGATTCCCTGTCGGTTGTTTCTTGTCTTCAGCACGTTATCTTCGGAAACGACAATGTTCTTCGTCCCGGGGATATACGAGCACAGTCGAGTGCCCCTATTCACTACCTTCCTAACTTTGTGCTGCTTTCCAGTCACACCGTACGGAGACGAGATTTGTATGTCAATAAGCCACCCTGTTTGTTGGACGGGGTCCGCAAAAGCAACCTACTTGCTCCCAGTGAAGGCCAGCGTATGACCCCGCTTTGGAACGGCATGTGAGGTATCTATGTCGCTGAGATCTGTGAGATGGGTGTGGGACTATCAATTCCTTCGAAGTTCATACATCATTGGTAGGATACCAACTTGGTCTCTCTGGATGATGTGGTGGTGATGGATTTGCCCGAGCCGCTCGGAGCGTCCATCGAAAGCAGTCTTGGTTTCATTTTTGATTTTTATTGGTACTTGTTCTTTATGTTAACCAGTGCCTCTTATATCTTAATTCTGCTGGGAGTGGAATGTAGGACCTACCCCGAAGAGGCTGATATCTGGCAATGTCCAGCCAAAGGGTCTGTACCTGATCTACAACCCAGCCAGACCCTCTCTGCGTCCACTTTTCCTTTGGAGGAATACTGACATCAGCTGTGCTGACTGGTGGACGAAATGAGTCTTTGGCCGTCCGAAACTATTCGCGCAGCAGTTTCTGTTTGGCCTTTCTGGCAGCAGCTCCGTCTGACGTCGCTGCCGTTCCTTCCGCGGTTGGGGCTTCGGCGTTCTGCCTTTGATCTGTCGTTCCTATCAGCTCATCGATCAGTTCGTCACAGTCCATAGCTATTGCTTTGCGATTCATTGCAAGTTGGCATACCAGTCTAATATGGTGTAGAAAGCGCTGGCAGAAGCGTGCGTGTGTGTTAACACACCTCCGAGTAATGTAAACATACTGCCTAGCAATAAAGAACAGCAGTACCAGATGCGCGCCAAGCACTGTGATTAACAGTCATTCAGTTACTTCGTACATTACTTAACACCATATAAGCAGCTGGTTGGTCTGTCTTTAATAAAAGCTTAGCATGCTTTGTCTCGGCTTACTGCTGCCTCACCGACGCCCGCTGTTCTCGTGTGGAGATCACGTCATTCTCGCGCAAGCAGTCTTCCTCTTTAATTGCACGCCGGTGGGTCAGGCCTCAGATTCTATGACGGCTCCAACGTAAAGGCTTATTGAAAATTAGAGAGATAATGTTGGTTGGTGCCTGATGCTCTGTCTCTGGTCGGGCTCATCGGAGTCTAACTGTTGGTTTTCTTTTGCTCCAGCAGTTCAGTGGTTTCTTGCTGTCGAGTCCTCACCGTTGTCTCACCTCTGTGGTTCTTTGATATTTGTGTTCACGGAGATGCTGCACTGATGAGTTAGGAGGCCTTCATGCGGACTGAACAAATTATTTGTCTAAATCGCGACGGAAGTAAGGGCGAGGATTGTGGCCACGTAAAATCGATTTAAGCCCCCCAGTGGAAATCTTCCACTGACCGTTCCAAGGCGGATCTTCTGTGGCGATTTATTTATGTTGTTGTTTGTTACTTACTGTGTGTATCACTTGTGTCTTTTGGTTTTGGATGGCCATATGGCCATTTTGTGGGAAAGTAACTGTCCTTATGGCCTTCCTTTGTTTAGGTTTCCATTATGGTCTGGTCGCTTAATGTTTGTATTTCTTTCCCTTTGGTGTCTTTTATGGGTGGAGTAAGTTAATTGTATCAATTCCTGATCTTTGTTTTACTTCTACTTCGAATGAATCACGATTCTTGCAGTGAAACAAACAGACCCAGCGCGTCTGCTCGCATAAGTCCTTCAGGACGGAGTTGTACTTTTGGGTGCGAACCCAGACGCTCTGGTCGGCGTGGCGGCCCGAGAACGCTAGCTCTGACAGCATATCTTTCTCTTTCGCCAAAGCCTTTGTGGCCGAGCAGTCATCGATGATATATAAGGTAGGCTCGCCCATAAACACCTGGTAAAACGCTCGCAGGTAATCGTGAAGGCGCTCGCGGGGGTCTCGAACGTAGACCTCAGGGTCGGTCCAGATCCAGGGGCGCTGGTATGTTTTATTATACTTTATGGTGGGGCAGAGGGCCACGATGTGCCGAAAGAACTCCCGGTAGGGGCCTTCGAGCAGATCGAGGATAAAAACGGGTTTTCCGCATCCCGTGTGCCCGCATATTGTCGCCGAATGGGCCGTGCGCGGTAGGAGATTTATTTATCGTTCCTCAGGAACATTAATAGACCGCTGAGACGAACCTGCCATCTTCGATGTTAAGCTGTGCATCGATGATGACGTAGAGGTAGATGTTCAATGCGCCAGCAGCCTCGGCTCTTTTCGTTAACTGGATGGTCACACCTTCGCTGGCATTCTCTATCCGCCTGCCGGAGCCGTGGAGCCGGTCGTCGTCGCTTGTCCTGAGGTCAAGCCACAGCGCGTACTTGCTGGTGAGGTATTCTGCCAGGCTGACGTCGGCTAGGGCAAGGTCTTTTTCGACTGTTGGCACTTCAGGGTCTCGCTTGCTACCGGCTGCGAAGAGCTTCCTCGCTTCATCAAACATCTGGTAAGAGCGCATCCCTTGGCTGAAGAGTTGGTTGGGGATCCCCTCGATGGTGACCTCGACCTTGGCGATTTTCGGGTTATAGAAGGCTTCTGTGTCGCGAACGAAGGGCTGTTGCGCGGCTTCATCCTCAAGAGCATCAGGATGCCCTTCATGCTGCGGGCGGGCACGTTGAGATTGATATTCCAGAGGGTGTCGCTCTTGTCTTTGCCGATTTTGCGGTGCCGCAGTACCCTGTCATACAGATCGAAATGCGGCTTCTGTACTGGTTGTTCATCATTTGGGTCAGCTCTGGCAGGGTGACAATGTCATACTCAAGACAGATGTTTCCAATGTCGAAAGAGGCTCCTCTGCCTGTGGCCTGGATCACACGGTTGTAGTTGTTGAACGTGAGTTCATACTCGAGTCGGTCGCCCAGCGCGCTCTGGTAGAATGGCATGTGGCTCTCGAGTAGCTCGAAGTCAAGTGGGATGTAGAAACGATTACCGAAAGCATCGGCGACGGCTTTGTCCGCTAGAACGGACTTATCTTTGTTCCCAGCATTGATTGGGATCCTCGTCGTATTTTGGTTTTCCGACATGTCAATGCCTTGGTACTGGCCATTTTTTCTCTCTGAAGCCGTCCTCCAAAGATCGCGGTAGCAGTGGTACACATCACTGTCGTCGATGCTGAGGACCTCATTTCCCGAAATTTTAATGACGGTCTTTTTCGCGAGGGCGCGGCCTAGGTTGTGAACCAAGGTCCGATTGGCATCATCTTCGCTGTGTAGTGTGATGGTGTAGGCCAACCTCGCGGTCCCGGGGACGATGACATCATGTTTGCCGAGGTTGGTGAATCGAACCAGAAGCTGCTGGTTCGGGCCGATCGTGCTGGGGTTGTTAGTTATCGACACCGATTGCCTCACCACTTTCACCCCAAGGGGTTCGCGGAGGCACCGGTAGGGGTCAAGCTTTCGTCCGTACTTACTTGATGACATGGTGTCAGCTTCGTTGACACTCGACAAAGTCTGTTTTAAAGATGCGCGACAACCTTCAAATGCACATACTTGTTACATAAATATGGCTGATTATGATTTCGAAAACCCAACGTTCGACACAGACGGGCCTGGAATAGACGATGATTATGATTTCGACCTCCTCGACCCCTTATAGAGCCACCACTGTCCGTCCGGCAAGATCTAAACACATCCGGGGACAATTTGCAGAATCTGCAGGGCGAGTTGAAACAGGCAGAACTTGGGGCTCAGAAAAAGCGCCTGGTTGACACTTTCTACAAGGAAGTGAGCCGTGCCTATGGATTGCACCCCAAGGCAGGATCGACTATAGCCAGTTTGGGATTGATGCCGACGGCAAAACACTCTACTGGACCCCAGACGACAAAAAGATCTCTATCACTTCGACGAGGGGACAATTCCAGTTTCTGGCCCTATCAACACTGGCCACAAGATATGGAGGAGGCGGCATACATGCACTGCGAAGTTCACTGGGGTTCCCTGAATTCACATCGAATACGCAGCGTCTAAGTAGCTCCGCTGTAAAAGCTCTCCAGCAGGCAGATAAAGCCCTCCCAAACTGTGCGAACCTTGAAAATATCGAACTTCAGGACCTCCCCGGCAAAGCCGATAGCGCGCGCCGCAGCGCAGAAGACGTTGAGACCGCATTGAAGACAATTGATGATCAGCCTATCGACACCGCGTGGGTCACCCAGCCCAAAAGAGAGCTTGTTGGGCTTGAAAAGGCCATGATTCGAACCCGAGATGAGTTGGCGAACAACCTGGCGAAGCTGTCAAAGGTCGACGAGGGAAAATCCAAAATTGAAAAACACTTGGCCAGGGAGCGGCTGAAACTGACGGAAACGGACGACCCCGAAATCCATTAGGAAATTCGGGACCGGATCAGAAACCTCGAGAGTGAGTTTCTGACATCGAAATCGAAAGACGGGCGAGGCTCGAAGCCCTTTCGACGAACAATGAAGCTCTCCGGTCCCAGATCTCCCGAATCCGTGAGACGTTCAGGCGGCTCCTTCATGAAGACATTCGCATTCGCACCCTCTTCCGCGAGCAGGGAATTACCATCGTGAGCATCCTTACAGAGGTTGGGATGGCAATCTCGACCCTAGTGCTTGCGCTCACCGGGGGCGGGAGTTTACCGGCTCCGGCTCCAAAACCACCCGGCAAGGGCGGGTCAAGGAGTGGGCAAAAAAGCACCTACAGTCCCTCGGGTGTGCCCTGGCCAATTTGGCCGGCAAGGCCGCGGCTGCCCTGCCCGGAATCATCGGGTCCATCGTCTCTTGGCTCTTGAGCACGCTAGGGAAGGCCGCTTCGTGGCTCGCAGATAATTTGTGGGCCTTGATCATCGGCGTGGGGGCCCCTCTTCTCGTGGCTGCACGGGTCTGGTTATCACGACCGCTCAACCAACCAAAGCTCCACTAGGCCGAGTGCAATCCCTGCGACTATGAGAGCTGTTTTTTTCTTCTTCATGGTCGAGACCGGATTTCCAGTCTGCTGGCGGAGCAACCGCGGCAGACGTAGGCGACCCTTCGGGCGGTGGCCCTGCGAGTACTCGCAGATCGGTCCCGGCTGGTGAGACAGTTTTCCCCTGGAATGTCCTATCGACTTTAGAGGCAGGATTGATCAGTGCTGCCTTGTTTATTCCTAGGTTGTGGCCGATGGCAGCGTCTGACCCCGCTATTCGGATTTTGTTATTATAACCTTGGACATTGCCGGGGTGGAGTGCCATGTCGCTCGGCATCAAGTAGAGCGCTCTCCCGCAGACGTAATCCAGTGGTGTGGATGCATATTGCAACGTCTTTTGATAGCGATCGATGCTGCTGGGGATGTCGACGGGTGAAGCGATGGCGCTTTCGAGACTCACCGTAAACTGCTTTTGGGCGTTGAACCCCGTCCCGACTTTGAGAATGTTGGAACGGGTCTGAGCTTGCGCTCCAAAGATTGCCCAAACTTAAGTCCGAATCGAGTCGTTGAGGCGCTCGACACCAGACTGCGTGAACCCTTCTGATTTATCTAGAATGAAAGTCGTCCACGCCTTTGAAATATCCACATTATGGCGTATGGCATCCTTCGACCATCGGAGCTCTGATCACTGCGGTATCTCCACGAAGGGGTCATGAATGTACTAAAAATCCGACGCCTTGGCACCCCTAGTCCACATTTTGCCTCCAATCCGTATCAGGTGAAACGGCGAACTCCTCGCAAAGCCGCTTGTAGGCCCTGGAGTCATATTGGTTATCGTACCATAAATAGGACTCGTCCCCAGGGAGGGCGACTTTTAGCTCCTCAAGCAGACGCCTCGACGTATAATAGACATGAAAGCAATTCAGGCTTGCAAGAAAGGGCTCCTTCGCTTGGAGATGGTCCTGGAATGAAACACCAATTCCGGCGGTTGCGCACCAAACCGCAAAGTTCAGCTGGCACTGCCACCAGCTGAAGGGAGCGTGCTGCCAGTTGTCCCGCGCCTTGTTTGCCTTATCCACGTGCCCGGTAAGCGGTGGGTTTTGATAATGCTGCCAGGTGTCCCACGCCTTGCTTTGTTTCCTTTTGTTTGTCTGTAAAGGTACATGGCAAGGAAGTGACTTTCCTTATCGTCGACCATTATGACTAGGGTGGGCGCCCCAGCCACTGACTCCTTATATTTGAAATGGCCGCCTACCTGATATTTTGCCGAGCTATTTAATGTAAATGCCTTTATATCCATACCCATTTTGGTGCTGTTCAAGTTTTATTACCATGTACATCACACTCACTAACCTTCAAAATGATGTGCCAATCAATCATGCCAGGACCCTGTCTGCGGGTGAGCGAGAGATTGCTCTCTGCCAGTTGACGTAATATCACTGGTGGTACAACATAAGCACGGCGAAAAGGAACAATAAGGTCTCAAATAACAAGACTGAAAAAAACAATACCTGACGGGTATTATAACGTCTGTGAGTTGAACAAAAAGGTGTTTAAGCGGTTGAACGCCGAACTCACTCTAGATGAACCCTCTGGTCTACTGCAATTAACGGTAAAGCCCGGAGAGGTTATAAAAATGGATCGCGAATTAGCTAATATCTTAGGCTTTTCCGACAATACTTTCAAACCCCCTCTCTTGGCGCTGATCAATAACAATGGTCATTACTTGGAAGGAGGCCGCACCAAGACGTTCACTGCAAATGAGCCACACAAGCTGGCCGTCCAACGAGAGGTCTACTTTCATCTTGCTGAATTAAGTACTTCAGACAATCTGCATAACGGTCGCCCCTCTACACTGCTTAGATCTGTCCCTGTCGAGAACGAAAAGTGTGGATCTGGTAGAACTGAATCATTTCCTGTCTTACAGTACAAAAGGTTGTCGTCAGGGCCTGTTTCACAGCTAACTATCTCACTTAGAGATACAAACGGGGAGATGTTACCATTCGAGTATATGAGCGCAACTGTACATATAAGGAATGGTTGACGCAAGCGGCCCCGGTGGGGTCAGAAAATGCCCTGGGGTTGCTTTGGCTGATCTTGGTGACACTGAGAGGTTCGATAAGGACGGGAAGAAATATCGATTGTACGCCTTCCAGCTCTCTGATGGGATCTACAAAAGAAAAGAGGTCGCCCAAGCGGGGTCATTAGCTTTCGGTGATCTCGGCGACGTAGATACCTCACATGCCGTTCCAAAGCGGGTTCATACGCTGGCCTTCACTGGGAGCAAGTAGGTTGCTTTTGCGGACCCCGTCCAACAAACAGGGTGGTTTATTGACATACAAATCTCGTCTCCGTACGTTGTGACTGGAAAGCAGCACAAAGTTAGGAAGGTAGTGAATAGGGGCACTCGACTGTGCTCGTATATCCCCGGGACGAAGAACATTGTCGTTTCCGAAGATAACGTGCTGAAGACAAGCAACAACCGGCAGGGAATCCTGAAAATAGTCTTCGAATTCCCCCGAGCGGGAATCATTGGTAGGAACTTGCCAACATCACCGATCATCCTTGATCTAATTCTCGGAGATAGACCCGACGACTTTGTTGATGTGTTACCTGGCTTCAAGCTCAAGTGGAGTCAAGCAAATGCTAATAAAGGAGTTGGGATTTATATACAAGTACAAGAAAAGCCTCGAGTGCAGTTCCCTCTTGAAGGAATCCAACACCAAGTTGATTACCGTCATTTAGACCTACATAATATTTTTATAGGCCTAGTGTCTCTCAGAAGGCTGCGATTTACGCCCGGTGCGCTCACAGCAGACCAAGCTATAGACATTATTAGCCAGTAGTCTATTTAAACCCATCCAGCTCGAGCGGTAGAACACGATGGGCCTCTACCCAGGACTTGAAACCGGAGACAAACACCGCCTTCAGCACGTGGCCGAGGTCAAATTCCGTCTCGAAAAAGAACGAGACTTCAGAGCCTCGATGTACAAGAAATACAGACGTCAGCGCCAGAAACATACTGTTGGTTTGTCGGAGGAGGAAAAAAAGAAGTTGTTTCAACGTGCGAGAGACGAGGCGTTAATGACGGTCCGTACCAAGCTGTTGGAAGAGTTGGACAAATCTGGTCAGAGTGGCACCTGAATATTTCTTGCTGGCGAGCTTAAAAGAGTGCAGGCTGCCTAGACAAGCAGTTGTTTCCGTTAGCGACTTAATGCTAACAAAGCAACAATTAACACATGGATCGGCGCCTCGCGGATATTTATTACAGCCCTTAGGGTTACAGGAGGGGTCTTGAGGCCATAAAGAAGCTGGCTTCTGCGGCTAAGACCTCAGAAGATGTGGCCCGAGCTTGGTTGAAGAAGCAGGTCATCTGGCAGATCTATCTCGACGCCCCGTAGCACGTTCCACGACCCAAGTTCGACCTCACCAAGCCGAACGAGGTCGTTAAGCTGACCTGCTCTTTCTACCACACGACTGTGTTCGCAAGCGACGTACAAATAAGCCCTTACCGTGGTTGATGTAGCCTCACGCTTCAAAGAAGCTGAGCCTCTGGCCACTTAAGAAGCCAAAGAAGTTGCTGAAGCTTTGTCTCGCATCTACAGGCGAGTCCCGTTGAGGTGGCCCTAATTGCTCCAGGTCGACCCCGGTCGTGAGTTCATGGGCTCTGTCAGCCAGCTGTTGGCAAAGCACTCTATCCAGGTTCGGCGCGGTCGGGTTGAAATCCATCGGGACCAGGGCATTATCGAGCGCTTCAATCGTACCTTGGCTCTTTGGGCACCAGTACGCTCAGGAGATGCGACTCACTTCTGGTCAGCGGTCTACAGAGTGGGTGAAAAGGTTGCCTGCCGTTGTTACAGCCTTGAATGGTGAGGTCACCCGACTGACCGGCAAAAAGCCCCCCGAGCCCGTAAGGGCGCGATCGGTGGCACAAAAGCCCTCCTCTGTAGTTCCTGGTCGTCCTGTTGGTCTCGAGGAGACAATAATCCCCTCCGGCGTCTGCGTTCGTTATTTGTTCCAGCCTGGCGAACTTGAAAGGGGCGCCGGCGAGTGACTGATCCCATATAGGTCTCTGGATGTGCACCGGCTCGGGCGCACAGTGACCAAGCCCGACGAGCCCGTGGTGTATTACTTGCAGGATGGACCTCAGCGCGGTTTTGTGCGCGAAGAACTCCTTGTTTTGCCACCGGACACTCAGCTTCCTCCGGATGGGGTTCTCAAGCGCTGAGCTCGAATCCATCCACCGGGGTGACAATTTATCCGTTTGGTTTACGTCCTACTTCAGTGGTCCTTGGTCTCGGAACTTTCGTCTGCAGTATCTCGAGGTTCTGGGGGTCAGGCGTAGCGAACACCCCACAGACAATTGCTATGGAGAGAGACAAGTATACCCATCTTTCAGCCATATCCACCAGTTTCTCTACTACCGAGGGGTTCGGCGGCTCGACCTCGTATCCGTCTATAGCGGAAGACACACCCACCAACACATCTGCGGCCTGCTCTGTGAGAGATTCGAGCGACTTTAGGTTGTCGTACAGCAGGGTATAGAAGGTTCCGACGGATTTTCCAATATTCTCGGAGATCACATTGCCCCCGCTCGCCTCCGCTCGCCGCCTCGCGCCGCTTCAGAGAGGCAATTATCTCCGTCAACGAAATCGACACCTTGTCTGTGGTGGTTTCAAACCGACTCAGGCTTTTCTTTAGGAACTCATAGAATTCGTTGATGGTCGGCCCATTTGCCGACTTGGCTTGGCCGATGCTATCGCGTAGCAACAATCGTAGATCGTCGACGACGCTCTCCTCTCTTTCTGCCTTCTCTGTGTCGGTATTGGGTGTCTCCTCCTCTGTTGCGGCATTGGGTGTCTCCTCCTCTGCCCAGAGCATCTGAACCCTCGCAGCGCCGACGCCGAACTGCTTCTTCACCCTACTCACAGGCGCCTTACCTCGCAGGGCCTTGATTTCCTGGATCTCCTCCTGGGTTAGAACTCTCTTGGGAGCCATCGTTTATCCTATGATTTCAGAGTTCTTTAGATGGACCGCCCCAGTTCCTCAACGAACGCGTCCGTCTCTTGTTGTGTAATGTAATCATCTTTGTAACCATAAGCTTGTGTGTCAACTCCGTTTTCTGCGATCCAACGCTTGTTGAGATGCTGCCCGTAGATGCGGTGACGCTCCATCCTAAGGACATCCATGCCATGGCGGAAGGTTTGCTGCTCAAAGAGAGCCTCTTTGAACTGCTCATGCCTGATGCGCTTCTTGACAGTTGCTTTTCGCACACCCTTGGCCTTCTTGATGTTCTTTCGAAATGCCTAGAGGATGGAGTACATCTTCGGCCGCAGGCCCACATATTCGGCGATTGACTGCCCGGCGCATTCGTCATTCATCTTTCCGAGAACCTTCTTGTTCTCTGTGCTGTGCAGCGGGTGGTCTTTCGGGTAGTCGGACGTGTCGTAGAGGCCCTGGTGCTTGGCCATGTCCTCGTAGACATCCTCTGTCTCGATTTTCAGGAGCAGGCTGTCGGTGTCCGTGTAGAGGAGCTGGCAGCAGTCTTCGTACTGCCCCTGGAGCCGTTTGTAATAGGAATCGTACATCAGGGTTTTTGAAAGGTCCAGAATGCACATACCTACGTAAATCGGGCGATTGAGCACTAGACGGTTCTTTTGCATCTGGACTGCTGCAAGATCATCGTCGAAAATGTTGGCTCTGGCAAAGGCTGGGCTGGCGATGAGACGCCTGAGTTTATCTACCTCGTTGGCGCGGACCAGCTTGACGTCGACACGCCTGCGGAGGTTCTCCATCGTCTTGCCAAAGACCGAATTGTTCATGAGCTTGTAGAGATCCTTCTCAAAGTCATTGGTGGCTTTCTTCCGGAGCTCAGTATTCATCCGGATGTAGGGCTCCATCCAGGGGCTCTGCTGGAACCGGAGGGCGCGATGAATCTTGGTCAGACGCATACCCAGAGATATGTATAGCTGGAGATTCCGATAGTGGAGCACGTAACGGTCTTTGTTGCGAAGGTTGGGTACCAACTTCTCAACCTCTGTAGGTGCTCCCACTAAAGCTCCATCGAGGAGTTCGCGCTGGTACTACGACATCAACTCCTTCTTGACCAGTAGGCGCTCTGATGCTAGCGGATAGGCGTTGTGTGCCTTGTGCAGCTCTGCTGGATATTCCATATCTACCTCTAGGATATAGCCCACTTCACTGTCTGCGTGTAATTCTTCAACGGTTTCTGCGAGTCCCGATACATCAACCCACTGGAAGCCGCCGGTGGGGAGTGCCTGGCTCATAGCCCACCCGTGGAGATTGTTTGCATCGAGGTATAGGATGTGGCTGTTTGGTTCTTCAGGTTTATAGCCTTCGACCTGAGGATTGTTGGCTCGGACGTAGCGTTTTGAGACCATCGAGATACCTCCGCGCATCCCCTTCTCGACAAACAGGTGTTGGTCGTAGTCTGTAAGCAGCTCGAGCTCCACTCCTGTCTTTTTTAGGAGGGCGTCCCATGAAAGACCTGGGCTTGTGTAGTAGTGTGTCGGGTCCAAGCCGTACTGTCTCAAGCAGGTCTTTCGGAATTCCTCAAAGACATCTGCCAGCAGGAGAGTATCTGTGCGATTGTAGAGGTCGTGGTAGTCCTCCAGGGACTTACATCCACATACCTCCCATACTCTATGCGCGTGGGCGTAGTCGTCGTCGCTGATGTGCTCGTCGGCGAGCTTGCTGTAGAATACCTCTTTCGGAGGGAGCTTGGTCTCAACGAAATGATCCCAGGAGTCCATATACTCAAATGAGTAGATACCTTTTCGGGTTAATTGCTCAAACCTCTGCTTGTCTGGCTCGTAAACGATATGATCTTGAAAGCTTCCGGTTTATTTGCCGCCACCAGTTTATCAAGGGAAGCTAGCAGGAACTGGGCGCTGTCGATAAAGCGAAGTTGTCCGAAAGAGAAAGAAATGTATTTTTCTGTATTGTTGGGGATGCAGGAAACTCTACCTTCGACCCTCGAGATGGCCTGCATGAGCAGGTGGGAGTCGTACCTCTGAGGTTGTGGAACACCACAGGAATAACGGTGGTATCTGGGCTTAGCCTCAGCTTAAGGTTGCAGGCGTTGTGAGCTGCCCCTCGATATTTACCCTTGATATGACAGTGGTCGCGGACAGAGTCACGGGTTTTCGCATATTTAACAAATCGCGGCATTGTTATGGGCCTGATAGTCCCTTCGTGTCATCCTTATGTTTTTAGGGTTGGCTAGCACGCTCTTAATCTTGCGCTGTTCCTCCTGGAGTGATTTTAAGAAGTGCTCTGTTGCATTTGGGCCGCGATACTCGACAGGCGGCTTTGTTGTTCCATCACACCGTACCACGATATAACAGTAGCTGCAAAGTAGAAGTAAAACAAAGATCAGGAATTGATACAATTAACTTACTCCACCCATAAAAGACACCAAAGGGAAAGAAATACAAACATTAAGCGACCAGACCATAATGGAAACCTAAACAAAGGAAGGCCATAAGGACAGTTACTTTCCCACAAAATGGCCATATGGCCATCCAAAATAAAATGACACAAGTGATACACACAGTAAGTGACACAAGTGATACACACAGGAAGTAACAAACAACAACATAAATAAATCGCCACAAATCGCGGCATTGTTATGGGCCTGATAGTCCCTTCGTGTCATCCTTATGTTTTTAGGGTTGGCTAGCACGCTCTTAATCTTGCGCTGTTCCTCCTGGAGTGATTTTAAGAAGTGCTCTGTTGCATTTGGGCCGCGATACTCGACAGGCGGCTTTGTTGTTCCATCACACCGTATCACGATAAAACCTCATGTTGTTGTGTTCGTTGGGTGTTACTTTTTGTAGGATCGCGTTCGGGGCCCTCGATCTTGGTGGTGAGAGCCTCAAAGTCTGCATAGATGACGAATGGGGTTGGTTGCTGCTTGTGGTGGTTCTGGAAGGTGAGCTTGTTGTTACCCTCCCCTGGCATCTCCACCAGGACAGCCGTCTGGCCGATGCCTTGGCACTCAAGCTTGTGGGCCTCCAGCAGATCTTTTCTCGTGTATCCATGAATACATCGCTCACAGAAGTTCTTCTTATTACTGTGCTTGCTCTGGTCAAATAAGAGGCGACTGAGGTGTTTGATCCAGGTGTAGTGGAATTTACCGGCCTTTTCGATCAGCAATAGGTTGATCCTTGGTATTTCTTGTGGCTGCTTGCTGTGGCGGTGTATGATGATACCCTTGTCCCAACCAAAGACATTGATGGCTAGGTTGTTCTGCCGCTCAAATTTCGGTATCTGTGAGATGGGTGTGGGACTATCAATCCCTTCGAAGTTCATACCATCATTGGTAGGATACCAACTTGGTCTCTCTGGATGATGTGGTGGTGATGGATTTGCCCGAGCCGCTCGGAGCGTCCATCGAAAGCAGTCTTGGTACTTGTTCTTTATGTTAACCAGTGCCTTCTTATATCTTAATTCTGCTGGGAGTGGAATGTAGGACCTACCCCGAAGAGGCTGATATCTGGCGATGTCCAGCCAAAGGGTCTGTACCTGATCTACAACCCAGCCAGACCCTCTATGCGGCCACTTTTCGAGTGTTTCTTGGATCTGTGGGATAGTTTTATCGAGTGCCCCTTTGATTTCGCTGGCCTGGAGAAGGGCCTCCTGTTTGTGGCGCAGCACGGGGGTTGTGTATTCCTCATTACCGTCTGGATTGTCCTTCCGAAGTTGAACCTTGAGAGCCAACTGGAACTTCACACCACCCAGCGCCTCGATCTCTTCCTCGAGCTTGCTACAGATTTGGGGCACCACAGCCTCGAGGAAAGTCCTGGGGTCTGCACTATGAGGATTATTGGTAGGCACGTCCATCTGACACCCCCTCAAGAAGTCGCCAATAACCCATGGGGTCTGCCTGAAAACTAGCTGTTGCTCAGCAGATGTAAACAAATCCAGGATCTCATCCTGGTATTCCTTGACGGATCTCAGGACTTTCTCGAGGGGGATAGGGTCAAATTCCTCTTCGATGGCTTTTCTTTTGGCGGCCTTCTTTTTGCATGGTGTTGGGTTAGATCGATATTTTTCAGGCTGTAAGGGTTTTAACAGGCGCCCTTTGACAGAGTCTGGGATAGGCTCATCCAAGATGTTTTGAACCACATGATGGAGAGTTGAATTATTATCACGTATTTCTGCAAGTAACTGCTCTATGTATTCATCCATAGTAGCCATGTTACTGTATCTTTTCTTTTTCCTATATACTTACCATTCTCTAATAGGTAATAAAGTAGAAAATCTTTCAGCATTTTTCTTTGACTTTACCTATATACTTATAATTCTCTTATAGGAAATAAATGACGGCTCCAACGTAAAGGCTTATTGAGAATTAGAGAGATTTAATTCAAGGTAATGTTGGTTGGTGCCTGATGCTCTGTCTCTGGTCGGGCCCATCGGAGTCTAACTGTTGGTTTTCTTTTGATCCAGCATTTCAGTGGTTCCTTGCTGTCGAGACCTCACCGTTGTCTCACCTCTGTGGTTCTTTGATTTTTTATGTTCACGGAGATGTTGCACTGATGAGTTAGGAGGCCTTCATGCGGACTGAACAAATTATTTGTCTAAATCGCGACGGAAGTAAAGGCGAGGATTGTGGCCAGGTAAAATCGATTTAAGCCCCCCAGTGGAAATCATTCCACTGACCGTTCCATGGAGGTTCTTCTGTGGCGGTTTATTTATGGTGTTGTTTGTTACTTACTGTGTGTATCACTTGTGTCTTTTTATTTTGGATGGCCATATGGCCATTTTGTGGGAAAGTAACTGTCCTTATGGCCTTCCTTTGTTTAGGTTTCCATTATGGTCTGGTCGCTTAATGTTTGTGTTTCTTTCCCTTTGGTGTCTTTGATGGGTGGAGTAAGTTAATTGTATCGATTCCTGATCTTTGTTTTACTTCTACTTTTTATATTGTCTTTTTCCTATATACTTACAATTCTCTAATAGGGAATACAGTAGAACATCTTTCCGTATTTTTCTTTGACTTTACCTATATACTTACAATTCTCTAATAGGAAATAAATACGAATACAGCCATCTAAACTCTTTTTTAACCATACTAGATAGAAATGGCAGAAAGTCGTCTAAACTCTTTTTGAGTCTTTCGATTCCTGTTTATGTAATTGATGGTAATAACTGATTTAACACCACATTGCATACACATTAGATGGTGTGTTTTCACCGACACTCCACAGTTTGTGCATAGTAGTGGTTCCGTTCTTCCTACCCTCTTACTGACACTATTGTGTCCCCCACAGAATTCTCCGCGGCATTTGTTGTTGCCGGGTACTCTCTTCCCCACAGGAATCCAAGGACACTTGTTCATTTTTGTGCTGTATGTTTAAGGTACTGTATTTCTCTAATACAAACACACCCTGCCCAGTGGGGTTGTTGGCAAGCGCAGGGTGGTCATGTGTTGGCCATGCGATAAGGCGGGCAAACAAATATTTTATTCTATTGCTTCCCCTCTCGGTGGGGCCGAACCGGGGGTGGGTGGCCCCACAGTGCGGGGATGAATTTTTTTTTTTTGTCCTCGGCATCAGCACTCGGTGGGGCCGACCCGGTGGTAAGTGGCCCCACAGTGTTGGATGGGGGTTGTCCCAGAACCCTCATTTTGTATACTACTACTATATAATAAATCTCTTCTGCAACAAGGTCTATCGGAACCCGAATTTTATTGTGACTTAGTACGTGTATATAAATTCAGAAAAATATGTAACAGCAATGACTTCAGCAGCCAATTTCGTAAAATCGTTCTTGATATAAAAAAATTGGGTACATCATAAATGTTATACGACAGACTGCATGCATGGTAGTTAACCCAATCACGGTTGACAACTTTGCATCCCTCTTTAATTGCACGCCGGTGGTTCAGTCTCAGATTCTATGACGGTTACTGCGTAAATGCTTACTGAGAATAAGAGAGAATCTAATTCTATGTAATGTTGGTTGGTGCCTGATGCTCTGTCTCTGGTTGGGCCCATCTGAGGCTAACTGTTGGTTTTCTTTTGCCCCAGCATTTCAGTGGTTTCTTACTGTCAAGTCCTCATCGTTGTTTCATCTCTGTGTTTGTTTGTATTTTTGTTTTCACGGAGATGTTGCACTGATGAGTTAGGAGGCCTTTGTGCGGACTGAACAAATTATTTGTCTAAATCGCGGCGGAATTAAGGGCGAGGATTGTGGCCATATAAAATCGATTTAAGCCCCCCCCCCAACCCCTCGCGTTGAATTCGTTTCACTGACCGTTACAATGCGGTTCTTCTGTCGCGGTTTGTTTTTGTTATGGTTTGTCTTTGAGTGTTTGTATCGCTTATATTATTTTGTTTTGGATAGCCAATTGGCCATTTTGACTTTCCGCTTTTGATGTTTCCATTTGGGTCTGTTGTTTCATGTTTGTGTTTCTTTCCCTTTGGTGTCTCTGATAGGAGCTATGGGTAAATTGTATTGATTCCTGATCACTGTCTTCACTTGTATTTATTGCACGGAGTTTGTTATCTATTGCACGATCCCATTCGCACTGCTATTCCGACAAGATGTACCTGTTGATAAATGGGTTAAGATTATTATGAGGAATCTTAAAAATAGACAGATCAAGATTGAGCGATTCCTTTGCTTTCTTGTCAGCATACTCATTGCCGACAATGCCAATATGGCCCGGAAGCCAACAGAACGGGATTCGGTGTGTTTTAGAAATTTCGTGATGTCTATCGATCATTTTTTGCATTTGAGTATTTTTGGATGATATATGGTTTAAATCCTTAAGCACAGAAAAGAATCAGAAAATATAATTGCTTTTTAAATTCTTGAAGAACTGACAAAATCTTAAGCTAGGTCTATTGCTTTGGCTTCAGCTGTAAAAATAGATGAACATCTGGAAGGCGCAAGGTTTGGTGCGTATCTTTTCAAACATACGCACAACCAACTTTATCTCCTTCTTTGGAACCATCAGTAGAGACTTTCTGGTAATCATTGTAACTTGAGTGCAGTACCCGAAAGTTTTGGTTGAGTTTTGATTCAGATTTTTCTGTCAAACAGAATAGAAGGTTTTTTAATACACCAAGATGGAACTTAGGCGTTTTCATGTTTTTGAATATTTTTAAGTGCGATACCTGAATTTTCTAGCAGTGGTAATATACGTAATCCAAAAGGTTTTGTTGCTTTGGGTTTAATATCATACTTATCTACAAATTCAGGTGAAAATGAAATTTTGAAAGCCGGATAAGATGAATTAGCAGCAAGTCTAATAGCATACTGAAGAGAAAGTTTTTCTCTGTGCGAAGTTAAAGACGATTCACCTGCTTCCACATAAAGGCTTAGTACGGGAGAAGTACAAAAGGCTCCCATAGCCAGACGAAGGCCTTGGTGATGGATAGTATCCAAAACTTTTATATAGGACTTTCTGGCAGAACCATAAACAACAGACCCATTAAGATCTTATTAAGGACCGGCAAAGATGTGATAAGGTATACCGAATCGCTCCCCAACTTGTATGAGCTAAAACTTTTAAAGATTCAAAGCTTTTAAGCATTTCACTTTATGATATTTAATATGGGGAATAAAGACAACTTTTGATCAAATATGACCCCAAGAAATTTGGCTTCTTCAACAACAGGAATTTGTGATCTGTATAAAAACAGGGAAGGTGTTCTTTGTAAATAAAAGCATTAGGTATAAATGTTCCTTGTCTTATTAAATTGTCGTTGGTACTACGTTCCGAAGGAAAACCTGACTGATATTTTGAAAATGACGTTGTTGGACTCTAAGTACCAAACTAATATCTTGTTTATCATTCTCTCCATTGTTTTACACAAACGACTTGTCAAAGCTGTCGGTCGATATTTCGTAGGTTCTGCATGATACTTCCCTGGTTTTGGAATTGGAACAACTGTAGCTAAACGCTAGCCGTAAGGACAGACCCCCGTTTCCCAAATATTATTAAAGATATCTAAAAGTGTTGAAAGAAAACGTTTTGGCAGATGCTAAAGCATCTGATAATGAATTTCATCGCGGTTGCGGTATCCTGTGATTTTTCAATGCCTTCAACTAGTTCGGATAAATTAAAAAGTTTGCTGTACTCTTCATGGTTGGGGGATTTAAATAATGTTTAGATTTCTTTTCTCTCGGTCCTTTTTTGAATTTTCTAAAAGTGTCAGAGTAATTTCGCGATGAGTATCTGAAATGTCTTTCTTAGTTGAAGCGTTTGTGTCAAATCTAGTATTTAATTTTATAATAAATGTGTTTAACTTGGATAATAAAAATAAAAAATGAGTTCCTTTATGAGCAATGAAAATATTCATAAGAATGAAGATGGGTCATACTACGTAGTTTCGGCTAATAAAGCCTCATCAGTGACCCTGTAATGATCCGGCAACGAAAGCCAGAGGCAGCATACTGCAATTTTGCGAATTTCGAATAGGCAGTCGATTCAAAGAGTGATATAAATCAAAATGAGGTCCAAATAATTAAAAACCTGTCTAGAATTTGAGTCTTAACTAATAATTTATTTCTGATTTCTCAGAATATTCACGCTGATCTCAAAGGACCAAAAGTAAAATATAAACTGCACTATGGTTGATGTACGGGGAGACGTTTTACGGCCGCCACACGGCACAACACCAGCTGCAGTGAAGGCAAATAAAAATCAAAAATGAGTTCCTTTAAGAGCAATGAAAATATTCATAAGAAAGAAGATGGGTCATACTACGTAGTTTTGACTGAGCCTGTTTTTCCTGATATTTTCGTACCATATCCCAAACGTTTTTTTAATGGGTGTTTTATGATTCAATTTTGAAACATATTCCCTCCAAGATTTTCGTTTTGATGCTCGGCTTGTTCGTCGAGCTTTAGCTCTAAAACTTTTGCATCATTTAGTCTTTCTGTAGTTGAGTTTTGCAGAGCTTATTTAAATATGTTCTATAAAAGGGTTATCTTTTGGGAGCAAGGAATACACCACAGAACTGAAAATTATTGAGTGTGCCTGTTTTCTGGGCATGTTTGCGCCCTTTGATAGCTTCTTTACAGGCATTATAAAACCAAGGTTTGCTTTTCTTAGGATTTGTGTAGGTCTTAATAATGCATTGTTCTGATATTTTAATAAGCGACTCTGTGAAATCAGAAACAATGTCAGATGATCCATTACAGTGATCAATTGATCACTCATCTTCACATAAATTATGGAATAATTCCTAGTCGGCTTTATTCATTTTCCAATTTCATTACAGTCCTCATTTGGTTCGTTTACGCTCTCAATTATAATAGGGAAGTGACCACTTCCGCACTGGTCATCACAGACAGACCAGTCATAGTCTTAGAAGAGAGATGGATGACAAAAAAAGATATCTAAAGAAGACAAATGATCCGTTGCGGGTGAAGGTAAGTATATGATTTGTCGTTCATCAAGCAAAGATCATTCTTTGCAAAAAGCTCCTCTGTTGTTTTTATCCTTACAACCCCAGAGAATGTTGTGACCATTTACGTCACCAACTAAAAGATATGGCGAAGGAAGTTGACCCAATAATGATTCAAGATGTTCAGACTCTAATGAAAACGAAGGTTGTACATACAGAGGGCAAATTGTAGTTTCTTTATCCAAAGAAACTGAGATAGCCACAGCTTGCAGCTCTGTTTTTAGTTTGATCGCTCTTTGTGGTAAACAAGATTTAACAAAAATTGAACTGCCACTAGATGGTCTTTTACCATCAGAACAAATATAGTAATATGTACTGAAACCCCTGATGTCGATGTTGTCATGCGTTTATACAAAAGTTTCGTGTAGACAAAAAACCGATTGGTTTAATAAAGAGAGAAGTAATAAGAGTTCATTATAATTTGATTTAAGACCTCGACAATTCCCTTGTATTATTTTGTGTTTTAAATCCATTTTATGGACATATTTTTTTATAAGACTAGAAACTATGGTGGAGATTTTATTGGTGATATAGGTCTGTTATTACCACTTCGTGGTGTTGTTGACCTCGGTCTGTTACTGCCTCTTCGTGGTGGTGGAGTTTCAGTAAACTTCATATCACTGTCACTCAAAGATTCGAATCTGTTCAGATATTTTATATTCTCTTTCGACTTTGCGTTGTCTGTCTGATGTTATTGGATTTTGAGCATGTTGTTGTTGTTTTTGCTTTTTCGAATCGTTCTTCATTTCCAAAGTAGCGGTTTTTTTAGTAATTTCTCTGTTTTATTGTCTTTTATTGGCTGTGGTGGCTGTGTTTGAAATTTGGCATTTTTCGTTTGATCTTCAGTTTTGCTATTTGATTTTAACTTTTCTCAAGGTGCTTGGCCAGGAATCGGATCTGTTTGGCTGACAGCATCTTCAACAGGTACCTTCTTCACAGGTGACTGTGCGATGCTGGCATAGCTGACTCTTGGAATAGGAGTAGGCGACGCAACGATTTTCCGCGCTTCTTGGAATCATCTGTTTCTTTTGTATTTGATTGTTAAGATTTCATTTTCTTTGTGCCAAACGGGTCTTTCCTTGGAGTTAGCGGAGTGATTTTCTCCACAGTCAACACAGTTCTGCTCGTTTTTGCAACTTCGTCCCGTGTGATTTGCTGGCTGGCCAAAATTTGAACAGAGGGGTCCTTTGTACACCGGTTTTCGTGGTGCCAATATTTCTGGCAATTGTGGCAGGGTATCGGATTTGGTATGTAGATTTCTATGCTAAATCTAAAGACTTTGATGGTGTCTTGCAATGCTGGTTTGTTAAAAGTTAATACAAATGTGTTTGTGTCTTTTAATCAGCCGTTTCGTTTGATCTTAAATCGTTTAACGGCTGTTACACTGCTTTACATAAATATCGTGTAAAGAAGCTTACCGATTTCAGAAACTGTACGATGGGGTGTGCGCTCTATTTTTTGACTGCGATGGAATTGTGCCCCGAGTACCAGTACCTGAGCACAAGAGTGTCACATGATTTTTTATACAGAAAAAACCTTTCTGCTGTGGTGGATCACTATGTTGCACAGCTCCCACGTTAAGGGGTGTGCGGTCTTCATATTCTTCATAATAACGCCTCTGCACACAGATCACCCATGGTGATTGAATATTTGGAGAAGTTGAATTTTTTAAACTCTACCACATACAGCTTTTTACCTGTGATTTCTGGCTCAGCCCATATATTAAAACATGTCTGCGAGGACGTCGTTTTGAAAGCCGTCAGGCCTTGGGTAGTGCGTTGTTCCAGTATTTAAACAGTATACCCCACAAAGGACTTTAAAATGTATTTTCTGTGTGGATGAAACACTGGCAAAGTACGTACAGGTGACCAGGTAAGCCTTATATTTATAATCCTCACCCACTATTAATACTTTCCAAACGCCCCTAGTAAAACCTTTGATGATGGACACTCATTAAAACAGCCTCGGTGCGGGACAATATCTATGTATGTAGCAGGAAATAAGAATGTATGTTACAGGGAATAAGAAATATAATCCGAAACAAACTCCATTTAGCATCTTTCAGCTGACTTTTTTCAGTCGAAACATAGATTGCGGGTACTCGTTAGAAGCTCTCAATCAGTACCTAAAATCTATTTGTTTTAGAGAATAAGAAACGCCCCTGTAAATCCCACTTTCTCTATATAAAGTGGGAATAACAGAAGTATTCCTTATACGGACTTATTTGCCGATGTACTAAAAGCCGTTGATAATGGACACCCATTAGAACCGCCTATACATGTAGCAGGGAATAAGAATTATGTAGCAGGGAACAAAAATTATCATCACGTGAACAAGTCCGTGTAATGAAGACCCCCTTAACCTCACTTTATATAAAGAAAACTGGGGTTTACGGGGTATACATTAATTTTCTTATTTCTGCTCCAAGACATAGAGTGTGGGTACTCGTTAGAACCGCCTCACTGAGGCGGTTCTAACGAGCACCCTCAACCTATGTTTTGAAGATTTGTAACAAAAATATTAAGAATTTTCATCAGAAAGATAGCCATTTTGGTGATTAGAAAAATGCGCTATGTTGCACGGGTGAGTTTTCGTAATGTGTAGCTGGAAATAAGCAAATATCCGAAAGAAACTCCATTTTAGGGCATTGTTAGCATTATCCGACACGAATGTGTTATCCTAACGTTAGAAAATTGTGCCTGCCAAGGATAAAAGTGTATATTAAAATGTGACCCGCCCGGAAAGAAAACAATAGAGCCATAATGGCCCTGTATCGCTCACCTGATCCTTATGGTAGGTAATATAAGGGGGATAGGAGGGTTTGAGCAATTTTGGCTCAAGTAACATTTCTGTGAAATTATTTGAAAATCAGCCCAGCTATTTAGGAACTGAAGTTATTTTTTTGGTTATATATTTGTTTTGATGGCTATCATGTTCAGTGGAAAATTGTCAGAGTGTCAATCAAGGAATATTTCTTCAAAATTGTTTTCTTTTTTGAGGAAGAAGTCTTTCAAACGTCCCCTTTGACAATACAGAGCTGATTTGTATGTCAGTATCTGGGCACCTTTTGAACATTGAGGGTCAGGGCTTAGTACACCAGACGGAGATGAACTGGATCAGTGTAACTAACTAACAATGACATATGGTGACAAGGGGTGGGGGTGGTGGGTGGTATCCCTCCCTTTGACAATACAGAGCTGACTTGTATGTCACTATCTGGGCAACCCTGTGGGCATTGAGGGTCAGGTCCTAGTGCATCAGACGGAGATGAACAGGCTCAGTTTAACTAACAATGCATCATGGTGAAAATGAAAGTGTGGGGGAGGGGGATGGATCCTTTGACAATACAGAACTGACTAGTATGTCACTATCTGGTCACCTTGTGGACAAATTGAGGGTCAGGTCCTAGTGATAGGCTCAGTCTAACTAACAATGACTAATGGTGTGTGTGTGGGTGGGGAGGGGGTGGTGGATCCCTTTGACAATACATATGTATGTCCCTATCTGGGCACATTGTGTACATTGAGGGTCAGCTCTTACTGCCCCAGCTGGAGATGAACGGGCTCAGTCGAACTAACAATGACTCATGGTGTGTGTAGGGGTGGGATGGGGGGAAGGGAAGTCTAACTAGCAATGATTCATGGTGTGTATGTGGGGGGGGGGGGGAGGGGGTGGATCCCTTTGACAATACAGAGCTGACTTGTATGTCACTATCTGGGCCCCCTTGTGGCTCAGTGTAACTAACAATGGCGACATGGTGACAAGGGGGGGGGGGTGGTGAGGGGATGGCACTATGTTAAAGGTACGATTGTATTCATGTAATACCCTTCATGACCAAGGTATTACCAACAGAGGACAATTCTGAGCAAGTTTGATGATGATTGGACCAAAGCTGTGGCCTCTAGAGTGTTAACAAGGTTTTTCTATGATTTGACCTACTGACCTACTTTTTGACCCAACATGACTCCGATTCAAACATGACCTAGATGATGTCGAGATAATCATTCTCAACAAGTTTGATGATGATTAGACCAAAAATGTGGCATCTAGATTGTTGACAAGGTTTTTCTTTGATATGACTTAATGACCTACTTTTGATCTGACATGGTCCATATTCGAACTTGACCTATATATTGTTATGCTATGATGATCATTCTGAGCAAGTTTGATGACGATTGGACCGAAACTGTGGCCTCTAGAGTGTTAAGATTTTTTTATGATTTGACCTACTGACCTACGTTTTGACCGAACCTGATCAATACTCGAACTGACCTAGGTAATGTCATGATGATCATTCGAGCAAGTTTGATGATAATCGGACCAAAACTGTTGCCTCTGGAGTGTTATCAAGGTTTTTCTATGATTTGACCTACTAACCTACCTTTTGACCCGACATGACCCATATTCAAACCTGACCGAGATATTGTCAAGATGATCATTCCGAGCAAGTTGGAGAATGATTGGACCAAAACTGGGACCTCTAGAGTGTTAACAAGGTTCTTCTATGATTTGACCTACTGACCTACTTTTTGACCCGACATGACCCATACACGAACCTGACCGAGATATCGTCAAGATGATCATTCTGAGCAAGTTTGATGATGATTGGACCAAAACTGTGGGTCTATAGTGTTAACATGATTTTTCTATGATTTGACCTACTGACCTACTTTTTGACCCGACATGCCCAATTTTCGAACTTGACCGAGAAATTGTCATGATGATCATTCTGAGCAAGTTTGATTTTTTTTTTTTTGGTTTGGGTTTTACGGCCCTTTCAAGATTATTTCATTCATATCGAGCCGATCGTTAATCAGAGGTGGGGCTAAAACCGGAGTACCCGGAGAAAAACCACCTGACCTTCCGTTGCAGAACTTGGCGTCTTACACGTGGCCCGAGCGAGGCTCGAACCTACGGCGGTGAGAGACCTAATGACTAAGAGTCAGCGCTCTTATCCACTAGGCCACGGAGGCCCGTAAAGAGCAAGTTTGATGATGATTGGACCAAAACTGTGCCTCTAGAGTGTGGTATTAAGAAAGGTTTATGCACGCACGACGGACGACGCACGACGACGCACAAACGCTCACCATGAGGTTCGGTCAGGTGAGCTAACAAATCGTATAACATATAACTACAAAAATGAAACAACTGGTAATTTACGTTAAGATGGTACTTACCAGTCAGTCGACTGGCAATATCAATAGCCATTTAAACGTGTTTTTGCCTATTGTCAGTCTTGCCAGTCGACTGGCAATTTATTTAACCATTTTAGCGTATTTTGCCCTTCCTTATATATGCCTTTTTTCTGCTTCCAATAAAATCTTTTTTTCTTTCAACGTAAATAGGCGGGAAAGTTTGACGTGAGTGACGTCAAACTCTCGAACCGTCTGGTTCCGCGTTACAGATGGTTGCTTTCTTATGTCGCAAGAAATGCCGAGGCTCAAAACAGAAGTGAAGGCAATGGTCAGGAATCGATATAATTAGCCACCAACTCCCATCAAAGACACCGAAGTGAAAGAACACAAACACGAAATAACTAGACCCTTTATGGAAACATCAATAGCGGAAAGCCAAATGGACAGTTACGTTCCCACAAAATGGCAAATTTGCTATCCCTACCCCCTCCCCCCCCCCACCCACACACACACAAAAAAATAATAATACAAGCGATACGTACAGTCGAAGACAAACCATAACAAAAATAAAACCGCGACAGAAGAACCGCCTTGGAACGGTCAGTGAAACGAATTCCACTGGGTGGCTTAAATCGATTTTACTCGACCGCAATCCTCACCCTTACTTCCGTCGCGATTTAGACAAATAATTTGTTCAGTCCGCATGAAGGCCTCCTAACTCAGCAGTGCAACATCTCCGAGAACACAAAAAATCAAACAACCACAGAGATGAAACAACGTTGAGGCATCGACAGAAAGAAACCACTGAAATGCTGGCGCAAAAGAAAACCAAAAATAAGATCTCGATGGACCCAACCAGAGACAGAGCATCAGGCACCAACCAACATTACATACAATTAAATTTCTGTCTAAATCTCAGTAAGCCTTTACACTGGAGCCGTCACAGAATCTGCGCACTGACCCATCGGCGTGCAACTAAAGAGGTACGAAAAGGTGTCAACCGTGATTGGGTTAACTACCATGCATGCAGTCTGTCGTATAACCATTATGCTGTACCAAATCTTTTTGTTTGTGTTTTGTTTTGAATTGGAGTTTGGCGGCCCATTCAACAATGTCTTAGTCATTTTAAGCCGGTCAGTTTTAGCTATCCACACTTTTTCTGGGCAGCTTACATGTAAGCGGTTAACCAGTACAGTGCACGTTCTTTCGCCAGAAACTGACAACTGCCCTTCTTGAATCAGCGGAAATGAGAGAATTGCCGTAGAAAAGATTCCACGATCAATCTCTACGAACGAATGTTGTCAATCCCGGCGGGTATCGAACCCGCGTCCACCTGATCACCAGTCAGACGCACATCCGACTGAGCTACCGAGGCCGGCGTCCCAATCTTTTATATCGAAGAATGCTTTATTGAAATTGGGTGCTGAAGTCATTGCAAGTATATATTTTTCTCAATTTATATTCTAATTCACCATATAATTCGGGTTCCGACAGACCTTGTTGCAGAAGAGATTTAAAATAGAAGTGAAGGCAATGATCAGGAATCGATACAATTAACCCACAGCTCCCATCAGAGACACCAAAGGGAAAGAAACACAAACATGAAAAAAACAGACCCTAATGGAAACATCAAAAGCAGAAAGTCAAAAGGACAATTACTTTCCCACAAAATGTCAAATTGGCTATCCAAAACAAAACAATATAAGCGATACAAACACTCAAAGACAAGACAAACCATAACAAAAAATAAACCGCGACAGAAGAACCGCATTGGAACGGTCAGTGAAACGAATTCCACGGGGTGTGTGGGGGGGGGGGGGAACACGTCCGTGAACACAAAAATCAAGCAACCACAGAGATGAAACAACGATGAGGACTCGACAGCAAGAAACCACTGAAAAACTGGAGCAAAAGAAAAGCAACAGTTAGACTCCGATGGGCCCAACCAGAACATCAGGCACTAACCAGCATAACATAGAATTAGATTCCCTACCGTCATAGAATCTGAGGCCTAACCCACCGGCGTGCAATTAAAGAGGGAAGCAAAGTTGTCAACCGTGATTGGGTTAACTACCATACATGAAGTATGTCGTATAAAATTTATGTTGTATCCAATCTTTTTAATATCGAAGAATGATTTTTCGTAATTGAATTTGAAATTAAATCAGAATGACTTCTATAAAATTTTGAAAAGGCTTTGTGTAGTTTATGGTACCGTTTACCCTGATATAGAAGTTTAGCAGTTAACAATTTATTACGAGGGTTGAAGTTAGTTATATTACTACACACTTTGGCAAAGCGAATTAATTGCTAAATATAAACAACATAGGATGGCGCACGAGGAACATCACAATACAAAACAGGAAAATTTACAGTCTCAAAATCAAAATCATCGCGTTTATCATAATTTTTGCAAGAAACAAACCCATCTACAATAGAAAGATGTTAATTTAAAAAAACGGGGCCTCGGTATCAGAAGAATTTGATTTATTTAACTGAAGTTCTGAGTGTGTGTGTGTGTGGGGGGGGGGGGGGCTGTAAATTTGACTGATCAAACCATCGAAATAGGTATTGTCAATATTGAATAAATCATCCAAATATCTAGAAGTCGAGCTAAAACCTTCAATGATTTCAGATTGGTTTTCAGCAGGAAGGGACATCATGAAGTCTCTCTCATAACAAAACAAAAACAGATCAACCACAAGGGGGGGGGGGCACAATTAGTACCCATCGGAATACCCACAGCTTGTTTAAATAACTTAGGACCAAATCTTATGTAAATATTGTCACGTGGAAAGGAGAAAACTTCACACATTTTCTTACATGACTATAAAGTATTATTTTAATGCTCTTCAGAAGTGAAAAAAAGTATTTCTTACATTACATCCAAAATAGAGGTAATCTTCCCTATGAGCATTGAATTTTGAAATCAAATCCAAATGGCGTCTATAAAAGTTTGATAAGGCTTTGCGAAGTTTATGATGCCGATAACCCTGATTAAGAAATTTAGCAGTTAATAATTTATTACGAGTGGTGGAGTCTGTTACATGACTAGACGCTGTGGCAAATCGAATTTATTGCGAAATATAAACGCCATAGGATGCCAAGTCAAGGACCGTGATACAGTTTCGGAAAACGCGTATAGGGTGATACCGGATTCTGTATTTTTGTGTCGAAAAAGTGGTAGTAGACAGCAATATTTCATGTAGGTATATAATAAATGACGTTACAACATTCTCAGACGCGATGTCAATTGATAAAACATGTTACATGTGGGTTTACGGTGTCCCGCAAATCCGCATGCTGACAAGACGACAGAGGGTGATCTCTCACAAGTGAACGGGCAACTGTGGGGTTAGGCACAAGAAAGGTGTTATGTACAAGACATAAATTATAAACAATAACTATATACAACAATACCAACACTGAACACTACATTAATTTGTACGGCGTACGCCCCGAAGGCAAAACTACGTTTTGTGCTCGGGACGGGGACGTGAAAATTATATGGAAGCAAATAACACAAAGAATATAAAATAAACCAACAGAAAAAAAAAACTCTCGCCGGCTTGAAAAAAAATATATAAGCCCACTTCGGGTGGACTACGTCGACGCGCTCGTGCACCGAAGAATTAATCGCAGTCAACAATGTTGACACCTTCTTCTTCTAAAAATAAATAGTATGATTTAATCATTATATACGAGATCTCACAGTCAGCTATATTGACACTTCTTTTTATCACAAATCTCACAGGTCTGGACGGTTCGCAATTTGGTAAAGCCCGCCTCAGCAGGGCACTAATACCATACGACTCGTCGTACCATTCCCTGCTCTGTCGACCAGGTAGCAGCAGGCCACATCACGTAATCATGTATATACCGTTATTGCGCATGCGCCGACCAGACAAACAGGCTGATGCATGCGACAAATAACCGCGAAGCAGAACTCAACTTGAGTGTGCAACAAAATATCAGCACCTAGCGCTTGAAACAAGAATGCTCAAAATGCATGCTTGCTTACTGATCACTACAGAAATAAATTAATGCTCACTTCAACTGAGCATAATACTCATCAAATTCATGCTCACTACAGTAGCACAGGTAAGAGCCAATTGAACAGATCGCGCCTTTGCGCTACCCGGTCGCTAGCCAACTACAGGAAACAAATAACAAAAAACTCCATATCATATCCTTCTCCGCGGCACGGCTCACAAATATAGCTATTCACAATTTCATTACATTAACAGCAGCCCGAAACTAAAAACAGGAAGATTTTATATCTTCTACACAACGTGTAGAAGTATTTGATAGGGAACAAATGTCGTATCAAAATCATGAACAGACCTGCGCTATTTGCCGTCCAATACTAAGCTAAATAATTTCCGTATTTGGTAGACACGTCAGAACCGTCCTTGCGACGTCGTTGATGTTGCTGACGTCATCCACGCCGCATAGGCCGTTATAACGTATGACAATCAAATACCCAGACTCGTAATTCTTCTTGAACTCGTAATTCTTCTTGAACAAAATTCTTCCTACACGACATGAACATGCTTGCAATACCAATTCATCACGGTTCATCATCACGGATAACCCGACAGGCTCTTGTCTAAGAGTTCGCCTATAAAGCGAGTAGCATAATCACTACACCACACAGGCTTCTAAAGTGGATCCAGAATGGGCTTCAGAAAGTTGGTGTATACTGGAAGAAAACCCCTTCAAAACCTACAAGCATGTTCATACAAATAACAATACTAAACAATGATTTAACATGCCGTCCAAGTTTAAGCGTTTGGCTCGGCACAATGTTGTGGGTATTCTTATACCTTTGACCTGCTGCTAATATAATTTTTCAGGGTATTTATGTCTATAAACAGTACAAGAAAATCATGCATACTGGTGCTAGCTCGCTAAAATTGTGAGAAGTATGGATACTAGCCACAATTATAGCCATGCGGCAAATTTCAGCAGAACATTGATCTCCGTTACAATTGCATTTCCTTTGGGGAAAAATGAAACTTCCCTACAGACCAACGGCACAACCCCCGTCAGTACGAATAGCCACAACATTTTGATTGGCATGAAAAACATATATGGCACTCTTTGGCGCTTGGCGACTTTTTAGGCAAAATATATGGAAATCAGACTTATAGCCTTAAGCCCCCCCCCCCCCCTCAGTGGAATTCGTTTCTGCTGACCGTTCCAATGCGGTTCTTCTGCCGCGGTATATTTTTGTTATGGTTTGTCTTTGTGTGTTTGTGTCGTTTATATTATTTTATTTTGGATAGCCTATTGGCCATTTTGTGGGAAAGTATCTGTCCTTTTTCGCTTTCCGCTATTGGTGTTTCCATTGGGGTATGTTGTTTCATGTCTGTGTTTCTTTCCCTTTGGTGTCTCTGATGGGAGCTGTGGGTTGATTGTATCGATTCCTGATTATTGCCTCCACTTCTATTATAGCGGCTAACTGTACGGCGAATAATTTCCCCACAAACCACCCATGCATACATCGCATGATATATGCAGGATTTGTGCGTGGAGCTGCATATTTTGCCTACCATATTTCACCTAAAACACTTTAGTCGCGCTGCTTTGCCAAATACATATTGAAATAATTTAGACGTGCATAAGCACCACATAGGTTTTCTATTCCATCTCGTAACAAAACATTACCTCCAATGGGTGTGTTATCTTAATGAACGAGTTATATGTCCTATGTCGGCCATATTGTCTGCGTTGTGCACGATCAGTGATTTAAGGACATACACACTGCGTCCATTCATATGGAATAGTATCACAAGCATGAGGTTTCTAAACATTTTTCGGTTACGTCAGGAAAACACATCAACGTGAGATAATATTCTCTTTCGTGACATTTTAAACAAAATGTTTTGCTATTGTGCTTCTTCATATTCTGATCATATATGGTAAGTATTCGTTAGATCCACCTCAACTTCTAATGAGTACCCACAAGCTATGTCTTAGAGCAGAGATAATATAAGTTATTTGGATTTTGACGAGGAACATGGGGCCACATTCCCCTACCTGAAAGCGATATTTGCCCGAGCCGTTAGGTGGGGAATTTGATCACATGTTCACCATCAAGAATCAAAATACCGGAAAGCTTTTGGAAAATAGAAGTGGAGGCAATGATCAGGAATCGATAAATCAACCCACAGCTCCCATCAGAGACACCGGAGGGAAAGACACACAAACATGACACAACATACCCTAATGGAAACACTAACAGCGGAAAGCCAAAAGGACCGTTACTTTCCCACAAAATGGCCAATAGGCTATCCAAAATAAAAAAAACATAAGCGACACAAACACCCAAAGACAAACCATAACAAAAAAAAAAAAAAAAAAAACCGCGACAGAAGAACGGCATTGGAACGATCAGCGGAAACGAATTCCACTGGGGGGCTTAAATCGATTTTACGTGGCCACAATCCTCGCCCTTACATTTTGTACATTGTTGCTACACATTTCTTTGCAACAATGTACAATCAAAAGCCTACAAATTTCTTTGAAGTATAACAAAGAAATACTGTTTAATTTTTTATACTGGAAATTTGTATATTGTTGCAATGTTTTCCAAAGACTTTTGTAGCGGATGTCACGAGAAGTTCATGTTTACATGTGACGTCATCAAAAGGACACTTCTGCACGCATTGTGTTGATCCCAGTTCTCATTGCGAAAATGATAACATCATGTTAGAATGAGAGTTTTACAACGGAAAACATGAAATAAAGTAGTACCGAATGAATGAACAACAATAAAAAATTCTTAATTTTTTATCAAATGTGCAGAATATCCGAGAGGGCAAACGCGAGCGAGAGTGCAATATCATTTTGCTCACGGGGTATATAGAAAATAATTCCACTGCGCTGTGCAATCAAAAACGTACATATTTCTTTGCAGATTGACTTGGAATATTGTATAACCTGGTTAATCCCCCTTTTACATTATATAAAAAGGGGTTTTTAAGGGGACGAAAGAAACAGTGAAGAACGTCGGGTTTTTAAGGTGCATACTTATAGGCCATAGACTAGCGGAACTGGACCATTACCTTATGTTTTCAGTCTTAATATATCTTTCATCTCTAGTAAGAATAACAGTATTCATAACTGTATTATATGTGCTGGATGAAAGGTATTATATTCGAATGTTTTGAGAAAAATACCTTTTAAAATGTCAATGTATCTATATCTGGCTAAGTCATTCAGCTTAACATTTTCTTTTTTAAAGCAATTAAAACGTGCAGTGGGATAATATTTTTTCTCTCTAAAATAAATCAACGGTTTTACAAAGGAAAGCATAGCTGCCTCCTTGATAGCACAGATGTGTAGCATTCTGTGCAGCATGTTCATCTCTATTAGGAGTAATGTTTTACTGAAGTGTCTGACTGTGCGCCAAAAAAACATGCAATGATTCCATAGACTGTCTGCTGGACACTGAAGTATACCATAAGTACCGATAAGCATTTAAAAGTCTTGACAACTTACAGTTTGTAGGTAGGACTGAATAATTACCCAATTCAAGAGGTAAACAAGGCTTGTGAACTATGTCACGCAACAGGTTTTGAAACAATCTTAACAGTATTTCACTACGAAGAAGAAATGATTTCGTGGATTTGACGTAGGATAGTTTATCAATCGCATATATCAAAAGCTTAATAGAACGAATGTGTCTAAGATCAAATGACATGTGTTTGGAGCAAACGTATTTATAATACCTACTAGTTCTAACTGCTTTTGTAATCGCTTTGAGATATTTTCTCGTTTTATATACACTGAAGATGATCTTAGTGTGAAAATGGTGTTGAAGATGGAAAAGAGGATGATTTGTATTTGAATCTATGAAGCTTGAAATAAGCTTCAAAAGAAAAGTTCGCTCGAAAGATTCACTTGGCAGCTTAAAAACATGTATATGCTTTTCTAAAATGCTAACCGTTTCCACAGCTTCAAACACTTTAGCTAGATAGAGTGGCGTTACGCCGTCCTTGTTTGTACAATCTACAACTGATAAAGGTGCTAGTTTTATAAGAGCTGAAATTGTTTTGAACATATTGCTTGCAGCTGCCAAATGTACCAGACTGAGCATGTTAAGATTTTTTATGCAAAATTTATTAAAATCTATCATTGTTCTGTATTGGTCAAGTAAGTCGCTGATGAAATCATCAACTACTTCCAAAGCTTCTAGTTCTTGGGCAGTGCGACATTTGGCACTGTCAATTTGTTTTTTCTCATCTTGATACAGACTCGTTGTATTTACATCGATAAAGTGCATGTCAGCCTTATGCATGCATGTAATCTTCCCTACTTTACCGCTGCCAATTATGAGGCCAGAGTCTGGCTGTTCATTTTTTGTTAAATACGGAAACTTTTTTGTAATATCTGTATCGAATAATGGACGACGGAATGACAACATGTATCGTAACACGTTCTGCTGTTGTCGCAGTCTTTGGTGATTATGGTTCGTGAATATAACTGAATGGATGGTTAAACTTATTAAATCATGCATTTCAGTACTGGATTTGATTTTGATTTTGTAACTTTTAACTAGTAACTTCATGAAGGCGAACGAAGCCTCTGTAATGGCTCTTTGAAGGACGGTTCTACCCATACTGTCTAAACACTTATGAAAAACATTCCTCTGTTTTTTTGTTTTCATTATATGTTGAATCAAAACATCTAAATCAAGATCCAAACCGGCTAAGATTCTATCGATATTTTGCATCAACAAGTGCATTGGAGAATCCGTTAAATTTTTGTCACAGTGTATAAGTAAATCAGGTCCAAGCACGGCAATTGATAAGATATTGTGTGGTTGTGGGTCGTTGACAACAGCTTGAAGTACTTGATGTTTCAAAGAAGAAAAGTCCGAATATTTGACTAGATTTTTTAGATAGTATGGAACGAGGTACATCCTTGATCTTATGATAAGCTCTCCAAAATATTTTTCGAAAACCCGGGTTTCAAAGGAATTCGTAACATGCATATTCATTACGTGCATCACGCTGAGTTCCTTTGGTGACATTAATAATTCTAAAGACACTGACTTCAAACAAGCGTCATCTCTAAATACATCAAAATATTCACAGTTTTGTGGTTTACGATGGACAAACTCCTTGTTCATGTCCCATTCATTTAAATGTCGAATGGCATAAGCAACTGGTGTTTCCCCATTCATATTTTCCTGTGCCAAAAGCTTTAGTGACAACTCTGGCATTCCATCAATTAGGTATTTAACAATATAAAAATGACCGTTTCGTAATGCAAGATGAAAAATATTTCGCTGTTCGCTGTCTCTATCAGTAATAAACTGCTGAGATATATTCGAAAGCATCTGAAACAAGAATAAACTCCTGACATTTTCTTCAGCGCTTGGATTTAAAAATCTATCATCCATACGACGAGATACCAAGTACAATCCTAAACTCATATTAAATGAATCTTTAACGTAAGGAATACCCCGTATTTTTGATAAAACATATAGACCAATTAAAGAATGACAGATAGCTGCTGAATGGTAGGGTGTTGATCCATTTGAAGACGAGATGTAGAAGTTCGCTCCAAGAGTGTTAGCCGTGACGAGAAATTTCAATATACCATTACAGGCGGCATAATGTAATGGAGCTAAAGTATTTGCGTCTCGAGCATTAAACTGCATTTCGAACCTTTTGCCAAGTGCATAAGAAATCATATCGTCGTGTCCATAGTAGGCCAGAAAATGAGTAAGTGTCATACCATTGACACATGATGTCTGTAAACTAAAGCCATATGTCTCTTTTAAAAGCGTTTGGACTTGTGTGGGGCCGGAGCAAATATCGTGTGACCTTATTCTAAAAAATTCCTTAAAAATACCCGTCTTCTCATATACTATACTTGTCAAAAACGGCGTAAAGCCACCACCATTATAACAGTTATGAGAGATTAATGCTAGAGTGGCTATTAGCTTAGCTATCCTTAAATTACCGTTTCTAACAGCTAGATGAAGTGGGGTATCTTGCCGTACCTTCCACCAAACATCGAGAGGCCGAACAAATTCATTACTAAACATTATTTCATTTCCATTTGCCTTGGAAGTTCGAATCGCATGAAAAGTTCTGTTTGCTTCTTTATCTGAGATGCAGCGATAACTGAAATGTTTTTGATTCAGAATAAACCTGACAATAGATTCATGCTGATTTTTTGTAGCCAGGTATAAACACGTCAAGTCTGCTTGCATATTTGTATCTGAGATAAAACGTACCACAACGTCCTTCCTGCCGAACTCACATGCCACATGCAATGGGGCATGCCCGAAAGAGTTTTTCGAATGCAGTAATGATTTCTCTTTTGAAATAATATAGTCGACGATCCCGATGTGTCCAGATTGTGCTGCTATATGAAGGAGGTTATAACCATGAAAACCATTGAGTTTTAACTCATCTATTACGTTTTCTGCATCGAGAAAGAAAACCCGGTGAACAGTGAATGGATTGACTGTATAATTAATGTTAGCGCCCAAGTCAAAAAGTCTCTTCAGTGAATGTAAGCGCCCCCTTAATGCAGCAATACAGCATGCAGTAAGGTTGTTTTCATCCCTTGCGTTCAGATTTTCATAATGAACCGACAGCAAATCTATCGCTTTTGGCGAGTCCACCAGTGCTACAACCGAATGAAGTGTGTGTTTCTTTACTATTTCCTGGCTTTTATTCTGTGTCAAAACTCTAAATTTTTCCTCAAGCTTCCTGTTATGCGATAAACTGACATGTAAAACAAGCTGTGTATAGTTAAACGTACCATTGGTTGTTTCTAATTGCAATTCTTGCATAAGATATTCAGACAAAAGGGTTGCTCCATTAACAAGAGAGATAGAAAATTTTGCATTATCATGACCTGTTAGCCAATGCCGAAAAGATATATGTGTGAATTCTAGGACTCCGTTGTTCCTCCTAAGTACCATTGACAAGTGATGCAAAGTTTGTTTAAACAAACTTTCTGTTACAAATGTTGAATTTCTACTTCTCAAAATTCGAAAAATTTCTTTTTCCTGTAATGGATACAGAGATGAACAAACGATTTCTAATATTATTTTTGCCGTTTCATAATTACTGTCCTCACTGCCAAACACTCTTTCAAAGCTGAGTTCATAAATTCTTTCAATGCTAAATGGAACATCCTCTTCCCGAATGCTGTCTTTAATTGATAACCAATGTTCAAGTGCATGTACAAGGTAAAGAAAATTCCCCCCACTTAGCTTCATTAGTTGTTTAGTAAGTTCAGCATCAGAATTTGCATTGAACGCACTTTTTAACTTTGAAACGTCCTTTGCTTTCATTGTTTCAATAAACAGTTTTATGTCCTTGTAATTCCTTTTGTCGCTGGAGAAAAGATTCCTGATGAGGATATCAGGTGATAGTTTAATATCATGTATGTTTCTTGAGGTAATGAGAATAACAATCCAGGGTGGAAGTTCATATGCCCGTTGTCGTATCAGGTCTGCAATTTTGTTGGATCCTTGAAACCCGTCCGCGCATTCATCCAGTGCATCCAAAACTATAATTCGTTTCGTTTCAGGTGCAACTTTTAATTCACGCAGCGGAAATTGAATGCCCTGATCAAAGCAATGAACCGGGTCTTGCTCACAAAGCTGTTTGTCATAAAATACTGATGTATTTGGCAGCATAGAAATGTAATTTCCAAATTCCGGCATGTGATTTCCAATCATTCCCATAAGCCTTCGAACAAAGAAAGCTGCGTTCTTGGTAGAAATGACATCAAATCTACAAACATGATATGCAATAATAGTCTTATAAATTTCGGAATTCTTCGAACAAAGCATATGGGAAACAAATGCAGATTTACCATATCCTATATCCGCAGTAAGTAAAATGCCTTTTTGATTGAATTTTAACTCATGCATATCAGTTTCCAGAGTATCTAACAGCCACTGCCTTCCAACAAACAAAACATGCTTTGTTAAATATCCTTCTAGTCGTAAGTCTGGTGTGAATGGAATGGAATAAGACTCCGAAAGGCATCCTGAAACGAAATAACGAACTATCTGACAAGCAGCAAATATATCATAACGCTGAAAATAATCAAAACATTGTTATAAGAAGTAGAAGTAAAACAAAGATCAGGAATTGATACAATTAACTTACTCCTACCATAAAAGACACCAAAGGGAAAGAATTACAAACATTAAGCGACCAGACCATAATGGAAACCTAAACAAAGGAAGGCCATAAGGACAGTTACTTTCCCACAAAATGGCCATATGGCCATCCAAAATTAAAAGACTCAAGTGATACACACAATAAGTAACAAACAACAACATAAATAAATCGCCACAGAAGAGCCGCCTTGGAACGGTCAGTGGAAGATTTCCACTGGGGGGCTTAAATCGATTTTACGTGGCCACAATCCTCGCCCTTACTTCCGTCGCGATTTAGACAAATAATTTGTTCAGTCCGCATGAAGGCCTCCTAACTCATCAGTGCAACATCTCCGTGAACACAGAAATCAAAGAACCACAGAGGTGAGACAACGGTGAGGACTCGACAGCAAGAAACCACTGAAATGCTGGAGCAAAAGAAAACCAACAGTTAGACTCCCATGAGCCCGACCAGAGACAGAGCATCAGACACCAACCAACATTATCTCTTTAATTTTCAATAAGCCTTTACGTTGGAGCCGTCATAGAATCTGAGGCCTGACCCACCGGCGTGCAATTAAAGAGGGAAGCAAAGTTGCCAACCGTGATTGGGTTAACTACCATGCATGCAGTCTGTCGTATAATATCCATGTTGTACCCAATCTTTTTATATCGAAGAATGATTTTACGAAATTGGGTGCTGAAGTCATTGCGGTTATATATTTTTCTGAATTTATATACTAAGTCACCATAAAATTCGGGTTCCGATAGACCTTGTTGCAGAAGAGATTTAAGTCCAATATTGAATTTTGAAATTAAATCAGAATGGCGTCTATAAAATTTTGAAAAGGCTTTGCGTAGTTTATGGTACCGATAACCCTGATTAAGGAGTTTAGCCGTTAGTAATTTATTACGAGTGTTGAAGTCAGTTACATGACTACACACTCTAGCAAATCGAATTAATTGCGAAATATAAACGCCATAGGATGGCGCACGAGGAACATCACCATCCAAAAAAGGAAAATTTACAATCTCAAAATCAAAGTCATCGCGTTTATCATAAATTTTGCACGAAACAAATCCATCTACAATAGATAGATGTAAATCCAGTAATGCCAGTGTTTTGTTGCAAATTACAGGCCTGCTTAATTAGTCAAAGTGCTCTATACATAAATATGCGTTCTTCAAAGTAGAAGAGAACGCAGTGATTTTGACTGTAAACCAAAATAGAAGTAAAGGCAATGTTCAGGAATCGATACAATCAACCCATAGCTCCCATCAGAGACACCAAAGGGAAAGAAACACAAACATGCAACAACAGACCCAATGGAAATATCAATAGCGGAAAGCCAAAAGGACAGTTACTTTCCCACAAAAAGGCCAATACGCTATCCAAAATAAAATAACACAAGCGACACAAACACCTAAAGACAAGCCATAAGAAAAATAAATCGCGACAGAAGAACCGCCTTGGAACGGTCAGCGGAAACGATTTCCAATGGGGGCTTTAATCGATTATACGTTGCCACAATCCTCGCCCTTATTTCCATCGCGATTTAGACAAATAATTTGTTCAGTCCGCATGGAGGCCTCCTAACTCATCAGTGCAACATCTCCGTGAACACGTGAAGACGCCAACGGGGAAAAGGACGCATACAGCAACGGCGCTCAATACAAGTAAAAAATGCCCCCGCCCACCAGGATGCTTCCACGCAGAGCTGAAACCGGCCGCAAATGAGTACTTGTAAACCGCTTAGAGGGTCTAAAATAGAAGTCAAGGCAATGGTCAGGAATCTATACAATTAACCCACAGCTCCCAACAGAGACACGAAAGGGAAAGAAAACAAACATGAAACAACAGACCATAATGGAAACATCAATAAGGGAAAGCAAAAAGAACAGTTACTTTCCGACAAAATGCCCAAAAGAAAATAATATAAGCGATAAAAACAATCAAAGACAAATCATAACAAAAATAAACCGCGACAGAGGCAAAGTGACTAAGCCTGCCCAGGCAAAGTGGTGCGAGTCGGACCGTCCAATGCATATAAGTGGAAGTGAAACAATGATCAGGAATCGATTAAATTAACTTACTCCACCAATCAAAGACACCAAAGGGATAGAAACACAAACCTGAAGCGACCAGACCATAATGGAAACCTAAACAAAGGAAGGCCATAAGGACAGTTACTTTCCCACAAAATGGCCAAATGGCCACCCAAAATTAAAAGACACAAGTGATACACACAGTAAGTAACAAACAGCAACATAAATAAACCGCCACAGAAGAAACACTACTGGTTTTATTGGGTGGCAGGGAATGAGAAGTCATTTCATCTCAATATCGGGTAACAGTCCCACACAATTGAAAGCAATGTCTCCAAAATGACCTAAATAGTGTTGACGAGGACGTTAAACCTCAGACCGAACAAACAAACAAACTAGCTCTGTGGCATGAACGAATTTAAATTAGCTCTGCAAAACCATTTTAAATTTGGTGCCGTCGGTATTAGCCAGACCTTTAAATGTGTTTTCTATTGCTTCCATTGATTTCACAGAAGCAGGCCATACGAATATGTTCAATATTAAACTTAGAATTACACCTCTTAAATCGCCCGTCCTTCGCAAATTTACCAATCCGTTTGAAAGGAGTAGAATGTATCCAAGTATTTCTGAGTGCACTGTTAAGAAGAGCAGGTGTCGTATGCATTTAGGTTCTGCGTCTTCCGTGTCTCCACTGTTAAACGGTAGACAATTTTCAGTATACACATTTTCAGAACCGATCTTAAAGTCAACGAATTTAATTTACGTCATAACCTGGCGTGCTGCAAACTGTGGAATGCAGTACGTTGGGCGAACAAATAGTATTTTGTACCGCAATCAGCCATTCTAGTAATCTTATAAAGGGGGCAAATAACTGCACGCTATAATCGGCATTGACCTATAATACATTCTAATGACCTATAATACGTCTAGTGACCGTTTATAGACCAAACCTACTGTTCAGGTGTCTTTTTTGCAAGAGTAAACAATAATGTGTAAGCCTTTATACCCGGGGAAACAACCAAACTGCGAGTTATTATCTTTGCTTTATTTATTAAAATAAATTTTCAGAAATTTCAGCTATATTCGTACCTCCTAGGTCATTCCTGATTTGAATGATCCGCTGGAATAATTGTACATTGTTACTGCGGGTGCGTCTTAACCTCGAAAATAATTTCCAAAGCTTAAACAAAATATTTGTAGAATATACAAATTGTAAGGCACCGATAGACTTTTATTAGAGCGGCATTTTTGTCTCTGACGACTGTGTAGTTTCCGTGACGTCAGAAACTTTGCACTCTTAGACGTCACGCTATGCTACATGTCTGTGTCTGTAGTCTGTTTTGGTGAAATTTGCTTAATCATTCCAAAACCCCTCGTTTTTTTTGGATGGTGGTTTGAACTAAATGCATCATTTGTGTCTTTAATAATATAATATAATCGGCTCGCCACGGCAGATCTTATTCAAGGTAATGTTGGCTGATGCCTGATGCTCTATCTCTGGCCGGGCCTTCGGAGTCTAACTGTTGGTTTTCTTTTGCTCTAGCATTTCAGTGGTATCTTGCTGTCGAGTCCTCACCGTTGTTTCATGTCTGTGGTTGTTTGATTATTTGTGTTCACGGAGATGTTGTACTGATGAGTTAGGAGGCCTTAATGCGGACTGAACAATTTATTTGTCTAAATCGCGATGGAAATAAGGGCGAGGATTGTGACCACGTAAAATCGATTAAAGCCCCCCACCCCCCCCCCCCCCCCCCCAGTGGAATTCGTTTCCGCTGACCGTACCAATGCGGATCTTCTGTCGCGATTTATTTTGTTATGGATTGTATTAAGGTGTTTGTGTCGCTTGGTTAATTTTATTTTGGGTAGCCTATTGGCCACTTTGTGGTAAAGTAACTGTCCTTTTGGCTTTCCGCTGTTGGTGTTTCCATTAGGTCTGTTGTTGCATGTTTGTGTTTCTTTCCCTTTGGTGTCTCTGATGGGAGCTATGGATTGATTGTATCGATTCCTGATAATTGCCTCTACTTCTATTTCTAGGGGCTAGCTGAAGCTCGCCCCAAAAATAAATACACCCTATAACGTTTTTCTTAAACGCCCCTATAAAACTGTTTAAGAATCGCCGATTATATTTTATAACTTTAGACACTATTCCTGTATTTACATGTAAAAAACTAGATTTAATAATTACTATCATAGAATGAGAAATAGAAGTGGAGGCAATGATCAGGAATCGAAACAATTAACCCACAGCTCCCATCAGAGATACCAAAGGAAAAAAAACAACAAGAGGGCCATGATGGCCCTGGATCGCTCACCTGATCCATAGAGAAACAAGTGGGCCCCAGGGAGGGCCATTATTGACCCAAGGGCTATAATGTGCATAATGTTGAGGGAGGTCTAAAAGGTGAAGGTTCATACCAAATATCAACAAAGGCTATAATTTGAACTATCTTGGCAAAGGTCCACTAGATGAAGCTACACACCAAATATCAAAGACCTGGGCCTTGCAGTTTCAGAGAAGAAGATTTTTTTAAAGATATTCCCTACATAAGCCTATGTAAAACCAAATGGTCCCAGGGTGTGGGCATTTTAAACAACAGGGCTATAATTTAAACAATCTTAATAAGAGGTCCACTAGATGAAGCTTCACACCAAATATCAAAGACCTGGGCCTTGCAGTTTCAGAGAAGAAGATTTTTTTTAAAGATATTCCCTACATACGCCTATGTAAAACCAAATGGTCCCAGGGTGTGGGCATTTTAAACAACAGGGCTATAATTTAAACAATCTTAATAAGAGGTCCACTAGTTGAAGCTTCACACCAAATATCAAAGACCTGGGCATTGCTGTTTCAGAGAAGAAGATTTTCAAAGATTATCTCCATTATAAGTCTATGTAAAACCAAAGGGCCCTGGGGCGGGGGCATTTGTGGCCCGACGGCTATAATTTGAACAATCTTGGTAGAGGTCCACTAGATGAAGCTCCATACCAAATATCAAAGACCATAGCTTTGAAGTTTCAGAGAAAAACATTTTTAAAGATTTCCCTATATAAGTCTATGTAAAACCAAGGGGTCTCAGGGCAGGGGCATTTTTGGCCCCAGGGCTATAATTTGAACAATCTTGAGGTCCACTAGCTGAAGCTTCATACCAATATCAAAGACCTAGGCCTTGTGGTTTCAGAGAAGAAGATATTTCAAGATTTTCCCTATATAAGTCTATGAGTCTATGTAAAACCAAAGGGCCCCGGAGCGGGGACATTTTTAGCCCCAGGGCTATAATTTGAACAATCTTGGTAGAGGTCCACAAGATGAAGCTTTATACCAAATATCAAAGACCTGGGCCTTGCGGTTTCAGAGAAGAAGAATTTTAAAGATTTTCCCTATATAAGCCTATGTAAAACCAAAGGGCCCCGGGGCGGGGGCATTTTTGGCACCAGCACTATAATTTGAACAGTCTTGGTAGGGGTCCACTAGATGAAGCTTCATACCAAATAGCAAATACCTGGGCCTTGCAGTTTCAGTGAAGAAGATTTTTAATGATTTTCCCAATATAAGCCCATGTAAAACCAAAGGGCCCCAGCGCGTGGGCATTAATGGCCCCAGCACTATAATTTGAACAATCATGGTAGGGGTCCACCAGATGCAGCATCATACCAAATATCAAAGACCTGGGCCTTGCGGTTTCAGAGAAGAAGATTTTTAAAGATTTTCCCTACAAAAGCCTATGTAAAACCAAAGGGCCCCGGGGTGGGGACATTTTTGGCCCCAGCACTATCATTTGAACAATCTAGGTTGGGGTCCACCAGATGAAGCTTCATACCAAATATCAAAGACCTGCGCCTTGCAGTTTCAGAGAAGAAGATTTTTAAAGATTTTCCCTATATAAGCCCATGTAAAACCAAAGGGCCCCGGGGCTGGGGCATTTTTGGCCCCAGCACTATAATTTGAACAATCTTGGTAGGGGTCCACTAGATGAAGCTTCATACCAAATATCAAAGACCTGGGCCTTGCAGTTTCAGGGAAAAAGATTTTTAAAGATTTTCCCTATATAAGCCCATGTAAAACCAAAGGGCCCCAGGGCGTGGGCATTAATGGCCCCAGCACTATAATTTGAACAATCATGGTAGTGGTCCACCAGATGCAGCATCATACCAAATATCAAAGATCTGGGCCTTGCGGTTTCAGAGAAGAAGATTTTTAAAGATTTTCCCTACATAAGCCTATGTAAAACCAAAGGGCCCCGGGGTGGGGGCATTTTTGGCCCCAGCACTATCATTTGAACAATCTGGGTTGGGGTCCACCAGATGAAGCTTCATACCAAATATCAAAGACCTGCGCCTTGCAGTTTCAGAGAAGAAGATTTTTAAAGATTTTCCCTATATAAGCCCATGTAAAACCAAAGGGCCCCGGGGCTGGGGTATTTTTGGCCCGAGCACTATAATTTGAACAATCTTGGTAGGGGTCCACTAGATGAAGCTTCATACCAAATATCAAAGACCTGGGCCTTGCAGTTTCAGGGAAAAAGATTTTTAAAGATTTTCCCTATATAAGCCCATGTAAAACCAAAGGGCCCCGGGGCGAGGGCATTTTTGACCCATGCACTTTAATTTGAACAATCTTGGTAGGGGTCCACCAGATGAAGCTTCATACCAAATATCAAAGACCTGGGCCTTGCAGTTTCAGAGAAGAAGAATTTTAAAGATTTTCCAGATATAAAACCCATGTAAAACCAAACGGCCCCGGTGCGGGGGCATTTTTGGCCCCAGCACTATAATTTAAACAATCTTGGTAGGGGTCCACTAGATGAAGCTTCATACCAAATATCAAAGACCTGGGCCTTGTGGTTTCAGAGAAGAAGATTGTTTAAGTTTTCGGTAAAAAAATCTATTTTTGGCTCCTGTGACCTATATATGCAACGGACCGGAACCATTTGAACAACTTTGAAAGGGGACCACCTAAGTATCATTCCTGTGAAGTTTGGTCAAAATCTGATCAGTGGTTTAGGAGGAGATGTCGTTTGAAGAAATTGTTTACGCACGCACGGACGCACGGACGCACGAGACGCACGACGGACAAAAAGTGATCCCAAAAGCTCACCTCGTCACTACGTGACGGTGAGCTAAAAACATGAAGCAACAGACCCCAACGGAAACACCAACAGCGGAAAGCCAAAACGACAGTTACTTTCCTACAAAATGGCCAACAGGCTATCCAAAATAAAATAGTATAAGCGACACAAACACCCAAACAAACACCCAAACAAACAACATATCAAAAATTAACCGCGACAGAAGTACTGCTATGGAACGGTCAGCGGAAACGAATTCCAGTAGTGGGCTTAAATCAATTTATCGTGGCCACAATCCTCGCCCTTACTTCTGTCGCGATTAAGACAAATGATATCTTCCGTTTGCAATAATATGTTAAGTCCGCCTGAAGGCCTCCTAACTCGTCAGTGCCACATCTCCGTGAACACCAGAGATGAAACAACGGTGAGTTCTCGACAGCAAGAAACAACTTAAATGCTGGAGCAAAAGGCAACCAACTCCGATAGGCCCTACCAGACACAGAGTACCAGGTACCAACCAACATTAGCATTTACGTTGGAACCGTCATAGAATCTGAGGCCTGACCCAACGGGTCTTAAAAACTGACAATTACTTGTACCGTCACTTTAAACATACAGGTCATTCAGTAAATAATGTTTCTATACAACCAGTGACGCCCCAACAACAACAACAATAACAACAACAAAAAAAAAAACCGATACGAATTATACAGCTTGATTTAAAATAATTAAGAATAAATGAAGCTGAGTTAAAATAGATTATTCAATTGCAGAAACCTATTTCCACAGAGTTTCAATGACAAAATTTTTATGAGTTATTTCTAAACTGCTGGATTTTGATATTTTCTTTTTGGCTCACTTGACTGAAGGTCATTGTGAGTTTTTGTGACCGTGTAATGTCCGGCACAGTTCGTTGTGCATCGTACATGCGTAAACTTTTCTTGGTAACACTCTAGAGGCCACAGTTTTAGTCCAATTCTAATCAGACTTGATCCGGGTGATAATCTTCACAATATCTCGGTCAAGTTTGAATATTGGTCATGTCAGGTAAAAAGTAGGTCAGTACATGTAGGTCAAATCATAGAAAGACACTGTTAACACTATAGTGACCACAGTTTTAATCATATCATCATCAAACTTACTCAGAATGATCATCTTGAAAACATCTCAGAAGAGTTCGAATATGGGTTATTTCGGATTAAAAAGTAGGTCATTAGGTTAAATTATATAAAAAAAAGAATGTTAACACTCTAATTGCCACAGTTTTGTGCGAATCATCAAACTTGATAAGAATTATCACCTTGACAATATGTCAATTTTGTTCGAATATCGGGTCATGTCGGGTCAAAATGTAGGTCAATAGGTCAAATCATAGATAAACATTGTTGACACTCTAGACGCCATAGTTTTGGTCAAACCATCATCAAACATGCTAAGAATGATCATCTTGACAGTATTTCGGTCAGATTGGCACAAGGGTTATGTCGGGTTAAACAGCATGTTAGAAGGTCAAATAATATAAAACATAGTGAACATTCTAGGGGCCGCAGTTTTTTCATCATCACCAATCTTGTTCAGAATGATCGTCATGACACTATTTCGGTCAAGTTTGAATATGAATCACGTCAGATCAAAAGAAGGTCAGACGGTCAAATCATAAAAAAAAACATTGTTAGCACTCCAGAGGCCACAGTTTTAATTCAATCATCAAAATTACCCAGAATGACAATCTTGACAATATCTCGGTCAAGTTCGAATATGCGTCTTGTTGCATCTAAAATTAGGTCAGTAGGTCAAACAATAGAAAAAGCTTATCACTCTTTGGGCCACATGCTTGGCAAAATCATTATCAAACTTGCTCAGAATAATCCCGTTGACAACATCTCGAATAAACTCGAATGTGGGCAATGTCGGGTCAAAAAGTAGGCATGTATGTCAAATCACAGAAAAAACTTTGTAAACACTATGAAGGGCGCAGTTTTAGTCCAATCATCAGCAAAATAGGAGTAGAGGCAATGATCAGAGATCGATACAATTAACCCACAGCTCCCATCAGAGACACTAAAGGGAAAGAAACACAAATATGAAGCAACATACCCCAACGGAAACACCAACAGCGGAAAGCCAAAAGGACAGTTACTTTCCAACAAAATGGCCAAAAGACTATCCAAAATAAAATAATATAAGCGACACAAACACCAAAGACAAACCATTACAAAATTAAACCGCGACAGAATCGCCTTGGAACGGGCAGCGGAAACGAATTCGACTGTGGGGTTTAAATCAATTTTACGTGGCCACAATCCTCGCCCTTACTTCCGTCGCGATTAAGACAAATAATTTGTTCAGTCTGCATGAAGGCCTCCTAACTCATCAGTACAACATCTCCGTGAACACAAATAATCAAACAACCACAGAGATGAAACAAGGGTGAGGACTCGACAGCAAGAAACCACTGAAATGCTGGAGCAAAAGAAAACCAACAGTTAGACTCCGAAGGCCCGGCCAGAGATAGAGCATCAGGCATCAGCCAACATTACCTTGAATAAGATCTGCCGCGGCGAGCCGATCAGTGCAGCATCTCCGTGAACACAAAAATCAAACAACCACAGAGATAAAACAACGGAGGGGACTCGACAGCAAGAAACAACAGAAATGCTGGAAAAAATAAAACCAACAGTTAGACTCCAATGGGTCCGACCAGAGACAGAGCATCAGGTACCAACCAACATAAGCCTTTACGTTGGAACCATCATAGAATCTGAGGCCTGACCTACCGGCGTGCAATTACAGAGGGAAGCAAATTTGTCAACCGCGATTGGGTTAACTACCATGCATGCAGTTTGTCGTATAACATTTATGATGTATCATATATCGGAGAATGATTTTACGAAATTGGGTGCTGGAGTCATAGCGGTTATAAATTTTTCTAAATTTATATACTAAGTCACCATAAAATTCGGGCTCCGATAGACCTTGTTGCAGAAGAGACTTGAGTCCAGTAATGAATTTTGAAATTAAATCAGAATGGCGTTTATAAAAATTTGAAAAGGCTTTGCGTAGTTTATGGTACCGATAACCATGATAAAGACGTTTAGCCGTTTAGCCGTTTACATTTAATTACGAGTGTTGAAGTCAGTTACATGACTACACACTCTTGCAAATCGAATTAATTGAGATATAAACGTCATAGGATGGCGCACGTGGAACATCACCATACAATCTCAAGCCTGCCTAGAATGATCATCTGTACAATATCTCGGTCAATTTGGAATATGGGTCCTGTCGAGACAAAAAGAAGATAAGTAGGTCAAATCATAGTAAATAAAAGTGAAGGCAATGATCAGAAATTGATACATTTAACCCATAGCTCCAATCAGAGACACCAAAGAAAGAAACACAAACATGACATACATGTAACTTGACCCGAATGCAAACATCAATTGCCTTAAAATAGACTTTAAAATGTCAAGTATCGTGTTAAAATAGACTTAATAATGTCGAATATCGAGTATCGGGTGGTCAAGTATCAAGTTACATTTGTCGAGTATGGAGTTAAAATAGTAAAGTATCAAGTTAAAATTGTCGAGTAATGAGTAAAAATTAATATATTGTAGCAGCATGACCTGAACCTATTTTGTGTTTGTATTCTCGTAAAATATGTTATCATTTTAACAAGCTAGTATGGCTGAACTGGGGAACAGTGCAGTGCCAGACGTTACGATAACATGTCATTGCGACATATTGCATTCTTTCATACCTCCAAAACTGTCATTTTTCTGGTTAAAATGTATAATATTTCTCTTATTTATACTCTTAACATAGGTTGAGGATGCTCGTTAGAACCCACTCAATTAGGCAGCTTTAACAAATACCCACAACCTATGTCGTTGGAGCAGAAACAAGAACAACAATGTACACCCTGTAATCCCCCGTTTTCTCTTAATAAAGTGGGGTTTAATGGGGTGTTCATGTCACGGACGTGTAAACATGATGACAACACTCCTAAAGTGGTCTATGCTTTTAATACCAAATATTTATAATGAATTTGATATGAAAATTTTCTACATTGAGATCTCAATTAGTCGGTTTTATTTTTTATTCTAGATACAATGTTACCCATGACTTTCTTATCAAATAAATAATGTCCCGGTGTCTTTTTAGCTCGCCTGACGAAAGTAAGGGGGAGCTATTGCTATACCCACGGCGTCCGGTGTCGGCGTCCGCATTGTGTTAAAACTTATTGAAGCTCTTATTTGTGATGTTTCACAAATTTATTTTCATATAAAATAAACGATAGGTAAAAATCAATATTTTACATGTTTTTCACTTCATTTCCCAGGTTTTTTGGCTTAAATTGGACTTTTTGAAAAGTTAATATTTTCCTCAGTATTACCGCCCTTATTCCCCAATGTTAAAGTTTACCTGCATGCTTTGTGGTGCAGTGGATAAGGCTTTGGACTGTGGATCAAGAGTTTGTGAGTTCGAATCCCGGTGGAGGAATGTTTTCTTTTTCTTTTTTTTTCTTTTTAAGAACATAGCAGGTCTGGGGCTCAAGGTCAAGGTTACTATGGCTATTTTAGAAAAACATTGTCATCGCTCTAGCGCCTTCATTTATTAATGGATTTTAATATAACTACACAAAAATGTTGGGTATGATAATATTTCAAGTGACTTTGACTTTCAGGGTCCGGGGATCAAGGTCAAGGTCATTACTTTCAGGGTCACGGGATCAAGCTCATTGCGGCTATTTTTTAGAAAAGCATTGCCATTGCTCTTGTGCCTTTATTAATTGATGGATTTTAATATAGCTTCACACAATTGTTCGGTATGATGATATCTCAATCAAGTTGGGCTTTCAGGTTTCGGGGCTGAAGGTCAAGGTCACTGTGGCTATTTTTAGAAAAACTTTGTGATCGCTCTAGTGCCTACATTTATGGATGGATTTAAATATTACTTCATACAAATATTAGTAATGATGATATCACGAGCGAGTTCGACTTTCAGGGTCCGGGGCTGAAGGTCAAGGTCACTGTGGCTATTTTTAGAAAAACTTTGTCATTGCTCTTGCGCCTTGATTTATTGATGGATTTTAATATAACTTCACACAAATGTTTGGTATGATGATATCTGGAGTGACTTTGACTTTCAGGGTCAGGGGCTGAAGGTCGAGGTCACTGTGGCCATTTTTTTTGGAAAAAACTCGATCATTGTTCTAGTGTCCACATTTATTGCTGGATTTAAAGATTACTTCATACAAATGTTTGGTATGATAATATCTTGAGTCAGTTTAATTTTCAGGGTCTGGGGCTCAAGGTCAAGGTCAATGTGGCTATTTTTAGAAAAAACTTTGTCATCACTCTTAAGTACCTACATTTTATTAATGGATATAATATAATTTTACACAAATGCTAGGCTAAGCTTTTTTATAATTTGTGTTGCGCGAGGGGATTTGTATTGTCTGTGATGCCTTGTTATTACTTTGTAGATTTTTTTTATTTATAAAATATAGATTTCATTTTCTTTCTTTTTTTTCTTTATTTTTTAACGGTGGAAAGGCTTGAAAACAGGATTACGGGTACTTTTTGGTTCTCTTTCATTTGCTGCAGTCTGATGCGCTGTTTTGCAGAAGAAAAAAGTTTGTGATAACATGCCCTCATCCATCTTAGGCCCCCAAAGGCGAGCTATGTTGTCTTCTGACAACTCTTGTTAAATTTTATCCCAATTGGTGTGCCCAGCATCAAAATAGACCTATTAAAAGAAGCTAAACAAACAGTAGTTGCCAAAGCTGTTGATAATGATTAGCAACCACACTGTGTGCCTTGATGCACAAATATGTGTAAAAAATTTGAAAAGTATATAAAAGCAGACGACATAAACAGTCACACCTTCAGGGTTGAGGTGACAGCATTGATTTGTCGACAGTCCTGAGCTGCGATTTAATTCTGATACAATCCATTTATTGCTGATTAATGTCCCTGTGAACGACTTAAAAATATTCTAGTATGAGGTTTAATGGTACTGTTCGTGTCTCCGGAACTCCTACTTTATTTGATTCAGACAACTGAACCGGCAACGCCGTTCAGACATGAATTGAACATGTGCCTAAAGGAATAAGGTTCTCATCCAGCCTCCTATTAAAGAAGTATGCCCCCTTGGACGACTTAAACCATTTTGGCCATTTGAGTAGCATAGAAGGTTAAATAGAACTGTTCTTGTCTCCATAACTCCTACAGTGTTTGGCGCAGGAGATTTGAAAATTGCAACACAGTTCAGACAGACATTGATCAAGTGCGTGAAGGAAACATGATTCTGACCATTTTCAAGACTGATGTTCCCTTGAACGACTTAAACATTTAGCCATATGTTCCTTGGAGACTGTTGCAGTATCTAGTTTAGTTAGAAAGTGTACATATCTACTACATAGGTCAAGCAAGAGGCGTTTCGCAGGGGCGTTCATCACATTAAGTGATTGAGTATTTTTTTCCACTTTGATGTGTGTGCAATAATTTTGTGAGCGTGAAAACAACAACAACAACAACAAAATACATTTTGTACCAAAGAGCCACGGAACTGGATATTGGGAAACAGTGTAGGTCCAGATCGGACATCGAAGAACGAGGCGTCTGAACGGTCTATACTATTTGTAAAACTGGGTTCATAGTGACCATGACTGAAGCTTAAACCTGAAATTCGTAAAATCTGGTTTCACCTGTCAGATAATCGATGCTGAAGGAAGCTAAAATTAGTGCATTTTTGGATTTCGTATAGAGCTATTGATAAACCAACTGACTCAACATCGATTAAAATAGTACAGGACTATTATTCACCGTAATCTTGGTTTCCCAAAAGTGGTCACGTAGACAACAACAGCAAGGTTCCAGTTCTGTGCTTTACAACTTTGGGGCAACAGGAAAACCAGTCGACCCAAAAAACAGCATGGTTAGTATGTGAATAATTTGGTACACCTGTGGACACAAAATAGTTCAAACTCTTGTGGCTGATCTTTTCTTGTATTGTTATGAAACAGACTTCATGTTGTCGCTTTCCATTGATAACCAATCTGAAATAATTGAAGCTTTTAGCTCCACTTCTAGATATTTAGATGATTTATTAAATATTGATAATACCTATTTCGATGGTTTGATCAGTCAGATTTACCCCCCCCCCCCAAGAACTTCAGTTAAATAAAGCAAATTCTTCTGATACCGAGGCCCCGTTTTTGGATTTACATCTATATATTGTAGATGGGTTTGTTTCGTGCAAAATGTATGATAAACGCGATGACTTTGATTTTGGGATTGTAAATTTTCCTTTTTTGGATGGTGATGTTCCTCGTGCGCCATCCTATGGCGTTTATATTTCACAATTAATTCGATTTGCTAGAGTGTGTAGTCATGTAACTGACTTCAACACTCGTAATAAATTATTAACGGCTAAACTTCTTAATCAGGGTTATCGGTACCATAAACTACGCAAAGCCTTTTCATAATTTTATAGACGCCATTCTGATTTAATTTCAAAATTCAATATTGGACTTAAATCTCTTCTGCAACAAGGTCTATCGGAACCCGAATTGTATGGTGGCTTAGTGTATAAATTCAGAAAAATATATAACCGCAATGACTTCAGCACCCAATTTCGTAAAATCATTCTTCGATATAAAAAGATTGGGTACAACATGGATGTTATACGACAGACTGCATGCATAGTAGTTAACCCAATCATGATTGGCAACTTTGCTTTCCTCTCTAATTGCACGCCGGTGGGTCAGGCCTCAGATTCTATGACGGTTCCAACGTAAAGGCTTATTGAGAATTAGAGAGATCTAATTCTTGGTAATGTTCGTTGGTGCCTGATGCTCTGTCTCTGGTTGGGCCCATCGGAGTCTAACTGTTAGTTTTCTTTGCTCCAGCATTTCAGTGGTTTCTTGCTGTCGAGTCCTCACCGTTGTCTCACCTCTGTTGTTATTTGATTATTTGTGTTCACGGAGATGTTTCACTGATGAGTTAGGAGGCCTTCATGCGGACTGAATAACTTATTTGTCTGAATCGCGACGGAAGTAAGGGCGAGGATTGTGGCCACGTAAAATCGATTTAAGCCCCCAGTGGAATTCTTTACACTGACCGTTCCAAGGCGGTTCGTCTGTGGCGGTTTATTTATGTTGTTGTTTGTTACTACTTACTGTGTGTATCACTTGTGTCTTTTTAATTTGGTTGGCCATTTTGTGGGAAAGTAACTGTCCTTATGGCCATCCTTTGTTTGGGTTTCCATTATGGTCTGGTCGCTTCATGTTTGTGTTTCTTTCCCTTTGGTGTCTTTTATGGGTGGAGTAAGTTAATTGTATCAATTCCTGATCTTTGTTTTACTTCTACTTTGATAGGCGTCCGATTGGTACTAATTGCGCACCACTTTTGGCTGATCTGTTTTTGTTTTGTTATGAGAGAGACTTCATGATGTCCCTTTCTGCTGAAAACCAGTCTGAAATTATTGAAGCTTTTAGCTCCACCTCTAGATATTTGGATGATTTATTAAATATTGATAATACCTATTCCGATGGTTTTATCAGTCATATTTACCCCCAGAACTTCAATTAATAAAGCAAATTCTCCTTCTGATACCGAGGCCCCATTTTTGGATTTACATCTATCTATTGTAGATGGGTTTATTTCGTGCAAAATTTATGATAAACGCGATGATTTTGATTTTGAGATTGTAAATTTTCCTTTTTTGGATGGTGATTTTCCTCATGCGCCATCCTATTGCCTTTATATTTCGCAATTAATTCGATTTGCCAGTGTGTGTAATCATGTAACTGACTTCAACACTCGTAATAAATTGTTAACGGCTGAACTTCTTAATCAGGGTTATCGGTACCATAAACTACGCAAAGCCTTTTCAAAATTTTATAGACGTTATTCTGATTAAATTTCAAAATTCAATATTGGACTTAAATCTCTTTTGCAACAAGGTCTATCGGAATCCGTATTTTATGGTAACTTTGTATATAAATTCTGAAAAATATATAACCGCAATGATTTCCGCACCCAATTTCGTAAAATTATTCTTCGATATAAAAAGATTGGGTACAACATAATGTTATACGACAGACTGCATGCATGGTAGTTAACCCAATCACGGTTGACAACTTTGTTTCCCTCTCTAATTGCTCGCCGGTGGGTCAGGCCTCAGATTCTATGACGGTTCCAACGTAAAGGCTTATTGAAATAGAAAGATCTAATTCAAGGTAATGTTGGTTTTTGCCTGATGCTCTGTCTCTGGTCGGGCCCATCGGAGTCTAACTGTTGGATTTCTTTTGCTCTAGCATTTCAGTGGTGTCTTGCTGTCGAGTCCTCAACGTTGTTTCATCTCTATGGTTGTTTGATTATTTGTGTTCACGGAGATATTGCACTGATGAGTTATGAGGCCTTCATGCTTACTGAACAAATTATTTGTCTAAATCGCGACGGAAGTAAGGGCGAGGATTGTGGCCACGTAAATCCATTTAAGCCCCTAAGTGGAATTCGTTTCCGCTGACCGTTTCAAGGCGGTTCTTCTGTCGCGTTTTATTTTTGTTATGGTTTGTCTTTGGGTGTTTGTGTCGCTTATATCATTTTATTTTGGATAGCCTATTGGCCATTTTGTGGGAAAGTAACTATCCTTTTGGCTGTCCGCAATTGATGTTTCCATTAGGGTCTGTTATTCCAGGTTTGTGTTTCCTTCCCTTTGGTGTCTTTGGTGGGAGCTGTCGGTTGATTGTATCGATTCCTGATCATTGCATCCACTTCTATTTTTTCATTATAATGTAGTTTATATTTTCTTGTCCTTTGGGACCATTGATTCCATTGTGGACTTTTGAAAATATTTTAGGGTCACTGATGAGGCCTAATTGGCCGAAACTAGCTAGTCTGGCCCAGAAAACATGTACACTCCGTGTTTTCCAGTTCTGTGCTGAATTCCTTGCTTCCAAAGGCTAACCCTTTCTAGAACATATTCATTTTATTTTGACTTGAGGCACCATTCAATATATCCTGCACCGTCCAATCATAACAAATCTCAAATGTCAATCATAAAGTGATTGCCAAAATGAGACCAATCAATTGCTTGATCTAGTTTTAGAATTATTTGATGAAGGACGATTGCTTGTCAAACTAACTTGATGCAAAGAGATTCATTGAAAGGTACGCCATAGGAGTTTGAACAGTTTTGTGCCAACAGGTGTAGGTGATGTAAAGGCCAATTCCAGAAACTTCTTCAGATATATCAATAACCAGAAAAAAGACAGGCAAGGTATCCCACCCCTTAATAAAAAGGAGCGAACGGGGTAGCTGAATCAGACTCTGAAAGGACAGGGGAACTAGTCGGTCAATTCAATGATGCGCTTAAAGGTATTTATTCTTGTAACAGTAGGATACACATTGTGCTCATAATTGTTTTATTGCCCCCCTGTGATGTACTGTCCATAGCAGATTAAATGCGGCCCTTAATAGGGTGATTAGTAGCTCTTGTTGAATCCCCTGACTGAGGCATTTTAGGGGAAAGTCAATAATGCATACTCCAGTCAACAGTTAATAAATTATTGATTTTCACTAAGGAGGCCCATTACCTGCTGAAGACATAGGACTACGCTTCAGTCAGCACTGAGGGCTAGATAATATTATTTAATGAAATGGTAGTCCTCAATAATCTAGAAGAATTACCTTTAATTAATCTGAGTTCACGGAGGTTCCATTAACTTGAAGATCGGTTCCTTTCATGGATAATATTAATGTGTCATCGCAGGAATGATCAAGTTACTTCAAAGCTTGAACCCCGCTAGAACTTAAGGACCTGCTGAGCTCCATTCTTGAGTCCTGAAGGAACTAGCAAATGTGTAAGGTCCGGTTTTGCACACCTGTTTCAACAGTCTCTTGATATAGCTGAAATCGCCAAAGAATGTCTCCTAGCGAACATTTGCCCACTCTTCCATAAAGGAGATGTGGCTCTTGCCCGTAATTATCGCACTGTGTCTCTCACTTGTGTTCTGTGTAAATTGCTTGAACATATAGTCTGCTCAAACATCATGGCCCACTTGGATGATCATGAACTTTTGTCAGACAGAGAACATGCATTTAGGAAAAGGCATAGTAGGTGTGAAACTCAGTTGCACGGTTATTAATGACTGTGCAAAACTCTTAGATGATGGGGGACAGTTGGACACATTTATTCTGGCTTTCGAGATTGCTTTTGACACACCACCATATAAACTTCTTAAATCTAAGTTGTTTGGTTGTGGAATACGGGGGAAGACTCTCAAATGGATAGATTCCTTTCTTTGTTACAGAAAACAGCGCGTTGTTGTTAATGATGAATCTTCAGAGTGGGCTCAAGTTTTGTCTTTGGTCCCTCAAGAGACTGTTCTTGTTCAACTGTTACACCCCCTGTACATTAATGATATTTCTACTGACATTGACTCAGAAATAAGACTGTTCGCAGACGACTGTGTTTGCTACCGGGAAATTAGACATACAGATGACTCACTGAAACTTCAGAATGATATAGATAGATTAGGATGTTGAGCACTAAAATGGGCATGAAATTTCAGTCCGTTAAATGCAATAGTTTCAGATAACTAGGAAGAGAACAAACGCCATAGATTACAATAATCGCGATGGCGATTAATCATTCGTTTATGTTCAATCACGGTTTCCGCGAATATAAACAAATCATCTGCGAAAGAAGAACAAATAAGACGATCGTTTCTATGACGAGTCCATGGCTGTCGTTAGCCCCCGCCGATCGGGGCTTGAAGAAATAGATGGACTGCATGATGCTTCCACGCAGAGCTGAAACCGACCCGCACACGAGTACTGGTAACCCGCTTTGAGGATCTAAGCCTGCCAAGGCAAGGCGGTGCGATTCGGCCCGTCCATGCTTTTAAACCCTATTGGTTTCATTGGGTGGCAGGGCTTGAGATGTCATTTCATCTCAATGTCGGGTAAAAGTCCCACAAAATTGGAAGTAACGTCTCCAAAATGACCTTTACAGTGTTGACGGGGACGTTAAACTTCAAATCAAACAAAACCATGACTGTCGAATAATATTCCTGCAAGTCGTTTCGAAATAGCGTGGACATTACTGGTGCGATAACACATCCTTGTCGAACCCCGAGAGAGGACTCGATAATCTGTAAGCGCCATGGGCGTCTTGATACAAGTTTTAACGTCAACATAAACGGCTTTCAGAATCTAGAATGTTTTATTGCTTATATGTATCCCAAAGAGCACTTCGATCAACGCGATCGAAGGCTTTTTCAAAGTCGACAAAACATCATAGAAACGACCCCCTTTGCGTCGAAGATGTTTGGTGATTAAGGTACATAAAATATTTTTTTTTCCGAAAGTGTGCTTGTTCTTCTCCTATTTTATTCATTGTCTTTACACTACTATTTAAACCTTTGTAAAAAATTTACTTATTTTCGGTAAATGGCTTATCCATGACAATTGTTTGGGTCGTCACTGCTTCCTTTTGTCGCACCTGCTTTAGCAGGAAGACATATGCATGCAAGTTTCCGTCCGTCCGTCCGGTTGTCCGCTCGTCCGTCCGTCTTTCCGTCAAAATTTTACACTGGGTGTATTGTCATCGCAACTCCTCTTACAGTCTTGTACAAACCATTTTGATATATTGCGTGTGCTTTCTCTATGGTATGAGGATGTGTATGTGGTTTAGACTTTGTTCTCGGATCAAGTTTTGTAACTTTTTTCACATTTTGAACCTTCAATTGATACATAAAAAATGTACCTCTTGTCATCGAAACTCCTCTTACAGTTTTATACCAATCATCTTGCAACTTTGCATGTGTTTGTGCCATGGTATGAGAATATGCATGTGGTTTGGGCATAATTGTTGGGTCAATTTTTGTCACTTTTGTCCACATTGTGAACTTAGTCATTTTTAACCTTCAATTGATATACAGTATGTACCTCTTGTCATCGCTTGTGTTTTGCCATAGTACGAGGATGTGCATGTGGTTTGGATATAAAACTTAGAAAATTTTTTGCCACTTTTTCCATTTTGTGAACTTAGTCCTTTTTTTATCTGCAACTGGTATACAGTAGGTACCTCTTGTCATTGCAATTCCTCTTACAGTTGTGTACCAATCTGTTTGAAAATTTGCATGTGCTTTTGCTATGGTATGAGGATGTGCATGTGGTTTGAATATATATCTTGGAAACATTTTCGTGACTATTTCCACATTGTGAACTTAGTCATTTTTAATCTTCAATTTACACACAGTAGGTACCTCTTGTCATCGCAACTCCTCTTACAGTTTTATACCAATCATTTTATAACTTGGCATGCATTTTCTCCATGGTATGGCAATTTGTTTGATTGGATGTTTAACATCCCCATCAACACTGACATTGCTTCCAATTTTGTGTGACTTTTACCCGGCATTGCGTTTAAATGACATTTCAAGCCCTGTCGCCCAATGAAACCAATGGGTTTATATGCATGAATGATCAGACTTACATCACATTTCCTGGGCAGGCTAAGAACTTCTAAGCACTTTATCAGTACTCATGTGCGGTCTGTTTCAGCTCTGCGTGGAAGCATCATGCAAACCAATATATTTTTTCAAGCCCCGATCGGCAGTGGCCGTTTACCATGACAATGAAAACCAGCGTCTATAATCCACATTTTTTTCTACTACATGTAGTTGTGAAAGTTTGCAGATTTTGTAATGTAACAAATCACAATATGCATGTGTTTTCAATGAAATACCTATATTTATTTCTTCATAATGAAATAAGTTTTTCCTTTTTAGTGTTGTGGAGGCTTGGGTGGATTGGAGGATGTAGTAGGGGGGGGGGGGGGGGGCGTGTGAAGGGGGCAGGTGCGACATCAAAGTTGAATATATATTATGTGAGTATTGATATTAATAAAGACTATGACCATTCTGATGGAAAATAACCGTTGGCTTAAAAGGTTTTAAATCAATCTGTCAAAAAAGGAACTAAATATGATGCACAACATTTGATAAACCGTATAGAGAGGCCGTCAATGCCGGGTGCGTTTCCTGTTTTTAACTAATTTTTTGCGGGCGAAACTAGAGATTCTGTAATGTTATGGTTCTTGACTTCTGCATATCCCCTAATGTCGCTTTACAGTTCAGTAAAAATTTATAAACAACTCAAATTGTTTTCAAGTTACAGGGCACACATGGGAAATTGACAAAAATCACTGTTTTAAAATCAAAAAGGCCATAACTCCTAAATTAGGTAAACCAGTCTTATGGGTCTGTCTTTGCACGTCGTTTTATTGTGTTTTTCATTTCTTTAATATCCCTAGTTGCATTCAATGTACACGACAGACACAAGAAATAAACACAATTACATTTTGCACTGTTTAATGGGCCATAAAAATGTAATGTCAGAGTTGTGGCTCTTGTCTTCTGCACATCGACTTATTTGGCTTTGAAACTCTGTAAAATAGAAGTGACGGCAATGATCAGGAATCGATACAATTAACCCACAGCTCCCAGCAGTGATACCAATGGGAAAGAAACACAAACATAAAGTTTCAGTTTTATGAAAATATATCCAACGGTTTTAAAACTAAGTAGCAAGTACAAGGACGAAGTAAAACCACTGGTTTCATTGTTCAAATGGCCATAATTCCAAAAGTAGTAGAGCCAGAGTTATGGCTATTGTTTTCTGCACATTGCATAATGGTGCTTTAAATTTCTGTAAAGTTTCGTAATAAAGGGAATGTCATTTTAGAATAACCACTAATATAGAGCAGGTTCGGGTGTAAGTGAACCAATTAGCGTGAAACTTTTGACACATGCTGCTAGACCAAGTGTTACTACATGTCTTTGCAGTTAGATAACGGGCAGGTGTTTTCTAGCTAAATTTATTATTACTATATATAGTGTGGTACGATATAGCGCTATGGAGGCAATTAGTGAACCTGTCGGGTATAAGTGAACACTGGTGGAGGGTAAAATGGACAATGCTGGATTGAAAAAAATATAACAAACACAAATAACAACAAAAAAGAAACGCAAAAATAACGTGTAAATAACATCTAAACAGACAATTAAATGCAATTATTCAATTATATCTTAATATTCGAACAATAAAATGCTCATTTAACCCTCGAAAATAAGGCTCCTAGTTCAGTATGGAAAATTTCATTAAATCAAGCTTCTAATTGCATAGCACACTCTAAAATAGAAGTGAAGGCAATGATCAGGAATCGATACAATTACCCACAGCTCCCATCAGTGACACCAAAGGGAAAGAAGACCAAGCTTTAAATAACTAGACCCTATTGGTAACATCAATAGCCGAAAGCCATAAGGACAGTTACTTTTCCACAAAATGGCCAATTTGCAATCCAAAACAAAATAATATAAGCGATACACACACTCAAAAGCAAACCATAACAAAAATAAACCGCGACAGAAGAACTGCCTTGGAACGGTCAGTGAAACGAATTCCACTGGGGTCTTTAATCGCTTTTACGCAGCTGCAATCCTCGCCCTTACTTCCGTCGCTATTTAGACAAATAATTTGTTCAGTCCGAACGAAGGCCTCCTAACTCATCAGTGCATCATCTCTGAGAACACAAAAATCAAACAACCACAGAGATGAAACTACTTGGCGGACTCGACAGCAAGCAACCAGTGAGGAAAACCAACAGTTAGACTCCGATGGGTCCGACCAGAGACAGAGCATCAGGCACCAAACAATACTACATAAAATAAAATTCTCTCTAATTCTCAGAAAGCCTTTACACTGGAACCGTCATAGAATCTGAGGCATGACCCACCGGTTGGGCGTGCAATTAAAGAGGGAAGCTGTCAACCGTGATTGTGTTAACTACAATGCATGCAGTTTGTCGTATAAAATTTATGTTGTACCCAATCTTTTTATAACGAAGAATGATTTTACGAAATTGGGTGCTGAAGTCATTGCAATAAAATATCTTTTAGAAAATATATACTAAGTCACCATAAAATTCGGGTTAGGATAGACCTTGTTGCAGAAGAGATTTAAGTCCAACATTGTATTTTGAAATTAAATCGGAATGACGTCTGTAAAATGTTGCGTAGTTTATGATACCGATAACCCTGATTAAGAAGTTTAGCAGTTAACAATTTATTACGAGTGTTGATGTCAGATACATGACTAGAGACTCTGGCAAATCGAATTAATTGCGAAATATAAACACCATAGGATGCCGGACGAGCAACATCACCATCAGATTGTAAAATCTCAAAATCAAAATCATCGCGTTTATCATAAAAAAGTTTGCAGGAAACAAACCAATCTACAATAGATGGATGTAAACCCCAAAACGGGGCCTTGGTATCAGAAGAATTTGCCTTATATAATTGAAGTCCTGTTGGTGGGGATAAATTAGACTGATCAAACAATCGAAATAAGTATTGTCAATATTTAATAAATCATCCAAATATCTAAATGTCGAGCTAAAGGCTTCAATGATTCCAGATTGGTTTTCAACGGAAAGGGACATCATGAAGTCTTTTACATAACAAAATTAGAACAGTTCAGCCACAAGGGGTGTGCAATTCGTACCCATGGGAATACCCACAGCTTGTCTAAACAACGTAGTGTCAAATCTTATGTAACATTGTCAAGCAGAAAGGTGAAAGCTTCAAAACTTTCTGACATGACCATAAAGTATAATTTTTATGCTCTTGAGAAGTGAAAAAAGCATTTCTTACATTATATGCAAGATAGAGAGAGTGTTCCCTATGAAATGTCCATTCATTTAAATCATTAAGTTTTTCTGTTATAAGATTATGAGGAAATCATAAGTAGACAGACTTCTGATTTAATTTCAAAATTCAATATTGGACTTAAATCTCTTCTGCAACAAGGTCTATCGGAACCCGAATTTTATGGTGACTTAGTATATAAATTCAGAAAAATATATAACAGCAATGATTTTAGCACCCAATTTCGTAAAATCATTCTTCGATTTAAAAAGATTGGGTACAACATGGATATTATACGACAGACTGCATGCATGGTAGTTAATCCAATCACGGTTGGCAACTTTGCATCCCTCTTTAATTGCACGCCGGTGGGTCAGGCCTCAGATTCTATGACGGTTCCAACGTAAAGGCTTATTGAGAATTAGAGAGATCTAATTCAAAGTAATGTTGGTTGGTGCCTGATGCTGTTTCTCTAGTCGGGCCCATCGGAGTCTAACTGTTGGCTTTCTTTTGCTCCAGCATTTCAGTGGTTTCTTGCTGTCGAGTCCTCACCGTTGTCTCACCTCTGTTGTTCTTTGATTATTTGTGTTCACGGAGATGTTGCGCTGATGAGTTAGGAGGCCTTCATGCGGAATGAACAAATTATTTGTTTAAATCGCGACGGAAGTAAGGGCGAGGATTGTGGCCACGTGAAATCGATTTAAGCCCCCCAGTGGTAATCTTTCCACTGACCGTTCCAAGGCGGTTCTTCTGTGGCGATTTATTTATGTTGTTGTCTGTTACTTATATGTGTATCACTTGTGTCTTTTTATTTTGGATGGCCATATGGCCATTTTTTGGGAAAGTATCTGTCCTTATGGCCTTCCTTTGTTTAGGTTTCCATTATGGTCTGTTCGCTTATTGTCTGTGTTTCTTTCCCTTTGGTGTCTTTGAGGGGTGGAGTAAGTTAATTGTATCGATTCCTGATCTTTGTTTAACTTCTACTTTGAAAAATAGAAGTGGAGGCAATGATCAGGAATCGATACAATAAGCCCACAGCTCCGATCAGAGACACCAAAGGGAAAGAAACACAAACATGAAACAACTAGACCCTGCTCCTATCAGAGACACCAAAGGGAAAGAAACACAAACATGAAACAACAGGGTCTAGTTGTTTCATGTTTGTGTTTCTTTCTCTTTGGTGTCTCTGATGGGAGCTGTGGGTTGATTGAATCGATTGCTGATCATTGCCTTCACTTCTATTTGCTTATAAAAGTCTTGATTTTGTTCGATTTGAGGTTTAGCGCCCCTGTTAACACTGTATAGGTCATTTCGGAGACGTTGCTTCTAATTTTGTGACTTTTACCCAACATTGACATCTCAAGCCCTGTCGCCCAATGAAACCAATAGAGTTTATAAGCATGGACAGTCCAACTCGCACTGCTTTGCCCGGGCAGGCTTAGACACTGTAAGCGGTGTACCAGTACTCGTGTGCAGTCCGTTTCAGCTCTGCGTGGAAGCATCATGCAGCCCATCTATTTCTTCAAGCCCCGATGGGCGGGGGCGTATTAAATTCTTGAATACCTAGTTTAAGGTGACGTAAAGACGTCTTGGGTTCGGGAGGTAATACGTTTGTATTTAGAGAGTAGACAGAAATGCGTTTGTTCACTAGTTTCAGAATGCTAAGTTCCCATTCTTTGCTCAACATACTCTCGTTTTCACCATCGATTACCAAATTCATTCAAGGCAGCCGCGATTTCATTTCTACACTTATTGAAATCAAGTTTAGAAGCAATCGATTTTCGGTCCTTTAGAAGTTATATTTCGTATCCTAGAATCAGGAATATTTTAAAAAAAAAAATGCCAGTAATAATATGACCAGCAGCAGGATAGCAATACACTGAATTTTTTTCAATCACGGGTATCAAGAGTGTCAGTGTCAATATCAAGATCAGAAACAAGTTTATTGAAATTAATAATGATAGATCTAACAGGTTTATTGTATTTATAGCAAATTATGGGTGTTTTGGTATTTTGAAAATAAGCAGGAATGGATGAAATCACCGAACTGTCCCAGAAGATACTAGATAAATCTATAAGAATCCCATTCCATAACCATATAGTGTATTATCTAAAAAATCTATTCTAGACCCTTATAATTTGTTTTTATTTCTTATGGCATTACTTAGTAAGTAATAATTAAATTCTTTCTTTTCAAACATAGCCAAATGACATGACTTTAAAAGGTATATGCAGTTTAAGTGTTCCACGGCAGTTAAATTGCAATCGTTAGATACATAGAATACCGATATTCATTTGAGCCACTTCCGTCGTTAACGTATTTCTATTGCGTACCAAATAATATATGTTTATAACACAAAATTAGAACGTGTATATCACTAAACCTCCACTTTTCACTGTATAAAATAAAATTCATCACACTCTTCATAGCATAGACTTATTAAAATGAAGCAAAACAAGTCATTTAATCTACTTTGCTGGCAAACACTGTTTATTAATTATTAAGCTAGACCAATACAGGAACGGGCCTTCTTGGCCTAGTTGATAAGAGCGCTGACTCTTAGTCATTAGGTCTCTCACCGCCGTAGGTTCGAGCCTCGCTCGGGCCACGTGTGAGACGCCAAGTTCTGCAACGGAAGGTCAGGTGGTTTTTCTCCGGGTACTCCGGTTTTCGCCCACCTCTGATTAACGATCGGCTCGATATGAGTGAAATAATCTTGAAAGGGCCGTAAACCAAACCAAAAAAAAAAAAAAAAAAAAAAAAAAAAGACCAATACAGACAAAAAAATATATTATTCAAAATAAAACAAGAGGGCCATGATGGCCCTGGGTCGCTCACCTGATCCATAGGGTAACAATTGGGCCCCGGAGAGAGCCATTATTGACCCCATGGCTTTAATTTGCATAATCTTGGTAGTGGTCTAAAAAGTGAAGCTTCATACCAAATATAAAAGAACGGAGCAATTTTATTAGTTTCAGACAAGAGGATTTTTAAAGGTTTTCCTTATATAAGTCTATATAAAACGTGCGGGTCGCGGGGCGTGGCCATTTTTGAACCCAGGACTATAATTTGAAAAATCTTGGTAGAAATCCACTAGACAAAACTTCATACCAAATATCAAAGACCTTAGCCTTCTGATTTCAGGCAAGAAGATTTTCAAAGGTTTTCACAATATATAAAACAAGTGGGCTCGGGGCGGGCCCATTTTTGGCCCCAGGGCACTAATTTGAACGATTTTGGTAGAGGTCCACTACATGAAACTTCATACCAGAAAGACCTTGGCCTTCTGGTTAAAGACGAGTACATTTTCAAAGGTTTCAATCAGTCTATGTAAAACCAGTGGGCACCGAGATGGGCCCATTTTTGGGCTCAGGGCTATAATTGGAACAATCTTGGTGGAGGTCTACTAGACAAAGCTTCATACCAAGTATCAAAGACCTGAGCCTTCTGGATTCAGACAAGAAGATTTTTAAATGTTTCCCTATATATGTCTATTTAAAACCAGTGGGCCCCGAGACGGAGCCATTTTTGGCCACAGGGCTGTAAGTTGATCAATCTAGGTCAAGGTCTACGAGACAAAGCTTCAAACCAAATATTAAAGAACTGAGCCTTCTGGGTTCGGACAATAAGATTTATTTATGTTGTTGCTTGTTACTTACTGTGTGTATCACTTGTGTCTTTTGGTTTTGGATGGCCATATGGCCATTTTGTGGAAAAGTAACTGTCCTTATGGCCTTCCTTTGTTTAGGTTTCCATTATGGTCTGGTCGCTTAATGTTTGTATTTCTTTCCCTTTGGTGTCTTTTATGTGCGGAGTAAGTTAATTGTATCAATTCCTGATCTTTGTTTTACTTCTACTTTATATAGATTTTCCCTATATAAGTCAATGTAAAACCAGTGGGCCCTGGGGAAGGGGGCATTTTTGGATCCAGGGCTATAATTTGAATAATATTGATAGAGGTCCACTAAACGAAGCTTCATACCAAATATGAAAGACCTGAACCTTCTGGTTTCAGACAAGAAGATTTTTAAAGATTTTCCCTATATAAGTCAATGTAAAACCAAAGGGCCCGGGGTGGAGGCAGTTTTGGCCCAAGGGCTATAATTTGAACAATATTGGCAATGGTCCACTAGATGAAGTTACACACCAAATATCAAAGACATGGACCTTGCGGTTTTAGAGAAGACGATTGTTAAAGATATTCCCTACATAAGCCTATGTTAAACCAAAGGACACCAAGGCGGGGGCATTTTTGCCCTAGGGCTATAATTTAAACAATCTTGAATGAGATCCGCTAGATGAAGCTTCACACTAAATATCAAATATCTGGGCTTTGTGGTTTCAGAGAACATTTATAACGATTTTCCCTATATAAGTCTATGTAACACTAAAGGGCCCCGGGGCTGGGGCATTTTTTGCCCCAGGGCAATAATTTTAACAATCTTGGTAGAGGTCTACATACCAAATATCAAAGACCTGGGCCTTGCGGTTTCAGAGAAGAAGATATTTAAAGATTTTCCCTGTGTAAAACCAAAGGGCTCCGGGGCGGGGGCAGTTTTGGCCACAGGGCTAAAATTTGAATAATTTTGGTAGAGGTCCACTAGATGAAGCTTCATACCAAATATCAAAGACCTGGGCCATGCGGTTTCAAAGAAGAAGATATTTAAAGATTTTCCCTGTGTAAAACCAAAGGGCCCCGGGGCGGGGGCAGTTTTGGCCACAGGGCTATAATTTGAACAATTTTGGTAGTGGTCCACTCGATGAAGCAACATAACAAATATCAAAGACCTGGGCCTGGTGGTTGCAGAGAAGAAGATTTTTAAAGATTTTTCCTATATAAGCCTGTGTAAAACCAAAGGGCCCCGGGTTGGGGGCATTTTTTGGCCCCAGGGCTATGATTTGAACAATCTCGGTAGAGGTCCACTAGATGAAGCTTCATACCAAATATCAAAGACCTGGGCCGTGCGGTTTCAGAGAAGAAGAGTTTTTTAAGATTGTCCCTATATAAGTCTATGTAAAACTAAAGGGCCCCGGGCGGGGGCATTTTTGGCCACAGTGATATAGTATCTTGATAGAGGTCCATTAGATGAAGCTTCACACCAAATATCAAATACATGGGCCTTCTGGTTTCAGACAAGAAGATTTTTAAAGGGTTTCCCTATGAAAGTCTATGTAAAGCTGGTGGACCCCGGCGCGGGGGCATTTATGGCCCCTAGAGCTATAATTTGAACAATCTTGGTAGAGGTCCACTAGATGAAGCTTCATACCAAATATCGAAGACCTGGGCCTTGCAGTTTCAGAGAAGATTTTTAAAGTGTTCATTTAGCTCATGTGACCTAGATGTGCAACAGACTTGATCCATTTGAACAACTTTGTAAGGGGCCGCCGAAGGATCATTCCTGTGAAGTTTCGTCAAAATCCGATCAGTGGTTTAGGAGGAGATGTTGTTTGAAGAAAAAGCTTACGCACGTAAGCACACACGCACGACGGACGACGGACAAAAAGTGATTCCAAAAGCTCACCTCGTCACTACGTGACAGGTGAGCTAAAATAGAAGTGAAGGCAATGAACAGGAATCGATACAATTAGCCCACAGCTCCTATCAAAGGCACCAAGGGAAAGAAACACAAACATGAAAAAACTAGATCCTAATCGAAACATCACTAGCAGAAAGCCACAAGGACAGTTACTTTCCCACAAAATGGTCAATTGGCTATCCAAAGCAAAATAATATAAGCGAAACACACACCCAAAGACAAGCCATAACAAAAATAAACCACGACAGAACAACAGATATAAAACAACGGTGGGAACTCGACAGCATGAAACCACTGAAATGCTGGAGCAAAAGAAAAGTAACAGTTAGACTTCGATGGGCCCAACCAGAGACAGAGTAAGTTTCCGGAAATGACGACATATAAGTTCTGATATAATGAGACGTTTTCGCTTCCGTTCATTTCCAAAAAGTTTAACTTTTTTGTCGCTTTGTTTTGGGTGGGGGGGGGGCATAGCCCCCGCCCCTCAATTTACTACATAGTCTCAGGTGACCTTATTTCAAAATTAACTTAAAAAGGCTGTATCGCTGCGCGTTAAAAATAGGACAGAAATACCATCGACATTAGTACCAAAAAATTGATCAAACTACCATATTTGAAAATAAGTTGTATAGTAGTATTTCAATGAATAAAAATTCTCACATAAAATGAGTAAGGCATTCGCATATTATGTAGAAAGCATTTTAGGAATTACTACACTTATTTCCTCAGCTGACCTGAATTCCAAATTAACTCAAGAAGGCTGTATATCTCCGAGCATTAAATGGCTCCAAACTGCCATCGATAAGCAAAAAAACCCGTCGTCAAATTTTCATGTTTGTTTTTAACTAACCGCATATTAAAAATGTTATGTGTGTTTATCCGCTACATCTAGCGATTGTGATATATTTTTATCTGCAACAAAGCATTTCAATAATTCCTACGCATTTGGCCGTGAGGCACATATGTATGAATAGATTCACAGAAAATATAAATAGTATTAAAGCAAGGCCAAACTTTGTAGCGAGAAACTGTATCGTACAGTTTCACGTCAAATCAGCCATGATTACTTTCTTCTGTTTGGTTTAGATGTAGACCTTTTGTTTGATTAGAAACAAAATAACAACAATAATAATAATGAAAACCCTTTGCAAAAGTGCCAGTCATAACTTCATAAGGTAGGTTGTAAGCTGATACAGCTTATTTTTACGCCACTTACGCTGGCATCTATTAATAGCGAGAAGGTCCGAGGAGTTTAATCCACAAGGGGAGACCAATCTATTCCTTTGATGACAGCCCATGGGTGACGGGGTTTTGACGTTTACAAAATGTTTTTGCAAACAGTATATAAATTGCACAAATGGTTATTCTATGGCGATGGATCTGGGTCTACACTGTTTGAAGCTTGAAACAGTTTAGGTGCTAACTGAACCAGGCATCGAGAAAATGGTCATCGGGCCGGACATGACTCGCCACTTTGCATTCTAGCAATAGTCTTGAAATTTCCGATACACAAACTAGAGGTTTTGAACAAATTCTAATTAAGGTCGCTAACACAAAAAGCCATGGCGTATTGGTGGTCGTAAATGACAAGTTGGGGTTTTCTCATGACGGGACTCTGGAGTTGAATCGTTCTAGCGTCAATTTTCATGTGCGACTTTGAAAGCCCCTAACAAGCAAAGAAAGGCTAAAACTCTATACGTTTACCAACATTAGAACGTAGACGTGAAAGGGCAGATAATCTTGTACAGATCTGGAATAGACTAAGTAGATACAGACATACTAAGGACCAACTAACGGGCACAGTGTTAAACTTACCAAATGTACAGCTCGACTTAAGATAAGAAGTAACAGCTTCAGTAACAAACTCGTGGATACATGGAACGCGCTGCCTGAATTAGTATTAACTGTACTCTCTCTGATTTTCATCAAAAGCCGCATAAACTTACACTCCACCCCCGCCCATCGGGGCTTGAAGAAATAGATGGGCTGTATAATGCTTCCACGCAGAGCTGAGACCAACCGCACATGAGTACTGATGTTCTAAGCATGCGCTAGAAATGTGGTGCGAGTTGGAACGACCATGCATATAAACCCTATTGGTTTAATTGGGCGGCAGAGCTTGAGATCTCATATCATCTCAGTGTCGGGTAAACGTCCTACAAAATTGGAAGCAAGGCCTCCAAAATGACATATACAGTGTTGACAGGTACGTTAAACCTCAAATCAAACATACACTTATGCGCTGCTTGTTACGTTACCGCCGACCTAATAAAACCGGACTGATCCAGCATAAATATCGACACTCGTCATGAAAAGTAGAAGTAAAACAAAGATCAGGACTCGATACAATTAACTTACTCCACCCATCAAAGACACCAAAGGGAAAGAAACACAAACATGAAGCGACCAGACCATAATGGAAACCTAAACTGAGGAAGGCCATAAGGACAGTTACTTTCACACAAAATGGCCAAATGGCCATCCAAAATAAAAAGACACAAGTCATACACACAGTATGTAACAAACAACAACATAAATAAACCGCCACAGAAGAACCGCCTTGGAACGGTCAGTGGAAAGAATTCCACTGGGGGACTTAAATCGATTTTACATGGCCACAATCCTCGCCCTTACCTCTGTCGCGGTATACACTAATTTTGTTTAGTCCGCATGAAGGCTTCCTAACTCATCAGTGTAACATCTCCGAGAACATGCGAATCAAAACACTACAGAGATAAAACAAGGTTGAGGACGCATCAGCATACAACAACAGAGTTGCTGGAGCAAAAGAAAACCAACATTTAGACTTCGAGGGGCCCGACCAAAGACGGAGCATCAGGCGCCAACCAACATAAAGAATACTAAAATGAAATTCTATTTATGTTTTTACGCTGGAACCTTCATACAGTCTAAGGCCCGACCCACCGGTGTGCAACCAAAGAGGGAAGCAAAGTTGCCAACCGTGAGTGGGTTAACCACCATGCATGCAGTCTGTTTTATAACATTTATGTTGTACCCAATCTTTATATATCGATGATCGATTTTACGAAATTGGGTAATAAAGTCATTACATGCATGTATTTTTCTAAATTTATATACTAAGTCACCAAAGAATTCGGGTTCCGATAGGCCTTGTTGCAGAAGTGTTTTAAGTCCAACATTGAATTTTGAAACCAAATCAGAATGATGTCTATGAAACATAGAAAAGGCTTTACGTAGTTTATGATACCGATACCCCTGATTAAGAAGTTTAGCGGTTAATAATTTATTACGAGTGTTGAAGTCTGATACATGACTACACACTCTAGCGAATCGAATTAATTGCGAAATATAAACCCCGTACGATGTCGCACGAGGAACATCACCGTCCAAAAAAGGAAAATTTACAATCTCGAAATCAAAATCATCACGTTTATCATAAATTTTGCAAGAAACAAATCCATCTACAATAGATAAATGTAAACCCAAAAAGGGGGCCTCGGTATCAGAGGAATTTACCTTGTTTAACTGAAGTTCTAAGGAATAAATCTGACTGATCACACCATCAGTAAAGTACGTATTGTCAATATTTAATAAATCATCCAAATACATGTATCTAGAAGTAGAACTAAAAGCTTCAATAATTTCAGATTGGTTATCAATGGAAAGCGACAACATGAAATCTCTTTCATAACAATACAAAAACAGATCAGCCACAAGAGGTGCGCAATTCGTACCCATCGGAATACCCACAATTTGTCTAAATAACTTAGTACCGAATCTAATATAAATATTGTCAAGTAGAAAGGTGAGGGCATCACACACTTTCTGACATGACCAAAGTGTATAATTCTTATGCTCTTTAGAAGTGAAAAATGCATTTCTGACATTACATGCAAGATAGAGAGAATCTTCTCTGTGAAAAGCCCATTCAATTCAATCATTAAGCTTTTCTTTTATAAGATTATGAGGAAGTGTAGTGTAAAGAGTGGAAAATCGTAAGTAGACAGACTTGAAGCACGAAAACGTCTGGATTTCAATTTATTTAAAACCTCATTGGAATTTTTATAGACCAAAACAGATTTCTTCCTGATCTTTCAAAGACTTTATCACAATATTTAATCACATGCGTTTTAATAGCAGTAAGACATAAGTTAATAATTTAGAAAGTTCATTGGTAGTGCAAGAGCTAGAATTTGCAATAAACCGTTTTTTGTAAGGTCTTTTATGAAGTTTTGGTAACCAGTATAGCGTAGGAAGCGTGTCTTGGGCTTCTGTAACACACACAGCAAACTTGGTGGCTGAATGACAAATATGTTCATCTACTATAGCTCCCTCTTCAGCTAAAGGCTGAAGTTCATAGGCCTTAGTGCAACCAAGCTCCTGCTTAAGCGTGTTAACATAGTGGAACCGTCACACAACGACGACGTTATTAGCGGCCTTGTCTGCAGGGACCAAAACAAACTTCTTATGAAATTCTTGAATACCCAGTTTAAGATGACGTAAAGACGTCTTAGGCTTAGGAGGTAATAAGTTAGTACTTTGAGAATAGAAAGGAATGCGTTATTTCACTAGTTTTAAAATGCTAAGTTTCCAGTCCTTAAGGGCTTTATGCTCAACATACTCTCGCTTACACCATCGATTAATGAATTCATTCAAGGCAGCAGCGATTTCATCTCTACATTTACTGAAATCAATTTTAGAAAGAAACCGATATTTCGGTCCTTTAGAAATTATATTCCTTATCTTAGAATCAGGAATAATTTTCAAATTGCCAGTTATTACATGACCAGCAGCAGGATAGCAATACACTGAGTTTTTACAATCACATGTATCAGGAGTATTAGTATCAATATCAAGATCTGAAACAAGTTTATTGAAATTAAAAATGATAGATCTAACAGGTTTGTTATATTTATAGCAAATTATAGGTGTTTCAGTATTTTGAAAATAAGCAGAAATGGAAGAAAGCACCGATCTCTCACGAAAAATACTGGGCAAATCTATAAAATCCATACCCTTATTAATGAAGGATATTTTGAAGGATTGGCGTTTATGATTAATTTTAGAAACAATGTAAGGACGGAGAGTATGCTGAGTATAGCCTCTAGTTAAGAGAGCCGCATCATATAACTGATTAGAACTATCGTAGAATTTATTCGCCTCGGTGTCCAGAAGACGTAAAACAGAAACGGGTAATGAACTTAGAAATGAAAGCATAGAGTGGCGTCCATTTAATAATATAATTGACAGTCACTTCAGTCTAGTATTGTTTCGTTTAAAAACACGTAATTTACGTTTATAGTTACCATTTTTTCTGGTGCCTTGAGATCTAGTTCTGCGTTTTCGACATTCCAGGAGCGATAAAATATCAAAGTCCGGCATTCTGGACATATTACCCTCATGATAAATGTTGTCATTAAATCCCAGTGGAAAAGGGGTCTGTAAAGATTTAATCCATTTCAGTTAAGCCTCATGTCTTTTGATAATTTTGAATCTAGATGTCAAATTTGCATCGTAATAAAGTTTTTCCACTGGTTGTATAACAATGTTATTTACAGAATGACCTGTACGTCGAAAGTGACGGTACAAGAAAGTGTCAGTTTTCTTAGGTTACTCACTCTACGATAATGCTCGTTCAATCTAGTTTTAAGCATGTGGTTAGTTTTACCGCGTACTGCATATTACAGTTTGCAGCACGTCATGTAATTAGATAAATTAAATCTGTAGACTGTCATGTCAAATCAGACATGTTAACTACAGAGAAGCGTCTACCGTTTACAGATGAAGTAACAGTAGACGCAGTGCTTAAATGCGAACAACATCTGCACCTCTTGTCATTGCACTTCTTTTCCACGGATTAGTATATTTTCGAAGGATGTGCGATTTGAAAGGAGATTATTTTTAAACATATTGGTATTGCCTGCTCCAATGAGATTAACTGAAGCTACAGAAGACAAATTTAAGGGTCTGACCAATACCGAAGGCAACATAGTATTAAAGTTCTTAATAGAATGGGGAATCCGTACAGAAGAAGCAGAGTGTAACCTAAGGGGTGATATTGATAGTTTAAATGTATTTGTGATACTCATGTGGGTTTATAAGGTTTTAATACCGTCAAAACTAAAGCGATCTTCATACCGGTCATTAAGTGAAACAGCAAATAAAATTAAGCTGATCATGAAGGTTACAGCAAGTTACAATAAGGCAAGTTAGAACGCTGACACTCAGCGCAAACAGAAAAATTGAATGCAACGAATGTCCACGAGAACTCATTTTTCTCTTTGTGATGTGGGTATTGCCAAACTGACAGGCCCCGATAGCTCAGTTGGTAGAGTGTCCGCTCCGGGGAACGGGAGGTCACGTGTTCGATCCCGGGCCGCGACATACCAAAGTCGTTAAAAATGGTACTAGCTGCTCCTCGCTTGGCACTCAGATTTACGGGGAAGAGCCAGGACTGGTCGGCCCAGTGTAAGGATAATGTGACTGGGTGTGGTATCATGTAATGTGTCTGGGACATGATACTTCAGTGAGGCAGCACTATAAATGTGAGCATTGAGCTCCCTGTTGCAACCAGACACCGTCGTGATATGACTGAAAAATTGTTGAAAGCGACGTTAAACCCGAATTCACACACACACACACACACATTGCCAAACTGAAGTTTCAAATTCGCCCCCCCCCCCCCATCAGTAATCTCAGTGCTTTGATTATAATCTGGTCAGAGGCGTGGTATTAACGCCTGTGCGAATTTTTGGCATGCAGAAACGTATCTTAATATAAACCATTTTTGGGGCGATAGCCCCATAGTGTTCAAAAGAGTGATTTTGGCTCTACTTTTGGAATCACTGCATACGACCTAATCACCACCAAGAGACAACGTGAGAAAATACAGCCCCATATTCGAAACGGTTTCAAAAGTTCCTCATAAAATGAAACAGCCGACGGAAATAAATATATGTTTTGAATATTTTTTGAATTTATCCAATATATTTACAGTGACAGCGATTCACTGACGGATTCTCCGAGTAAAATACGTGAATGAAAAATGTAGACTTCTACATCATTCAGTGTCTTCAGTACAAATAGCCAATTTTACAAATCATTTTGTACCGGAAATCCCAAAATTGGCAACTGGCAAACAGTGCACGCCCAGATAAGATACCAGAGGACGCGGAGTCTCATAAGGGCATACATTGCATGTTTGCGAAAGGTTCAGCCATTTTCCAGATAAATTTTGACGAAGCCATAACCAGACATCCCCAAATTTTGAATTGGACTCGTTCCATACTTGTATAAGGTTGATGATTCCTTTTCAGTACAAAGTGGGTTACAAGTACGCAGTGTAGGTCGATTATGTAATTCTTTGTGTCATTAACCCATATAAGACAATTAGAGCCTCTCAATTAATAAGTTCGAGGCAGTCGTCAAATTGTAGGGAAGTCAAGTTTATATTGTTAGCATTAAATTTTGCAAAATGTATGGAATTTCAGCAAACTGTTTAGACACAGATGAGACGCCACGTGTTGCGACGTCTGATCTTGGTCTGCAATGTTTGCTAATGTCCCAACGAAAGGCTGCTAGGCATATATGGTTTAATGGGGTGTTTATATCAATAACGAGGAATAAAGTCATTTTGTTTTCAGCGCCATATGCATGTGGAAGGCATGGGTAGCTCAGTCGGATGCGCGACTGACTAATCGGGTTCGATACCTGCCGGAGTCGGCAACATTCTTTCCTGGAGATTGATCAAGAAATCTATTCCACGGTGATTGTATCCCTTTCGCTGATTCAGCAAGGGAAGTTGGCAGTTTCTGGTGAAAGAATATGCACTATACAGGTTTACCGCTTCGTATAAGCCTGTCCAAGATGATGATGATGATTTCGTGTTTAACGACGCGTCAACCCTCTTTGTGGGTCATAAGCGTCAAGCGGTTAATGGTTAAACTGCATGAAGAATTATGAGGATATTAAAAGTAAAAAGGTAAGTATGATATTTATAAAATTCTGAAACAGTTAAATCTTATGAAAAAGTCCAATTTCTTTTAAGAATAAAATAATATTATCAACAGGTACATCTTGAAACAATTTTTTCAAAGTGTCAGCTTTGAAGTACAAGTCACGGGACTGTGAAAAGTCTACACATTCAATTAAGATATGTTTAACAGTGAATGCCTGATCACATCCTACACAAGAAGGCTGATCATCACCATTCAAAATATAAGAATGAGTAACTCTAGTATGGCCAATGCGCAGTCGTGTTAATACTACATCCTCTTTCCTGGAAAAACTGTGAAGGAGAGCATTTTGTTCCAACGACAGGTTAAATGGCATGAAGTTTGTCATTTATTGTACGGTCCCATTCCCCTTGCCATTCCGACAAGATGTATCTGTTGATAAATGGTTTAAAATTATTAAAAGGAATTTTAAAAACAGACGGATCAAGATTGAGCGATTCCTTTGCTTTCTTGTCAGCAAACTCATTACCTACAATGCCAATATGGCTCGGAAGCCAACAAAACAAGATTTGGTGCGTTTTAGAAATTTCATGATGTTTTTCGATCAGTTTTTGTATTTGAGGATTTTTAGATGATGAATGGGCTAAAGCCTTAAGCACAGAAAGTGAATTAGAAAATATAATTGCTTTTTGAAATGATGAAGAACTGATAAAATCTAAAGCTAGGTCTATTGCTTTGGCTTCAGCTGTAAAAATAGATGAACCATCTGGAAGGCACAAGGTTTGGTGCGTATCTTTAGAAACATACGCACAACCAACTTTATCTCCTTCTTTGGAACCATCAGTATATACTTGCTGGTAATCATTGTTACGTGACTGTAGTACCTGAAAGTTTTGTTTGAGTAGCAGTGGATTTGATTCGGATTTTTTGCCATCATGTAAGTCAAACAGAATAGAAGGTTTTTTAATACACCAAGATGGAACTTCGGCCGTTTCATGTTTTTGAATATTTTTAAGGTCGATACCTGAATTTTCTAGCAGTGGTAAAATACGTCATCCAAAAGGTTTGGTTGCTGTGGGTTTAGTTTCATACTTATCTTCAAATTGAGGTGGAAATGAAATTTTGGATGCCGGGTTAGATGGATTTGCAGCAAGTCTAATAACATACTGAAGAGAAAGTTTCTCTCTATGCGAAGTTAAAGATGGTTCACCTGCTTCTACATAAAGGCTTAATACGGGAGAAGTACGGAAGGCTCCCATAGCCAGACGAAGGCCTTGGTGATGGATAGTATCCAAGGATTTTAAATAGGACTCTCTGGCAGAACCATAAACAACAGACCCAAAATCTAATTTAGATCTTATTAAAGACCGGTAAAGATGTAATATAGTATACCGATCTGCTCCCCAACTTGAATGAGCTAAAACTTTCAAAAGATTCAAAGCTTTTAAGCATTTCGCTTTAAGATATTTAATATGGGGAATAAAAGATAACTTTTGGTCAAATATGACCCCAAGAAATTTGGCTTCTTCAACAACAGGAATTTGTGATCCGTATAAAAACAGGGAAGGATGGTCGTGTTTCTTCCCTAGCTTACAAAAATGAACACACTGCGTTTTCGACTTGGAGAACTTGAAACCATTTTTATCAGTCCATGCTTCTATTCGTTTTAAATTTTGTTGTAACTTTCGTTCAATTGTTTTCATGTTTTTTGAACGGTAACATATACAAAAATCATCAACATACAATGAACAGTCTGTTTTGTCGTCCAAGCATTGTACAATATTATTTATTTTGATGTTAAATAGCGTAGCTGAGAGAATACTACCCTGTGGGACACCCTGCTCTTGTGCATAGAGATCTGACAGGGTAGATCCCACGCGGACTTGAAATACACGCTCACCTAAAAAACTTTGACTAAAACTGGGAAGTTTTCCCCTTAAGCCGAGGTTATGGAGATCTCTCAATATTTCATAACGCCACGTGGTATCATATGCTTTCTCCAAGTCGAAAAAGACAGCTACTACGTGTTCTTTGTTAATAAAAGCATCTCGTATAAATGTTTCTAGTCTTATTAAATTGTCGTTGGTACTACGTTCCGAACGAAAACCTGACTGATATTCTGAAATGAGGTTGTTGGACTCTAAGTACCAGACTAATCTCTTGTTTATCATTCTCTCCAATGTTTTACACAAACAACTTGTCAAAGCTATCGGTCGATAATTCGTAGGTTCTGCATGATCTTTCCCTGGTTTTGGAATTGGTACAACTGTAGCAAAACGCCAGCTCTCAGGACAGACCCCAGTTTCCCAAATATTATTAAAGATATCTAAAAGTGTTGAAAGAGAACTTTTTGGCAGTTGCTTAAGCATCTGATAATGAATTTCATCGGGGCCGGTTGCTGTATGGTGTGATTATTCAATGGCTTCCACTAATTCGGATAAGTTAAAAGGTTTGTTGTATTCTTCGTGATTGTGGGATTTGAAGTTTATATTTCTTTTCTCTTGGTTCTTTTGGAAATTTCTAAAAGTGTCAGAATAATTTCGCGGTGATGAAATGCTCAAAAATGTGCTACCAAGAGTATCTGAAATATCTTTTTTAGTTGAAACGTTTGTGTCAAAACAGGTATTTAAATGTGTAAAACTAGGGGACTTTGTTTTTCCTGAAATTTTTCGTACCATATCCCAAACCTTTTTAATGGGGTTTTGTAGTTCAATTTGGAGACATATTTTTTCCATGACTTTCGTTTGGAAGCTCGGATTGTTCGCCGAGCTTTAGCTCTAAAACTTTAACGTCGTTTAGCTTTTCTGAAGTGGGACTTTTGCAGAACTTATTTAGAGCCTGTTTGCGCTTTTGCATAGCTTCTTTACAGTCTTTATTAAACCAAGGCTTGCTTTTCTTGGTATTTATGGAGGTCTTTGGAATGCATTGTTCTGATATATTAATTAGTGTATCTGTGAAATCAGAAACAATGTCAGATGATTCATTTAAGTGATCAACTGATAACTCTTCTTCGCATAAATTACGGAATAATTCCCAGTCGGCTTTATTCATTTTCCATTTCCGGTTACAGTCCTCATCTGGTTCGTTTACGCTCTCAGTTATAACAGGGAAGTGATCACTTCCGCACTGATCATCATGAACAGACCAGTCATAGTCCAAGAAGAGAGATGGGTGACACAAAGAGAGATCTGAAGAAGATAAATGACCTGTCGCTGGGTGAAGGTAAGTATAAGATTTATCATTCATCAAGCAAAGATCGCTCTTTGCAATAAAATCTTCAACAAGTGCTCCTCTGTTATTAATATCTTTACAGCCCCATAGAATATTGTGACCATTGAAGTCGCCAACTAAAAGATATGGCGATGGAAGTTGATTCAGCAATGAGTCAAGATGTTCGGGCTTTAAAGAAAATAAGGGTGGAATATATAGAGAGCAAATTGCAGTTTCTTTATCCAGAGAAACCGATACTGCTACAGCTTGTAGGTCTGTTTTTAATTTGATCTCTCTTTGTAGTAATAGATATAGTTGTATGAATTGAAACCCCTGACATCAATGTTGTCATCAGTTTTGAAAAAAGTTTCTTGCAAACAAAAAACCGATGGGTTTAATAACGAAATAAGTAATAAGAGTTCATTATAATTTGATTTAAGACCTCGACAATTCCATTGTATTATTTTGTGTTTTAAATCCATTTTATGAAGAGATTAAGACTAAAAACTATTATGGAGCTGCAATTGGTGATATAGATCTGCTACCACCAGCTCGTGGTGTTGCTGACCTCGATCTGTTATTGCCACTTGGTGATGATGGAGTTTCAGCAAACTCCATATCACTGTCACTCAAAGATCCGAATCTTTCTGGAATTTTATATTGTCTCTTTCCATTTTACGTTGTCTGTCTGTTTGTTTTAGAGACATTTGCTTTTTCGGATCTTCCGATCCCTTAGTAGTTCGACCGGAGTCAAGTTTCTCTTTTACATGCGGCGCTGGCTTCGGTACGGTCGCTGTCGACCGATCCGAAGCAACCTGGATTGCGCCATTTGATAACTTGGTTGAACTTTGTGGCACTGGAGTGGTTTTACTCCATGCACCAGATTTTTTTCAGTTCAGCTATGTATGAATCAACAGTCTGTGTTGCGGAGCTGGACACTTTTACACCAGCACCCTTTATGATGCTGGCGTAACTGGTGGTTGGTGTTGCGTTTCGATCCTCAAAAATTTTCCGCGCTTCTGGGAAGGTTATCGCTCTTTGGTATTTTACAGTGAGTATTTTTTTTTCTTTTTTCCATGCCGGACAATCTCGAGAGAAACAGCATGTTTGCCACCACAATTGATGCATTTGGACTCATTCTTACAGTTTGGATGATTATCAACATGTTTGTCTTTACCACAGTTTGGACAAAGTTGTTTCTTCTGACATCTGCTTTCGTGGTGGCCAAAAACCTGACATGAGTAACATCTGAGAGGGTTTGGTATATATACCTCTACGTTAACCGAAAGATATGCTTCTTTGATTTTCTTGGGCAGAACTGGTGTATTAAAGGTCAACACGTAAGTACCTGTTGGCTTCAATACACCATCTCTACGAACTTGGATGTTACGTACTGCAATGACGCCCTCAGATCTCAAGTTGTCAATTATCTCTGCATCGGTGCAAGGACGTAGCTCTGGGCTGCGGATGACACCTTTACACGAATTGAGTGTATTGTGCAGAGACACCTTGACCCTGAGATCAAAGAGCTTTGTGGTACCAAGCAGGCTTTTAACCTGCTGTTCTCTCTAAACTTCCAAAAGGAGATCACCTGACTTAAGCTTTTTGATGCTTTTTGGGTGTCCGGCAATGGATATAATACTCTTTTCAATGACAAAAGGCGATAAACTTGACACAGTGCGAGTTTCTTCGACTGATTTAATAACCAAGAAGCGTGGAAAATTAAAGATCTTTGGTGCTTCAGACTGCTGACTAGACTGTTGACTAGATTGGTGACTGGGATCATCCGTTTCGGATGAATCCGCGTCTTGTTTACGTTTAGATGCGTGGGTGCGGTTATTTTTTTTCCATTAGGCATAAGGAAAAAATTCTAGTTTCGTCCCAAGTGCTCTCCGCCCTCCGTGGAGCCCTACAAGAGAACACCATAATGGAGTGTTTATCCAACTCGCAGGTGTTAGAGATACACGTGAGATATACTCGTATAAACAAAATGCCTACACGATTGATCCGTTTAGCCACCGCCTTCTAGAGATAAAAAGACAGAAAAGGGTAAGGTAAATGGGCATATGGTTGGTATCAGGAAAGATACAAAAAGAGTTGAAGAGAAAGCAAAGCGGTATCTCTAGGGCTCGGCGCGACCAGCCGATTGATCGTGCCGGACCGCACGGCCACCCGTCTACACCGAAAAGCCAGGCCAAAGAGGCGTGTTGGGTACCTGAAGCACCGCCACCTCAGGTAACCCTCAAACTCCAGGATCCCTTCTTCCGGCTTACAGGACGCCACCCACGGCAAACGGGTGGTACTTCCTTTAGCTCTTCCCAGTGGGCACAGAGACCACAGCGGCAATGTGCCCAGTGGGAATTGAGCCCCCAGGGCCACGGCAAGGCAGGAAGTCTAATACCTTGGGGAAGCCTGTCCAGGAAATAATGTTGCTAGGTAAACTGACCAGCTCAAAAATGACCTGAGGATGACTTGGTCGTTAAACTCCAAAATAAATTTATTCAGCTTGAATACTTGCTTGTAACGATTAAGATATATAAAATAGAAGTGAAAGCAATGATCAGGAATCCATACAATCAACCCACAGCTGCCATCAGAGACACCAAAGGGAAAGAAGCACAAATATGAAACAAAAGACCTAATGGAAACACCAATAGCGGAAAGCCAAAAGGACAGTTACTGTCCCACAAAATGGCCAATAGGCTATCCAAAATAAAATAATTTAAGCATCACAAACACCCAAAGACAAACCATAACAAAAATAAACCGCGCGACAGTTTTTTCCGGAAATTGAAAATAATTAAAAGAAACAAGAAAAACAGTGATTAAAATGTCAGTAAACAAATAGTCACTTCATATCAGTTATAGTAAATGCGTTCTGTAAAGGTTTATGCTCTGGAAAAATGAAATTCACCAAAGGAATTGAAACATCGAGTATTCATATTTTCTAGGTTAGATTAACTAGTTTCGACAAACTAGGCCTCATAAGTCACCTTTCAATATATTACAACTCCATTGAACAATTAAAGATATCATCTTTATTGTTTGTAGGATTCCGAAGAAGCTGTCTGAATATCTACGAGGTACCAGACAAATGTTATTGCAATGAAATAAACATGCGTGATCGTCATTCTTGCATTACCTACGACAAATTGTGCGTAACGCCCAACAACTCAATATTACCTCTTCAGATGCGACCGTTAACCTACATGTAAAAGGGCGCGGTGGCTAGTTCAAAGCGTTGTTAAAACGATAACGTCTATTCTGCGATACTTAATAATGATACGTAAGGTGTAACGTAAACCAACCAAAGATCAAAGTTAAAAATGCATTTCAAAACAGAATTTCAACATGGGTTTTGTTGCTTTAACACGACTTTTGGTCCAGAATAGCTTCAAACAACTATGTTCATTGGATTTGAATCAAAAATATATTCTTTATGGGCCTGATTTAAAATACCAACCTGGCGCTAAATTTGCCTATCCCTATCCATTGATCACAAGCTATCACCTTATCAGCACTCTCAGTGCTTTGATTTTCATATCTTCGGGACTACTGCCGAATATTATAATACTAGTATTACTGCCAATATTTACAAAATGATCTGGAAATAGAAGTGCCAAAATGAAAATCACCATAAATGATGAAGTTTTACAGCTTTTTCGATTAGGACCGGTAAGAAAGTAAAGCGACAATAAAGTTAATTGTTCACATCGTATGATGATAAACAGCTTTAACCATCATAAAATATTTAATTATGACTCGCGCGCTTATGATGATGATAATAATAATAATAATAATAATAATAATAATAAAATAAATACACTTTGAACATATACTGTTCTAGTAGCACATGAGTAGTACTGTACTCCGTGATGGTTGGCTTCCAGTTTCGATTGAAGCCATTTGGATTGGATTGGTGATACCCCTCTTTAATCGAGACCATCTAATGACATAACTGGGACAGCCCTGTTCAACAGGTACAGGAAATAAGGCTGCATACTCAGTATTTACGCAGGCGTTTAACCTGCCAGCGAGCACCCACGGTCTATGTTTGGAGCAGAAATAAGGACAACATAAAAAATCAAAGCCCCAAAGGCACTAAAATGACAGATTCCATGGGAAAATTATGACACTTTTTATATTTACATAAATATGTTCTATTTCTATTCTAAATAGAAATGAAGGCAATGATCAGAAATCGATACTATTAACCCACAGCTCCAATCAGAGACACCAAGGGAAAGAAAAAACATGAAACAAGTAGACCCTTTTAAAAAAGGTTTCAAAATTTAGAAAAACCGTTCTGCAAATTTAAATATGATGTCTATACACCGGTGGTATTATGAAGGGCTATTCGATGTTTCGGACTTGTCTTAACGGGCACATGACGCCTGAACCACGCCCCATCAACATCGATGCAACGACATGGCGTCAATTTGACGTTGATACGACGTTGCTACATACTGTGTACCCGCTGAGATATTTTATCTCAAAATTTTTAAGTTTTCAAAATCAAACATCTGTAAACATACAAAACTCGGAAGTTAACAAAAGCAATGTGTAACGTAAGACATATATCACAATGTATAATTTTGCATATTTATTCATTTATTGATATATGGATGAAAACCGCAACTGCAGTTTAAGTAATTTTTTAGTTTCAGTGAAGCTAAAGTTTTATAGTTTTCGATATATATTATTAACATGCAATGGTGTGCAGATTCGTCTTATTAGATTCGTTGAGTTCGATTTTAACTTACTGATCGAACTGCCTTATCAATAAAGATGCCGAAAGCAAAAATTCGCGAATCCGACTACAACTTATTTTATGCTGTATTAAGGAAAAGTCTATTCTGCGCGAAGTTTTGAAACTAATTAATTATCACAGCTGATCTTACATAGACTATCCAGATAACGAGTTAGACAGTATTTTTGCTTGCCACTGTACGGTTTCAGTTTCTCGCGTCACGCCTGATTAAATCGTAGCGTAGTGATATCTTAACCTTTTCAACCATGTCCGGTACAGATATCTATGCAAACAATGTAGATCCTGATGAGATGCTATCTCATCCGGGTCTACATGGCTTGCCTTCTTGTTGACGACTATGGTCTATCCATCTTATTTACATGCAGTAGAATGGACGTGTCCAATTCGGCGATAGAAAACTGTACTTCAGAAACTCTGGATGAAAAGGTTAAAGCTAAACCTACCTGTTTTAACAATAGCAGATGTCATTTTCCTTTTTTCTTGAATTTCGTATCAGAAAACGTGACTTCACATTTCATGCGATTCATCTACTGGAGGCTTACTCATATATGTACAATGCCGAATCTGATCTTCTCTGACAAACAAGGATAAAATCTGAAAATCGTCTGCTTTAAAACTTTGTTTGACGCTTCATGAATAAATAATACTCTTGTTCAGCTATCGATTTTTCGTTTTTCGAAAATCGTGTATCCTCTGGATGGAATGTTTCAATGCGCGATACAGTGTTCAAAAGTATCATCTGAGCGAAACTGCGTCTGAAACTAAATATAAGCCAGACTACATTTTGTGCGGAATTATATTTCTACGGAGGTGAAAATCAGCGGCATCCTGAAAACGCGTATGCTCGCATAGATTATCGTCGGTGAAAACGCTAGTTCCGCAGCTGTGAAGACGCCTTTAAATATATATATATAATAATCTCGCGGGTGTGTTATCGTTATGTTATTTTTACAAAAAATGTCTGGTATATAGTTTTATATTATATATGCATTCCCAAATTTTCAAATCTTTTTTCGCTTTTTAGCTCACCTGAGCCGAAGGCTCATTGGTGAGCTGATAGTATGGCCAGGCAAAAATTCTGTGTGTGTGTGTGTGTGTTCACATTTTCAAACGTCTTCTCCTCCGGAACCGCTGGGCCGATTGTAGTCAAATTTCATGTGGAGGCTCCATGGGGTGGGGGAACGAAAGTTTGCATTTTTGGTCTAGGTCACATGACCAAGATGGCCGCCATGCCCATATATGGTAAAAACCCTTCGAAAATCTTCTCCTCCGGAACCACTGGGCCGATTTGCATGAAACTTGGCATGTAGCACCTGGGACATGGGCCCATCATAAATTGCATAAATGGTGTCCCTGGGATGACCTTGACCTATTTTACGCCAAAGTCTAATTTGGTAACATGGGCATTTCTATGGGAAAAAAATCAAAATGTCGAATATTTTTCAAACCGTTCAAAATAACACCACTAAACCTTATATATTATTGTTCCTTATGATGAGGCGCATTTAGTGACGTGGATTTTGGAACCCTGGCCCCCACCCCCGGGGGGCATGCCCCACCCCCTTTTTGGCACAAAATGCTTAATATCTCCAAAACAGCTAAGATCCCGACCCATAAACCATATATATTCTTGTTCCTTATGATAAGGCGCATTCAGTGACATGGACCTTTGGGTACCGGGGTTCCCCGGGGGGGGGGGGCATGCCCCACCCCTATTTTGCACAAAATGCTTAATATCTCGGAAACGGTTAAGATCCCGACCCATAAACCATATATACTCTTGTTCCTTATGATGAGGCCCATTCAGTGACATGGACTTTTGGACCATGGGGTACCAGGGGTCCGGGGGGGGGGGGCATACCCCACCCCTTTTTTTGCACAAAATGCTTAATATCTCGGAAACGGTTAAGATCTCTATCCATGAACCATATATATTCTTGTTCCTGATCATAAGGCGCATTAAGTGACATGAACCTTTGGACCCGGGGGTCCCAGGGGGGCATGCCCCACCCCCTTTTTTGCATTAAATGCTTAATATCTCGGAAACGGTTAAGATCCCCACCCATAAACCATATATACTCTTGTTCTTTATGATGAGGCGCATTCAGTGACATGGACCTTTGGACCCTGGGTTACCAGGGGTCCGGGGGGTGGGGGTGGGGGGGAAACGGTTAAGATCCCCACCCATAAACCATATATACTCTTGTTCTTTATGATGAGGCGCATTCAGTGACATGGACCTTTGGACCCTGGGGTACCAGGGGTCCGGGGGGGCATGCCCCTCCCCCTTTTTTGCTCAAAATGCTTAATATCTCGGAAAAGGTTAATATCCCCACCCACAAACCATATATATTCTTGTTCCTTATGATAAGGCGCATTCAGTGACATGGACCTTTGGACCCGGGGGTCCCTGGGTGAGGGAGGGGGGCATGCCTAACCCCCTTTTTTCCACAAAATGCTTAATATCTCGGAAACGGTTAAGATCCCCACCCATAAACCATATATATTCTTGTCGCATTCAGTGTAATGGACCGTTGGACCTACGGTTCCAGTGGGGGGTGGGGGGGGGGCTGGGGGCCAACTCCCTTTATTGCATTGAATGCTTAATATCTCGGAAACAGTTGAGATCCCCACCCAGTTACACAGACCTTCGGCCCCTCTTGGCCAAAGATCACATATTAAAGTCTTTGAGGACTTCCTCAGAAAAGTCAGGTGAGCGATTCAGGACCAATGGTCCTCTGGTTTTCTAACACGGTCATAGGCTTGGTGTTCCGTCTGTATATAACGCCTGTGAGAATTTGTTGCATACATAAACGTTTCCTAAATATAAAACAAACATGTTCTTTTCATATCTTCGGGAATAATCTTCGATTAAATTAGAAGTAAAGGCAATGATCAGGAATCGATGCAATTAACCCGTATCTCCCATCTGAGGCACCAAAGGGAAAGAAGCACAAACATGAAACAACTAGACCCTACTGGAAACATCAATAGCGGAAAGCCAAAAGGACAGTTACTTTCCCACAAAATGGCCATCTGGCTATCCAAAACAAAATAATATAAGCAATACTCACACTCAAAGACAAACCATAATAAAGATATACGCTACAGAAGAACCGCCTTGGAACGGTCAGTGAAACGATTTCCACTGGGGATGGGAGTGGGGGTGGGGGGGGGGGCTTAAATCGATTTTACGTGGCCACAATCCTCGCCCTTATTTCTGTCGCGATTAAGACAAATAATTTGTTCAGTCCGCATGAAGGCCTCCTAACTCATCAGTGCAACATCTCCGTAAACACAAATATCAGACAACAACAGAGATGAAACAACAGTGAGGACTCGACAGCAAGAAACCACTGAAATGCTCGAGCAAAGGAAGACCAACAGTTAGACTCCGATGGGCCCGACCAGAGACGGAGCAACATTACTTAAAAGTAAACACTCTCTAATTCTTAGTAAGCCTTTACGCTGGAACGTCATAGAATCTGAGGCCTGACCCACCGACGTTTATTAAAAAGGGAAGCAACTTAAAGGAATCTAATTTAAATAGACAAGTAGTCAGCATTCCGATGGACACAAACAGTGCGACTCCTGTCGCTGATATGTTTTGTAATGCGACTTCATGTTGTCCCTTTCCAAACCAATGCCGATGTAATTGAGATTTTCAATTATACTTCTCGAAATTTTGCTGAACGCACAAATAGTTAGTAGAAACTGTACAAAGATCAGGAATCGATACAATTAACTTACTCCACCCATCAAAGACACCAAAGGGAAAGAAACACAAACATGAAGCTACCAGACCATAATGGAAACCTAAACAAAGGAAGGCCATAAGGACAGTTTCTTTCCCACAAAATGGCCATCCAAAATAAAAAGACACAAGTGATACACACAGTAAGTAACAAGCAACAACATAGAAGAATCGCCTTGGAACGGCCAGTGGAAAGATTTCCACTGCGAGTGGGGGGGGGGGGGGGGGGGGGGGGGCTAAATCGATTTAAATATGGCCATAATCCTCGCCCTTACTTCCGTCGCGATTTAGACAAATAATTTGTTCAGTCCGCATGAAGGCCTCCTAACTCATCAGTGCAACATCTCCGTGAACACAAATAATCAAAGAACCACAGAGGTGAGACAACGGTGAGGACTAGACAGCAAGAAACCACTGAAATGCTGGAGCAAAAGAAAACCAACAGTTAGACTCACCGCAACCTTATTCTAACAATTACGTAGACGCATTATTACGGCTATGTCTAACTGTACTATTACCTCTGCATGTTTTTAAAAAAATGGGACGATTTTGATTTTGGGACTGTAAATTATCTTGTGTTGTCTGGGATGGTGACGTCCTATGCTTTAAGGGGCTTATAATATTATGTCACAACAAAACGCTTCGTTTAAGACTGTAGTCATAATGATAACTAAAAGAAAAAAAAATAAAACAACTCCCGAAACAGGGCCACCAGTATCATATACTATGCAAAAATTTGCACGCTGTGTTTTTCTCTTAGAGCAATTGCACCCCACCCTTCTCGACTAATACTATATAAAAGTCGGGTAAATGGGGTATCGCATTTCCACCTGTTTCTTATGACTGTGGCCAAAAATACTGCGAAGAGACAAATAAAATGGTGCTACGTTACGCAATGGCTAGGTAATGCTGATAAGTCAATTAGAGGTAATTAGAAGCTTTTAACTAGAGGTTATACTCAGCATGCTCTTCGTCCTTTAATCGATTCTGAAAATAATCACAACAGTCATTTCATCAAAATATCCTTCCTTAATAAGGTTTTGGATTTTATAGATTTACCTAGTATCTTCCGGGACAGTTCGGTTATTCCATCCTTTCCTGCTTATTTTCAAAATACTGAAACACCCATAATTTGCTATAAATACAATAAACTTGTTATATTTATCATTTTTAATTTCAATAAACTTGTTTCTGATCTTGATATTGACACTAACATTCCTGATACCTGTGATTGTAATAATTCAGTGTATTGCTATCGTGCTGCTGGTCATATTATTACTGGCAGTTTAAAATTTATTCCTGATTCAAGGATACGTAATATAATTTTTAAAGGACCGAAATAGCGATAAATGTAGATATGAAATCGCTGCTGCCTTGCAATAATCTGGTAATCGATGGTGTAAACGAGAGTATGTTGAGCATAAAGCTCTTAAATAATGGAAACTAAGCATTCTGAAATTAGTGAACAATCGCATTCCTTTTTATTTGCAAAATACGAACTTTTTATCTTCTACACCTAAGCCGTCTTTATGTCACCTTAAACTAGGTATTCAAGACTTTCACTGCAGCTGATGTTGTGCCGTGTGGCGGCGGTAAAACGTCTCCCCGTACATCAATTATAGTGCAGTTTATATTTTACTTTTGGTCCTTTGAGATCAGCGTGAATATTCTGAGAAATCAGAAATAAATTATTGGTTTAGACTCATATTCCAGACAGGTTTTTAATTATTTGGACCCCATTTCGATTTATATCAGTCTTTGAATCGACTGCCTATTCGAAATTCGTAAAATTGCAGTATGTTTCCTCTGGCTTTCTTTGCCGGATCATTACAGGGTCACTGATGAGGCTTTATTAGCCGAAACTACGTAGTATGACCCATCTTCTTTCTTATGAATGTTTTCATTGCTCTTAAAGGAACTCATTTTTTATTTTTATTTCATAAGAAGTTTGTTTTGGCTCCAGCTGATAAGGTCGCTAAGAATGCGGTCGTTGTTTGACGGCTTCACTATGTTAACACTCTTCAGCAAGAACTTAATGGTACTAAGGCCTATGAACTTCAGCCTTTAGCTGTAGAGAGGGCTTTAGTTGATGACCACATTTGTCATTCAGCCACCAAGGATGCTGTCTGTGTTACAAAAGGCCAAGACAAATTTCCTACGTTATATTGATTACCTAAACTTCATAAAAGACCATACAAAGCACGGTGTATTGCAAATTCAAGCTCTAGTACCACCACTGAATTCTCCAAATTATTAACTTCATGTTTTACTGCAATCAAAACACATGTCATTAAATATTGCGACAAAGTCTACTGGAGATCAGGTAGAAATCTGTTTTGGTCTATAAAACATTCTAATGAAGTTTTAAATAAATTGAAATCCAGGTGTTTTCGTGCTTCAAGTCTGTCTACTTATGATTTTCCGCCCTTTACATTACACTTCCTCATAATGTTATAAAAGAAAAACATAATGATTTAATTGAATGGACATTTCATAGGGAAGACTCCCTCTATCTTGCATGTAATGTAAGAAATACTTGTTTTCACTTCTGAAGAGCATAAAAAATATACTTGATGGTCATGTCAGACAGTGTGTGAAGCTCTCACCTCACTTGACAATATTTACATAAAACTTGGTACTAATTTATTTAGACAAGTTGTGGGTATTCCGATGGGTACTAACTGCGAACCCCTTGTGGCTGATCTGTTTTTGTATTGCTTTGAGGGAGACTTCATGATGTCCCTTTCTGCTGAAAACAAATCTGAAATCATTGAAGCTTTCAGCTCGACTTCTAGATATTTTGATGATTTATTAAATATTGGCAATACCTATTTTGATGGTTTGATCAGTCAAATATAGCCCCAGAACTTCAGTTAAAAAAAGCAAATTCTTCTGATACCGAGGCCCCGTTTTTGGACTTGCATCTATCCATTGTAGATAGGTTTGTTTCTTGCAAAATTTATGATAAACGCGATGATTTTAATTTTGAGATTGTAAATATTCCTTTTTTGGATGGTGATGTTCCTCGTGCGCCATCCTATGGCGTTTATATTTCGCAATTAATTCGATTTGCCAGAGTGTGTAGTCATGTAACTGACTTCAAGCCTCGTAATAAATTGTTACCTGCTAAACTTTTTAATCAGGGTTATCGGTACCATAAACTACGCAAAGCCTTTTCAAAATGTATAGACGTCATTCTGATTTAATTTCAAAATTCAATATTGGACTTAAATCTCTTTTGCAACAAGGTCTAACGGAACCCGAATTTTATGGTGACTTAGTATATAAATTAAGAAATATATAACCGCAATGACTTCAGCATCCAATTTCGTAAAACCATTCTTCAGTATAAAAAGATCGGGTGCAACATAATTGTTATACGACAGACTGCATGCATGGTAACCCAATCACGGTTGACAACTTTGCTTTCCTCTTTAATTGCACGCCGGTGGATCAGGCCTCAGATTCTATGACGGTTCCAGCGTGAAGGCTTACTGTGAATTAAAGAGATCTAATTCAATGTAATGTTTGTTGGTGCCTGATGCTCTGTCTCCGGTCGGGCCCATCGGAGTCCAACTGTTGGTTTTCTTTTGCTCCAGCATTTCACTGGTTTCGTGCTGTCGAGTCCTCACCGTTGTTTCATCTCTATGGTTGTCACGGAGATGTTGCACTGATGAGTTGCGAGGCCTTGATGCGGACTGAACAAATTATTTGTCTTAATCGCGACGGAAGTAAGGGCGAGGATTATGGCTACGTAAAATCGATTTAAGCTCCCCAGTGGAATTCGTTTCACTAGCCGTTCCAAGGCGGTTCTTCTGTCGCGGTTTATTTTTGTTATGAGTTGTCTTTGTGTGTTGTGTCGCTTATATTATTTTGTTTTGGATAGCCACTTAGCCATTTTGTGGGAAAGTAACTGTCCTTTTGGCTTTCGCTATTGATGTTTCCATTAGGGTCTGTTGTTTCATGTTTGTGTTTCTTTCCCCTTGGTGTCTCTTATGGCAGCTGTGGGTTAATAGTATCGATTCCGGATAATTGCCTCCACTTCTATTTTCTATACTAAAAATATAAAATTTAAAAAGTCAATTAGTTAGTAAAATAACCGAGGTGAAAATTACAATCTGCATCAAATTTTAATCAAATTATAAGGTCTAAATGTTTTGCTATGTGAAAAATAAGTGTTTTAAGATCAGACGATGAGAACGGATCTGAAAAGTTATTGAATAAAACTAGATAAAGTGAGTATTGCCAACGGCTGTGAGCAGAGCCATTATTGGAGATAGAATATTTGTTTGATTTGAGGTTTAACGTCCCCGTTAACATTGTAAAGGTCATTTTGGAGACGTTGGTTCCAATTTTGTGGGACTATTACCCGACACTGAGATGAAATGATATCTCAAGCCCTGTCGCCCATTGAAACCAGTAGAGTTTATATGCGTGGACAAGCCGACTCCCACCGCTTTACCTGGGCAGGCTTAGATCATCTAAGCGGTTTACCAGTACCCGTGTGCGGGTAGATCCCAGGGGCATGATTGGCAGGATTTATGTAGGTGACCACTTGACCAAAAACCTTAGGCAGCTTTTCCTCCTACCTGATGATGCTTCTAATGAAATTTGATCAAGATTGGCCTTGAGGTATTAGAGATATACTTAACTGAAATTGTTTACGGACGCACGCACGGACACACGACGGACAAAATGTGGTCACAAAAGCTCACCTTGTCAATTCGTGACAGGTGAGCTGAAAAGATTTGATAAAGCATAAATGTAATAGTAAATACAGCTCGTAAAAGCATTCTTCGATATAAAACGATTGGGTACAACATACGGCATACTGCTTACATGGCAGTTAACTCAATCACGGTTGACAACATTGCTTCTCTCTTTAATTGCACGCCGGTGGGCAGGCATCAGGTTATATGGGGGTTCCAGCGTAAAGGCTTACTGAGAATTAGAAATGAATTTTATGTAATGTTGATTGATGCCTAATGCTCTGTCTCTGGTCGGGCCCATCGGAGTCAAACTGTTGGTTTTCTTTTACCCCAGCATTGCAGTGGTTGCTTGCTGTCGAGTCCTCACCGTTGTGTCATATTTGTGGTAGTTTGATTTTTGTGTTCTCAGAGATGTTGCACTGATGAGTTAGAAGGCTTTTAGGATCTTGATATTGACACTTACACTCCTGATACCTGTGATTGTAAAAAATCAATGTATTGCTATTATGCTGTTGGTCATATTATTACTGACAATTTAAAAAATATTCCTGATTCTAGGATACGTAATATAATTTCTGAAAGACCGAAATATCGATTTCCTTCTAAAATTGATTTCAATAAATGTAGAGATGAATCGCTGCTGTCTTGAATGAATTTGGTAATCGATTGTGTAAACGATAGTATGTTGAGCATAAAGCTCTTAAAGGCATTTATTCTTGATTATTGAGGACTATCATTTCATTACATACTATTATGTAGCCCTCAGTGCTCACTGGAGAGAAGTCCTCTGTCTTCAACAGGTAAGGGGCCGCCTTGGGGAAAATCAATAAATTACTTACTGTTGACTGGTGTACATTATTGATTTTCCCCTTAAGTGTCTCAGTCAGGGGATTCAACAAGAGCTACTAATCACCTTATTAAGGGCCGCCTTTGATCTGCTATAGTCAGTATATCACAGGGGGCAATAAAACAATTATGGACACACGGTGTGTTTTACTGTTACAGAATAAATGCCTTTAAAGAATGGAAACTTAGCATTCAGAAATTAGTAAATAAACGCATTTCGTTTTATTCTCAAAATAACAACTTATTACCTCCTAAACCTAAGATGTCCTTATGTCACCTTAAACTAGGTTTTCAAGAATTGCATAAGAAGTTTGTTTTGGCTCCAGCAGATAAGGCCGCTAACAATGTGGTCGTTGTGTGACGGCTTCACTATGTTAACCCTCTTCAGCAAGAACTTCATGGTACTAAGGCCTTTAGCTGAAAAGAGGGCTTTAGTTGATGACCACATGTGTAAGTCAGCCACCAAGTTTGCTATCTGCGTTACAGAAGGCCAAGACAAGCTTCCTACGTTATATTCGTTACCTAAACTTCATAAATGACCATACCAAACACGTTTTATTGCAAATTCAAGCTCCTGTACCACCACTGAACTCTCTAAATCATTAACTTCATGTTTAACTGCCATAAAAAACATGTGATAAAATATTGCGACAAAGTCTTCGAAAGATCAGGTAGAAATCTCTTTCGATATATAAAATTCTAATTAAGTTTTAAATAAATTGAAATCAAGGCGTTTTCGTGCTTCAAGTCTGTCTACTTATATTTTTTCCACCCATTACACTACACTTCCTCATAATCTCATAAAAGAAAACTTAATGATTTAACTGAATGGGCATTTCATAGGGAAGACTCCCTCTATCTTGCATGTGATAGTGGAGGGGCTTTGTTCGCTTCTGAAGAGCATAAAAATTATACTTTATGGTCATGTCAGAAATTGTGTGAAGCTCTCACCTTTCTATTTGACAATATTTACATAGGATTGCTGGGTTGTTTAGACACGTTGTGGATATTCCGATGGATGCTTTTTGCGCTCCCCTTGTGGCTGATCTGTTTATGTTTTGTTATGAGAGAGACTTCACGGAGATGGTGCACTGATGAGTTAGGAGGCCTTCATGCGGACTGAAAGAATTGTTTGTCTAAATCGCAACGGAAGTAAGGGCGAGGATTGCGGCCACGTAAAATCGATTTAAGCCCCCCAGTAGAAATCTTTCCACTGACCATTCCAATGATGGGAGATGTGGGTTAATTGTATCAACCTTGCAAGGCACCTTGAATCCACGAAATGATATAAAAAGATTGGGTACATCATAAATGTTTTAATACAGGCACATGGATGGTAGTTAACCCAATCAGTCCTCGTCGCTGTCTTATCTCTGTGGTTGTTTGATTATTGTGTTCTCAGAGATGTTGAGTTAGGCGGCCTTCATGCGGACTGAACAAATTATTTGCCTAAATCGCGACGGAAGTAAGGTCGATGATTGCAGCTGCGTAAAATTGGTTTAAACACCCCCTCCCAGTGGAATTCGTTTCACAGATCGTCCCAAGGCGGTTCTCCTACCGCGGTTTATTTTGTCATGGTTTGTCTATTGAGTGTGTGTATCGCTTATATTTTGTTTTGGATAGCCAATTGGCCATTTCGTGGGAAAGTAACTGTCCTTTTGTATTTCCGCTATTGATGTTTCCATTAGGGTCTAGTTATTTCATGAATGTGGTTCTTTTCCTTTGGTGTAACCCATGGGCGCTTTGGATTAATTGTATCGATTCCTGATCATTGTCTCCACTTCTATTTTGCTAACGTTGCTTTTCTCTTTATTTGCACGCCAGTTGGTTGGGCATTGAGCAGCAGCTATGCCGACTCCGGCCAATACTAATTGGCCGAAACTAGCAAGTCTGGTCCAGAAAAATCTTGTATACTCCATGGTTTTCAGTTCTGTGCTGTAGTCTTTGCTTAAAAAAGGATTACCCTTTTTCACATTATTTAACTTCACAACAGTTGGTATTAATGGGAATGTGAATCGGCCGTAAATGTCTCCGTACCCTTCATCATAGATAGGGTTATATTTTCTATTCCATTGGGATCATTGATTTCACTGCGGAATTTAGAAAATGTTTGAAGGTCACTGATGATGCCAAGCCGAAACTAGCTAGTTTCGCTCAGAAAAATCTTGCACATTCTGTGGTTTTCAGTCAGCATTGTATTCTTTGCTTCAAAGGGGTTACTTTTTACAGAACATTTACTTTTTAAAGTAATGTCGGTTGGTGTTTGATGTTCTGTCTCAGGTCGAGCCCACCGGAGTCCATCTGTTGGCTTTGTTTAGCTCCAGCATTTATTTAAAGTTATTTCACGCTGTAGAATCTTCATCGTTGTTTCCACTCTGTATTTCTTTGATTTTTATTTTGTTGATTTTTATTTTGTTGGAGATGTCGCACTGGTGAGTCAGAGATCCTTCATTCGGACTGAACAATTATTTGTCTAAACAGCGACAACAAAACCGAGGGTAAGGATTAGTTCCACGAAAAATCGATTGAAGCCCCCTCCCAATCTTTTTATTGAACGTTCCATGGCGGTTCTTTTGTTGTGGTTTATTATTGTAATAGCTCATCTTCGCACGTATGTATTACTGATATATTTTTATTTTGGATTGCAGTTTGGTTATTTTGTGGGGCAGTTATTGTCCTTTTGCTTTCACTTCTATTTTAAGCCTTTGTCATTCGTTGTTTCACAGTTTCTTGTTTTTTCCCCTTATATATGTTAATACAGCACATATATAGTTCTTTAATTATTAAATATAATAGGTTCACCGCGACAATTTTATAGGGGCGAGCTAATCACGAATGTAGTTTATACCAATCTAAACAAGTCAAGGGGTTGTGTTATAATTTAGCGAATTTCGCCATACAATTCTGCAGTCAGCGCAATCCAGGTTGCTTCGGATCGGTCGACAGCGACCGTACCGAAGCCAGCGCCGCATGCGAAAAAAGAAACTCGACTCAGGTCGAACTAATAAGGGATCATTAGATCCGAAAAAAAAAACAACACATGTCTCAAAAACAAACAGACAGACAACGTAAAATGGAAAGAGACAATATAAAATTCCAGAACAGATTCGGATCTTTGAGTGACAGTGATATGGAGCTCACTGAAACTCTATCATCACCAAGCGGCAATAACAGATCGAGGTCAGCAACACCTAGAGCTGGTGGTAGCAGATCTATATCACCAATTGCAGCTCCAATATAGTTTCTAGTCTTAATCTCTTCATAAAATGGATTTAAAACACAAAATAATACAATGGAATTGTCGAGGTCTTAAATCAAATTATAATGAACTCTTATTACTTATTTCGTTATTAAATCCATCGGTTTTTTGTTTGCAAGAAACTTTTTTAAAAACTGATGACAACATTGATGTCAGATTTTTCAATACATACAACTATATCTATTCTGATGGTAACAAACCATCTGGTGGCAGTTCAATTTTTGTTAAATCATGTTTACCACAAAGAGAGATCAAATTAAAAACAGACCTACAAGCTATAGCAATATCGGTTTCTCTGGATAAAGAAAGTACAATCTGCTCTATATATATCCCACCCTCATTTTCTTTAAAGCCCGAACACCTTGACTCATTGCTGAGTCAACTTCCATCGCCATATCTTTTAGTCGGCGACTTCAATGGTCACAATATTCTATGGGGCTGTAAAGATACCAATAACAGAGGAGAACTTGTCGAAGATTTTATTGCAAAGAGCGATCTTTGCTTGATGAATGATAAATCTTATACTTACCTTCACCCTGCGAAAGGTCATTTGTCTTCTTTAGATCTCTCTTTGTGTCACCTATCTCTCTTCTTGGACTATGACTGGTCTGTTCATGATGATCAGTGCGGAAGTGATCACTTCCCTGTTATAATTGAGAGCGTAAACGAACCAGATGAGGACTGTAACCAGAAATGGAAAATGAATAAAGCCGACTGGGAATTATTCCGTAATTTATGTGAAGAAGAGTTATCAGTCGATCACTTAAATGAATCATCTGACATTGTTTCTGATTTCACAGATACACTAATTAATATATCAGAACAATGCATTCCAAAGACCCTCACAAATACTAAGAAAAGCAAGCCTTGGTTTAATAATGACTGTAAAGAAGCTATTCAAAAGCGCAAAAAGGCTGTAAATAAGTTTTGCAAAAGTCCCACTTCAGAAAAGCTAAACGACGTAAAAGTTTTTAGAGCTAAAGCTCGGCGAAAAATCCGAGCTTCCAAACGAACGTCATGGAGAGATTATGTCTCCAAATTGAACTACAAAACCTCCATTAAAAAGGTTTGGGATATGGTACGAAAAATTTCAGGAAAAACAAAGTCCCCTAGTTTTACACATTTTAATACTGGTTTTGACACAAAAGCTTCAACTAAAAAGATATTTCAGATACTCTTGGTAGCACATTTTTGAGTAATTCATCACCGCGAAATTATTCTGACACTTTTAGAAATTTCCAAAAGGACCAAGAGAAAAGAAATCTAAACTTCAAATCCCACAATCACGAAGAATACAACAAACCTTTTAACTTATCCGAACTAGTGGAAGCCATTGAAAAATCACACGATACAGCAACCGGCCCCGATGAAATTCATTATCAGATGCTTAAGCATCTGCCAACAAGTTCCCTTTCAACACTTTTAGATATCTTTAATAATATTTGGGAAACTGGGGTCTGTCCTGAAAGCTGGCGTTTTGCTACAGTTGTACCAATTCCAAAACGAGGGAAAGATCATGCAGAACCAACGAATTATCGACCGATAGCTTTGACAAGTTGTTTGTGTAAAACATTGGAGAGAATGATAAACAAGAGATTAGTCTGGTACTTAGAGTCCAACAACCTCATTTCAGAATATCAGTCAGGTTTTCGTTCGGAACGTAGTACCAACGACAATTTAATAAGACTAGAAACATTTAACGAAATGCTTTTATTAACAAAGAACACATAGTAGCTGCCTTTTTCGACTTGGAGAAAGCATATGATACCACATGGCGTTATGGAATATTGAGAGATCTACATAACCTCGGCTTAAGGGGAAAACTTCCCAGTTTTAGTCAAAGTTTTTTAGGTGAGCGTGTATTTGAATTCCGCGTGGGATCTACCCTGTCAGATCTCTATGCACAAGAGCAGGGTGTCCCACAAGGTAGTATTCTCTCAACTACGCTATTCAACACCACAATAAATAATATTGTACAATGTTTGGACGACAAAACAGACTGTTCATTGTATGTTGATGATTTTTGTATATGTTACCGTTCAAAAAACATGAAAACAATTGAACGAAAGTTACAACAAAAACGAATAGAAGAATGGACTGATAAAAAAGGTTTCAAGTTCTCCAAGTCGAAAACGCAGTGTGTTCATTTTTGTAAGCTACGGAAGAAACACGACCACCCTTCCCTGTTTTCATACGGATCACAAATTCCTGTTGTTGAAGAAGCCAAATTTCTTGGGGTCATATTTTGCCAAAAGTTATCTTTTATTCCCCATATTAAATATCTTAAAGCGAAATGCTTAAAAGCTTTGAATCTTTTAAAAGTTTTAGCTCATACAAGTTGGGGAGCAGATCGGTACACTTTATTACAGCTTTACCGGTCTCTGATAAGATCTAAATTAGATTATGGGTCTGTTGTTTATGGTTGTGCCAGAAAGTCTTATTTAAAATCTTTGGATACTATACATCACCAAGGCCTTCGTCTGGCTATCGGGGTCTTCCGTACTTCTCCTGTATTAAGTCTTTATGTGGAAGCAGGTGAACCATCTTTAACTTCGCGCAGAGAGAAACTTTCTCTTCAGTATGCTATTAGACTTGCTGCTAATCCATCTAACCCGGCATCCAAAGTTTCATTTTCAGCTGAATTTGTAGCTAAGTATGAAACTAAACCCACAGCAATCAAACCTTTTGGATTACGTATATTACCACTGCCAGAAATTTCAGGTATTGACCTTAAAAATATTTAAAAACATGAAACGGCCGAAGTTCCATCTTGGTGTATTATAAAACCTTCTATTCTGTTTGACTTATATGATGGCAAAAAATCTGAATCAAATCCAATACCACTCAAACAAAACTTTCAGGTACTGCCGTCACGTTATGATGATTACCAGCAAGTCTATACTGATGGTTCCAAAGAAGGAGAAAAAGTTGGTTGTGCGTATGTTTCTCAAGATACGCACCAAACCTTGCGCCTTCCAGATGGTTCATCTATTTTTACAGCTGAAGCCAAAGCAATAGACCTAGTTTTAGATTTTATCAGTTCTTCAACATTTCGAAAAGCAATTATATTTTCTGATTTACTTTCTGTGCTTAAGGCATTAGACCATTCATCATCTAAAAATCCTCAAATACAAAAGTTGATTGAAAAACATCATGAAATTTCTAAAACACACCAAATTTTGTTTTGATGGCTTCCGAGCCATATTCGCATTGTCAGCAATGAAAATGCTGACAAGAAAGCAAAGGAATCGCTCAATCTTGATCCATCTGTTTTTATAATTCCTTTTAATAATTTTAAACCATTTATCAACAGATACATCTTGTCGGAAAGGCAAGGCGAATGGGACCGTGCAATAAATAACAAACTCCATGCCATTAAATCTGTCGTTGGAACAAAATGCTCTCCTCCACAGTTTTCGAGGAAAGCGGATGTAGTATCAACGCAACGGCGCATCGGCCATACTAGAGTTACTCATTCTTATATTTTAATGGTGATGATCAGCCTTCTTGTGTAGGTTGTGAGCAGCCATTCACTGTGAAACATTTTTTAATTGACTGTGTTGACATTTCACCCTCGCGTAACTTGTATTTCAAAGCTGACACTTTACAACAACTGTTTCAAGATGTACCTGTTGATAATATTAATTTATTCTTAAAAGAAATTGGACTTTTTCATAAAATCTAACTGTTCCAGATTTTTATACATTATCATTCTGACTTTTTACTTTTAATATCCTCATAATTCTTCATGCCGTTTAACCATTAACCGTTTGACGCTTATGACCCACAAAGAGGGTTGACGCGTCGTTAAACACGAAATCATCATTATCAATTCTGCAGTCAATGTGACATATTAAAGGACATTCAGTGCCATGACACCGTCGTGATATGACTGAAAAATTGTTGAAAGCGACGTTAAACCCGAATTCACACACACACACACACACACACACACAGTGCCATGGCGCGCACACGTAGCATTACAGCACGTCAAAGAGTACAACGTTTCTGGCGACACCGCGCCTCAGAGACGTCAGAAACAGCATGGTCGCTCGAAATTTTGTTTGGTTTGATTTGAGGGTTAACGTTCCCGTCAACACTGTATAGGTCATTTTGGAGACTTTGCTGCCAATGTTTCGGGACGAAACTACGTAGTATGACCCATCTTCTTTCTTATTAAAGTTTTCATTGCTCTTAAAGGAACTCATTTTTGATTTTTATTTGCCTTCACTGCAGCTGGTGTTGTGCCGTGTGGCGGCCGTAAAACGTCTCCCCGTACATCAACCATAGTGCAGTGTATATTTTACTTTTGGTCCTTTGAGATCAGCGTGAATATTCTGAGAAGTCAGAAATGAATTATTGGTTTAGACTCATATTCTAGACAGGTTTTTAATTATTTGGACCCCATTTTGATCTATATCAGTCTTTGAATCGACTGCCTATTCGAAATTCGCAAAATTGCAGAATGTTTCCTCTGGCTTTCTTTGCCGGATCATTACAGGGTCACTGATGAGGCTTTATTAGCCGAAACTACGTAGTATGACCCATCTTCTTTCTTATAAATGTTTTCATTGCTCTTAAAGGAACTCATTTTTGATTTTTATTTACCCGACATTGAGATAAAGTCCTATCACTCAATAAAACCAATAGGTTAATAAGCATGGGCGGTCCGACTCACAACCTTTGCCTGGGCAGACTTAGATCCTCTGAGCGGTTTACTAGCACTCGTGTGCGGTCGGTTTCAGCTCTGCGAGGAAGCACCATGCAACCCATCTATTTCTTCAAGCCCCGATGGGCGGGGGCCACATGGTCGCTCGAATAAAAGTTTATCGGCGCTTTGTATTCTGTATGAAGATATGCACATACAGTCGAACTTCGATGGCTCGAACTTGTCGGGACTTTGGAAAAAATTTCAAGCCATCGGTAGTTCGAGCCATTGGAGTCCATTTCGGCAAGATCCATCTTTGTGTACTATGATTTTTTATCATAGCTGCGGCGATTTTGGTGACTTCTGGTACATTTATCGGTCATAATTTAAGCACGTAGTATACCTTTCGCACTTACAGGGAGATAAGAAAATACAACAATAATAAATCTTTTAATTTTATTTACAAGATGAAAAGTTTAAAATACAACAGAGTACATGACTGCAGGAGTGAATGATGTGCCGTATTTTGGTCCGTATTTTAAGGCAAAGACTGTAATTTTGGCAGGTCTTATTCAATGCGGGTGTGAAATTTTAATTTGTGAAAAATATTTTGCCAGCTTTTATTTCCTTATGCCGCCTCATTATCCCTACGCGCCTGCGTGACTTGATCGATAAAATTTGAATTTTTTAAAAAGGTAATTAGTGCGAGCCATTGGTGGGATTGTACAAAGAAAATGCACTCTAGGGACCAGGCTTTTACTCGTGCGCCATCCTATGGCGTTTATATTTCGCAATTAATACAATTTGCTAGGGTGTGTAGTCTTGTAGCTGACTACATCATAGCGTAGATTATATTTTCTTGTCCTTTGGGATCATTGATTCCATTGTGGAATTTTGAAAATATCTGAGGGTAACTGATGAGGCCTAATTGGCCGAAACTAGCTAGTCTGGCCCAGAAAACATGTACACTCCATATTTTTCACTTCTGTGGTGTATTCCTTGCTTCCAAAGGATAACCCTTTTATAGAACATATTCAACACTCGTAATAAATTATTAACGGCTAAACTTCTGAATCAGGTTTATCGGTACCATAAACTACGCAAAGCCTTTTCAAAATTTTATAGACGCCATTCTGATTTACTCGTGCGCCATCCTATGGCGTTTATATTTTGCAATTAATTCGATTTGCTAGAGTGTGTATTTATGTAACTGACTTCAACACTAGTAATAAATTATTAACGGCTAAATTTCTGAATCAGGGTTATCGGTACCATAAACTACGCAAAGCTTTTTCAAAATTTTATAGACGCCATTCTGATTTAATTTCAAAATTCAATATTGGACTTAAATCTCTTCTGCAACAAGGTCTATCAGAACCTGAATTTTATGGTGACATAGTATATAAATTCAGAAAAAATATATAACCGCAATGACTTTAGCAACCAATTTCGTAAAATCATTCTTTGATATAAAAAGATTGGGTACAACATGGATATTTTACGACAGACTGCATGCATGGTAGTTAACCCAATCACGGTTGGCAACTTTGCTTCCCTCTTTAATTGCACGCCGGTGGGTCAGGCCTCAGATTCTATGACGGTTCCAACGTAAAGGCCTATTGAGAATTAGAGAGATCTAATTCAAGGTAATGTTGGTTGGTGCCTGATGCTCTGTATCTGGTCGGGCCCATCGGAGTCTAACTGTTGGTTTTCTTTTGCTCAAGCATTTCAGTGGTTTCTTTCTGTCGAGTCATCACCGTTGTCTCACCATTGTGGTTCATTGAATATTTTATGTTCACGGAGATGTTGCACTGATGAGTTAGGAGGCCTTCATGCGGACTGAACAAATTATTTGTCTAAATCGCGACGGAAGTAAGGGCGAGGATTGTGGCCACGTAAAATCGATTTAAGCCCCCCAGTGGAAATCTTTCCACTGACCGTTCCAAGGCGGTTATTCTGTGGCGATTTATTTATGTTGTCGTTTGTTACTTACTGTGTGTATTACTTGTGTCTTTTTATTTTGGATGGCCATATGGCCATTTTGTGGGAAAGTATATCCTTCCTTTGTTTAAGTTTCCATTATGGTCGGGTCGCTTAATGTTTGTGTTTCTTTCCCTTTGGTGTCTTTGATGGGTGGAGTAAGTTAATTGTATCGATTCCTGATCTTTGTTTTACTTCTACTTAGAGTTCGAGGGTTCGAGCCATCGTGGTTCGAGCCAAGGGTGGCATGTTTACTTAAAATGAATAGGGATTTTGCCGGGACTGAAAAGTCAGTTCGACCCAAACGTGGTGTTCGAGCCTGCCGAGTTTGACCCATCGAAGTTCGACTGCACATGGTTTATTTAGATTTAGAAATTATTTTAACGTCTAGACGCAACCGCAGTTGCATCGCGCATTTATTTCAACAGACAAGTCAAATCAGGAAAGCCCGAGAGGGTAAGAATCTAGCTGAAATTTCTGAAAACTAATTTAAATATATATAGCAATGACAATAATTTGCAGGTTGGTTGGTTTTCTGGGTACAATGTGTTGCATGTTGTTAACACTTACAAATGAGGTATACTGGGATATCTGAAAATTATGTCCTGTCTATAAATGGTCAATAGATGTATTATAGGTCAGTAGAAGGCATTATTGGTCACTACCTGTTATAGAGTGCAGTCATTCTAACACCTTTATTACGTTATTAGAATAGCTGACTGCGGTATTAAATTCGCTTTATGACATTGGTGTTCATATTGCTTTGTTTTTGCCCTCATGTCACCGTGGCTATAGGTGGTTGTGTTCTTTGCGTATCTTTACCTAGGTAACAAGTTTTCTGTTCTGTTTGTGTGTCTTTCCCTTTGGTGTCTCTGATGGGAGCTGTGGGTTAATTGTATCGATGCCGGATCATAGCCTCTACTTCTATTTTATCATTACTGGACTGTTTTTCGCTTATCAAATTTTACAATTTCATTCATATATCCTGTGGTTCTTTTTCTTGTTTGCCTTACGACACTCCTTACAAACGGGTCTTAGCGAACCAGTTTAACCCATTTCAGACTGGAAACCCCTAAACGGGTACCATGGCAAACAGTGCAGTCCCAGATCAGACGCCGCAGAACGCCTGATCAGGGCCTCCACTGTTTGCAAAAGTTCAGCCATTTTCCAAATCAATTTTGAAGAAAACACAACCTGACACCCCTAAATTTTGAGGACTCCTGCTATTTATAAGGAGGAAGATTCCATTTGGTACGAAAAGGTTAACTCGGATACGAGTACTGTTCAAACATGAATGCAAGTAGAACGTCTTCTTATGCACTAATGCGAAAATCACCTGGAAATAAATATCACAGCGTAGAAAAACATTTTACCTATACATTGATACCAAACCTGTTAAAATCCGTGCACTCTAGCCATGTATATCATTCGATAAACACTGTCTACTCTTGTATACTAATACAAAACATGGTTGGAAGAAGGTCAGAGTACGCCGTTGAAATAAGGTCCTATATTAAGAATCGTTGTATTCTTAGTCTACGGTGAAAAGACATTTTTGATGAAATATGTTCGGTTTATGGGCATAATGAAATGTCTTTTCCGACAGTTTTTCGTTGGTGTAAGAAATTCAGCTGTGGGCTAGGCTCAACAGAAGATGCACTACATGATCGTCGGCCGAAAAGAGCAACATCTGCCAAGATGGTTGCTAGAGTGAAAAAAATAGCTAGTATGCTTGGCATCTCATTAGGAGCAGCTCATACAATTCTGAAACGGGAATTGAAAATGAGAAAGATCTGTGCTAGATGGATTCCCCATCTGTTGACAGATGAGCAGAAAAAGACACGCGTTCAGTGCGCCAAGAAGTTGCTTAAAAAGTTTCCAAATTACAATGCACGGTCTTTCGCTAATGTCGTCACAGGTGAGGAGACATATGTTCACTTTTTTGAGCCAAAACGAAAGATTCAGAACAAAATATGGGCAACAAAGTATTGCAAAATACCATGCATTGCAAAGCGGACCATGAACGTCAAGAAGGTAATGTATGCCATATTCTTTTCAAATCAGGGCCTGCTGTTCAGGTTGCTGTGCCTAAGGGAAAATCTGTAAATGCGAAGTTTTACAAGAATAAAGTTCTTCGAAAATTGAAGAAATATTTCAAAGAACGAAGACCCGCATCTGGTTTGTCCAATGTAAGATTGCTACATGACAATGCGTCATCGCACAAGGCGTTCATTGTGCAAGACTATCTGCAGCAGGAAAATGATGTTATTCCCCTGACCTTGCCCCTTGTGACTTTTTTTTGTTCCCGCGGCTGAAAAAATACTTTTCTGGTCAAATATTTGTACAGCGCAAACACCTCGGTTCTGCAATATTCCAGTACCTTCATAGTATACCTCGAAAAGACTACCAAAAAGCATTCAATGGTTAGATCAGAAGACTGAAAGTTTGTATATCTGTTAAAGGGGAATACTTTGAGGGGACAAAATAAATTTTTCATCGAAATCTATCACGGAATCATTTTTATGTGCTTAGTTGCATTCATATTTGAACAGCTCTTGTACCAGAATATTTCGAAGGGTATTTGCTGAATAGTACAAAAGAAATGTTTAAAACGAAATGGAAAACAAGAAATAACAGTTAATCTATCCAGTTTACCTTTAGCTTTAACTAGCTAAACATTAAGAAATGCACCCAAACGCAAATCTCAGCTCTGTCTTTCAATGGAACGGTTTGTGTTCTTACTGTTCGTTTACTTATTTGTACATAAGGCATGATTTGGTCTTAACCATCTAACCAATGGGGACGTTAACTGGAGGCCTCCTGTGCAGGTTAAAGACCCCTACCGTAATTACATGATTACTGTGTAGGCTTTCAACCCTGCAAACCTGGAGTGTATGTAATGTACACCTGCAAGTAATGGTCAAATGTGACAGATCGCAGCTTAAGCAGAAAGAAAGAAGGAAAATCTAACTCTGGTAAGTATATCGGACGTGAATATGTGGCCAGCCACGGCATAAGATACCTATATTTATTAAAGACTTTTCGCACAGGTGCATTTATATTATGGTTTTGACATAATATCAACCCAACTGATATGTTACCAAACCGTCGTTATCTGATGATTTATTTCAGACTTTCGGATGAGTCTTTAAACCGAGGTCCCGTCTCCATATGACCTTAGCTGTTTGCGGGACTTAAAACTCAAACACTCACTCACTCTGATGATTTATGCAGGAGTTGCATGATAACATCATAAACGGGATGAAAACTTACGGGTTTCTGTGCTTGAAGAGTTCGTGGGAATATTGGTCGCAGTAATCCAAAATTGTCGTATCCAGAATCCGGTGACAGCCACTGAAATAATGATTAAAATTAATAAAACTGTTATGAAAGCAGCCTTTACCACTATATTATTCGATCGACGTCTTCTGTGATTGTCTTGAGAAGTTTTGGATTTAGTCCAAAGCTTTTCCAGATTTTCACCTTGTTTTTTTAAGTCAGTTCTTAATTCGTTCAAAGATTCCTTCATTTCACGATTATTGGCAATATTTTCAAGTTGAAACTTCATATCTTTTAGTATAAGATGGACTTGATCCATGTGGATATCTCTCGATGTCTGTATCCTTTGTAATTTTTTGACACATTTTTCAGCATCAACAAATTCGGTTAAATCATTATCATAAAAAAGGACTCCTAAGATATTAAATATTTTTGTTACTTTATTATCAGACACTTGCATAGCAGTATTGTGAGCAAAATATTTATTCCTTAGTTGCTTTAATTTTTTAACTGTGTTACTCTGAACAGCATATTCGCGACAGTTATCCCATAAAGACAAAACTGTTGAGAGATCCTTCAAATCTACTTGAACCCATCCAGGTGTCAGGAATAATGGCGCGACTGACTTATGATTCACACTCCATTCCCAAGACTGCATTTTAGTCCAATCCGTCCTCTGAAATCTCTTGGGATTGCATGATGCGTTCTCTAGTTCTTGTCGCCAGTGTCGACATGTAACACACCAGCTGTAAATTAAGAGAAAAAAGAAATAATAATAATAATGATAATAGATAGAAGGAATTTTATATCAATGAGTGGAATGAAATGTCAGGTGATACTTCGCAAAGTAGAAGGAAAGGCGATGGGAAAGCAACCACTGCAAATAAGATTTTATCCATGTCTATAAATGCTGCCGAGTCTTTATATTTGTTTAATTTCTGATTGTTTGTTGTGCATTTTTAAGGAGGTGTTGCAGTGGTGGGTTTGAAACCCTTCACCAAGACTGATCAAACTTGACAGAGCTAAAGGACGGGGCTATGAACTTCTATAAGTCCCAAAGTACATGGTTAGTGTCTTAAATAATAAAATATAATCGATGAGTCTACGACAGTTTTATATAGTTTATACCGCAATAAAAAAACTAATCGCGAGGATTTGCAAAAATTTAGCAAAATTCACAAAAATACTGCAGACTGTGTGGTAGGTTAAACGATATCAAATGCCATGGCGCTCACATGTCAAAGAGTGCAATGTTTCTAACGTCAGAGCGCCTCGAGACGTCAGAAACAACATAGTCCCTCGACTTAAGTTTTCTCGGCGCTTAATATTCTGTGTGATAATCAACAAACTAATAAATATTTAAGCTTAAGAAATTAGTTTCGAGGCTGGGAGGCAACCACAGTAGCAGAGCGCCATTATTCCAACGGACCATTCAAGCCAAGGAAGAACGAGAAGGTAAGAATCTAGCTGAAATTTCTGAAAATTTATCTAACGGTATATATAGCAAATATAATAACTTGCAGTTTGGTTCCTTTTCTGTGTTTTAAGGGTAGAATGTTATTGTTTACACGTGTAAATAAGGTCCCTGAAAAGTAGGTCTGGCTATAAATAGTTTACTGCCTGTATTACAGGTCAGTAGAAAGTAATAAAAGTCACTACCGATTATAGGTTGTACTTATTCGGCACTCTTTATTAGGTTACAAAAAAGGCTGATTTCGGTATAAAATATTAGCAGTACATAATTCAAATAAAAACATTTACAATCATAAACCATAGCTGAAGCATCGCCTGGAACGGCCAGTAAAACATTTTAGGGGAAATTGGTTGTGGTAGTGATGGTTTAAATGGATTTCCTTCATGTTGACTGAACAAATTATTTGTCTAAATCGCGACGGAGGTAAGGAAGATATCGATTTAAGCCCCGAGTTGAATTCGCTGATCACCGATCGTTCCGTTGCGGTTTATTTTCGTTATGGTTTGTCATTGAGTGTGTTCATGGCTTATATTACTTTGTTTTGGATAGCCAATAGGCCATTTTGTGGGAAAGTAATTGTCCTTTTGGCTTTCCGCTTTTGATGTTTCTATTGGGGTATAGTTGGTTCATGTTTGCGTTTCTTTCCCTTTTTGTCTCTGATGGGAGCTGTGGGTTAATTGTATTAATTCCTGATCATTGCCTTTACTTCTATTTTATGTGCAAGCAATCCTCGCCCTTGGTTCTGTCGTGGTTTGTGACATAAATTTTTTAGAGACCTCGTGAAGGGTTTCTGACTCATCAGTGATCTCCGCAAGTAAAATTAAAAAAAAATGAATAAAGAGAGGAGTAATTGAAATACTGTAGCACATATTTGTAGCATTTTGTCGAATTTATTGTTCTCATTTTCCCAATCTGCTACAAGGATATTAGCTGAACATGAATTCGGGATGTGAACTGAAATGAATAGTGACAAACAACTTGTTCTCTGACATTAAAAAAAATCTATACTGAAAAAAACTTAAATCGGTCAAATCATTATCAAAATCGGTTAAATCATTATCATAGAAACTCGTCACTACAGCTGGTGTCTGGGAATGTGTGGCGACCGTTAAAAGTCTTCCTGCCCTACATCATAGTGTAGTTTATATTTTCTTGTCCTTTGGGATCATTGATTCCATTGTGGAAGTTAGAAAATATTTGAGGGTAACTGATGAGGCCTAATTGGTCGAAACTAGCTAGTCTGGCCCAGAAAGCATGCACACTCCATATTTGCCATTTCTGTGGTGTATTCCTTGCTTCCAATTAAGGCGTAACTATACCTAATTTAGTGACACAGAGGCCTTTCTGATATTTAATCTTCATCAGTGTGTCTCAACCCCAAAGTTTTGAAACAGAAACGGATAATGGACAAGACTCGGCAAACATAGCACATCCCCCTCCGAGCACACACCGACCGACGTAGCCTATGAGACAGGTCAGCTGGAGGCATCAAGGCAAGAGAGCCTACCCGCGGACTATAGGGTCCCCCACCGAGCCAACATAAGCAAACATGATCCCCACTCCACGGAAGTCCCGGGCATCAGGAAGGAGATGTCCAAAGTAGCGAGACTGGCAAAATTTAAAATATAACAAAAAGTGTTAACCGAATCCGCTAAGATACATGTCTTACCTGACAAGTCAGTCTTAGTTTTAGAACAATTAGAATTTTATGCTGCAAAAATTAAAGATATAATATAGTTATTGATCTTCAGTACTTGAGCACTGACGTCAACACCGCAGTATCAACCTCAGCACTAAGGAACTGATACTGAGCTGATGATACCCTCGGGGACGAACGAATCATCCACCAGCAGAGATATCGACCCAGTGGTTGCAATTAAGGCGTAACCATACCTAATTTAGTGACACAGAGGCCTTTCTGATATTTAATCTTTATCAGTGTGTCTCAACCCAAAAGTTTTGAAACCGAAACCCTTCCAAAGGATAACCCTTTTATAGAACATATTTAAGGCTTTGTTCATCAACCATAGTGCAGTTTATATTTTACTTTTGGTCCTTTGAGATCAGCGTGAATATTCTGAGAAATCAGAAATAAATTATTGGTTTAGACTCACATTCTAGACAGGTTTTTAATTATTTGGACCCCATTTCGATTTATATCAGTCTTTGAATCGACTGCCTATTCGAAATTCGTAAAATTGCAGTATGTTTCCTCTGGCTTTCTTTGCCGGATCATTACAGGGTCACTGATGAGGCTTTATTTGCCGAAACTACATAGTATGACCCATCTTCTTTCTTATGAATGTTTTCATTGCTCTTAAAGGAACTCAATTTTGATTTTTATTTGTGTTCTTGTCGTGTTTTACTGTTTGCAACAACCAGTAGAGAAATTGTGACGTCACTGCATTTTCATGTTTGTATATCGATCCAAATTATCATGCACTTAATAAAAGATAAAAACACACTTCTAAAAAAATATTTTATCTTTTCAAGGCAGTCATTTGTAAACATCGAAGTTCTAAATTACTGAATCCTGTTTACTGCAATTTGGCAAGTTAGCCTTTTGGATGATACGCGGTTTTCAAATGATTATTTGAAAACACATTTACTCAAAAGTAATTCAGATAAATGGTCTTATGAATTGTTGCATAAGCTACTAGAAAACATACACAGAAATGTTGTACTTAATGTAAAGTGGTGTTGAAAGCTCACGTAAAAATGTTACGGACAATACAAACTTAATACTTATCGTGAATCATTTGGTTGTCAATGCCCCTATTGACAGTGTTGCTACTAAATTTGTCTAAAACATACGTGTGGGACCATTTCAAACTTGCAAATGTAAATGTTGTGCCGGTTTTATCGTTTAGTGTAGCCTCTCCATGCCCCTACTACAAAGGGAGGAAATATACAAAGCACAACCTGATGTCAAATTCAAAATATTGGCCTGAAAAGTTTTAAATCTATTGTTAAAGTTAGGTTAAAACGTTGAAATATTGCACCTTACGAAAAACTCGGAAAGAAAAAGGCGCATATTATCGGTTATTCACTAAAATTTCTATATCAGTACCACTCTCTGGAATGTTCAGATTTGCCCAACCAGAGTGGCGGGCCTAATAGAAACTAGAGCTGGTGTTTATGAAACACTATTTCCCACACTTCTTCACCCTTACACTGCTTGCACCTAATGATATTACAGGGTTAAAATGCTGACATTTTCACGGGGAAACAACGCAAAAAAAAAAAAAAAAAAAAAAAAAAAAAAAAGATTTTTTTAAAAAGTTAATCCGGTCACCTATGCATCATCCCTTATCAGCATATAAAGTTTCAAGGCAACAGTTGTGGAGATCTGGCTTACATGCTAAAATGCTGAAATTTTATGAGAACCATTTGCTAAGTACAAAAATTCAGAATCTGTTACAAAAACAAAACAAAAAACTCATCAGCGAGTTTACGCATCATCCTAAAAAATCCACCAAGATTTCGAGACTCTAAAGTCGAATCGTTTTATCTTTTTTGCCGCGTTTTTCGGCGATAACTTCTTTGTTTGATTTTTTTATCAATACACAGAGCGATGATGTGTTTGTTTGATTTGAGATTTAACGTCCACGTCAACACTGTAAAGGTCATTTTGGAGACGCTGCTTCCGATTTTGTGGGACTTTTACCCGACATTGAGATGAAATGACATCTCAATCCCTGCCCCAACACACACAGCGAGGAAGTTTACGAGGAGTTAAGGATTCAGCCTCTTGAATGATATACTTTTAGCTCTAATTAGATGGACGTTTTCCATTTTTTAGCTCACCGTCACGTAGTGACGAGGTGAGCTTTTGGAATCACTTTTTGTCCGTCGATCGTCGTGCGTCCGTCCGTGCGTGCGAAAACAATTTCTTCAATCGACATCTCCTCCTAAACCACTGATCGGATTTTGACTAAACTTCACAGGAATGATCCTTAGGTGGTCCCCTTTCAATGTTGTTCAAATGGTTCCGATCCGTTGCACATCTAGGTTACAGGAGCCAAAAATAGATTTTTTTTTTTCACTGAAAACTTAAAAAATCTTCTTCTCTGAAACCACAAGGCCCAGGTCTTTGATATTTGGTATGAAGCTTTATCCAGTGGACCCCTACCAAGATTGTTCAAATTATAGTGCTGGGGGCAAAAATGCCCCCCGCCCTGGGGCCCTTTGGTTTTACATGGGCTTATATAGGGAAAGTTAATTGTATCGATTCCTGATCTTTGTTTTACTTCTACTTTATATAGGGAAAATCTTTAAAAATCTTCTTCTCTGAAACCGCAAGGCCCAGGACTTTGATATTTGGTATGAAGCTTCATCTAATGGACCTCTACCAAGATTGTTCAAATTATAGCCCTGGGGCCAAAAAAGCCCCCGCTCCGGGGCCCTTTGGTTTTACATAGACTTATTTAGGGAACATCTTTAAAAATCTTCTTCTCTGAAACCACAAGGCCTAGGTCTTTGATATTTGGTATGAAGCTTCATCTTAAGGACCCCTACCAAGATTGTTCAAATTATAGTGCTGGGGGCAAAAATGCCCCCGCCCTGGGGCCCTTTGGTTTTACATTGACTTATAAAGGGAAATCTTAAAAATTTTCTTCTCTGAAACTGCAAGGCCCAGGTCTTTGATATTTGGTTTGGAGCTTCATCTAGTGGACCTCTACCAAGATTGTTCAAATTATAGCCCTGGGGCCAAAAATGCCCCAACTCCGGGGCCCTTTGGTTTATTATTGACTTATAGTATAGGGAAAATCTTTAAAAATCTTCTTCTCTGAAACCACAAGGCCTAGGTCTGTGATATTTGGTATGAGGCTTCATCTAGTGGACCTCTATCAAGATTAATCAAATTAAAGCCCTGAAACCAAAACTGTGCCCGCTCCGGGGCCCTTTGGTTTTACATAGATTTATATAGGGAAAATCTTAAAAAATCTTCTTCTGTGAAACCACAAGGCTTAGGTCTTTGATATTTGGTGTGAAATTTCATGTAGTGGACCTCAATCAAGATTATGCAAATTATAGCCCGGGGGCCAAAAATGTCGCCGCCCCAAGACTCTTTGGTTTTACATAGACTTATATTGGGAAATCTTTAAAAAAAAATCTTCTCTGAACCTGCATGGCCCAGGTCTTTGATATTTGGTTTGGAGCTTCATCTAGTGGACCTCTACCAAGATTGTTCAAATTTTAGCCCTGGGGCCACAAATGCCCCCACCCAGGGGCCCTTTGGTTTTACATAGACTTACATAGCCCGGGGGCCATATGGTTCTGCATAGGCTTTTGTAAGGAATATCTTTAAAAAAATCTTCCCTGTAACCGCAAGGCCCAGGTCATTGATATTTGATATGTAGCTTCATCTAGTGGACCTTTACCGAGATTGTTCAAATTATAGCCTTTGTTGATGTTTGTTATGAAGCTTCACTTTAAGACCTCCCTTAACATTAAAGCCCTGGAGCCAATAATGGCCCTCCCCGGGGCCCACTTGTTACACTATGGATCAGGTGAGCGATCCAGGGCCATCATGGCCCTCTTGTTTATTTATTTTATAAAACCTAATTCCAGTTCTGTCACTCACGCTTTCGAAATGTAAACAAATGACTAGCCCAGTTGAAACGGTATCTCCCGTGCAGTCACCGGAGCATCCAACTGAACGGACGTTGTACAAACCAATGGAGTGAAGACAGTCAAAAACATGAAATACGTGGTTTTAGTCAGTAAACCCATAGTAGAGACAATACAGATCCTACGCCTTTGATCTATATTGTTAAAATATACAAAATGCTTCACCAGCAATTGCAACTTTTGTTTTGTTTCACTATCGAATGTGTACATCGTAAACCTGCAGGATATTTGAATGACCCTCATAACTTTCCATCAGTGAAACACTGAACAGAGTGAAACACTGAACAGACGACAAATTGACAAAGCACACCATCAAGGCGGCACTTGTGGAAACGAAATTAGGCACAAAGCTGAAATTGCAGAAATCTGCATCTGATTACAGCTTTTCTCAGATAACATAGGGAAATTAAACCTTTTTTGAGACGTTGGCGGAACTTGTCCTCAGCAACTTTCTCGTGAATGTATAGATAAAAAATCAAAACTAAAACTGGTATCCCTGAAAAACGCGACAAAAAGATAAAAGAAATCGACTTTAGCTTTAATAGTTTTTGAGATATTTTACCAACAAAGAATTTTTCACCAACTGTACAAAAGTCCATAATTTATGGAGTATTTAGAATTTCTTCAAAATATAAAGGCTAATCAGGTAATTTAATACGGACCTCCGTGGCCAAGTGGATAAGAGCGCTGACTCTTACTCATTAGGACTCTCACCACTGTGGATCGAGCCTGGCTCGGGTCAGACGTGAAATGCCAAGTTCTGCAACGGAAGGTCAGTTGGTTTTTCTCCGGGTGCTCCGATTTTTGTCCACCTCTGATTACCATTCGGTTCGATAAGAGTGAAATAATCTTGAAAGGGCCGTAAAACAAAACCGAAAAAAAGTAGGTAATTAACTCATCACTTTAAATATATTCACCAAGTTTAAACCCTTTAGCTCAAATAGTTTTTTTAGATACTTTGGTAACAAAATAAAATGTCCAAATTCATAAAGGTCTGTAACTGAAGAACTATTTGTTTTTTTTACTTTGTTCATAAGTTAATCTGGGTCCGCCCATCGGGGCTTGGAGTAATAGATTGGGCTGCCTCTTGCTTGCAGGCAGAGCTGAAACCGACCGCACACAAATACCAGTAAACTTCTTAGAGGATCTAAGCCTGCCCAGGAAAATGGTGGTGCAAGTTGGACCGTCGGTGCATATAAAATAGAAGTGAAGGCAATGATCAGGAATCGATACAAGTAACCCGCAGCTCCCATCAGAGACACCAAAAAGAAAGAAACACAAACATGAAACAACTAGACCATAAGGGAAACATCAGACACCACAAGGACAGATACTGTCCCACAAAACTGCCAATTGGCTATCCGAAACAAAATAATATAAGCGATACACACACTCGAAGACAAGCCATAACAAAAATAAAACACGACAGAAGAACCGCCTCTTAACTCATCAGTGCAACATCTCCGAGAACACAAAAATCAAGCAACTACAGAGATGAAACAACGGTGAGGACTCGACAGCAAGAAACCACTGAAATGTTTGAGGAACCCTATTGGTTTAATCGGGCGACATGGTTTGAAATTACTTTTCAACTCAATTACTTTTCAACTCAATACTGGGAAAAGTCCCACAAAATTGGAAGCAACGTCTCCAAATTGAAATTTACTGTGTTGACGAGGACGTTAAACCTCAAATCAAATCAAACAAACAAACAAACAGAAGTTAATTACGAGAGTCTATATGCTTCCGTTCTAATCCTGTTCTTATTTCATGGCTTGTATATATATATGTATATATGTGTTGTATATCAAAGAATGACCCCCAGGTATTAGACTTCCTGCCTTGCCGTGGCCCTGGGGGCTCAATTCCCACTGGGCACATTGCCGCTGTGGTCTCTGTGCCCACTGGGAAGAGCTAAAGGAAGTACCACCCGTTTGCCGTGGGTGGCGTCCTGTAAGCCGGAAGAAGGGATCCTGGAGGTTGAGGGTTACCTGAGGTGGCGGTGCTTCAGGTACCCAACACGCCTCTTTGGCCTGGCTTTTCGGTGTAGACGGGTGGCCGTGCGGTCCGGCACGGTCAATCGGCTGGTCACGCCGAGCCCTAGAGATACCGCTTTGCTTTCTCTTCAACTCTTTTTGTATCTTTCCTGATACCAACCATATGCCCATTTACCTTACCCTTTTCTGTCTTTTTTATCTCTAGAAGGCGGTGGCTAAACGGATCAATCGTGTAGGCATTTTGTTTATACGAGTATATCTCACGTGTATCTCTAACACCTGCGAGTTGGATAACCACTCCATTATGGTGTTCCCTTGTAGGGCTCCATGGAGGGCGGAGAGCACTTGGGACGAAACTATAATTTTTTCCTTATGCCTAATGGAAAAAAACATAACCGCAACGCATCTAAACGTAAAAAAGACGAGGAATCATCCGAAACGGATGAACCCAGTCAGAAGTCTAGTCAACAGTCAAGCCAGCAGTCTGCAGCACCAAAGCAACTTAATTTTCCACGCTTCTTGGTAATGTCTTCATGTGAAGATACACGCACTGTGTCAACTCTATCCCCATTCGTGATAGAAAAGAGCATCATGTCCATTGCCGGACATCCCAAAAGCATAAAAACGCTTAAGTCAGGTGACCTTTTATTAGAAGTCGAGAGAGAGCAGCAGGTGAAAAGCCTGCTTGGTACCACAAAGCTCTTCGATCTCAAGGTCAAAGTATCTCTGCATAATACACTTAATTCGTGTAAAGGTGTTATCCGCAGCCCAGAGCTCCGTCCTTGCAGTGATGCAGAGATAGTTGAGAACTTGAGATCGGAAGGCGTCATTGGTGTACGTAACATCCAAGTTCGTAGAGGTGGTGTATTGAAGCCAACGGGTACCTACGTGTTGACTTTTAATACACCAGTTCTGCCCAAGAAAATCAAAGTAGCATATCTTTCAGTTAACGTGGATGTTTATATACCAAACCCTCTCAGATGTTACTCGTGTCAGGTTTTTGGCCACCACGAAAGCAGATGTCAGAAGAAAAAACTCTGTCCAAATTGTGGTGAAGAAAAACATGTCGATAACCATCAAAACTGTAAGAATGAGGCCAAATGTGTAAATTGTGGTGGCAAGCATGCTGTTTTCTCTCGCGATTGTCCGGCATGGAAAAAAGAAAAAGAAATACTTACTGTCAAATACCAAAGGGGGATAACATTCCCAGAAGCGCGGAAAATTGTTGACGAGCGATACACAACACCAACCACCAGTTACGCCAGCATCACAAAGGGTGCTGGCAAACAAGTTTCAAGCTCCGCAACGCAGACTGTTGAATCATGCATAGCTGAATTAAAGAAATCCGGTGCATGGAGCAAATCCACTCCAGCACCACAAAGTTCAACCAATTTATCAAATGGCGCAATCCAGGTTGCTGCGGATCGGTCGACAGCGACCGTACCGAAGCCAGCGCCGCATGTAAAAGAGAAACTCGACCCAGGTCGAACTAATAAGGGATCGGAAGATCCGAAAAAGCAATTGTCTCTAAAACAAACAGACAGACAACGTAAAATGGAAAGAGACAATATAAAATTTCAGAACAGATTCGGATCTTTGAGTGACAGTGATATGGAGTTTGAAGCTCCATCATCACCAAGTAGCAATAACAGATCGAGGTCTGCAACACCAAGAGCTGGTGGCAGCAGATCTATATCACCAATTGCAGCTCCAATATAGTTTCTAGTCTTAATCTCTTCATAAAATGGATTTAAAACACAAAATAATACAATGGAATTGTCGAGGTCTTAAATCAAATTATAACGAACTGTTATTACTTATTTCGTTATTAAACCCATCGGTTTTTTGTTTGCAAGAAACTTTTTTAAAAACTGATGACAACATTGATGTCAGGGGTTTCAATACATACAACTATATCTATTCTGATGGTAACAAACCATCTGGTGGCAGTTCAATTTTTGTTAAATCATGTTTACCACAAAGAGAGATCAAATTAAAAACAGAACTACAAGCTGTAGCAGTATCGGTTTCTCTGGATAAAGAAACTACAATATGCTCTTTATATATTCCACCCTCATTTTCTTTAAAGCCCGAACATCTTGACTCATTGCTGAGCCAGCTTCCATCCCCATATCTTTTAGTTGGCGACTTCAATGGTCACAATATTCTATGGGGCTGTAAAGATATCAATAACAGAGGAGCACTTGTTGAAGATTTTATTGCAAAGAGCGATCTTTGCTTGATGAATGATAAATCTTATACTTACCTTCACCCAGCGACAGGTCATTTGTCTTCTTTAGATCTCTCTTTGTGTCACCCATCTCTCTTCTTGGACTATGACTGGTCTGTTCATGATGATCAGTGCGGAAGTGATCACTTCCCTGTTATAATTGAGAGCGTAAACGAACCAGATGAAGACTGTAACCAGAAGTGGAAAATGAATAAAGCCGACTGGGAATTATTCCATAATTTATGTGAAGAAGAGTTAACAGTTGATCACTTAAATGAATAATCCGACATTGTTTCTGATTTCACAGATACACTTATTAATATATCAGAACAATGCATTCCAAAGACCTCCACAAATACTAAGAAAAGCAAGCCTTGGTTTAATAATGACTGTAAAGAAGCTATTAAAAAGCGTAAACAGGCTCTAAATAAGTTCTGCAAAAGTCCCACTTCAGAAAAGCTAAACGACGTAAAAGTTTTTAGAGCTAAAGCTCGGCGAACAATCCAAGCTTCAAAACGAAAGTCATGGAGAGAATATGTCTCCAAATTGAACTACAAAACCCCCATTAAAAAGGTTTGGGATATGGTACGAAAAATTTCAGGAAAAACAAAGTCCTCTAGTTTTACACATTTAAATACTGAATTTGACACAATAGCTTCAACAAAAAAAGATATTTCAGATACTCTTGGTCACACATTCTTGAGAAATTCATCATCGCGTAATTATTCTGACACTTTTAGAAATTTCAAAAAGAACCAAGAGAAAAGAAATCTTAACTTCAAATCCCTTAATCACGAAGAATACAACACACCTTTTAACTTAACCGAACTCGTTGAAGCCATTGAAAAATCACATGATACGGCAACCGGCCCCGATGAAATTCATTATCAGATGCTTAAGCATCTGCCAAAAAGTTCTCTTACAACACTTTTAGATATCTTTAATAATATTTGGGAAACGGGGGTCTGTCCTGAGAGTTGGCGTGTAGCTACAGTTGTACCAATTCCGAAACCAGGGAAAGATCATGCAGAACCTACAAATTATCGTCCGATAGCTTTGACTAGTTGTTTGTGTAAAACATTGGAGAGAATGATAAACAAGAGATTAGTCTGGTACTTAGAGTCCAACAACCTCATTTCAGAATATCAATCGGGTTTTCGTTCGGAACGTAGTACCAATGACAATTTAATAAGACTAGAAACATTTATACGAGATGCTTTTATTAACAAAGAACACGTAGTGGCTGTCTTTTTCGACTTGGAGAAAGCATATGATGCAACATGGCGTTATGGAATATTGAAAGATCTACATCACATTGGCTTAAGAGGAAAACTTCCCAGTTTTATTGAAAGCTTTTTAGGGGAGCGCATGTTTCAGGTGCGTGTGGGGTCTACCCTGTCAGATTTCTATGATCAAGAACCCATAGGGTAGTATTCTTTCAACTACGCTATTTAACATCAAAATAAACAATATTGTACAATGTTTGGACGACAAAACTGATTGTTCATTGTATGTTGATGATTTTTGTATATGTTACCGTTCAAAAAATATGAAAACAATTGAACGAAAGTTACAACAAAATTTAAAAAGAATAGAAGAATGGACTGATAAAAATGGCTTCAAGTTCTCCAAGTCGAAAACGCAGTGTGTTCATTTTTGTAAACTACGAAAGAAACACGAACATCCTTCCCTGTTTTTATACGGATCACAAATTCCTGTTGTTGAAGAAGCCAAATTTCTTGGGGTCATATTTGATCAAAAGTTATCTTTTATTCCACATATTAAATATCTTAAAGCGAAATGCTTAAAAGCTTTGAATCTTTTGAAAGTTTTAGCTCATACAAGTTGGGGAGCAGATCGGTATACTTTATTACATCTTTACCGGTCTTTAATAAGATCTAAATTAGATTATGGGTCTGTTGTTTATGGTTCTGCCAGAAAGTCCTATTTAAAATCCTTGGATACTATCCATCACCAAGGCCTTCGTCTGGCCATGGGAGCCTTCCGTACTTCTCCCGTATTTAGCCTTTATGTAGAAGCAGGTGAACCATCTTTAACCTCGCGCAGAGAGAAACTTTCTCTTCAGTATGCTATCAGACTTGCTGCAAATCCATCTAACCCGGCATCCAAAATTTCATTTCCACCTCAATTTGTAGATAAGTATGAAACAAAACCCACAGCAATCAAACCTTTTGGATTACGTATTTTACCACTGCTGGAAAATTCAGGTATCGACCTTAAAAATATTCAAAAACATGAAACCGCCGAAGTTCCATCTTGGTGTATTAAACAACCTTCTATTCTGTTCGACTTACATGATGGAAAAAAATCCGAATCAAATCCAATACTTCTCAAACAAAACTTTCAGGTACTGCAGTCACGTTACAATGATTACCAGCAAGTCTATACTGATGGTTCCAAAGAAGGAGATAAAGTTGGCTGTGCGTATATTTCTAAAGATACGCACAAAACCACGCGCCTTCCAGATGGTTCATCTATTTTTACAGCTGAAGCCAAAGCAATAGACCTAGCTTTAGATTTTATCAGTTCTTCAACAATTCAAAAAGCAATTATATTTTCTGATTCACTTTCTGTGCTTAAGGCTTTAGACCATTCATCATCTAAAAATCCTCAAATTCAAAAATTGATCGAAAAACATCATGAAATTTCTAAAACACACCAAATCTTGTTTTGTTGGCTTCCGAGCCATATTGGCATTGTCGGCAATGAATATGCTGACAAGAAAGCAAAGGAATCGCTCAATCTTGATCCATCTGTTTTTAAAATTCCTTTTAATAATTTTAAACCATTTATCAACCGATACATCTTGTCGGAATGGCAAGGCGAATGGGACCGTGCAATAAATAACAAACTCCATGCCATTAAACCTGTCGTTAGTACAAACTGCTCTCCTCCACAGTTTTCCAGAAAAGAGGACGTAGTATTAACACGACTGCGCATCGGCCATACTAGAGTTACTCATTCTTATATTTTTAATGGTGATGATCAACCTTCTTGTGTAGGTTGTGATCAGCCATTCACTGTGAAACATATCTTAATTGACTGTGTTGACTTTTCACCCTCACGTATTTTATATTTCAAAGCTGACACTTTACAACAACTGTTTCGAGATGTACCTGTTGATAATATTATTTTATTCTTAAAAGAAATTGGACTTTTTCATAAGATTTAACTGTTTCAGATTTTTATACATTATCATTCTGACTTTTTACTTTTAATATCATCATAATTATTCATGCCGTTTAACCATTAACCGTTTGACGCTTATGACCCACAAAGAGGGTTGACGCGTCGTTAAACACGAAATCATCATCATCATCATATCAAAGGATGAAATAAATACATGTATGTTAAAACTCAAAGTTAAAGTTAATCAGGTATTTTGCTCATCACCACATATGTATTCACAAGTTTCCAGGCTGTAGGTCCAATAGGTTTTGAGATATTATGCTGATAAGGTAAACAAGAGGACCATGATGGTCCTTAATCGCTCACCTGATGTAAGAGATTTACATCCTTACTATTTAAGTTAGACAAGGTAGATGCTACGAGTTTTTGATGCCATTATCAGAACAATCTTCATAGAGATCAAAGATTTAAACTAAAATAGTGGCCTCTAGAGGCTGTACAAGGTTTTCAAGGAATTTGACCTAGTGACCTAGTTTCTGACCTGACATAATGGATATTCAAACTTGACCCAGATATCAAGAAGACAAAGATTCTGGTAAAGTTTCATGAAGACTGAAGTGAAATTTAAGTCTCTAGAGGACGAACAAGGTTTTCAAGGAACTTGGCCTAGTGACCTAGTTTTTGACCAGACATGAGTCATATTCAAACCTGGCTCAGATATCCTCAAGTCTGATAAAGTTTCATGAAATTTGAAGCAAAACTTTTGTCTCTAGAGGGTGAACAAGGATTTCAAGGAATTTGACCTAGTGACCTAGTTTTTACCTGATATGACCCATATTTGAACTTGACCCAGATATCATCAAGACAAACATTCTGGTAAAGTTTCAAGTTTCAAGAAGATTGAAGCAAAATTGTGGTCTCTAGAGGATGAACAAGGTAAATGTTGATGACGCACGTCGCATATGAATGATGCCCGCAGCACTTACGACAGAAAAAGGTGATCACATAAGCTCACCTTGAGCTTTGCTCAGGTGAGCTAAAATTGCGGTCTCTAGAGTGTAAACAAGGTTTTTCTATGATTTGACCTACTGACCTACTTTTTGACCCAACATGACCCATATTCGAACTTGACCTAAATATGCTAGATATGATCATTCTGAGCAAGTTTGATGATGATTGGACCAAAACTATGGCCTCTAGAGTGTTAACAAGGTTTTTCTATGATTTGACCTACTGACCTACTTTTTGATCCCACATGACCCATATTTGAACTTGACTGAGATATTGTCACGATGATCATTCTTAGCAAATTTGAGGATGATTGGACCAAAACTATAGCCTCTAGAGTGTCCACAATGTTTTTCTATGGTTTGAACTACTGACCTACTTTCTGATCCCACATGACCCATATTCAACTTCATCGAGATATTGTCAGAATGATCATTCTGAGCAAGTTTGAGGATGATTGGACCAAAACTGTAGGCTCTAGAGTGTTAACAAGATTTTTCTATGATTTGACCTACTGACCCACTATTTGAACCAACATGACCCATATTCTTACATGACCAAGATATCGTCAGGTTGATCATTATAAGCAAGTGTGAGGCTGATTGGACCAAAACTGTGGCCTCTAGAGTCTTAACAATGTTTTTCTATGATTTGACCTTCTGACCTACATTTTGACCCGACATGACCAGTATTCGAACTTGACCGAGATATTGTCAGGATGATCATTCTGATCAAATTTAAGGATGATTGGACCAAAGCTGTGGCCTCTAAGTGTGAACAAGGTTTTTCTATGGTTTGACCTACGGACCTATTTTTTTTTATCCCACATGACCCATATACATACTTGACCCAGATATTGTCAGGATGATCATTGTGAGCAAGTATGAGGATGATTGGACCAAAACTGTTGCCTCTAGAGTCTTAACAAGGTTTTTCTTTGATTTGACCTGCTGACCTACTTTTTGACCTGACATGACCCATATTCGAACCTGACCGAGATATTTTCAGGATGATCATTCTGAGCAAGTGTCAGGATGATTGGTCCCAAACTGTGGCCTCTAGAGTGTTAACAAGGTATTTCTATGGTTTGTCCTGCTGACCTACTTTTTGATCCCACATGACCCATATTCGAACTTGACCGAGATATTGTCAGGATGATCATTGTGAGCAAGATTGAGGATGATTGGAAAAAACTATTGCCTATAGAGTCTTAACAAGGTTTTTCTATGATTTGACCTGCTGACCCACTTTTTGACCTGACATGACCCATATTCAAACTTGACAGAGATACTGTCAGGAGAATCATTCTGAGCAAGTTTCAGGATGATTGGACCAAAACTGTGGTCGCTAGAGTCTAAACAAGGTTTTTCTATGATTTGACCTGCTGACCTACTTTTTGACCCGAAATGACCCATATTCAAACTTGATCGAGATATTGTCAAGATGATCATTCTGAGCAAGTTTCAGGATTATTCGCCCCAAACTGTGGCCTCTAGAGTGTTAACAAGGTATTTCTATGGTTTGTCCTGCTGACCTACTTTTTGATCCCACATGACCCATATTCGAACTTGACCGAGATATTGTCAGGATGATCATTGTGAGCAAGATTGAGGATGATTGGACAAAAACTATTGCCTATAGAGTCTTAACAAGGTTTTTCTATGATTTGACCTGCTGACCCACTTTTTGACCTGACATGACCCATATTCAAACTTGACAGAGATACTGTCAGGATGATCATTCTGAGCAAGTTTCAGGATGATTGGACCAAAACTGTGGCCTCTAGAGTCTTAACAAGGTTTTTGTATGTTTTGACCTGCTGACCTACTTTTTGACCCGACATGACCCATATTCAAACTTGACTGAGATATTGTCAGGATGATCATTCTGAGCACTTTTCAGGATTATTGGACCAAAACTGTGGCGTCTAGAGTCTTAACAAGGCTTTTCTATGATTTGACCTACTGACCTACTTTTTGACCCGATATGACCCATATTTGAACTTGACCGAGATATTGTCAGGATGATCATTGTGAGCAAGTATGAGGATGATTGGACCAAAACTGTTGCCTCTAGAGTCTTAACAAGGTTTTTCTTTGATTTGACCTGCTGACCTACTTTTTGACCTGACATGACCCATATTCGAACCTGACCGAGATATTTTCAGGATGATCATTCTGAGCAAGTGTCAGGATGATTGGTCCCAAACTGTGGCCTCTAGAGTGTTAACAAGGTATTTCTATGGTTTGACCTACTGACCTACTTTTTGATCCCACATGACCCATATTCGAACTTGACCGAGATATTGTCAGGATAATCATTCTGAGCAAGTTTCAAGATGATTGGATTAAAACTGTGGCCTCTATAGCCTTAACACGGTTTTTCTATGATTTGACCTACTGACCTACCTTTTGACCCGACATGACCCATATTCGAACTTGACCCAGATATCATCAAGACAAACATTCTGGTAAAGTTTCATGAAGACTGAAGCAAAACTGTGGTCTCTAGATCCTTAACAAGGTAAATGTTGACGACCCACGATGCACGATGCAGGACGCACGACGCACGTACGACGGACAAAAGGTAATCACAAAAGCTCACCTTGAGCTTCGCTCAGGTGAGCTAAAAATGCAACACAATAGAAGTAGATGGAATTTACGGAGGATCCATTAACTATTTTTAAGTATTTATTCAAAAGTGAGCTATGCCATTTTCTCATCACAAACGGTTTATTCACTGAGTTTCTTGGGCTGTAGCTTTAATAGTCGTTGCTGCCAATATCAAATGCCCAAATTAACAAAGGGCAATAACTCATGAAGTATTTTAGAATTTATTCAAAAGATAATAATGTCATCTGGTCATCACTACCAATCCATTTATCAGGTCTCAAGCCTCTAACTTCAATATTCTTTTAGATATTTTGTTGACAAGTTTTCACCCAATTTTTTTCAAGGGGCCAATTACTCAAGACAGGGGCATAATCCTGATGAGAACAAAATATGAGAAAATTATTTTTTTCATGAGGAATTCATAACCTTAGCACACAAGGTCCTAACTTTATACTGTGCATCATACAGCATACAATGTAATAAAAATAGCCATCGGAAGAGATGGCGAATCCCCCGACCAAAAGCCAATATGGCCTTCAGAAGATTATTCACCAATAGAAAGTGCATCAGAAATAAACCAGCAACATATCACAAAAAGTATTCGAGTTATGGCCATCACAAGATTATACTGTCAGGGGAGATAACTAAAACAGAGTACCAAGCTGGTCCTGTATCGCTCACCTGAGCTAACAGATTCAAAGTTTCAGGAAGTGCCAACCTTTACTGAAGGATTAATGGAAGGACATGATGATGACAGGGTAAGCAATCTCTGCAAATCAAGTAGAATGAAACTCTATGATAAATAGGCTGACCTCACCAGTTGTCAAACTCGTTCAAGCTTTTATTCCTGACTTGCTAAAAAGATCCGATATAAACTGATGTGGCTATGGTGATGACAAGTTAAAAATAAGCAATTTACTGTTGCAATCAAAGGAATGTTACTCTGTGACAAATAAGCAAACCTCAAGAGTTTTCAAACTCCTCCGAGCTTTTCTACCTGACTTATTTGTTTGTAAGTTTCATGAAGATCCGATCAAAACTGAAGGGGCAGCAGTGCTAACAAGGTCGAAAATAGGCATTCTTTTTAAGCAATCAAAGGCACGTAACTCTATGATAAATGGGCAGACTTGGCCAGTATTCAAACTTATCCAAGGTTTTATCCCCAGCCACCTTACATATAAGTTTCAGAAAGATCCAATCAGAACTGAAGGGGCTACGGTGATGACAAGGTCAAAATTTGGCATATTTAGCAATCAAAGGGATGTTACTCTAAAATAAATGGGCCGACTTGGCCAGTTTTCGAACTCATCCGAGGATTCATCCCCAGCCACCTTACATATAAGTGTCAGAAAAATCCGATCAAAACTGAAGGGGCTACGGTGATGACAAGGTCAAAAATCAAGATTTTCAACCATCAAAGGGACATAATTCTACGATAAATGGGCTGACTTGGCCTGTTTTCGAACTCATCCTAGATTTTATCCCCAGCCACGTAACATATAAGTTTCAGAAAGATCCCATCAAAAATGAAGGGGCTATGGTAAGGACAAGGTCAAAAATCGGCATTTTCAGCAATCAAAGGGACGTAAATCTATGATAAATGGGCCAACTTGGCCGGTATTCGAACTCATCCTAGGCTGTATCCCGTGTCACCTTACATATAAGTTTCAGAAAGATCCCATCAAAAATGAAGGGGCTATGGTAAGGACAAGGTCAAAAATCGGCATTTTCAGCAATCAAAGGGACGTAAATCTATGATAAATGGGCCAACTTGGCCGGTATTCGAACTCATCCTAGGTTGTATCCCGTGTCACCTTACATATAAGTTTCAGAAAGATCCGATCAAAACTCAAGGGGCTACGGTGATGACAAGTTCAAAAATCGACATTTTCAGCCATCAAAGGGACATAACGATATAGTAAATGAGCCGACTTGGCCGGTATTCGAACTCGTCAGAGGCTTTATCCCTAGCTACCTTACATATAAGTTTCAGAAAGATCCGATCAAAACTGAAGGGGCTACAGTGATGACAAGGTCAAAAATCAACATTTTCAGCAATTAAAGGGACCAAACTCTATGTTAAATAGGCCACCTTGGCCGGTATTCGAACTCATCTGAGGTTTACCCCCAGCCACCTTACATATTAGTTTCAGAAAGATCCGATCAAAACTGAAAGGGCTACGGTGATGACAAGGTCAACTAGAAAAAGTGTCCATAGGACACGGATGCCCCCGCCAAATGCCATTCATAAAAAATATTACAAATGTACTTCAAATCAATCATAAATTATTTTAAAATCATAAATGTTGGAGGTAGAGCGATTACAAAGTTTTTCTAAAAATAGCCACAGTGACCTTGACCTTGAAAGTTGAAATAGCTCGAGATATTGTCATAAGGAACATTTGTGTGAAGTTATACTGAAATCGGTGAAGAAATGTAAGCGCTAGAGCCATGACAAAGTTTTTCTAAAAATAGCCACAGTGACCTTGACCATGAAAGTCAAACTTGCTCAAGGTATTGTCATAAGGAACATTTGTGTGAAGTTATATTGAAATCAGTGAAGAAATGTAGTCGCTAGAGCGATGACAAAGTTTTTCTAAAAATAGCCATTGTGACCTTGACCTTGAAAGTCGAAATGGCTTGAGATATTGTCATAAGGAACATTTGTGTGAAGTTATATTGAAATCGGTGAAGAAATGTAAGCGCTAGAGTGATGACAAAGTTTTTCTAAAAATAGCCACAGTGACATTGACCTTGAAAGTCGAAATCGCACGAAATATTGTCATAAGGAACATTTGTGTGAAGTTCTATTGAAATTGGTGAAGAAATATAAGCGCTAGAGTGATGACAAAATTTCTCTAAAAATAGATAAAGTGACCTTGACCTTGAAAGTCGAAATCGCACGAGATATTGTCATAAGGAACATTTGTGTGAAGTTATATTGAAATCAGTTAAGGAATGTAGGCCATAGAGCAATGACAAAGTTTTTCTAAAAAATAGCCACAGTGACCTTGACCTTGAGGTCATGACCTTGAAAGTCTAACTCGCTCGAGATATTGTCATAAGAAACATTTGTGTGAAGTTATATTGAAATCAGTGAAGAAATGTAGGCGCTAGAGCGATGACAAAGTTTTTTTCTAAAAATAGCCACAGTGACCTTGACTTTGAGGTCATGACCTTGAAAGTCTAACTCGCTCGAGATTTTTTTATAAGGAACATTTGTGTGAAGTTATAATGAAATTGTTGAAGAAATGTAGGCGCTAGAGCGATGACAAAGTTTTTCTAAAAATAGCCACAGTGACCTTGACCTTGAGGTCATGACCTTGAAAGTCGAACTCGCTCGAGATTTTTTATAAGGAACATTTGTGTGAAGTTATGCTATATCCCCCCTCACAACTATGTTGTGCGAGGGGATAAAAATATTACAAATGTACTTCAAATCAATCATAAAATATATGCATCAAGGGCAGATAATCAAAAAACCAAAAATGCAAGAGTTGTCTTCCTTGTTCATGACACATCGTCTCAGTGTGATGAATGCACCTGTGAAGTTTCATGAATATATTCCATACGGTTTAGGAGTTATGGCCCGGACACGGTTTACTATTTGGTACAAAGTCAAGGGCAGATAATTCAAAAACCAAAAATGCAAGAGTTGTCTTCCTTGTTCATGACACATCGTCTCAGTGTGATGAATGCACCTGTGAAGTTTCATGAATATATTCCATACGGTTTAGGAGTTATGGCCCGGACACGGTTTACTATATGGTACTAAGTCAAGGGCAGATAATTCAAAAACCAAAAATGCAAGAGTTGTCTTCCTTGTTCATGACACATCGTCTAAGTGTTATGAATGCACCTGTGAAGTTTCACGAATATATTCCAGGCGGTTTAGTAGTTATGGCCCGGACACGACATACCATTTGACTATATATGGATGTAAGTCAAGGGCAGATAATTCAAAAACTAAACAAGCAGGAGTTGTCTTCCTTGTTCATGACACATCGTCTCAGTGTGATGAATGTACCTGTGAAGTTTCATAAATATATTCCATACGGTTTAGGAGTTATGGCCCGAACACGGTTTACTATATGGTACTAAGTCAAGGGCAGATAATTCAAAAACCCAAAAAGCAAGAGTTGTCTTCCTTGTTCATGACACATCGTCTCAGTGTGATGAATGCAACTGTGAAGTTTCATGAATATATTCCATACGGTTTAGGAGTTATGGCCCGGACACCGGACGAACGAACGAACGCACGGACGAACGAACGGACGAACGAACGAACGGACAGGGGTAACACTTAATGCCCTTCCGGTATTCTCCGAATACGCGGGGGCATAAAAATCGGCATTTTCAGCAATCAAAGGGACGTTACTCTGTGATGAATGGACCAACTTGGCTGGTTTTCGAACTCATCCGAGATTTTATCCCCAGCCACTTTACATATAAGTTTCAGAAAGATTCGATTAAGTAGAAGTAAAACAAATACCAGGAATCGATACAATAAACTTACTCCACCCATAAAAGACACCAAAGGGAAAGAAACACAAACACCAAGCGACCAGACCATAATGAAAACCTAAACAAAGGAAGGCCATAAGGACAGTTACTTTCCCACAAAGTGGCCATATGACCATCCAAAAAATTAAAAGACACACGTGATACACACAGTATGTAACAAACAAACAACATAAATAAATCGCCAAAGAAGAACCGCCTTGGATTCGATTTGCTAGAGTGTGTAGTCATGTGACTGACTTGAACACTCGTAATAAATTATTAACGGCTAAACTCCTTAATCAGGGTTATCGGTACCATAAATACGCAAAGCCTTTTTAAAATTTTATAGACGCCATTCTGATTTAATTTCAAAATTCAATATTGGACTTAAATCTCTTCCGCAACAAGGTCTATCGGAACCCGAATTTTATGGTGACTTAGGATATAAATTCAGAAAAATATATAACCGCAATGACTTCAGCACCCAATTTCTTAAAATCATTCTTCGATATAAAAAGATTGGGTACAACATGGATATTATACGACAGACTGCATGCATGGTAGTTAACCCAATCACGGTTGGCAACTTTGCTTCCCTCTTTAATTGCACGCCGGTGGGTCAGGCCAGAGATTCTATGACGGCTCCAACGTAAAGGCTTATTGAGAATTAGAGAGATCTAATTCAAGGTAATGTTGGTTGGTGCCTGATGCTCTGTCTCTGGTCGGGCCCATCGGAGTCTAACTGTTGGTTTACTTTTGCTCCAGCATTTCAGTGGTTTCTTGCTGTCGAGTCCTCAACGTTGTCTCACCTCTGTGGTTCTTTGATTTTTGTGTTCACGGAGATGTTGCACTGATGAGTTAGGAGGCCTTCATGCGGACTGAATAAATTATTTGTCTAAATCGCGACGGAAGTAAGGGCGAGGATTGTGGCCACGTAAAATCGATTTAAGCCCCCCAGTGGAAATCTTCCACTGACCGTTCCAAGGCGGCTCTTCTGTGGCGATTTATTTATGTTGTTGTTTGTTACTTACTGTGTGTATCACTTTTGTCTTTTTATTTTGGATGGTCATATGGCCATTTTTTGGGAAAGTAACTGTCCTTATGGCCTTCATTTGTTTAGGTTTCCATTATGGTCTTGTCGCTTAATGTTTGTATTTCTTTCCCTTTGGTGTCTTTTATGGGTGGAGTAAGTTAATTGTATCAATTCCTGATCTTTGTTTTACTTCTACTTTGTTATATTTATAGCAAATTATAGGTGTTTCAGTATTTTGAAAATAAGCAGGAATTGAAGAAAGCACCGAGCTCTCACGGAAGATACTGGGCCAATCTATAAAATCCATACCCTTATTAATGAAGGATATTTTGAAGAAATGGTGTTTATGATTAATATCAGAATCAATGTAAGGACGGAGAATATGCTGAGTATAGCCTCTAGTTAAGAGAGCCGCATCATATAACTGATTAGAACTATCGTAGAATTTATTCGCCTCGGTGTCCAGAAGACGTAAAACAGAAACGGGTAATGAACTTAAGGATGAAAGCATAGAGTGGCGTCCATGATTTAATAATATAATTGACAGTCACTTCAGTCTAGTATTGTTTCGTTTAAACGCACGTAAGTTACGTTTAAAGTTACCATTTTTCCTGGTGCCGTGAGATCTAGTTCTACGTTTTCGACATTCCAGGAGCGAGAATCAAAGTCCGGCATTCTGGAAATATTACCCTCATGATAAATGTTGTCATTAAATCCCAGTGGAAAAGGGGTCTGTAAAGATTTAATCCATTTCAGTTCAGCCTCATATCTTTTGATAATTTTGAATCTAGATGTAGAATTTGCATCGTAATAAAGTTTTTCCACTGGTTGTATAACAATGTTATTTACAGAATGACCTGTACGTCGAAAGTGACGGTACAAGAAAGTGTCAGTTTTCTTAGGCTTACTCATTCTACGATAATGCGCGTTCAATCTAGTTTTAAGCATGCGGTTAGTTTGACCGACGTACTGCATATTACAGTTTGCAGCACGTCATGTAATTAGATAAATTAAATCTGTAGACTGTCATGTCAAATCAGACATGTTAACTACAGAGAAGCGTCTACCGTTTACAGATGAAGTAACGGTAGACGCAGTGCTTAAATGCGAGCAACATCTGCACCTCTTGGCATTGCACTTAGAAATACTATGATACATTCCACTTCTTTTCCACGGATAAGTATATTTTCGAAGGATGGGCGATTGGAGAGGAGATAGTCTTATACGAAGACTACTCCCAAAAACATTGGTATTGCCTGCTCCATTGAGATTAACTGAAGTTACAGAAAACAAATTTAAGGGTCTAGCCAATACCGAAGGCAACATAGTATTAAAGTTCTTATTAGAATGGGGAATCCGTACAGAAGAAGCAGAGTGTAACCTAAGGGGTGATATTGATATTTTAAATGTATTTGTGATACTCATGTGGGTTAATAAGGTTGTGATACCGTCAAAACTAAAGCGATCTACATACCGGTCATTAAATAAAACAGCATATACAATTACTGAAGATAATTCCTTCGAATAGAAGGAAGGTACAACAAAAGCCCACAACACATCTTAGTCTACTTAAAGTCCAGGGATATCAAACAAGCATTTGTTATACAACGAGGAACGAACATCGGTTTAATAATGACCTTCAACAGGTATCTAAAGGGTGTCAATAGATGGAACAATGAAAAGCAATTGCATAAGCAATCCCTGAGGATCGGGAAAATAAGAGGATTAAATGTATACACGGGGAGACCTTTTACAGCCGCCACACGGCACAAACAAAACAGCCCTGATATGCAAAGAAGAAGTAAAACAAAAATCAGGAATCGATACAATTAACTTACTCCACCCATCAAAGACACCAAAGGGAAAGAAACACAAACACCCAGCGACCAGACCATAATGGAAACCTAAACAAAGAAAGGCCATAAGGACAGTTACTTTCCAACAAAATGGCCATATGACCATCCAAAAAATTAAAAGACACACGTGATACACACAGTGAGTAACAAACAACAACATAAATAAATCGCCACAGAAGAACCGCCTTAAAACGGTCAGTGTTAAGATTTCCACTGGGGGGGGGGGGGGGGGGGGGGCTTAAATCGATTTTTCCGTGACCACAATCCTCGCCCTTACTTCCGTCGCGATTTAGACAAAAAATTTATTCAGTCCGCATGAAGGCCTCCTAACTCATCAGTACAACATCTCCGTGAAAACAAAGAATCAAATAACCACAGAGGTGAGACAACGGTGAGGACTCGACAGCAAGAAACCACTGAAATGCTGGAGCAAAAGAAAACAAACAGTAAGACTCCGATGAGCCCAACCAGAGACAGAGCATCAGGCACCAACCAACATTACCAAGAATTAGATCTCTCTAATTCTCAATAAGCCTTTACGTTGGAACCGTCATAGAATAAGAAGCCTGACCCATCGGCGTGCAATTAAAGAGGGAAGCAAAGTTGCCAACCGTGATTGGTTTAACTACCATGCATGTAGTGTGTCGTATAACATCCATGTTGTACCCAATCTTTTTATATCGAAGAATGATTTTACGAAATTGGGTGCTGAAGTCATTGCGGTTATATATTTTTCTAAATATATACACTAAGTCACCATAAAGTTCGGTTTCCGATAGACCTTGTTGCAGAAGAGATTTAAGTCCAATATTGAATACTGAAATTAAATCAGAATGGTGTCTATAAAATTTTGAAAAGGCTTTGCGTATTTATGGTACCGATAACCCTGATTAAGAAGTTTAGCCGTTGATAATTTATTACGAGTGTTGAAGTCAGTAACATGACTACACACTCTAGCAAATCGAATTAATTGCTAAATATAAACGTCAATCTCAAAATCAAAGTCATCGCGTTTATCATAAATTTTGCATGAAACAAACCCATCTACAATAGATAGATGTAAATCCAAAAACGGGGCCTCGGTATCAGAAGAATTTGCTTTATTTAACTGAAGTTCTGGGGGGGGGGGGGGGGGAATCTGACGGATCAAACCATCGAAATAGGTATTATCAATATTTAATAAATCATCTAAATATCTAGAAGTGGAGCTAAAAGCTTCAATAATTTCAGATTTGTTATCAATGGACAGCGACAACATGAAAAGTAGAAGTAAAACAAAGATCAGATTTTGATACAATTAACTTACTCCATCCATAAAAGACACCAAAGGGAAAGAAATACAAACATTAAGCGACCAGACCATAATGGAAACCTAAACAAAGGAAGGCCATATGGACAGTTACTTTCCCACAAAATGGATATGGCCATCCAAAATTAAAAGACACAAGTGATACACACAGTAAGTAACAAACAACAACATAAATAAATCGTCACAGAAGAGCCGCCTTGGAACGTTCAGTGGAAGATTTCCACTGGGGGGCTTAAATCGATTTTACGTGGCCACAATCCTCGCCCTTACTTCCGTCGCGATTTAGACAAATAATTTGTTCAGTCCGCATGAAGGCCTCCTAACTCATCAGTGCAACATCTCCGTGAACACAGAAATCAAAGAACCACAGAGGTGAGACAACGGTGAGGACTCGACAGCAAGAAACCACTGAAATGCTGGAGCAAAAGAAAACCAACAGTTAGACTCCGATGAAGTCTCTTTCATAACAATACAAGAACAGATCAGCCACAAGAGGTGCGCAATTCGTACCCATCGGAATACCCACAATTTGTCTAAATAACTTAGTACAGAATCTAATATAAATATTGTCAAGTAGAAAGGTGAGGGCATAGCACACTTTCTGACACAACCAACGTGTATAATTCTTATGCTCTTTAGAAGTGAATAAATGCATTTCTGACATTACATGCAAGATAGAGAGAATCTTCTCTGTGATAAGCCCATTCAATTAAATCATTAAGCTTTTTCTTTTATAAGACTATGAGGAAGTGTAGTGTAAAGAGTGGAAAAATCGTAAGTAGACAGACTTGAAGCACGAAAATGTCTGGATTTCAATTTATTTAAAACCTCATTCGAATTTTTTAAAGACCAAAACAGATTTCTTCCTGATCTTTCAAAGACTTTATCACAATATTTAATCACATGCGTTTTAATAGCAGTAAGACAGGAAGTTAATAATTTAGAAAGTTCAGTGTTAGTGCAAGAGCTAGAATTTGCAATAAACCATGCTTTGTAAGGTCTTTTATGAAGTTTTTGTAACCAGTAAAGCGTAGGAAGCTTGTCTTGGCCTTCGGTAACACACACAGCAAACTTGGTGGCTGAATGACAAATATGTTTATCTACTATAACTCTCTCTTCAGCTAAAGGCTGAAGTTCATAGGCCTTAGTACCACCAAGCTCCTGCTTAAGCGTGTTAACATAGTGGAGCCGTCACACAACGACGACGTTGTTAGCGGCCTTGTCTGCAGGGGCCAAAACAAACTTCTTATGAAATTCTTGAATACCTAGTTTAAGATGACGTAAAGACGTCTTAGGCTTAGGAGGTAATAATAAAAATCAAAGATGAGTTCCTTTAAGCGCAATGAAAACATTCATAAGAAGGAAGATGGGTCATACTACGTAGTTTCGGCTAATAAAGCCTCATCAGTGACCCTGTAATGATCCGGCAAAGAAAGCCAGAGGAAACATACTGCAATTTTGCGAATTTCGAATTGGCAGTCGATTCTAAGACTGATATAAATCAAAATGGGGTCCAAATAATTAAAAATCTGTCTAGAATATGAGTCTAAACCAATAATTTATTTCCGATTTCTCAGAATATTCACGCCGATCTCAAAGGACCAAAAGTAAAATATAAACTGCACTATGGTTGATGTACGGGGAGACGTTTTACGGCCGCCACACGGCACAACACCAGCTGCAGTGAAGGCAAATAAAAATCAAAAATGAGTTCCTTTAAGCGCAATGAAAACATTCATAAGAAGGAAGATGGGTCATACTACGTAGTTTTTTGAGAATAGAAAGAAATGCGTTTATTCACTAGTTTTAAAATGCTCAGTTTCCAGTCCTTAAGGGCTTTATGCTCAACATACTCTCGCTTACACCATCGATTACCGAATTCATTCAAGGAAGCAGCGATTACATCTCTACATTTACTGAAATCAATTTTAGAAGGAAACCGATATTTCGGTTCATTGGAAATTATATTCCTTATCCTAGAATCAGGAATAATTTTCAAATTGCCAGTAAAAGCTCGGAGGGGTTTGAAAACTCTTGAGGTTTGCTTATTTGTCACAGAGTAATATCCCTTTGATTGCAGAAGTTAAAACTGAAAGGGCTACGGTGATGACAAGGTAAAAAATCAGCATTTTCAGCAATCAAAGGGACGTTACTCTACGATAAATGGGCTGACTTGGTCGGTTTTCGAACTCATCCGAGATTTTATCCCCAGCCACCTTACATATAAGTTTCAGAAAGATCCGATCAAAACTGAAGGGGCTACGGTGATGACAAGGTCAAGAATCGGCTTTCTCAGCAATCAAAGGGACGTAACTCTATGATAAATGAGCCGACTTGGTCGGTTTTCGTACGTATCCGAGGTTTTATCCCCAGCCACCTTATATATAAGTTTCAGAAAGATCAGATCAAAACTGAAGGGGCTACGGTGATGACAAGCATTTTCCCATTGTAAGTCTATGGGACCTTGTGACTTCCCTAGCAACCAAAGTTTTCATGCGATTTAAAAAAAAAGCTTATGTCATCAATGCCCCACCAGAGGCATGCTACAGATGAGGAATGATTGAGCTCAGCCTGTAGGCTGCAGAGATATAGCTGCTCAAATGTGTGGACGGACGGACGACGGACGACCCACTATACTCTAAGCTCCCCTGGAGCATTCAGCCCAGGTGAGCAAAAAAAAACAGGGCACTCAGAATTTTGGTTCTTGCGCATGACATGCCTGCTTAAGCTCATGTATTTCTGTACGAAGTACCATCAATTTGTGGTATTGGAAATATGGCGATCACAAGCTGGTCATACTGTTATATATATTGGAATGGTAGATAACTCAAATACCACAGCACCAACAGTTCTGGTTCTTGCATATGACACCCATTCTGTACCTTGTATACATTTGTGCCAAGTTCCTTCAATATATCTCAAAGTGTGTTGGAGTTATGGCCATTACAAGGTTTTATTGTCAGGGGAGATAACTAAAAAACCAGAGCACCCAGAGTTGTAATCCTTGAGCATGTCACAGCTGCTTAACCTCATGCACATCTGCATCAAGTACCACCAATGTGTCTCAAAGGGTATTGGAGGTACGGTGATCACAAGGTGGTCATACTGTTATACTGGAAGGGGAGATAACTCAAATAACATACACCCAGAGTTGTCGTTCTCAGGCATGAAGTGCCGTCTCGACCTTGTATACAATTGTGCCAAGTACGATCAATATATCTCAAAGGGTATTGGAGTTATGGCCATCACAAGGTTATATTTTCAGGGGAGAAAATTAAAAAACCAGAGCACCCATGGTCGTGGTTCTTGCATGCAACACACCTGAACCTCATGTACAACTGTACCATGTACCATCAATATATCTCAAAGAGTATTGGAGATGTGGCCATCCAAATGTAGTGATTCTATTTTATTGGAAGGGGAGATAACTAAAAAACCATGGCACCCAGAGTGGTGGTTCTTGTGCATGACACACCGTCTCGGCCTTGTGAACAACTGTGCCAGGTACCATCAATATATCTTAAAGGGTATTGGAGTTATTGGCATCACTAGGTAGTCACTCTATTTTATTGAAAGGGGAGATAACTAAAAAACCATGGCAACCAGAGTTATTGTTCTTGTGCATGACACACCGTCTCAGCCTTGTGAACAACTGGGCCAGGTACCATCAATATATCTCAAAAGGTATTGGAGTTATGGCCATCACAAAGTAGTCATACTATTTTATTAAAAGGGGAGATAACTCAAGAAGTATGTCAGCCAGAGTTCTGGTTCTTGCACATGACACTCCGTCTCGACCTTGTGAACAATTGTGCCAAGAAACATCAATGAATCTCAAAAGAGTTATGGCCATCACAAGGTTGCGTCTACGGACGGACGGACGCCAGGCTGATCGCTATAATCCCCGAACCTATTCGGAGTTATGGCCATCACAAAGTAGTCATACTATTTTATTAAAAGGGGAGATAACTCAAGAAGTATGTCATCCAGAGTTCTGGTTATTGCACATGACACTCCGTCTCGACCTTGTGAACAATTGTGCCAAGAAACATCAATGAATCTCAAAAGAGTTATGGCCATCACAAGGTTGCGTCTACGGACGGACGGACGGACGCCAGGCTGATCGCTATAATCCCCGAACCTATTCGGTCCGGGGATAAAAACCAAATTTACAAATGCTATAACTCATTAGGTATTTTCAGAATTTATTCAAAAACTAATCTAATCAGGTAATTTACTCCTCACAACTGCCATCAGAGACACCAAAGGGAAAGAAACACAAATATGAAATAACAATACCCTAATGGAAACATCAATAGAAGAAAGTCAAAAGGACAGTTACTTTCCAACAAAGTGGTCAATTAGCTATCCAAAACAAAAGACATAAGCAATACACACACTCAAAGACTAATTCATCAGTGCGACATTTTCAGAACACAAAGTTGTTCAAAGGGCAATATTTCAGAAAAGGGGCATAATCCTGATGAGATAAAATACTTGTCAGCAGTTTTTTTTATGATTAATTCATGTATGAAATTTCAAAAGCCTAGCCTGCATGGTTTGCATCACAAATCATGTGGTGTACAGTTGCCCACATACACAAAGGGACATAACTCATGAAGTATTTTTCGTAATTTATTCAACAGTTAATCAGGTCATCTACTTATCACTACCAATCTATTTGTTAACTTCTAAGGCTCTTGGTTCAATAGTTAACTCTTATCCTGCTGATCACGACAACCCATATCTTTGGAAACAGTGTAGATCCAGATCAGATGGAGTCTGATCAGGATCTACACTGTTTGACATTCAGTTTATGGATTTGTAAGAATAAATTACATCTAGTTATCTGATTGGTTGATAGACAGAAATGGGTGTGGCTTTAATGAATATTCAGCAAGATAAGGGTTAATGAGATATTTGCTGACAATATTTCATCCAAATGTTTTCAAAGGGCTATATCTCAGAAAAAGGGACACAATCATTACAAGAAATGAGAAATAAATTCTCGACAGCTGTTTTTTGAGAGGAATCTATATATGAAATTTCAAAATAAAAGTGGAGGAAATGATCAGGAAGCGAAACAATTAACCCACAGCTCCCATCAGATACACCAAAGGAAAAGAAACACAAACACGAAGCAACAGACTCCAATGGAAACATCAACAGCGGAAAGCCAAAAGAACAGTTACTTTCCCACAAAATGGCCAATAGGCTATCCAAAATAAAATTGTATAAGCGACACAAACACCCAAAGACAAACCATAACAAGAACAAACTGCGACAGAAGAACCGCCTTGGAATGGTCAGCGGAAACGAATTCCAGGGGGGGGGGATGGGGTGGGGGGCTTCAATCGATTTTACATGGCCACAATCCTCGCCCTTACTTTCGTCGCGATTTAGACAAATAATCTGTTCAGTCCGCATGAAGTCCTCGAAACTCATCAGTGCAACATCTCCTTGAATACAAAAATCAAACAACCACAGAGATGAAACAACGATGAGGATTCGACTGCAAGAAACCACTGAAATGCCGGAGCAAAAGAAAACTAACAGTCAACCAGAGACAGAGTATCAGGCACCAACCAACGTTACATTGAATTAGATCGCTCTAATTCTCAGTAAGCCTTTACGCTGGAACCGTCATAGAATCTCAAACCTGACCCATCGGCGTGCAATAAAAGAGGGAAGCAAAGGTGTCAACCGTAATTGGGTTAACTACCATGCATGCAGTCTGTCGTATAACATTTATGTTGTACCGAATCTTTTTATATCGAAGAATGATTTTACGAAATCGGGTGCTGAAGTCATAGCGGTTATATATATATATTTTTTAATTTATATACGAGGGTAGGTTGAAAAGTTCTGAGCCTGACCAAGATCCAATGGTTTGTCCATGCTAAAAGTGCCTTATTTTTCTACATAGTCTCCCTTCCTGTCCACACACTTCCTCCAGCGATGCTGGAGTCCTTGGATCCCAGTAGTATAGAAGGACTCATCTTGGTCCCTGAAAAAACTCCTCCACAGCAGCTATCACCTCCTCGTCTGACCGATAATGCTGCCCAGCCTAGTGCCTTTTCATGTGTGGAAACAGGAAATAATCTGATGGAGCTAGATCAGGTGAATACGGAGGGTGATCGACAAGTGTGAAGCCACAGTCATGCACAACAGCCATTGCGACAACCGATTTATGAGCAGGCGCATTGTCCGGATTGAACAAGACCCCTTTTGTCAATTTTCCGGGTCGTTTAGCCTTAATTGCTTTTCGCAATTTGTTTTAGCAGATCTGCATAATACTCCCCATTAATTGTTCTGCCCTTTTGAAGGTAATTTATGATTATTATACCCTTGGCATCTCAGAACACTGACGCCATCCCCTTCCCTGCAGAGGAGACGCCCTTTGCCTTCTTTGGAGGGGGTGAGCCAGGGTGCTTCCATTGCATGGATTGTCTTTTGGACTCTGGCTCAAAGTGATGAACTCAACTCTCATCATGAGTGACAAAACGGTCAAGAAAACCATCTTGGTCTGCTTCTAAAATAGCCAAGTTGGCTTGTGAAAGGTTCAGTCTGGTCAGGCGTCAAAAGCAGTGACATCCATCTGGCGGAAACCTTCGGCGTCAAAAGCAGTGACACCCATCTGGCGGAAACCTTCGACATTCCTAATTCACTGCGTAGAATGTTCTCTACTCGTTCACGGAAGATGCCAACAGTGTTAGCTAACTGATTCACAGTTAAACGCCTGTCATCCATCCCTGTGCACTTGGCTGATGGTTTCCTCAGTTGTTGCCGTTGTGGGTCATCCACACCGGTCATCATCTTCAAGGCTGTCCTTGCCCATCTTAAAATTTGCTGCCCACCTTTTCACGGTTGCATACGAAGGAGCACCATCCCCTAATGTAGCAACCATATCGGCATGAATGTCCTTAGGAGCTAGCCCCTTTTTATTGAGCTACTTGATGACACGACGATGCCAGATTTTGTCCATTTTCTAAAAATCGTGCTAGTATCAATTTTCAAAGTCTAGAATTTCTACGTTATTGCAGGTAAACTTGAACTCGTTTGAGTCAAATCAAGTAATAAAGGTTTGGATTTAATGAATACAAAAATTCATGGTTGTTCAATGCCTGCTTCTTGGTCAGGCTCAGAACTTTTCAGCCTACCCTCGTACTAAGTCACCATAAAATTCGGGTTCCGATAGACCATGTTGTAGAAGAGATTTAAGTCCAATATTGAATTTTGAAATTAAATCAGAATGGCGTCTATAAAATTTTGAAAAGGCTTTGCGTAGTTTATGGTACCGATAACCCTGGTTAAGAAGTTTAGCCGTTAACAATTTATTACGAGTATTGAAGTCAGTTACATGACTACACACTCTGGTAAATCGAATTAATTGCGAATTATAAACGTCATAGGATGGCGCAAGAGGAACATTTCCATCCAAAATAAGGAAATTTACAATCTCAAAATAAAAATCATAATAAATTTTGCAAGAAACAAACCTATCTACAATAGATAGGTGTAAATCCAAAAACGGGGCCTCGGTATCGGAAGAATTTGCTTTATTTAACTGAAGTTATGGGTGGGGGGGGGGGTAAATTTGACAGATCAATTATCAATATTATCAATATTTAATAAATCATCCAAATATGGCGAAGTGGAGCTGAAAGCTTCAATGATTTCAGACTGGTTTTCAGCAGAAAGGGACATCATGAAGTCTCTCTCATAAAAAAACAAAAATAGATCAGCCACAAGCGGTGCGCAATTAGTACCGATCGGAATAACCACAACTTGTCTAAATAAATACCAAATCTTGTGTAAATATTGTCAAGTAGAAAGGTGAGAGCTTCACACACTTTCTGACATGACCATAAAGTATAATTTTTATGCTCTTCAGAAGTGAAAAAAGCATTTCTTACATTACATGCAAGATACAGGGAGTCTTCGCTATGAAATGTCTATTCAATTAAATCATTAAGATTTTCTTGGGTAAGATTATGAGGAAGTGTAGTGTAAAGGGTGGACAAATCATAAGTAGACAGACTTGAAGCACGAAAACGCCTGGATTTTAATTTATTTAAAACTTCATTAGAATTTTTTATAGACCATCTTCCTGATCTTTCGAAGACTTTGTCGCAATATTTTATCACATGTTTTTTGATGGCAGTCAAACATGAATTTAATAATTTGGAGAGTTCATTGGTGGTACAAGAGCTTGAATTTGCAATAAACCGTGCTTTGTATGGTCTTTTTTGAAGTTTAGGTAACGACTATAACGTAGGAACCTTGTCTTGGGATTCTGTAACACAGACAGTTTTTGTTTGTTTGATTTGAGGTTTAACGTCCCCGTCAACACTGTAAAGGTCATTTTGGAGACGTTGCTTCCAATTTTGTGGGACTTTTACCCCGACACTGAGATGAAATGACATCTCAAGCCCTGTCGCCCAATGAAACCAATAGGGTTTATTAGCATGGACGGTCCGCCTCGCACCGCGGTTCCTGGACAGGCTTAGATCCTCTAAGCGGTTTACCAGTACTAGTGTGCGGGCCGGATTCAGCTCTGCGTGGAAGCAACATGCAGCGCATATATTTCTTCAAACCTCTATGGGCGGGGGGGGGGGGTAACACAGACAGTAAACTTGGTGGCTGAATGACAAATGTGGTCATCAACTAAAGCCCTCTCTACAGCTAAAGGCTGAAGTTCATAGGCTTTAGTACCACCAAGTTCTTGCTGAAGAGTGTTAACATACTGAAGCCGTCAAACAACGACCACATTGTTAGCGGCCTTGTCAGCTTGAGCCAAAACAAACTTCCTATGAAATTCTTGAATACAAGTTTAAGGTGACGTAAAGACGTCTTAGGTTTAGGAGGTAATAAGTTCGTATTTTGCGAAAAAAAAAAAAGAAATGCGTTTGTTTACAAATTTCAGAATGCTAAATTTCCATTCCTTAAATGCTGTATGCTCAGCATACTCTCGTTTACACCATCGATTACCAAATTCATCCAAAGCAGCAGCGATTTCATCTCTACATTTATTGAAATCAATTTTACAAGGAAATCGATATTTCTGTCATTTAGATATTATATTACGTATCCTAGAATCAAGAATAATTTTGAAATTGCCAGTAATAATATGACCAGCAGCAGGATAGCAATACACGGAATTTTTACAATCACATGTATCAGGAGTGTTAGTGTTAATATCAAGGTCAGAAACAAGTTTATTGAAATAAAAAATGATAGATCTAACAGGTTTATTGTATTTATAGCAACTTATGGGCGTTTCAGTATTTTGAAAATAAGCATGAATGGATGAAATGACCGAACTGTCCCGGAAGATATTAGGTAAATCTATAAAATCCAAACCCTTATTAATGAAGGATATTTTGATGTAATGATGTTTGTGATTAATTTCAGAATCGATGAAAGGACGAAGAGCATGCTGAGTATAACCTCTAGTTAAAAGAGCAGCGAGGTATAACTGATTAGAACTATCGTAGAATTTATTCGCCTCGGTATCCAGAGTCCGTAATACAGAAATGGGTAATAAACTTAGAAAAGCAAGCATCGAGTGGCGTTCATAATTAAATAATATTATGGACAGTCATTTCAGTCTGGTATTGTTTCTTTTAAAAGCACGTAAGTTACGAACCCTAGCTAACATGGGTCTAAAGTTATGCTATGCATCACAAAGCATGCACTGTACAACTGTAAAAATTTACAAAGGGCCATACAAATTACATAACTCATGATTTTTATTTTAATTTATTCAAAGTTAATCAGGACATCAACTCACCATTATTACCAATCAATTCAATAATTTGCAAGGCTCTAGCTTCAACAGGGCTTTTCCGAAACAGAGATTTGGTTAAAAAATTCCGAAAAATTATTATTTGGATGTTATTCTTCGATGGTCTTTTGACTGAGGTAGTTACCTCCAGGTAAACCAATCACTTTGTGTGTGTTGTTAACTAATCTAGATTGGGCCGATAGAATGGATTTAAACTCCCCATTTGTTCTGGTTTCTGACCGTCCTAAGGCGGTGGTACTAATGTTGTTTAATTTAAATGTAGCTTTGTCGGAATTTCCGACGGACTCTTCTAGTTGTATGTGCTTATGGTTGTGTATTATTATGTTTTACTTAATTTTCAGTACTTGTGCATGTTGCGCCTGGGGAAGAGGGAGTTAGTAGCCGTGCTGTTTGTGATTTGTTTATTTTTCCTTTCTTGTTTTCCTCACTAACTCTTCCTCTCGGAGCCATTGCCCTGCTAGCATTCTACATAAATCTACAGCGGGCCGTTAGCGGCCCGTCAGCTACCCTGACGGGCCGCTAACGGCCCGCTGTAGATTTGTGTAGAATGCTTACTGGGTGGTAGGCTGTAATATTTGACTGTGGCTTTTCTTGGGCATTTATTTCTATATCTCTGAGATATTTTGCTGACAAGATTTCATCCAAAGGGCCCTACCTCAGGAGAGGGGTATAATCTTATGGAGAAAAAAAAATACTTGTCAGCTATTTTTATGAGGAATCCGTATATAAAATTTCAAAAACCTAGCGTGGTTCTAAAATTATGCTTTGCCGCTTCTTGATAATTTTTTATATGTCCGTGATTTTGACCTGACGTCACTGGGAATGAGCTTTCTATCACTGAGCATAATACAATCAAGAAGGTCAATTGTCAGTGGGACGTGCTGTGTTTGCCGGGTCTTGCCAATCATCCGTTTCGGTTTCATAACTTTGGGGTTGAGACACACTGATATCAGAAACGGCCCTGTGTCACTAAATTTGGTATAGTTACGCCTTAATTGCAACAACTGGGTCGATATCTCTGCTGGTGGAATGATTCGTTCGTTCCCGAGGGTATCATCAGCTCAGTATCAGTTCCTGAGTGCTGAGGTTGATACTACGGTGTTGACGTCAGTACCCAGGTACTGATTTAAATAGCTATATTATATCTTTAATTTTTGCAGTATAAAATTCTTTTTTTTCTACAACTAAGACTTAGGGTGGAGTAAGTTAATTGTATCGATTTCTGATCTGTGTTTTACTTCTACTTTACTTGTAAGGTGAGACATGTATTTTAGCGGATTTGGTTGCCACTTTTTGTTAAATTGGACATCTACTTCCTGCCCGGGGCTTCCGTGGAACGTGGGCCATGTTTGCTGATGTTGGTTCGGTGGGGGACGCTTACAAGTCCGCGGGTGGGTGTCTCTTGCCCGATGCCTCCAGTTGACCTGTCTCATGAGCTACGTCGGTCGGTGAGTACTTGGAGGTGGGTTTGCTGTGTTTGCCGGGTCTTGCCAATCATCCGTTTCCGTTTCATAACTTTGGGGTTGAGACACACTGATGAAGATTAAATATCAGAAAGTCCTCTGTGTCACTAAATTTGGTATAGTTACGCCTTATTTTTAAAGAAAGAATATACACTGTGGATAATCGCCGGGAACAAAAGTTCAAGAATCATACTGAACACTGAGCCGAACACCTTTAACAGCAAGGGCTTCTACTGGAAAGCCAACGTTGATTCAGGAAGAACAGAGGAGCAACTGGTGTGATCTTTACAGCAAGTCGGGTTCAAAAGAAATGTCAGAATCTGCATGACCTTTGTCGACCCCCTCATTGCATTTGATACCTTCAGCCGTGAGGGACTTTGGTTGTCCGACCATGTTCATCGAAATTGTGCGGCGGTTCCACCACGATGGTATAATTGCCCGGGTCCTGGATTGCAAGTTTACGGATCGATTACATGTGACAAATGCAGTGCAGTAGAGTTTGTACTAGCGCCAACGCTTGTTTTTTTTCACTTGTTCACAGATGCTTTCAAGGATGGTGACAATTGTATACGTATTAGGTATCGCATTGATAGGAAGTTTTCGACTGCTGACAAGGCAATGGGTGTGCTAACAGAAAAGATGAAAAAAGCGTGGTTCATTGGATCATGTGACGGCTATGATCTCACAGTCAGCATTAAAGTCTGAGGCTGTATTAGCCAGCATCTGAATTGCCTTTAAATGAGATTAAAATCACAGAGAAAAGTCAACGGTTGCAATTGGTAGACAAGGTCACCTGCCTTGGAAGCACATTGTCAAAGAGTTCTACATGTTGGTGATGAAGTCAGTGTAAGTATTGCCAAAGTTAGTGCAGCATGTGGCCGACTAACTGGACGAGTTTGGAAATGAAGTGGAATCAGATTTGGGTCTGATCTGAAAGTCTACAGCGATTTGGTGTTTCCAATATACATGTAATACGCATGTGAAATTTGGACAGTTTTCTAGCGGCATTCTGAAGGACAAGACTTCAGTAGTTTCAGCATTTCAGTGGTTTCTTGCTGTCGATGAGTTAGGAGGCCTTCATGCGGACTGAACAAATCATTTGTCTAAATCGGAAGTAAAGGGCGAGGATTGCGGCCGCGAAAAATCTATTTAGCACCCCCACCCCCAGTGGAATTAGTTTCACTGACCGTTCCAAGGCGTTCTTCTGTCGCGGTTTATTTTTGTTATGGTTTGCCTTGAGTGTGTATCGCTTATATTTTTTATTTTGGGTAGCCATTTGGCCATTTTGTGGGAAAGTGACTGTCTTTGGACTTTCCGCTATTAGTGTTTCCATTAAGGTCTAGTTATTACATGTTTGTGTTTCTTTCCCTTTGGTGCCTCTGATGGGGGCTATGGGTTAAATGTATCGATTTCTTATCATTGCCTACACTTCTATTTTCCACTCAAGCTGTCTCCTAAAGATTAAGTTGCAAGACAGGAGCCAGAAAAAGAAGACCTTAAACGGATAGAGATGCTAAGTGTTCATACTCTAACAAGTTTAGCTTTTACAAAACGCTAGGTCTACGTTTAGCATATATTAAATAAGAATGTCTAGAATGTCTAGAATTATATCCCAGAAATTGTTTTATACAAATAACTGTCTTTTGCAATATTATAATTGCCAGTCTGCACCCATGCTCCTGCCGAATGAAGTATAATGTCTGAAATGTCAAAGTCAAATGCTGTGATTTTGTCAAAAAGTATTTTGATTCATTAAACAAGAGGACCATGATGGTTCTATATCGCTCACCTGAGCTAAGAGCCCAAGGCAGTGCAATTTTTAGACCGAGGTCTATAATTTAAACAATCTATGCAGAGGTCCACTGAATGAAGCTTAACATCGAATATCAAAGGCATGGGCCTTATGGTTTCGGACAAGAAGATTTTTTAAAGTCTTCTCTATATAAGTCTATTTAAAACCAGTGGGCCCAAAAGGGGGCCATTTTTGTCCCCCATGCTATGATTTGAATGATCATGGCAAAGGTCCATCAAATGAAGCTTCATACCAAATATCAAAGACCTGGGCCTTCTGGTTTCAGACAAGAAGATTTTTATATGTTTTCCCTATATAATCCTAAATATAAGCATTTTTGGCCCCAGGGCTATAAATTGAACAATCTTGCTAGAGGTCTACTAGATGAAGCTTCAAACCAAATACCAAGGATCTGGGCCTTATGGTTTCAGACAAGAAGATTTTTAAAGGTTTTCCCTATATTAGCCTATGTAAAACCAGTGGGCCCCGGCGCAGGAGCATTTGGCCCCAGGGCTATAATCTGAACAATCTTGGTAGAGGTCCACTTAATGAAGCTTCATGCCAAATATCAAAGATCTGAGCTTTCTCGTTTCAGACAAGAAGATTTCAAAATCTTTTCCCAATAATAAGCCTATGTAAAACCAATGGGCCCCGACGCGGGGGGCATTTTAGCTTCAGGGCTATAATTTGAACAATCTTGGTAGAGGTTCACTAGATGAAGCTGCATACCAAATATAAAAGACCTGGACCTTCTGGTTTCAGAGAAGAAGATTTTTAAAGGTTTTCCCTATATTAGCCTATGTTAAGCCAGTGGGCCCCGGCGCGGGGGCGCTTTTGGCCCCAGGGCTATAATCTGAACAATCTTGGTAGAGGTCCACTAGATGAAGCGTCATAGCAAATATCAAAGTAGAAGTAAAACAAAGACCTTGGCCTTCTGGTTTCATATCAGAAGATTTTTAAACGGTTTTCCCAATATAAGCCTATGCAAAACCAGTGGGCCCCGCTCGGGGGCATTATTGGCACCAGGGCTATAATTTGAAAATCTTGGTATAGGTCCATTAAATGAAGCTTCATACCAAATTATCAAAGACCTGGGCCTTCTGGTTTCAGAGAAGAAGATTTTTAAAAGTTTCCCCTATATAAGCCTATGTTAAACCAGTGGGCCCCGGCGCGGGGGCGTTTTTTGCCCCAGGGCTATAATTTGAACAATCTTGGTAGAGGTCCACTAGATGAAGCGTCATAGCAAATATCAAAGACCTAGACCTTCAGGTTTCAGAGAAGAAGATTTTTAAAGGTTTTCCCAATATAAGCCTATGTAAAACCAGTGGGCTCCACACGGGGGGGGGGCATTATTGGCCCCAGGGCTATAATTTGAACAATCTTTGTATAGGTCCATAAGATGAAGCTTCTTACCAAATATCAAAGACCTGGGCCTTCTGATTTCAGAGAAGATGTTTAAATGGTCTCCCTGTATAAGCCTATGTAAAACCAGTTGGCCCCCGGGCGGGGTCGTTTTTGACCCCAGGGCTATAATTTGAACAGTCTAGGTAGGGGTCAATTAGATGAAGCTTCGTACCAAATATCAAAGACATGTGCCTTCTGGTTTCAGACAAGAACATTTTTAAAGGTTTTCCCTATATAACCTTATATAAAACCAGTGGGTCCCGCCACGGGGGCTTTTTGGCCCCAGGGCTATAATTTGAAAAACCTTGGTAGAGGTCCACTTGTGAAGCTTCATACCAAATATCAAAGACCTGGGCTTTCTGGTTTCAGAATAGAAGTTTTTATGTTTTCCCTATATAAGCCTCATTAAAACCATTGGGCCCCGGGGTGGGGCCGTTTTGGGCCCCAGGGCTATAATTTGAACAATTTAGGTAGAGGTCCACTAGATGAAGCTACAATCAAAATATCAAAGACCTGGGCTTTCTGGTTTCAGACAAGAAGATTTTTAAATGTTTTCCCTAAATAAGCCCATGTAAAACCAGTGGGCCACGGCGCGGGGGCATTTTTGCCCCAGGGCTATAATTTGAACAATCTTGGTAGAGCTTCACTAGATGAAGCTAATACCAAATATCAAAGACCTGGGCCTTCTGGTTTCAGACAAGATGATTTTCATATGTTTTCCCTATATAAGCCTATATAAAACCATTTGGCCCCGGGATGGGGCCGTTTTTGGCCCCATGGCTATAATTTGAACAATCTAGGTAGAGAGCCACCAGATGAAGCTTCATACCAAATATCAAAGACCTGGGCCTTCTGGTTTCAGAGAAGAAGATTTTTAAAGGTTTTCCCAATATGAGCCTATGTAAAACCAGTTGGTCCTATGGCGGGTCGTTTTTGGCCCCAGGACTATAATTTGAACAATCTAGGTAGAGGGCCACTAGATGAAGCTTCTAACCAAATATCAAAGACCTGGGCCTTCTGGTTTCAGAGAAGATTTTTAAAGGTTTTCCCTATATCAGCCTATGTAAAACCAGTGGGCCCCGGCGCGGGAGTGTTTGTTACATGTGGGTTTACGGCGTCCCGCAAACCCCCATGCTGACAAGACAACCGAGCGTGATCTCTGACAAGTGTACGGGCAGCTGTGGGGTAAGGCACAAGAAAGATATCAAATGAATGACATGAATTATTTACAATATCTATATACAACAATACTAACACAAAACATCACATTTATTTGCCTCTGTAGCCCACTCACGACGTCCGCTCCGAACGCAAAACAATGTTCTGTGCTCGGAATGGGGTGACGTGAGTGTCTACAGAAGCAAATAACAACACAACAACGAAATAAGAAAAGAAACACAAAACGCGACTGGCCAGATTAAATAAACGTTCACTTAGGGTGAACCACTTAGCGCGCACTGCTGAAAACTAGTTTGTCGACCTGAAAACTAGTTTGTCGACCTTGTTGTCGACCACAAGCTGATTTACAATATTAATGGATTCATATCCATCTGAACTCGAAGTCCCGGTAACTTCTTCGTGAAATCGATTCTAGGTGGTTTTCTAGAATCTGTTTATTCTGGTCCCGACGGTCTGTTATTGGGTCTGTCCGCCCTTGCTGGACACTGAACCGACAGCGTCGTACCAGTACCTGCTCATATGTGGCAGGGAGCAGCAGGTCACCACACATTGTCGTGCCTGCAAATTACGATAGTTCGACTAAGATACAGTCCACAAAACATACATGCTATATTATGACCCCCCTCCCGGAGAAGTAAGAATATGTTCATGCATATACCGTTATTGCGCATGCGTCGACCAGACACATAGGCTGATTAGTGCATGCGACAAATAACCGTACAGCAGAACTCAACTTGACTGTGCATCAAATTATCGGCACTCAGCGCTTGACACAATAATACTCAACGTATATGTTTCCCTACTGAGCAGTACAGAAATCAGTTAATGCTCACTACTACTGAGCTTAATACCCATCAAATTCGTGCTCACTACATTATCACAAGTAAGAGGCAATTGAACAGACCACGCCTTTGCGCTACCTGGTCAGCCGCCAATTACAGGAAACATAACAAACTCTATTTCATATCCTTCTCCGCGACACGGCTCACAAATATAGCTATACACAAATTCATTACATTAACAACAGATAGAAACTACAAACAGGAAGATTTTCATCTATTCTCCACAACATTTGTTAGTGTCTCATAAGGGCCAACACTGTTTGCCGTAAATTCTTTCTGTATTTGGAAGGCACCACGTCACAACCGTCCTCGTGACGCTGATGACGCAGCTGACGTCATCCACGCCGCTCAGGCCGTTATGACGTGTGGCGACCACATACTCTCACTTATCATCATCACGTCCTTTATATGTACATACATGCACAAACCGAGTTCTCAGACAAAAACGGCATCATTACAAAATGAACTCGTAATTCTTCTGGAACAAAATTATTTCTACTCAAAATGAACACGCTTGTAAAATCAAATTCATCACGGTTCAACATCACGGATAACCCGACAGGCTCTTGTAAGAGTTTGCCCTGATGATGAAGATATGGTTAACCCGTCTTAATTTTACGTCCCCTCTACACCTAATATCATATAGAGACGGGACCACGGTTTTCTAACCACAGCTAGTCAAAAGTCATGGAGCAAACAAGTGACCCGGCGTTATTTAATTATATTCTACAAAAGGGGTCTAAAAGCCTAAATGAATCTAGAATGAGCGGGTGTCCAAATTTTACGTCTCACCAACATCTAGGGTCAGAATGAGACAGGACCTCGCTTAAAAAGACTCATTCTACTTCTGGAGAAGCTTGGGATCTATCCTGTGACCTCTAGCTGGCAAAGCTAGTAGCCTAATCACTACACCACAGATGCTTCAAAAGTGAATTCAGAATAGACTTCAGAAAGTTGGGGTATACTAGAAGTAAACCCCTCCAAAACCTACAAGCATGTTCATACAAAAATAATACTAAACATAGATTTAACATACCTTTCAATATACTTTTATTGTCCCGTCACTATGGTGTGTTCAATTGTTAGAACTTGAACTGCTGCTGAATAGTGTTCGTTTTTCAGGGTTTTCATATCTATGAATACCACCGGAAAATCATGCATACTCAGATTAGCTCGCTAAAATCGTGGCAAGGTGAAGATACCGTCCACAATCTTAGCCTCATAGCAAACATCGAGTAGATAATGGATTTGCGTTCAAATAGTATTTCCCATAGGGAAAAAATGATGAAACAAACCTATAAATCAATGGCAAGACTCCCGTCAAAACGAACACACACACAACACCGTGACCGGACTGATAATCATATTATATGGCACAATTTGGCGGTTGGCGATTTTAGGCAAATTTTATAGAAATCAGCCTTATAGCGGCCCACTGTATTGTAAAAACAGATCTCCACAAACCACTCATGCACACATCGTATGATATGTGCATGACTTGTGCATGGAGCAGCATATTTACCGTATTTTACCTTAAATATTTCACTCGCAACGCCTTACCATATACCTACTAAAATAATTTAGATGTGCATAAGCACCAGAGATGTTTCCTATTCAATCTCGTAACAGTGTTTTTGGCCCAAGGGTTTAATTTGAATATTCTTGGAAGAGGTTCACTAGATGAAGCTTCATACCAAGTATCAAGGACCTAGGCCTTCTGGTTTCAGATCAGAAGACTTTTAAAGGTTTTCCCAATATAAGCCTATGCAAAACCAGTGGGGCCCGCAGGCGGGCATTATTGGCACCAGGGCTATAACTTGAAAATCTTGGTATAGGTCCATTAGATGAAGCTTCATACCAATTATCAAAGACCGGGTCCTTCTGGTTTCAGAGAAAAAGATTTTTCAAGGTTTTCCCTATATTAGCCTATGTAAAGCCAGTGGGCCCCGGCGCGGGGGCGCTTTTGGCCCCAGGGCTATAATTTGAACAATCTTGGTAGAGGTCCTATAGATGAAGCGTCATAGCAAATATCAAAGACCTGGGCCTTCTGGTTTCAGGCAAGAAGATTTTTAAAGGTTTCCCAATATAAGCCTATGTAAACCAGTGGGCCCCACACGGGAGCATTATTGGCCACAGGACTATAATTTGAACAATCTTTGTATAGGTGCATTAGATGGAGCTTCATACCAAATATCAAAGACCTGGGCCTTCTGATTTCAGAGAAGATTTTTAAAGGTTTTCCCTGTATAAGCCTATGTAAAACCAGCTGGCCTTGGCCCCGGGGCGGGGTCGTTTTTGACCCCAGGGCTATAATTTGAACAATCTAGGTAGGGGTCAACTAGATGAAACTTCGTACCAAATATCAAAGACCTGGGCCTTCTGGTTTCAGACAAGAAGATTTTTAAATGTTTTCCCTATATAAGCCTGTATAAAACCAGTGGGCCCGCCCCGGGGGCTTTTTTCGCCCCAGGGCTATAATTTGAACAACCTTGGTAGAGGTCCACTAGATGAAGCTTCATACCAAATATCAAAGACCTGGGCATTCTGGTTTCAGAGTAGAAGTTTTTTTTTACCGTTTCCCTATATGAGCCTAATTAAAACCATTGGGCCCCGAGGTGGGGCCGTTTTGGGCCCCAGGGCTATAATTTGAACAATCTTGGTAGAGGTCCACTAGATGAAGGTTCATACCAAATATCAAAGACCTAGGACTACTGGTTTCAGAGAAGAAGATTTTTTAAGTTTTTTTTTCTTATTTTCCCCTTTTCATTGCCATCGCAACCAGAGTTCTGCATGGAATTGAATTCTTTGAACAACTGTGAGAGAGGACCACCCAAGGATCAGTTCTGCCAAGTTTGATCAAAATCTGTTGAGTGGTTTATGTGGAGATATCATTTAAAGAAATTGTGGACGGACGGACATACAGACGGACGACGACGACGGACGGTCACCGATCACAATAGCTCCCCCGGAGCCTTCGACTCAGGTGAGCTAAAAAGGCACATGCAACGTCAGCATGCTTGTAATATCTTATAATATGGAATGCTTGAAAACTGTTGGAGAAGTTGAGTAGACAACTTTCCTACACACTATAGAGCACTGATTGAAGAGTAACCCAAACATCATTTACATCATTTGCGAATGGCAATTCACCATAGCCAAAGGCTCCTGGGAGCTGATAGGATATGCACTGGTCCGTCGTTGTCGAGAGTTTGCAGACGTATATTTTGTATTAGCTGTACAAATATGACAGCAAATATGGGCTTGTACAAAAATTCTGTGCCAGAGCTCTGCTTCATGGTAGGAGTGTAACGATGCATCAGACTATCGATGCATTGCGATAGACACTGGGCCGATAGTACTGCATCGATGGTAAAGTAAAACATCGCTGACTATCGCCGATAGTGTTTTGAACAATCGATAGTTTCGATAGTTTTCTATATCACACGTTTTTCAGATAATTCCAAAAGATGTTTCATTCTTTAACCAGATCAAGCGTCAAACTGTATATTGTCCAAATTAAATTATAATCCAATAATCTACCGTGTCAGTGGGGGTCAACGGCTGCTTGTTGCGAGATAAAGGCAATAAAATTGCAGACTAATCGTGATTTGGCGGTAGCCTACAGGTACACGGTGTTTATGCATCCTATTTGTTATGCATTATCCACTTTATACCCGATATCGTTATAGAATCAGCACGCTGAAAATTCTCTCAATGAACTGGTGAATTTACAGCTTTCTGAAGCACATTTCAACATTTCCTTTCGAAATAATTGACACGGACGACCACGTATATTTTGATTACGCTAATCTGCAAGCTGTCTGTGAGCAATTGATAAGGCGATAATTAATGCGTGTTTACACAGCAGTATTTCTTATTAAAGGTGCCGCCAGCATTAGCACGTAAAGCATGGGAAGTCTGCACATGTCACTACCGCTTCAAAAGGTGCGAAAAATTATTCTGGTTGATGTTTTAGAGGATTCTTATTTTATCAATAGCCGACATCAAAGGAAATGAAACACGTGTCTTCCTGCAAGAACGTGTATAATTTGGGCATCCAGACATGTTTATAAAGCCGAGGAATTAATTTTAAATCTTGGACACGGTCGTGTATTAATAAAATATGCACATGGAAATACCGCACTAGAAAACAAGTACAACTTCAACCTCATTATAACACAGAACTCTGGTCGGCCCAACAAACGGACCTTGTTAGTTAACCGAATCGTTTTATAAGCGCCGACTGTATTTGTCATGGACCAGTCTATTCTACCATCACACTGTAAACATAAGCCTCCAGCCCTATCGATAAGTCTATATTATTTTCCGCATGACAAGGTGTGAAAATAAGGTCAAGTTATGTCGCTAACTTTCGTTTATCCCTCAATCATAAAATATAATCCACAATCAATGTGAAAAAGATTAAATCGCTCATAAGACGATTAGCTATATGTCACGGGATGATTGTCACGGGTTAAGGTGGTTGTGGCCACATGATTGATGGACGACATTGATACAACGTTAGAGCTTCTCCCGCTTTCTCGAGGGGGTTCGGGGTTCAAGTGATGACAACGCTATTTGATGATGTTTCCATGTTTTTGAGAGTTATCAGAACCTTCTCCCTCTCGACCTCGTCATCCGATAAATATATATATATATATAAACATCCTAGGAAAACTATATAAATGGTTTCCGTCAGCGGGTCGTGAGACCTACCCTTGCCAGGGACAAAGAAAGACTGACCCGAGGTCGAGAGATCGAAATGGCAAGATATGAATATTCATGAAATCATGACAATTATGATAATTTACAAATGTTCAACATGATAATGAAATAAAGTAAACGCATTCCTGATAAATATATATACAAACATCCTAAGTAATTAGGAAAACTATATAAATGGTGTCCGTCAGGTGGTCGTGAGACCTACCCATGCCAGTGACAAAGAAAGACTGACAAAGGCTTAGGTAAGTATGTGCGCATGCGGTGTTAATCAGTGAGGTGAAAAGCACTTAAGACTTACATTTGGACACCGGAAATTGATATACACTACTCAGGAATGCTTAATGAAATATGAAATATATGAGTAAATGATGTATGAAAAACGATGAACAATAGGGGAAAGTAACTGGAAATGACTAGAAAGTCCTAAGCGCAAGCGCTCCTCCAGTTTCCATTATTTCACTCTGTGACATATATCTAAAGGCAGATGTATGCGTAATAAAAACGGACTATTCTACTGTCTCGTGAATGGTTATGTTTTGGCGCCAAATAGCAGGCGCTTGGCGGGAAAAGTCGAACGCTTTAATTTGTGTGAACACATCTGTATGCTATTGTTGGTGATTGACACGGAGCTTCCGGGGATAAGTCGGGAGTTGTTTCCAAGGTTAAGTCGGGAGTAGGGCGCAGTTTTCTATCCACCTCTATTCACAACCGTTTAGCTATCGAGAAAATATTTTCTACCGGTTCCAAACAACTATTTTGCATGAAAGAAATACGCCCCAATAAAATAAAACGACATTAAACACATGTGGGGTTGCTTAGGTCGGATGACGTCATTTACCGATCGTTAGCAGAAAAACGGAAGCGGTGGTTTGTGGACGGTGGATTTTATGGCGATTTGGATGGCGGAAATTTTTATGTTTGCCTTGAACATGCTTGAAGGGCGGGTGTGGATGTTTGGGCTCGTTTTGGATGGATGTGTCCTCGTCTTGTGGCTGGATCATTTAATTATAAACTAAGTTGCATGCTTTATTCTCTTTTCTCACCAAGCTGACAATTTTGATCTTTTGTGTATATCGGCTGCAGCTCGTGTTAATCATGCGTGTCAAGCTAAATGAGTTTTCCGTGACAACTACAGTATTTTCTACCGTTTTACCGTACTTAAAGTCGGAGAGAAATAAAGTTATTGTGCCTCAAACTTGATAGAAACCTTAGATTATATTTATAAAGGTTTGTTGGGGAAAATTTGGGGTCCAAATTTATTGTATTTTGATTAAGAAACTGATGGAACATTCTCACTCTGAACTGATACATGTACTTGGCAACTTCTATTAAAATGAGTCTCCAGGAGGATTTACACTTGAAGGAAAAAAGATGCTCCTGTGCGGCTGTTTCCGCAGAAAAGCAAACATGAGTTTACAACAGTTGTTCCTCAGTGCAAATTATCTTGTTTATTTCTTTTATGCATATAATACATACAGAAAAAACAGTTGAAGGTTTAAATAGTTTTTATTTCCTTCTAAAAAAGAAATATGTTTCAGGCAATAGTATCGCAATAGAATTGCAATAGTACTCAGCAATAATAATAGTATCGCAATGGTTCTTCCTTCAATGTCAATACTATCGCAATAGTCATTTTATGACTATCGTTACTCAAGGGCAGGTAACTCTAAAGCCGTTCGTCCTGCAGGGCCGAAATTCGAAATCGACGAAGACTTATGCCTCTCCTGGTTATAATGGCGGAGACAAGGTGGAACATAGAAGTGAAGTGAGGCAATGATCAAGAATTACAATTAACCCAGACACCAAAGGGGAAGAAACACAAACATGAAACAAGTACATGTAGGTCCTAATGGAATCATCAATAGCGGAAAGCCAAAAGGACAGTTACTTTCCCACAAAATGGCCAATTGGCTATGAGGGCCAAGATGGCCCTGTATCGCTCACCTGTGTAACAGAAATAGGAAAAAATGAAGGAACTGTGAAAGAAGCAAGGCATGTTTGTTAACCATGTTGATATAAATATATTCATAGATCCAGGGTTGTCAACAGAGTTGTACATCAATTGAACCCATGGGCAGCGTCATATTGACCCCAAAGCTATAATTTGAAAATCTTGGTACAGGTCCCCTAGATGAAGCTTCATACCAAATATCAAAGACCTGGACCTTGTGGTTTCAGAAAAGAGGATTTTTTAAAGATTTCCCCTATATAAGTAAGTCAAGGTGAAAGATCCGTCCAAAACTTGGGGACATATGATGCTGAGAATGTCAAAAATGGGCATTTTCAGCAATCAAATGGAAGTAAAAAGGTCGACCTTGCCAGCTAGCTTTTATCCCTGACTTACTTGTTTGTTAGTTATAAGAAGATCCGATCAAAACTGAAGGGGCTACGGTGATGACAAGTTAAAAAATTTTCTGCAATCAAAGGGACGTAACTCTTTGATAAAAAGTTCATCAGTTTTTGAACTCATCCGAGGTTTTATCCCTGAATTACAAACATGTAAGTTTCAAGAAGATCCGAAAAAAATGAAGGGGCTATGGTGATGACAAGGTCAAAAGTAGGCATTTTCTGCAATCAAGGGAAAATTACTCCTATAATAAATAGGCCGCTCTAAACGAATTTCGAACTCGTTTAAGCTTTTATTCCTGACTTGCTTATAAGTAAGTTTCAAGAAGATCCGATAAAGACTGAAAGGGCTACGGTGATGAAAAGGTCCAAAATAGGCATTTTCTGCAATCAAAGGGGTGTAACTCTCGATAAAAGGAAAACCACACTAGTTTTTGAATTCATCCTAGGTTTTATCCCTGACTTACTTGCTTGCAAGTTTCAAGAAGATTCGATCAAAACTGAAGGAGCAGCAGTGATGGCAAGGTTAAAATGAGCATTTTCAGCAATCAAGGGGGACATAACTCCTGTGATAAATACGCGGAATTCAACGTTTTTCCAACTCATTCGAGATTTTATCACTGACTTGCTTATAAGTAAGTTTCAAGAAGATCCAATAAAAACTGAAGCGGCTATGGTGATGACAAAGTTAAAAATAAGCATTTTCTGCAATCAAAGGTATGTAAAGTAGAAGTAAAAACAAAGATCAGGAATCAATACAAATAACTTACTCCATCAATCAAAGACACCAAAAGGAAAGAACCACAACCATGAAGCGCCCAGACCATAATGGAAACCTAAACAAAGGAAGGCCATAAGGACAGTTACTTTCCCACAAAATGGCCATATGGCCATCCAAAATAAAAAGACACAAGTAATACACACAGTAAGTAACAAACAACAACATAAATAAACCACCACAGAAGAACCGCCTTGGAACGGTCAGTGGAAAGATTTCCACTGGGGGACTTAAATCGATTTTACGTGGCCACAATCCTCGCCCTTACTTCCGTCGCGATTTAGACAAATAATTTGTTCAGTCCGCATGAAGGCCTCCTAACTCATCAGTGCAACATCTCCGTGAACACAAATAATCAAAGAACCACAGAGGTGAGAAAACGGTAAGGACTCGACATCAAGAAACCACTGAAATGCTGGAGCAAAAGAAAATCAACAGTTATACTCCGATGGGCCTAAGATAAATAGGCCAACCTCACTAGTTTTCGAACTCTTCCGAGTTTTCATCCCTGACTTACTTGCTTGCAAGCTTTAAGAAGATCCTATCAAGGCAGAAGGTGCAGCGGTGATAATAAGGTCGAAAATAAGGATTTTCAGCAAAGTAGGGGACACATCTATGTGATTAAGCGACATACATTGTTAGTTTTCGAAGTAATCCAAGCTTTTATTCTTGACTTACTTACCTATAAGTTTCAAGAAGATCCGATGAAAACTGAAGGAATTATGGTGATGACAAGGTCAAAAAGACATTTTCTGCAATCAAAGGGGCGGAACTCTATGATAAACAAGGCATCGCAGGCGATACAACTCCCCTCGCACAATACTAATTCGTGTGTGGAAAACACTGAACTGGCAAAGGTCCTACTTGCTTGATATATTATCATTTGCAACATCCATGTGAAGCTTTATTAAAATCCATCAATGTAGGCTCTAGAGCGATGACGTTTTTTTTTCTCCAACTTGCTCGCGATATTAACATACCCAACATTTGAGTGAAGTTATACAAAAATCTATCAATAAATGTTGGCACTGGAGCGGTGACCAAGTTTTTTTTTTCTAAAAATAACAACAGTGGCCATGACCTTGAACCAAGGACACTGAAAGTCGAATTAATTCGAGATATTATCATAAGCAACATTTGGGTTAAGTGAAATTAATATCTATCAATAAATGTAGCCCCTAGAGCAATGACAAAGTTTTCTACAAATAGCCACAGTGATCTTGACCTGAGGTCCCTGAGAGTAAAACTCGCTTGATATATTACCATACCCAACATGTGTGTGAAGTTATAGAGCGATGATAAAGTTTTTTTTCTAAAAATAGCAACAGTGACCTTGACCTTGAGGCCACCACCTTGAAAGTCGGATTTGTTCGAGATATAGTCATAAGGGACATTTACGTGAAGTTATATTGAAATCCGTGAAGCAATGGAGGCGCTAGAGCGATGACAATGTTTTTCTAAAAATAGCCACAATGACCTTGACATTGAGGCCACGACATTGAAAGTCAGACTCGCTCGAGATATTGTCATTCACATTTGTGTGAAGGTATATTGAAATCGGTGAAGAAATATGGGCGTTAGAGCGATGATAAAGGTTTTTCGGAAAGTAGCCACAGCAACCATGACCTTGAGGCTACAACCTTGAAAGTCTAGCTCGAGATATTGTCAAAACGAACATTTGTGTGAAGTAATATCGAAATCGGTGAAGATATGTAGGACTAGAACGATGACAATGTTTTTCTAAAAATAACCACAGTGACCTTGACCTTAAGGCCATGACCTTAAAAGTCAAACTCGCTCGAGATTTATGTGAAGTTATATTGAAATCGGTCAAGAAATGTTGGCGCTAGAGCGATGACAAAGTTTTTTAAAAATAGCCACAGTATCCTTGACCTTGAGGTCACAACCTTGAAAGTCGAACTCGCTCGAGATATTGTCATAAGGAACATTTGTGTGAAGCTATATTGAAATCGGTCAAGAAATGTAGGTGCTAGAGCGATGATAAAAGTATGTACGTACATACATACATACGCACGTACGGACGACTGTACGTACGAGGGATGTTCGAAAAGAATTGCTTATTGTCCTCTAGCTCGATATCCACGTGTGGCACGATCAAAACCAATACATACTTGTATAGGGCTATTCAATATCTAAACAATGGTGAATAAATGTACATGTTAGACTAAGTGTAGGACATAAAATTTGCCATTTGAATACACGCAGTCATTGACCACTGCAGTAAAATGGTTGGTTGAGGCGTCGACTAAAAAGATGAAATACGGGCTTACATCAAAGCTTGCTCAAAACTTGGTTGTTCTTTGAAGAAGCTGATGACTGAAATTTCTACTGCATTTGGACCTTCTTGTGTGTCTTATGACACAGATCGGCGGCGGAAAAAGAAATTTGAGTCTGGTGTAGAGTCCATCGAAAATGCACCGAAACAGGTAGGCCAAAATCTGCATCTCGTGAAAAAATCGTTTCCAAAATAAAGGAAATCATTGAAGGAGATGCCAGATTTACAGTTCATGATATTGCACGAAAGGTAGGCATATCACTATCAACGGTTCACCTTATTTTGAAGAAGCATTTGAAAGTCAGAAAGATTTCTGCTAGATGGTGCCACATCTGTTGACTGACGAGCAAAAGAGGCAATGGGTTAAAGTGGCCGAAAAGCTGCTTCAAATGTTTCCAAAATATGACAAAAAGCAGTTTGCCAATGTCGTCACAGGTGATGAAACCTAGGTCCATTATTGTGAGCCCGTCAGAAACGTTAGCAATACGATCTGGGCCACTAAACACAGCAAACGCCCAATAATTGCCAAACATTTTTTGAGTACTAAGAAGGTTTTGTATGCAATCTTCTCTGGTGAAGGAGTCGCAATAAAAATGCCCGTGAAAAAAGGACAAAAGCATCACCGGGAAGTCCTACAAAGACGTAGTACTGAAGAAACTGAAAAAGTATTATCAGAAACGACGCCCTGCCACTGGTTTTAAACATGTCCGTCTTCTACATGATAATGCAACCGCTCATACCTCCGCAATAGTTACGGCGTTTTTGAAGAAAAAAGTAACTGTTTTGCCTCACCCCACCCCCTCCCCTCCGTATTTTCCAGACCTTGCCCATGTGATTTCTTTTTATTTCCGAAATTGAAATCATACCTTCCTGGGCGGAAATACCTGTCCCGACAGGAACTTGGATATGCCATTCATTAGTACCTTATTACTGTGCCCGAATCAGCGTACCGTGACGCCTTCAAGAGGTGGCTACATCGGCTGAAACTTTGCATTTCTAGCCACGGGGGATACTTCGAGGGCGTGAAATGAGCACTTTTGGGCTCACTTGAAATTTGAAGTCTCCAGATAGAAATAAGCAATTCTTTTCGAACATCCCCCGTACGTACGTGCGGGACAAATGCTATATCCCCCTCACAACTGTATTGTGCGAGGGGATAATAGGCTGACATAATCACTTTTCGAAGTGATCCAAGCATTTATCCCTGACCTACTTACATGTAAGTTTCAAGAAGTTCCGATAAAAACTGAAGGGGCTTCGGTGATGACAAGGTCAAAGATAGGCATTTTATTTAATCAAAGGGAACATAACTCTCTGAAATATAGACCGACCTCAACAATTTTTAACTCAGCCAAGGTTTTACCCCTTACTTACTCACATGTAAGTTTAAAAAAGATCCGATGAAAACTGAAGGGGCTACGGTGATGACAAGGTCAAAAATAGGCATTTTCAGTTATTCAGTAATCAAGGGGACGTAACTCTATGACAGATAGGCCGACATCGCCAGTTTTCCAACCCATCCGAGCTTTTATCCGTGACATACTTGTTTGTAAGTTTCAAGAAGATCTGATTGAAACTTAAGCGGCTACAGTGATGACAAGGTCAAACAAACATTTTCCGCAAACTAGGGAACATAACTCCGTGGGTATTTGACCAACATCGCTAGTTTTCGAAGTCATTCAAGCTTTTAATCCTGACTTAATTGTGTATAAGTTTCAGGGAGAGCCAATCAAAACTGAAGGGGTTATGGTGATGACTAGGTCAAAAATATGCATTTTCAGCAATCAAGGGGTCGTAACTCTATGATTAATGGGCCGACCTTTTCAGATTTCGAACTCATCCGAGTTTTTATTCCCAGTCTACTTATATATAAGTTTCAGAGAGATCCGATCAAAACTGAAGGTGCTACGGTTATGACAAACATTTTACCATTGAAAGTCTATGGAACCTTGTGGTTGCCATAGCATCCAAAGTTTTCATTCGATTTCGTTAAAAAGCTAAAGTCACCAATGCCTCACCAGAGGGCTGCTACAGATAAAAAATGATGAGCCCAGCCTGCAGGCTGCAGAGATACAACTGGTCAAAAGTGGACGGAGGACAGAGGGACTACCATCCTATAAGATCCCCTGGAGCCTTCGGCCCAGGTGAGCTAAAAATACAAGCGATACACACACCCAAAGCAAACCATAACAAAAATAAACCACGACAGAAGAACCGCATTGGAACGGTCAGTGAAACGAATTCCACGGGGGAGGGGGGGGGGGGAATCGATTTTACGCGGCCGCAATCCTCGCCCTAACTTCCGTCGCGATTTAGACAAATAATTTGTTCAGTCCGCATAAAGGCCTCCTAAATCACCAGTGCAAAATAACTCCGAAAACCAAAAATCAAACAACCACAGAGATGCAACAACGGTGAGGACTCGACAGCAAGAAACCACTGAAATGATGGAGCAAACGAAAACCAACAGTTAGACTCCGATGGGCCCAATCAGAGACAGGGCATCAGGCACCAACCAACATTATATAAAATATATAAACCTATGGTAAAATGTTTCATGCACAAGGAGCGTAACTGCGAAACCGATTGTCAAATTCAAGCCAAATTCGAACTCATCTGAGACATGATTCTTGTCCTTATTTACAAAAAAAAGATTCAAAAAGATCAGATCGAAAACATCTGAGAAAAAGTTGAGACACCATTTTTCGCATATTTTACCCCCAAGGGCAGGTAACTCCAAACGCCGTGGGTCCTATGAGGCCCAACTCGACGTAGACTGTATGCCTCTTCTGATTATCTTTAAGTTTGATAAAGATCGGATCAGGAAAAGCTGATAACTAGAGCCAGTGTTTATGAAACACTATGCCCCCAACTTCTTGACCCTAACACTGCTTGTCCCTAACAATAATTGAGATATTTTGTTTTAACTTGGTTGCAATGCTGAAATTTTCAAAGTACCATGACACAACAAAAACAAAAGTTAATCAACTCTTCATCCCGAATCAGTCTGTAAAGTTTCAGGGAAATAGCTCAAATCGTTTTTGAGATATCTCGCTTACAAGCTTAAGGTGTCCAAAGTTTCAAAGGGCCATAACTGAAGTAAAAAGTTCAGATTGTTTTTCAAAGTTAATCAGTTCATCTTCTCATTATCCCCAACCTGTCTGTAAAGTTTCAGGGCAATAGCTGTAATGTTTTTTTTTAGATATCTTGCTTACAAGCTTAAGATGCCCAAAGTTCCAAAGGAGCATAACTCAAGAAAACAAATCTGATTTTTTTCCAAAGGTTAATCAGTTCATCTTCTCATAATGCCGAATCAGTTTGTAAAGTTTCAGGGCAATAGCCAAAATCGTTTTTGCGATATCATGCTTACAAGCTTAAAACGCGCAGAGTTTCAAAGCGCCATAACTCAACTAAAAAAAAAAAAAAAAAGAATCAGATTTTTTTCAAAAGTTAATCAGTTCATCTTCTCATCACCCACAACCAGTATGTAAAGTTTCAGTGCAATAGTTCTAATGCTTTTTTTAGATATCTTGCTTACAAGATTAGACATCTTGCTTACGAGCTTAAAACTCCCAATGTATCAAAAGGCCATAACTAAAGTAAAAAAATTCAGATTTTTTTTCAAAAGTTAATCAGTTCATATTCTCATCATCCCCAATCAGTCTGTAAAGTTTCAGGGCAATAGCTGTAATGGTTTTTGAGATATCTTGATTACAAGCCTAAAATGCCCAAAGTTCCAAAGGGCCATAACTCAAGAAAAAAAATTCGGATTTTTTTCCATAGGTTAATTAGTTCATCTTCTCATCATGCAGAATCAGATTGTAAAGTGTCAGGGCAATGGCTCAAATCGTTTTTGCGATATCATGCTGACAAGCTTAAAACGCGCAGGGTTCCAAAGCACCAGAACTCAAGTAAAAAAACAGTTTTTTTTTCAAAAGTTAATCAGTTCATTTTCTCATCATCCCCAATCAGTATTTAAAGTTTCAGCGCAATAGTTCTAATGATTTTTTTAGATATCTTACTTACAAGATTAGATATCTTGCTTACAAGCTTAAAAATCCCAAAGTATACAAAGGCCATAACTCAAGTAAAAAAAATCAGATTAAAGTTAATCAGTCCACCTTCTTATCATCCCCGATTAGTCTGTAAAGTTTCAGGCAAATAGCTGTAATGGTTTTTGAGATATCTTGCTTACAAGCTTAAAATGCCCAAAATTCAACAGGGCCATAACTCAAGAAAAACAAGAGGACCAAGCTAGCTTGGTCCTGTATCGCTCACCTGAGCTAACAGATTCAAAGTTTAAGGAAGTGCCAACCTTTACTGAAGGCTTTATGGAGGACATGGTGATGACAGGGTAAGCATTTTCTGAAAATCAAGTAGAATATAACTCTATGATAAACAGGATGACCTCACCGGTTTTCAAACTCATTCAAGCTTTTATTCCTGACATGCTAAGAAGATCCGATCTAAACTGAAGTGGCTATGGTGATGACAAGTTCAAAAACAAGAGTTTTCAAACTCCTCCAAGCTTTCTGCCTGACTTCCTTGTTTGTAAGTTTCATGAAGATCTGTTCAAAACTAAAGGGGCAGCAGTGATAACAATGTCGAAAATAGGCATTTTCAGCAATCAAAGGCACGTCACTCTATGATAAATGTGCCGACTTGGCCGGTATTTGAACTCACCTGAGGCTTTATTCCCAGCCTCCTTACATGTAAGTTTCAGAAAGATCCGATCAGACTTGGCCAGTATTCAAACTCATCCAAGATTTTATTCCCAGCCACCTCGCGTATAAGTTTCAGAAAGATCCGATCAAAACTGAAGGTGCTACGGTGATGACAAGGTCAAAATTTGGCATTTTTAGCAATCAAAGGGATGTTACTCTAAAATAAATGAGCCGACTTGGACAGTTTTCGAACTCATCCGAGGTTTCATCCCCAGCCACCTTACATATAAGTTTCAGAAAAATCCGATCAAAACTGAAGGGGCTACGGTAATGACAAGGTCAAAAATCAACATTGTCAGCCATCAAAGGGACAGAACTCTACGATAAATGGGCTGACTTGGCCTGTTTTTGAACTCATCCAAGATTTTATCCCCAGCCACCTTACATATAAGTTTCCGAAAGATCCGATCAAAACTGAAGGGGCTATGGTGATGATAAGGTCAAAAATCAGCATTTTCAGCAATCAAAGGGACGTAAATCAATGATAAATGGGCCAACTTGGCCAGTATTCAAACTCATCCTAGGTTTTATCTCCAGTCACCTTACATATAGGTTTCAGAAAGATTCGATCAGACTTGGCCAGTATTCAAACTCATCCAAGATTTTATTCCCAGCCACCTCGCGTATAAGTTTCAGAAAGATCCGATCAAAACTGAAGGTGCTACGGTGATGACAAGGTCAAAATTTGGCATTTTTAGCAATCAAAGGGATGTTCCTCTAAAATAAATGAGCTGACTTGGACAGTTTTCCAACTCATCCGAGGTTTCATCCCCAGCCACCTTACATATAAGTTTCAGAAAAATCCGATCAAAACTGAAGGGGCTACATTAATGACAAGGTCAAAAATCAACATTTTCAGCCATCAAAGGGACAGAACTCTACGATAAATGGGCTGACTTGGCCTGTTTTCGAACTCATCCAAGATTTTATCCCCAGCCACCTTACATATAAGTTTCAGAAAGATCCGATCAAAACTGAAGGGGCTATGGTGATGACAAGGTCAAAAATCGGCATTTTCAGCAATCAAAGGGACGTAAATCAATGATAAATGGGCCAACTTGGCCGGTATTCAAACTCATCCTAGGTTTTATCTCCAGTCACATTACATATAGGTTTCAGAAAGATTCGATCAAAACTGAAGGGGCTACGGTGATGACAAGGTAAAAAATCGACATTTTCAGCCATCAAAGGGACATAACTATATAGTTAATGGGGCAACTTGGCCGATTTTTGAACGCATCCGAGGTTTTATCCCCAGCCACCTTACATATAAGTTTCAGAAAGATCCGATCAAAACTGAAGGGGCTACAGTGTTGACAAGGTCAAAAATCAACATTTTCAGCAATCAAAGGGACCTAACTCTATGATAAATAGGCCACCTTTGCCGGTATGCGAACTCATCCGAGGCTTTATCCCCAGCCACCTTGCATATAAGTTTCAGAAAGATCCGATCAAAACTCAAAGGGCTACGGTGATGACAAGATCAAAAATCGGCATTTTCAGCAATCAAAGGGACGTTACTCTGTGATAAATGGACCAACTTGGCTGGTTTTCAAACTCATCCGAGATTTTATCCCCTGGCCACTTTACATATAAGTTTCAGAAAGATTCAATCAAAACTGAAAGGGCTACAGTGATGACAAGGTCAAAAATCAGCATTTTCAGCAATCAAAGGGACGTTACTCTACGATAAAAGGGCCGACTTCGTCGGTTTTCGAACTCATCCGAGATTTTATCCACAGCCACCTTACATATAAGTTTCAGAAAGATCCGATTAAAACTGAAGGGGCTACGGTGATGACAAGGTCAAAAATAGGCATTTTCAGCAATCAAAGGGACGTAACTCTATGATGAACCAGCGGACTAGGCCGGTTTTCGAACTCATCCGAGGTTTTATCCCCAGCCACATAACATATAAGTTTCAGAAAGATCTGATCAAAACTGAAGGGGCTACGGTGATGACAAGGTCAAAAATCGGCATTTTCAGCAATCAAAGGGACGTAACTCTATGATAAATGGGCCGACTTGGCCGGTTTTCGAACTCATCCGAGTTTTTATCCCCAGTCACCTTACATATAAGTTTCAGAAAGATCCGATCAAAACTGAAGGCGCTACGGTGATGACAAGCATTTTACCATAGTAAGTCTATGGGACCTTGTGGTTGCCATAGGAACCAAAGTTTTAGAGCGATTTCAAAAAAAAGTTTATGTCATCAATGCCCCACCAGAGGCATACTACAGGTGGGAAATGATTGAGATCAGCCTGCAGGAAACAGAGATATAGCTGCTCAAAAGTGTGGACGGACGACGGACGGACGGACGGACGACGGACGACGGAGGACCCACTATACTATAAGCTCCCCTGGAGCCTTCGGCCCAGATGAGCTAACAATCGGATTTTTTCAAAAAGTTAATCAGTTCATCTACTCATCATGTTGAATCAGTCCGTAAAGTTTCAGGGCAAAACCTCAAATCGTTTGTGAGATATCTTGCTTACAAGCTTAAAGCGTCCAAAGTTTCAAAATTCTGATTTTTTTTTTAAAAGTTAATCAGTTCATCTTCACATCGTACCCAATCAATTTGTAAAGTTTCAGGGCAATAGCTGTAATGGTTAAAGTGCCAAAAGTCCAAAGGGCCATTACTCAATTGAAAAAATCATATTTTTTTTTTTCAAAAGTTAATCAGTTCACCTACAATCATCCCGAATCAGTCTGTAAAGTTTCAGGGCAATAGCTGTAATGGGTTTTGAGATACCTTGTTTACAAGCTTAAATGCCCACAGTTCCAATAGGCCATATCTCAAGAAAAAAAATCGGATTTTTTTTTCGTAAAGTTAATCACTTCATCTACTCAGCATGCCGAATCAGTCTGTAAGGTTTCAGGGCAATAGCTCCAATCGTTTTTGAAATATCTTGCTTTCAATCTTAAAACGCCCAAAGTTTCAAAGGGCCATAACTCAAGTAAAAGAATTCAGATTTTTTTTTCGAAAGTTAATCAATTCATCTTCTCATCATCCCCAATCAGTTTGTAAAGTTTCAGGTTAATAGCTGATTAGCTGTAATGGTTTTTGAGAGATCTTGCTTACAAGATTAAAATTCCCAAAGGGCCATAACTCAAGTAAAAAAAATCTGATTTTTTTTTTCGAAAGTTAATCAGTTCATCTTCTCATCATCCCCAATCAGCCTGTAAAGTTTCAGCTCAAAAGCTCTGATGGTTTTTGAGATATCTTGCTTACAAGATTTCATAGCATCTTTTGCAAAGGGACATAACTCCAGAGAGGGGCATAATCCTGACAGAAAAAAACACACGTCAATTATTTTTTCATAAGGAATCCATATATGGAATTTCAAAAACCTAGCACGCACGGCTCAAAAGTTATGCTATGCAGTAAAAAAGCGGAACGGAAGGAAGGGCGGACGAACATGGCAGAAGCAATATGCCCCCACAACTTCGAAAAGTTGGGGGCATAAAAAGTGGAGGCGTCGTTTTCCCCATTATAAAATAGAAGTGAAGGCAATGATCAGGAAGCGATACAATTAACCCACAGCTCCCACCAGAGATACCAAAGGGAAAGAAACACAAACACGCAACAACTAGACCCTAATGGAAATATCAATAGCGGAAAGCCAAAAGGACAGTTACTTTCCCACAAACGGTCAATTGGCTATCCAAAACAAAAATCGATTTTACGTGGCCACAATCATCGCCATTACTACCGTCGCGATATATCTATGGAACATTTTTGTTTCCATGGCAACTACAGTCAATCTCCCAATCCAGTGATGCTGCACATAAAATGTGATCAAGACTGACCAGCTAGTAACTGAGATACATGTATTTAAGTTCAAAGGTGTGGACGACGGACGGATTGACAGCGGACGACGGATGCCTGCCTATACTAAAAACCCAACTTGTGAGCCTTCGGCTCAGGTGAGCTAAAATATCACATTTGTCATCTTAAATGTTTCGGGGTTTTTTTCGGCGGTAAAATTTACAAGGTATAGGCATGATTTCGTAATGTAACATTTTAACCCATTGAGTACCAGAAACCCCAAAACGGGTACCCTGGCAAACAGTGCAGGTCCAGATCAGACGACGGTGTCTGATCAGGGCCTCCTATGTTTGCTAAAAGTTTTCCAAATAAATTTTGATGAAAACACAACCTGACACCCCTAAATTTTGAAATGGACTCCTGGAAGATTCCATTTGGGTTTTCTTTGTTTGTTTGATTTGATGTTTAACGTCCCCGTCAACACTATAAAGGTCATTTTGGAGACGTTGCTTCCATTTTGTGGGACTTTTACCCGACATTGAGATGTTTGACAACTCAAGCCCTGTCGCCCAATGAAACCAATAGAGTTTATAAGCATGGGCGGTCCGACTCGCACCGCTTTGCCAGGGCAGGCTTAGATCCTCTAAACGGTTTACCAGTACTCGTGTGCGGTCGGATTCAGCTCTGCCTAGAAGCATCATGCAAACCATTTATTTCTTCAAGCCCCAATGCGCGGGGGCTGTACAAAAAGCACGGGTGGTAATCAGGGGAACTAGCTCGAAAATGTGTCAATGGAAATTTGTTCCCTCGACACATCCGGAAGCTCTCGAGCTAGCTCCATCACCAGAAAACTTGAAAACAAAGGTAGGTCTCGAAGAGTTTTATCACCATTTTTTTCTTTGTAAACTATTTATAAAAAAAATCCGGCAATGCAGTTCCACATAGAAATGATTAAACTTTGTACCCCGCTAGAATTTGCCATGGAAATTTGCAGAGCTGGAGTATGAATGAAACTAAACTTTTTATCACGGACCTGAAAAATTGTCAATTTATGTCAACACGGAGATGTTGGCCAACGATTTTTCATTTTCCGTCAAAAGTACGCCCTTCACACCCCCAGAAGTAACAGTCCTAGTGAAATGAAACATGGAACGTTTGAAATAAGCAAAATATTTGGCCGTGATTACGTTACTTGCGACTTATGACGAAATTACTGTCCGAGCTAGTCTTCTCGACAATCGAGCTAGTTCACTCGACATGGAGATAGTGCCCTCAAAGATGAAACATTCATCAGATGACTGGGGCCTGATTCGATGTCTTTCTATGGTCCCACCCAGTTTATCCAACTGGTTTCTTTACCTCTGGCTAGTGGGCCTGGTGGTTAAGTTCGCTGTCTGTCTGGTTTAACCATTTAGCTGCAAACTCAAATTGAGATTTGACATTATAGATTTTTATATTGAATGTTCGTTTTCTTTTCATATGGGCGCTTTCCAAGGAAAAAGTTCCAAAGGACTATTCCTGAGCAGATAAATACCGGACATGCAACAAAAAATGTGTATATATATATATATATTCCCGTGCTAGATAATCGGGCGCCTCTTTACTTTTTATTCCCTAGATTATTATAGTTATTCATGAATCATTCGACTAATAATATCCCTACATTTTGAGTATTATATCCGATAGAGGCTTTTGTCTGTCTGTCTATCTGTCTGTCTGTCCATCCGTCTGTACGTTTGTTCATTCGTTCATCCGTCTTCCAATGGACCCATCCATCTAAATATCCACTTACTTACCCCTCTCTGTAGTGTACCCATCCATCCAACCAACATCCATCCATCCATTGATCCGTTCTTAATTGGAAGCAACTAGGTGGGCGAAATGACTCAGGGGGCGAAAAGACCAGGCTTTGTGGACGAAACAGCTATGGGTGCAAAATGGGGCGAAACTACCAGGGAGGAACAACTGAGGGTCCGTCTTGTGGGCATAGTATCTTGTTACTCCACTAGCCAGAGGTAAAGAAACCAGTTGGATAAATTGGTTGGAAATACATCGAATCAGGCCCCAGTCATCTTATGGATGTTTCATCTTCATTTTTTTAGGGTAATATCTACACGTCGAGTGAATTGGAAGGAGGCGAAGCAACTAGGTGGGCGAAATGACTCAGGGTGCGAAAAGACCAGGCTTTGTGGACGAAACAGCTATGGGTGCAAAAAGGGGCGAACTGACCAGGGAGAAGCGACTGAGGGTCCGCCTTGTGGGCATAGTATCTTGTTACCCCACTAGCCAGAGGTAAAGAAACCAGTTGGATAAATTACCATAGAAAGACATCGAATCAGGCCCCAGTCATCTGATGGATGTTTCATCTTCATTTTTGAAGGCAATATCTCCATGTCGAGTGAACTAGCTCCTTGTCGGGAAGACTAGCTCGGACAGTAATTTCGTCATAAGTCGCAAGTTACGTAATCACGGCCTAAATATTTTGCTTATTTCAAACGTTCCATGTTTCATTTCACTAGGGATGTTGCTTCTGGGGGTGTGAAGGGCGTACTTTTGGCGGAAAATGAAAAATCGTTGGCCAAAATCTCCGTGTTGACATAAATTGACAATTGTTCAGGTCCGTGATAAAAAGTTTACTTTCATTCATACTCCAGCGCTGCAAATTTGCATGGCAAATTCTAGCGGGGTACAAAGTTAAATCATTTCTATGTGGAACTGCATTGCCGGATTTTTTTATAAATAGCTTACAAAGGAGAAAATGGTGATAAAACTCTTCAATACCTACCTTTGTTTACAAGTTTTCTGGTGATCGAGCTAGCTCGAGAGTTCCCGGATGTGTCGAGGGAACAAATTTCCATTGACTCATTTTCGAGCTAGTTCCCCTGATTACCACCCGTGAAAAGGCTTAAGCATCATTGACAAAATTCTATTTTGTTATTTCTAACACGAATATCTGAAACTGTTAATTTTCCTTGTTTTCTTCCTTATATCTGAACACCGTTTGTCTTATCTTTTACCATTCTCTAAGCTAATTCAACAGGCGACAAATTGTTGATATTTTTATTCTTCCCAGAAAATAGGATGCAAATTGTCTACATGGGAGACAATTTGATAAATCTTCTTTACTGGGAAAATTAGAAACGTAATTCAAAATGTCGTCTGTTGCGAAAAAATACTCAGCACTGCTTTAAGCTCAAACAAATATTCGAGTCCCTTTGAGTTTAAGATAACGACAGTCGATTGTACTTAAACAGTAGAAGAGAACCCCACTATCGGAGTAAGGGGAATCCCCTTTTACAGTTATATTTTGTTTCCATATTTAGTAACTTGTACCCCGATCGGGGGACAAAATGGCCATTTTTTTGTTATGTTCACAGAAATCTGTCTGTGCAAAAAGTTAGTCATCCAATCAAATAGCTTAAAACATCAAGTTTTAAAGACATAAAGGTCTAAAGTTTTACCATTCAGAATTTTTTAAATGATTTTGTTAAAAAGTTATTGATCCCCGAAGTTGAATGATTAACTCTTTTCTGACAAAAACTTTCATGACCCAGATCGAGGAACACTGGACTCCGATCGGGGTCTTCAAAAACATTCTGACCCCGTTTGGGGTATCTGTCCAGGTAAATTTCCTCCATACATGTCATTGTTGTCCAGAGTAGAGCTATCTTAGCATTTCAAGCTTTTGTTATCGACTGGAAAGTTCTCCAACGTGTAAAAACATTCAACAAATGAAAAACATGCGACAAAAACACATCTCAGGAATGTTGCGAACCCCTATGGTGACATGCCTGTGAACACGAGCATGATCCAATGATGAGAAAACAATGTACTGTTCCCTGACACTTATACTGAATGTTAGTGTTTTCAATTGGTCAGTAGTTAAGTGTCTATTTGGCTAGTAGTTTAATGTCAATTTGACTAGAAATCCACACATAAATACCTGGTTACTATAATGGTGTCACTGTAGCTCCCACAGAGGTCCAAAATATCCGGACATATGAAGACTGTGTGTGTACAGCACAGATAAGACCACTCGAACGACAGTCCGATCCATGTTTAAAAGACAAACAGCACAAGTCCAGACCAGACTGCAGCAGGAAGAATAGACTATTTTGAACCTGCACCATGAACCATGAGATCATGGAACTCCTTAGGCTGTTAATTAATCCGGCCATCATTACACTAACTTATTTTTAATAATAAATGGCATCAAAGATATCCTGTAATGTAACCAGTTAAAATGTTCATTTTAGTAGATAACAAGAAAAGTTCGACACTTCAGGACATAGACTTCTGCTGCAAATATCAGCATAAGATACCAACACAGCATACAGCCCCCAACCAAACTTCTCCAAAGAGCAGCCTGACCCAGGTCTATACCCATGCAAGCAGTACAGGTCAAGGCCAGTGTTCCAAAGAAAAAAAACTGAACCCGAGCCAGCCACAATGACAAGCATGCCATAAAACCCGTGAGTCCCCCCCCCACCCCCGGGTTGTTTAACTTGTTAAAATTTCAGTCCATAATCAATGAAGCCTGGCCATCAACCATGAACTGCATTTCATACAAGCAAGATTGAATGTTCATAAAAATTTCCTGAAAAGGTTCACAAGCACTCTGCAGATTTTCGCAACTTTAAAAGGCATCTGACAATCACTACTATTTGAACTCATGATATTCTCAAATTTTATAGAACATATCTCTTGGCAATAACATATTTAATTTCGAAAATCTTCGAAACAAGTGTACTCCAACAAATAGTGGTATTCACCTGCAAGTCTGTGAAGTGAACATAGCTCACAGATTCTGTCGTCCCTTTCAGTACCCAGGAATCTTCCCCTTGCGATATACATTTTATGATTGAGAGATCATAAGTGGAAGAAAGGAATTGAAAAAAAAAAAAAATCAATTGGTAAAATATTGAAATAGTTTTGTTGGGTTGTATCGATTCCTGATCATTGCCTTCACTTTTATTTTATACTGTTACTCCTTCTTAAATCTTAAAGTTTAAATATTTAGGAGCTTCATAAACAGGTCTCTTTCGGGTTAACTTGTTATTCTCAGGTAGTTTGCGATGAATGATTTTTGCAATATTTATAGGGACCTCTTGTGCAGCCACACTTCTGTCTTAGCACATTCACGAAAATGTGCTTTATTCTTTAAAAACCCATGAATGATTTTTGCAATATTTATAGAGACCTCTTGTTGCAGCCACACTTCTGTCTTATCACATTCACGAAAATGTGCTTTATTCTTAAACAAGAGGCCCATGGGCCACTATGCTCACCGGAGCTCAGGTGGGCACTGCCCAATGACAGCCATGTATTTTAACATGATATCATTTTAATCTACCAATTACAAAGTCTCCCAAATGAACCCCTATATCCAAATGAGCATCCATCTGAATTCAGTATCTAAAACATTAGGCCTTTTATTAAGAAGAGGGTGTAGGGCATAGACCCAATGGAGCCCTGGTTGGTATCACTAAATGCGTCTTATCTTAAGGAATAAGAATATATATGGGGATCTGTATACCGGAGTTATAAGACCTCTTAAGCGGTGGAGGGGTTGGGGCATGTCCTGTTGATCCCAGGAAAGCCCAATATTGTTGTCCCTATAAGGTATTTATAAGGAAACAGACAGCAAGCAGTATCTGTTATTTAACTCGTGTCATCCCAGGCATACTAAAATAAACATACCATACAACCTAGCACGCCGACTAAGGTCAATCGTCTCTGAAGAGCAGGTTATGCATACACGTATGAAAGAACTTAAATCGTTTTTGATAAAACAGAATTATCCATTACAAACTATTGAATACGGAATAAACAGGGCAATGACGTTAGATAAAAATTCTCTAAGAACCGTAAGAGAAAAGTCTAAAGAAAACCTAATTCCGTTCGTGTCAACACATAACCCGAAAGATCCAGAACTGTTTCGAGTTATACTCGAAAATGTCCCAATTTTAAAAGAGGATGATAAAATGCGGAACATTTTATCAAAATACAAAATCATCAAGAGCAAACGACAGCCGTACAGTCTAAAGCGTTTGCTAACAAAGGCTAAGTTCACGTCACATAGCAATGCAGAAGTAAAAAAATGCAACAGACCGAACTGCGGACTCTGCATTCATTTGTTAGAAGGAAGTTCATTCACCTTCAACTGTGGAACTAACTTTAAAATCCACGAACACATGTCATGTGATGTGAAAAATGTAGTTTATGTCATGAAATGCAGAGGCTGCGGGGAGGAATATATTGGTGAAACTGGAAACCTATTAAGGCAGAGGGTAACAGTTCACAATCAACAAATCCGTGACCCGAGAACAAGGATGCTTAAAGTCAGTGAACACATAGCAAATTGTGCAAACACTGTCATTCCGAAATATAAAATTTTTCCTTTTTATAAAATGTACACCGATAGTACAACTTTAAGAAGGGCAAAAGAAAAGCTTTTTATCACTAAGCTCAAGCCAAAGTTGAACAGAATCAACTGATAGAGACATGTGCCATCAGGGTATTCATGACCAGACCTTAAAATGATACCGTCTTTTAACAATCCCAACGTAACGTTACTTACGTCACAAGTAACGCCGGAAGTAACGACGTTACGTACTGTTGCCATGCAAATATTTATGTCTTCTTGAAAATCTGTCAAAACAGTGAAACTGCAGTAGAAGCTTGATAAAAAATATATTATTGTGGCGATATCGGACTTTTTTGATTTTCTATATATATATATATATATATATATATATATATATATATATTGTTTATGGGTGGGAATCTGAATGGTTTCTGATATATGATGCCCTTCTATGACATGGAGAGCAGAGGAATGGTGGCCCCTGCGACCCCCAAGTGGGTGTGTTATTGATAAGGAACAAGAACATATATGATTATGGGGTGGGGATTTGAATGGTTTCTGAAATATATGGCCTTTTAAAGTGGATGGGCGGGGCGCATTGCCCTAGCACAAAGTGACCCCCAGGTAAGTGTGACTGAATGAGTCTTATCATAAGAACAAGAATATTATAGTTTACGGGTGGGGATCTGAATGATTTCTGAGATATATGGCTTTTAATGAAGGTAAAGCAGGGGGGCATGACCCAGGCAGTCCGGATGACTCCCAAGCTAGTGTTATGTGAATGTGTCTTATCACAAAGAAGATAATTATATACGGTTTAGGGTTGGGGCTCTGAACAGTTTCTGAGATATATAGCCTTTTGAGAAGTGGTTGGGTGGGCCAAGGCCCTGGCTTGACCCAGGAGACCTCCAGGTTGACGTCAATGACTGTGTCTTATCATAAGGAACAATAATATATATGGTTAGAAGGTTTCAAAGAAATTGGGTCTTTAATGAAATGAAGGGGTGGGGCACGACTCCAGCACATCCTGGGGGACCCCCAGGTTAGTGTCAATGAATGCGTCATATCATGAGAAACAAGAAATATAAGGTTTTGGGGCGGGGATCTGAATGGTTTCTGAGATAGATGGCCTTTTATGAAATGGACGGGGTGGGGCATGACCCCGACACAACCCGGGGGACCCCCAGGTTGATGTCACTGAATGCGTCTTATCATAAGGAACAAGAATATATATGGTTTTGGGGTGGGGATCTAAATGGTTTCTGAGATATATGGCCTTTTATGAAGTGGAGGAGTGGGGCTTTGTTAAGAAGAAAAAGAGGTGGGGCAAGGCCAAGGCGCACCCTGGGAGACCCCGAAATTGGTGTCAATGAATGTATATTTTCATAAGGAACAAGAATCTATATGGTTTAGGGGTGGGGATCTGTAAGGTTTCCAAGATATTGGGCATTTTATGGAATGGAGGGGGTGGGGCATGACCCCGGCACGTAACGGGGGACCCCCAGGTTGGTGTCACTGAATGCATCTTATCATAAGGAACAAGAATATATATGGTTTGGGGTGGGGATCTGAATGGTTTCCGAGTTATATGGCCTTTTATGAAGTGGAGGAGTGGGGCATGGCCCCGGCTTAACCTGGGGGACCCCCATGTTGGCATTAAAGCATATGGCTGAGAGACATTTACTCAAGGAACATTTCTATAACAGTTTTGTCAAAATATCTGCAATAACTTGGCAGCAAATGCCATTTTTCAATTTTCCCCATTATAAGTCTATGGAAAATCTAAGTTGCTATAGCAACCAAACTAAAGAGCAAATTTTTTGTAAAAAAAAGCCCCACAAAACCGGTAAAGGCAAATATGTTGAATATTTCCAAAAACCCTCAGCCTAATAGAGCATTCGGTTTCTGAGAAGATGATTTTTGAAGTATTTGTTTCCTATTTTTTTATTTTGGATTCCATGGCAACAAACAGAAATGAGCAGTAGGCCTAAAATCATATGGCAGATAGTAGATTGCCTAAAAATATTTCTATGAAAGTTTTGTCAAAACATCTGCAATGACTTGGAAGAAAATGCCATTTTTCAATTTCCCCATTATAAGTCTATGGAAAGTCTAAGTTGCCATAGCAACCAAACTAAAGAGTCGATTTTCATAAAAAACACAAAATTTCAACCCCTCAGCCGAAGGATACTACAGATGAAATTTGGGCCCAATTGGCCGAGTGGTTTCAGAGGAGATGTCGTTTGAAAGTGTTGACGTCACACGACGACGACGACGCAGACGCAGACACAGACGCAGACGACGACGGACAACTGGCTATCATATAAGCTCCCCTGGAGCCTTCGGCTCTGGTGAGCTAAAAACCCATTAGAATGAACAAGTTGGGGTGGGGGAGCTTAAATCAATTTTTCGTGTCCACAATCATTGCCCTTGGTTCTGTCGTGGTTTAGACAAACAATGTGTTCAGTCCGCATGAAGAAAGTCTAACTCATCAGTGCAACATCTCCGAGAACATAAACTTAAACGACTACAGAGATAAAACAACGATAAGGACTCAACAGCATGAAATAACTGAAATGCTGAAGCAAAAGAAAACCAACAGACTCCGATGGGCCAACAAGAGACAAAGTCCACACTTGCTATTTCGATAACTAACTACCTACTTTCACAGTAGGATATCATAATCTATCTATCTTCATATACTGAGTCGGTCATATTTGGCCATTACCTCAGTTGTGCGTGCGTGCGTGCATGCGTGTGTGTGTGTGTGTGTGTGTTTTGTCAATGGGTCTCTGTGCTTATGGGCATATGTACATGTTTCTCATAGGTCTAAAGTCGAGCCACTCACTTATGAAATTCTTTGATTTGCATTATAACTTTTATTTGTATAAACAGGGAAATAATTCTCAGAAACGAAGGCCCGAAATTGGATAACCCTTGGCAGAGAGGCAGAGAGCATCATAATTTCAGAACATTTCAAAAATTCATTCAAAATTAAAGCAGAAGCACAATCAAAGCCAAATGGGATACTCCTGATTTCTATTGTTCATTTTAAGTTTTATCTTTAAAAAAACTCTGCTTGCATTGAAGATCCTGGTAAGTCCTACTTTCTTCTTTATAATAGGAAGAACCTGGGCTTGCAGGATTAAAGCTTATTATTACGTCTTGCTGATACTGAATATATTAATCTTACCTCTGCTTTAGATTTCCATAAACCTCGCAAAAATAATGCTCAATAGACACATGATGTCATAATCTTAAAACCTAGCCAGCAACAACTTGTGTTCAGAATATGCAGATGAAACAGTCAGACTGTAGAAGTCTCAACTTGGTATTACGCAAACAAACCTATGCAATTAACTGTAAATTTATCAAAAGAATGAAAACAAATCAGACGAATAGTGTTGTATTTTTCTTATTTCAAGCATAAATTGAGGGCTCAAAAAATTCTTTTCACCGATCGTTCCAAGGCGGTTCTTCTTTCGCGGTTTATTTTTGATATGGTTTGTCTTTGAGTGTGTATATCGTTTATACCTTTTTGTTTTGGACAGCAAATTGGCCTTTTTGTGGGAAAGTAACTGTCCTTTTGGCTTTCCGCTATGGATGTTTTCATTAGTGTCTAGTTATATCATATTTGTGCTTTTCCCTTTGATGTCTCTGATGGGAGTTGTGGGTTAATTGTATCGAATCCTGATCATTTCCTTCTCTTCTATTTCCTGTTAAAACGGCATCATAAAGGCGCTTCTACTGAGTACCCGCAATCTATGTTATAGAGGATCTTACATGAGTGCTCATGTATTATTGAATTTATTAAACGAGTTGAGGAAAAGGGATAAAATGCGAGGCTTCGCCGAGCATTTTATCTGCGAGGCTTCGCCGAGCATTTTATCCCTTTATCTCAACGAGTTTAATAAATTTAATAATACATGAGCACGAATGCAAGATTCTATTTATCATATGACATTAAAGGCGTATTTTATTCACGATTGTTTACAAAAATGTCAACATTCCGCCGTTAGTAAACGCAACGTCATTAAGGACGTCGTACATGTAACGTTACGGGACGTACCTAGCTACTTTGCATATTTAATCCACTAGTGGATTATCGAAAATAATACATACATATTATTACTACAGTAACTTGATCTGACGCATTGTATCACGTCGAGTGGATGTTTCCAGATCAGCGTATCACACGAGACGCGCAGCGTCGAGTGTGATGCGTAAGATCTGGAAACATCCAAGAGACGTGATACTGTGCGACAGATCAAGTTATTTTAGTGATAATACGTTTATTATATACCTTTTTTCGCTTTTAATAAAGTCTTTTGTCAACGTAAATTGGCGGGAAACTTTGACGTTACATTCTGTGTGTAAGTGACGTCATCATTTCGAACGTTTGGTTCCGCGTTATCGATGGCTGTTTTCTAACGTCGCAACAAATGCCGGGACTCAGGGTTTGCAGGAGTGTGAAACGGAATCGGAAAACGCGAGTGCGTGATACGGGATTCTGTATTTTTGTGTCGGAAAACTGATAGTAGACAGCAGTATTTCTTGTAGGTATATAATAAATGACGTTATTATATACCTACAAGAAATACTGCTGTCTACTATCAGTTTTCCGACACAAAAATACAGAATCCCGTATCACGCACTCGCGTTTTCCGATTCCGTATCACACTCCTGCAAACCCTGAGTCCCGGCATTTGTTGCGACGTTAGAAAACAGCCATCGATAACGCGGAACCAAACGTTCGAAATGATGACGTCACTTACACACAGAATGTAACGTCAAAGTTTACCGCCAATTTACGTTGACAAAAGACTTTATTAAAAGCGAAAAAAGGTATATAATAAACGTATTATCACTAAAATAACTTGATCTGTCGCACAGTATCACGTCTCTTGGATGTTTCCAGATCTTACGCATCACACTCGACGCTGCGCGTCTCGTGTGATACGCTGATCTGGAAACATCCACTCGACGTGATACAATGCGTCAGATCAAGTTACTGTAGTAATAATATGTATTTATTACACTCTCAGACGCGACGTCATATGATAAATGTATGTTTAAGAGCAGAAAAAATAAAAACGCATGCAATACTTAATCCTGCAACCCCAAGGTTTTCCTATATAAAGTAAGTAGGGTTTACCAGGGTCTTTAATGCATATGCATGCTACAGTATTAACGGGTTGCGTAAATGGTTATTTCCTGTCGAATGCATTACGTACAAAGAAAATAAACAAAGGTGCTTTTTTAAAGATATAATTTAAATTGCACAACAGATGTAGACGCTAAGATGCCCCTGTTCGGGGACAAAATTAACAAATATAAAACAACTCTAACTTGAAAGAGACCCCGAACGGGGTCGGAATGTTTTTGGAGGCCCCAATCGGAGTCATGTGTACCCCGATCAGAGACATTGGAGTTTTTGACAGAAAAATATTAATCAGTCAACTTTGATGATCAATAACTTTTTAAAAAAATCATTCAAAAAAATTCTGAACGGTTAAAACTTAGACTTTTATATCTTTTAAAAGTCGGAGTTTTCACCTTTTTGATAGAATAAGTAACTTCTTGCACAGAACCCACCAAAAATGACCATTTTATCCCCCGATCTTGGTACAAGTTACTAAATATGGAAACAAAATGCGACAGGTAAAAGGGGATTTCCCTGACTCCGATTGGGGGGTTCTCTTCATCTGTTAATGCGCGTAATAACAGAAATACTGCAGACACCATGGATGTTATAACATTTGCAACACATCTTTGTGTTCATCATACACTGAAATTCAGAATGATAAACGTGTACGAGAGATATCAGACCATACAGACAGCATGTAAGGATATTTACTTCCTCATGCTGTCGTATACACCTCTCCGCACACATATAAATATGGCACGTGACATTTTTGTTGATTATTTGTCAATCGACCCAAACATCTATTAGTGCTGGAGTCCACGTTACTATCACTGATTTGTGGGAAATCTATGTAATTTATTTATAGAATTTAATCGCAGTAATGTCAGCGTGTTGCATTGAGGGGTTATTGTGTTTGATTTGAGGTTTGACGTCCCCGTCAACACTATGTAGGTCATTTTGGAGACGTCGCTACCAATTTTGTGGGACTTTCACCCGACATTGGGATGAAATGACATCTCAAGCCCTGTCGCCCAATGAAACCAATAGGGTTTATAAGCATGCACGGTCCGACTCGCACCGCATTGCCTGGGCAGGCTTACCAGTACTCGTGTGCGGGCCGGATTCAGCTCTGCGTGGAAGCATCATGCAGCCCATTTATTTCTGCAAGCCCCAATGGGCGGGGCCGGATTGAGGGGTTATCTGTAGGATCTGGATTGGAATCATGGTTTTAGGCTTGGCAAACAGTGTAGACCCAGATCAGACGCCGCAGAACTGGGAAAATCGGCCTTACCGACGAGTTAGCCTCTTTCGTTTAACCCTTAAATTTCTGTACTGTAAGTTAACCGTGTAGACCCTGGTCAGACGCTGCGTTTGTCGGCGCCTGACCCTTAAATGCATGCACTGTAAGCAAACAGTGTAGACTTTGATCACGGTTACAGCACAGGATCAAGGTCTACACTGTTTGTAAGGAATTTAAGGATTTATGAATTTCTTTAAACTTGGAACTTAAAATGAAGACTTGGGTCTTTTGTTGTTTTGTTTGCCGGTTTGAAATGAGGTTTTACATCCTCGTCAGTACTATTTAGGTCATTTTGGAGACGTTGCTTCCAATTTTCTGGGAACTTAAGATGAAATGAAATTTCAACCACTAACGCCCAAACAAACAAACAGGGATTATATGCAGGGACGGTCCAACTCCCACCACTTTGCCTGGATAGGTTTAGAACTTCTAAGCGGTTTACCAGTACTCATGTGAGATAGGTTTCATCTCTGTGGAAGTTCTACTTTTTCAAGCCCTGGTGGGCGGGGGCCCAGATGATCAGGGTCTAAACTGTCTAAAGTGTTTGCCACTCTTCCAACTTTGTTTCAGATACTACATCTGGTAGTAAATTATATTTGTTCACATTTTAGAGCAAGTATGATAAGGAGCTAAACCGTCAGAATACTTAACCCTTTTTGTACCAAATGAAATCTTCCTCCTTATATATGGCACGAGTCCATTTCAAAATTTGGGGTGTCAGGTTGTGTTTCCTTCAAAATTAATTAGGAAAATGGCTGAACTTTTTGCAAATCAGTGTAGGCCCTGATCAGACGCAGCGTTCTGCGACGTCGGATTTGGGCCTGCACTATTTGCCAGGGTACCCCTATAGGGGTTTCTGGTACTGGAAGGCTTAAATACTGTATGTTGTGACAGCTTTATTTGATGTTGGCACTGGCGGGATGCTGCAGTGCCTAGATATCTAAAGACATGGCTGATTTCTAATTTTAATGATGTTTTCACTGATCTTGCCATTTGTTTCAAAAGCCACCTTTTTGTGGTCGAAACATTCTACTTGTCATTGTCCACTTTCATTCTAAAGTCAAGAGTTTAATTGTATTGAAATGTTTTAGTTTGACGTCGATGACATTTAATCACTGATAATTTTTTAAGTATATCTTGTGAATTTTAAACGAGCATGACATCCACTGACAGAAAAAAAGTTGGATTTCCTACCTTTTGAAGCTCTTTCCGAAAGTTAAGCTACATTTTTTCTGACACGGTGTTAAATGGGCTAACTTTCTATACACGCGCTGCTGAAGATGTTTGAGCCTAGATTCTGTATAGTTTTCCAACGTTGCTCCTGCAAAGATTAATCCTTCGGCTACCTTGAAATAATTTTTCTGCTCGTGTGAATAAGGTTCGGCCGCCATAATGAAAATGATAGTTCGATATAATATATGAGCCCCGCTAAGCGAATGTGTGCCTTCGAGCATTCCGTCATGACAAATTTTAACTGCGCATGCCCAGCCATTCAGAGGGGCCAGGGATATGGCTTTCTGTCTGAAGGTTCCTCTTGACTCACTGCTAGTATGAGCGAGCAGCGAAGGTTCTGGCGATACTGCACGGATGCGCAGGCTCGCCTGAACCTTCGCTGCCCGCATAGGCGATAAGTACCAAAATCGCTTGACGGGGCCCAATTATAGTCCGAGTATAATTCCGCAAAAAAGAAACGCAGACATGTGAAGAAGTTTGGTTGGTTGGTCCCCGTCAACATTGTATAGGTCATTTTGGAGACGTTGCTTCCAATTTTGTGGGATTTTTACCCGACATTGAGATGAAATAACATTTCAAGCCCTGTCGTCCAATGAAACCACTAGGGTTTATAAGCATGGACGGTCCGACTCGCACCGCTATGCCTGGGCAGGGGCTTAGATCCTCTTAGCGGTTTACCAGTACTCGTGTGCGGTCGGATTCAGCTCTGCGTGGAAGAATCATGCAGCCAATCTATTTCTTCAAGCCCCAATGGGCGGGGGCCAGATGAAGTTTGGTTGCATTATTTTTCACATTCCCCGATGTGATTGAAATGTGCAATTAAGCCGATATTTGAGAAACGGGTCCTTAAATTTCCCGATTTATGGTGCTCCAAATATTTATGCACAGCCGCTGAATAGGACCAGAAAACTGAATTGTCGCTTGATGCTTCCTCAAGTTCCCACTGTGCGGCCGCAAAGAACAACTGCATTCATTATGCATTGCAAAAAGATTAAGCAAAACAGCCATTTAGCTGGGAAACGCACCTAATTGCGTCATACTGTGCAAGAATATTTACCAGTTACAAGTAATTTTGTGCAAGCGTGTCACCGATGGTACGTTCATGTATATATTTTCTAACGTCACTACAACACTGATGAATTGTTAATCGAAATGCATTTCTTTTTGTGAGAATTAAAGAAAATATTGAGCATGTAAGGTTGTTTTCATGCGATGACGTCATTTGTGTTCATATATTAGAATTATTAGAATATTAGAATTGTTGTTGAGTCCTCAACCCTGATTCATTATAATATTAATCTACACATAACCATTTTACCATGTATTTTATTAGAAAGCCTCCATGCGGAAAAATTTGTCATTGTTTTGTTTGATACTGTACTGGAACTGAGGGTGAGGGTTGAAATTTCATAAACTCCGGTGTTGAAGCCCCCCAGTAGTTTAACTACTGACCGTCCCAAGGCGGTCGTTCTTTTGCAGTGTCTTATTTGTTATTTGGTTCATGTTTCGTCTGTTTTTGTGTGTACCTCCGTGTCACTTTCTATGGGTGATTTGAGACGGCTGCGTTCTTAGATTGTGGTCTTTCCTGAGTGACCGTTTCTTACTAGTTTACTTCTGGGAAACACCAACATGACAACACAGAATCTGTATTTCAAAATGGATAACATTAAACACAATGAAACAATGCGGTAGATCCTATAAATCCTCCTGAATTATTCAACTAAACAAATAAATGTATATATCTCAATACTCATCTTTACGATTCTTATTTTGTTAACACAACTTCAATATTTTTACTGGCAAAAGGTTGCAGATTAGTGGCTTGAAAAGCACATTAGTACAAAGTGCTGTCTGATTCAGCCGCAAAGCACACTATTGCTTGTTGAACAGCTTAATATGTTCACAAGCTGTTGTTCTTTCTCCGCAAAGTATCACAGTATGTACACATGATACCAGCCAAGGTACACCACTCCGCAAACCTTTAGGGTCTATACATATAATGCCTTGCCATTTTTTTACATGATATTTACAGAAACATAAACAGGCCAAGTCTCTTACGTCCTCGAATTTATATTCGTTTAGTTTATACTAATTTATTTTAGTTCGATTGCGATGAAAGCTGCAAGCTTATTGAATCGCTCTCGAACACTCATTCCGGGTGTTTTCACGCTCGCGGTAGATCCTATAAATCCTCCAGAATTATTCAACAGGCAGTGGCTTTTACACCACTGCTACACATTTACACCTGGGTGGAGTGGAGCAGTGTCATTACGTGTCTTGCCCAAGAACACACCTCGATACCGGTGGCCGGTTCGAACACACAATCTCTCGATCATAAGTCGAACGCGTTAACCACTGCGCTATCGAGGCTCCGCAGGAGGTCCGCTGTTCACAGTCTATCGCAACAAATATCGAACTTATATTAATTAATCGTCCGCTAAATTCATCCGTCATATTTATAAAATATCAAGATGTGTTTGCTTTGACATCCGGTAATAAATCATAAGTCAGAAACTGAGACTATTATTCGCGGAACATTTCTTACTGATGCTACCGATGTTCGTTTAGTGTAACGGCCCGGTGTAAAAGCTACGAGCCGCCGAGCAAAAGATTTTGTTTCTGGAAATTTACTTAATTTATTGAGTAGAAAATAGAAGTGGAGGCATTGACCAGGAGACGATACATTTAACCCACAGCTCCCACCAGAGACATCAAAGGGAAAGAAACACAAACATGAAATAAAATAGACCCTAATTGAAACAGCAATATAAATAGCGGAAAGCCAAAAGCACACTTACTTTCCTACAAATTAAACAAACAAACTTTCCTATAAAATGGCCAGTTGGCTATCCAAAACAAAAAGATATAAGCGAGTCACATATTCAAAGACGAACTATAACAAAAATAAACCGCGACAGAAGAACCGCCTTGGAACGGTCAGTGAAAAGTATTTCAAGTTATATGTGAGCCCCGCCAAGCGAATTTGTGTCTTCGAGCATTCCGTCATGACAAATATTAACTGCGCATGCCCAGCCATTCAGAGGGGCCAGAGATACGGCTTACTGTCTGAAGGTTCCTCTTGATTCACTGCTTGTATGAGCGAGCTGCGAATGTTCTGGCGAGACTGCGCGGATGCGCAGGCTCGCCTGAACCTTCGCTGCTCGCATAGGCGATAAGTACCAAAATCGCTTGCCGGGGCCCATGTAATAAATAAATCAATCAAATCAATGTTGTCTTTCCTTTTGCCGCAATTATGTTTTTATTCCAATTTAATTTTCTTTAAGGGGCATAAAACGGCACTGCCATTGAAATAAATCCATTCACAGATACTGAAATAATTTTTGGAAAGAAAGAACTTAATGAAGCTAATAACGTTTCCTTATCAGCGTTTAGTAACATTTTAAATTCAACACAAATGAATTTGTATTCTAATTACTCGTATATCCCTATTGACCCACTGATTTCGGTCATTTATAGCTCACCTTGGTGGAAGGCTCCAGGGAAGCTGATAGTATAGTCTTCGATCCGTCGTCCGTCCGTTCGTCCGCACTTTGACTAGTTATCTTCGCAGCCTGCTAGCTGATCTCAGTCATTTCTCATCTGTAGCATGCCTCTGGTGGGGGTATTGATAACAAGCTTTTTATCAAAACTGAATGAAAATTTTGGTTGCTATGGCAACCACAAAGTCCCATACACTTACAATGGGAAAATGGTTGTCATTCTTGTGAGCGCTCTTGACGCCACAGTTTTGGTTTAAACATCACCAAACATTCTCAGAATGATCATCATGACAATGTCTTGGTCAAGTTCGAGCATGGGTCATGTGGGGTCAAAAAGTAGGTCAATTCATGGGGAAAACCTTGTGAACACACTAGAGGCCATAGTTTTGGTCCGATCATCATCAATCTTGCTCAGAATGATCATCATGACAATATTTTGGTCAAGTTCGAATACGGGTCAAGAGGTCAGTCAGTAGGTTCAAATCATAGAATAACACTGCGAACACAAAGGGCAGTTTTGGTCCGATCATCGTCAAACTTGTTCAGAATAATCATCTTGGCAATATCTCGGAGAAGTTCGAATATCAAAAAGTAGGTCAGTAGGTCAAATCATAGAAAAACCTTGTGAACACACTAGAGACCAGAGTTTTGGCTTGATTATCATCGAACTTGCTCAGAATTATCATCTTTACAATATCTCGGTCTAGTTTGAATACGGATAGTGTCGGGTCAAAAAGTAGGTCGGTAGGTCAAATCAAAGAAAAACCTTGAGAACACTCTAGAGGCCACACTTTTGGTCCAGTCATCATAAAACTTGCCCAGACTGATTATCAGGATAATATCTCGGTCAAAATCGAAAATGGGTCATGTCGCATCAAAAATAAGATCGGTAGGTCAAATCATAGAAACACTTTGTGAACACTCTAGAGGCCATAGTTTTGGTTCAATCACCATCAAACTTGCTCAGAATAATCATTTTGTTAATATCTTGCTCAAGTTTAAATATGGGTCATGTCGGGTTAAAAAGTATCTCAGTAGGTCAAATAATAGAACAAACCTTGTGAACAGTCTAGAGGCCACAGTTTGGGTCAAATATTCATAATGATCATCTTGACAACTTCTGGTTCAAGTTCGAATGTGGGTCATGTCGAATCAAAAAGGAGATCAATAGGCCATTTGACACAACTTCTGAACCGTTTGAGATAGAGTCTTCATATTTGGCATGTAGATTCCTTACAACAAGTGCTTCATACACATACAAAAAATGTTCTGTGACCTTGATCTGTGAAATGTGAAAAACTTTATCATAATTTTAACCATTTGAAATAAAGCCTTCATATTTGACGTGTATGTTCCTTTCGACAAGGCATTCCCAGCCATACAAAACTTTTGATATATGACATTGACCTTTGACCTACTTTGTCATAACTTTTAAAGCATTTGTGATAGAGCCTCCATATATGGCATGTAGGTTCCTTGTGACAAGGGTTTCCTATTCAAACAAAAATGACCTGTGACATTGACCTTGACATGTGATCTACTTCATCATAACTTTTAAACCATTTGAGATAAGTGCCTTCATATTTGGCATGTATGTTCCTTGTGACAATGACTTCCCACCAATACAAAAATTTTGATCTGTGACGTCGACTCTTGACATACCATTTTAAGATAGAGCCTTCATATTTTGCATTTATGTTCCTTTCGGCAAGGGCATCCCACTCATGCAAAAAATAAATTGACATCAGACTTTGACTTGTAACCTACTAATCGTACCTTTTGAACCGTTTGAGATAGATCCTCTATATATTTGACATTTATGTTCCTTGTGACAAAGGCTTTCCACCCATAAAGTTTGAACTGTGACCTATTCCTTTGACCTATTTTGAAACATTCGCCATAAAGCCTTCATATTTGGCATTTAAGTTCCTTGTGATAAAGACAATCCCACTCATGCAAAATATTTTGATCCTTGTCCTTGACATTTGTTTATCATAACTGTTTAACTATTTGGGATAGAGCCTTCCTATTTAGGATGTAGGTTCCTTCTGACAATGCCTTCCCACTCATACAAAATTTTTTACCTGTGACCTTGACCTGTGACCTACTGTATCATAGCTTTTAAACCATTTGAGACAGAACCTTTATATTTTGCATGTGTGTTTCTTTTGACAAGGGCTTCCCACCCATACAAAAATTTTCACCCGTGACCTTGACCTATGATTTTTGATGAGGGCTTCCCACTCACACTAAAATATTGATCTTGATCTTGATTTGTGACCTTTTTTCCTAACTTTTGATCCGTTTGAGATAGAAGCTTCATATTTATCATGTAGATTCCTTGTGACTAGGGCTTCCAACTCATTCAAAATTTTTGCCTTTGACCTTGACCTGTGTTTTACTTTATCATAACTTTTAAACTTTTCGAGATAGAGCCTTTATATTTGTCATGAAGGTTCCTTGTGGCAAGAGCTTCCCACTTCTACAAAAATATAACCTATAACCTTGACCAGTTACTTTGCCATTACTCTTGAACCATTGCAGCTAGTGCGTTCATGTTTGGCATGTAGATTTTTTTGTGAGAAGGACTTCCACTCACACACACATAAAATACCTGTAACCTAAACCTTTGACCTACTTTATCTTTAGAACCGTTTGAGATAGATATTTTGCATGTATATTTCTTGTGTCAAGGGCTTCCCACTCTTGCAATTTGTTTTACTTGTGACTTTGACCTTAACATTTGACCAGCTTTAACGATAAAATTGACCTCGGCCCGGGGACTCGTTTCCATTAGCTATGAAACATCTTGGACACATGGTCCCCTTGTTTTTTTTTTTTTTTAAATCAAGACAGTATATAGAAACAAATAGAAAACACTAACTTGATCATTTAATCTCAATTTGGTATATATATTTAATATTTCTATGAACAAATTGTAAAAGGAATGAAACTAAAAACGTCATGGGACCTAAAACTTCCTTCAACCGAAGAATTCGTTTTGAAAAAAAAAAAACAAAAAAACAACAACAACCAAAAAAAAAAACAATTTATTGTAATTATTCCCAAGCTTTGCTTTTATATCCCTTTTTATCATATGACGTCGAGTCTGAGAGTGTAATAACGCCATGTAATATTTTCGATAATCATCTAGTGGATTAAATATGCAAAATAGGTAGATACGTCCCGTAACATTACATGTACGACGTCCTTAACGACGTCGTGTTTACAAATGGCGGAATATTGACATTTTTGTTAACAGTCGTGAATAAAATGCGTTTTAAATATCCTATGATAAAAATAGAACCTTGCATTCTTGCTCATGTATTATTGAATTCATTAAACACGTTGAGAGCCTCGCATTTGATCCCTTTTCCCTCAGTCAACTCGTTAATAAATTCAATAATACATGAGCACTCATGTAAGATCGTCTCTATATAGAAACAGATGCACATGAAATGCATCCCAACAATGGTACTAACAATGAAGAAAACAAATCAAGAAAGAAACAAATCACAAACAGCAGAGCAACCAGCTCCCTCCAGCTTCTCATAAATATATAAGCCCCGCCAAGCGAATTTGTGTCTTCGAGCATTCCGTCATGAAAAATTTTAACTGCGCATGCCCAGCCATTCAGAGGGGCCATGGATATGGCTTTCTGTCTGAAGGTTCCTCTTGATTCGCTGTTTGTATGAGCGAGCAGCGAAGGTTCTGGCGAGACTGCGCGGATGCGCAGGCTCGCCTGAATCTTCGCTGCTCGCATAGACGATAAGTACCAAAATCGCTTGACGTGGCCCATATATTCACATTTCCAGTGTAAAGTCTAATGTAAACCTACAGAAAACATTGCGTTCATACTTCCATGAACGCATCGAATCACATGACGTTAAGTGACGTCATTCTAAACCGTTGTTCTCTACAGGCGTTGATGACGTCAACGCTGCTCTGTTCTTTGTAGAAAACAACACAAGCATTTATTTTTTGCCCAGTGATGAGGGGCAAATAATGGAAATATAAAAAATAAAGTTAATTTTTCTGCTTTTCATGGAAGTATGAACGACAGTGAGTCGCTAGCAAAGTTTACGTGGACTCCTTCGGGTACATTTACTTTGCACGCGACCCACTGCGTTTATACTTCCATGAACTGCAGAAAAATAAATTTCATTTCTTAAATAGAGGATCTTACGAGTGTTCATGTATTATTGAATTTATTAAACGAGCTGAGGAAAAGGGATAAAATGCGAGGAATTGCCCTATTCCTCAACGAGTTTAATTCAATAATACATGAGCACGAATGCAAGATCCTATTTATTATATGACATTTAAAACGCATTTTATTCACGATTGTTTACAAAAATGTCAATATTCCGCCGTTAGTAGACGTGACGTCGTTAAGGACGTTGTACATGTAACGTTACGGGACGTATCTAGCTAATTTGCATATTTAATCCACTAGTGGATTATCGAAAATATTACATGGCGTTATTACACTCTCAGACGTGGCGTCATATGAAAAATAAAATAAATGATGATGCTGATAATAATAATATTAAGTTGGAAAAACAGTTATGAAAACAAAATCAGACACTGTACCGAGTCGATATTACTGTCAGTTTAAGAAATGGTTTTTATGATATTGTAGCTTCAATGCTACTACAATTAATGGCTTAATTGTAACAAGAGACAGAAAAAAATCTCCGGATCGGCATTTTTGGCTTGGCGGATTTGGCTTTTATACCCGATCTTGTGAAAGGGTGTAATGACTGCTCTTAATTCCTGTTCAAAAATAACTTCAGTAACACGCGCTCTACGAACAAGTATAATGCATGGGTCAGTCGGTTTGCTAAATCTTTCTGCAATGCATAGTATGCAGAGACCCGTCTGCGTTTATGTAATAAAGACACTTTTTCCTCATGACTTACTAATTTCATTTCAGTTCTACTAAGTAGAACTCAAGGAACATTTCTATGAAAGTTTTGTCAAAATGAAAGGCAGAAATTCTTAGTATCCTTGAGGTTTATAAACATTAACGTGCTCTGCTCGATTGGGTATGAAGTTTGTTCTACTCATAAATAGTTGTCTATATACATTTTAAAAACACGCCTATACAAATGTATTGAAAATTTTGCCGCCAAAAAAAGTGAAAATTTCAAATACAAATTTTGATATCTTTCATATTCCTATTTAAAAAAAAAAAAAAAAAACGGTGGCATATTTAATCCACTAGTGGATTATCGGAAATAATACATGACGTTATTACACTCTCAGACGCGACTTCATATGATAAATATCGATAGAAATGGTCTATCTGTTCTAATTTTAATCGGACCTAAAAATCAAAAATCAAAGCACTGACAGTGCTGATATTTTTAATCTTTGGATAGTGATGGGCAAATTTTGCATCTGGTTAGTAGGCTTAAAGAATATAGTAGTTTAAATAGGGCTTGAATATATTGGGGGTCACTGATGAAGCTTCATTTGATGAAACTAGCTAATCTGACCCAGAAAATTTGTACACGTGATGGTTTTCATGCCTTTGATCCAAAGCAGACTCTTAACAGAAGGCATTACTTCAGCTGGTACTGAGGGACTGTTTGGTCACCATGCAGAATTATTTTCATTGTTGTTGTGGTTGTTATTAATTTCCATTTTAGAAAGAAATATATATAAATGTTGCCATGCAAATATTTATGTCTTCTTGAAAATCTGTCAAAACAGTGAAACTGCAGTAGAAGCTTGGTAAAAAATATATTATTGTGGCGATATCGGACTTTTTGATTTTCTATATATATATATATATATATATATATATATATATATATATATATATATATATATATATATATATATATATATATATATATATATATATATATATATATATATATATATATATATATATATATATATATATTTCTTGATCATATCTTGCAAGTATTTAAACAATATAACTTTATCAATGGTATATCCATGTTAACAAGAACATCAGAAACAAAGAGTTTCCAAAGTGGTATCTTTCCTCATCTTCTACATTAATATGATTGTCTCTTGATACTCCGTTACCTATCCCCACTTAGAACACCTAAGTAGAATAATTGCGGGTTAGGAACAATTGCATCCTAGGACAAATCGTCCCGGTTTTGTGACAGTTTGGGGCAAAACGTCTCCCGCAAGAAACGCCCTATTAACGCGGTAGTCATAAGTTTTACCCTCACCCGCTCCCACTCGTTCATCTGTGCATGTCCTAAGAAGCACTAGCCAAAGAAACGCGATATGATAGAAACAACCCCAAGCCAGGGCGAATATAATTGAACTCTGCTCTACTTTCTAAACCCATTCCGTACTAAATGGTTTCTACTCCCTAAATAAGCACAAGATTATTTCAAAATTTAGGGATGTCAGGTTGTGTTTTCTTCCAAATCTACTTGGCAAATAGCTAAACTGTTTGCAAACAGCGTAGGCCCCGATCAGACGCCGCAAAAGGTGGCATTTGATCTAGACCTTCACTATTTTACAAACACTCGCTATTTTTTTTTAGTCTCTCCTTAAAATCCTACCCGTTCGATTGTGCATGCCCTAAAAGTCCCAGCCAGTTTTCCGTCATCAAAGAAATGCGGTAAGTTATAGAACTTCTTTATTGATAATGACATTCTTAACAAGAAAATATAATTGAACTGTTATATTTTTTAAAACTGATTACGTTTAACTGCTACATGATTTGACCACATTAAGGGATGCCAGGTTGTGTTTTCTTCAAAATTTAGTTTGAAAATAGTGAATTATTATCACATGTCGCAGAAGGCGGCATTTGATCTGGATCTGCAATTTTTGCAAATTACCCGTTTTTGGTTTTCTGTACAAAATCGGCAGTTTGTAGTAAGTCAAAATTCACTCTCTTCTAATCACTATGGGGTCATCGCCCCAATAATAATAATAATAATAATAAAATAAATAAATAAATAAATAAATAAATAAAAAACACTTAGTCGAAAAAGTGAAAACCATATGCATAGTTTTGGAAATGATAGATGGAAAACTGTAGGAGGAATATGCATTCTGATAGTAATCGAACCCGGAAAACCGGTGGAAAACGTTGATAAAAATACAGGGAACCACATGCACATCTGCAGACCATGACAACGACACCTGAAAAGTTTAAAAAAAGGTAAAAAAATATAAGAAGCGTTTTTCTAATTGTAGTTAGACCCGACACATGTGAGACTATAAGGATCTTATATGGGTGTGAGGGGTGGATTGAAAAATCCGTCCCGAGGGACACTGTCCGGCATCACGAGGCTTGCCGAGTGATGCCGGACAGTGATCCCGAGGGATGGATTTTTCTATCCACCCCTCACACCCATATTGGATTCTTTTTCTTGCATACCTTCCATTTCTATTGCGATTTTTTAATGCTGCTGTCACTTCGGTTACCGACGTCCGCCATTTTGTGATGACACAACAGGAATGTTTAGTGACGTCACGCATGACGACGCCGCGCATGAGGTTGTAATCAACCAGTGCATTTATCAAAGACGCGATTACATTCGATTTGGGGTCGGAACACCAGGGTCAGAACATAAATTTCTATCACAGGGTAAAATCACGGATTTCCTCGTCTGGTGTGCAAGAAGCCAAGTTCTGCAACGGAAGGTCAGGTGGTTTTGGTTTAAACAGTATTTATTTGTCAAGAATAATGTACATGTACAATCAATTACAACAGCAACTAACAGGATTTGACAGTAAGCTTTTGCTCCGGGTACTCCGGTTTTCGCCCACCTCTGATTAACGATCGGCTCTATATGAGTGAAATAATCTTGAAAGTGTCGTAAAACCAAAACCAAAAACAAGTTAGACCTGAAAAAACTTAGTTAAGGAAGTGAAAAAAGTTAATAAAAATAATAAGAGGATAAACCCAAAACAACATGCATATCTGCAGACCATGACAAAACACCTGTAAAGTTTCAAAAAGATCAGTACAATACTGTGACAGGTGTTACGCTCACAAGGTATATATATTTTAGCTCGCCAGAGCCGAAGGCTCCGGGGGAGCTTATAGGATAGGCAGTTGTCCGTCGTCTGCGTCGTCTGCGTCTGCGTCTGCCTCCGTCAACACTTTCAAACAACATCTTCTCTGAGACCACTGGGCCGATTGGGCCCAAATTTTATCTGTAGCATCCTTAGGCTGGGGGATTGAAATTTTGTGTTTTTTAATGAAAATCGGCTCATTAGTTTGGTTGCTATGGCAACTTAGAGTTTCCATAGACTTATAATGGGGAAAATTGTTAATGGCATTAAATGCCAAGCCTTTGCAGATATTTTGATAAAACTTTCATAAAAGTGTACCTAATGCAATCTACTATCTGCCATGTGAATTTAGGCCTACTGCTAATTTTTGCTGGTTGCTATAGAAACCAAAATGAAAAATATATATAAAAAAAATACTTAAAAAATCAACCACTCAGAAACCATATGTTCAATGGGGCTGAGACTTTGTGGAAATATTCACCATATTTGCCTTTACAGGTTTTGTGTTTTTCATTAAATTCGGCCTTTTAGTTTTGTTGCTATGGCAACTTAAAGTTTCCATTGACTTATAATGGGGAAAATTGAAAAATGGCATTCACTGCCAAGTCATTGCAGATATTTTGACAAAACTTTCATAGAAATGTTCCTTGAGTAAACTTCTCTCAGTCATGCTTTTACGTCAACCTGGGGGTCCCCTAGGTTGTGCCGGGGCCATAACTCGCCCCCTCAACTTCATAAAATGCCTTATATCTAAGAAACCTTACAGATCCCAACCCCTAAACCATATATATTCTTTTTCCTTATGACAAGATGCATCAAGTCACACCAACCTGGGGGTCCCCCGGGATGTGCCGGGGAATTGCCCCACCCCCTCCACTTCATGAAATACCATTTATCTCAGAAACCATTCAGATCTCCATCCCTAAACCATACAAATTCTTGTTCCTTATGATAAGAAGCACTCAGTGACACCAACTTGGGGGTTCCCCGGGATGCGCTGGGGCCATTCCCTACCCTTCCACTTCATAAAAGGCCAAATATCCCAGAAACCTTACAGATCCCCACCCCTTAACCATATATATTCTCGTTCCTTATGATAAGTGGCATTCAGTGACATCAACCTGGGGGTTCTCCAGGATGTGCCGGGGCCATGCCCAACCCACTCTGCTTCATAAAAGGCCAAATATTCCAGAAACCTTTCAGACCCCAACCCCTAAACCATATATATTCTTATTCCTTATGATAAGACACATTCAGTGACACCAACCTAGGGGTCACCCAGGACGCGCCCGGGCCATGCTACACCCCTCGACTTCACAAAAGACCATATATCTTAGAAACTATTCAGAGCCCGCCCCTAAGCCATATATATTCTTGTTCCCTATGATAAGACGCAATCAGAGACACCAGCATGGGGGTCCCCCGGGGTGCCACGGGCCATGCCCTACCCCTTTACTTCATTAAAAGCCATATACCTCAGAAACCGTTCAGATTCCCACCCCTTAACAATATATATGTTCTTGTTCATTGTTTTTAGACACATTCAGTCACCCCCGTCTTGGGGGCTCTGCAGGGGTCATTTCTCTCCCACCCACTTCATAAAAGGCCTCATAAAAATTATGTCAGAAACCATTCAGATCCCCACCCTTTAACCTTATATATTCTTGGTCCGTATGATAAGACACATTCATTGACAACAAGCTTGGACTTTTCTGGGATCTGCCATGCCTGAATCCCTCCACTGCTTAAAAGGCCTTACATCTTAGGAACCATACATATCCCCACCACTAAACCATATATGTCTCTGTTCCTTTTGATAAGATGCATTTAGTGACACCAACCGGAGCACCATTGGGCCTCTACTTTATAAAACACCTACTATTTCAGATACAGTCCACATGGGTGCTCATTTGGATGTGAGGTTTGTTTTGGAGGCTTAGATTATTGGTAGATTAAAATCATATCATGTTAAAATACATGGCTACCATTGGGAAGTAACCACCTGAGCTTTGGTTTACTGAATTTGGCTCTTTGATTTGTTTGCTATGGCAAATTAAAAGTTTCTATTGACTTATAATGGGGGAAAATTGAACAATGACATTTTTGCCTTTCAAGATATGTTGTCAAAGATTCATAGAAATGTTCCTTTAATAATGTTCTTATTGGCCTATTGTTGCCACAGATGGGAATTTGTCAATTGTCATCTGTTGTCCTGCAACAACACATTCAAGTGACATCAGACCTCTGAAGACACTAGGCTGATTGGGTCCAAATTTTATCTGTAGCATCCTTGAGAGCAGGGCTTCCATGGTTAATTAAAATACACTTCTGCCGGTGGACAGTGCCTCCCTGAGCTCTGGTGAGCATAGTGGCCCATGGGCCTCTTGTTATAGGAACTGGGCCTGGAAAAACTAAGACGAAAAAATTAGATAAAACCCCCAAACCACATGCACATCTGCATACCACGACAAGATGTCTGGAAAAAATAATAAAAAAGATCAGTTTATCTGTAAAAGGAGTTGCGCTCTCATCCTGTCTACAGTTTCACGAAAAGACGGACGGACGGACAGATAGACGGACGAACCCATTTTAACAGTCACATTAGACTAACGTCTGCTGTTGTATGTGGTGCATTCCATATGCATTTCAGTATGCAATATAAACACTCCAAAACTGATATATCATATCTCATGTTATTCAATGGTTGTCAAAAGTGTTTGTGTTGATATCGATTCTTCTTTGTGTACAGGTGTAAAGTTTACCTAATATGAGAAAGGTAGTACAATATACGTACATGTATTTATTTTGTCCCATAATCGGTGTAATTGTTGAGTGAAGGCAGGGGAAATGCATGCAGTCCTGAATTCATTAACCATTGTAGTCTTTTACTTTAAGCAAACAGCGTAGCCATGAAAAAACGCCGCGTTCCTAGGCATCTGTTCCGATCGGGGTCACCACTGTTAGCCAATCTCCCTTTTAGGGATATAGGAAATGACTTCTGGTTACCGGTATATAAATTCACTACGTTATGAGATATTACAGAGTTATTACCCTTTGCTTATGAACTCTAGTCATAGGTCACACCTTTAACCAAACAAGGACCTTGACATTTTATATAGGGGTGGGGCAGTAAAATACAGCAGGCCCGCATTGCTCCTATGAATTCTCGCAGGGGACCGATCTATATTTACAATTATTTTGGGCTAGGGTTTGACCACGGGTATATTGATTTCCGCTGAGAAGTAGTTTTCTAAACTATTCACATATACAGAACACAATATATTATCGGCCTCGATAGCTCAGTTGGTACAGTGTCCGCTCCGGGGAACGGGAGGTCACGGGTTCGATCCCGGGCCGCGACATTACAAAGTCGTTAAGAATGGTACTAGCTGCTCCTCGCTTGGCACTCAGATTTACGGGGTAGCGATAGGACTGGTCGACCCAGTGTCAGGATAATGTGACTGGGTGTGGTATCATGTAAGCAACCAGACACCGTCGTGATAGAACTGAAACAATTGTTGAAAGCGACGTTAAACCCGAATTCGCACACACACACACACACACACACACACACAAGAACACAATATTACATGGTATAGGATCTGATAAAAAAGCTCTGAGCTTATATAAATCATCTTCTGGTGGTAGACCACCTAATTAACTGTGGAAATGAAAATAAACAAGAGGCCCATAGGCCACAACGCTAACCAGTGCTCAAGTGGGAAAAAAGGACTCCATCCCCTGGCGGTCATAATTTAAACCGAATGTAATGGTTAAGTAGAGACAAACCCAAGGGCCATTACTGCCAACAATTATTGAAATCATTGCGATGACACGCCCGTGCGACATAGTGCTTTTCACATCCCCAAAATGCCTACTTTTCTGATGAAAATCCATGATACTTTTCTTATTTATACTGCAAACATAGGTTGTGGGTGCTCGTTAGAACCGCCACATTGAATACCCACAATCTATGTTTTGGAGCAGAAATAAGAAAAATAATGTTCACCTCCCTTAAACCCCAGTTTTCTCTATATAAAGTGGGGTTTGGGGGGGGGGGTGTCCATTTCACGGACTTGTTCACGTGATGCAACCATTTTTATGCCGTTGCATAGGTCGTAGTCAACCAAGAATCATCTTTTGAAAAAGCTTGACAGAGTCAGACCGGCCCCGATAGCTCAGTTGGTAGAGTGTCCGCTCCAGGGAACGGGAGGTCTCGGGTTCGATCCCGGGCCGCGACATACCAAAGTCGTTAAAAATGGTACTAGCTGCTCCTCGCTTGGCACTCAGATTTACGGGGTAGGGTTAGGACTGGTCGATCCAGTGTCAGGATAATGTGACTGGGTGTGGTATCGTGTAATGTGTCTGGGACAAGATACTTCAGTGAGGCAGCACTATAAACGTGAGCATTGACACCGTCAACCAGACACCGTCGTGATATGACTGAAAAATTGTTGAAAGCGACGTTAAACCCGAATTCACACACACACACACACACACACACACACACACACACACACACACACACACACACACACACATTGACAGAGTCAGAGTCACCAATGCTACATCCAGGTCTTTCAGTCCCTGAAATAAAGTATTCTAATCTTTTAAAGCTCACCTGTCACGTAGTGACAAGGTGAGCTTTTGTGAGTACATTTTGTCTGTCGTGCATGCGTAAACATTTTCAAATAAATATATATCTAATACCCCACGGCCAATCTTGATCAAATTTCATGAGCAGCATCATCAGGTAGGGGGAAAGGCTGCATAAGGTTTTTGGGCTGATTGGATTGGAATTCTGGTTGCCATGGCAACATATAGCTCCCATAGCCTTACAATGGGAAAAACTTAAAAAATCTTCTCTGAAGTCACAGGGCCCAGAGCATAGATATTTAGCTTGTAGCAATGTCAAATAGCCACCTACATAAATCCTGCCAATCACGCCCATGTGGTCCAAATGGGCCATGCACTGGGACCCCTTAACTCCCATAGACTCATAATGAAAAAAAAAAAAAGCGTAAAAAATCTTCTCAGAAACTATGAAGCACAGAGCTTAGATATTTAGTATCTAGCAACATAAAATAGTCACCTACATAAATCCTGCTAAGCCTGTCGCAGGGGTCAAAATTGGCAACGCCCATCGGCCCATTAGCTCCCATAGACTTATAATGGTAAACACTTCAAAATCTTCTTTGAAACCATAAGGCCCAGAGCTTTGATATTTAATATGTAGCAACGTTAAGTGGCCACCTACATAAATCCTGCTAATTATGCCCCTAGGATCCAAATTGGCCACACCCAGGGCTCTTTATCTCCTATAGACTTACAATTGGAAAAAAACTTCAAAAATCTTCTTCTCTGAAACCACAGGGCCCAGAGCTTAAATATATAGCATTCGGCAATGTCAAGTGGTCACCTACATAAATCCTGCCAACCATACACCTGGGGCCAAAATTGGCCTCGCCCTGGGGTTCATTAGCTCCCATAGACTCATAATCGAAAAAATGCGTAAATAAATCTTCACTGAAACTATGAAGCACAGAGCTTAGATATTTAGTATCTAGCAACATAAAATAGTCACCTACATAAATCCTGCTAAGTCTGCCCCAGGGGTCAAAATTGGCCACGCCCATGGACCCATTAGCTCCCAAAGACTTAAAATGGGAAACACTTCAAAAATCTTCTTTGAAACCATAAGGCCCAGAGCTTAGATATTCAGTATGTAGCAACGTCAAGTGACCACCTTCAAAAATCCTGCCAATTTTGCCCATGGGATCCAAATTGGCCACACTCAGGGCCCTTTAGCTCCTATAGCCTTACAATTGGAAAAAAAAAAACACTTCAAAAATCTTCTCTGAAACCACAGGGCCCAGAGCTTAAATATATAGCATTTAACAATTTCAAGTGGTCACCTACATAAATCCTGCCATCCATGCCTCCTGGGGTCAAATTTGGCCACGCCCATGGGCCCATTAGCTCTCATAGACTTATAATGAAAAAAAAAACTTCAAAAATCTTCCTCTGAAACCATATGTCCCAGAGCTTAGATATTTAGTATGTAGCAACATGAAATGGTCACCTTAATAAATCCTGCCAGCCACATCCCTTGGGACAAAATTGATCAAGCCCATGGGCCCATTAGCTACCATAGACCTAAAATGAAAAACAAAACACCTTAAAGTGAAATAAAAACAAAAAAATCTTCCCTGAAACCATAAGGCCCAGAGCTTAGGTATTAAGCATGTAGCAACGTCAAGTGGTCGCCTACATAAATCCTGCCAATCATGCACCTCGGGTCCAAATTGGCCAAATTCTGTGGCCTTTTAACTCCAATAAAAAAAAAGCTTCAAAAAATCTTCTCTGAAACCGTGAAGATATTTAATATATATCAACATAAAATGGTCTCCAACATAAATCCTGCCAACCATGCCCTTTGGGTCAAAATTGGCCACGCCCCAGGGCTCGTTTGATCCTATAGACTTATACTGGAAAAAAAAACTTCAACAATCTTCTCCGAAACCATAAGGTCCAGAGCTTAGATATTTAGTATGTAGCAGGGCTCCTTGGCTCCTAGAGACTATAATGGGTTAACTTCAAAAATATTCCCAGATTTTTTTATTGATTTGAGGTTTAACTTCTCCGTCAACACAGTGTATGCCATTTTGGAGACATTGCTTCCAGTTTTGTAGGACTTTTACCCGACATTGAGGTGTAATGACATCTTCAGCACCGCCGCCCAATAAAACTAGTTTATATGCATGGCCGGTCCAACTGGCACCACTTTTTCTGGGCAGGCTGTTTACCAGTACTCATGTGCGGTTGGTCCCAGCTCTGCTTGGAAGCACCATGTAGTCCAGTCTATTTCTTCAAGCACCAATGGCCGTTCTAAACATCGCTAATGATTTTCTGGTACACAGGTGAGCGAAATAGGGCCATTTGGCCCTCTTGTTTTTATATGGCATGACAACAATCTTGGCCATGTGACGCTAATCCATCTAACAAACTTTGATTTCTCAACCCCATTGATGCGCTATATGCAATTTGGTTTCAATCAGATTGGTGATTTCGGAGAAGATAAAAATACAAGATTTCAGGGGTCCAAGACCAACGTCTGTAAATAACCCTGACCTTTTAGAAACAGAAAAAAACCTGTTTTGCATGTTCAAATTGACCAAATTTGACCTTCACGTAAAATGGGACAAGATCGAACAAGGATCATTAATTGAACAAACTTAGTAGGGTCCAGGTCCAAAATGTTGAATACCAAGTTTCAGGGACATCAGCCATTCTGGGCTTCAAGGTCATTTTGGTGATATGACCCAGATCATATGAACAAATAATCTTTCTACCACCCCAAAGAGGCTCCAAATATATGTTGGTTGCAATTAGTGGTTGCAATCAGCCCAGTGGTTCTAGAGGAGGAGAAGAACTTATTTTGTTTTTGGTTTTGGTTTTACGGCCCTGTTAAGATTAATTCACTTATATCGAACCGATCGTTTATGAGGTGGGCGAGAACCGATGTGTCCCCCGCCCCCAAATAAAAAAAGCCACCTGACCTTCCGTTGAAGAACTCAGCGTCTCACATGTGGCCCGAGAGAGGCTCGAACCACAGCGGTGAGGCACCCTCACCCTCTCGGTCGCGGCGGCCCGTAGAAGAACTTAATAATTATGAATCTGAGGCAACCGGGATAAAAGCCAGTAAATGATTTGACCATATGTTATTGTCAAAGCACATTAGCGGATTGCATACATGGACTTTAACCCTTTTTGTATCAAATGGAATCTTCCTCCTCATATATAGCAAGAGTCCATTTCAAAATTTAGGGGTGTCAGGTTGTGTTTTCTTCAAAATTAATCAGGAAAATGGCTGACCTTTTTGCAAACAGTGTAGGCCCTGATCAGACGCCGCGTTCTGCGGCGTCTGATCTGGGCCTGCACGGTTTGCCATTTAGCCGTTTTTGGGTTTCCGGTACTAAATGGGTTAATGCCATAGGATACAGTAGAATCAGAAAAACACTAGTAGGCCCTTTTCCATACAAAAACCAAAGTGACTGAATTTGACCTCGCCGACCTTGTCGTAAAATCGGTCGTGTATAAAAAGTCATTATTTGAACAAACCTGCTAGGGCCCGAGTCCTGTATGCTGTATGTTTCACGGTCATCGGCCTTTCGGTTCCTGAAAGAAAATTTTAAAAGGGATTGTTCCATCTATTGGCATGGCGGCCATCTTAGTCGTGTGACTTCAATCCCATGAACAAACGTTTACCAACCCCATGGAGGTTCCACGTGCAATTTGAGTTCAGTCAGCCCAGAACAAGAGGACCATGTGGACCTGATTGCTCCCCTGAGCCCTGAACACTATTTTGGTTAGTTTGTTCCCCATCTGAATAAAATGACCTGCAATCCAACTGACCTAGGGCCAAGGTCGCTGAATAACATTTACCACGATCTCGATAACTATTACATTTGGACCACAGGGGGCGTGATTACATTTGTTACAATATAGTCAGTAGGCTGCATATGAAATTTATTTGAAATCGGCCCAGTAGTTTTGAGAAAATGTCCTTGAAATGTCGATGGACCTGCATTCCAAGTGATCTGGCGGGCAAGGTCGCGGAATGATCTTGACCTTTGGCATTCATAGACATATCGTGCCTGCTATCATGTCATAGACCACAATAGGTTTCGTAAAATGCATTGTTTGCCATTTTTCCCCATTCAAAGGCCTGGGAGATCAAAATTGACAATGCCTTAAAAAAGTCATGGCCAGCTGCTACAAAGGTTGTAGTACTCAATAACCAAAAGCTACACACCAAGTTTTCAGACAATTGGCAATGCTGATGGACGCCGTCGATCATGCCAGACATATTTGTAAAACATATGAAATCCAGCTGGCTTCTGGTCATTGAATTACCCTGACCGCATTCATAAGTCCCTATACTCATTTAGTTGACTGCATCACGTCACATCATAAACTACAATAGTTAAGGAAAATTTCATTTTACCCTTTTGCTATTCAAAATAGAAGTAAAGGCAATGATCAGGAATCGATACAATTAACCAACACCTTTTTTCTCAATAAACCTAGTTTCACCTCGGTTTAAACCACGACTCACAGTCTTGTTCCCAGATACAACCCTTTTCCTGATGTTTTCCAATATTGGATCATCAACCTGAGCTTGCTTGAAAGCCTCCTTGTCATCGTTAATGATCTGATCGGGAACCTTAAGTTTTCTGTAAGGCTTCTCATTCTGCCTAGTTTGAGACCTAGTTACAGCCGCAGCTGAGAAATGAGACATATCGGGAAGTTTTGATCCATCAATGTTACCGATAACCAAATCGTACAACGTATCATCCATATACAAAGCTTCAGTTTTCCCAGTGAAAAAAGGACAATCAATGTCAATCATTGCCAAAGGATACCTCTGTGTGGATTCATCAATCAACGTAACATTTGATTCCTTCCCTATTAACTGACCATCCGAAACCAAACTTCTTCGAACGACACAGCCTGTACACTCAGTATCTCTTAATACAACCACCTTTTTATTATTAACCAATCCTTGTGCCGTCGGTAGCCTTGCCTTTAAGAAGTAACAGACACCTTCCCTTGTTTCCTTACTACACTCCTCCCTATCCGAAATCAAAGGATCGCCAACCTTATCTTCAAAAATACTTCCAATCTCATCACCTTTCCTAGTTACTTCCGTTTGACAAAAACTAACTTGGTGGGCTGCGCCACGTGGTGTGCCATTATTCTTACCGCGTCCGCGAAAAGACCCTCTAAAATTACCACGACCAAGTGTATAACCACGACCTACATTTTGCGTATTCTCATTCTTAACCAGAGAACCTAGAGTCTCTACGCGCGTGTTGAAATTTTCCTTAACACCGCTATCCCCACCTCCAGTTGCTCCTACCTCTGCGCTATATAACCGTTTTCTGTCGGGGTTCTTAAAACATTTAATTGTTAAATGCCCCTTACCGCATATGCTACACTTGATATCCGATCTACCACTCGGTTTGTTTGAGTCAACTTTGTCCTGTTTATCCTGCGCTGCGCCTCTATTATCGCGTTGCCCCTTATTAATGCAACTAAATACATCCCCGCGCGCTTCTGCAAACAAATCTGCCTCCCTAGCCATTTCATCTAAATTACCAAACTGTTTTGGCTTCAGATGTACATACAGTTCTCTATTACATGACTCCAGGAACTGATCCCTTGCCATGAAATCACAGACAGCCGGAAAGATTTTTCTATCTTTGCCATATTAAGCTATTTTTCTAAATAACTTCTCAATCTACTACTGAACTGTATGAACTTTTCTGATTTCTCGGGCCTACTATAACGAAACTGCTTCCTAAACCCGCGCTCTGTCATGTCAAAATTCTTTAATAGAGCATCCTTTAACTTATCATAATCCGCCGCATCCTCATTTGACAACCGGTCATATACATCAAGTGCGCGCCTTTTAAGCAATGCACTTAAATACGCGGCCCAAACACTCTTATCCCATTTATTAGCCGTAGCATATTTCTCAAACCTAGATAAATAACTATCCATTTTATCTTTACCCTCTTCAAAATAAGGTAACTTAGGATCCCGGGCATGAGCCACCTTCTCAGCTTTTTTGCTTTTCAAATTCTAGCTCGAGCTTTGCTCTCTGCATTTCTAATTGATTCCTTAATTCTTGGTGCTGTAGCTCAAACCCATGTTTTATTTGTCCTAAATGGGCCTCACTAATCTCTTTTGCCTCCCTTTCACTTTGAATGCGTGCTATTTCAAGCTCCTTATTAACATTCAACATAGCTAGTTCATGTGCCCTTTCCTTTTCTTTTTCTGCCCTTTCCTTTTCCTTTGCCTCAGACCTTAACCTTTCTAAATCCCTTTGCTCTTGCCTTTCTGCCCGCTCAATATCTTGCTGCTCCTTTACAAAATTTTGTAAATCTTTCCCCTCATAACCTTACTCCTGTCCCATTTGCATTAAACGTTCCATTATTGATAACGTAAATCTCACGTTACTATCAAAACCACTATAAACTGATCAGTTATGATCAGTGATGATTGAATGGGCTTAACTAAAACGTTAAGATATGTGTTATACGCGTTAAGTTAACTAAAACGTTAACTATTAAAGCACACGCGATTTGAAATGTCAATCACTCTCAGGAAAGTATGACGTTAATATGACGTCATAAATTGACTACGTTTACAGTAAAAAGCTACATTTCGAAGTTTCATCACATTACAAAACTCCGATCATAACAAATTACCATTAATGTTTCTATTACGTCATACCTAACCTCAAACCACAGCGTAAATATTAACGCTACCGTTATGTCAACGTCAGTAAATTGTTAACGTCACTTCGTCAGAACCATGTGTGGGTAAGATCAATTAGTAACTCCAGTTTAACTTAGTAGAATGTCAGGTAACACAATTAAGTTGGGTCTACTAAAATTTTTCGTTACCAAGAAAAAGGGAGGTTTGCCTTGCCTTCCTGCTCAGAAATTATGAACTTGTCAGTATCCATTTAGTTGAATACAAGGGTTTTGCACTTCATCAACGCAGGAAGGAAGATTCAAGTTAATTTCCAAATGTGGCTGTCAATGCATTTTTTTTATGTGAAATTGATGTTTTAGAGCATCAATGTGCTGTTCCACAGCCGGGAACACCCACCAGGGATCAAATCCTCACTTCAATAACACAAAATGTTACATGTGGGTTTACGGCGTCCCGTAAACCCCCCATGCTGACAAGACAACTGAGCGTGATCTCTGACAGGTGCACGGGCAGCTGTGGGGTAAGGCACAAGAATGACATGAATTATTTACAGTATCTATATACAACAATACTAACACAAAACATCACATTTATTTGCTTCTATAGCGCACTCACGACGTCCGACCCGAAGGCAAAACAATGTTCTGTGCTCGGAACGGGGTGACGTGAGTGTTTACAGAAGCAAATAACAAAACAAAATAAGAAAAAGAAACAACACAAGACGCGACTGGCCAGATTATAACTTAGGGTGAACCCCCCTCCCGCGCACTGGTGTGAACTAGTTTGTCGACCTTATTGTCGACCACAGGTTGATATATATATATATATATATATATTTTTTTTTTTATCGCTTGACACCGCCCCCGCCCATAGGGGCTTGAAGAAATATATGGGCTGCACGTTGTTTCCACGCAGAGCTGAATCCGGCCCGCACACTAGTACTGGTAAACCGCTTAGAGGATCTAAGCCTGTCCAGGAACCGCGGTGCGAGGCGGACCGTCCATGCTAATAAACCCTATTGGTTTCATTGGGCGACAAGGCTTGAGAAGTCATTTCATCTCAATGTCGGGTAAAAGTCCCACAAAATTGGAAGCAACGTCTCCAAAATGACCTTTACAGTGTTGACGGAGACGTTAAACCTCAAATCAAACAAATTTATCGCTTGACGAACTTGAAGTACCGGTAACTTCTTCGTTTGAATCGCCTGCAGGTTATTTATTTTGGTTTCGACGTCTGTTATTGGGTCTGTCCGGCCTTGCTGGACACTAACCGACAGCGTCGTACCAGTACCTGCTGCTATCTTGCAGGGAGCACCAGGTCACCACACATTGTTATGCCTGCAAATTACGATAATTAGACTAAGATACAGTTCACAAAACATACATGCTATATCATGATCCCCCTCCCGGAGAAGTAAGAATATGTTCATGCATATACCGTTATTGCGCATGCGCCGCCCAGACACACATGCTGATTAGTGCATGCGACAAATAACTGTACAGCAGAACTCAACTTGACTGTGCATCAAATTATCAGCATCGAGCGCTTGACACAAGAATACACAAAGTCTATGTTTCCTTACTGAGTACTACAGAAATCAATTAATGCTCACTACTGCTGAGCATAATACTCATCAAATTCGTGCTCACTACATTATCACAAGTAAGAGGCAATTGAACAGACCACGCCTTTGTGCTACCTGGTCAGCCGCTAATTACAGGAAACATAACAAACTCTATTTCATATCCTTCTCCGCGACACGGCTCACAAATATAGCGATTCACAAATGGATTACATTAACAACAGATAGAAACTACAAACAGAAAGATTTTCATCTTTTCTCCACAACATTTGTTAGTGTCTCATAAGGGCCAACACTGTTTGCCGTAAATTCTGTCTGTATTTGGTAGGCACCCCGTCACAACCGTCCTCGTGACGCTGATGACGCAGCTGACGTCATCCACGCCGCTCAGGCCGTTATGACGGGTGGCGACCAAATACTCTCACTAATCATCATCACGTTCTTTATATGTACATACATGCACAAACCGAGTTCTCAGACAAAAACGGCATCATTACAAATTGAGCTCGTAATTATTCTTGAACAAAATTATTTCTACTCAACATGAACAAGCTTGTAAAATCAAATTCATCACGGTTCATCATCACGGATAACCCGACAGGCTCTTGTGAGAGTTTGCCCTGATGATGAAGATATGGTTAAACCCGTCTTAATTTTACGTCCCCTCTACACCTAATATCATATAGAGTCGGGACCACGGTTTTCTAACCACAGCTAGTCAAACGTCATGGATCAAACAAGTGACCCGACGTTTATTAATTATATTCTACAAAAGGGGTCTAAAAGCCTAAATGAATCTAGAATAAGCGGTATTTCTCATAGGGAAAAAATGATAAAACGACCCTATAAATCAATGGCATAACTCCCGTCAAAACGAACACACATACAACACGTGACTGGAATGAAAATTATATATGGCACAATTTGGCGGTTGGCGATTTTTAGGCAAATTTTATAGACATCAGCCTTATAGCAGCCCACTGTATTGTAAAAACAGATCTCCACAAACCACTCATGCATACATCGTATGATATGTGCATGACTTGTGCATGAAGCAGCACATTTTGCCTACCGTATTTCACCTAAAATATTTCACTCGCACCGCCTTACCATATACCTACTAAAATAATTTAGATGTGCATAAGCACCAGAGAGGTTTCCTATTCCATCTCGTAACAGCATTCGTAAGTCCATATACTCATTTAGTCGACTGCATCACGTCACATCATAAACTACAATAGTTTAGGAAAATTTCATTTTACCCTTTTGCTATTCAAAATAGAAGTAAAGGCAATGATCAGGAATCGATACAAATAACCAACACCTCCCATCAGAGACACCAACGGGAAAGAAACATATAAATGAAATATCTAGACCCTATAATGGAACACAAACAACGGAAAGCCTAAAGGGCAGTAATTTTCCCACAAAATGACCTATGAAAAAAAAAAAAAAAAAAAAGATATAAGCGATACACACATTCAGACGAACTATAACAAAAATGAAAAAAAAAATTGGTAGTTTTGGTAGTTTGGTAGTACTCTAGAGTATGCTACATTCAACGTTGAAAGGGAATTGGCATGGTTGTGCCAGAGATGATTAAAAGTTTACCAAACATAAGCATGGTGGCGGTTTGGATCCTGGGACTCGTTCTTTAATTCAATACATGTTTTACCATAAATGCATTTGGACACGGCAGCCATCTTGGTCATGTGACCTAAACCATTAGAACTTCCGTTCCCCATCTGCCTGGGCGCTGTTTGTGAAAATGTATTGAAAATGCCCCACATGTTTCAGAGAATAAGCGCTCTGAAAAAGTTGAAGATCGACGTATAGACGACGGACGAGTAAGGCCAGCTTTTCTCGAGCCGCTGGCTCAGTGGAGCTAAAAGCATTGTATTTCCCCTTTCCCATACAAAAGCCTAAGGGACTAAAATTGACTTTGTCATAAACTAGAAAAAATGTAGTACCCGGTTACCTAGTGGCACATAATCAGTTTCAAAACAATTGGTTAGCGTTTTCGGAGAGGAAGACCTTTTGAAAGTTTTTACCATATTTGGGTATGGCGACAATCTTTGTCATGCAACCCTAACCATTCTAACAAACTTTCTGCCATTGTCTTTAACTGAAATTTGTCTGGAAGTTTCAGGGAATATGCCCTTTGAAAAGCCATCCTGAACCTGCAATCCAAGTGACCTGAGGCATAGGTTGTCGAATGACATTGACCTTCATTGACATTCATATACTCTCATGTAAAAAAAAAAAAAAACACAATAGTTTTCGAAAAAGTCCTTTTTTGTACCTATTTCCCATTCGAAAGACTAAGGGACCAAATGTTTTACCTTTTTCCATTCAAAAGCCTAAGGGGCTAAATTTGATATTTCTTTAAAATAGGTTAAGGTCAAGTTAGTGTCAAAATTTGAATAAATTTGGATAAATTTGGTAGTACTCAATCATCTGATGCTACATACAAAGTTTCGAAAAACAAATGGCTCAATGTTTACTGTTGCGGAGAAGAAGGTATTTAAAAGGTTTTAACGATATTTGGGCATGGAAGCCATCTTGGTAACGTGACCAAGATCATTCGAGCAAACTTTTGTTCCAGTATTGTCAGTAGGTTGCATTTGACATTGGCCCAGTGAAAATGTTCGTTGAAATTTCCAAGCACCTTAACCTATTTAGTACCAGAAACCCCTAAACGGGTGCCCTGGCAAACAGTACATGCCCAGATCAGAGACCACAGAACGCGGCGTCTGATCAGGGCCTCCAATGTTTGCAAAAAGTTCAGTCATTTTCCAAATAAAGAAAACACTGCGTCGAGCGAGCTCGTATCTAGGTAACGCGTATCATCACAAGACACAATCTATGCAAGAAAGTTTGCTTGCGGTCAGGAACTGGCTTAAACCGGTTTTCAGGTTTCCATGTTTTCCATTCAAACCTATATGAAGTCGGGAACCAGAGCCTAAAAATATTAAGTAACCCGTATCTGTCACCGGATGAATAGTGTGTCGCAAGGCTGATTGGTGATTCGGTTAGTTGTAATAGCTAAAAAATCAACATTGGCATATCAGTCAATTAATATATTTTTCTTATTTATGTGTTGGCATAAATTTGTACATTTTGTATTTATTTTTGTTGTTATTATTTATGAATAAATTATAGTGACGTCACGAGGTCGAGTCATGACCTTGGGAATTTTCTACGCCGCCATATTTATTTCTGTCGTTATGTACTGGAAGCACTCTAAAAACAATGAATCTGATGATTAAATCGGGCAATCTACACTTAAGTGATCTTCAGGCTCAGGTTCGTGATTTTTTTTCTATATATTGACCTAGCGAACTCGGCCCATGCAACAACTTGGGAAGTTAAAGCTCATTGTAGGATATCTGGACCCCTTGTCCTTGACAATCAACAACAATAATTCATGGTCTTTTCGTCCCGCCCATCAGGGACCGCGGTGCTCCCATCAGGCGGAACTCAGAATCAGAATTGTTACCGGTGACACGTCAAATAACATTCATACACCAGAACTGAAATCGAGTGAACTTGAATACTGCCATAACTGGAGACCACTCCCAGGAAAAATCACAGATGCTTGGGGTCAGGTCTGATTAGCTTTCTAACCCGACAGAACAGGCCTACTATCGATAAAACTTATTTGAAGGCCTTAAAACAATGTTTTAAAAAAGGTACCCATCACTGATAGGAGCCTATCAGTGATGGGGACCTTTTTTAAGACATTGTTTTAAGGCCTTCAAACAAGTTTTATCGATAGTAGGCCTGTTCTGTCGGGCTAGAAAGCTAATCAGACCTGACCCCTAGCATCTGTGGGAAAAATGATTGGTAGGGCTTGAGATGTCATTCCATCTTAAGTTAATGTCTATCTATCTATTTATACTGCAGCAACCCCGTTAAGAGGACTATCGTGCAGGTAAATTTTGTTTGTTTGTTTAATTTGAGGTTTAACGTCCCGTCAACAGTGTTAAGGTCATTTTGGAGACGTTGCTTCCAATTTTGTGGGACTTTTACCCGACATTGGGATGAAATGACATCTCAAGCCCTGTTGCCCAATGAAACCAATAGGGTTTATTAGCATGGACGGTCCGTCTCACACCTCGGTTCCTGGACAGGCTTAGATCCCATAAGCGGTTTACCAGTACTTGTGTGTGGGCCGGATTCAGCTCTGCGTGGAAGCATCATGCAGCCCATATATTTCTTCAAGCCCCTTTTGTTTGCAATGGAGTTTAACGGCCAAGTCAACACATTTTGTACCGAATGGAATCTTCCTCCTTATATGTAGTACGAGTCTATTTCAAAGTTTAGGGTATCAGGTGTTTTCTTCAAAATCTATTTGGAACTGCCTGGATGTTTTGCAAACAATGTAGGCCCTGACGAGTTTTTTGTTTGTTTGATTTGTGGTTTAAAGTCCCCATCAACACTGTAAAGGTCATTTTTGAGGCATTGCTTCCAATTTTGTGGGACTTTTACCCGACATTGAGATGATTATGATATCTTCAGCCCAATGAAACCAATGGGGTTTATAAGCATGGACTCTCACCACTTTGCCTGGGCAGGCTTAGATCCTCTAAGCGGTTTATCTATCTCTATATACTGCCTCACGCCCTCGCGGGCATTCTAGGCAGGTGTGCGCTGTCGTGCTGAAATAAGAAGGAAAATATAGACAAAAGTTAAGAGGGGATAGTGAGAGGATAAAAGATGATAGGGTTTAAAAACAGTTGGTGAGGTAGAGAAGTTAAAATCAAAATTAAAAACATCACTTTCGGGAACTAGGGGCGGGAGTGGTGCAGTTTGCCAACTTCACCCTTGAAAGCCTCAAGGGTTGGCAAACATACAACTGATTCTGGGAGAGCATTCCATTGAACAATAGCCAGGGGGAAGAAAGAGTATTTTGTAAAAATTCTTGTAAGTGTGGACCTGACGGAAGGTCATTGAGTGGCAATTTTTAGAAATCGAAGTTTTAGGTTGTATGTAGTCTGGCATGGGTATTGCCACTAGCCCGTAGACAATCTGGTAGAATAGACATAGGCGAGCGTCTGACCTTCTTTGTTGGAGGGTCCGCCAGCCTAGGCCTTCAAGCATCGTTGTAACACTGGACCTAGAATCATAATTGTTAGTGGTCTATCTAGCGGCTCGGCGCTGTATTTTTTCGATTTGAGCTGTTTTATCTTTAGTGTGGGGATCCCATATCTGGGAAGCGTATTCGAGTTTGGGGCGGACCAGCATGTTGTAGGCAGTCTCTCTCACTTTGGGGAGTTTGGTCTTAATGTTTCGTTTCAAGAAGCCCAATGTGCGATTTGCGTTCCCTGTAATTCTGTCTATGTGGGAATTCCAAGATAGGGACGACGAAATATCAACTCCCAAGTACCTAGCACAACTCACAGTCTCCAGGACCATGTAAGTGATACAAGGTGTTGATTGGTCTCCTGGAGGCTGTCACCCTCACCACCTGTCACTTGGAGGGGTTAAACTCCATGTCCCATCTGGACTCCCACATAGCCAGATTGTCGAGATCATTTTGTAGCACTCTGCCATCATTTGGACCTTCAACAGTAAGGTAAACGGCCGTGTCGTCCGCGAAAAGACAGGCTTTGGATGTGACAATGTCTGGAAGGGCATTTATGTAGATGAGGAACAGAATCGGTCCCAGTACTGATCCCTGAGGTACTCCTGATGTGACTGGAACCGAGTCTGACTCCTCACCATCCAAGACAACTGACTGCGACCGGTTACCCAAGAAGGCCCTTATCCAGCTGAGTGCTTTTCCTCTGATCCCGTACTGATGGAGCTTCCAAAGGAGTTTGGCATGATTTACTTTGTCAAATGCCTTCGAAAAATCCAGCAGTACCAGGTCAGTTTGCTTACCCACACTTGCATTCCGGGCAAGCTCCTCGATCAACATGGTGAGTTGTGTTTCACATGATCGCTTTTCTCTGAATCCATGCTGTAGATCATACAGTAGATCATGTGAATTCATGTGTTCAACCAGCTGAGATGCCATGATATGTTCGAGGACCTTACACAGTATGCATGTGAGGGAGATCGGTCTGTAGTTTGCAGCCAGTGATTTGTCCCCCTTTTTGAAGATCGGTGTGACAAAAGCGTGACACCAATCTGCTGGAAGCTTGCCTGTCTGAAGAGATCGTTCAAATAATATTTGTATTATTGGTGCTATCTCCTCTGCAAGCTCCTTCAGCAAAAGGGGTTTTAGTTTGTCCGGACCAGCTGCTTTACCAGGTTTGAGCTTTTTTAAGAGTTTTGTGATGCCTGCCACCGAGATATTAAAATCATCCATAGGTGGGGTGGGGCTAAGGATTCCAGCAGGTGTAGAATCTGGATTCAGTGATCCTTCATCAACCATGTCCTGGATTTTCATTTTGCTAAGTCTAAACAGGGAGAGTGGTTCCTTAGGGGTGAATACTGAATGGAACTGGTTATTATGAACATTGGACTTTTGGAGGGGTTCAGTGATCAGTTTATTGCCATGCTTAAGTGGGGGGAGCCAACCTGGTCTTGCCGAGAGTTTTTGGGGAAGGAGAACAGCTTCTTGCTGTCACAGGATGGGGAATGGGTCATTTTCGTCTAATCCAAGGAGACCTTCAAGGTAAGATGTATAGGCCAGCTTAATCTTACATTTAACCAGTTTTCTTATGGATAGAAATTGGGAGCGTTTTGTCTGGTCTCGATTTTTTTTTTGACTTGTCTATAAAGGTGATCACGTTTTCTGATCAGCCTTCTGATTTCTTGGGTGATCCAGGGTAGAGAAGATTTCCCTCTGATCATTTTAGTGGGAATGCACTCAGATGTAAATCTTTCTAGTGCAGAAGTGAAATTTGATCACAAGTCATCTACGGATTTGACATGTTGATCTGCAGTAAATTGTGTCTGGTAAACAGAAAGGAGGGATTTCAAACGTGGCCAGTACTTGTGTTCGGGTCGGTTTCAGCTCTGCGTGGAAGCATCATACAGCCCATCTACTTCAAGCCCCGATGGATGGGGCCCTGATGAGACGCTGTGTTCAGACTTCTGCGGCATCTAACCTGGGCCTGACAGGCTGTACTGTTTGGCAACTACCCGTTTTGGGGTTTCCGATACAATATGGGTTAAAATGCAATTTATTTTTCTGCAGTTCATGGAAGTATGAACGCAGTAGGTCACCTGCAAAGTAAGTGAACCCCGAAGAGGTTCATGTAAACTTTGCTAGCGACCCACTGTTGCTCATACTTTCATCATGTTCATGAAAAGCAGAAAAATAAAGCTTATTTTTTTTTATATATTTACATTATTTGCCCCTCATCACTGAGCGAAAAAATGCTTGTAGGGGAAACTTTTAAAGCTAAAAAACATTTACACGCTGTTTTTCTACAAAGAGCGGAGCAGTGTTGACGTCATAAACGCCTGTAGAGAACAATGGTTTAAAATGACGTCACTAAAAATCATGTGATTCGATGTGTTCATGGAAGTATGAACACATTTTTTTCTATAGGTCTACATTAGACTTTACACTGGAAATGTAAATTTTCTTAAATGAACACCCCAGATCATGGAGTACACCTTCAGTTATTTTTTTTTTAATCCGCACAACCTCGCGTTGATGGGACGATGATGAAAAAGATAAACATTTGTGACTACCGGCGTGGATACGCACCGAACGTGTGGAAGAAGGGTAATCACACAATTCCGCGGCATTATAAGGTATAAGACTGAATTCCGCGTATGTTAGATAAGATGCACTCAGGGGACACGCAGTGTCTACCTTGTGCTGTTGCAATGGCTTACAGTTGGATATAATACGGGTCTTGCTTGGAAACGCGACCAGCCTAAACAACTAGACAGCAGGGTTGTGCAGGTAACCGGTAAAATTACAATTGCAGCTGTATAATGTACACACCAAATAAGGGGTATCCAAATGTTTCCTTGGAGTTCCAACAGGTGTAAAATCATTTGTCCCCGTGTTCTCACAGGTATATTGCCATGAATCTGCAGTGAACTTACAACTTTGCATTGAAACTCTGTTGGTTTCATTGGCTGATTGGGCGAGAGATGCTGTCGTTTCATCTCACTGTCGGGTAAAAGTCCCACAAAATCCAAAATGACCTACGTGTATTCAGTGTTGAAGGGGATGTAGAACCTCAAATCAAAGAAACAAAACTTTTTCGCTCTTTCGCTATACATTTACCAAATATTAACATTTTGGTTCATGGACAATACAAGTTATGGTTTGTTGCGCAAAAATTACCATACGACAAGCTCTGAGTTATCCAATTTGGGATTGGGTGGCAGTGCTTATTTGCATATAACAGGTCTGTCACTCATCACTCATGCACTCATAATGCTTGAGCCAGAATGCACCTCTGCTAACAGCACCACCTCTGCTATGCAGATTAAAACTTTCTTTCAACAATACTTTAGGTGGTTGTCAACATATCCAGCTTAATGAATCGTATCATTTGACATGTCACCAGTAACAATTCTGATTCTGATAGAACTGACCCAAACCCAGAATGCTACCAGAACCTGACAGGATACCCTGGGGATTGTATATCACTCTAGTTACATGTATGCGGTATCTGCAGCTGTTCATTACATACACTCCAGATTTGCAGCAATGTGGATGATGCCTAGAGAGTGATCATGTAATAGATTACTGTTGAGATCTTTGATATGGGTCGTGCACAGGGGGTTTCCAGTAAAAGTGGCATTCATTCCTCAACTGCAGCCTGTGAAACATGTTCGGATATTGAAATTAATAGCCCTGCCAAGGATCAAACCCATCACCTATACACCATCAGTACCTATCATAGTAGTGTCTGTTTATGCACCTTCGCGCTTTTAAATGCCCTTTTAGGGACTGAGTGGTATCTGTATATATGCCCATATAAGCCATTAGCCAGCCAACCTTATTACAGAAGAACCTGGGGGTTCAAACCGGCCCTGATAGCTCAGTTGGTAGAGTGACCGCTCCGGGGAACGGGAGGTCACGGGTTCGATTGTGGGCCGCGACATACCAAAGTCGTTAAAAATGGTACTAGCTGCTCCTCGCTTGGTACTCAGATTTACTGGGTAGAGCGAGGACTGGTCGACCCAGTGTCAGGATAATGTGAATGGGTGTGGTATCATGTAATGTGTCTGGGATATGATACTTCAGTGAGGCAGCACTATAAAAGTGAGCATTGAGCTCCCTGTCGCAACCAGACACCATCTTGATATGACTGAAAAATTGTTGAAAGCGACACACACACACACCTGGGGGTTCAAGTTAGAAGCGAAGTCATTGTGTTTGTTACTCATATGATTTATACAATTATGTAGATTTCATTGAAAATACTATCATGAGATAGGAGTTTGTGACCCCCCCCCCCCCCCCCCCCCCCACACACACACACATTATTTTATTTATTTATATTTATAAAATTTGAAGCCAGTGCTCTTACTACATGTACATTTTGTAAGTATCACAGTGTGCCATACAGTCATCGCCACTTATACATGAACATGTACATATTAAAGATAACTCAAGGAAGAAAGCCTGTGTAATTTACTGCCTGTGTAATTTACTGTATTAAAGGATCTTTAACCAGCACAGGGGATGCTTCTCCTTGCAGAAGGACCTCCAGTTAACAACTTAACACTGATGAATGGTGCACTTTGTAGCCTTCATTTCTGCAAATAATTCTAATGGAGCTTGTATGCATGTGTGTTTTGGAAAGAAAAGGATAATTTTCCTCATACTTCTGAGAATTTTTTGTTAGAATCCCCCAGATGGGACTATTGTAACAAGTACCCACAACATTTTTTCTAAGAGAGAATAAGTCAGAATCCCTTAATTATCCTAATTAGTCTTTATCAACAGGTACTCAATATTCAAGTTAATGATCTAAGCTGTACTTGCAGTGAAAGGATCAAGACTAGGCACAATGATTGTGTGTGCTTGGTTTGTGCAGATGGCTTCCAGAAGTACCACTATACAGATACCAACATGGTAAAAATTTGCTGAAGTTTTCTTATAGACTTAAGGAGATATAAAAAAGAACGTACATGAATAGTCCTTGGAGTAAGCCACCTATGATACTGGTAGTCCTCTTCTATCATCGGCGGTTACTCCTTAGTGAAAGAATTTGCTCCCTGAAAGAGAGCCAAAACTTTGCTTTAGAAGTTTCCATTTCAGATTTTTCCTTGGGAGTGAAGGGTATACAAAGTTTAAAAAGAATTGCTCTATATAAGCAGGGGGTCCTTTCCATATTGTAGGTTGATCAAAATGTTCTCGGTTATCTATGTTCTGCAGTTCCAACATGTCGTCCTTCTGGCCAGATTTCCTGAGGAGTCAAGGTGGTAGGCTCCTTCTTTCCTATACTCAAATAAGTGGCATATGCTGACAAGAAAGAACATTGTGAAAATGGCTAGTCAGTTTTGAAGTCCTGTCCCAGTGATCGTGGTGAGGCAGAAAGAGACTTAAAACATGACGGGTGGAAATCCAAAAAATGCACAGCATTTGCTAATACAATATGCCTGTTTCAGGTACTACCGGATAGTTGATATATTGGCATTAAATTGGCAGAGCATAAAAATTTGTAACACTGCGAAGATATTTGTAGGGTTGCGGGTTGACAGGTTGTTTTCCATTACTTTATTTCATTGTTTTTTTTCTGCCCCCGTAGGAGGGCATATAGTTTTTGCAGTCCGTTTGTGTGTGGGTTTGTAAGTCCATACTTTTTTGTGATGCCAACTACTTCCACATTTCTTCACCGATTGAACTGAAACTTTGCACATGCATTCCTTGTGAAGTAACGGGGTGCCTATCTCAATTATCACATTCATCCTATCACCTGCGAAGGAGTTATGGCCGTTTATTTTCTAAAAAATGTGCTAAAAACCCTGTGATGCAAACTACTTCAACATTTCTTCATTGATTCAGCTGAAACTTTGCACATGCATTCCTTGTGAGGTGAAGGGGTGTCTAACATAATTTTCACGTTGATCCTATCATCTGTGACAGAGTTACAGCCCTTCATTTCTGAAAAACGCGTTTGAAAAAGTTTATTGTTAAATGGAACTGATACAGTAATGGGAAATCAGAACAAGTTACCTCGCACTGTTTATCGCTAGAGAGCACCACTTGGAGTCAATGGTCCTTATCAATATTACCTGTTATCCCAGTTTTTGGGTAGACGGTTTATCAATCAACCCAAAGTTACAAAGCATAGAAATCTTCAGTGCTAAATTCCACGTGACCATTACTGATTTGTAGGAAATCCTACAAAAAATTGAGGCGCTATTCTTATCGATGCGTAAGAGGGTTAACTGTAGAATCTGAACTTGAATAATGGGTTGGGCTTGGCAAACAGTTTAGACCCAGATCAGACGCTGTGTTTTGTGGCATCTGATAAGCGTCTAACTTATAACTTTTTGCTTAAAAAATTGAAGTAAAGAGTTAAACAAAACAGTTTAAGTCTCAGTCCAGGACTATTTCCCAGCCTACATTCAGAGACAATCGATCCATCAGAACTCTCAGTGCTTCGATGTTTTTTTTTTTTTTTTTTTTCATTTAAGTACGAAACCCTGGAAGGGACATGCAATTTATTCTAATATGTTGTGCAAGATATTATATTGTTTGCACAACTTAATATCTTGTGGGCACAAGATATTATCTTGTTCGCACAAGATATTGTCTTGATTGCACAACACAGGTCTTGTGCGGACAACATAGTATATTGTGCGCACAAGATAATATCTTGTTCGCACAACTTAATATCTTATTCGCACATCATATTATCTTGTTAGCAAAATTTAATCAGATGCATAAAATACTTTGTTGTCTGCACAAGATCTATGTTGTGCAATCAAGACAATATCTTGTGCGAACAAGATAATATCTTGTGCCCACAAGATATTAAGTTGTGCAAACAATATAATATCTTGCGCACACAAGATATTATATTTTGTGCACAAGATATATTATGTTGTCAGCGTAAGATAATATCTTGTGCACACAACAAATTATCTTGCACACAAGTTAATATCTTGTTCGCACAACTTAATATCTTGTTCGCACAACCTATTTAAAAAAACGTGCATGTCCCTTCCCGGGTTCCGTAACTAAGACACCTGTTGCTAACACTAAATTAGAAATATTTCTGACTTCATTTTCTTTTTGAGCTTAAAATGAAATTACAGAAGCGGACAGAGATTTTTTTATACAGCGTATGTGTCGGCGTTAGTACTTTGAAGCTATATGTCTCCTAAACCGACAGGTGGATTAACAAACTTGCATGGCATCATTACTATGATTGGAAAAAAGTGGCAAAATGCAAATGACGGTGACCTTTTTCTTCAAGGTAATAGGCATCAAAACAGCTGCTACATTTGACCCTGAATAGCACATATGCATCATTCCTCCTATTTGCTCAAACTTGCGTCATTTCAACGTACCAACGACTTGATTAAATTTTGGTGACAACGATTTCATTTTAAAGGTCTCAGTATTTTTAAGACTACAAAATTTGGACCAAAATTAGCTTGTCTGCACCCTCTCCCCTGAATAAATTTATGAATTCTCGTCAAACTTGGTACAATATATCATTGCAACCTACCAAAGACTTGATTATATGGGCCCCGCCAAGCGAATTTGTGTCTTCGAGCATTCCGTCATGACAAATTTTAACTGCGCATGCCCAGCCATTCAGAGGGGCCACGGATATGGCTTTCTGTCTGAAGGTTCCTCTTGATTCACTGCTTGTATGAGCGAGCAGCGAAGGTTCTGGCGAGACTGCGCGGATGCGCAGGCTCGCCTGAACCTTCGCTGCTCGCATAGGTGATAAGTACCAAAATCGCTTGACGGGGCCCATATTTCAGTGACAATAACTTTATTTGCAAGGTCATAGTCTCCACAACAACTGCAAAGACTATTAAAATGGACCAATATAGCTTGTCTGTACCCTATCAACTGAAAAAAAATCAGTTGTGCTCAAACTTGCAACAATATTTTGGTTCATCCTATCAAAGACGTGATTAGATTTTGGTGAAATATGCCTATTTTCAAGGTCATTTGCTTTCAAAAACTGTCAAAGTTTGGTCAAAATTTGCTTGTCTGTAACATATCACTTGAATAATACTATGGTCTGTGGTCAGATTTGTGATCTGTGGTCAGATGTGTTACGATATATCTTTGAAACCTGCCAAAAACTTGTTTGAGTTTGGTGACCTTGACCTTCTTTTCAAGGCCTCAAGAGTGCAATGATTTTCATTACTCATTTAACCATGTCTGCATACTGTAAAACACTTAAATTTGGTGGCAGCAAAATTTGGCAGATTTTATGAGTGGACCTTTTGGTGGATTTTTATTTTGACGAATTTTTCAATTTGTAAAATACAATAAAAAACAACAACAAAAAAACAAACAAATAAAAACATGACTTCTGACGTAGCCCTGTGTCTCACGCATGCAAGTTCTTTATGGTGATTTGCAATTCATACACTGATTTTCACCCGTATTTCACAATGCCCTTTTCTTGTTGTGTGAGTGAAAACAAATAAGTTCTAGTGTTATTTACTCAATTAAACTGATTTTGAGTTATAATTAATTGTGGTTTTATTTCTTGCATTCGTGTTTTTCTCTATTCAAAATGTTGGACCAGGTTTACTCACAGCCAAAGTCGCCAGTCAATTAACATTGTACATGCAATATTTGACAGTTACTGTCAAGCTGTATATGCTTTTATTCAGCCCTGTTCAGCATGCTAAATGGCTTCATAATTAACCTGCTGAAATCTTGCCAAAATCCTTTACTCGAGCTGGATGTAAAAAAAACTTTTTGCTACGCTCCCTAACACTATGTTTGACTTCTAAAGAAGTAAATACACTTTTTCTTTTGTCACCGATTGTGTTCTTGTATTTTCCCTATATCATACTTGCGGTGTCTATTGGGAATAAAATTTCTGCCAGTTTTGCCAGTTTCTGCTCATATTTGATCTTTACTGGCGGCTTTTATTTTGGCAGTTTTTTTGCCTTGACCGTGTTTTACAGTAATATCTCTTAAGCCAGTTGTTGAATTCATAGCAGACTTCTTTGTGTGTATCAGTTCAACATACAAACGACTGAGAATTTGATGACCCTGACCGCATTTTCTAGGTCACATTGTATAAAAGATCTTTCAATTTCTGATAGCTTGTTTGCACCATGTTCCTTTAACAGATTGAAATTTCTGGCCAAACATGGTCACGTATTTTTGGGCCATATTTATAGCTTGGGACAGTTTTCTTATGAAAATCTTGCTAGTATAACCATGTTTTTTTTTTATTTCTGTTAAGCTAAATGTCTTCGAATTTATTTTATAGCGCATTGGAAAATGCGAAATTTTCACAAAAGTTACAAGGGATATTAACAAATCCATTTATATTGGACTGCTATACTCCAATACCACGTCTTATAACCATACCACGTTGACGGAAATACGCCTGTAAGCAGATTTTACTAACCATGGCCTAGTATACGCATGTGCAAATTTAGCATATATGCAAGCAGAGATTTGCACTTTGTCCCCACCAAGTGCAAAAGTAAAATATTTACATATGGAGTAACGTTTCCACACGAGTAAAAGCGTACACATGTGCCAGTTTGCATGCGTAAGTAAATTTGTGTATATGCAAATAAATACTCAGTCACCAAAACCATGAAATCTAGGTCAAGGTCAAACATGGTTGCTTGCATGAAAGCTGCCATTCTTAGATGCAAGCTTGTACAAAGTATCGTTAATGAAGCTTTTAAGTTTTTGAGAAATGAACTTAAACGTAAGGGTGAAAGCTAGGGTTGACGCAATAGTTCACTAAGTCAGAGAACCATGAAATGTAGGTCAAGTTCAAATATGGATGCTTGCATTATAGTTATATCATTCCTAGATGTAAGTTCATACCAATTATTATTAATGAAGCTCATACAGTTCTTGAGAAACGAACTTGACCATGTGAGTGAATGTTAGGTTTGACGCAATAGTGCACAAAAAGTCACTTTTTTTAGGTTTTACTTCCCTGTCAACACTATTATGGTCATTTTGGAGACATTGCTTCCAATTTCGTAAGACTTTTACCCAACAACGAGATGAAATGACATGAAGCCCTGCCTCCCAAAAAACCCAGGAAGGTTTAAATGTAGTGATGGTCCGACTCGCAGGCAGGCTTAGAACCTCTAAGCACTGCCAGTACTCATGTGCGGTTCACAAAGCCAGTGAACCATTAGCTGTCGGTCAAAGTGAAATATGGATGCTTGCATTAAAGTTGTCATCCCTAGATAGAAGTTTGAAACAAGTATCATCACTGAAGCTCATAGGTCTTGAGAAATAAACTTGAACATTGGTGTGCTTGTTAATGTTGACAGTTTGACAAAAGGACAGAACATTGGACTCCTTTATCGCAGGTACAACAATGACCATCTATACATTTATGGCGCTGTTTAAACTGGGTTATATCCATAATTGTTATAATAAAGTGTTCGGTTCATGATTGTGAAATGGAAAAGTAATTATTTGATGCATGATCACCTTTACTGAACATTAAGTTAAAGAAAGTGTAATGAGTACCCTTGTTGTTTGAATTGTAGTTTAATGGCCTGGTCAACACTGTTAAGGTCATGACAAGCCAGTCATTTTACCTAACCTAACTCCTCCAGGGGAAGCTTATGGATAAGCATTTAACCCAATTAGTACTGGAAACCCCTAAAGGGGTACTTGGCAAACAGTGCAGGCCCAGATCAGATGCCGCAGAATGCAGCGTCTGATCAGGGCCTACACTGTTTGCAAAACGTTCAGCCAGTTTCCAAATAGATCTTGAAGAAAACACAACCCAACACCCCTAAATTTTGAAATGGACTCCTGCTATATATAAGGAGGAAGATTCCGTTTGGTACAAAAAGGGTTAAGCTGTACTGTACAGTGAAAATTTTGTCAGAAATGGACAACTGCCCTTCTAGAACCAGCACAATAGAGAAAATGACTAGAAAATTTTTCATGAAGAATATTGTCTACCTGTGTAAATAGAACCTGGGACCTTCTGATCATCAGTGAACTTAGCCACCAAAGGCTGGCTGGTTCAAATGAGCATGCCCAATCTATATTTGAAGCAGAAATACATGTGTTACCTGCAGAAATAAGACGTACAGTAAACAATATTCAACACTGCAATTGTAATGACAGTGTTGAATATTCTTTTTGAAAATAAAAAGCAGTGTCATTTTTATTTCTGCATTGTTAACTCAAAGACTGACCAAAACGACAAGGGCAATACTGTTGATTTATTTGTTTGTTTTGGAGTTTAATGGCCCAGTTAACACTATAAGGGTCATATCAAGCCAGTCAGTTTACCTATCCATACTTTCCCAGGCAGGCTTATAAGTGAGTGGTTGACCAGTACAGTGACAATTTGCCAGAAACTGGCAACTGCTCTTGTGTGAGATAATGACCACAGAAAAGATTTCATGATCACTCTACAAGAAAGAATGTTGCCCACCATGGCAGGTACTGAACATGCATCCTTCTGATCGCTTGAGCTCATGAGGCTGGTGTAATACTGGTGAAAAATAATAAGAAGATGTAAAAATCTGTTGAATTTAATTTTTCCTCTGATAAGCAAATATTGCATTACACATCTTAACATTACATTCATTATTCTTCACTCACATTCAAACTTAGTTCTTGCCCTGTTAAAAATAAATATATGAATGAGCATATTTATTTCCTTGAAAAACTGCCTCTTTTTAACATTATTGTTGGGGTCCAAAGCAGAAACCATGGTAGTAAAACATCTGTGTTACAGTATTTACTAAGGCTGACACAATTAATTGTATTATCTATTAATCGATCGATAAATTCCACAAAAATGAATATCATTTCTGATTTGCTTTTAATCGATTACTTGATAGGTACAATTTACTACCCAAAATTATGCCTAAAATAGCTGGATGAGTGGCAAACAGTGCAGACCCTGATGAGACGCCGCAATCTGCGGCGTCTCATCTGGGTCGACACTGTTTGCTCACGCCTGTCTGTTCCAATATACATATGGTAAAGTGCTACATATGGTAAGAGTCATGCTCAGAGAGAAAGCCAGACAGGTAAAATTATGACAAAAACCTTAGCGATTACTAATCGATTATCAATCGCAATAGCATTACTGATAATCAATTATCTTTTCAGCTCCGATTAGCCAGCCCTAGTATTTACCCTAAGTATTTGGACACCTCAACTCTTTACAGTATGAACAAGTAGGAGGGACATTCATATACATGTAATTGTGCCACTAAGGGCCCACCACAAGGGCAGGTGGAAACTGCACAGGTGAGTGATTATCTATAATAGTATGAAATTTTAGTCTAATCTGTTCAGTTAAAGGCATTTATTCTATAATAGTATGACACACCGTGTGTTCATTATTGTTTTATTGCCCCCCCCACCCCCCCGTGATATTCTGTCTGTCTAAAGCACATCAAAGGCAGCCCTTAATAGGGTGATCGGTAGCTCTTGTTTAATCCCCTGCATGAGGCACTTACAGGGAAAATCGATCATGTACACTCCAGTCAACCTTTAGTAAACTATTGATTTTCCCCAAGGTGGCCCCTTACCTGTTGAAGACAGACGGGATCTCTTCAGTCAGCACTGAGGGCTACATAATATTATATAATGAGATGATAGTCCTCAATAATCAAGAATAAATACCTTTAACAAAAGTTGTTAAAAGTTCAAGTTGGTTCAGTTACATACATTCAACCCTTACTGTATGCAAAATGAAAAACAAAAGGGCCAAGAAGAACCTATATTGCTCATTTGTGGACCAGAAAATCATTAGGTATGTTTAGAAAAAAAGAAAAAAAGATTTTGACTCAGGAGCTGAAACTTATAAAGGTTTGTGCCCGATAGATCCCACATCTATCCACAAAGACCACCTGTATAAAAATGGCAAAAATCTTTTGAACAAGATGTGTTTGTGAAACACTGATGCCCCCGGACAGCACATGTTAAATATGAAACTAGTATCACTAAGCAGTCTTAAAAAAGTAGGTCAAGGTCACAAGGTAAAAAATTATGGGATCTTTGGAAAGGTCTTGTGACATAGAATGCACATGTGAAATATGAAAGCCCAATCACTTAACAATCGAAAGTTAAGGCGAATGTTAAAGTTTTTAAAAAGTAGGTCAAACGTCAAGGTCAATGTCACGAGATCAAAAATTATGGTAACACTGAAAAGGTCTTGTGAAAAAGAATGCCATGTGAAATATGAAAGCCCAATCACTTACCAATCAAAAGTTATGGACTACGTTAAAGTTTTTAAAAAGTTGGTCAAACATCAAGTTCAAGGTTACAAGGTCAAATATTATGGTACCACTAGAAAGGTCTTGTGACAAGGAATGCACATGTGAAATACGAAAGCCCTGCCACTAACCAATCGAAAGTTATGGCCAATGTTAAAGTTTTTAAAAAGTAAGTCAAATGCCAAGGTCACGAGGTAAAAAATTATGGTACCACTAGAAAGGTCTTGTGACAAGAAAAGCACATGTGAAATATGAAAGCCCTATCACTTATCAATCGAAAGTCTATCACTTATCAATCGAAAGTTATGGCCAATGTTAAAGAACTTACAGTTTTAAAAACATTTCAATGGGAGATAATTCAGCCAAAAATGACAACAGAGTTATGGCTCTTGGTCAGAATGTAGCCCTTGTAATGGCGAATAAGTGTGTGAAGTTTCATATGGCTAGGTCAAATACTTTTGAAGATATGATCAAGGTTAAAGTTTTTGTGACGGACAGACAAACAAACCGACAGACAGGGCAAATACTATATGCCCCGCGAATCTTTGATTCTCGGGGGGGCATAAAAAGTATAAAATATTTGACAAATGTAGAATTTCGGAGCTGTTTACAGGTAAACCTGTGTCTTATTATTTTGAGCCAAAGAGATGTATCAATCATAAGCAGTGGCTGCGAAAAGACCAAGCCATTGCAAAATTTTGAATAGAATTAAAAAGCACAGCAGAAGTTTTGTTTGCGGTATTTTTCAATTGCCATGGACCCATTGTTCAAATTCCCATAGCAAATGGCAAGACAATCACATGTAAATTTTATAAGAATGGTGTGTTGTCAAAAGCAAAGGCACACTTTGAAAAACATAGACCTGCAACCAGTCTTTTCATGACAATGCATCTGCTCACAAGTGTGTTCTTGTCCAAGACTTCTTGAAAGAGGAAAAGGTAGCTCAGCTCTCTCATCCACCTTTTTCGCCGGACCTTAGTCCCTGAGGCTTTTTCCTGTTTCCTTTACTAAGGAAAACCCTTTTTGGTCATCATTATGAATCCCAATGCAATTTACCAATGCCTCCAGGGTATAATTAACCCTTCTCTTGCTGAATATTCAGATTAGCCACACCAATTTCTGACTTTCACCCCATCAGATTACTTGATGTAATTTATTCCTACAAATTCATAAATTGAATGTCAAACAGTGTAGATCCTGATCAGATGGCTTCTTAAGAAGCCATCTGATCTGGATCTACACTGTTTCCAAAGATAGGGGTTGTTGTGAACCGCATGATAAGAGTTAAAAAGACTTACTTCTCTTCCTTTACTGAATGGATTTTGAGACCTAGAAATAGTTTTTCCATTAAGGGTTGAAGTAAATGAACTGTGAATGCGATTAAAAACTTGCCATGTAGAACCATAATGCCTCTATTAAATGAATGCCGCTCGTACAATTTAATACTCGATGTTGAGTCTGAAAATAGCTGGATGACTGGCAAACAGTGTAGACCGTGATGAGATTCTGCATTCTTTGGGGGCTCATCTGGGTCTAGTGTTTGCACAGCCCTGTCTGTCCAGAATACATAAGGTAATTAGTACTAAATATGGTAGACCCTGGAGAAAAATCATCATTTATGGTCATTTTTTCTATTTTTGAAATCCCTCTTGAAACCAATTCAAATCTGAAACCAGTGTTATAAAGAGGTTTAGGTGTATTAACCCATTTAGTACCAGAAACCCCAAAATGGGTACCCTGGCAAACAGTGCAGGCCCAGATCAAGACGCCCCAGAACGCGGCATCTGATCAGGGCCTACACTGTTTGTCAGAGTTAAGCCATTTTCCAAATCAGTTTTGAAGAAAACACAAACTGACACCCCTAAATTTTGAAATGGACTCCTCCAATATATATGGAGGAAGATTCCATTTGGTAAAAAAAGGGTTAAATATACTTAACAGTCTTAAGATCAAGCTTCAGCAATTTATATCATTTTATGCACAATCAAATGATAGGAATACCAGGAATCCCAAAATGGGTACCCTGGCAGACAGTGCAGATACCAGATCAGACGCCGCAGAAGGCGGCGTCTGATCAGGACATACACTATTTGCAAAAAGTTCAGCTATTTTCCAAATTAATTTTTAAGATAACACAACATGTCACCCCTAAATTTTGAAATGGACTCCTGCTTTACATATATATAAGGAGGAAGATTCCATCAGGTACAAAAAAGGTTAACAGCTGACATGAATTGAATGTCAGGTAAAAAAAAAACAAGATGGCCCAGAGGGCCCTGAATCGCTCACCTGAGAATCAGTGTCTCTAGTACATTCTTGGCCCAAGGGTTATAATTTGAACAAACTTGGTAGTGATCTACTAGATGAAGCTTCATACCAAATATCAAAGACCTGGGCCAACTGGTTTCGGAAAAGAAGATTTTTAAAGGTCTTAAAATTCCCTATATAAGCCTATGTAAAACCAGTGGGCCCTGGCACGGGAACAATTTTGGCACCAGTGCTATAATGTAAATAATCTCAGTACAGGTCCATTAGATGAAGCACCATACCAAATATAAAAGACCTGGGTCGTCTGGTTTCAGACAAGAAGATTTTCCCTATATAAGCCCATGTAAAACTAGTGGGCTCTGGTGTGGGGGCATTTCTGGCGCCAGGGCTATAATTTGAACAATCTCAGTAGAGGTCTACTAGATGAAGCTTCACACCAAACATCAAAGACCTGGGCCTTCTGGTTTCAGACAAGAAGATTTTTAAAGGTTTTTCCTATATAAGCCTATGGGTCCTGGCGTAGGGACATTTTTGGCCCCAAGGCTATTATTTGAACAATCTTGGTATAGGTCCATTAGATGAAGCTTCATACCAAATATCAAAGACCTGGGCCTTCTGGTTTCTGACAAGAAGGTTTTTAAAGATTATCCCTGTATACGCCTATGTGAAACAAGTTGGCCCCGGCACAGGGGGCATTTTTGGCCTCAGGACTATATTTTGACAATCTTGGTAGAGGTCCATTTGATGAAGCTTCGTGCCAAATATCAAAGACCTGAGCCTTCTGGTTTCAGACAATCATCATCATCATCAACGGACAAGAACATTTTAAAAGGTTTTTCCTATATATGCCTATGTGAAACCAATAGGCCCCAGCGCGGGGGCATTTTTGGACCCAGGACTATATTTTGAACAATCTTGGTAGAGGTCCACTAGATGAAGCTTCATGCCAAATATCAAAGACTTGGGCCTTCTGGTTTCAGATAAGAAGATTTTTAAAGGTTTTCCCTATATACAACTATGTGAAACCAGTGGGCCCAGGCGTGGAAACATTTTTTGCCTCCGGACTATATTTTGAACTATCTTGGTAGAGGTCCACTAGATGAAGCTTCATACCAAATATCAAAGACCTGGGCCTTCTGGTTTCAGATAAGAAGATTTTTAAAGGTTTTCCCTATATACGCCTATGTGAAACCAGTCGGCCCCGGAGCGAGGCATTTTTGGCCCCAGGACTATATTTTGAACAATCTTGGTAGAGGTCCACTAGATGAAGCTTCATGCCAAATATGAAAGATCTGGGCCTTCTGGTTTCAGACAAGTAGATTTAAAAAGGTTTTTCCTATATACGCCTATGTGAAACAAGTGGGCCCCGGCGCGGAGGCATTTTTGACCCTAGGACTATATTTTGAACAATCTTGGTAGAGGTCCACTAGATGAAGCTTCATACCAAATATTAAAGACCTGGGCCTTCTGGTTTCAGACAAGAAGATTTTTAAAGGTTTTCCCTATATACGCCTATGGGAAACCAGTGGGCCCCGGCGCGGGGGCATTTTGGCCCCAGGGCTATAATTTGAACAATCTTGGTAGAGGTCCATCAGATGAAGCTTCACACCATATTCGAAGACCTGGGCCTTGCGGTCTCAGAGGAGAAGATTTTTTAAGTTTTCATTAAAAAAAATCTATTTTTGCTCCATTGACCTTGATGTGCAACAGACCGGAACCATTTGAACAATTTTGAAAGGGGACCACCTAAGGATCACTCCTGTGAAGTTTGGTCAAAATCTGATCAGTGGTTTAGGAGGAGATGTTGTTTGAAGAAAAAGTTTGCGGACGCACGCACAGATGCACTGACGACGGGGGATTTTGTCCGGCTACCGTTTTTGTTAGTTTAATTTGAGGTTTAACCTCCCTGTCAACACTGTATAGGTCATTTTGGAGACATTGCTTCCAATTTGGTGGGACTTTTACCCGACATTGAGATGAAATGACATCTCGAGCCCTGTCGCCCAATGAAACAAGTTTATAAGCATGGACGGTCCGACTCGCACCACTTTATCTGGGCAGGTTTAGATCCTCTAAGCTGTTTACAAGTACTTGTGCGGTCGGTTTCAGCTCGGCGTGGAAGCATCATGCAGCCCATCTATTTCTTCAAGCCCCGATGGGTGGGGCATGGCTTTGAGGGTTTACAGCCTAGTGGATTTTGCAGTAGGTTCTGTAACGTAATTTAGAAAGGACAGATAACAGTGTTTTCTATAAAATTGGCCAACACATGTTAAAAGAGCCCTTACCCCTTCTCTAATACCTATTAGGGTTAGATACATGAACTTTTGCTGTAAGCTATCTCAAGATATCCTCTACGTTTGCGGCCAGCAAAGGCTCTGAGGAGACTGCACGTATCTGCCTATACCCACAGTCTCGTCAGTGTCTTTTGCTGCTCGCCTAAGGGATAGTGATCCTTTTCTCATGGGCTGGTCAAATTTTGTTATTCCCTAAATTCTCTATCATCCTAATCAAGGTCTTTGAAATTCCACACACAAGCCAAGAACATTTTAACAAATAATTTTGTCAATACAAGTATATACAAAGACCTGTCTTCAATATGAAATTAGAAAATCACTTCACCTATACACAACAGAACGCATTTTGAATTACACATACTTACATATGTGTAATGCCATTATTATATACATTCACATACAAGCCTGTGTTTATTTACATTCTGACTAAACTAGTAACATATGTGCCCATGGAAATGGGTGCCATAAATAAAAATAATTATAATAATAAAAAACAAATGAAAAACAATCAACTTAGAAATAACAGTAACAAATATAAAAGTGGGACAAATCATACATATGTATCCTGTTAGGGAAGAACAAGGACTTAATGGGTGTTTGAAAAAGCTAACTTTCAAACAAAGCAAGAAACTAGTGTCACTGAGAAAAAAAGAGACAGTCAACTGAGTTTATGTGATGATAAGTAATCAAACCACCTAATTTGCATAAAAAAGCATGTGCAAAAATATAAAATATTTTCCTTTCATTATTGCAATTATGTGCACTGTAGAAGGAAATATCATATATTAAAAGGTTATCCTTTGGAAGCAAGGACACAGAACTGAAAATTATGAAGTGTTCAAGCTGCTTTTCTGGGGCCAGCCTAAGCCTTCCCTCTTTTTTTTTTTTTTTTTTTTTTGGTCTTGAAAATTGATTCAGTGTTTGTCAAGATGTTTAAGCCTAGAAAATACAGTGAAAAATTTGCACAAATTAGCTGTTTCTAGTTTGATTATCTTGGCTTGCCTTTAACCATTTTTTATGGACAAACTATCCTTTAAGTAATCAGTATGCTTTTATCCTGCTGAACACACAACCCCTACCATGGAAACAGTGTAGTTCCAGATGAGATTGCTCTGATCAGGATCTACACTGTCATTCAGTTTGGGAACTGAACAAATACATTGTATCACGTAATTTGATTGGTTTATTGCCATAAATGGATGTGGCTGAATTAATTTATTCAGCAGGATAAGTTAGAAGAGGATAACCATGCTAGAAAAGTAGTTTAAATTTTTGCATGTGCCTTATAACCCTTTCACCCCTGAGTTTATGAAGTGAACTCCTGGACATGTCTTTTCCTGTATAGGGAATTTAGTGAAAATCATTTTCATCGTTTTAACAAGTCAGTGTAACGAACACCCCTCTAAACCTCACTTTATATTATATAGAGAAAACTGGGGTTTACAGGGGTATATATTATTTTTCTAATTCTTGCTCCAAGACATAGGTTATAGCTACTCATTAGAACTGTCTCATTGAGGTGGTTCTAACCAGCACCCAAGAACTATATTGGACGAAAAAATAAGAGAAGTATAAAACAATTCTCAGAAGAGTAACCATTTTGGAAATATTATGGAATGCAGTACATCTCACGGGTGTGTTCTATGGAATGCAGTATGTCTCACGGGTATGTTACCATAATGAAGCAGGATAACAAACAGTGTTGATCCTGATGAGATGGCTAATGAGCCATCTCATCAGGATCAACACTGTTTGCAGAGGTATCTTTACCAGTCTACAGATTCGAAAGATTTAATGTAAATCAGTATATCATTTTCTTACCACCACATAAATTCAGACCAGTATCTTACATTATCTGAATGATCTCTAGTGGTTCTAAGAAAAGCACTTTCTGACACCCAGGTCTCTTTTTCCCTGACAGGTCATACAATTGTTGCCACTGTCTTAACTGAAGGAATTGGTTCTGAGGCAGTATATATGATGGAATTGTTTTGAAGCGGTCTCCAATAAAATTGTTCTGAACCAGTCACTGATAGAATTTTTCTGAAGCAGTCATTGACTGAAATGCTTTTTAAGCACTCTGTGATAGAATTGTTTCGGAACCAGTCTATGATGGAACTGCTTCTGATGCAGTCTTTGATGGAATCCCCTCTATAGCAGTCTATATTGGAATCTCTTCAGTGACATTGCTATGATGGAACAACTTCTATAGCAGTCTGTGATAGTAAACTGTTTCTGGACCAGTCTATGATGGAATTGCTTCTGAACCATTCTACGATGGGAATTGCATCTGAACCAGTCTTCGATAAAATTGCTTCTGAAGCAGTCTATAATGGACCTCTACTGAAACATTCTAGGATACAATTGCTTCTAAAGCTGTCTATGATGACATTATTTCCAAACCAGTCTATGACAGCACTACTCCTGAAGAAGTCTATAACAAAACTGCTACTGAACCAGTCTATCTACTGAACAAGTCTATGTATAACAGAGTTAGCTATCAGTTTTTTGAGGGGAGAATATTTCACTTGTTACTGTAAATCAGAGGTTGGGTACCCAGAGAAAAAAAAAACAACACAATCACTGTTGTTGTTTCGCTTGTTTTGGAGATTAATGGCCTAGTGAACACTATTTAAATCATTTCCTTCTTGAATCAAGGTAAGGCAGAAAATGAAATGTAGCTTCATGCAAATATCATGTGTCTAGCTGTATTGGTTCGCTGCCATGCACATCTGAAGAATGTAAACTGGAGAATGCTTAGGACCTTTTTTCTCATGTCGGCTCATGTACAGTTGAGGGGCTTAACCCTTATCCATCTGAATAAATGACTTTAGCCACATCCAATTCTGATTATCAGCCAATCAAATCACTTGATATAATGTATTCACTGAATGGCAAACAATGTAGATCCTGATTAGATGGCTTTGCCAACTAATCTGGATCTACACTGTTTGCAAAGGAAGGGAATGTTGTGTTCAGCACAGAACAATTCCATTTAGGTGGTTCTTATGTGAATCTACAATCTTCTGCACCTGTTTGAGCCGAAATGAGGAAAATAATGTATACTATTGAAAAAAAACAACAACATTTTTCCTTATACATAACAGGGTTTTCAAGGTAGTGCATCACATAGACTTGCCAATATGATTTTATATTACTAACCACACCCAGCATTCAAAAATGTTCATTCCCAAAGACTTAAGCGCCTCTGTGGCCTAGTGGATAAGAGCACTGACACTTATAATTATTAGGCCTCTCACTGCACTGGTTCGTGAAACTCCAAGTTCTGCAAGTTCTCCAAGTCAGGGAGATTTTTCATTGGGTACCATGGATTAACAATCGGCTCATAAAAAGCGAAATAATCATGAAACGGCTGCAAACTCCCCCCCCCCCCACCACCTCCCCCACCCACACACACTAACAGACTTAAAATACCTCCAATATATTCTTCAAAATTGTGTTCCAAGCCAACCAACAGGGCAAGTCACATGACTTATCACATGACATTCTATCAAGGCCTCCTCTATATGTCTACCACCAGCAAAGACTCAGACAAGACTGCGCATATGCGCAGTCTTGTCTGAGTCTTTGCTGGTTGCCAATGCAAGATGTACCCATTTCTCATTAAAGTTTTCAGAAGAATTTTGAACCAGTCTTTGTGGTTTGTCAACACACAAACCAGTCTGCTCAGCTACACAGACTAGCAAAAGTCTTCATCACGTGAACAAGTCTGTGAAATGAACACCCCCCATAAACCCTGCTTTATATAGAGAAAACTGGGGTTTATAGGGTATACATCATTTTTGTTATTTCTGCTCCAATACATAGGTTGTGGGGAGTCGTTAGAACCGCCTCAATGAGGTGGTTGTAATGTGTACCCACAACCTATGTTTGCAGTGAAAATAAGAAAACTATCACAGATTTTCATCAGAAAAGTAGCCATTTTGGAGATGTGAGAAAATGCACTATGTCGCATGGGTGTGTTAGTGAATTTTTGGATACAGAAATTACAGGTATTGTACAACAAGAGGGCCATGATGGCCCTGGATCGCTCACCTGATCCATAGAGTAACAAAGGGGCCCCCGTGGAGGGCCATTATTGACCCAGGGCTATAATGTGCATAATGTTGAGGTAGGTCTAAATAGGTGAAGCTTCATACCAAATATCAACAAAGGCTATAATTTGAACAATCTTGATTAGGGTCCACTAGATGAAGCTAAACACCAAATATCAAAGACCTGGGCCTTGTGGTTTCCGAGAAGAAGATTTTTTTAAAGATATTCCCTATATAAGCCTATGTAAAACCAAATGGCCCCGGGGCTTGGGTGTTTTTTTGGCCTCAGGGCTATAATTTAAACAATCTTGATAGAGGTCCACTAGATGAAGCTTCACACCAAATATCAAAGACCTGGGCCTTGCTGTTTCAGAGAAAAAGATTTTCAAAGATTATCTCTATATAAGTCTATGTTAAACCAAAGGGCCCCGGGGCGGGGGCATTTGTGGCCCCAGCACTATAATTTGAACAATCTTTGTAGAGGTCCATTAGATGAAGCGCTATACCAAATATCAAAGACATGGGCCTGACAGTTTCAGAGAAAAAAGATTTTTCAAGATTTTCCCTATGTAAGTCTATGTAAAACCAAAAGGCCCCCGGGGTGGGGGCATTTTTGGCCCTAGGGCTATAATTTGAACAATCTTGAAAGAGGTCCATTAGATGAAGCTTCACGCCAAATATCCAAGATCTTGGCCTTGCAGATCCAGAGAAGAAGATTTTTAAAGATTTTTCCTATATATGCCTATGTAAAACCAAAGGCCCCCGGGGCGGGGGCGTTTTTGGCCCCAGGGCTATAATTTGAACAATCTTGAAAGAGGTCCACTAGATGAAGCTTCATGCCAAATATCCATGATCTGGGCCTTGCAGTTCCATAGAAGAAGATTTTTAAAGATTTTCCCTATATTACCCTATGTAAAACCAAAGGCCCCCGGGGCGGGGACATTTTTGGCCCCAGGGCTATAATTTGAACAATCTTGAAAGAGGTCCATTAGACGAAGCTTCACACCAAATATCCAAGATCTGGGCCTTGCTGTTCCAGAGAAGAAGATTTTTAAAGATTTTCCCTATATTAAGCCTATGTAAAACCAAAGGCCCCCGGGGCTGGGGCATTTTCGGCCCCAGGGCTATAATTTTAACAATCTTGGTAGAGGTCCACTAGGTGAAGCTTCACACCAATTATCAAAGACCTGGGACTTGCGGTTTGAGAGAAGAAGATTTTTAAAGATTTTCCCTATATAAGCCCATGTAAAACCAAAGGACCCCAGGGCGGGGGCGTTTTTGGACCCAGGACTATAATTTGAACAATCTTGGTAGAGGTCTACTAGATGAAGCTTCATACCAAATATCGAAGACCTGGGCCTTGCAGTTTCAGAGAAGAAGATTTTTAAAGTTTTCATTTAAAAAATCTATTTTTAGCTCCCGTGACCTAGATGTGCAACAGACCGGAACCATTTGAACAACTTTGAAAGGGGACCACCTAAGGATCATTCCTGTGAAGTTTGGTCAAAATCCGATTAGTGGTTTAGGAGGAGATGTTGTTTGAAGAAAAAGTTTACGCACACACGCACGCACGACGGACAAAAAGTGACCACAAAAGCTCACCTCGTCACTACGTGACAGGTGAGCTAAAAACTATAGGTATTGTAGAGAAACTACAGGTATTGTACAATCCCGGCAGTAAACACTATGCATCTGTGCTCTCTGATCAGGACCTTTGTTGATCCCGAATGGCAGAAAGTAATGGTGATAAACCATTGGGCTGATGCAAATGTTGAAGAATTGACAAACGGATGAACATATGCATGGAAAACCGGACTCTTTTGAACAGGTGCGAAAAAATTGGTATTTCATATGACATGGCTCATTTTTTCTCAAGAAAAGTCTTGCGCTGTTGTTCTTTAAAACCAGCAAATAAGGGGTAATCTTGTAGCACAAACCAGTGATATGTCAAGAAATGAGATGATAATAATAATGATAAACAGACAAGACAAACAGGTCTAATGAAACGTGCAATATATTTTAACATGTGTCATTCATAGTCTATGCATTCTGAATAAAAAGTTCATATCACAAGTGTCTCCTCAGAACATTTTGAAACAACTATTTGCCTGAATTTGCCAAAACTGCTGTCTGCTTTTCAGGTAGTAGACACACATTCAAGGGAAGTAATTCTGATGGAAATAATTGCATTCCAAGGCTGGGTTGTCCAAAGCATCATTAGCTTAACGGTCTCATTAGTGGTCAAAGTGTTAACCGTTCAAGGAAGTTCATTATCCAATACAGTGTAATTTTTGCTGAAAAAAAAAATGTGAGCTGCTTTTGCATTTGCAAAAGCTGCTCACATTTTTTTATTCAAAAATACCGCATTTGTCATTGAAAGCCTCGAAGTTTTAACAATACTTTTAATCTAATGAAAAACGTTAGTGTCCACTCACTATGTTAGTGTCCACTCACTAAAACAAACAGAAAGTGAGCAAGTGTTTGCTTTCTTTTGTGCTAGAATCTACCTTTCTTTTATGAGTAATAATATTCCCTTGGAGAAAAAGAAATCATTAAGATAAAACATATACCTCCAGGGGAGGCAACTCTGTCCAAAACTGATTTTGTCTCTTGTTTCCTTGGCATCTACTCTTTTAAAGGTGCATTTTGTTCCTTCAGGGGAGGCAACTCTTGCAAAAGTGTTTTTACCTCCCATGTCAATAGGGGTCAACTCTTAAAGGAAAGAATTTGCTCCTGAGGAGCAAATTCTTTCCTTTAAGAGTAGACCCAATTTTCAGCAGAACTGAAAAGCGAACAGGCAGTCCCGAAAGTTGTCCTCCTTTGAAAATTGGCAGGAAAATCTGCCAGGTGTACCCATTTGCCTTAAGGTCTGTGTTTACAACAAAGCCACCGAAAAACAAGTCACAAAAGTGGTCTCCCCTGTACAAAATGGAAGCCATTAGGTTAACACACCCGTGCGACAAAGTGCATTGTTTCGCATCTCCAAAATGTCTACACTTATGATAAAAATCTGATATTTTTCTTATTTATACTGCACACATAGGTTGTTGGTTTCGATAGAACCGTCTCTCTAACAAAAATCAATAACCTATGTCTTGGATAAAAAATAAGAACAATAATATTACTCCTGTACATCCCAAGTTTTCTCTATATGAATAGGGGTTTATAGAGGGGGATGTTCATTTCACCAACTTGTTCATGTGATGAAAATATGCCATGGTATATCTTTCCCCTGAAGTCTACTTGTGGAACGGGCCTCCGTGGCCTAGTGGATAAGAGCGCTGACTCTTAGTCATTAGGTCTCTCACCGCCGTTGGTTCGAGCCTCACTCGGGCCACGTGTGAGACGCCAAGTTCTGCAACCGAAGGTCAGGTGGTTTTTCTCCGGGTAATCCGGTTTTCGCCCACCTCTGATTAACAATCCGCTGGAAATGAGTGAAATAATCTTGAAAGGGCCGTAAAACCCAACCCCCCCCCCCCCCCCCCCCCAAAAAAAAAAAGTCTACTAGTGGGAAGGAGAAAACTGTGGCAGAGTTGCTTCCTCTGAATGGTTTTCATAAAGTAGACATACGTACTGTAAAAGTCCAAAAAAATCTGGGCATCGTTGTTGAAAGCATCGTGAATCTAATGAGCTCATTAGTGGTCAAAATGTTAACTGTTCTAGCCAGCAAAATATCCAGCTTTCTGGTATTTTAGCTGGAAAAAGTCAGCAACTATTGCATTGGCAAAGGCTGCTGACATTTTTTTTCAGCAAATATATTACCGTAAATTCCTCATTAAATGATTAAAGTTTCAATGATTAGTGTTGAATAAATGGGTTCTAGAGCCAGTTGTTCAAAGTAGAAGTAAAACATAGATCAGGAATCGATACAATTAACTTACTCCACCCATAAAAGCCTTGTTTGCTTTACGAGCTCGTTAGCGGTCAAACTGTTACCTGTTCCAGCAAGTACAAGATTTTATTTTTGCTGAAAAGATGTGAGCAGCTTTTGCATCTGCAAAAGCTGCTCACACTTTTTCAGCAAAAATTTAGCATATTTGCGATATTAAAGGATCAAAATTTTAACAATATGTTGACTAACATCATTAGTGTTGAACAAATGGGTCCTCGATAGAAAAACTATAGAAGACATGAGGTGGTTACCCACATTTTCTCTGAAAGGGGAAAAAACAACTGATGACAGAGGCAATATTTCACAAGTGATTAGATCACTTTTATCAAGTCTGATTTTGTGTTTGTTTGATTTGAGGTTTAACATCCCCATCAACACTGTATAGGTGATACTGCTCACCCATGTCTCCTTAGAGTTTTCTGACTAATTCTTCGGAAGATTACAGTAATAAAACTACGTTTATTTTGGAAAAAAAAGTCCAGACTTCTGAAACGGTTCTATTCTTGACCAAATCCTTCTGTTTCCTCAATGGCCAGAGTAAGTTTTTCCACCAGTTGCTCATAATTCCTGTACGGCGGGAGGTCTATCCTGTTAAAGCATGTGTGACTTCTTGGAAGCCACGTCTCTTTGCCAACTTTCTCAATGCAAAATCTCTGAGGACCATTGCTCCCTGAAGATACAAACAAATAAGATAAACTAGAAATGTTTTCAGCAGAAAGCTATGCCCCCTCATCATAAATATGACCCAAACAACTATCTGATAGTCATGCGCTACAAGAGACTTGGGTCCAAGGTCACAGAATGACCAAACTTTTTATCATTCACAGACTCTCATCGCGTAGCTACTCTCAAGACAAAGGCTATAGTAGTAATTGTTTTACCTTTTCCCAATTAAACTGTCTAGGGAACAAAATTTGACCTTGCTGTTATATAGGTCATGGTCAACCTAATGTCATCATTTGATTAAACTTTGTAGTACTCAATCATCTAATGCTGCATACCAAGTTTCAAGACAATTGGCCCAGTGGTTCTGGAGAAAAAGATTTTTAAGTGTTTTTTTACCATATTTAGGAATTGTAGCCATCTTGGTTATGAGACATGTACCATTCAAACTTCACTCCCCTACTCTCAGGAAGCTGCATATGAAATCTAACAAAAACTTAACACTTATCTTGCTGTTCACGACAACCCCTATCTTTGCAAACAGTGTAGATCCAGATCAGATGGCTTCTAAGAAGCCATCTAATCAGGATCTACACTGTTTGACATTCAGTTTATGAATTTGTAGGAATAAATTACATCAAGTTATCTGATTGGTTCAAGGTCAGAGATGGGTGTGGCTAAAATGAACATTCAGCAAGAGAAGGGTTAAATTCAGAGAAGCTGTCTGAAAATGATGGATGTAAGGATGTCAAAAGCTGTTTGAAAAAGGTGAACAGGCTAACAGATTGACGATTGTAGAGCTTCCTGGGAGCCTTCGGTACATTTAAACCTTATGCAGACTTCCAAAGTCTCTCATTAGACTAAGCAAATGTATACAGAGAGTTCAGTCAATTTCTAAATAAATATCTTTAAAATCTCAACCTAACATCTTTATATTTTCTAAATGGAACCCTGTGGAAGCCTGCTTGGTGCATAATCCAGAGGTCTGAGGATCGGAACCTTGCTTTGCTACCCTTGTTAAAGTCACTAAATAACACCAGCTGCCAGTAAATTAATTTACGACAACACTCGACACCGAATGAATACAAAGTTTGATGGTGACATCGTTGCTATGGATTCATGACGACAGTGACATCACAAAATGATTTTAAGTTTAAGTAACTCAGGTTTATCAAAAGCAAAAATAAATTGGACAATGTCCCTTTCATAACTGTAAATGATAAGGGAAATGGGAACACCTGGCCGATTTTGTCCCATTTTTCAAAGGGGAGACAACTTTCGGGACTTCCTGTTTGCTTTTCTATAAACCCTGTCTTACTGAAAAGGAGCAAATTCTTTCCTTTAAGAGTTGACCCCTTTTGACATGGGAGACAAAAATACTTTTGCAGGAGTTGCCCCCCCCCCCCCCTTGAAGGTGTATCCATTCCCCTTAAGTCTGCCCTTACCCATGAGTTCAGCAAATCCACCAACAGGAAGTCTGCAAGTCCCTGTAACAAACTGTAACAGCCTCGTTCTTTTCTCATTGTCTATCTCTCGCACAAACTAAAACAGAAAATGAACCATTAGTGAGAGAAGTTTTGTTTGATTTGAGGTTTAACGTCCCCATCAACACTGTATCGGTCATTTTGGAGACATTGCTTCCAATTTTGTGGGACTTCTACCCAACACTGACATTAAATGACATCTCAAGCCCTGTTGCCCAATGAAACCAATAGGGTTTATAAGCATGGACGGGAAGACTCGTACCACTTTACCTGGGCAGGCTTCGATCCTCTAAGCAGTTTACCAGTACTCATGTGCGGTCGGTTTCAGCTCTGCATGGAAGCATCATGCAGCCCATCTATTTCTTCAAGCCCCGATGGGCGGGGGCCATAGAAGAGAAGTGCCCTTAGCATTTCCCAATATAAGTTCTTTGTCCTTTGTCCTGCTAAACAAAAAAAATGCAACATCCATTTCACACTGTCAGCCAATCAAATTACTTGATAATAGGTAGTCATTCCAATTTGCAAAATAACTGACAAACTGTGTAGATCCTGGCCAGATGGCTTCTTCAATCTGATCTGGATCTACACTGTTTATAAAGGTAGGGGTGTCATGAACAGCGGGATAAGGGTTAATACAACTAGACACACATTGTCCGCAAGCAGCAAAGACTCTGGCATGACTCCACTTTTGAGCAGGCTCATCTGAGCCTTTGCAGGCCCCTTAAGTGATAAGTGTAGCCAAAGAGTTAGATAAACAACTTGTTGCGTGCAGTCACCTCAAGGTCTCTTCCATATGTCTGTGAGCAGCAAAGAACTTTGACATTACTCTACTTTTGTGCAGGCTCTTCTGAGCCTTTGCAGGCCCCTTAAGTGATAAGTGTAGCCAAATAGCTAGACAAACAACTTGTTGCATGTGGTCACCTCAAGGTCTCTTCCATATGTTTGAGAGCAGCAAAGACTATGGCATAACTCCACTTTTGTGCAGGCTCATCTGAGCCTTTGGTTGGTTGATTTGAGGTTTAGCATCCCTGTCAACACTATATAGATAATTTTGGAGACGTTGCTTCCAATTTTGTGGGACTTTTACCCCACATTGAGATGAAATGACATCTCAATCCCTGCTGCCCAAACAAATCATAAGGGTTAATATGTTGGGATGGTTTGACTCACACCTCTTTGCCTGGGCAGGCTTAGTCCCTTAAGCCATTTACCAGTACTCATGAGCGGCCAGTTTCAGCTCTGCGTGGAAGCATCATGCAGCCCAATTCAATTTCTTCAAGTCCGGACTGGTGAAGGCGTTTCTGAGTGTATTTAAAGCAAAACAGAAGTTATTGCTGTCTACTGTATGGACAGCATGGGATACATTAACCCTTATCCTGCTGAATCAGAATATGCTCTACCTTTGCAAACAAAAAAGATCCTGATCCGATGACTTCTGGGTCCAGTTGTTCAAAGCATCATTAGCCTAACGAGCTCGTTAGTGGTCATTTTGTTAACTGTTCTAGCAAGTTTAATATTTAAGATTTTGGTATTTTTGCTGAAAAAATGTGAACAGCTTTTGCGAATGCAAAAGCTGCTCACATTTTTTCAGCAAAAATATTAGCATATTGCCAGAATGATCAAACTTTTAACAATACGTTAACTAACGACGTTGTTAGTTTGGAACAACTGGCCCCTGGGGTAGCCATCTGTTGGCTTCTGGAGAAGCCATCTGATCTGGTGTTTTGTTCAAATTTGATTGGTTGATAGTCAAAGATGGTTATGACAAAATTAATTTATTCAGCAAAACAAGAGCTATAGTTTCTTTGGGCCTTGTGGCTCAGTTGGATGCATGTCAGACTGGTGACCACAGGTTGCTGGTTCAATCCCCACTGGTCCAGCAACATTCTTTACATGAAGACTGATCATGTGATATTTTCTGCAGTCATTCTCTTTCATCCACTCAGTTAAGAAAGGCATTTGTTTAGCTACTGGTGAAAGAATGTGCATTGTGCTGTTTGTCAATTAGAAGCCTGCCTAGGAAAACAGAATACCGTAATGGTCCAAATTATTGAGACAGATAGGCCCAAGCAAACAGTGTAGACCCAGATCAGACTGCTCCTTCAGGAGCAGTCTGATCAGGTTCTACACTGTTTGCCATTCCATTTGCACGTTTTTGACTTCTTATACAACTGTGAAACAATTTGGTAAACTTTTGGGAGAATTACAGCAAGTCCTCAAGGTGTCCGATTTTTAGGATTTTTACGGTAGATCCAGAAGTCAGCTGCTCAGGATCTATGTTGTGTTTTCTTTGCTTAGTGAGTCAATGGTGGAAGTTGAAATCATGTAACACGAATGGCTGAAAACCAGGGAGGAGTGTAGCATAGTAAAATAATATATGCTTGAAACGGGCGGGACACCACGCAGTCCTATCTGTTCAGTTGTTCCTGTGTGCTATATGGTGCTGTGTGCAATATGCTGCTGTGTGCTATAAGGTGTTGTATGCAATATGTTGCTGTGTGCTATAAGGTGCTGTATGCAATATGTTGGTATCTGCTAAGGTGCTGTATTCAAGGCTTCTTTATGCTGACAAGAAAAAACTGTGTACCGTACCTCACTATGTTTCTTCGGCAGGCCTATACCAAAGCTTTTGACAAGTATAATGCACATTAATTTGGAAAAACCTGGCAACATTCATTTGCCAATTACTGGCAAAAGAATGTGCACTGTACTGGTTAACCACTCAACAAAGAAGTCATTTGTGCTAGGCAAGCCTCGTAAGAAAGAAAATAATTGCAACACTCACCTTCCAGAACCAGATAACCTGTTTACTATTTCTTTGGTAGTGTCTGTAGATGGTGTTTCTCTCCCAGTCATCTACATCAACCTCTTGCATACCACACAACATCAACTGGAACACAGAAACACGAATTATTTACTTTCTTCTACTGTGCATTTTTATGGTCATTTACAGAATACCTGTGGAGGGCACTAATCACTCATGTCAAGGACAGAAACACACTTTTTTGGGGAGGTGGGGTGGGGTTGGGGAGGGGTGGAGATAATTGCTTGTAGCCCTTACAAGACTGTTTCACTTATACTGAGCCAACAGAATAGGATAGTACGCCCATGCGACATAGCGCATTTTTTTCACATCTCCAAAATGTCTACTTTTTAATTACACTTGTCAAAGTAATTGGATGTAATGCATACATCAACATTTATTGAATTACGTTAATTGTAATTTAATTAATTACTCTGCAAAAAATGGGTGTAATTTACAATTACTTTTGAATTACTCATCACGTGAACAAGTCCGTGAAATGAAGACCCCCCCCCCCCCCCTATACCCCACTTTATATGGAGGAAACTGGGGTTTATGGGGGTATACACTATTTTTCTTATTTCTGCTCCAACTCATAGGTTGTGGGTACTAGTTAGAACTGCCTCAGTGAACCGCCTCACTGAGGCGGTTCTAACGAGCACCCACAACGTATGTTTGCAGTATTTATAAGACAAATATCAAGGATTTTCATCAGAAAAATGGCCATTTTGACAATGTGAAAAATGCACGATGTCGCACAAGTGTGTTATCGTAATGTTCAATCTCATTGGTCTGTTCATGTTATTTTTCATATTTATGCTTCAAACACCGGTTGTGGGTGCTCATTGAGGCAGTTCTAACGAGTACTCACAACTATGTCTTGGAGCAGAAATAAGAAAAATAATGCATACCTCCGTAAAACCCAGTTTTCTCTATATAAAGTGGGGTTAATGGGGGTGTTCATTTCACGGACTTGTTCACATGATGTGTTAATCAGAAGCCAGTAAAACCCAGGGCCCAGTTGTTCAAAGCATCATTGGCTTAACAAGCTAGTGGTCTAAATGTTACCTGTTCAAGCAACTACACTATATAATACAAAGGTACTTTCGCTTAAAAAATGTGAGCGGAGACCCCTTTTGGGGTTTCTTTGTGTACAATGGGTTAATGATTCAAGGGGAATAGGTATACCTTCAGGGGAGGCAAGTCCTTCGAAAGCATTTTTGTCTGCCATGTTTATAGGGCCAACTCTTAAAGTAAAGATTTTGCTCCTGAGGAGCAAATTCTTTCCTTAAAGAGTAGATCTATTTTTCAGTGGGACAGAGTTTACAGAAAAGCGAACCGGAAGTCCTGAAAGTTGTCTCCCTTTGAAAAAAGGCAGAACAATCTGCCAGGTGAATCCATTCCCCTTAAGTTTTAATGATGTTTTAAATAACAACATGGTTAATTTTAAACCATTAGCTCTGAGAGTTAGTAGAAGAACCATCTGACCTGGCCATTGCAAAGCTTGGAATCTCACTGTCACTCAGCAAAACATCAGCTCTCAAGAGCTAAAATTTCCTCTTCTCTTTTCAATTTGAATGGAACAGAGAAATGTCTGGCTAACTTGACCTATGAAGCTTTCTGGTTTGCTAATACAGTAAGCAAGCTTTCATATTGGCCAACTTGTTTCTTTAAACCATGCCTATAGTTTTTGATTTTTTTACTTGAGATTTACTGTCTTTCCAAAGAACACTGTATTTATATGGTTAACTATTAATCAGGGACCAAGGTTATAGAACCTTTTTCATGCTCAACTCAGTTGAGTATGAGGAGCATGAAATTTGAACTGTTTATAAATTCAAAAGTAACAATAAATGTTTTTCACTTGCCATAAATATACTGTGAGCTAAAATTGTCATTTTTTTGGTTGTTTTTTGTTTTGGTTTTACAGCCCTTTCAAGATTATTTCACTCATATCGAGCCGATCGTTAATCAGAGGTGGGCGAAAACCAGAGTACCTGGAGAAAAACCACCTGACCTTCCGTTGCAGAACTTGGCGTCTCACATGTGACCCGAGCCAGGCTCGAATCACAGCGATGGGAGACCTAATGATTAAGAGTCAGCGCTCTTATCCACTGGGCCACGGAGGCCTGTTGCTAAAATTGTCATATCTCCAGAACTAGCATTTTCAAAACAAAAAAAAAAAAACATTACGAAAACACGCCTATACAAATACATTGGAAATTTTACCGCCGAAAAAACTAAAATTCTAAGATGTAAATTTGTGATATTTTTCTTATTTCTGCTAAATGAGGCGGTTCTAACGAGTACCCACAATGTATATTTTACAGCAGAAATAAGAAAAATATGGTTTACCCCTGTAAACCCCAGTTTTACTACACAAAAATTATATAGGCGTGTTTTCGTGATGTCTGATAGTTTTCTTATATCTAGTCCAAACACAGACTGTGGGTACTCGTTAGATTTGTTTGTTTGATTTGAGGTTTAACGTTCCCGTCAACACTGTAAAGGACATTTTGGAGACGTTGCTTCCAATTTTGTGGGACTTTTACCCGACACTGAGATGAAATGACATCTCAAGCCCTGTCGCCCAATGAAACCCGCCTCATTCTGGTGCTTCAAACATCTTGATCACATCAAGACCTAATGTAATGTCTTCTCCCAAGCTGGCTCATATAATAACTCAATACTTCTTCCATTTTTAGAAGCCTCTGTGGTCGAGTGGTTACGCTACTCGCCTTGTAAAACAGGGGTCGCAGGTTCGATCCCGGACTTCTCCAGACTTTTGGATGAGTCTTTAAACCGAGGTCCCGTCTCCGTATGACCTTAGCTGTTGGTGGGACGTAAAACTGAAACACTCACTCTTTCATTTTTTTACCTCAATTTCTCTCTCATCAAAATACTGGAGCCACTGTAAGGGCACCACCTCACTAAAGCCATCTAAGAAAGCCTTGGTTTGTTCTTCAACACCTCGGTTGAAACGCCAGTTTGTCATCAAACTACAAAGAAGAAAACAACAAGCTCATAAGAATCTAAGAAAGCCTTAGTTTATTCTTCAACACATCATTTGTTTCAAACTAGGTTCTTCAACACCTCGTTTGTCATTTAACTAGGTTCTTTAACACCTCGTTTGTATCAAACTAGGTTCTTCAACACCTTGTTTGTATCAGACTAGGAGAACAAAACAGCAAGCTCATTAGAATTATAGAGAAATCTTAACCCTTGTCCTGATGAATATTTATATATGCCACACCCACTACCAATTATCAACCAATCAGATTACTTGATGCAAATTATTGCAACAAATTCACAATCTGAATGGCAAACAATGTAGATCCTGATCAGATGGCTTCGTCAGAAGCCATCTGATCTGGATCTACATTGTTTCAAAGATATGGCATATCCGGGATTAGCAGGACAAGGGTTAAGATCTTCAACACCTCGTTTGTCATCAAACTAGAAAGAACAAAACTGCAAGCTCATAAGAATTATAGAGAAATCAAGTGAATGCACCCGACAATTTTTCTCCATTCTTAACAAGGGACACAAGATTTGGGACTTTTGTTCACTTTCCTGTAAACCCAGTCCCTCTGAAAAAGGGGTCCTCCCTTAAAGGGCGGATCCCTTTAAGAGAGGACTTCTCCTGGCAAGGCAATCAAACATATTTTAAAGATTTGCCTCACCTGAAGGCTTAGCCATTCCCTGTATGGAGACTGGGTACATCACCACGGGTAATAACTCAGACTTGGACACATAATATAGATTTAAGTCCACCCCCTTGTAGAAATTCTTTAACTGTTTCAAGTAGCCAGCCTTGGTAGCTCACTCAGATGTACGTCTGCTGGTGTCAGCAACATTCTTTCATGGAAATTGATCATGAAATCTTTTCTACGGTCATTCATAGAAAGTTATTGGCGGTGTTCAAGTTTTGCACCTTTTTTTTTCACATTTGACCTCTAAGTATGACCTTAACCTTGTAGGTAAGGACCTTGGTTTTGTGTGAGGCAGATTGTCTCATGATGGCCAACATTTCTGCCAAGTAATTTTAAAATCCATCTAGAAATAAGAAAGTTATTGACTGTGTTTAAGTTTCGGACTCTTTGTTTGACCTTTGACCTCTAAGTATGACCTTGACCTTGGAGGTTCGGACCTGGATTTTGCATGTGACTTATCCTCTCATGATGGTCAACATTTCTACAAGTTAGTTCAAAATCCATCAAGAGATAAGAAAGTTATTGACTGTGTTTATGTTTCGGACCCTTTTTTTTTACCTTTGACCTCTAAGTATGACCTTGACCTTGGAGGTACGGACCTGTGTTTTGCTGGTGACACATCGTCTCATGATGGTTAACATTTCAAAATCCATCCAGAAATAAGAAAGTTATTGGCTGCGTTTAAGTTTTGGACGGACGAATGGACGGACAGGGGCAATGCAATATGCCCTTCCACCATTCTTCGAATGGCGGGGGCATGAAAAGGGATAAAATGTGAGGCTTAAAAGTGAGGCAAAGCCTCACATTTTATCCCTTTTCCTCAATTCATTTAATAAATTCAATAATACATGAACACTCATGTATGATGCTTTATGTTATGTTTCAATTAAAATTCCATTGCTTTCTGTGCATCCTTTCTTATTGGTGTTTTGGATACAAGGTTTAAGGTAATCGAATCGATTCCTGATCACTAGCTTCCCTTTCACTTTTGAAAACAATTGTCTCCTCTCCCATTTGGAGCTACCCTTAGGAATTAAAATACTAGAATTATTAATGTTTTTTTTTCCTTAAACAGAATGAATATACACCACAACCTCATTGTAACACTGTTAGTTATAACACGGTTTTGGATATAACACAATTTCAAGATGGATCCCAAAAATGAATAGATTATATAGCAAAATGGCTAGTACCCACTCAATTACAGAAACCACACTGAGCATAAGCTGCTTTCCACAAGATTAGCTTCTAACCCTTATCTTGCTGTTCACAACAACCCCTATCTTTGCAAACAGTGTAGATCCAGATCAGATGGCTTCTGAAGAAGCCATCTGATCAGGATCTACACTGTTTGACATTCAGTTTATGAATTTGTAGTAATAAATTACATCAAGTAATCTGATTGGTTGAAAGTCAGAGATGGGTGTGGCTAAAATGAATATTCAGCAAGAGAAGGGCTAAGCTACAAATAAAGCCACAATGCCATTTCACTGAGCTTTGGGGAATGCCCATAGAAGCCTATGGGTCAGATCCGTATTTACCCCAAGTATTCTGACACCTAAACTCCTCATCATTCTTGTTATAAATTTGAACAAGTGCAATTTACTACTGATTTGGTGTCAATATGGGGCTGGATACGTGGCAAACAGAGTAGACACTGATGAGACTCCGCATTCTGTGGCATCTCATCCAGGTTTACCCTGTTTGCTAAGGCTTGTTTGACCAAATACATACAGTAAATATGGTTGTACCCTGTCCATTTTTGTAGCAATACAAGAACAATATGATATAAAAGGATGTGAAATATACTTACTTGATGTATTCCTCTTTATTTTCATTGGTGACAGCAATATCAGCCCCACCCTCTTTCAGGTCGTGTTGAGAGATTTTGCCCAAGACCTCAAAGTCCGCAGAGAATGTCAACTCCAACCCACATTCCTCAATATCATTTTCCCTGTAAAATCGAGAACAAACTTGTATTAAGGGGAATGGATACACCTTGCAGACTTTTGTGCCATTATTCAAAGGGAGACAACTTTAGGGACTTCCTGTTGGTTTTTCTATAAACTCTGTCCCAGGGGAAAAGGGGTCTACTCTTAAAGGAAAGAATTTGCTCCACAGGAGCAAATTCTTTCCTTTAAGAGTAGACTCCTATTGACATGGGAAACAAAAATACTTTTGAAGCAGCTACCGCCCCTTTAACCCATTCCCACTTGGGGTTTTTGTGAATTTTGCTGATTTTCACAGGGTTGCCTAAGACAGCAACTTCATATAACCATTATTTCAAACTCGGCAGGAATGTTCAATTGGCAGTAGCCTTTCAAATGGAACCTTTTTAGGCTAAATCACTGTTGCTATGGTAACGAGGGGGCATCTCAAAGTTGTCAATTTCACATGTATTTTTGACCAAATCATAATCTTCACACTGCTGTCAAGGCAACAATTAAGGGGTTTGGCACTGGCCATTTTCACTATCTGCAGCATGTTTTGTCAGCTTCGATTTCAAGGCATTATTGACCCCAGACACCCTCAGATTTCATTTCAGCGGCCGGCTGGGCCATACCCCCAATTTTTTTAGGACAAATAATTCTAAGCCAAACATAGCTGTCCAGGGGTGGGGAATGCAGATTTTAGCTGGTTCTGGGGTTCAAAAAAAGGGGGGGGGGGCGGTTCAGACACTCAAAAAGACGTATCTGAGTGGGAAAGGGTTAAGCACCGCTCCAGATAAGGAAGAGTAGCGAAGATCATTTTGGGATAAGTTTCCTAATTTAAATGTAAGAAACATGTTAAGGTATCTGTTACAGTCATCACTCTCTCAGATCCATGATCCCATATTCACCACAACAACAAAAAGAGGGGAAATTCCTGGCGCTGACAGTTGCAGAAAAGTTCTGAAGAAGTCTGTAATTGCACGACCCGCAGAAAAAGCGACCGACTGAAGTCGGTTGATTTTCTAAGAGTGCCCTAAAATCACCGTGTCATTCTGTCATTCTGTCTGTCCGTCCGTAACCCGTTTGTGAAAATTGGTGATAGTGACTTAACCGCTTGGAATATTTAAACAATTTTTGGCATACTGATAGATATCAATGAGATCTAACCAATGAACTTGCGAAATATTACATTCCATTTAGTATAGCCTCGCCGAGGCGAAAAATGTGAAAATTTTCGAATTGCTCGCCTTGGAAACTGTTGGGCTGATTGAAGTCAAATTTCATATGGAGCCTCTATGGGATGGGGGAAACCAAACTTTGCTCATGGGGTCCAGGTCACATGACCAAAATGGCTGCCAAGCCATATATGGTCTGTCTGTCTGTCCGTCCATAACCCGTTTGTGAAAATTGGTGATAGTGACTTAACCGCTTTGAATATTTAAACAATTTTTGGCATACTGATAGGTATCAATGAGAACTTACCAATGAACTTGCGAAATATTACATTCCATTTAGTATAGCCTCGCAGAGGGGAAAAATCTGTAACCCGTTTGTGAAAATTGGGGATAGTGACTTAACCGCTTGGAATATTTAAACAATTTTTGGCATACTGATAGATATCAATGAGATCTAACCAATGAACTTGCGAAATATTACATTCCATTTAGTATAGCCTCGCCGAGGCGAAAAATGTGAAAATTTTCGAATTGCTCGCCTTGGAAACTGTTGGGCTGATTGAAGTCAAATTTCATATGGAGCCTCTATGGGATGGGACTAACCAAAATTTGCTCATGGGGTCCAGGACACATGACCAAAATGGCCGCCGAGCCATATATGGTCTGTCTGTCTGTCCGTCCATAACCCGTTTGTGAAAATTGGTGATAGTGACTTAACCGCTTGGAATATTTAAACAATTTTTGGCATACTGATAGATATCAATGAGATCTAACCAATGAACTTGCGAAATATTACATTCCATTTAGTATAGCCTCGCCGAGGCGAAAAATGTGAAAATTTTCAAACTGCATCTCCTCGGAAACTGTTGGGCCGATTGAAGTCAAATTTCATATGGAGCTTCTTTGGGATGGTGAAAACCAAAATTTGCTAATGGGGTCCAGGTCACATGACCAAAATGGCCGCCAAGCCATATATGGTAAAAAACCTTCAAAAATAGTCTACTCCAGAACCACTGGTCAGATTGAAACTTGATAAATGGCATCTGGGACGTAGGCCCATCATAAATTGCTAAAATGGTGACCCTGGGTTGATCTTGACCTTCTTTGTGCCTAGGTCAAACTTTGACACATATGCTTTTGTATTGGAAAATGTGAGAATGCATTTTATCCTGCAAACGATTCAGAATACAGTACTAAAGTTTTAGATATATTTTTGCTCCTTACGATAAGGCGCATTTATTGGGGGAACAGTTTTAGGTCCAGGTCACATGACCAAGATGGCCGCCATACCCATATATGGTAACACTCATAAAGCTAAAAACATCCGGCGGGTCGTGCACTTCAGCTGAAGCACTGGTTGATGACTGAAAGTGTCAATAAAAATTTTCTGAAGAAGGCAACAGCTGATGGCCGAAACTGTCAAGTTTGGGAAACTCTTAGCGTTGTGACTTTGAGTTCCTGACTTTATCCACTTTAAAAAACTGTGGAAAATGACAGGTGTGTCCACTACCCTAATATCCACAGGCGAGCGGTTTACATCCGTTTTAAGGTTATTTCATTTATACTGAGCTGACTGCTAATCAGAGGTGGACAGAAATGGAGTACCGGGAGAAAAACCACCTGACCTTCCACTGCAGAAATTTGTTCTCACATGTGAGCAGTGAGGCTCAAACCCACATCAGCAAAAGACCAAAGCTCATTGAGTTTCTATCCCCCTTAAGGAGAATGGGTACACCTGGCAGATTTTTCAGCCAATTTTCAAAGGGAGACAACTTTCAGGACTTCCTGTTCGCTTTTCTATAAACTCTGTCCCATGGAAAAAAGGGTCTACTCTTAAAGGAAAGAATTTGCTCATTGGGAGCAAATTTTTTCCTTTAAGAGTTGACCTCTATTGACATGGGAGACCAAAATACTTTTGCAGGAGTTGCCTCCCCTGAAAGTGTACACAATCCCTTTACACATCATTTCTACTTACTTGATCCATGTGAGCGAGCTAAAGAACTCTGGGTCGATTGTCTCCAGATCTTTCAACATTAATTTCTTGTTTAACATCTTTTTGTAGAACGGAAGAGTGAAACCACTATCTATGAACTTGCCATGATATAAAGCCTGAAAAAAAATAACAAGACACTGTGAAACTATAGTTATCTCCAACACTTGTTACTCCATTACGAAAACACGCCTATTCATGTATATCAAAAAATTTTACCACGAAAAAATGAAATTTTCAGATAAACTAGAAATGTGAAAATACAACACAAATGCCCCCGCCCAGGGACCTACCTCCCCCTCCCCCGCAAAATTTCAAAGTTCGTGACCTTGACCTTGAGGTCATGGGTATGGGTGGGGGTATTGCTGAATAAAACTTTGGACCTATATCTATCATCATACTAAATATAAACCAAATCTATTTTATGGTTACGAAAATATGAGCTCAAGTTCTACCTTGTACAAAAACCTTAACCTGAGTCTAAGAGGATTACGTACGTCCGTACACACTTTCGTACAGAAGGACGTACATTCGGACACCCGTACGCACCTACACACGTACCCACGGAGGGAAAACCGAAAAACTCTATGCCCCCGGCATCATCCGATGCGGGGGCATAAAAATTCTGAGATTTTTCATATTTCAGCTCAAAACATAGATTGTGGGAACATGTTAGAACCGCCCCCTGTGAGGCGGTTCTAACAAGTTCTCACAATCTATGTTTTTGAGCAGAAATAAGAAAAATATATACCCCTGAAAATCCCAGTTTCACTATATAAAAGTGGGGTTTAAGGGGTGTTGAAATTATATAGGTGTGTTTTCGTGATGCAATTTACCATGGCTGATTCCCCATTGCTCTTCATAACAAATAAGAATTCCGTTGAAAGGCTGTGTTATACCTGTGGCTGTAGTTCTTGAGAAATGGGCTTGGAACAGTGCTGGGGTTAAACCAAATGTTGATAGACTGACAAACGGTCAAACAAATGGCTGGAAAACCACACTCCTATATTGGGCCATGCTTAAAGCAGGGAACCCATTTAATAATAATAATAATAATAATAATAATAATCGACCTTATTTATAGAGGGTAACACATTTAGTACTAGTACTAATCTTCCATGTGGCCCTCTTTTCCTGGGTAGGAACCAGTTCTAAGCAATGTGGATAAAGTTTCTTGCTCAAGGAAACAACACATGGCGCTTGCGAGGATCGAACCGGGTACCTCTCGATCTCAAAGCCGATGCTTTACCACTGCACCACTGCGCTCCACTTATATGGGACAACGTTGTAAGGGACAACGTAGAGAGGTTTTTCTTATATTATCTTGAAAACATATGTTGTGTGTCAGAAGATCAAGGGCCAGTTGTTCAAATCATCGTTAGCCTAACTAGCTCATTAGTAGTCAAAATGTTAACGGTTCTAGCAAGTACAACGTCTAATATGATATTATTTTTTGCTGAAAAAATGAGAGCAGCTTTTGCGTTTGCAAAAGCTGCTCACATTTTTTTCAGCAAAAATATTAGCATATTTGCCATATTAAATAGTCAAAGCTTTAACAATATGTTAATTAACGACGTCGTTAGTTTTGAACACTGGCCCCAGAAAGATATTCCTAAATAAACCCTATTATGCCTCCTGACCTAGGGATGGGGCAACTATCAACCCTCAGTGGCTCTAACAACCCTGGTTTAGAGCAAATTTGCATAATTCCAAGGTATTGGGACAGATAGGCCTGAGCAAACAGTGCAGACCCAGATCAGACTGCTCCTGAAGGAGCAGTCTGATCAGGGTCTACACTGTATGCCATTCCATCTGCACCTTTTGGACTCACTGCCGGATCATTAAACTAACTTGTTAAAATTTTAGGAGAACTACAGCAAGTCCTCAAGGTGTACAAATTTTTTTGATATTACGGTAAAAGGTGTTCCAGCCACTAACATTTAAAGCACTGCCGAAAATCAAAGAGCTTTTTTTTTATTCATTATTTTTCAGTAGACCATATGGTATTCAGAATCTATTGACCATGATTATATATCTATCAATAAAACTTAAGTAGTCCAGATCGTTTGTTTTGTTTGATTTTAGGTTTAACGTCCCTGTCAACACTGTAAAGGTCATTTTGGTGACATTACTTCCAATTTTGTGGGACTTTTACCCTACATTGAGATGAAATGACATCTTAAGCCCTGTCGCCCAATGAAACCAATAGGGTTTATTAGCATGGACGGTCCCCCTCGCACCGCGGTTCCTGGACAGGCTTAGATCCTCTAAGCGGTTTACCAGTACTAGTGTGCGGGCCGGATTCAGCTCTGCATGGAAGCATCGTGCAGCCCATATATTTCTTCAAGCCCCTATGGGCGGGGGTGGTAGTCCAGATCGTATTCCGAGTCTGAATACCATAGCTATAAATATACCTTTAACCCCTTGTATGCTGATAAACTCTTCCACTGGAATATGTTGGACAAGTCCATTCGTCATATGAGGGGTGTCAGGCCTATTTTTTCATTTTTGATCTATTTATGACAGAAAATTATGTAAGCAAATTGTGCAGACCCTGATCAGATGCCGCATTCTGCAACGTCTGATCTTTGCCTGCACTGTTTGCCAAGGTACCTCTTTAGGAGTTTCCTGCATACAATGGATTAAACCTAAAGCAGACGAAAGGGTATGCAGAATCTACTTGCCATGGTCAAGTATAAATATATACCAATAAACCTATGGCTATGTATATCTACTGATAAACCTAAAATAGACCAGTCAGTAAGCAGAATCTACTAAACCTGGCTATATATATACCTACTTATCAACCTAAAGTAGACCATAGGGTATGCAGAATCTACTTGTCACGGCCAAGTATAAATATATACCCATTAACCTATGGCTATGTATATCTATGATAAACCAACAGTCTACCAGTCAGTAAGCAGAATCTACTAAACCTGGCTATGTATATCTACTTATCAACCTACAGTAGACCATAGGGCATGCAGAATCTACTTGCCATGGCCAAGTATAAATATATACTGATAAACCTATGGCTATGTATGTCTACTGATAAACCAACATTAGACCAGTCAGTAAGCCAAATCTACTAAACCTGGCTATATATACCTACTTATTAACCTAAAGTAGACTATAGGGTATGTTTGTTTTGTTTGTATTGGAGTTAAACGGTCCAGTCAACATTATTTTAGGTCATTTTTGAGCCGGTCAGTTTACCTATCCACACTTTTCCTGGGCAGGCCTATATGTAAGCGTTTAACCAGTACAGTGCCCATTCCTTTGCCAGAAACTGACAACTGCCCTTCTTGAAACAGCGGAAGGGAAAGAATGACCGAAGAAAAGATTTCATGATCAATCTCCTCGAATGAATGTTGGCGACCTTGGAGCTATGTATACCTACTTATCAACCTAAAGTAGACCAGATGGTATGCAGAATCGATTGACCATGGCTATAAGTCTACCAATAAACAAAGTAGACAAATAGTATGCAAAATCTATTTACTATGGCCTAAATCTACCAATATACCTAATGTAGACACATTTAATCCATTATATGTTGGAAATCCCTAAAGAGGTACCTAAACAAACAGTGCAGGCCCAGATCAGATGTCGCAGAATGCAGCTTCTGATCAGGGCCTGAACTATTTGCTAACAAAATAGAATAAAAACAAAACAAGAGGCCCATGGGCCACAATGCTCACCAGAGCTCAAGTGCGCACTACCCAATCTGAGATAAACATGTATGGTCTTTTGTGAAGTGGAGGGGAGGGGCAATGCCCTGGCTTGACCCGGGAGACCCCCAGGTTGGTGTCAAAGAATGAGTCTTTTCATAAGAAACAACAATATATATGAATTAGGGGTGGGGATCTGTAATGTTTCTGAGTTATATGGCCTTTTATGAAGTGAAGGGAATGGAGTATGGCCCCGGCACAAACTGGGGGACCCCCATCTTGGCATAAAAGCATTATGGCTGATAGAAGTTAACATTTTCATAATGATCAAGAATATCTATGGTTTAGGGGTGGGGATCTGAATGGTTTCTGAGTTATATGGCCTTTTATGAAGTTGAGGGGGAGGGTATGGCCCCGGCACAAACTGGGGACCCCCACCTTGGCATAAAAGCATATGGCTGATAGAAGTTGACTCCAGGAACATTTCTATAAAAGTTTTGTCAAAATATCTGCAATGACTTGGCAGTAAATGCCATTTTTCAATTTTCCCCATTATAAGTCCATGGAAACTACAAGTTGCCATAGCAACCAAACTAATGAGTCGATTTTCATAAAAAACACAAACTTTCAATCCCCCAGCCAAAGGATGCTACAGGTAAAATTTGGGCTCAATCGGCCCAGTGGCTTCAGAGGAGATGTCGTTTGAAAGTGTTGACGCCAGACGACGCCATACGACGACGACGGACAACTTCCTATCCTATAAGCTCCCCAGGAGCCTTCGGCTCTGGTGAGCTAAAAATAGGCCTGACACACCTTATAGGACAAATAGACTTGTCCAACATATAGCAATGGAAGAGTCCACTAGCATACAATGGGTTAAAATAGAATTCAAAACTTTCTTACCATGGCTATAAATCTACCAATGAACCTGAAGTAGACCAGATGATCGGGATTTACACTGGATGCTGCGTTGATCTGTAGACTGTAGTTGCTGTTACTTGCATATTCAAACAAACAATACATAGGATTTAACACGTCGTGAGATAAGTGGAAAAACCATTCCCTGGAAAGAAACAAACAAATTTAGGGATTATGGTGGTCCAAAGTGCAAAATGATCAGCTGTTAATGAGATGATGATGGTAATTATCTATTGTTCACTGAAATATAACGAGCAAAGCACTTGTGACCTGTCACCATCATCAACTAATCTTTTATCAGTTGCCCGCTATATTAATTGCATTGCAGCACATTGACCTGATAAAGATATGCTATCTCAGGACAAGTGAGCTTTATCAGGTCAACATGACATTGCACTTTTATGAATGAACCGGGCTACTAGAAAAAATGGCAAAAATGTTATTATTACTGGACAAAATGGAAAAATTACTTTAAAAAAATATGATACGAAAATATATGGTCAGCTGATACAAACTATATCGTTCTGCGGAATGTTCAGACGCACTGAGGACCATCAATACCTGATCGTAAATTGCTAATTTAAGAGTGTACAAGGTGGTAAACTGATAAATAGAATACCAGATTCGTGTCATTGATATCAAGTTTATCAGTCTCGGCTTCAAGAATGCATGTTGAATTGCTCAACAAGCCTCTCGATTCTACAAGCGTTCTCAAAGCCTTGACTGATAAACTTGATATCAAAAGACACTCACCTGGCATTCTCTATTTAGAGAACCCTGGTTTACTTTGACTCCACTAAATGATCATTGACTTACATTCACTAAAGTATAAAACTTCCCAGTAGTAATACAAGACATATAGAATTTTTTCTGTAAATTAAGTGAGAATGTAGGTAAATACCTTGCAACACCACCATAATCTAACCCTTCTTCTCCTTTAAATATTATGTACAATCTTCTTCGTAAGTCAAATGGCTGGAGACGCATTATCTGAAATACATGTATAAGACAAAATGTAAGTGTCATAATTAGAACCATATCTGAAATATAGGACAAAATGTCAGTGTCTAATTAGAACCATTTCTGAAATATAGGACAAAATGTAAGTGTCATAATTAGAACCATTAGCTGAAATACACTGTAGAGTCGTTATAACGCTGATGCTTAAAACGCGGAAATCGTTATAACGCTGTTGGTCTGTGGCTCCCGTTTTTTTTTATGTTTTTTTTCCCCAGTTTTGAAAGTTTGGCTGAAAATTTTGCCCTTTTTTCGCGGAACTTGGCAGTCAAAACATCGTCGGCCATGATAAGACATGTATACTCGCCGATTTACTCATGCTGTCAACACTATGAAACTGTGAATATTCGCCTAAGGCATTAAAAATAAGCTGGACAAGGTGGGAAATTAAATTGACACCTGTATATGCGAAGCATTTTTGCTCCAAAACAGAGCAATGCAGACGCTGTTTTCATCTGTGCATCTGCATGCGGTAAATCCGTGGGGCCGTTTGTTTGGGGGAAATCGGTATAACGCTGTCGGTCTGTCGCTCCATTTTTTTGCTTTTGTCCGCCAGTTTTGAAAATGGTAATTTTTTTTTTCCCATTTTTCTGCCGAACTCGGCAGTCAGAATACCTCCAGCCAAAACAATACCTGTATTCTCGCTTATTTACTCAAGTTGTCAACACTATTTAACTGTGAATACTCGCCTATGGCTTATTGATAAGACGGCAATTAACAGTGTGGTAAGGTGTGAAAACCAGGTAATCAAGGTATTTGTACCAGTTTGTCTCAATTAATCCCTTTGTAATTATCACTTGCAGACGCTAAATATTTTTCCCGCCAAAACAGAGCATAGCAGACGTTTCTTTTTTTTTCTTGATATTTATTTATTATTCACTAGATAAAAACAAAGAAATGGAAATTAAGCAAGGTACAACAATAAACATTCAAAATCACTATGTTAAACTTGGTTCGCTTACATTAATAGCCCCTCTTTCAAGCTAACCTTTCAGAATTGTCAAGTTGCATTTTACTTCACTATTTAGTGATATCTTCTTGAGACCGGAAGAGGTAAATAAATATGGCGGCCAGAGATACAGAAACGAAAGTACAGTAATAAATAAATTCAGCAATGGTTTGAAAGAAAAGCTAAATGACCACTAGAAGTATAGAATCAGATTAACATTTAATCTAGTAACTATATAATTTACAAAATACATGCAGTATGTAATATTCGTAATAAACTGGCAGAAACAGTAGACATGTATGCAGAAAAAGTGGGTGGGGTAACAATATAACGCTATATTTTCGGGATCAGTATAGCGCTGGACCACTTATAACGCTGTCGACGTCAATGGATCCCGATGACAGCGTTATAACGACGCTACAGTGTATAGGACAAAATGTAAGTGTCATAATTAGAACCATATCTGAAATATAGGATAAAATGTAAGTGTCATAATTAGAACCATATCTGAAATATAGGATAAAATGTAAGTGTCATAATTAGAACCATATCTGAAATATAGGATAAAATATAAGTGTCATAATTAGAACCAGAGGACAAATGGTCCTGAGCCGCTCACCTGAGCGCTGAGAGTTTATGGAGCCATTTTATTTCTTAGAAGAAGATTTTTTAAAGAGTTTATAATCAGAATTAGAATTTACAGTAAAATTCCTATATTAAGACCACCTTTGGGATTGTTCAAAAGTGGTCTTAAAGACCACTTTTGAACAGTCCCAAAGGTGGTCCCTGACCAGAGGACACTGCGGGCAAAAATACAAAGAAAGATGAAGTGCAACCTTAAAAATAAGCTTTTTATAGCAGAATTAGTCTTAATTTTAGGTGGTCTTAATAGCGGAATTTCACTGTAGTTTTATGTAATGTTGGTTGCTGCCTGATGCTCTGTCTCTAGTCGGGGCCCATCAAAGTCTAACTGTTGGTTTTCTTTTGCTCCAGCACTTATGTGGTCTATGGCTGTCGAGTCCTCACCGGTGTTTCATCTCTATGGTTGTTTGATTTTTGTGTTCTCGGACATGTTGGACTGATGAGTTAGGAGGCCTTCATGCAGAATGATCAAATTATTTGTCTAAATCGAAACAAAGTAAGGGTGAGGAGTGTGGCCCCATAAAATCGATTTAAGCCCCAAAGTGAAATTCTTTTCACTGACCGTTCCAAGGCGGTCCTTCTGTCGTGGTTTATTTTTGTTGTGGTTTGTCTTTGAGTGTGTGCTATGCTTATATCTTTTGTTTTGGATATCCAATTGGCCATTTTGTGGGAAAGTGACTGTCCTTTTGGCTTTCTGCTATTGATGGATCAATTAGGGTCTAGTTATTTCATTGAGTCTTTAAATCGAGGTTGTGTCTGTATGACCTTAGCTGTTGGTGAGACGTAAAACTCAAACACACACTCACACTAGTTATTTCATGTTTGTGTTTCTTTCCCTTTGGTGTCTCTGTTGAGAGCTGTGTCTTAATTTAATCTATTCCTGATCATTGCCTTCACTTTTATTTTCACAATGTTGCCATCTTGGACATGTGACCTGATAATGGGCACATTGGTTCAGGAGAAGACAATTTCTGAAGGTTTTTTTCTTATATGGGCGACTCATTAGAACATGTACAATATTTTAAGGCCGGCCTCGGATGCTCAGTCGGATGCACGTCTGACTGGTGATCAGGAGGACGCAGGTTCAATACCTGATGGGGTCGGCAACATTTTCTTTTGTGGAGATTGATGATGTAATCTTTTCTATGGTCATTCTCTCCTTTTGCTGATTCAAGAAGGGCAGTTGTCAATTTCTGGCGAAAGAATGTGCACTATACTGGTTAACCGCTTACGTATAAGCCTGCCCAGGAAAAGTGTGCTTAGGTAAACTGACCGGCTCAAAAATGATCTAAATAGTGTTGACTGGGCCGTTAAACTCCAATACAAACAAAAAAAAACCTTATATGGGCATGGCAGCCATATTGGTCGTGCGACTAAACTGATATTTATAACTTTTAATTTGTTTGTTCCTAAAAGCTTTCATGTGACATTTTTTTTAAAATGGAGCAGTGACTTCTGTAAAATTTCTGTTTAATTTTCATATCTGATTGACCTTAGGCCAAAATAAGAGAATGACCTTGACCTTTAATGCTCAAATAGCTTCATCCACTCAACTAGTTAACTGCATCTACTTATGTGGATGTTGCCCCTGTACCTGCATGTTAATCAAAATCCGTTGATAATGATGATGATCTTAAAGGGCAAATCTCACTCATGGTCATCATCAAAATACCAGGTATGATTGAAACCCCTGTAAAACCCACTTTTCTCCAAATAAATAGGGGTTTACAGGAGAACTCATTACACTGTTGTTGTCCGGCGTTAAGCCACACCCACTTCTCCCTAGACCCAGAAAACTTCTCCCTATTTTCACAGGAGGGAGAAGTCACTTCTCCCTAATTTTTTGGGATAGCTTGAGCCCAGCATAGGCTGCAATAGTTTCAAAAAAATACACTGTTTCTACTTTTTTCCAATACAAATGTCTATGTGACTAAATTTGACAATGGCATAAAATAGGTTAAGGCCATCCAGGGGTCATCGTTTGAAGAACCTATAATGGGCCCTGGTCCCCAATGCTATATACCAAGTTTCATGAAAGTCCGCCCATCGGTTCCAGAGAAGATTTCTGAAGTGTTTTTACCTTATATGGCCATATTGATCAGGTTACCGAACTCATATTAATAAATTTTCATTTTCTTTCTGTTAGCTTTTATATAAAATTTGGTTACAAATGGCCCAGAGGTCCTGTGGAAAGTAAGTTTTATATGTCATTTACGCCGACCTTAAATACTCATGTAGTTTCATCAACTCATTTAGCTAACTGCATCTAGTAATTTTCAGACCAGAGGCTGCAATACTTTCCGAAAAATACATAGTTTAGACTTTTTCCTATACAAGAGTCTATGTGACCTAATCTGACCTTGCGTAAAATAGGTCGCGGTCATATGCGGGTCATCATTTGAAAAACTATGATGAGTTCGAGTTCCCAATGCTACATACCAAGTTTCATGACAATCAACCCTTTGGTTTGTGAGAAGATTTTTGAAGGGTTTTACCGTATATGGGCACGGTGGCCATCTTGGTCATGTGACCGAACCCATTTTAATCAATTTTCATTTCCTTTGTCCTTTGTTTCATTTCCTTTGTCCTAAAGGTATTTATATTAAATTTGGTTACAAATGGCTTAGTGGTTTCAGAGGAAAACCAGTGCTTCAGCTGAAGTGCACGACCCGCTGGATGCTCTTAGCTTTATGAGTGTTACCATATATGGGTATGGCGGCCATTTTGGTCATGTGACCTGGACCTAAAACGGTTCCCCCAATAAATGCGCCTTATTGTAAGGAGCAAAAATATATCTTATACTTTAGTACTGTATTCTGAATCATTTGCAGGATAAAATGCATTCTTACTTTTCCAATACAAAAGCATATGTGTCAAAGTTTGGCCTAGGCACAAAGAATGTCAAGGTCAACCCAGGGTCACCATTTTAGCACTTTATGATGGACCTACGTCCCAGATGCTATTTATCAAGTTTCGTGGAAATCTGTCCAGTGGTTCTGGAGTAGACTATTTTTGAAGGGTTTTTACCATATATGGCTTGGCGGACATTTTGGTCATGTGACCTGGACCCATGAGCAAATTTTGGATTTACCCATCCCATAGAGGCTCCATATGAAATTTGACTTCAAACTGCCCAACGGTTTCCGAGGAGAAGCAGTTTGAAAATTTTCACATTTTTCGCCTTGGCGAGGCTATACTAAATAGAATGTAATATTTGGCAAGTTCATTGGTTAGATCTCATTGATATCTATCAGTATGCCACAAATTATTTAAATATTCCAATCGGTTAAGTCACTATCACCAATTTTCACAAACGGGTTACGGACGGACAGACAGACTGACAGAATGACACGGTGATTTTAGGGCACTCTTAGAAAATCAACCGACTTCAGTCGGTCGCTTTTTTTGCGGGTCGTGCAATCATTTTTTAATTATATATATCTGAATAACCTTGGACCAAAGTCGAAGAATGACATTGCCCTTGAATACTCATATAGTTTAATCCACTCATTTAGCTAACTGCATCTACCAATTTTCAGATCACAGGCTGCAAAAGTTTCCAAAAAATACAAAATTTTGACTATTCCTGTGACCGAATTTGACCTTGGAATAAAACGGGTCAAGGTCATCTGAGGGTCATCATTTGAATAAAATATGACAGGCCTGAGTCCCCAATGCTACATACCAAATTTCATAGTAATCAGCCCATTGGTTCCGGTGGAGAAGATTTTTGAAAGGCTTTTACCATATATGGGCATGGCAGCCATCTTGGACATGTGACCTGGACCCTTAGAATAAACTTTCGTTCCCCCATCCCATGGATGTTCCATATGAAATGTGACTTCAATTGGCCTAGTGGTTTCAGACGAGAAGATGTTTGAAAATATGTTCTATAAAAGCGAAAATTTTACCACAGAACTGAAAGGCATTTAGTGTAAATGTTTTCTATGCCAGAATAGCTAGTTTTGGCATTATTGACCCTCATATTTTTGAAATTCTTCAATGTAATCAATGTTTGTTTTATTTGAGGTTTAACGTTCCCATCAACACTGTATAGGTCCCAACATTGAGATGAAATGATATCTCAAGCCCTGTCGCCCAATGAAACCAATAGGTTTATAAGCATGGACAGTCCGTCTCACACCGCTTCGCCTGTGCAGGCTCAGATCCTCTAAATAATTTACCAGTACTTGTGTGGGGTTTCAGCTCTGCATGGAAGCATCATGCAGCCTATCTATTTCTTTAAGCCCCGATGGGCGGGGGCCACAATGGAATCAATGATCCCAAAAGACAAGAAAATATAAACGAGCACCGCATGTGGGTGCCAATGCTCGGCTGCAGCCACTTTCCATAATGAACAATTCGTCCCAGTTTCAAGTAAATATGTTCAGTAATGACAGAGATATTACAAAATGTCCAAGTTTTTGCACCACGATGACGCAGACGAAAATGTCCAAGTTTTTGCACGACGACGACAGTGCTATGACAATACCTCGGCTGTTTTCGAACGCCAGAGCTATGACAATACCTCATTGTTTTCTTCGAAAACAGCCTACCTAAAAAACTACACTATGATGAAGGGCAGGGAGACTTTTTACTGCAGCCACACATTCCCTTAACACCAGCTGCAGTGACATTAAAGACGTTAGGGGTTATCCTTTGGATGCAAGAAAAGCCTTATTTCATTTGAATCATTAGGAAAAGAAACTATAACATACAAGTGAATTGTACATCAGCTGTACAAATTTGTTTGATGTTTAAAGTACTAGTTTAAGGGGATGGATACACCTTCAGGGGAGGCAACTCCTGCAAAAATAGTTTTGTCTCCTACGTCAAAAGGGGTCAACTCTTAAAGGAAAGAATTTGCTCCTGAGGAGCAAATTCTTTCCTTTAAGAGCAGACCCCTTTTCATCGGGACTGAGCCTATTAGAAAAGCAATTAAAGAAAGAAAATTGTCTCACCTGAGCAAAAGAATCTTCAAAAAGATTTTCTCTTGAAACTGTAACTTTTACATGACCAGGTAAAGCATTGGACTGACAAAGGTATCGGAACTGACCTAGTTTCCACCGGAAACTTCTTTCATATTGTATGGGCACTCCATAGGCACCTTTAGGTCTGAAAAAAAAAAAACACATAAAAAAATGATAAAATCCGAGGTATTCTAGATATTAGGACAGCTGTATCTGTTTAGTGCATATCACAAATGAAACATGTTTTATCATTGGCTAGAAAAGCATCATGTGTAAGTTGCTAATCTGCGATAGATGCACAGCGGGCACTGTAACATTTCAATTGGACAGTTTTATTTCTGGTTGTCGTTCCATTGAATTGCAGGAAACCAGCCTAACAACAACATTTCCTCCAGTTTTCAACTGTTGGATGTTTGTGGTGTATTGTTATGGAGTTGTTGTTCAATGCACTAAAAGCAACAGAAACCTAAGCTTTGGGCACTATCAAAGTTTCTGGCCTGCCCTGGGGACAGGGCTGTACTGCTTCACTGATATGGCCCTCTCCTGCTGCTTGGGCCATATCAAACCGGCGGTCCAGGCCCTGGCCCTCAGGCAGTCCATAAACCTTGATAGTGCCGTCATCTTAGGATACTAATGACTAAATAGATTACAAAGGGAAGAAAACTGAATGTGATTCCTCACTGTCAACTCAATGACACAACCTCAAAGCTACACTTTTCTTCCCTATATAATTTTGACGACAGCAGAAACAGAGGAATACAGGTTGTAAATCTGGTAACAAAATCTCACAGGCCATGTCCAATCAGAAATTGTACTTATCATGCCATATTAAAAGCTTGTACAGACCACAGTCCTTATAACAACATAAAGATCTGCCATCACAAAGAATGGTATATTAGGTGATAAATGAATATTGTGGACATTTGTTTCTTGGAGTATTAAATATAACATTATTAACTCGTATCCTGGTGTTAACGACAATCCCTATCTTTGGAAACTGTGTAGATCCTGATCAGTTGGCTTCTGAAGAAGCCATCTGATCAGGATCTACACCGTTTGACATTCAATTTATGAATTTGTAGGAATAAATAACATCAAGTAATCTGAACGGTTCAAAGTCAGAAATGGGTGTGGCTTAACTGAATATTCAGCAAGAGAAGGGTTTAATATCTCTATTAATCCATCCTATCTTAAGCCTAAGCTTAAGATTTGCTCCATTTAATGGATCATTATACCATGTTTTGTTGTTTTGGTAAAAGAGGGTTGACTATATGCAGTAAAATTCCGCTATTAAGACTAAATCTGCTTTTAAACGTTTTTTTGAGAAGGTTTCAGTTTTTCTTTCTGTGTGTTTTCTACACCCAGTGTCTCCTAATGAGAGACCACCTTTGTGACTGTTCAAAAGTGGTCTTATAGACCACTTTTGAACAGTCCAAAAGGTGGTCTTTAATATAGGAATTTTACTGTATATGAATTTGCCAGAAACAGAAAATTCTTAAATTCTTGGACAGGTCCACGCTCAAGGAAAGATAATAAAGAACAAGAGCTGTCACTATAGGTGACCAATGCCCCCCGTGGGAGCCAATTTCTGAGTTTTTGCAAAATTTCAAGGGGAGATAATTCAGCCAAAAAATGACAAGAGAGTTATGGCTCTTGGTCAGAATGTAGCCCTTGTGATGGTGAATAAGTGTGTGAAGTTTCATGGGGCTAGGTCAAATACTTTTGAAGTTATGATCAAGGTTAAAGTTTTTGTGACGGACAGACAGACAAACAAACAGACAGACAGGACAAACACTATATGCCCCCAAATCAAAGATTCTCGAGGGGCATAAAAAACTAGAAATGTGTCCAGACGACACAGATGCCCCCGCCAAGGGCCCCGCCTCACCCCGAAAATCCATGTTGCAACAAAGTGTGTGACCTTGTCATCAGGAACATTTGTGAGAAGTTATATTGTAATTGGTGAAAAAATGTAAGCGCTAGAGCAATGACAAAGTTTTTCTAAAAATAGCCACAGTGACCTTGACCTTGAAAGTCCAACTCCCTCGAGGTATTGTCATAAGGAACATTTGTGTGAAGTTATATTGAAATCAGTGAAGAAATGCAGTCGCTAGAGCGATGACAAAAGTTTTTCTAAAAATAGCCACAGTGACCCTGACCTTGAAAGTCGAAATCACTCGAGATATTGTCATAAGGAACATTTGTGTAAATTTATATTGAAATCGGTGAAGAAATGTAAGCGCTAGAGCGATGACAAAGTTTTTCTAAAAGTAGCCACAGTGACCCTGACCTTGAAAGTCGAACTTGCTAGAGATATTGTCATAAGGAACATTTGTGTGCAGTAATATTGAATTGGTGAAAAAATGTATGTGCTAGAGCAATGACAAAGTTTTTCTAAAAATAGCCACAGTGACCTTGACATTGATAGTCAAACTCGTTTGAGGTATTGTCATAAGGAACATTTGTGTGAAGTTATTTTGAAACCGGTGAAGAAATGCAGGCGCTAGAGCGATGACAAAGTTTTTCTAAAAATAGACACAGTGACCTTGACCTTGAAAGTCGAAATGGCTCGAGCTATTGTCATAAGAACATTTGTGTGAAGTTATTTTGAAATCGGTGAAGAAATGTAAGCGCTAGAGCGATGACAAAGTTTTTCTAAAAATAGCCACAGTGACCTTGACCTTAAAGCCATGACCTTGAAAGTTGAAAATGCTCGAGCTATTTTTATAAGGAACATTTGTGTGAAGTTATATTGAAATTAGTGAAGAAATGTAGGTGCTAGAGCGATGACAAAGTTTTTCTAAAAATAGCCACAGTGACCTTGACCTTGAGGTCATGGCCTTGAAAGACGAACTCGCTCGAGATATTGTCATAAGGAACATTTGTGTGAAGTTATATTGAAATCAGTGAAGAAATATAGGCGCTAGAGCTATGTTGTGCGAGGGGATAATTAAAAATTTTTAAGTCAGTGACCTTGACCTTGAGCTCATGGGCATGGGTGGGGGTATCGCTGAATAAAATGGACAGGTATCTAACATCATACCAAATATGAACTCAATCCATCGCACAATTTGGAAAATATCAACTCTTAAAATATCTAATTAAATTTCTAAGTCTGTGACCTTGACCTTGAAGCCATAGTCAGGAGTGGGGGTATTGCCAAATAAACAGTTGGACCTGTATCTATAATCATAGCATACATAAGCCAAATCCATAATATAGTTTGGAAAATTTGAGCTCTTTAAAATCTTTCACATTAAAATTGTCTAAGTCTGTGACCTTGAACTGGAGGTCATAGGCATGGGTTGGGGTATTTGCTGAATTAAACATTGTACCTATATCTACCATCATATGAACCAAAGCCATCATAAAAGTTCAGGTTCTACCAGGTACAAATACCTTAACTGGAGTCTTTAACATGGAAAATTTCTAAGTCCATGACCTTGACCTTGAGGTCATGGGCATGGGGTGGGGTATCGCTGAATAAAACTTTGGACCTATATCTATAATCATACCAAATATGAACCAATTCCATCAAACGGTTTGGAAAATATGAGTTCTAAAATGTTCAGGTTATCTGTTACAAAAACCTTAACCTGAGCCTTTAACATTGAAAATTTCTAAGTCTGTGACCTTGACCTTGAGGTCACAGGCATGGGTTGGGGTATTGCTTAATAAAACTTTGGACCTATATCTATCATCATACCAAAGATGAGCGGGTTCCATCAAATGGTTAGGAAAATATGAGTTCTAAAAGTTCAGGCTCTACCTGTTACAAAAACTTTAACCTGAGGTTACAGGATCATGTATGTACGTACGTACGTACACACACGTACAGACGGACGTACACATGTACGCACGTACGGAAAACCGAAAAACTATATGCCCCCGGCATCATATGATGCGGGGGCATAAAAAGAAATAAACTGCATCTTACCCCTTTGAAGGCCCTCCTCTAGGATCTTGGAATGTGGTAGATTTAGTGTTATGATCTACAAAATATCTAACACCCTCTGCCGTATACCTCATTTCCCAACCCTCAGGTAGTGGATCCTCTTGGATAATTCTGAAATAACATATTTGCATGCCAGACATCATTACAATTATACATCCGAAATCCCCAAAATAGGCATTTTTCTGGTGAAAATTTGTGATATTTTTCTCATTTGTACTCCAAACATAGGTTGAAGGTTCTCGTTAGAACCACCTCATTGAGGCGGTTCTAACAAGTACCCATAACATAGGTCTTGCAGCATAAATAAGGAAAATAATGTATACCTCCTAAACCCCACTTTTCTCTATATAAAATGGGTTTTTTGGGGATCTATATTTCACGGACTTGTTCATGTGATGTTTAACAAAAGTTTCGAACCAGCAGATGATAAAATCTTCAAATAGAGCTGTGTAACTAGCATGGACTCCAATCATCCTGGGTATCCATGCCATGCGGTCAGCTTCTTTTGGACAGCTTCAAAGGTGGTCTCTTACAAGAGGACTGTGTATGCGGTAAACACAAAGAAATAATAACTGCAACCTACTAAGTATGCAGAAAACACAAAGTGAGATCAGCAAAAACTCTATGCTATAGTGTTTGGAGGTACAGGCTGATCAGAGTCTTTGCTATTTAACAACTTGTCATTCACATAGTAAGATTACTGCTGTTGTGGTCAAATGTAGTTATCATTTGAGCCCCGCCAAGCGAATTTGTGTCTTCGAGCATTCCGTCATGACAAATTTTAACTGCGCATGCCCAGCTATTCAGAGGGGCCAGGGATAAGGCTTTCTGTCTGAAGGTTCCTCTTGATTCACTGCTTGTATGAGTGAGCAGCGAAGGTTCTGGCGAGACTGCGCGGATGCGCAGGCTCGCCTGAGCCTTTGCTGCTCACATAGGCAATAAGTACCAAAATCGCTTGACGGGGCCCATTTTATAAAGGTGTTTTATTTCTAATTATAGGGAAGGCAAAAGTAGTCTTTTATTTTAAAAATCTGATCCAGCTCCAGGTCTGCACTGTTTACCAGAGTCCTATTCTGATGATTCTCAAATAAAATGAGTTAACCTTTAAAATGCCATTCACAACAATTGTACATCTGCTTTGTCGTATGCTTGTTACTTTAAAAGTCATTGTTGCAAACAGTGTGGACCCAGATCAGACTGCTCCTCTAGGAGCAGTCTGATCTGGGGTTCACACTGTTTGCCTGTATGCAAAAATATAATCAAAAGGTTCGCAAGAAGAAGCAGCAGACGACATAAACAGACAACATTTCCAGATGAATTTTTCTTGGCATCTTAACCCTTATCCTGCTGTTCAGGACAACCCATACCTTTGCAAACAGTGTAGATCAAGATCAGATGGCTTCTGAAGAAGCCATCTGATGGCTTCTGAAGAAGCCATCTGATCAGGACCAACACTGTTTGACATTCAGTTTGTGAATTTGTAGGAATAAATGACATCAGGTAATCTGATTGGTTCACATTTAAAAACTGGGTGTGGCTAAATTAATTATGTTTGTTTGATTTTAAGTTGTACATCCCCATCAACACTGTAAAGGTCATTTTAGAGTCGTGGCTTCCAATTTTGTGGGACTTTTACCGCCCAATGAAACCAATAGGGCTTATAAGCTTGGATGGGCCGACTCGCACCGCATTGACTGGGCAGGCTAAGAGCCTCTAAGCGGTTTACCAGTACTCGTGTGCGGATCGGTTTCAGCTCTGCGTGTGTGTGTGAAATCGGGTTTATCGTCGCTTTCAACAATTTTTCAGTCATATCACGACGGTGTCTGGTTGCGACAGGGAGCTCAATGCTCACTTTTATAGTGCGGCCTCACTGAAATATCATGTCCCAGACACATTACATGATACCACACCCAGTCACATTATCCTGACACTGGGTTGACCAGTCCTAGCTCTACCCCATAAATCTGAGTGCTACGCAAGGAGCAGCTAGTACCATTTTTAACGACTTTGGTATGTCGCGGGCACTCTACCAACTGAGCTATCGGGGCCGGTTTCAGGTATGCGTGGAAGCATCAGGCAGCCCATCTATTTCTTCAAGCCCCAATGGGCTGGGGGCTAAAAATTAATTATGCAGCAGGATAAGGGTTAAGGGTTAACAACCCTTAATGCTCCCCATTATCTTTAGTTTTCGGAGTAACTTACCCCTGTGTTCTCGGATCCTCCCACTGGGTTGTTCTATTTTTATGGTTTACAAAATAAACACGACCATTAGCATCGGCTCTCTTCTCTGGAATGAAAGGAAAACAGCAGAATTAACCCACTGTGTACTAAATGGAATCTTTCACTTTATAAACAGCAGGAGTCCATTTCAAAATTAAAGGTGCATTATTGAGCTATCTGGAAAAAATGCTTCCAAAAATAAAATACATATAGCCGGTATTTTTCTTTAAAACAATACAATTCATGCATTTTATGCAAAAATGCGAACAATTATGATGGCAGGTAAACGAGTTTGACAGGGATTCCCTAAGTAGGTTTTGAACACTGGTTAGATCTATTTTTAGTTCGTGACAAAAATAGAATCCCCATATATGACATTATGCAACGTTCATTTTTGGCCTTGTTTGCTTAGGCCATGCCTGAATCGGAAAAAATATGACGCTGAATACCATGCCATAAGTAGCGACACTCAGAGACGATACTGTCTCCATGTATGTGTAAAGTGACAGATTTATTTTTAGAACAGAAATTCCGAACACATTTTCAGAGTGAAGGGTAAACACGAATGAAAACGACCATTTTCACAAAGTTCTGAAGCTGTATTTGGCTCCAAATGTGTACACATGACAAAGGAGTATGCATTGAAGATAAAAACCAGAACAAGCAAATTCGTTGAATTGATATCCCCCGCCGAATGGGTTTTTCGTGTAGAATGGCAAGAAAATATATCTGGCCAAAATTGAGGATGGTTCTAAGAAGCAAACTAGAGACAATGAGGAAGGGCCCCGCTGAACATTTACTCCCTGGATGAGAGGCTGTACCCTGACCTACTGACCTAATTATCAGTAGAGATTAACTTGTCTGTCAAAGTTGAGGTTTATTTACCTGTTATGTGGTTTCAAGGATACCAAAATAAAATTCGCGAATATTAAAAAAACCCGATATAATCACCGAATAGACAAAATTCCTCAATTTCAATCATTTAAGGGGAAATAACTCTGGACAAAAAAGTCAATCCAGGTAAATCCGAAAAAAAAATTGCGCGTGCATCACGGCAGCATAATAATACATATTTATTTCAAGTTTCATTTTATTCCATGCAATAGTTGCTGAGAAGCGGTTCCAGACAAAGTGAGACGACGAAAAATCCAGAATTTTAATCATTTAAGGGGCCATAACTCTAGCACAGGCACTTGGCCCGTTGATTTGTCCGAAAAAAAATGTCATGAGTAAAAAAAAAAAAAAAAAATCACATTTTTTTCATACTGGTATAGAAAGCTAGACAAGGTTCTCAACAAACCAGTGCCATTTTCTCGGTACATATAAAATGACAATTGGCAAAGGCATATTTCTTGACAAAGGAAGGTACATTTTGTATGAACTTCAACCTAAGACATGCAGAATTTCATCAAAATAATGCAGAACTCCTGCTTCAAGCCCCATCGTAGTCTAAACGTCAAATTACCCCGGATAAACCTTAGTAGGACAACTAACTGTCACACCCACTCAATTGTTTTTCACTGTTTCCCTGCGATTTCCAGCGGAAATTCGATAATGTCAGCACAAAAGCCAACATTTTTATAAATATCAATGAAGATGCTCTCACCTTATGCAAACGTTTTCTCCAGATAACCGTTATTACCAGCAATTTTCACCTATTTTCATGCGAGCAGGCATTTCTCTTTGGAATATTGTTTTCATTCTGATCTTGAAGATGATGTAATCTGCGAGCTGATTGGTCGAAATTTGGGAACTCCAACAATTTCGACCAATCAGCGCTCGGGTTACATCAGCTTCAAGATATAGAATGAAAACAACATTGCAACAAGAAATGCATGCTAACACACAAAAAAGGCGAAAATTGCTGGTAATAATGGTTAACTGGCGAAAACTTTTGCATTAGGTGAGAGCATATTCATTGATATTCCTAGGTGTATTTGCTTTTTTGCTGATATTATAGGATTTCAACAGGAAATCGCAGGGAAACGGTGAAAAACCATGAAGTTGGTGTGACAGTTAGTTGTCCTACTAAAGTCTACCCGGGGTAATTTGACGTGTAGATCACAATGGGGCTTGATCCAGGTGTTCTGCATTATTTTGTTGAAATTCTGCATGCCATAGGTTGAACTTCATACAAAATATACCTTCCTGTGTCAAAAAATGTGCCTGTGCCAATTGTCTTTTAATGTGTACCGAGAAAATGGTGCTGGTTTGTTGTGAACCTTGTCTAGCTTTCTATACCAGTATGAAAAAAATCTTTTTTTTTTTTTTTTTTTTTTTTACTCATGACATTTTTTTTCGGACAAATCAACGGGCCAAGTGCCTGTGAACTCTAGGTGTAAATAGTCAATCCGAAAAAAATTTGTGCGTGCATCACCACAGCATAATAATACATATTTATTTCAAGTTTCATATAATTCCATGCAATAGTTGCTGAGAAACAGTTCCCGACAAAAAAGTGAGACGACGAAAAATCCAGGATTACAATCATTTAAGGGGCCATAACTCTGGATGTAAAAAGTAAATCCGGAAAAAAAATGCGCGTGCATCACCACAGCATAATAATACATATTTATTTCAAGTTTCATTTAATTCCATGCAATAGTTGCTGAGAAACGGTTCCGGACAAAGTGAGACGACGAAAAATCCAGAATTTCGATCATTTAAGGGGCCATAACTCTGGATGTAAAAAGTCAATCCAGAAAAAAATTGCGCGTGCATCACCGCAGCATAATAATACATATTTATTTCACGTTTCATTTAATTCCATGCAATAGTTGCTGAGAAACAGTTCCGGACAAAGTGAGATGACGAAAAAATCCAGAATTTCAATCATTTAAGGGGCCATAACTCTGGATGTAAAAAGTCAATCCGAAAAAAAATTGCGCGTGCATCACTGCAGCATAATAATACATATTTATTTCAATTTTCATTTAATTCCATGCAATAGTTGCTGAGAAACGGTTCCGGACAAAGTGAGACGACGAAAAATCCAGAATTTCAATCATTCAAGGGGCCATAACTCTGGATGTAAAAAGTCAATCCGAAAAAAAATTGCGCGTGCATCACCACAGCATAATAATACATATTTATTTCAAGTTTCATTTAATTCCATGCAATAGTTGCTGAGAAACGATTCCGGACAAAAAAGTGTGACGGACGGACAGAAGGACGGACGGACGGACGGACGGACGGACGGACAACGCCAAAACTATATCCCTCCGCCTTCGGCGGGGGAGAAAAAAAAAATTGAGACCCGGTAGCTCAATAATGCACCTTTAAGGGGTTTCAGGTTCCCTTACTTTTTATTAAAAGAAATGATTGAAGGCCCTGAATATACGACGAGTTCTGCAGCCACTGATTTGGGCCTACACTGTTTGCCGATGACCTGGTGCCGAGGTTATAAAACTTCTTTTCATGCTCAACTCAGCTGAGCATGAAATTTGTAATACTCATAACTTTTAAAATAAAAACAAATCAGGCAATTTTTCTGCTCAGATCAGCACAGAATGTCATTTATCCTGCTCATAAATTTTAAAATGCCAACATTTGTTGGCATTTTAAAATTTATGAGCAGGATAAATTTCATGCTCAAGTGAGTTGAGCCTGAAAACAGTTTTATAACCTTGGGGCCTGATTTGGGGTTTCCCGCATAAAAAAGGTTAAATCAATATCACTGCTAAAAGATCATACTTTCTTTCATATCTTATAAATACCTATTTTTCAAGCTTAGCCCTTATCTTGCTGAATATTCATTTAAGCCACACCCATTTCTGTTTATCAACCAATCACATTACTTGATTTAATTTATCGGTACAAATTCATAAACTGAATGCCAAAAAGTGTAGATCCTGATCAGATGGCTTCTTCAGAAGCCAGATGGCTTCTTCAGAAGATCTGGATCTACACTGTTTGCAAAGATAGGGGTTGTCTTTAACAGCAAGATAAAGCTTAGATATCAATTCACTGGAGGACACTTTCACAAGATCAGCTTACCTAACCTAGCTCTTCCTGGGAAGAGGATTGTAGCTACGTGGATTCAATAATAGCACAACAGAAAACAACTTTCTACTGACCGTTCGAGGGCGGTTCTTCTGTTGTAGTCTTTAAGACCACTTTTGCACAGTCCCAAAGGGGCATTTCAAAGAAATGAAGCTGAAACTTTTAAATACAGTGAAATTCCGCTATTAAGACCTAAAATTAAGACTGATTCTGCTTCACAAAGCTTATTTAGTGGGTTGCAGTAACTCCTTCTTTGTGTTTTCTGCATACACTGTCCTCTGGGCAGAGACCATCTTTGGGACTGTTCAAAAGTGGTCTTAAGACCACTTTTGAACAGTCCCAAAGGTGGTCTTAATATAGGAAGTTTACTGTATGCTTTTAAAAGCATAATTTGTCTTAATTTTAGGTCTTTTTAATGGCCAAATTTCCTGTTTTTGCTTAATACAGGATAGTTTGCCTTTTCAAAAACTGAATGCATTCTTGGTTAAAACAGGTTGATTGCTTAATAAGGTGACCACTATGATAGGGTCTACTGTATCAGAACTTACCCCAGCCCTCTGGCAATGCTCCTAGTGAGTCGTTGCTCTGTTCTGGGACTGCCGGCATCGTGCTGTTAAACAGTGAACGGTTTTGTAACTGTTCGAACGCCTGCGTTCTGTTACTGGTGTTCCACTGCTGCCAGTTGGCAAGGTTCTGCACAAAATCCATACTGGGCCTCTGCCAAGTTGTAGTACGAGTGTTGTGGTCAACGTAGTACACACGACCTCGGCCATCCACTCTACGCTCCCAACTGTCGAGAATAAAGAGCAGCTACTGAATCTTACCATTAAGTAGTTAACTAGAAAATTGGTTTCAACTATGTCCCCAGCCCCCTCACCATTAATATAACTATTAAAAACTAATGACACCATAAACATAACTATTTTCAAACTATGTCCCCAGCCTCCTCACCATTAATATAACTTCAGCATTTGACCTTAAAAAACGAGGTCAAGGTCACCAAAATCTCATCAAATATTTTGTGGTTGAAATGATACATTGCAGCACACATTTGAACACTAAAACATAAAGAACTAGAAATGTGTCTAGACGACACAGATGCCCCCGCCCAGGGCCCCGCCTCACCCTGAAAATCCATGTTGCAACAAAATTTTCTAAGTCTGTGACCTTGACCTTGAGGTCATGGGCAGGGTCGGTTGTAATGCTGAATGAGACTTGGGACCTGTATCTCTCATCATTCCAAATATGAAGCCAATCTATAAATATGAGCCCTAAAACTGTAAAAGCTTAATAAGACTAAGTCTGTGACCTTGACCTTAAGGTCAGGGATGGGGGTATATACAACTTTGGACCTGTTACTATCATCATACCAAATATGAAGCAAATCTATATGGTTTGGTGAGAATGAGCTCTTAATAAACTTTAAACAAGAAAAATGCCTAATGGCATTATGGACGGGTTTTTTTTTTTCAGTATGGTTAGGATGGTGGTGGCATGGGTGGGTAGGGTGGGGTGTGCTGGTGTGGGGTAGGGTGGGGTGGAATGGGTTAGGAGTCGGGTGGGATGGGGTGGAATTTGTGGTGGGGTTGGGTGTGGGGTGTGATGGGGTGTGGTGGGGTTGTGGGGTGGGGTGGGGTGGGCTTGGGTGGGTGGGATGGGGTTAGGTCGGGTAAGGTGGGGAGTGGTGGGATGGGGTTGGGTTGGGGGTGGATTGGGGTTGTTTTGGGATGGGGGTGGGGTGGGGTTGTGGGGTAGGGTAGGGTATGCTAGGGTAGGGTGGGGTGGGTAGGGTATGTATATAAAACTAAGTATGCATGTATGTACAGAACAAATGCAATATCCTAAACCAGTAACAACTTTTTGTGTGTGTGGGGGGGGGGGGGGGGGGGGAATTTGTTTATGTGTTTTACGAAGGAAGAAAAAAAAAATAAAGTTTTTTCTATTTTTAGCTCTATTTTTAGCTCTAGTGGCCACTGATTTTAGCAATTTTGAAAAAGGGTCACCTAATGCACATTTCTGTAAAATAATTTTGAAATCGGGCCATTATCCCAGGAGGAGATGTCGTTTAAAGAAATTGTTGACGGACGACGGACATCAACTCACCTTGAGCACTTCGTGCTCAGGTGAGCTAAAAAAAGAACGAAAAAAAAAAAAAAAAAAAAAAAAAAGAAAATTCCATGCCTGTGCATGCATGTATGTATTATTACTAACAACTATCAGGGGAGGAAGATAATAATTGTTCATATGTGTTTATGGAGAGTGAGTGAGTGCTTGAGTTTTACGTCCCACCAACAGCTATGGTCATATGGAGACGGGACCTCGGTTTAAAGACTCATCCGAAAGTCTGGAGAAGCCCGGGATCGCTCCTGCGATCCCTGGTTTACAAGTCGAGTAGCGTAACCACTACACCACGGAGGCTTCTATGTGTGTTTATGGAGAAGACAAAAAATAAAGAAAAAAATGAATGAAAAAAGAAAGAAAAAAAAAAAAAGAACAGAAAAAAAAAAAAAAAAAAAAAAAAAAATGTCTCCACCGGGGTTTGAACTCACGCCCCTCAGATTCATAGTCAACAATAGGATCCGTAGTCCAGCACTCTATCCACTACACTGGCATTTGAAAAAAGGTTAACCAAAAGGTAAACCTGAAAAACGAAAGTTTGAAAAATGACAATTTCCGCCAAAATTTTAGTCTTTTGCGCCATTTATGGATAATACATGAAAGCGGTACCTCCACTTATGCATCAGTCCTGATATTAAAACAATCTGCTGCAGAATAGATGAAAAATATCACTTTGAAAAAAGGTTAACCAAAAGGTAAACCTGGGACGACGCCCGCCCGCCCGCCCGCCCGTCCGCCCGTCCGCCCGCCCGCCCGGACATCGCTATTTTAAGAGACAGATTTTTTTTAAAAACCCGTCCAATAAAAAATTTTCTTTGTCTGTGACCTTGACCTTTAGGGCATGTGTATGGGTTGGGGTATTGGACCTGTATCAATCATCATACCAAATATAAACTTAATTCATCATACGATTTGGAAAATATAAACTCTTAAAATATCTAATTAAAATTTCTAAGTCTGTGACCTTGACCTTGAGCTCATGGGCATGGGTGGGGGGTATCGCTGAATAAAATGGACAGGTATCTAACATCATATGAAATATAAACTCAATCCATCATACGATTTGGAAAATATCAACTCTTAAAATATCTAATTAAAAATTTCTAAGTCTGTGACCTTGACCTTGAAGCCATAGGCAAGAGTGGGGGTATTGCCAAATAAACATTTGGACCTGTATCTATCATCATAGCAAATATAAGCCAAATCCATAATATGGTTGGAAAATTTGAGCTCTTTAAAATTTTTAACATTAAAATTGTCTGAGTCTGTGACCTTGACCTTGAGGTCATAGGCATGGGTGATGGTATTGCTGAAAAAAACATTGTACCTATTTCTATCTTCATATGAACCAAAGCCATCATAAAAGTTCAGGTTCTACCAGGTACAAATACCTAAACTGGAGTCTTTAACATGGAAAATTTATAAGTCCATGACCTTGACCTTGAGGTCATGGGCATGGGTGGGGGTATCGCTGAATAAAACTTTGGACCTATATCTATAATCATACCAAATATGAACCAATTCCATCAAATGGTTTGGAAAATATGAGTTCTAAAATGTTCAGGTCTACCTGTTACAAAAACCTTAACCTGAGTCTTTAACATTGAAAATTTCTAAGTCTTTGACCTTGACCTTGAGGTCACAAGCATGGGTGGGGTATTGCTTAATAAAAATTTGGACCTATATCTATCATCATACCAAAGATGAACCAGTTCCATCAAATAGTTAGAAAAATATGAGTTCTAAAAGTTCAGGCTCTACCTGTTACAAAAACCTTAACCTGAGGTTACAGGATCACCTACTTACGTACGTACATACACACACACGTACAGACCAAACCTAAAAACTATATGCCCCCGGCATCATGCCGACGCGGGAGCATAATAAATGATCTTTCGAAGATAAGATACATTCAGAGGTAACCTCCACCTAGTTTAATCTTTTTTACTCTGAAAACATCACACAGTTTATCTAAGTGATTTTGGGTGGCAAGTATACAGCAGTCAAAGGGTTATTAAAATTGTAATCAGTTTCTGCTGGGGCAGCCCATACAGTGTGCTAATACCTCAAGCTTTTTAACTATCAAGTGTCTCAATCAATCCATGTGTTGTCATAGTGTTTTTATTTTTTTATTTTTTTTTTATTTGTAGAACTTTCGAACAGTTAGAGGACCATAAAGGGAAATTAGTGACTATACTAAATGTGTTACCCTCTTAATACTTTTTGTACCAAGTGGAATCTTCCTCCTTATACATAGCAGGAGCCCATTTCAAAATTTAGGTGTTCAGGTTGTATTTTCTTCAAAATTTATTTGGAAAATGACTGAACTTTTAGCAAACAGTGGAGGCCCTGATCAGATGCCGCATTCTGCAGCGTCTGATCTGGGCCTACACTGTTTGCCTGGGTACCCGTTTTGGGGTTTCCAGTACCAAATGGGTTAATATGGTTAACCTTTACTACTCTCTGGGCTGGTTCAGCAAACAACACATTGTTGGTATTTTTCCTAGAAAACAGGATTTGATATCGCATGCAAATTGTCTTCTGTGGTAATTTTCCTAGAAAACAGGATTTGATATCTCATGCAAATTTTCTCCTGTGGTATTTTTCCTAGAAAACAGGATTTGATATCTCATGCAAATTTTCTCCTGATTTTTCCAAGACAACAGGATTTGAGATCTCATGCAAATTGTCTCCTGTGGTATTTTTCCTTGAAAACAGGACTTGACATCTCTTTACTTGTCTCTACAGAGACAATTTGCATGAGATGTCAAATCCTGTTTTCTGGGGGAAAAAAAAAGAAAAATATTTTCAAGTGTCATGTGCTGAAAAGAATATAAAGCATGCAGAGCGCTAACGCTTCTTGGTCAGGTCAACTGAGTTCCAAACCCAGGGCTAGTTGTTTAAAGCATCGTTAGCTTAACGAGCTCGTTAGTGGTCAAATTGTTAACTGTTCTAGCAAGTACAGTATATAAAATTTTGGAATATTTGCTGAAAAAAATGTGAGCAGCTTTTGCAAATGCAAAAGCTGCTCACATTTTTTCAGCAAAAATATTAGTATAATTGCCATATTTAATGATTAGTTTTAACAATATGTTAACTAACCATGTCGTGAGTTTTGAACAACTGGCCCCAGGAAGTCAACTGACTTGCATATTCGGAAGTCAACTGATTTCCTTATTAGGAAGTCATGTTACCGCTTGGGCTGTCCAAAACTAACATCAGTCCTGATATTAAAACAATGTCATTAGCTAATGTATCACTAAAACACTGATCATTAAAAATGGCAAATATGCTAATATTTTTGCTGAAAAAAGTGAGTAATCTTTTCAAATGCAAAAGTTACTCACACATTTTTTTTCAGCAAATATATTTTGCGCATCAGGTACTGTAGTAGCTAGACTATTTAACATTTTTGCCATTAATTATATACTAGTGGACTCTTCTGTTGCGATATGTTGGACAAGTCCATTTGCCAAGTAAGGGGTGTCAGGCCTATTTTTTCGTTTTCATTCTAGTTTTGCGGGAAAATTCTGTTAGCAAATAGTGCTGGCCCTAACCAGATGCCGCGTTCTGCAGCGTCTGATCAGGGTCTGCACTGTTTGCCAAGGTACCCCTTTAGGGGTTTCCCGCATGCAATGGGTTAATGAGTTTGTTAAGCTAACAATGCTTTGAAAACTGGGCTCTGGTAAACTGACAGCCTTTTGGGGCTCCCTTTAAAGTGTATTAACTTTTCTTAGCAACAAAACTTACCCTGAAGGCAGAGGTTGTGGTCTCTCCCATGTCGTAGTTCTTGTATTATGATCAACATAGTAATGGCGTCCATGGGGGTCTTGTCTTGTCTCCCAGCTGTAACAGGAAAAAGTCCATGAGTATAAACAAGAGGGCCATGATGGCCCTGGATCGCTCACCTGATCCATAGAGTAACAAGTGGGCCCCGGGGACCCGAGGGCTTTGATGTGCATAATGTTGAGGGAGGTTTCAAAAGGCGAAGCTTCATACCAAATATCAACAAAGGCTATAATTTGAACAATCTTGGCAAAGGTCCACTAAATGAAGCTACACACCAAGTATCAAAGACCTGGGCCTTGCAGTTTCAGAGAAGAAGATTTTTTTAAAGATATTCCCTACATAAGCCTATGTAAAGCCAAATGGGGAAGGGCATTTTTGGCCTCAGGGCTATAATTTAAACAATCTTGATTGAGGTCCACTAGATGAAGCTTCACACCAAATATCAAATTCCTGGGCCTTGCAGTTCCAAAGAAGAAGATTTTCAAAGATTATCTCTTTATAAGTCTATGTAAAACCAAAGGGCCACAGGGCGGGGCTATAATTTGAACAATCTTGGTAGAGGTTCACTAGATGAAGCTCTGTAACAAATATCAAAGACATGGGCCTTGCAGTTCCAGAGAAGAAGATTTTTAAAGATTTCCCTATATAAGTCTATGTAAAACCAAAGGGGCTCGGGGTGGGAGCATTTTTGGCCCCAGGGCTACAATTTGAACAATCTTGATAGAGGTCCACTTGATGAAATTTAACACCAAATATCAAAGACCTAGGCCTTGTGGTTTCACAGAAGAAGATTTTTAAAGATTTTCCCTATATAAGTCTATGTAAAACCAAAGGGCCCCAGAGCGGGGGCATTTTTGGTCTCAGGGCTATAATTTGAACAATCTTGGTAGAGGTCAACTAGATGAAGCTTCATACCAAATATCAAAGACCTAGGCCTTGTGGTTTCAGAGAAGAAGATCCTTCAAGATTTTCCCTATATAAGCCTATGTACAACCAAAGGGCTCCGAGGCGGGTGCATTTTGGCCCCAGCACTATAATTTGAACAATCTTGGTAGGGGTCAACTAGATGAAGCTTCATACCAAATATCAAAGACCTAGGCCTTGTGGTTTCAGAGAAGAAGATCCTTCAAGATTTTCCCTATATAAGCCTATGTACAACCAAAGGGCTCCGAGGCGGGTGCATTTTGGCCCCAGCACTATAATTTGAACAATCTTGGTAGGGGTCCACTAGATGAAGCTTCATACCAAATATCAAAGACCTGGGCCTTGCGGTTTCAGAGAAAAGAGTTTTAAAGATTTTCCCAATACAAGAGGCTCAATGAGCCTAACCGCTCACCTGAGGAACATTTTAGTTAGCTGTTATGCTTCTCATGAACTTTAATCATGATTGGCCAAGTGACTTTAAAGTTACAGTCGACGCTCGTTATCTCGAACCTCACGGGACCCGATAGAAAAGTTCGAGTTATCCGTGTACCTCACATGCATGTCAGAGCCCATTATTTGCCGTGATATGCTTGGTATTCTTGGTTATTTTAGAGTAATATCACTTGCATGCACAGCTGATTGAGTTTTTAAAATTTGTTAATGAAAGTAATGGAGCTTGTCGAAGTATAGCTATTATAAAAGATTTCTCATATGTTTTGTTGTCTTTAAATTCCTGTACCCATATAAGCTAAAATAGATATGTACTTAAATGGACCGGTTCCCCGCTTGTGAATGCAATGATGCAATGCTTATATCACTTCGGTGAGCAGAACATGCTATATGTCATACGGTAGTCCCTCATGGTCCTGCCGAGAAAGTTGGTCATGTACAATCTTTTTACAATCTACAGTGTTTGTATGTGCATTGGGACAAGGGACAGTACCGGTACTCAATTTTGACACTAATGATGACTACGTAAAACAACCAATTAAAGAGCCCTGTCATACCTAATCGTACATTAATACAAATCGGAGCCGGCTTTTATCACGGAAATCCTGGAAATCATTGAAACGAGACACAGTTAAGATCAAAGGTTGAGCACTGCGTGTCAGTCTTTATTACACACACATGATTTTCGTAATAGCGGTAAAGGTATTGTTTGCACTAATTTTAATTGCAAACGCACCTGGACAAATTGGAAAATTAAAAATATATATTGATGAACTGTTTTGTAAAGGTCTATTATTATTTTCTTTACCTGAAAGACCGGCGGCATCGTTTATTTTTTATATTTTTTTCCCTTCCTTCTTTACGTCATGAATCCCGGTTCGACATACGCAGTAGTAAAAACAGTGAACAAGAGGGCCATGATGGCCCTGGATCGCTCACCTGATCCATAGAGTAAGAAGTGGGCCCCGGGGAGGGCCATTATTGACCCCAGGGCTATAATGTGCATAATGTGGAGGGAGGTCTAAATAGGTGAAGTTTCATACCAAATATCAACAAAGGCTATAATTTGAACAATCTTGGTAGAGGTCCACAAGATGAAGCTTCACACCAAATATCAAAGACCTTGGCCTTGCGGTTTCAGAGAATAAGAATTTTTAAAGATGTTCCTTACATGTATATAAGCCTATGAAAAACCAAAGGGCCCCAGAGCAGGGGCATTTTTGGCCCCAGCACTATAGTTTGAACAATCTTGATAGAGGTCCATTAGATGAAGCTTCACACCAAATATCAAAGACCTGGGCCTTGCGGTTTCAGAGAAGAAGATTTTTAAAGATTTCCCTATATATGTCAGTGTAAAACCAAAGGGTCTCAGAGCGGGGGCATAGGGCTATAATTTTAACAATCTTGATAGAGGTACACTAGATGAAGCTTCATACCAAATATCAAAAACTTGGGCCTTGCGGTTTCAGAGAAGAAGATTTTTAAAGATTTCCCCTGTATAAGCCCATGTAAAACCAAAGGGCCCTGAGGCGGGGGCATTTTTGGCCCCAGCCCTATAATTTGAAAAATCTTGGTAGGGGTCCACTGGATTAAGCATCATACCAAATATCAAAGACCTGGGCCTTGCGGTTTCAGAGAAGATTTTTAAAAATTTTACCTATATAAGCCAATGTAAAACCAAAGGGCCCCGGGCCGGGGGCATTTGTGGCCCCAGCATTATAATTTGAACAATCTTGGTAGGGGTCCACTAGATGAAGCTTCATACCAAATATCAAAGACCTGGACCTTGCGGTTTCAGAGAAGAAGATTTTTAAAGATTTTCCCTATATAAGTCCATGTAAAACCAAAGGGCCCCGGGCGGGGGTATTTTTGGCCCCAACACTATAATTTGAACAATCTCGGTAGGGGTTCACTAGATGAAGCTACACACCAAATATCAAAGACCTGAGCCTTGCGGTTTCAGAGAAGAAGATTTTCCCTATATAAGCCCATGTTAAACCAAAGGGCCCTGGGGCAGGGGCATTTTTGGCCCCAGCATTATAATTTGAACAATCTTGGTAGGGGTCCACTAGATGAAGCTTCATACCAAATATCAAAGACCTCGGCCTTGTGGTTTCAGAGAAGAAGATTTTTTAAGGGTTCGGTGAAAAAATCTATTTTTGGCTCCTGTGACCTAGATGTGCAACGGACCGGAAGGATTTGAACAACTTTGAAAGGGGACCATCTAAGGATCATTCCTGTGAAGTTTGGTCAAAATCCAATCAGTGGTTTAGGAGGAGATGTCGTTTGAAGAAATTGTTTACGCACGGATGACAGACAAAAAGTGATCCTAATATAAAACACAAGAGGGCCATGATGGCCCTGGATCGCTCACCTGATCCATAGAGTAACAAGTGGGCCCTGGGGAGGGCCATTATTGAACCCAGGGTTACAATGTGCATTATGTTGAGGGTGGTCTAAAAAGGTGAAGCTTCATACCAAATATCAACAAAGGCTATAATTTGACCAATCTTGGCAAAGGTCCAATAGATGAAGCTACATACCAAATATCAAAGACCTGGGCCTTGCGGTTTCAGAGAAGATTTTTTTAAAGATATTTCCAACATAAGCCTATGTAAAACCAAATGGCCCCAGGGCTGGGCATTTTTGGCCTCAGGGCTATAATTTAAACAATCTTGATAGAGGTCCACTAGATGAGGCTTCACACCAATTATCAAAGACCTGGGCCTTGCTGTTTCAGAGAAGAAGCTTTTCAAAGATTATTTCAATATAAGTCTATGTAAAACCAAAGGGTCTCGGGGTGGGGGCATTTTTGGCCCAAGGGCTATAATTTGAACAATCTTGATAGAGGTCCACTAGATGAAATTTCACACCAAATATCAAAGACCTAGGCCTTGTGGCTTCATAGAAGAAGATTTTTAAACATAGATAAGTCTTACAAAGTCCCTTTATAAGTCTATGTAAAACCAAAGGGCCACGAGGCGGGGGCATTTTTGGTCTCAGGGCTACAATTTGAACAAACTTGGTAGAGATCCACTAGCTGAAGCTTCATACCAAATATCAAAGACCTAGGCCTTGTGGTTTCAGAGAAGAAGATTTTTCAAGATATTCCCTATATAAGTTTATGTAAAACCAAAGGGCCCCGGAACGGGGGCATTTTTGGCCCCAGGGCAATTATTTGAACAATCTTGGTAGAGGTCCACTAGATGAAGCTTCATACCAAATATCAAAGACCTGGGCCTTGCAGTTTCTGAGAAGATTTTTAAAGATTTTCCCTATATAAGCCTATATAAAACCTAAGGGCCCCGGGGCGGGGGCATTTTGGGCCCCAGCACTATAATTTGAACAACCTTGGTAGGGGTCCACTAGATGAAGCTTCATACCAAAGAGCAAAGACCGAGGCCATGCAGTTTCAGAGTAGAAGATTTTTAAAGATTTTCCCTATATAAGCCCATGAAAAACCAAAGGGCCCCGGGGCGGGGGCATTTTTGGCCCCAGCACTATAATTTGAACAATCTTGGTAGGGGTCCACTAGATGAAGCTTCATCCCAAATATCAAAGACCTGGACCTTGTGGTTTCAGAGAAGAAGATTTTTAAATTAATTTCCGATAAAAACCCATGTAAAACCAAAGGGCCCCGGGGCGGGGGCATTTTTGGCCCCAGGACTATAATTTGAACAATCTTGGTAGGGGTCCACTAGATGAAGCTTCATACCATATTTCAAAGATCTGGGTATTGCGGTTTCAGAGAAGAAGATTTTTTAAGTTTTTGGTGAAAAAAATCTATTTTTGGCTCCTGTGACCTAGATGTTCAACGGACCCGAACCATTTGAACAACTTTGAAAGGGGTCCACCTAAGGATCATTCCTGTGAAGTTTGGTCAAAATCCGATCAGTGGTTTAGAAGGAGATGTCGTTTGAAGAAATTGTTTACGCACGGATGACAGACAAAAAGTGATCCTAATATTAATCACAAGAGGGCCATGATGGCCCTGGATCGCTCACCTGATCCATAGTGTAACAAGTGGGCCCCAGAGAGGGCCATTATTGGCCCCAGGGCTTTAATGTGCATAATGTTGAGGGAGGTCTTAAAGGTGAAGCTTCATACCAAACATCAACAAAGGCTATAATTTGAACAATCTTGGCAAAGGTCCACTAGATGAAGCTACACATCAAATATCAAAGACCTGGGCCTAGCGGTTTCAGAGAAGAAGATTTTTAAAGATTTTGCCAATATAAGCCTATGTAAAACCAAAGGGCCCCGGGACGGGGGGCATTTTTTGCCCCAGCACTATAATTTGAACAATCTTGGTAGGGGTCCACTAGATGAAGCTTCATACCAAATATCAAAGTCCTGGGCCTTGTGGTTTCAGAGAAGAAGATTTTTGAAGATTTTCCCTATATAAGCCTATGTAAAACCAAAGGGCCCCGGGGCGGGGGCATTTTTGGCCCCAGCACTATAATTTGAACAATCTTGGTAGGGGTCCACTAGATGAAGCTTCATACCATATATCAAAGACCTGGGCCTTGTGGTTTCAGAGAAGAAGATTTTTAAAGATTTTCCCTATATAAGTCAATGTAAAACCAAAGGGCCCCGTGGCAGGGGCATTTTTTTGTCCCAGCACTATAATTTGAACAATCTTGGTAGGGGTCCACTAGATGAAGCTTCATACCAAATATCAAAGTCCTGGGCCTTGTGGTTTCAGAGAAGATTTTTTGAGATTTTCCCTATATAAGCCTATGTAAAACCAAAGGGCCCGGGGCTGGGGCATTTTTGGCGCCAGCACTATTATTTGAACAATCTTGGTAGGGGTCCACTAGATGAAGCTTCATACCAAATATCAAAGACCTGGGCCTTGTGGTTTCAGAGAAGAAGATTTTTAAAGATTTTACCTATATAAGCCAATGTAAAACCAAAGGGCCCTGTGGCGGGGGCATTTTTTGTCCCAGCACTTTAATTTGAACAATCTTGGTAGGGGTCCACTAGATGAAGCTTCATACCAAATATCAAAGTCTTGGGCCTTGTGGTTTCAGAGAAGAAGATTTTTAAAGATTTTCCCTATATAAGCCTATGTAAAACCAAAGGGCCCCGTGGCGGGGGCATTTTTGGCCCCGGCACTATTATTTGAACAATCTTGGTAGGGGTCCACTAGATGAAGCTTCATACCAAATATCAAAGACTAAGGCTGACACGATTAATCGTATAATCGATTAATCGATCGATAATTTCCACAAAAATGATTATCATTTCTGATTTGCTTTTAATCGATTACTTGATAGGTACAATTTACTACCCAAAGTCATGCCTAAAATAGCTGAATGAGTGGCAAACAGTGCAGACCCTGATGAGACGCCGCATTATGCGGCGTCTCATCTGGGTCTACACTGTTTGCTCAGGCCTGTCTGTTCAAATAAACATTGGTAAAATGCAACATATGGTAAGAGCCATGCTCAGACAGAAAGCCAGACAGGTAAAATTATGACAAAAACCAAAGCGATTACTAATCGATTATCGATCGCAGTGACATGACTGATAATCGATTATCTTTTCAGCTCCGATTAGCCAGCCCTATCAAAGACCTGGGCCTTGTCGTTTCAGAGAAGAAGATTTTTATAGATTTTCCCTATATAAGCCTATGTAAAACCAAAGGGCCCCGTGGCGGGGGGCATTTTTTGTCCCAGCACTTAAATTTGAACAATCTTGGTAGGGGTCCACTAGATGAAGCTTCATACCAAATATCAATTAACTGGGCCTTGTGGTTTCAGAGGAGAAAATTTTTAAAGATTTTCCCTATATAAGCCTATGTAAAACCAAAGGGCCCCTGGGCGGGGGCATTTTTGGCCACAGCACTATAATTTGAACAATCTTGGTAGGGGTCCACTAGATGAAGCTTCATACCAAATATCAAAGACCTGGGCCTTGTGGTTTCAGAGAAGAAGATTTTTAAAGATTTTCCTTATATAAGCCTATGTAAAACCAAAGGGCACGGGGCAGGGGCATTTTTGGCCCCAGCACTATAATTTGAACAATCTTGGTAGGGGTCCACTAAATGAAGCTTCATACCATATATCAAAGACCTGGGCCTTGTGGTTTCAGAGTAGAAAATTTTTAAAGATTTTCCCTATATAAGCCTATGTAAAACCAAAGGGCCCCGGGGCGGGGACATTTTTGGCCCCAGCACTATAATTTGAACAATCTTGGTAGGGGTCCACTAGATGAAGCTCAATACCAAATATCAAAGACCTGGGCCTTGTGGTTTCAGAGAAGAAGATTTTTATAGATTTTCCCTATATAAGCCTATGTAAAACCAAAGGGCCCCGTGGTGGGGGCATTTTTTGTCCCAGCACTATAATTTGAACAATCTTGGTAGGGGTCCACTAGATGAAGCTTCATACCAAATATCAAAGTCCTGGGCCTTGTGGTTTCAGAGAAGAAGATTTTTAAAGATTTTCCCTATATAAGCCTATGTAAAACCAAAGGGCCCCTGGGTGGGGGCATTTTTGGCCCCAGCACTATAATTTGAACAATCTTGGTAGGGGTCCACTAGATGAAGCTTCATACCAAATATCAAAGACCTGGGCCTTGTGGTTTCAGAGAAGAAGATTTTTAAAGATTTTCCCTATATAAGCCAATGTAAAACCAAAGGGCCCCGTGGCGGGGGCATTTTTTGTCCCAGCACTAGTACTAAAATTTGAACAATCTTGGTAGGGGTCCACTAGATGAAGCTTCATACCAAATATCAAAGTCCTGGGCCTTGTGGTTTCAGAGAAGAAGATTTTTAAAGATTTTCCCTATATAAGCCTATGTAAAACCAAAGGGCCGCGGGGCGGGGGCATTTTTGGCCCCAGCACTATAATTTGAACAATCTTGGTAGGGGTCCACTAGATGAAGCTTCATACCAAATATCAAAGACCTGGGCCTTGTGGTTTCAGAGAAGAAGAATTTTAAAGATTTTCCCTATATAAGCCTATGTAAAACCAAAGGGCCCCAGGGCGGGGGCATTTTTGGCCCCAGCACTATAATTTGAACAATCTTGGTAGGGGTCCACTAGATGAAGCTTCATACCAAATATCAAAGACCTGGGCCTTGTGGTTTCAGAGAAGAAGATTTTTTAAGTTTTTGGTGAAAAAAATCTATTTTTGGCTCCTGTGACCTAGATGTGCAATGGACCGGAACCATTTGAACAACTTTGAAAGGGGACCACCTAAGGAGCATTCCTGTGAAGTTTGGTCAAAATCCGATCAGTGGTTTAGGAGGAGATGTTGTTTAAAGAAATTGTTTACGCACGGACGCACGGACGCACGCACGACGGACGACGGACAAAAAGTGATCCCAAAAGCTCACCTCGTCACTACGTGACGGTGAGCTAAAAATATATTCAGGGACTGAAAATGATGGGCGAGATAGCCGAAGTGTCAACTAAAAAAAAAGTAGTCCGTCACATGCTAAGTTGAAATACGATAAATATATAGGGGAAATATACGGGACTTAGAAATCGGTTCGACATAAGTGATAGGATCGAGATAGGCGAGGTTGAGATAACGAGAGTCAACTGTATACTTATTTGAAAATGTGAATGGACGCCGGATGCCAGACCATTGGCATACTAATACCTCACATGAGCCTTCGGCTCAGGGGAGCTAATAATACTAGCGGTTTCAGAGAAGAATTTTTAAGCTTTTCTTTCCATTATAAGTCTATGGGGGCTAAGGGGCCCCGCGGTGTGGCCAGTTTAGACCCCAGGGGCATGACTGGCACAATTTATGTAGGGGACCACTTGACATTGCTTCATGCTTAATATGTAAGCTCTGGGCCTAGTGGTTTCAGAGAAGAAGGTTTTTTAAGCTTTTTTTTTTCATTATAAGTCAAGTGGGGCAAAGGGGCCCTGGGATGTGGCAAGTTTAGACCCCAGGGGCATGATTGGCACAATTTATGTAGGGGACCACATGACATTGCCACATGCTTAATATATATGCTCTGGGCCTAGTGGTTTCAGAGAGGAAGAATTTTTAAGCTTTTTTTTCCATTATAAGTCTATGGGGGCTAAGGGGCCCAGGGAGTGGCCTGTTTAGACCCCAGAGGCAAGGTTGGCAAAAAACCGGTCAATACTCATATTGACCGGGCCGGTGGTCAATACTGGTTTTAACCAGTCAATACTGGTCAATACTGGTAAATAGTGGTTGATTGGTCGATTGAAATCTAGGTGGTCATATAAAGATCTGTTCATGGGTCAAACCATGCATACTCTTTCCATTACCAGTATCATTAAGAAATGTAAACTAACCGGGCCAGAGGCATGAATGGCATAATTTATGTAGAGGACCACTTGACATAGCTACATGTTTAATATGTAAGCTCTGGGCCTAGTGGTTTCAGAGAAGAAGAATTTTTAAGCTTTTCTTTCCATTATAAGTCTATGGGGGCTAAGGGGCCCCAGGGTGTGGCCAGTTTAGACCCCAGGGGCATGATTGGCACAATTTATGTAGGGGACCACTTGACATTGCTTCATGCTTAATATGTAAGCTCTGGGCCTAGTGGTTTCAGAGAACAAGATTTTTTTAAGTTTTTTTTTTTTTTTCATTTTAAGTCAATGGGGGCTAAGGGGCCCTGGGATGTGGCCAGTTTAGACCCCAGGGGCATGATTGACACAATTTATGTAGGGGACCACATGACATTGCAACATGCTTAATATATATGCTCTGGGCCTAGTGGTTTCAGAGAAGAAGAATTTTTAAGCTTTTTTTCCGTTATAAGTCTATGGGGGCTAAGGGGCCCAGGGAGTGGCCTGTTTAGACCCCAGAGGCATGAATGGCACAATTTATGTAGGGGACCACTTGACATAGCTACATGTTTAATATGTAAGCTCTGGGCCTAGTGGTTTCAGAGAAGAAGATTTTTTAAGCTTTTTTTTTTCCATTATAAATCTATGGGGACTAAGGGGTCCGGGCGTGTTTATGAAGGGGACCACTTGACATTGCTACATGCTTTATATGTATGCTCTGTGCTTAGTGGTTTCAGAGAAGAAGATTTTTTAAGCTTTTTTTTTTCCATTATAAGCCTATGGGGGCTAAGGGGCCCCACGGCGTTGCCAGTTTAGATCCCAGGAGCATGATTGGCACAATTTATGTAGGGGACCACTTGACATTGCTACATGCTTAATATGTAAGCTCTGGGCCTAGTGGTTTCAGAGAAGAAGATTTTTTACGCTTTTTTTCCATATAAGTCTTTGGGGGCTAAGGGACCCCGGGGTGTGGCCAGTTTAGACCCCAGGGGCATGATTGGCACAATTTATGTAGAGGACCACTTGACATTGCTACAGGCTTAATATGTAAGCTCTGTGCCTAGCGGTTTCAGAGAAGAAGATTTTTTAAGCTTTCTTTTTTCCATTATAAGTCTATGGGGGCTAAGGGACCCCGGGGTGTGGGCAGTTTAGACCCCAGAGGCATGATTGGCACAATTTATGAAGGGGACCACTTGACATTGCTACATGCTTCATATGTAAGCTCTGGGCCTAGTGGTTTCAGAGAAGAAGATTTTTAAGTTTTTCCCATTGTAAGTCTATGGGAGCTATATGTTGCCATGGCAACAAGAGTTTCCATCTGATCTGCCCTAAAACATAATGCATCTTTTCCAACCTGATAATGCTTCTCATGAAATTTAATCATGATTGGCCAACTGGCTTTAAAGATATACTTAGTTGAAAATGTGAATGGACGACGGACACCGGACCATTGGCATACTAATACCTCACATGAGCCTTCGGCTCAGGTGAGCTAATAATCCTATGTAAAACCAAAGGGAACAATCTTGGTAGGGGTCCACTAGATGAAGCTTCATACCAAATATCACTGACCTGGGTCTTGTGGTTTTAGAGAAGAAGATTTTTTAAGTTTTCAGTGAAAAAAAATCTATTTTTGGCTCCTGTAACCTAGATGTGCAACGGACCGGAACCATTTGAACAACTTTGAAAGGGGACCACCTAAGGATCATTCCTGTGAAGTTTGATCAAAATCCGATCAGTGGTTTCGAAGATGTCGTTTGAAGAAATTGTTTAGGCATGGATGCACGGACGATGGACAAAAAGTGATCCCAAAAGCTCACCTTGTCACTACCTGACGGTGAGCTAAAAAGGAAGCAGCTTTCTAGGTTTTCCTATTTGTTTGTTTGTTTGTATTGGAGTTTTAATGGCCCAGTCAACACTATTTAGGTCATTTTTGAGTCGGTCAGTTTACCTATCAACACTTGTCCTGGGCAGGCTTATACGTAAGCGGTTAACCGGTACAGTGCATATTCTTTCTCCTGAAACTGACAACTGCCCTTCTTGAATCAGCGTAAGGGAGAGAATGACCATAGAAAAGATTTCATAATCAATCAATCAGCGGAAGGGAGAGAATGGCCATAGGAATGATTTCATAATTAATCTCCACGAAAGAATGTTGCCGACCCCGGCAGGTATCCTGATTAACGGTTTTTGTATTCAGAGGCTTATCTGAAAGAACAAATAGCTCCCAGAGGGAGCAACTTTTTTACTTTAAAAGAAAACTTTCAGAGGGAGCTACTTTAAAAGAAGGCTTGCCGTGCAAGAAATAGCTCCCGGAGGGAGCAACTTCTTTACTTTAAAAGAAGGCTTTCCACTAAAGAAATAGCTCCCAGAGAAAGCAAATTCTTTACTTTAAAAGAAGGCTTGCCATTAAAAAAATAGCTCCCAGAGGGAGCAACTTCTTTACTATAAAAGGAGGCTTGCCATTTAAGAAATAGCTCCCACAGGAAGCAACTTCTTTACTTTGAAAGAAGGCTTGCCATGCAAGAAATAGCTCCCAGAGGAAGCAACTTCTTTACTTTAAAAGAAGGCTTGCCATTTAAGAAATAGATCCCAGAGAAAGCAACTTCTTTACTTAAAAAGGGAACTTGCCATTTTTGAAGTAAAAGCTCCCAGAGGGAGAAACTTCTTTACTTTAAAAGAAGGCTTGCCATGCAAGAAATAGCTGTCAGAGGAAGCAACTTCTTTACTTTAAAAGAAGGCTCGCCATTAAAGAAATATCTCCCAGAGGGAGCAACTTGTTTACTTTAAGAGAAGGCCCATCTTTTGAGTTCATTCCATGAAGGAAAGCAATCCTTCTACACAATTCTGCCGAAGTCAGTCAAGCCTGCGGTTGCCTAACCTTATACCATTTTTAGAAATGGACTTGAACATTAAGGCAAAATCTAGTGTTGACACAAACTTTGATGGCCAGATGAACAAATGCATGCACAAATCGAAAACAAGATCACAATATCTTGCCATACCAGAGACAAGTGCGACAAAAGCAGTGTCTGTTTTGGAGTTTTAGCAAACTTAACCCAACCATACATTTGTTCAGACAGGCTTAGTCCTTCTCAGTACAATTTGTTAACCAATTCAGTACAAGTTCTTTCCTCAGTAATTTAAGGGGAATGGGAACACCTGGCAGATTTTTCCGCCATTTTTCAAAGGGAGACAATTTTCGGGACTTCCTGTTCGCTTTTCTGTAAGCCCTGTACCAATGAAAAAGGGGTCAACTCTTAAAGGAAAGAATTTGCTCCTCAGGAGCCAATTCTTTCCTTTAAGTGTTGACCCCTACTGATAAAGGAGACAAAAATAGTTTTGCAAGAGTTGCCTCCCCTGAAGGTGATCCCATTCCCCTAAAGACTGTCCTTCTTGAACCTTTAAGAAGGGAGAGAATGACAACGACAACAATTTCATGATCTAGCTCCCTGAAACAATGTAGCTGGATCCTGTAAAGACTGAAACGCGACCACAACACGCATCTAAGCCAAAAACCCTGTCAGTTAAAAACAATCGTGTTACACATGTATATCCAGACAATAATGTATAAATTATGGTAATTTTTTTATATAATCCAATCACTGAATGTAGAAAAAGTGAAAAACAAAAACACTGATCCAACCAGTATATCAAAACCACATGCACATCCTCATACCATGAAGAAATCACGTTTTTTTCTTCTTTGTTTTGTATTGGAGTTTAACGGCCTAGTCAACACTACTTAGGTAATTTTTGAGCCGGTCAATTTACCTATCCACACTCTACCTGGGCAAGCTTATATGTAAGTGGTTAACCAGTACAGGTTATTTTTTTTGCAGCAGACGACATTTTGAAATAACTTTCTAATTTTCGCAAAAAACAGCATTTGACAAATCATGCAAATTGTCTCCACAGGAAACAATTTGCATGAGATGTCAAGTTCTTTTTTCTGGGAAGAAGAAGAAAAATATCAACAATGTGTTGTCTGCTGAATTAGCCTAGAGTGGAAAAGGTAAACGAGCTCGTTAGGAGGGCTGACACGATTAATCATATAATTAATTAATCGATCGATAAATTCCACAAAAATGATTATCATTTCTGATTTGCTTTTAATCGATTACTTGATAGGTACAATTTACTACCCAAAGTTATGCCTAAACTAGCTGGATGAGTGGCAAACAGTGCAGACCCTGATGAGACGCCGCAGAATGCGGCGTCTCATCTGGGTCAACACTGTTTGCTCAGGCATGTTTGTTCAAATATACATATGATAAAGTGCAACATATGGTAAGAGTCATGCTCAGATAGAAAGCCAGACAGGTAAAATTATGACAAAAACCTTAGCGATTACTAATCAATTATCGATCACAACGACAGGACTGATAATCGGTTATCTTTTCACTACAATTATCCAGCCCTACTCATAAGTGGTCACACTGTTAGCTGTTCTAGCAAGTACAATATCTAAAATTTTGGTATTTTTGCTGGAATAATGTCAGGAGATAGCTGCTCACATTTTGTCAGCCAAAAATACTAGCATATTTGCTAAGGCCAAAATTAAATGATCATAGTTTTAACAATATGTTAACTAACCAATTAGCCTAGAGAGTGATATAGGTTAACAAGCTCGATAGTGGTCACATTGTTAGCTGTTTTAGAAAGTACAATATCTAAAATTTTGGTATTTTTGCTGGAAAAATGTGAGCAGCTTTTGATATTTTTTCAGCAAAAATACTAGCATATTTGCCAAATTAAATGATCAAAGTTTTAACAATATGTTAACTAACGAAGTCGTTAAGTTTTGAACAACTCAACCCAGACAGTGTGGATGTGCAGGCTGATCTGTGCACCTTTATTTTTAGCTAATGACAAAAGGTTTCCAACAAAATGGTTCATACAGTGCACAGCAAAGACTGATCAGACCGCAAATGCAAGACACAGGATGATCTAAATCTTTAGTCTGTACAAACACATGCATGGACATGTGGTGTCTTACTATTCACTGTGCAAACAATTGCAAAACTTACCCTGGGGGTAGGGGCTCATTGTTGTTGGCTGTGTCCGAGTTGGTTGTTGAGGAGTCTGTGGGTGGGGGTCCAGGTGGTGGACCTGCCCTGCCGTCTGGTGTAGTAGGACCGGACCCTGAAATAGAACCATCATATCAGCCAGCCCATCAACAGATACTATTGAACATGGCTAAGTTGACAAAGCCTCATTTTTTTTTTTTTTTTGGTTTTGGTTTTACAGCCCTTTCAAGATTATTTCACTCATACCGAGCCGATCATTAATCAGAGGTGGGCGAAAACCGGAGTACCCGGAGAAAAACCACCTGACCTTCCATTGCAGAACTTGGCGTCTCACATGTGACCCGAGCGAGGCTCGAACCACAGCGGTGAGAGACCTAATGATCAAGAGTCAGCGCTCTTAACCACTAGGCCATGGAGGCCCGTTAAAAAGCCTAATTAGTTTAACCCACTGTATGCTAGTGGACTCTTCCATTGCAATATGTTGGACTAGTCAGTTTGTCATATATGGGTGTCAGGCCTATTGTTTTTTTCATTTTTATTCTATTTTTGACTAAAAGTTCTGTTAGCAAATAGTGCAGGCCCTGAACAGACACCGCCTTCTGTGGTGACCCAAGTGACACTCCAACCCACCCTTGTGACAGAAAAGGGCCCTGGTATCTTAACTTCTCAGCTATGGAGGCCGAAACCTTAATGATTTAATCAGTATATCTGACAGCAGAAATTCTCCCTAATCCTTTCACACTTGACTTTCTGGAAACCAGTAAAATTCTGCTATTAAAACACCTACAATTAACCCATTTAGTACCAGGAATCCCAAAACGAGTACCCTGACAAACAATGCAGGCCCAGATCAGACGCCACAGAACGCGGCGTCTGTTCAGGGCCTACACTATTTGTAAAAAGTTCAGCCAACATCCAAATTAATTTTGAAGAAACCTGACACCCCTAAATTTTGAAATGGACTCCTGATATATAATGAGGAAGATTCCATTTGGTACAAAAGAGCCGGCCTCAGTGGCTCAGTCGGATGCGCGTCTGACTGGTGATCAGCAGGACGCGGGTTCGACTCCCGCCGGGGTCGGCAACATTCTTTCGTGGAGATTGATCATGAAATCTTTTACCTGGAAGCAGCTAACAGAAAGAGATTGCAGAGAATGGAAGCTCTCTGCTATCGATCCTCATGATAGACAAGCCTGGAGATCTGGTGTAAGATCTGCCATGCGTGCAGCAAGCCAGCTACCTGGAAGGGGGCCCACTTATGTGGACGTTGCCCCTGTACCTGCACGTTAATCAAAAATCCGTTGATGATGATGATGATTCTCTCCCTTCCGCTGATTTAAGAAGGGCAGTTGTCAGTTTCTGGCGATAGAATGTGCACTGTACTGGTTAACCGCTTACGTATAAGCCTGCCCAGGAAAGTGTTGATAGGTAAACTGACTGGCTCAAAAATGACCTAAATAGTGTTGACTGGGCCGTAAAACTCCACAACAAACAAACAAAATTTGGTACAAAAAGGGTTAAGGTTAAATCTGCTTTAAAAAGCATACTGAGAATTTCAGTTATTATTTGTTTGTGTTTTCTTCACCCAGCGTCTCATACTAAGAATCCCAGGTTTAGTTTTGTTCAAAGCATGGTCTTAAAGACCACTTTTGAACAGTCCTAGAGGTGGTCTTAATATAGCAAATTTAATGAAGATTCTTCCACTTTATGATTAAGAAGGAACCATTACGAAATACAGGGATTTCTAGTGTAACCAAAACGCAGAATGGTAAACAGTGTAGATCCTGATCAGAGGCTAATTTTGATATACTCTTTCCACACAGGAATGTTTCTTTTGTTTTAGTTTTACATCCCACTAACAACTAAGGACATATGGAGATGGGACCGCGGTTAAAAGACTCATCTGAATGGCTGGGGAAGCCCGGAATCATTGTTTGAGTTTTACACTCCACCAACAACTTAGATCATATGGAGGCAGGACACAGTTAAAAGACTCTGTCACCTATCTGAGAGTCTGGTGGAAGCCCAGAATAAAACCTATGATTCCTGCCAGGGTCGAGTTGTTCAAAGCCTCGTTAGCTTAATGGGCTCGTTAGTGGCCATGTTGTTAAGTCTTCTAGCAAGTTCAATATAAAAAAAAATTGGTATTTTTGCTGAAAAATGTGAGCAGCTTTTGCATTTGCAAAAGCTGCTCATATTTTTTTCAGCAAAAATATCAGCATATTTGCTATAATAAATGATCAAAGGTTTAACAATATGTTAACTAATGATGTCGTTAGTTTTGAACAACTGGCCCCTGGTTTATAAAGCCAGTACATTAACCTCTACACCGGGCCTCCGTGGCCTAGTGGTTAACAGTGCTGACTCTTGATCATTAGGACTCTCACTGCTGTGGTTTGAGCCTCGCTCGGGTCATATGTGAGACGCCAAGTTCTGCAACGGAAGGTCAGGTTATTTTTCTCCGGGTACT